>OY755238.1:98781427-100046427 GCA_963576725.1 Azorinus chamasolen | reverse complement strand
TAACCCTAACCCTAACCCTAACCCTAACCCTAACCCTAACCCTAACCCTAACCCTAACCCTAACCCTAACCCTAACCCTAACCCTAACCCTAACCCTAACCCTAACCCTAACCCTAACCCTAACCCTAACCCTAACCCTAACCCTAACCCTAACCCTAACCCTAACCCTAACCCTAACCCTAACCCTAACCCTAACCCTAACCCTAACCCTAACCCTAACCCTAACCCTAACCCTAACCCTAACCCTAACCCTAACCCTAACCCTAACCCTAACCCTAACCCTAACCCTAACCCTAACCCTAACCCTAACCCTAACCCTAACCCTAACCCTAACCCTAACCCTAACCCTAACCCTAACCCTAACCCTAACCCTAACCCTAACCCTAACCCTAACCCTAACCCTAACCCTAACCCTAACCCTAACCCTAACCCTAACCCTAACCCTAACCCTAACCCTAACCCTAACCCTAACCCTAACCCTAACCCTAACCCTAACCCTAACCCTAACCCTAACCCTAACCCTAACCCTAACCCTAACCCTAACCCTAACCCTAACCCTAACCCTAACCCTAACCCTAACCCTAACCCTAACCCTAACCCTAACCCTAACCCTAACCCTAACCCTAACCCTAACCCTAACCCTAACCCTAACCCTAACCCTAACCCTAACCCTAACCCTAACCCTAACCCTAACCCTAACCCTAACCCTAACCCTAACCCTAACCCTAACCCTAACCCTAACCCTAACCTAAACCCTAACACTAACCCTAACCCTAACCCTAACCCTAACCCTAACCCTAACCCTAACCCTAACCCTAACCCTAACCCTAACCCTAACCCTAACCCTAACCCTAACCCTAACCCTAACCCTAACCCTAACCCTAACCCTAACCCTAACCCTAACCCCGGAGGAAAGGTATCGTGCTTATGTTTTAGTTGCAGGGTTAACCCGGGATTTAACCCAGAGGTAATAGATGACAGAGTTAACCACGGAGTTAAGGTACAGGGTTAAGGTTAAGGTTTCAGAGTCAACCCATGAGTTATATCTGAAGTTAACGTGGCAGAGTTAACACATGAATAAGGTAAAGGGTTAAGTTTATGATCGCAGGGTTAACCCTGGAGTTAACACAGGGGTTATGGTGGTTTAAATAACCCTTGAGTTAAGGTAATTTGCTAAGATTAAGTTTACAGGGCTAACAAATTAGTTAACTCCAGGATAAGCCTTGGTAAATCTCTAGATGATAAAACTCTAAACATGCGGAGTTACCCTGTGTTGACTCTAACCGGTTAACCCTTAGGTCACCTATGGATCTAATAATCATGGGTTAACCTGAGTTAACCTCGGTGGGTTAACCCTTGGGTCATGTATGTCTCTATAGTAGTGGGTTAACCTAGGAGGGTTAACCAAGTTGTTACATATGCCTCTAAACATCGTGGGTTAACCTGAGTTAATCTCGGTGGGTTTACCCTTGTGTCATGTATGACTCTATAGTTGTGGGTTAACCTGGAAGGGTTAACCAATTTGTCACATATGGCTCTAAACATCGTGGGTTAACCTGAGTTAACCTCGGAAGGTTAACCCTTGGGTCACGTATGGTTCTAAACATAATTGGTTAACCTGAGTTATTACAGATTTTTTTATAAAACAAAAATTGGATTTTCTCCAAATTCACATATATTGCACAACAGCAAATTCTAAGCAATTTGTTTATTCTATTCTCTTCTTTACAAAATAGAGGAAAGGGAAGTTTATAAAATACTCTTTTAATATTTTCAAAGGGCAATAACTGATCCATTTTAGCACTACTTTTTCATTTGACACTTGATTTGAGGTTGGCTTTTCAAGGCGTTTGCAGAGATATATACATTGTCTATCTTCATAGTTTGTTTCCTCAGCATATCATTATACATAAACTTACTTACATATCTCTTTGTATAGTTCTCCTTTGATTTATAAATAGACTCTATCATCACGTGGTACATACCACGTGTCATATTAAATAGAATGACACTATATGACATCATGATCTATTTATAGCAGCCAATCATATCAAAGAGTTGCATAGTTGCATAGTTGCATCTCGCCAAAGTGCCTATACCCTAACCCTAACCCTAACCCTAACCACTAACCCTAACCCTAACCCTAACCCTAACCCTAACCCTAACCCTAACCCTAACCCTAACCAAGTAGACCCAGTAGGTACAGTAGACCCAGTAGGTACAGTAAACCCAGTAGGTACAGTAGACCCAGTAGGCCCAGAACACCCAGTAGACCCAGTAGGTACAGTAGACCCAGTAGGTACAGTAGACCAAGTAGACCCAGTAGGTACAGTAGACCCAGTAGACCCGGTAGACCCAGTACACCCGGTAGGTACAGTAGACCCAGCAGGCCCAGTAGACCCAGTAGGTACAGTAGACCCAGTAGGTACAGTAGACCCAGTAGGCCTAGAAGACCCAGTAAACCATGTAGGTACAGTAGACCCAGTAGAACCAGTAGACCCAGTAGGTACAGTAGACCCAGTAGGTAAAGTAGACCCAGTAGGTACAGTAAACCAAGTAGGTACAGTAGACCCAGTAGGCCTAGTAGACCCAGTAGACCCAGTAGGTACAGTAGGCCCAGTAGACCCAGTAGACCAAGTAGACCCAGTAGGTACAGTAGACCCAATAGACCCAGTAGGTACAGTAGACCCAGTAGGTACAGTAGACCCAGTAGACCCAGTAGGTACAGTAGACCCAGTAGGTACAGTAGACCCAGTTGGTACAGTAGACCCAGTAGGCCCAGTAGACCCGGTAGGTACAGTAGACCCAGTATACCATTTCGGCGGCACTGCGCAGTTGAAATTTTGAATGAAGCTCTCTTCGGAGAGATGCAGCTCCCGAACTATAAGTAATTGATATTGAATGTAAGAATAGAAAATGCTACATAAAGGGAGCTCTTCCGTCATGGCAAATAATTGGGTCCAATCTGATGAGAAATAAAAGAGTTACTATATAAGCTATACTGGAGGATGGTGGCATGAAGGGTGAAATGGGAGTCAAGGTTGTTACTAAAAATAGATTCCTTTGTTCGGACAAGCCGCAGAAGAGTTGGCCCTTACACGTTATATTACCTTTACGCTGTGACTGGAGACATAACCTGAACATTGTGTACCTTTACTCCGTGGCACAGTCTTCTATCTATACTCCGGGGGTTAACCCCGGGGATAACCCTGCAACCTTAACCTTAACCCTGTACCCTAACCGTAACCCTGCAACCATAACCTTTACCCTAACCCTTAACTCTAGCTCTGCCACCTTTACTCCTGGGTTAACGGTAACTCTGACAGCATTACTCCGGGGTATGTATGGAAAGAGGTGAGTAAGGCAAACTCAGAACCGTTGACATTTGGAGAATCGGAGCAGATTTGAGTGAGTTATGAGAGTATGCGTGATAGGAGTAACCCATTGCGGCACGGCGTACACAATGTAATTGTGTTGAGAAATCGGATTTCAATGAGTACTTGAGCGCTAATTATTTGCCATATGTTCAACACCACACAGAGAGAAATGGTAAAGTCCTAGACTTTGTGGGTTCGATTCCCACATCTTTCTGGTGTTGACCCAGGCATCGGTCTCAGCGGGGGACCCCCACTGGTCTCAAACGGCGGGGGAGGGGGACCCATTCTAAGGGGAGATAAGAACAATAATTACAGATATGTAATCCACTCTTCTCAGACAGAGTGAGCGGCCTTTAATAAGGAAACAGTGTTTAAAAATACGACTTCAAGTAGCCCCGACCCCTCTGTTTCGAGCATAAGGAGATGGATTCCAACATAAATATATGAAGCGGAAATGCTTAGAATAAGGATCTGAACATATGTGTGAAGTTTCATTAAAATCGAAGAAGCCAAAAAAAACTTTGACATGTTTGGTACATGCGCGAGAGGTGCCAAAACTCGAGATTTCTTTTTTTACTGAAAGGTAGGATAACTATATATGTTTGGAAAGGTCTTTGCGAGAGGAGCTCAGAACCCGAGTCAGAATTGAAATCGGACCATTTTTTCCCGGAGTTACGTGCCCTTGAATGTCTAAAATGGAGGGGGTTACCTGTCTTGGGAGAGCTCCAGCTCCCTAAATATAGCTAATTGAACAGGAAGATAAGAATGAAAGTTACTCAGGAAGTATAGATCTACACTCCTGCCAAGTTTCAGCGCGATCGGGAGGGACGTTTTCTTTTCAAATTTTCGCTAAGGGGGTAGCACTTAGGGAAAAAGGTTGAAATTTGCAAACTATAAAAAAAGAGTACGATTTCTATACATTGTTGGAAAGCACTCGTCTAGCCGAGTTCAGAACCCAACTCCTTTTTGAAATCGGGCCATTTTTGGCCGAGTTACCTGCCGCCGCTGGACAAGGTGTGTTACGTGTTAGTTGTTACGTTTGCTTCTTGTAGCTCTGCTAATTGCAGATCTGTTGTACTTATATTCACATATCGTATAGAGGAGGGTGCCAGCTGACGGAAGATGTCTATTTTCAGTAGGTAAAGGCAAACAGTTAAGCTCCAGTTCAAGTACCGCATCTATTTCGGCACTATTTGAGTGACTTTTGATGCATTGTGTTACATGGGGGCGACTTGTAGGCCAGCTAATGGAGGATCTGTTGTACTTACACGAACGTACCGTATATAGAAGCGTGCCGGCTACAAGAAAATGTTTAGTTTTAATCAGAATGAGCAAACAGTGTGGCTCCAGATCCATTACATAATACAGTTAGGCAAGATCTGGGGGAATTTTTATGCAATGTGTTACATGGGCAACGTGTAGGTCAGCTAATTGAAGATCTGTAGTACTTATATGAACATGTGCTATAGACGAGGGTGTAAGCTACACGAAAATGCAACGTTTTACTAGGTATAAGCAAACAGTTCGGCTCCAGATCAATGACATAATCCAGTTAGGCAATATTTGAGTGAATTTTGCTTTCATTGTGTTACCTGGACCCGTTGTAACTCGGTTGATTGAGGATCAGTTGTACTTATATTAACGTAGAGTATAGGGGAGGGAGCAAGCTAGTAGGAAATGTATTATTTTAGTAAGTCTAAGCAAAGCGTTTGGCTCCAGATCACCACCGGCATCCAGTTAGGCACTATTTGGGGTCGTCATTTTGATGCATTGGGTTACTAGCTGGACCCGTTGTAAAATTACAATCCTCTTTGAATACTTTATGCTTTTTAATGCATTCTTAGTCTAGTATAAATCATCTCTGTAGCTCTTACAATTGAGTAATTCTTAAAATCGTTTATCGTTCTGTGTGTATATGTTATAGTTTAGTCAAGGGAAGTAATTCATGTCCCTCTTTCTGCATCGGTTTTTCTGCATGCATGAGTTGCCTCCCATTCGCCGTCCTTATTTTTGTTTGCGCTTATATGTATGTATATTTATAGATACCTCAAGCTCCCAAAACTAAACGCAATCGAACGAAAGCGTAGAACTAAAGTTTTCCAGAACACCTACCTGGACAGCCCTACAGTCATGCGAAATTAGATCCAGATCGGACGAGAAATAAAAAGGTTACAGCCCATTACCCGCATATACCTAACCTTTTGGTTGGCAAATAACTGAATGATAAACAGTGTTGATCCACATCAGATACATTGAAACTTTTAGTAATTGAACATAGTCGTAAGCTCTACACTCCTGCCAAATTTGATCCAGATCGGATAAGAAATAGAAAAGTTACAGTCTATTACCCGCCTATTACCCAGATGCAGCTCTCTAGGGGGGAGCTTCAGCTCCCAAACTATCAGTAGTTGAACTAAAACGTGAGACTCAAATTACACTCAAACACGAGCCCTACAATCCTGCAAAATTTGATCCAGATCGGATAAGAAATAAACAGGTTACAGCCTATTACCCGGCTTGTACCCAGAAAAGGCAGCTCTCTTGTGAGAGCTCCGCCTGCCAGACTATATGTAATTGAACATAAACATAAGAATAAAAAGTACTCAGAAACCGCAGCCCTACACTCATGCCAAAATTGATCCAGATCGTATAAGAAATAAGGAAAATGACAGCCTATTACTCGCCTATTACCCAGAGCGATCTTTCTTGGGAGAGCTCCCGCTCTAAAACTAAACGTAATTGAGCATACACGTAAGAATAGCATTTACTCAGGAACAATAGCCCTACGATCATGCCAAGTTTGATCCAGATCTGTTGATAAATAAAAGAAAGTTACAGCCTATTGCCCGCCTGTTACCCAGAGGGAGCTCTCTTGGGAGAGCTCCCACTCCTAAACTGAACGTAACTGAACATAGACGTAAGAATGAAAATTACTCAGTAACGATAGCCACACAACCATGCCAAATTTGATCCAGATCGGATAAGAAATAAGATATAGTGACAACCTATTACCCGCCTATTACCCAAAGGGAGCGCTCTTGTGAGAGGTCCAGCTCCCAAACTATACGTATTTCAACAAAAGCTGAAACTATATTAACATATAGCATAGCGGGGGGAGGGTCCAAACTAGTAGGAAATGTATCATTTTAGTAAGTATACGCAAACAGCTTGGCTCCAGATCACTTACGGCATCCAGTAAGGCACTATTTGTGTGCATTTTGACGCATTGGGTTACCTGGACCACCTGTAACTCGGCTAATTGAGAATCTATTGTGCGTATGTTAGCGTCTCGTACGTAGAAGGGTCGGGGCTACGGGAAAATGTTTAGTTTTAATAGGTGCAAGCGACCATTGTGGCTCCGGATCCCTTACGGCATCCAGTTAGGCAATATTTGAGTGCATTTTGATGCACAGTGTTACCTGGACCCGTTGTATCTCGGTTGTGGAGCCACACTGTTTGCTTATACCTACTCAAACTATACATGTTCTTGTAGCATGCACTCTTCTATATACCAAACGTTAATATTGCTACAACACAGCTTCAAATAACTGACCCACACGTCGCCCACGTAACACAATGCATACAAAATACTACCTAACTAGATGCCGTCCTTGATCTGGAGCTTCACTGTTTGCTTATACCTACTCAAACTATACCTTTTCGGGTAGCTTAGACCCTCCTCTACAAGATATATTAATATCAGTACAACATATCTCCAATCAAATGCGTTACAACGGATCCAGGTAACACAATGCATCAAAACGCACTCAAATATTGCCTAACTGTATGCCGTAAGTGATCTGGACCCAAACTGTTTGCTAATACTCACTCAAATTATTCAATTCCTAGTAACCTAGACTCTCTCCTATGCTATATGTTAATATAAGTACAACGGATTCTAAATTGTCTGAGTTACACGTTGTCAAGGTAACACAATGCATCAAAATGTATGCATAGAGCAAGAGCACGTTGGCGTGTTGACCGGACCCATAAGTTCTATTTATAGATGTCACATTGTATGCACCACGTGATGATAGAATCTATTAATATCGCTATACTGAAGGCGATTGAAGGTGAAAGGTGAAAGAATACCACGTGATGTTTCTGTACCAATTGGATTGGCTCAATTTGAAATAGTCATTGCAGCGCCATTGTGAACGTTTACAGTAAAGAAAAGAGCCATGGTGACTGTTTTGTGTTATAAATTGGATAGGAATATATTCCATTAATACAAGGAGTTTGGAAACAAGGTATGTAAACATTCAATAATTACTGTGTTGGGTATTTTTCAATCATAATTTTGGTCTTGTGTAGATGCTTTGCATATATTTAAATAAAGCTTCAAGTAGCTCCAGCTCCCTAAATAGAATGAATTGAACAGAAAGATAAGAATTAATGTTACTCAGGAATGGTAGCTGTGGAAATGTTTGGTTTTTAATCGGACCATTTTTTTGGCATATTGACGAAAATATAAGTAAAGCTGACACTATATGACATCATGATCTATATATAACAGCCAATCATATCAAAGAGTTGCATAGTTGCATAGTTGCATCTCGTAAAAGTGCCTATACCCTAACCCTAACCCTAACCCTAACCCTAACCCTAACCCTAACCACTAACCCTAACCCTAACCCTAACCCTAACCCTAACCCTAACCCTAACCCTAACCCTAACCAAGTAGACCCAGTAGGTACAGTAGACCCAGTAGGTACAGTAAACCCAGTAGGTACAGTAGACCCAGTAGGCCCAGAACACCCAGTAGACCCAGTAGGTACAGTAGACCCAGTAGGTACAGTAGACCAAGTAGACCCAGTAGGTACAGTAGACCCAGTAGACCCGGTAGACCCAGTACACCCGGTAGGTACAGTAGACCCAGCAGGCCCAGTAGACCCAGTAGGTACAGTAGACCCAGTAGGTACAGTAGACCCAGTAGGCCTAGAAGACCCAGTAAACCATGTAGGTACAGTAGACCCAGTAGAACCAGTAGACCCAGTAGGTACAGTAGACCCAGTAGGTAAAGTAGACCCAGTAGGTACAGTAAACCAAGTAGGTACAGTAGACCCAGTAGGCCTAGTAGACCCAGTAGACCCAGTAGGTACAGTAGGCCCAGTAGACCCAGTAGACCAAGTAGACCCAGTAGGTACAGTAGACCCAATAGACCCAGTAGGTACAGTAGACCCAGTAGGTACAGTAGACCCAGTAGACCCAGTAGGTACAGTAGACCCAGTAGGTACAGTAGACCCAGTTGGTACAGTAGACCCAGTAGGCCCAGTAGACCCGGTAGGTACAGTAGACCCAGTATACCATTTCGGCGGCACTGCGCAGTTGAAATTTTGAATGAAGCTCTCTTCGGAGAGATGCAGCTCCCGAACTATAAGTAATTGATATTGAATGTAAGAATAGAAAATGCTACATAAAGGGAGCTCTTCCGTCATGGCAAATAATTGGGTCCAATCTGATGAGAAATAAAAGAGTTACTATATAAGCTATACTGGAGGATGGTGGCATGAAGGGTGAAATGGGAGTCAAGGTTGTTACTAAAAATAGATTCCTTTGTTCGGACAAGCCGCAGAAGAGTTGGCCCTTACACGTTATATTACCTTTACGCTGTGACTGGAGACATAACCTGAACATTGTGTACCTTTACTCCGTGGCACAGTCTTCTATCTATACTCCGGGGGTTAACCCCGGGGATAACCCTGCAACCTTAACCTTAACCCTGTACCCTAACCGTAACCCTGCAACCATAACCTTTACCCTAACCCTTAACTCTAGCTCTGCCACCTTTACTCCTGGGTTAACGGTAACTCTGACAGCATTACTCCGGGGTATGTATGGAAAGAGGTGAGTAAGGCAAACTCAGAACCGTTGACATTTGGAGAATCGGAGCAGATTTGAGTGAGTTATGAGAGTATGCGTGATAGGAGTAACCCATTGCGGCACGGCGTACACAATGTAATTGTGTTGAGAAATCGGATTTCAATGAGTACTTGAGCGCTAATTATTTGCCATATGTTCAACACCACACAGAGAGAAATGGTAAAGTCCTAGACTTTGTGGGTTCGATTCCCACATCTTTCTGGTGTTGACCCAGGCATCGGTCTCAGCGGGGGACCCCCACTGGTCTCAAACGGCGGGGGAGGGGGACCCATTCTAAGGGGAGATAAGAACAATAATTACAGATATGTAATCCACTCTTCTCAGACAGAGTGAGCGGCCTTTAATAAGGAAACAGTGTTTAAAAATACGACTTCAAGTAGCCCCGACCCCTCTGTTTCGAGCATAAGGAGATGGATTCCAACATAAATATATGAAGCGGAAATGCTTAGAATAAGGATCTGAACATATGTGTGAAGTTTCATTAAAATCGAAGAAGCCAAAAAAAACTTTGACATGTTTGGTACATGCGCGAGAGGTGCCAAAACTCGAGATTTCTTTTTTTACTGAAAGGTAGGATAACTATATATGTTTGGAAAGGTCTTTGCGAGAGGAGCTCAGAACCCGAGTCAGAATTGAAATCGGACCATTTTTTCCCGGAGTTACGTGCCCTTGAATGTCTAAAATGGAGGGGGTTACCTGTCTTGGGAGAGCTCCAGCTCCCTAAATATAGCTAATTGAACAGGAAGATAAGAATGAAAGTTACTCAGGAAGTATAGATCTACACTCCTGCCAAGTTTCAGCGCGATCGGGAGGGACGTTTTCTTTTCAAATTTTCGCTAAGGGGGTAGCACTTAGGGAAAAAGGTTGAAATTTGCAAACTATAAAAAAAGAGTACGATTTCTATACATTGTTGGAAAGCACTCGTCTAGCCGAGTTCAGAACCCAACTCCTTTTTGAAATCGGGCCATTTTTGGCCGAGTTACCTGCCGCCGCTGGACAAGGTGTGTTACGTGTTAGTTGTTACGTTTGCTTCTTGTAGCTCTGCTAATTGCAGATCTGTTGTACTTATATTCACATATCGTATAGAGGAGGGTGCCAGCTGACGGAAGATGTCTATTTTCAGTAGGTAAAGGCAAACAGTTAAGCTCCAGTTCAAGTACCGCATCTATTTCGGCACTATTTGAGTGACTTTTGATGCATTGTGTTACATGGGGGCGACTTGTAGGCCAGCTAATGGAGGATCTGTTGTACTTACACGAACGTACCGTATATAGAAGCGTGCCGGCTACAAGAAAATGTTTAGTTTTAATCAGAATGAGCAAACAGTGTGGCTCCAGATCCATTACATAATACAGTTAGGCAAGATCTGGGGGAATTTTTATGCAATGTGTTACATGGGCAACGTGTAGGTCAGCTAATTGAAGATCTGTAGTACTTATATGAACATGTGCTATAGACGAGGGTGTAAGCTACACGAAAATGCAACGTTTTACTAGGTATAAGCAAACAGTTCGGCTCCAGATCAATGACATAATCCAGTTAGGCAATATTTGAGTGAATTTTGCTTTCATTGTGTTACCTGGACCCGTTGTAACTCGGTTGATTGAGGATCAGTTGTACTTATATTAACGTAGAGTATAGGGGAGGGAGCAAGCTAGTAGGAAATGTATTATTTTAGTAAGTCTAAGCAAAGCGTTTGGCTCCAGATCACCACCGGCATCCAGTTAGGCACTATTTGGGGTCGTCATTTTGATGCATTGGGTTACTAGCTGGACCCGTTGTAAAATTACAATCCTCTTTGAATACTTTATGCTTTTTAATGCATTCTTAGTCTAGTATAAATCATCTCTGTAGCTCTTACAATTGAGTAATTCTTAAAATCGTTTATCGTTCTGTGTGTATATGTTATAGTTTAGTCAAGGGAAGTAATTCATGTCCCTCTTTCTGCATCGGTTTTTCTGCATGCATGAGTTGCCTCCCATTCGCCGTCCTTATTTTTGTTTGCGCTTATATGTATGTATATTTATAGATACCTCAAGCTCCCAAAACTAAACGCAATCGAACGAAAGCGTAGAACTAAAGTTTTCCAGAACACCTACCTGGACAGCCCTACAGTCATGCGAAATTAGATCCAGATCGGACGAGAAATAAAAAGGTTACAGCCCATTACCCGCATATACCTAACCTTTTGGTTGGCAAATAACTGAATGATAAACAGTGTTGATCCACATCAGATACATTGAAACTTTTAGTAATTGAACATAGTCGTAAGCTCTACACTCCTGCCAAATTTGATCCAGATCGGATAAGAAATAGAAAAGTTACAGTCTATTACCCGCCTATTACCCAGATGCAGCTCTCTAGGGGGGAGCTTCAGCTCCCAAACTATCAGTAGTTGAACTAAAACGTGAGACTCAAATTACACTCAAACACGAGCCCTACAATCCTGCAAAATTTGATCCAGATCGGATAAGAAATAAACAGGTTACAGCCTATTACCCGGCTTGTACCCAGAAAAGGCAGCTCTCTTGTGAGAGCTCCGCCTGCCAGACTATATGTAATTGAACATAAACATAAGAATAAAAAGTACTCAGAAACCGCAGCCCTACACTCATGCCAAAATTGATCCAGATCGTATAAGAAATAAGGAAAATGACAGCCTATTACTCGCCTATTACCCAGAGCGATCTTTCTTGGGAGAGCTCCCGCTCTAAAACTAAACGTAATTGAGCATACACGTAAGAATAGCATTTACTCAGGAACAATAGCCCTACGATCATGCCAAGTTTGATCCAGATCTGTTGATAAATAAAAGAAAGTTACAGCCTATTGCCCGCCTGTTACCCAGAGGGAGCTCTCTTGGGAGAGCTCCCACTCCTAAACTGAACGTAACTGAACATAGACGTAAGAATGAAAATTACTCAGTAACGATAGCCACACAACCATGCCAAATTTGATCCAGATCGGATAAGAAATAAGATATAGTGACAACCTATTACCCGCCTATTACCCAAAGGGAGCGCTCTTGTGAGAGGTCCAGCTCCCAAACTATACGTATTTCAACAAAAGCTGAAACTATATTAACATATAGCATAGCGGGGGGAGGGTCCAAACTAGTAGGAAATGTATCATTTTAGTAAGTATACGCAAACAGCTTGGCTCCAGATCACTTACGGCATCCAGTAAGGCACTATTTGTGTGCATTTTGACGCATTGGGTTACCTGGACCACCTGTAACTCGGCTAATTGAGAATCTATTGTGCGTATGTTAGCGTCTCGTACGTAGAAGGGTCGGGGCTACGGGAAAATGTTTAGTTTTAATAGGTGCAAGCGACCATTGTGGCTCCGGATCCCTTACGGCATCCAGTTAGGCAATATTTGAGTGCATTTTGATGCACAGTGTTACCTGGACCCGTTGTATCTCGGTTGTGGAGCCACACTGTTTGCTTATACCTACTCAAACTATACATGTTCTTGTAGCATGCACTCTTCTATATACCAAACGTTAATATTGCTACAACACAGCTTCAAATAACTGACCCACACGTCGCCCACGTAACACAATGCATACAAAATACTACCTAACTAGATGCCGTCCTTGATCTGGAGCTTCACTGTTTGCTTATACCTACTCAAACTATACCTTTTCGGGTAGCTTAGACCCTCCTCTACAAGATATATTAATATCAGTACAACATATCTCCAATCAAATGCGTTACAACGGATCCAGGTAACACAATGCATCAAAACGCACTCAAATATTGCCTAACTGTATGCCGTAAGTGATCTGGACCCAAACTGTTTGCTAATACTCACTCAAATTATTCAATTCCTAGTAACCTAGACTCTCTCCTATGCTATATGTTAATATAAGTACAACGGATTCTAAATTGTCTGAGTTACACGTTGTCAAGGTAACACAATGCATCAAAATGTATGCATAGAGCAAGAGCACGTTGGCGTGTTGACCGGACCCATAAGTTCTATTTATAGATGTCACATTGTATGCACCACGTGATGATAGAATCTATTAATATCGCTATACTGAAGGCGATTGAAGGTGAAAGGTGAAAGAATACCACGTGATGTTTCTGTACCAATTGGATTGGCTCAATTTGAAATAGTCATTGCAGCGCCATTGTGAACGTTTACAGTAAAGAAAAGAGCCATGGTGACTGTTTTGTGTTATAAATTGGATAGGAATATATTCCATTAATACAAGGAGTTTGGAAACAAGGTATGTAAACATTCAATAATTACTGTGTTGGGTATTTTTCAATCATAATTTTGGTCTTGTGTAGATGCTTTGCATATATTTAAATAAAGCTTCAAGTAGCTCCAGCTCCCTAAATAGAATGAATTGAACAGAAAGATAAGAATTAATGTTACTCAGGAATGGTAGCTGTGGAAATGTTTGGTTTTTAATCGGACCATATTTTTGGCATATTGACGAAAATATAAGTAAAGCTGACACTATATGACATCATGATCTATATATAACAGCCAATCATATCAAAGAGTTGCATAGTTGCATAGTTGCATCTCGTAAAAGTGCCTATACCCTAACCCTAACCCTAACCCTAACCCTAAACCCTAACCCTAACCCTAACCCTAACCCTAACCCTAACCCTAACCCTAACCCTAACCCTAACCCTAACCCTAACCTTAACCCTAAACCCAATAATCTAATCGGCCTAAAGATTTTATAGAAAGTTCTTGGTTAATATGTTTCCTTGATAGAAAGTTCTTGGTTAATACGTTTCCTTTGATATAACGTTCAGATTGGTGAGTCCAGGCCAAATGCCTTCTTTATCTACGGTATATTGTAAAAGATCAGATACAACGTTCTTGTTTTAAACATTTTTCCTGTTTTGAACGCTTGAGAAAGTTTGTCCGAAACTGCTAATAGCTGTAATTTTGACGTTTTCCTGTAGTGTATCGATGACAACGGTCATGCGTGGGAATTCATTAACAGTGAAAATCGCCACTACTTGACACCTAATTGTATGGCATATTTTGTTTAATATTGAGTAAATACGATTTTCAAAGTTTGCACAATATGATTCTATTGAAAACTGGCCACCCCTGGGGTGGGGCCAGTTTTGACCCAAGGGGCATAATTTATATAACCCTTGTAGAGTACCTGGACATGATGATATGTGCTAAATATGAGAACTGAGAACCTAGAGACCTAAAACAATAGGGGTCATTTAGTGTTCATGACTAATCACCACAGCAAATTTGAAGATCCTAAGCCAAACCCTTGAGCAGGTATTGATCCGAATTCATTTCACCAGTTAAGGTCATGGTGACCTTGACCTTTGATCTAGTGACCTCAAAAACAATAAGGGTCATCTAGTGGTCATGACTAATTATCACAGCAAGTTTTAAGATCCTAAGTCAAACCCTAGAGCAGTTATTGAAGTTATGGAACCCATTTCAAAGTTAAGGTCATAGTGAACTTGACCTTTGACCTTGTGACCTAAAATACAATAGTGGACATCTAGTGGTCACGACTTATCACCACAGCAAGTTTGAAGATCCTAAGCCAAACCCTTCATCAGTTTTATTGATCTGAAACCATTTCACCAGTAAAGGTTATAGCGGCCTTGACCTTTGACCTAGTGACCTAAAAAACAATAGGATTATCTAGTGGTCATGACTAATAACCGCAGCAAGTTTGAAGATCCTAAGCCGAACCATTGAGAAGTAATTCATCGGAAACCATTTCACCAGTTAAGGTCAAGGTGACCCTGTCCTTTGATCTAGTGACCTCAAAAACAAAAGGGGTCATTTAGTGGTCATGACTAATCACCACAGCAAGTTTGAAGATCCTAAGCCAAATCCTTGAGCAGTTATTGATCCAAAACCATTTCACCAGTTAAAGTCATGGTGACCTTGACCTTTGATAAAGTGACCTTAAAACCAATAGGGTTCATTTAGTGGTCATGACTAATCACCACAGCAGGTAAGAAGATCCTTAGCCAAACCCTTGAGCAGTTATTAATCGAAACCATTTTACCAGTTAAGGTCATGGTGGCGCTGACCTTTGACCTTTTTTTGTAGAATTTTGTAGTTTGGAAACCATTGTGATAATGCTCTATTTATCACAATGGCTTCAAAATTGACTTTTACAGAGGCATAGAAAGGCATATTTTTGGAGGAAAGGGTTAATAAGGAAATGTAGCTCCACCTTGGAGGCCATGAATTTTGAGATATCAACATTGATTTAGCATCTTGATAAAGGTTACCAGGCAATTTTTCCTACCAAATTACATTCAAATTGGACCACCAGTTTTGGAAAAGAAGGTTTTTAAAAGATTTTCTATATAGTTATTTTTCCCTGGATTCCCCAGATATTTTTAGTAATTTTGATAGAGCATCATAAAAAAATAATTGGTTCAATTTCTGCTTTGTGGTTTCTGACATGTTTAAAGCAGTTGTTGACGGACAGACATACACCAGCAACCACAAAAGCTCATCTGAGCATATTCTGGTGAGCTAAAAAGAAATGGAATGTTTGGATGGGGTCTAGGTTTACTGTAGAGAGAACCATGAGAAATGATTGTCAGTTTTGTTAATTTACAGCTGACTAGATTATTGCAGACAGATAGAGTATGAATCTGATTCACTTGGCACACAAACATGCACACACATTTTGCTTTAATACTCTTGCTGGGACTTTAACCCAGACCTCTTGCCATCACTGGGATGGTAAGTGTTCTATGCATTGAACTACAAGAAGTGTCTGAAAAGCAAATTCATGCATACATGTACATGTATAAAATCTTATGTTGTTCTTAAATCTCTACCTGATCTATTTACGCACTACCGACACTTCTAATCAATATTGATATCAACCATAACAATTAAAACAAATTGTTAATTACAATTATATACATGTAATTCATAGATCTACCTAATTTTTTAATTTTTTTGCAATATCTTTAGAATATGATTCTCAAAACTAAACGAAGATATCCTAACATTGCACAAGAACTAGAAGCTGTACCAATTCAAACAAGATGTGTTTGTGAAACACTATGCCCGACCTTTGAACCTGAAGGATAACCATAACCTTTGACCATTGGACCAGGGAGTTGAATGTGACACATCATCTTTGTGCGGTGAACATTTGTGCCAGGTTATTTTGAAATCCATTCAGTTAAAACAGTTATAGAAGGGACATGAAATTTGGGATGGACTGACGAAACAAGTATTTCATCAGCTTGCTGAAACCAATGAGCAGTTAAAATGAAGAAAGTCCACTTAACACTTTCCTCCATAGATACAGGACAGACATAGATAAGACAGCTCTGTTTACATATGAAATTATAAGATCCTTATATACCTGTACATCTGCGCGGGAACCGATCAATGGAGGTGTTGTTAGAAGAGGAAATACTTTAACTGCAATGTTCTGCTCAATGTGTGTTGACAAAATAACCCAAACAACCAAAACAATATTTACTTTGTCCCTCTCCTTCTTCCTCAGGATTTCCCTCAACTGAAATTTAATTTAAAGCACAGATATGACTTTAATTACTTTAAATGTGCATCAATATCCATGTGTACAACTGCCATTATGTACAACTGCCATTATTTAAAATTAAGTTAATAAATATAAATGATGTCATTATTTCTTACATGAATACTCAATTTTTAACAGGGAAAGTGCCCCAGTCCCAAGGTTGGCCAGTAAAGAAACTGCAGAATCATATCTATATTTATTAAAACAAGCAGAGCGGACCCCACAGGAGCTGTCTGATCTGGGTCTTCTCTGTATGCAAAGGTGTAGAACAGCATATTTATCTAATAAAGGTTTAACCCCAAGTAAAGGATTAACCCATTACTTCGTAAATACTCCTTTCAACTCCTGTGCAAACACATTAAAGTAAAGTAAAGTACCTAGTTATAGTCTACTTTCAGTCCGGATGACCGCTCAGCCGACTGTACATTTACTCCCCTGGTTAATGAGTCATTGGCCTACAATATTGAGCACTGCTAACATATGGCGCAATCATGCAGCCGCAGTACCGGCGAGTGACCCTCACAGGTACCCATATTAACCCCTGGGTGGAGAAGATGTGCGGGTGGGAGGCACGGAAAAGCGTCTCTGAAATTTCCGGGTTTGACCGGGATTTGAACCCCGGACCTCCGGACTGATAGTCAAGCGCGTTACCACTAGACCACCGCCACCCACACATTAGACCCAGATCTGACAGCTTCTGTATGTAGGAGCTGCCTGATCAGGGTCTATCCTGTTTGCTTATGATATAATATAGATCTGATTCTGGATCTCATCATCAACATCATTTGAAAACACAATTTATATATTCTATTTTCTGCCTTAAAGTTAAAAAAACCTACCTTCTTCTTTGTATTTCTAATTTAAGTGATATATAAATGTGATTAAGGGGCGTATATAACAATTTTTTCTAACAGACTGATTTGTTTTAAACTTTGCACATATGAAGTTTATGGTTTACTCATTGAAATGCCACTAAACTAAAGATCACCGTGCTTTTCTCAAGATATGATCCTTTGAACATGGCCACTTATGGTCCTTTTAATGGATGGTTGTGTCTAAATACCTGTTTTTCTAAACAACATGGGAGAATAAACAAATATGTAAGAATCATATGCAAACTATATATAATTTGATTTGAAAGACATCCATGTAATTTAAGTCTTACAAGTAGAACAAGTTAATGTTGTATAGCTATGCAATACACAAGTCCCCACCGGATTAAAAAAAAACAACCTCCTTTGAAACATCCACCCAGTCCATGGTGTAGTTGACCATGGTTTATACATGACCAACCTGAATGGTATTTGTAAAAATCATAAGAAAAACAATATGAAAATGGGAAATAACTCCAAAATATTGATGCTAGATTTATGGCCCTTGTGCATGACACTTTCTCTCATCATGCCTGTTCCATATGTTAAATTTCAAATCAATTGAACCATTAGATAAAGTGTTATTGTCATGACAAGAAAATATGAAAAAGGGGAATACATGTAACTCCAAAAATATTGATGCTAGAGTTATGGCCTTTGTGCATGATACTTTCTGTCATCATGCTTGTTCCATGTATAAAGTATCAAATCAATTGAACCAGTAGATAAAGAGTTATTGTCCGGACAAGTAATAGGGGAATAACTCCAACAAGAGGGCTGAAAGGCCCTGATATCGCTCACCAGACAATCAGAGAAGATTTTCAAAGTTTTCACTATATGATTCTATAGAAAACTAGCTGGCCCTGGGGCGGAGTCAATTTTGACCCCAGAGGCATACTTTATATAACTTTTTTGTAGAGGACCTGAGCATGATGACATGTGCCAAATATGAAAGCTGAGAACCTGCCCGTTTCAGAAGAAGAAGATTTTCAAAGTTTTCCTATATGTTTCTATAGACAAGTGTGTTCGGAGGAACACGTGTGTCAACTGCTCGCGGCTGACAAAAACTTATTGTTAATAAAACAAAGGGGAATAACTCAAAATATATTGATGCTACAGTTGTGGCCCTTGTGCATAACACTTCCTCTAATCATGCTTGTTCCATATGTGAAATTTGAAAGCTCTATAACGATTAGTTTAGAAATGACAGCCAAAAATAGAAAGTGTGACGGACAGACAGACGGAGGAAAAGTGATCCCTAAGTGACAAACTGCCCCTAGGTAGGTGACACAAAAACTAGAACTACCACTAAAGGTGATAAATACCCCCACTAGTACAGTTGACACAGAGATGGGGGTTATAGAAATAAATCACTACAATATCTGCTACAGTTAAGAAAAAACTGAAGAAAACCCGAAAAAACTGCGGAAAACCCGAAATTTCCTAAGTCAAATTAGTGTAATTCCGTTAAAAATCAATGTAGTGTAACAAAATTCAAACTTGATATGTAACTCATTATTTTAAAGCTACATACCAAATATCACATCAATATATGCAAGGGTTTAGAAAATAACTCCGGAAAACCTGAATTTCCCGAAATTTTCTTTTTAAAAGTAAATCACTGTTTTTGTGAAAAATCAATGAAGCGCCATGAAATTCAAACTTCATCTGTAACTCATTATAATAAAGCCACATACCACATATTATTCAATATCTGAAAAGGTTTAGAAAAAAATTCCAGAAAACTGAAAAATAACAAAGGGTAATAACTCAAAAAAAACTGAAGACAGAGTTACAAACCTTGTGCACTGCACTTGCTGTCAATGTGATCTATCTATATATGAAGTTTGAAGTCAATAGCTTTTATACTATATATAAGTAGTCTTGGTCAGTTTGGAAAGTCACTACACCAAAAAAACGTAGTGACTTGCCAAACCGTAGTGACTTGTTTGGTGTTCGATAACATGGCCGTAGTGACTTTCCAGGTTATGCACACACACACACACACACACACACACACACACACACACACACACACACACACACACACACCCATACCAACCAATACCGGAAACTCACTACATTGTGTTTAACACCTGAAAGTCACTACACCTACTTCTAAAACAGATATAGTAAAACTGATTCCATAAAACAGTATAAAACAGCCTTAATAGCATGCCGTGCGGTTCAAATGTTGAAAATTCTTAAAATTAAGAATGTGTTTTTAACCGGGAGAGTCACTACATTTGTCACGTGACCATATTGACGCACCCCGGAGACCCACTACAGCTGTAACACACATGCAACCCACTACATTTACAAACACACATGCAACCCACTACACTTACAAACACACATGCAACCCACTACAGTTATAAACACACATGCAACCCGCTACATTTACAAACACACATGCAACCCACTACAGTTATAAAAACACATGCAACCTGCTACGTTTACAAACACACATGCAACCCGCTACAGTTATAAACACACATGCAACCCGCTACAGATATAAAAACACATGCTACCCGCTACAGTAATATATAAACACACATGCATCCCGCTACCGTTATAAACATACACGCAACCCGCTACTGTTTTATATAAACACACATGCAACTCGCTACAGTTTTAAATAAGCTCACATTTCTTGTTTGACTGAGCTATTACGTGAAACTGGTACTGTTTCCGACCGTTCGCGACCAGGTGCACCAAGGGTGACGTCTGTACGCCAAGACAAATTTAATTTGACAACGTCACCTCTGGGACAGCCAAATGAACGCGCAAACCACAACAAATATGCTCGTGGTAATAGAGGGTTACATATCTGTGACAGAACAGTTTGTAATCGATTGGAGGAAAGTAGAATTTTCTGTCGACGTCTCTACGTCGGACCAATGTTAACCCAGCAGCACCGCCGTCTCCGTCAACAACTGGCGGTCGCTAATGTTGGTAGACAGTGGCAGAATGATGTATTTTCAGATGAGTCTCAGCTTCACCTTTCTGATCATGATGGGGGGGGGGGTTAGAACGAACGGTATTGCGACTGTAACCCTGTAAAACGTGACCGCTTTGGTTGCGAAAGCGTTTGTATTCGGACACAGTCAGTCACAATTTAAGGTCACCGCTAGTCATAGTTGAAGGTAATTTCAATGCCCATCGGTATGTAAATCAAGTCCTACCTCTTGTTGTACTATCCATGATGCGACGTCGCCGATGCCTAACGTGCTCGCCCACATACATCTCAGCTCAGTGTGACGTATATGCAATATTATAAGATGAATTCAGCTCACTGGCCCCAAGATCTGCCGACTTAAAACCCATAGAAAACATGTGCATGGTCTGGGACGAGCTCAGTACTGGCCGCGAAACGTAGTTCTGTTTAAATAATCTATATGTGAGAAGTTTATATCTTCCTCTCCCATTAATGACACCTATTCTGTTAAACGATGCCTTAGCCTTGAACTCAAACATTGTATGTAGTTTGACATCCGTAATAATGCTTATGTTAACATCAATGTTACAAAAGTGTTTATCTTTAAATCAGAAAACTTATATTTAACATTATAGAACTTTATTTACATGATACTAAAGATTTGGACACACGTACACAAGTTATACCGCCTACGCTCTTTGCACTTAAATGCATGTATGAATTGAAAACCACTAGCCCATTTGAATCAGACCAGCCACCGTGTTGTCTACTCTGTTAGCAACATGTAGCAGGCGCTGATGAATGGCAGCGTAGAGTCTGATCAACGAGGAGGCGACTCTGGGTTAACACTTCTTACACTTTATGAGGTACTTTACAAACGGGTAGGTATTCTGACATTGCAAATAAAAATACCGAGATAACTGGCAAGTTTAAAACTCAGCGTCTACACTGTTTTTATCTGCGACAAATTCATTTTTAACTGATCTGTCAACACAAATAGTGTAGCCTCGGATCAGACTTCGGGTTTCAAAAGCGGCAGCTGGTCGAGACCCATACTGCATTATCCATTTTACTATTTTAGCACGGTCAATTTTTGACGAGGCCCCGATTCTACCAAGATACTCATTTTATGTTTGGGTCGATACTATATTTCTCCTATAATACTCTTCTGAATTGGGTCGGCACTGTCTGCAAAGGACTTATATATACCAATGTATTGCTACTAGTAACTGAGAAATTTGTAGAACAAGTTTGTATGACAGACTGACATACGGACAACAATACATACGCATGCCTTTTTGACTATGATCTCAGGCACTCGGGTAGAATAGAAGACATAATCGTCAACTCGTAAACGGTTAAGATCTATGACAATCCACACTACTGAAAACATGTGGACCGATGCCTTTAGTTCAATCAGTGTACATCTCGATCAGTAGTTAATGGAGTCTAAACATTTTCTCGTTCTGTAGCCGATATAAACACAGAACATAGCAGGCACGGGGTACCAATAGTTAGGATAAACAAATCCATTAAACGATAATGATTTAATTGTTAAATTAAATGTTCAAGACACAATAAGAAAGAAGTAAATATTAACACAAACGAGCCATATTTACAGTGATAGTCTTCTGACACGGACACATTTACAGGCTTACAACTTAAGAAATATCTCTAAACTATTCTAATCTAATAATCTCTAATGTTTGGCTCCAATCTTCAACCTTCATGAACACAAATCTGCATTTTTTCGAGAAAAAATATAACATTCTGATTTTGAAAACCGACGATTTCCAGAATGTCGCCAATTTTAAAACCATATTCTATTTTGATCGCGTACCCCAGCATCACTTCAACTTTCTGTTTAATTTTTGTTTCAATTACAAAGACCAAAGTATGTTTCTATTCTCTAACACATGTAATGAAGGAATGTTGCACTCTCACAAACCCCAGATTTTCAAGTTTTGCTATTGTTAGTGACAGAGAACTTGACCTGAGTGACCCTAACCTTTTTCTCCGTGCAAGGTTTTATAAGGATAATTCAACCCAGCCAGAAACTGTAAGTTTGAAGCCCGCCATTCAGCAGTCAAAACCCTAGACATAAAACTGTTTAACAAGATATGTGTTGTGAAATATTATGCCATCGTATACTTTGATCTTGAAATGTAACCTTGATCATATTGTTAGACACGGCACACCTTCTCATGGTACTTTGCAATTCTGTGAAGTTTCATCAAAGCCCATTCAATAGTAAAGAAGTTGTGGCTGAGACACGACGTGGGGCGGACGGTTGAAGGGCTGGAGGGACGAACGGACAGTGCAATCACTTTATGCAGCTCAACATCGGGGGTGGGGGACCATAAAAATACAAATTGCATAACGTAGAGTAAAACCTCTGTTAAGCGACCATTCAATGCAGTGGATATCTCTAAAGACAGCTTGCATAAAGAAAGTAAAGCTAGCAGACGTTTGTCCTGCATTAAGCAGCAACTTGTTTAGAAATCTCTATGATTCTCAAATGAATAGCCGCTCAACGTTAGTTTTACTGTAATTGGTTAATTATAAAATATATTCCCACTTATGAGAAAATTCAAAATTAATGTCAACTTATTAATCAACATCCCTACAAAATTTACATGATACAAAATATATAAATTTGCAAAAAAATGTATTATTTGGATGGATAACCAATAATAGTAGACCTCCTCTAATTCGGGAGCAGCTAAAAAATCCGGTTTATAGGCATTTACATGGCTCTTTTGGTATACAATTAGTTCAAATTGGTCAAATTTCAACAAACTGTAAGTTTCTCTAGACCGGAAATTTTAGTTGTCCAAAACTTGACCGGTTTCAGAGTTCTACTGTTTATGTAAAACTACAATTTCTGCAATTAACCAGCACTTAAAACACATTAATTGCAAACTGGTATGACATAATACAGCTTTAAATAAGATAAGTGTGCATTACCATGAGCAATATTACTAAACAGTATTGACTTTTTTTCTGCATTACCCTTGGCAATATAGTGAACATTAGACACTGATCAGAGGGCTACTCCCCAATATATCGGGGATGCTACTCCCCAAGAGTAGAAACAAACTTTTTTAAAAACATGGAAAAGCCCATTTCAAAATTCAGTTTTCAAAGGGTTTAAGACAAACAAATGTTTATTCATCTTCTAACAACTGTGTCACCGATACAAAGTGACTATTTCTAACTAGATGTCAACCAATCATAACAATTTCTAAAACCTTTCAAGAAGAAACGTATCAAGAACAAGAGCTTATATTACATAAGTATCCTTCTTTGAATGTTTGTCAACATTCTGACGCATTCCATTTTTATTTGATTTATTTTGTATATCAAACATATTTTATACAATTTATCAAACATATTTTATACAATTCTCAATAACATGAGGAACTATTTTGCTTTAACTTCACTAAATTTACCTACAAATCATGTAGCTCTTAAATTTAAAGGCAGCTCAACTTTTCATTGAACATTATTCCAGTTAAATAAGCATTAACCTTACATTTAATATTTATGTAACAAGTCGGTCGATTTTGACCTTCAGCCTGTTATGGGTGGATGAGTGAATACCTATTCAAAATGTTGGGATCCAGATGAGACGCCGAGTAACTCGGCGTCTCATCGGGATTAAAACTGTTTTACACGTTGATTGCATTTTGAAAATGTAAAAGGTGAACAATTCTGTATAGATAATTTGCTAATGGTTAAGCATCTGAATTTGTTATAATACGACATTATTGACATTTTTAAACTATTATAACATCTGAATCCAAAATCAACTGAATCAATTGGACTCTCTGTCCTTTCTGAACAAAACCCTTATAACACTGTGACTCTGTCCCATCTGAATCCAAATCTTATAACACTTGGACTCTATGTCCCATCTGGATCTAAACCTTATAACACTTGGATTTTCTGTCCCATCTGGATCTTAACCTAATAACACTTGGACGCTCTGGATCCAAACCTTATAACACTTGGACTCTCTGTCATATCTGGAGCCAAACCTTATAACACTTGGATTCTCTGTCCCACCTGGATCCAAACCTTATAACACTTAAGACTCTCTGTCCCATCTGGATCTAAACCTTATAGCACTTGGACGCTCTGGATCCATATCTTATAAAACTTGGACTCTCTGTCCCATCTGGATCTAAACCTTATAACACTTGGACTCTCTGTCCCATCTGGATCTAAATTTTATAACACTTGGACTCTCTGTCATCTAAAACGTATAACACTTGGACTCTCTGGGTCTGAATCTTATAACACTTGGACTCTCTGTCCCATCTGGATCTAAACCTTATAACACTTGGACGCTCTGGATCCAAATTTTATAACACTTTGACTCTCTGTCATATCTGGATCCAAACCTTATAACACTTGGATTCTCTGTCCCATCTGGATCTAAATCTTATAACACTTGGACTCTCTGTCATCTAAACCTTATAACACTTGGACGCTCTGGATCTAAACCTTATAACACTTGGACTCTCAGTCATCTAAACATTATAGCACTTGGACGCTCTTGATCCATATCTTATAACACTTGGTCTCTCTGTCCCATCTGGATCTAAACCTTATAACACTTGGACTCTCTGTCCCATCTGGATATAAATCTTATAACACTTGGACGCTCTGGGTCTAAATCTTATAACACTTGGACTCTCTATCCCATCTGGATCTAAACCTTATAACACTTGGACGCTCTGGATCCAAAATTTATAACACTTGGACTCTCTGTCATATCTGGATCCTTATAAAACTTGGATTCTCTGTCCAATTTGGATCTAAATCTTATAACACTTGGGCTCTCTGTCATCTAAACCTTATAACACTTGGACGCTCTGGATCTAAACCTTATAACACTTGGACTCTCTGTCCCATCTGGATCTAAACCTTATAACACTTGGACTCTCTGCCCCATCTGGATCTAAATATTATAACACTTGGACTCTCTGTCATATCTGGATCCAATCCACTTGAACGCTCTGGATCCAAACCTTATAACACTTGGACCTTATAACACTTGGGCGCTCTGGATCCAAACCTTATAACACTTGGAATCTCTGTCCAATCTGGATCTAAATCTTATAAAACTTGGACTCTCTGTCCCATCTGGATCTAAACCTTTTAACACTTGAACTCTCTGTCCCATCTGGATCTAAACCTTATAACACTCGGACGCTCTGGATCCAAACCTTATAACACTTGGACTCTCTGTCATACCTGTATCCAAATCTTATAACACTTGGATTCTCTGTCCCATCTGGATCTAAATCTTATAAAACTGGGACCCTCTGTCCCATCTGGATCTAAACCTTATAACACTTGGTCTTTCTGTCCCATCTGGATCTAAACCTTATAACACTAAGACGCTCTTGATCCAAACCTTATAACACTTGGACTCTCTGTCATACCTTATAACACTTGGATTCTCTGTCCCACCTGGATCCAAACCTTATAACACTTGGACTCTCTGTACCATCTGGATCCAAGCCTTATAACATTTAGACTCTTCGTCTACAAACATATGATATTTTGGCAAATCAGAAGGCATTTTTCAGCAGACGACACATTGTTCTAGCCCTCTTTGTTCTCTGACAACTTTTTGTTTTGTATTAGCCCGTTTAACAATATTGACATTTGCTAAGACACTCGAGTCAGATGGTCACAAGAAAACATGGCGTCCTATCTGGCTTCAAACTATTTCACACTCAGACTCTTCATACAAGGAATGTCAAACAGCTTGGATCCAGAACAATGTTTTTCAGCAGGTTACAAATGTTAGGAGCCACGATATTGACATTTACAAGTTTCATAATTCTAAATATCATTTGTGTAAGTTTTGAGCTTTTTGGCATGAATCATGTTGTGAACGGCATATTTAATTTTAGTCCAAGGATATCTTGAAAAGGTTGGATTTTTCTGCACAAAATTAACAGCATCAAGTTTTCCTGGAACCTTTTCAAGTTTTATATGCTTCTTGAAGGCTGTTTCCAGAGTTTTCCTCTCTGCTGGTGTAAAATATGTCCTCTGTTTGACATCTGAAGTATATACAGTATTTTCAATCAATGTTTAATACACTTACAATAGTTTAGATCAAGCTTCAGAAATTGTTTAGCTATCTCAAGCTACAGAAAATCCTTAGGGTATCTCAAATTTCTCCCAACATACAGACAGACGGACGGACGACCTCTCCAGTATTACCCCCCCCCCCCTCTTCAATCTCCCCCCCCAAAAAAACAACAACAACAACAACAACAACAACAACAAAAAAACATTCGCTGCGGGGGTATAATTAGTCTAGACAATACACCCATTCCCCTTTCGTACAAAATCGAGCACCTACTAACACTCCCACTGGCAGCTACCTTTTCATGCATTTCAACAGGACTATTGAGTCCTATCAAACGCCATTCAAATTGAGCCGCTGTTTTTGAAAATATTTTTACCAAGATTTTGGCCTTGGATTGCTTGCCAAGCCGAATGCCATAGTAGACATAGTAGCCATGCAAAAATTTCAACCCCTACCCACACATTTCCAAACTCAGAAAAGCGAGGAAAAGTGCGATTTACCGCTTGCACAATATGCCAATACGCTTAAGCAAATAGATCGGTGAAGTTCGAATTTGTTTAGGTTTCAACATTTAAAGTTTGTTAACATTTACCAATACAGTAGTGTTGCACTTTAAATTACTACTCATGAACAGACTCAATACAACAGAGTCTGCAATTTCTCTTTTTACATTTCTACTTTCGAAGGATCACCCAATTTCAGAATATATGTACTTCACAACAGCAGGTGTCAAGTGCTTGTGTGGCGGCCGTAAAAAGTCGCCCCGTACTTTATTCTCATTGTTGTTATATTCTCTGGTCCTTCGGGATCATCAGTTTTCATGTTATTAGTTTTGAAAATTGAAAACTGACTAAGCCGGCGCTAGGGGCGTGAGTAGTATTGCATTTTTAATTACTACTCATGAACAGACTCAATAAAACCGAGTCTGCAATTTTCTCTTCTTGCATTTCTACTTTTGCTTTCGAAGGATCGCTCATTTTCAGAATATATGTATTGGTAGAAATGCGATTTTAAGAGTTGAAAAACAATGAGTGGGAGTTTGGCATATAATGCATTATATCATATCTACAGATTTCTACGTACAGCATAGTGCACAAATATAATGCGAAAGTGTGCGGAAAAGTCCGATTACTTACGGAAAAGCTTGGTTGAATTGAACCGAAATGTATGGAAGGCAATAGATAACGGTAAAGTCTATTCTATTCGGGTACCTTTAACCCCCCCCCACCCCATCCCTGGATATTTTAGAGCCAACTTCTGTCAAGAAAACCTGTAGCATATCGCTAGGTAAGCGATTAGATGTATCTCTGTATATACAGGATTATCTCCCTTTTTGACTGTTAGTAATAATTCGTTGTGTATCAAAGTTTTTTCAGTTTTAAACTACATTTTGTTTGTTTAATACCTTATTAAAATTAGTCCTTTGTATATATTCAAATGTGTGAGGCGGTTGGTCAATCGAAATATTTAATATGAATAAAAAACTTTTAATATGCTAATTTACTGAACATACGCAGATTAATGGAAACTGTATACAAATACTTAGACTGGAGCAATCATCAACGACTACTGCTGGTTACTGTATTTTAGAAGGTTTTAAGCTGAGTCATGTTACTGGGGCATCACCAGGCATCCTGATAACATTTTAGAATTAATCTATCAAAAAGGAGTAGTAACTATAGAAAAAGCAGAATTTTAGAATTGTGTGTCAGTAGGAGAGAATTGATTAATTAAAACAAAGGAATTGCCGAACAAGTGTACATGTATATGTTAGAACGTCAGTCTGATTTTACTTTGTCCACGCTTTGGCAAGACTTTCATCGAAACTTTATAGGATTGATCAGCACCATGCCCAGTTGTGCATATCTTATTCCTGTTCCAGTATGAATTTTTTACATGAACAATGTTGGTCATATTTACATGAAACTTCAAAATATTGATTAGCATCATGCCTAGTTGTGCATATCTTTTTTCTGCCAGGGTTCAATGATTTTCTTCAGAGTTATGGGACTTTGAATTGTTTACTGGTTTTGGAGAAGATATTTTATGATTTTTAAGCTGGTGAGCATATAGTTGCCACTTTGTCGGTCTTTCCGTTTTTCAGTTCCGTCATAACTTTGTCCGTATAGCTTACCATAAAACTGTATTAGATATCAACATAAAACTTCATAGGCAGATTGATGAGGAGAATGTGTACTAGAACCATTACTCTATTTTGCATAATTCAGGAGTTATTGCCCTTTTCTATTTTTCATACTTAAATTTTGTCCCGAGCATAACACAAAAGCTACATGTATCAACATGAAACTTTATAGGTAGATAGATCTCAATGAGGAGAAATGCAGAGCACAATACTCATTACTCTCTTTTGCATAATTTAGGAGTAATTGCCCTTTGTTACTTTTCATACTTAAATTTTGTTGCTGCCTTTTGCCATACATATTTTTTCCTTTGTAATATTGTATAATGATTTTTTAAACAGACATATTATATAATTTTTGATCTAGCATTTATTTGGGGAGCATCCATCGGTTCTACCTAATCTCTTCTTTTGATTGTCATAGCAACCAGAGTTCAACATGGATCCAGAATTTTTAGAAATTTTGATAGAGCATTATAAAAATGTTTGGTTACATTTCTGCCTTGTGATTTCAGAGATGATTAAAACAGTTGTTGACGGACAGACACCAGCAATCACAAAAGCCCACCTGAGCATATTCTGGTGAGGTAAAAATGTTTGGACGGGGTCTAGGTTAACCGTAGACAGAAACATGAGAAAATAATTTAAGGCTGATTAGATTATTGCAGACATACAGCATAATGAATCTGATTCACTGGGCACTTAGAAACATGCACACACATTTTGCTTTAATACTCTTGCTGGGACTTCAACCCAGACCTCTTGCCATCACTACGATGGTAAGCGTTCTATGCATTGAACTACAAGAAGTGTCTGAAAAGCAAATTTATGCATGTACATGTATAAAATCTTATGTTCTAAAATCTCTACTATGATGTATTTATGCACAAACACCTCCTCAAGATTTCTTAAATGAATATTTATTAGAATATTAATTTAATAGGATTAATACATTAATGCTGATATCAAGAATTATTCAAGTGTGTGTGTGGGGGGGGGGCTGTTAACAATTAAACAATGCTACAAAAACATGCATTTCCTGATCTGATCAGAGAGGAAATATAGAGTGACAGCAATATTAATATCAACCATAACAATCACAACAAATTGTTAACTACAATGATTTACATTAATTCAGAGATCTACCTAGTATTCCCTATTGAAGGAGGTATGCTCCGAACAAACTACGCAAGCACAATGCACCAAAAAACTAGCTTAGGGGGCATAAAAAACTATGTCTAAGTAATTTTGAAAAATAAACATACATAATTTCTAACTCTATCCCTGTTCATGATCTCATGAATATTCACAGAACTTTTATTTTTGTATATATTGCAAAATAAAGGTTGGGTCAGGACAAAGGAACTGTGTGTATTGATCTATAAAACTTCAAAAGCAAAGAGAGCAAACCAAGACAAGACTGCAGCTATAGGAGCTATCTGGTCTGGCTTTTCTTTGTTTGCCAGTGCCTGAAAATGCAAGATAGTGAAAGGAAATCCAGTGAAAGAAGGAAATACTTTTTTAACACATTTGGAATCAGCAAGAGGTATAATTACCATAAACCATTTATCTGGCGCTCCCTGGCATAAACCGATCTATTAAGAATGATCATCAAAACTATACTTCTTAGCTATATTCTGCAAAAAGGTATTTCAACAGCTTGCTTAAACCGATGAGCAGTTAAAATGAAGAAACTCCATGTAACACTTTCCTCTATAGATACAGTACTCAGGGAGCCAGTAGTGCCTACCGTGCACCCCCCCTAGACTTTTTTTCATGGGTACCAAAATGTTCAGAAAAGTGTCCTGAATCAGAATCGCGAATGTACTCAAACTTAAATTCTTTTAGGCTATGTGTATTTTAACCGTTTCCATGGCAACCCCCCAGTTTTCGTAATGATGACCCATACCTACAAATTCGCCCATATCACAGCCACTTTTTGTCCTAAAACTATAAAATTGGTGCCAAATGGAAGGTAAGACATTGTGCTTTTATTTCCAACTTTTTTTTTTAAATTACCTTATTTGCATACTCATGAATATTAATGAGAACATTAAAAATAGTAAAAAAAGTATATAAATAACGTAAAACTTTAATTTTTTTATCCTACAAATATCAGAAAATAACTTCAAATGCAGTTTAACATGATGACGAAACCCCCAGGAAACAAAATATCCAATTTGAGGACCATAGCATTAATTTTAAGCACCATTTTTACCGTTTCCATGGCAACACCCTAGTTTTCGTAATGATGGTACGTACCTGCAAAATTGTCCATATCACAACCAGTTTTTGTCCAAAACCTATAAAACTGGTACCAAATTGGAGGTAGGACATAGTGCTTTTATTTCCAGATTGTTTTTATAAATTGCCTTATTTACATACTCATGAATATTAATGAGAACATCAAAAATAGTAAAAACAATATAGAAATAACATAAATAATGTAAACTATTCACTTTTTATCCTACAAATATCAGAAAACAATTTCAAATGCAGTTTAACCTGATGTAAAAATCCTCAGAAAACAAAATATCAAATTTGAAGACCAAAAATTTAACTCTAAGTAACTTTTTAAATGTTTCCATAGTAACCTTTCATTTCACTCTGTTCACACAGTTTTGTTAGTCGACACCTGCCTGAAAACATCTTCCATATCACAGGAAGTATTTGTGCTAACTGTATAAAACTGGTACCGAATTAAAGCTAAGACAGTGTGCTTTGGTTTAAAAGCTTTAATTAGGAATTACCTTATTTGCATAAACATGAATATTAATGAGAATAATTAAAAAATAGCAAACATTTACAGAAATAACGTAAACCTCTCATTTTTTATCCCACTATTATCAGAAAACAACTTCAAATGTAGTTTAAAATGATGACAAAATACTCAGAAAGCTAATCATCTTAATTGATACCCAAACAATGAACTGTAAGTAAGATTGTAACGGTTTCCATGGTAACCGATCCTTACACAAATTTTGGAAATTTGACATCTAACTGTAATACTCCGCTAGATCTCGGTTATTTTTTATGAATGATGAAATCAATTGTTACAAACATAGATATGAGACATTGCTTTAATAGAAAATAAATCTTTTCCAATATAAACTAATTTGCATATGTATGAATATTTATGAGAACAGTAATAGATGTTGATATTTTCGACAGACACTAGTCTTTCTCTTATAAAGCAATCGAATATGGAAAATGGTTTGCTAAAGTTTACTATGATCACTGAATATCACCAAGATTATTAGATAAATAAGTTTGGGACACATTATATAGCACTGATGGTGATATATCTGTTTCCTAGGCAACCATTTTAACCTCATTGTTCATATTACAGAGTGTTTACATACCTGCAACATACAAAGATATTGCTGCCTTCTTGGGCGATAATTATAAATAATATAAACATATACCCGGTAGTTGATGTATGAATCTAATGTTAGGTTCACTTTATGCAAATTACCTTATTTGCATCCTCATGAATATTAATTAGTGATAAGAAAACAAAGAGAAACAATATGGAAAATAACATTTTCGCAGTAAGCCGAGCACAACATTAAACCATGCTCCAAGTATAGCTTGCAATAATAAATGTACCTTTTGATGATAAAATAAATGAATTTTAATTCTAAAACTGTCTAAAAGATGTTAAAGGGCATGTATACATCTAGTAAAGGGTTAATCCCACTCTCTGCTTTAAAACACCTTTACAGAAAGCTTCTTTGAGTATGCCGACTCAACAAAAATAGACGAATGATATCTCACTTAACCCTTTACCAGCTAGATATTCATTTTAGAAATAATAATATCATGGGTATTTATCAACTAATTTATAAATTGAAGGTCTGACTCTCAGATCTTAATAAGGGACTAAAAAGGAACAGTTTATATTGGATCTTCTCAGGTAATACTCTGATAAGAGTTAGGTCAAGATGATAACATTGCTGTTGAATATCTCTGGAGCATACCCTTATTATAGGCCATAATGTAATCATATCTGTTGATTGACTGTCAGAGTTACATGTTGACAACCATTCTTCTCTAAAACAAGGGGAATGTCTGGGTCGGGAAAGAGATCTCTTCCAAAGTATCAACTGGTAAATAACTCTTCAGATGTGCTGTATTAAGCAGGCCCTACAAGGGGGTAATGTTCCCATATCAGCATTGCGAAGTGCATCTGTTGGCTTATCTTCACACTTCTCCTTAATCTTAAACAATATCAATTCATTCACAGTGTGAAATCTTAGGTTGCCATACATTGCACACAAAAATTTATCCAAGTCTTGCACAAGATCTCCAGACACATCCCAAGAGTTGCCCAAACCTGCTAATGGTTTTATAAACATTGGCTTCTTTTCAATGGTCTTAGTGGGTGTCAAATGTTCTCAGCCATTGAATGCACTTGTAGAATCACAGCCAGGGTACAAATGGAGACCCAGAAGTGCTGATCGGTAATCTTCTGTGTATGCTTGGGCAACTTCTGACATGTTTATTATTTTTTTATGATTGCACGAGCCAGTATCAAACAAGACAGTAACACATTCAAACCAGTTAAGGTAATACAGAAGAATGAAGAATATATCACTGTCTGGAGTTCGAAGATGAACAGTTTTGTAGCCTTGTTCTTTTGCATGCTTGGCGTAAATAACGATCCTTGTTTCAGTTTCTTCCTGTGTTGAAATCAGGGCATCACAACTGTTTCTCACTGTTGATATACCATAATCTGGCGAGAACTGGTTAGGCTCACCGTCATAGATGTGAAAAAACATTTCTGCCTTGCAGCTTCTAATCGTAAGGAATCGAGGAATTATAGCAATTATCAGTGGTTCACAAAGACCCAATATGCAGATTGATATAGGTGAGCTGATGCAGAATCTGCTGACACCAGTTCCCTTCGGTATTGGTACGGCTGATGATGGCTTAGCAAGACAGACAAATCAAAGGGTCTTAAAACACATCACAGGATTACCAGTTCTCGACAGATGATGGTATATCAAAAGTCGAAACAGTCTTGAAACCCTGAATTCAACACAGGTTTTATGGGCTTTAAAATCACTGACACTTTAAAAACAATTACAGAAGATTGTTTGGGGTATCATAAGTACTTGGCTTTCAACAGTTACCATGGAAGCAGTGCATGGTCATTTTGGTAACAGTTTTAGACATAAAATTTATTTCTTCATCATCAAAAGGTACATTTATTATTGCAAGCTATACTTGGAGCATGGTTTAATGTTGTGCGAAACATGTTATTTTCCATATTGTTTCTCTTTGTTTTCTTATCACTGATTAATATTCATGAGGATGCAAATAAGGTAATTTGCATAAAGTGAACCTAACATTGAGATTCATACATCAACTACCGGGTATATGTTTATATCATTTATAATTATCGCCCAAGAAGGCAGCAATATCTTTGTATGTTGCAGGTATGTAAACACTCTGTAATATAAACAATGAGGTTAGAATGGTTGCCTAGGAAACAGATATATCACCATCAGTGCTATATAATGTGCCCCAAACTTATTTATCTAATAATCTTGGTGATATTCAGTGATCATAGTAAACTTTAGCAAACCATTTTCCATATTTGTTTGCTTTATAAGAGAAAGACTAGTGTCTGTCGAAAATATCAACATCTATTACTGTTCTCATAAATATTCATACATATGCAAATTAGTTTATATTAGAAAAGATTTATTTACTATTAAAGCAATGCCTCATATCTATGTTTGTAACAATTGATTTCATGATTCATCAAAAATAACCGAGATCTAGCGGAGTATTACAGTTAGATGTCAAATTTCCAACATTTGTGTAAGGATCGATTACCATGGAAACCGTTACAATCTTACTTACAGTTCATTGTTTGGGTATCAATTAAGATGATTAGCTTTCTGAGTATTTTGTCATCATTTTAAACTACATTTGAAGTTGTTTTCTGATAATAGTAGGATAAAAATTGAGAGGTTTACGTTATTTCTGTAAATTTTTGCTATTTTTTAATTATTCTCATTAATATTCATGTGTATGCAAATAAGGTAATTCCTAATTAAAGCTTTTAAACCAAAGCACACTGTCTTAGCTTTAATTCGGTACCAGTTTTATACAGTTAGCACAAATACTTCCTGTGATATGGAAGATGTTTGCAGGCAGGTGTCGACTAACAAAACTGTGTGAACAGAGTGAAATGAATGGTTACTATGGAAACATTTAAAAAGTTACTTAGAGTTAAATTTTTGGTCTTCAAATTTGATTTTTTGTTTTCTGAGGATTTTGTCATCAGGTTAAACTGCATTTGAAATTGTTTTCTGATATTTGTAGGATAAAAAGTGAATAGTTTACATTATTTACGTTATTTCTGTATTGTTTTTACTATTTTTGATGTTCTCATTAATATTCATGAGTATGTAAATAAGGCAATTTAAAAAAACAACTGGAAATAAAAGCACTAGGTCCTACCTCCAATTTGGTACCAGTTTTATAGGTTTTGGACAAAAACTGGTTGTGATATGGACAATTTTGCTGGTACGTACCATCATTACGAAAACTAGGGTGTTGCCATGGAAACGGTAAAAATGGTGCTTAAAATTAATGCTATGGTCCTCAAATTGGATATTTTGTTTCCTGGGGGTTTCGTCATCATGTTAAACTGCATTTGAAGTTATTTTCTGATATTTGTAGGATAAAAAAATTAAAGTTTTACGTTATTTATATACTTTTTTTACTATTTTTAATGTTCTCATTAATATTCATGAGTATGCAAATAAGGTAATTTAAAAAAAAAAGTTGGAAATAAAAGCACAATGTCTTACCTTCCATTTGGCACCAATTTTATAGTTTTAGGACAAAAACTGGCTGTGATATGGGCGAATTTGTAGGTATGGGTCATCATTACGAAAACTGGGGGGTTGCCATGGAAACGGTTAAAATACACATAGCCTAAAAGAATTTAAGTTTGAGTACATTCGCGATTCTGATTCAGGACACTTTTCTGAACATTTTGGTACCCATGAAAAAAAGTCTAGGGGGGGTGCACGGTAGGCACTACTGGCTCCCTGAGTACAGGACAAACCTAGATCAGACCGCTCTGTTTATATATGAAATTCAGAGGATCCTTGTATACCTGCAAGTAGGGAATCGCTCAAGGGAAGAACTGTTAGAAGAGGAAATTCTGTAACTGCAATGTACTGCCCATTGAGTGTTGACAAAATAATCCTGAGACAACTAAAACAATATTTACTTTGCCCGGGTCTCCTTCTTCCTCAGGACTTCAGGAATCCCCTAACTGAAATTAGAAGTGTCATTGACATATTAATACGATATTGATACAGGTTTAAAAATATCGATACAAATGGAGGGCAAATAAACACCTTTCCACTGGCTATATTTCTTACAGGTTGACAACTAAATAATACTGGTACTTGCAGTGAAAGTCTTCTGAAGAATTTCCACGCATACTCTCATTTACACCATTTTCTAGTATTTACTTGATGGGTTAGGCTTAATTCTGAGCGACATTGTCAAATGTCAAAAAAACAACTTGAAACCTTTTACTGTTAATTTATGAATATAACTGTACTTTTGACCCATTTACACTCAGAGGAGCATGAAACATGTTAGTGTATAGAAATCGATATATCGTCGACATTTAGCCATCGATATATTGATACAGAAATTTCCACCAATGACAGCTGTAACGGAAATTAAATCTAAAGCACAGGTATGGCTATTATTTAGCTAAATCATATTACAGTAAAGATTTTATAGAAAGTTCTTGGTTAATACGTCTCCTTGATAGAAAGTTCTTGGTTAATACGTTTCCTTTGATATAACGTTTAGATTGGTGAGTGCCAAATGCCTTCTTTATCTACGGTATATTGTAAAAGATCAGATACAACGTTCTTGTTTTAAACATTTTTCCTGTTTTGAACGCTTGAGAAAGTTTGTCCGAAACTGCTAATAGCTGTAATTTTGACGTTTTCCTGTAGTGTATCGATGACAACGGCCATGCGTGGGAATTGATTAACAGTGAAAATCGCCACTACTTGACACCTAATTGTATGGCATATTTTGTTTAATATTGAGTAAATACGATTTTCAAAGTTTGCACAATATGATTCTATTGAAAACTGGCCACCCTTGGGGTGGGGCTAATTTTGACCCAAGGGGCATAATTTATATAACCCTTGTAGAGTACCTGGACATGATATGTGCCAAATATGAGAGCTGAGAACATAGTGACCTAAAACAATAGGGGTCATTTAGTGTTCATGACTAATCACCACAGCAAATTTGAAGATCCTAAGCCAAACCCTTGAGCTAGTATTGATCCAAATTCATTTCACCAGTTAAGGTCATGGTGACCTTGACCTTTGATCTAGTGACCTCAAAAACAATAAGGGTCATCTAGTGGTCATGACTAATTATCACAGCAAGTTTTAAGCTCCTAAGCCAAACCCTAGAGCAGTTATTGAAGTCATGGAACCCATTTCACAGTTAAGGTCATAGTGAACTTGACCTTTGACCTTGTGACCTAAAATACAATAGTGGACATCTAGTGGTCATGACTAATCACCACAGCAAGTTTGAATATCCTAAGCCAAACCCTTCATCAGTTTTATTGATCTGAAACCAAAGAAAACCAGTAAAGGTTATGGCGGCCTTGACCTTTGACCTAGTGACCTAAAAAACAATAGGATTATCTAGTGGTCATGACTAATAATCGCAGCAAGTTTGAAGATCCTAAGCCGAACCATTGAGAAGTAATTCATCGGAAACCATTTCACCAGTTAAGGTCAAGGTGACCCTGTCCTTTGATCTAGTGACCTCAAAAACAATAGGGGTCATTTAGTGGTCATGACTAATCACCACAGCAAGTTTGAAGATCCTAAGCCAAACCCTTGAGCAGTTATTGATCCAAAACCATTTCACCAGTTAAAGTCATGGTGACCTTGACCTTTGATAAAGTGACCCAAAAACCAACAGAGTTCATTTAGTGGTCATGACTAATCACCACAGCAAGTAAGAAGATCCTTAGCCAAACCCTTGAGCAGTTATTAATCGAAACCATTTTACCAGTTAAGGTCATGGTGGCGCTGACCTTTGACCTTTTTTTGTAGAATTTTGTAGTTTGGAAACCATTGTGATAATGCTCTATTTATCACAATGGTTTCAAAAGTGACTTTTACAGACGCATAGAAAGGCATATTTTTGGAGGAAAGGGTTAATAAGGAAATGTAGCTCCACCTTGGAGGCCATGAATTTTGAGATATCAACATTGATTTAGCATTTTGATAAAGGTTACCAGGCAATTTTTCCTACCAAATTCCATTCAAATTGGACCACCAGTTTTGGAAAAGAAGGTTTTTAAAAGATTTTCTATATAGTTATTTTTCCCTGGATTCCCCAGATATTTTTAGTAATTTTCATAGAGCATCATAAAAAATAATTGGTTCAATTTCTGCTTTGTGGTTTGTGAGATGTTTAAAGCAGTTGTTGACGGACAGACAGACACCAGCAACCACAAAAGCTCATCTGAGCATATTCTGGTGAGCTAAAAAGAAATGGAATGTTTGGATGGGGTCCAGGTTTACTGTAGAGAGAACCATGAGAAATGATTGTCAGTTTTGTTAATTTACAGCTGACTAGATTATTGCAGACAGATAGAGTATGAATCTGATTCACTTGGCACACGAACATGCACACACATTTTGCTTTAATACTCTTGCTGGGACTTTAACCCAGACCTCTTGCCATCACTGGGATGGTAAGTGTTCTATGCATTGAACTACAAGAAGTGTCTGAAAAGCAAATTCATGCATACATGTACATGTATAAAATCTTATGTTGTTCTTAAATCTCTACTTGATCTATTTACGCACTACCGACACTACTAATCAATATTGATATCAACCATAACAATTAAAACAAATTGTTAATTACAATTATATACATGTAATTCATAGATCTACCTAATTTTTTAATTTTTTCGCAATATCTTTAGAATATGATTCTCAAAACTAAACGAAGATATCCTAACATTGCACAAGAACTAGAAGCTATACCAAGTCAAACAAGATGTGTTTGTGAAACACTATGCCCGACCTTTGAACCTGAAGGATAACCATAACCTTTGACCAATGGACCAGGGAGTTAAATGTGACACATCATCTTTGTGCGGTGAACATTTGTGCGAGGTTATTTTGAAATCCATTCAGTTAAAACAGTTATAGAAGGGACATGAAATTTGGGATGGACTGACGAAACAAGTATTTCATCAGCTTGCTGAAACCAATGAGCAGTTAAAATGAAGAAAGTCCACTTAACACTTTCCTCCATAGATACAGGACAGACCTAGATCAGACAGCTCTGTTTACACATGAAATTATAAGATCCTTATTTATCCTGTCACGTGCCTATTTTCCTGACGGATAACAAGGTTACTGATAAACTTTTTGTTATTATGTCAGTTGGTCACATGACCTGTAGCCGAAACTACTTTTTTTACCGAGACGCTTATTTCGTGAATACACAAATTTACGTCTACCGAGTACTGAATAAAAAAGTTTAACAAAGCGAATTTGTTGATTTCAATCGTTACCCATTAAACTAAATAGATCTAGATCTAATTCTTTCACTTCATTCTCCCAAACTTATATTCTTAGGCCTAGACTAGATCTATCATCTAGTAGTAGATCTAGATCTAGACTAGATCTAGTTGTTTGTCGCTAAATTACTGTGTTTAGATAAATCCACATCAAGAATCATACATCCTCTAGATATCGTTATTTGACAGGCTCTTTTTCTTACATATAACCAACCGGGCAAACGGTTTTGTTTTGAGCATTTTTAAAGCAATGTGATTTTTTAGGAATTCCAGTGACGTACGTAATAACGCCTTTATAGTGACGTCATCAACAGTCTAGAGCCAGCAGAGTCGGGTATACGTTGCGGTGCATTTTGTGGTACATTCGGTACAAAATAATAATGATTATATTTTGCTGTCGTGACAAGGATAAATAGAATATTTGGCTCCTAGCTTTGAATGAGAAATGTTATCTGGCTCGGCTTCTGAATATATCAGGTTCGCCTTCGGCTCACCTGATATATTCATCCGCCTTGCCAGATAACATTTCTCATTCAAAGCTAGGAACCAAATATTCTCTATATACCTGTACATCCGTGGGAACCGATCAAGGGAGGTGTTGTTAGAAGAGGAAATACTTTAACTGCAATGTTCTGCTCAATGTGTATTGATAAAATAACCCAAACAACCAAAACAATATTTACTTTGTCCCTCTCCTTCTTCCTCAGGATTTCCCTCAACTGAAATTTAATTTAAAGCACATATGACTTTAATTACTTTAAATGTGCATCAATATCCATGTGTACAACTGCCATTATGTACAACTGCCATTATTTAAAATTAAGTTAATAAATATAAATGATGTCATTATTTCTTACATGAATAATCAATTTTTAACAGGGAAAGTGCCCCAGTCCCAAAGTTGGCCAGCAAAGAAACTGCAGAATCATATCTATATTTTTTAAAACAAGCAGAGCAGACCCCACAGGAGCTGTCTGATCTGGGTCTTCTCTGTATGCAAAGGTGTAGAACAGCATATTTATCTAATAAAGGTTTAACCCCAAGTAAAGGATTAACCCATTACTTCGTAAATACTCCTTTCAACTCCTGTGCAAACACATTAAAGTAAAGTAAAGTACCTAGTTATAGTCTACTTTCAGTTCGGATGACCGCTCAGCCGAATGTACATTTACTCCCCTGGTTATTGAGTCATTGGACTACAGTATTGAGCACTGCTAATATATGGCGCAATCATGCAGCCGCAGTACCGGCGAGTGACCCTCACAGGTACCCATTTTAACCCCTGGGTGGAGAAGATGTGCGGGTGGGAGACACGGAAAAGCGTCTCTGAAATTTCCAGGTTTGACCGGGATTTGAACCCCGGACCTCCGAACTGATAGTCAAGCGTGTTACCACTAGACCACCGCCACCCACACATTAGACCCAGATCTGACAGCTTCTGTATGTAGGAGCTGCCTGATCAGGGTCTATCCTGTTTGCTTATGATATAATATAAATCTGATTCTGGATCTCATCATCAACATCATTTGAAAACACAATTTATATATTCTATTTTCTGGCTTAAAGTTAAAAAAAACCTACCTTCTTCTTTGTATTTCTAATTTAAGTGATATATAAATGTGATTACGGGGCGTATATAACAATTTTTTCTAACAGACTGATTTGTTTTAAACTTTGCACATATGAAGTTTATGGTTTACTCATTGAAATGCCACTAAACTAAAGATCACCGTGCTTTTTCCCAAGATATGATCCTTTGAACATGACCACTAATGGTCCTTTTAATGGATGGTTATGTCTAAATACCTGTTTTTCTAAACAACATGGGAGAATAAACAAATATGTTAGAATCATATGCAAACTATATATAATTTGATTTGAAAGACATCCATGTAATTTAAGTCTTACAAGTAGAACAAGTTAATGTTGTATAGCTATATATGCAATACACAAGTCCCCACCGGATTAAAAAAAACCAACCTCCTTTGAAACATCCACCCAGTCCATGGTGTAGTTGACCATGGTATATACATGACCAACCTGAATGGTATTTGTAAAAATCATAAGTAAAACAATATGAAAATGGGGAATAACTCCAAAATATTGACGCTAGATCTATGGCCCTTGTGCATGACACTTTCTCTCATCATGCCTGTTCCATATGTTAAATTTCAAATCAACTGAACCATTAGATAAAGTGTTATTGTCATGACAAGAAAATATGAAAAAGGGGAATACATGTAACTCCAAAAATATTGATGCTAGAGTTATGGTCTTTGTGCATGATACTTTCTGTCATCATGCTTGTTCCATGTATAAAGTATCAAATCAATTGAACCAGTAGATAAAGAGTTATTGTCCGGACAAGTAATAGGGGAATAACTCCAACAAGAGGGCCTGAAAGGCCCTGATATCGCTCACCAGACAATCAGAGAAGATTTTCAAAGTTTTCACGATATGATTCTATAGAAAACTAGCTGGCCCTGGGGCGGAGTCAATTTTGACCCCAGAGGCATACTTTATATAACTTTTTTGTAGAGGTCCTGAGCATGATGACATGTGCCAAATATGAAAGCTGAGAACCTGCCAGTTTCAGAAGAAGAAGATTTTCAAAGTTTTCCTATATGTTTCTATAGACAAGTGTGTTCAGAGGAACACGTGTGTCAACTGCTCGCGGCTGACAAAAACTTATTGTTAATATGACAAAGGGGAATAACTCAAAATATATTGATGCTACAGTTGTGGCCCTTGTGCATGACACTTCCTCTAATCATGCTTGTTCCATGTGTGAAATTTGAAAGCTCTATAACGATTAGTTTAGAAATGACAGCCCAAAAAAGAAAGTGTGACGGACAGACAGACGGAGGAAAAGTCAGGGCCTCCGCTGGCGGTCGCCAAAATCGCCAATGGCGAAAATATTCATAATCTGGCGATAAAAAATTAAATCTGGCGAATGTTGTGGCGAATATAATTTTGCAAATTATGCCGAGAAATACAGACCCAATTTAAAGTGATCCCTAAGTGACAAACTGCCTCTAGGTAGGTGACACAAAAACTAGAACTACCACTAAAAGGTGATGAATACTCCCACTAGTACAGTTGACACAGAGATGGGGGTTATAGAAATAAATCACTACAATATCTGCTACAGTTAAGAAAAAACTGCAGAAAACCCGAAATTTCCTAAGTCAAATTGCTGTAATTCCGTTAAAAATCAATGTAGTGTAACAAAATTCAAACTTGATATGTAGCTCATTATTTTAAAGCTACATACCAAATATCACATCAATATATGCAAGGGTTTAGAAAATAACTCCGGAAAACCTGAATTTCCCGAAATTTTTGTGAAAAATCAATGAAGCGCCATGAAATTCAAACTTCATCTGTAACTCATTATTATAAAGCCACATACCACATATTATTCAATATCTGTAAAGGTTTAGAAAAAAAATCCAGAAAACTGAAAAATAACAAAGGGTAATAACTCCAAAAATACTGAAGACAGAGTTACAAACCTTGTGCACTGCACTTGCTGTCAATGTGATCAATCTATATATGAAGTTTGAAGTCAATAGCTTTTATACTATATATAAGTAGTCTTGGTCAGTTTGGAAAGTCACTACACCAAAAAACGTAGTGACTTGCCAAAACGTAGTGACTTGTTAGGTGTGCGATAACATGGCCGTAGTGACTTTCCAGGTTATGCACACACACACACACACACACACACACACACACACACACACACACACACACACACACACACACACAATAAGCCGATAGATGGTGATGTAGGCGAAAACTAAAATCCTAATTTCTTGAAAAAGTTTTCATTTGATCTTAATGAAATAAAAGGCATAGCATCTCTCAGGCAGTGATCTGTTAGAAACCAGCCAAATTGTTAACTCTGATTCACAAAAAATACCCTTAAACTGGATATTTTAGTGATAACTGATGTAAAATTTGGCTGAAATTCTTGAGTTTAAGACAAAAATTGTCTATAAACTGGCCTAATCATGAAGATCTTAGACTGAGTTTGGATCCAGATCCTTATTTTAGCATAGACAAGCAAGTACGAAATGCTAAATCGGGTTGAAATGGTCGTCGCTTGTGATCAGTACCCTAAAGAAGATGTACGGTATGAGTCGGCATTCATGCCCCCGCGACAGGCACCTCTCCTTTCCAGAAGGGTATTTCAAGCACAAGAAGCAGAAAAAGACTACCCAATCAGATTTCACTCAACAGTGCAGGGTGAATTTTAGCATAAAAGGACATTGTTTCCTATGGTTAGCATACCTTCATTAACTGTCAGCATTAATCAAAGATCTCAGCCGCATGTAGTCGGCTTCGGCGGAAGCAGCACCGAGTAGCCGCAAAAGTCTTTTCACCCAAGACCGGATGGTATTTCCTGTCATGCTCAGTGGTGTTGTACATGGTTCCTACCCCAGTGCAAAGTACCGGCTCAAAGAATATGCCACACAAAGCCCAACAATGGAAAAAATGTGTCCTTCCTGATGTGCCTCCAAGGCCTGAAAAACAGGGAAACCACATAAAATATACAAAAATCCTTGAAAAATGCTTTAAGCTACATGTTCAGAACACTAATTTGAGTGTTTATGTTATGATTTAGCTAAATATTGTTGTTTCTTAAATAATGAAACTGTCAAGTTATGAGAAATTCACAATAAAAACAATGCTTTGTTACCTTTTCAAAGTCATCTGACCAACTTAGCTGCACCGTATTCAAGGAAACCCATAACAGAGGGCACTCAAACTTCAAAACTTAAGGCCAGCAGATACAAATAGATTTCAGAAATAGAAATAGCGCTCTTTTTCCTTGCTTAGCAGCCACAGAAATTACAGTCGCGTCTGTCTGAAGCTACAAATAAGGGTTAAGAGTCGCCTGCTTTGCATGTTTGATGAACAATTTTTAATTAGCGGTTGCAATTTATGTAGAGCTCTGCACTATTAAAGTTATTAAATGCAGAAAAAATGCAAATAAATCTAGAAAGAGACACTCTGAAAATGCAAATTTAATTGAGATGAATATTAGATCTTGGAAATTATGTAAGAAAACACATTGGAAGAGCCAAAAAAAATGACAGGAAGCACTGAAAGAGTCGGTCGCGCGGCTAGATCCAATGAAAAACTTTGATTTATGCACTTCAAGCTAAATTTATGAGATGCTAAATGCTGGAATCTGTCCAAAATTCTACGAAATACTTTACTTTGCCAAATTTGATACATATGTTGGACCTTTGATTCCAGAAAAAAGATATTTCTCCAGCAGGAAGATGTCAAGTAGCCAAAGGCAATTTTAGGAAGGCTTTCGGACGATACCGACGCTTCTAAGTTGCCCGTCATTAGCCAAAATTTCTCAATTTAATAAAAAATGCTTGAAATTCAACAAAAATATAATCAACCGGGTTGTTCTATGCTGTTTAGATCCAGATCAAAGAGCCTATGAAGGTCAAATAGTCTGACAGAGCCTATGAAGGCCAAATAGTCTGATATAAGTGCAAGAGTGGTCTTTATACTGAACCGTTTAACACACTTTTTTAAAAAATCTCAATTTCTTCAAATTTACTCAGATCTGTTAAAAACAGTCTCATGTAAAAGCTACTAATTTAGTCATAAATTACCTACATCTGAAATTTCAGGGCAGTAATCCTTACCGTTTTGAAGATATTCCATTTTAACAGTTTCTGTTATAGGTGTGAGCCTGGTCACTTTTGCCCTTCTTTATTCCATGTAAAAACAGGCATTTTCTGCATCCCCTAACTACTTCCAGGCTTAGATTTGGGTTATACCCTCTTAACACATTCATATTTAGTCCAAACACAGTCTCTAGATCACCAGAAAACAAGGTCAAGAACGTTGACTTTTTTCATACACACAAAAGTATGTACACACCGTCTATTTTCACTTTAAATTTGGGCCATTCTGACGCTACACACACATATTTCCCAACATCCACCAGAGGAAGAAGTCCTGCAAGAGATTCACAAAAAATGACCCCAATGACCACAATAAATATTCTTAAGAGAAAAAAGGATTAATAAACACCAGTTAGCTCTGTTGACAGCGGACACCAAATTTGCTTTAAAATCAATTTCCCAATCCTTCTCGTATTTATATAAACAGCTTCACGCACGTTTGCAAATAGAGTAGATCCAGATCGGACAGTTCCTGTAAGAGCTGTCTGATCAGGTTCTGCTCTGTTGCTTATGAAATGTTGTTGATCTAATCCTATAGTTTCTGTCAGAGCCAAAGATCCTTTTGAAAAAATAGCATTGTGAAAAAAGGCGTCAGACCTCCATGAATATTCGTGTAAGAAATAATAATTTCACGGAGATTGAGTTTTTGTAATGATACATGAGTACAAGTTTGGCTGTGACAGTAATTGTACAGCAAACCGATAAGACCCTGATCAGTGATCAGGGATCTACAACAAAAGCTGTCTGATCTGGATCTACTCTGTTTGTAAATTCATTTCATTACATTTGATCTGGATCTACTGTGTTTGCATTGACATAAACAGGCACATGCAGTGAAGGGTTTATAGTCGTGAAGAGATTTACTCACACATAATTTTTCATTGATTACAATACCTAAAAAGATTGGCAAAGAACACATCTTGCACTTTTCTTTCGGTGATCGACCATCTAGACCCACGAAATGGCCCCCTGTGGTCTACTCTGTTTGCAAATGTGTGAAAACACGTTTATATGAGGGAAAGGGTTAAAACAGAACTTCCCACTAGGTCCAAGCAAAGTGGGTATTCCCAACACACGAAAGTTCATAAAGCACAAATCTATGATCAATGAGAAAAAGGCATAAGTGGTGAAAAAATAGACATCAGACTGTAAGTAGTGGTTTAAAATAGTTTTAGGCTTCTTAGTGAGTAACCGGAGTTGGAACGATCAAATAGAATAACAAAGTCACTTTTCTATTGCTTACCTGGTATAAATTAGCTGATTCTCATCCCATAATCATATATCCACACAAAATTTCCACAAAATCCTACTTGGTGTCTGCTTATTTGGTCTCCATTTAGGGCATCGCCGTTTGTGTATTGAAAGCCTAAGGGTGAAGGTCGGTTTGTATCGGTGACCGGTGCATCTGTTAAATCTCCTCTAGAAAAAATGGCTTCTTTTAAACAGTGCTTGGATTGTTTTCAGATTTGAGTCAAATTGTAATAATATATATTAACGAGTCCTTTTCGTAGAGGCTATTGACAAAAACTAGGTCACAGAAATAAACTCTGTGTTGAAAAAAACTACGGGATTACACAATACACGAATTGATAGGGTATCACGAATCCATAGGAATATCATATTCATAAACAAACTATATGTATAAATTTACCTAAATGAGAAAGTCTCAACCCAAAACAATGGGAATTGCATTGATTAAATTTACATTTAGTACGTAAGCAATATCAACCGTGGTCTCCATTTCGGGTCTTGCGAAACATTTTCATGAAATAAGATAATGACCTCAGACGCTCAAGTCCTGGTACGTGTCGGCATGTGGGGCGCTTTGTCTCTATACTATAAATACACCTAACTCAACCTCATTGACGGAATGTAGCTTATTTTTGCTGAAGTTCATGTTCAGTATGCTCAAGACCTAGTGGGGACACGACCATTAAAGATATAAAAAAAACACACTAAGTTTTAAACTGAGCGAGGGAAAAAGTCCACAACGAAAGTAAAAATGAAGGATTTGCCCATGTCCGAGATATTTATAATGTAGATATATTATTTTATGTATTATCTTCACTATTTGTATTATTCAGCACTACAGAACAATCGTAATTTGCAGTAAATATGCAGTAGAACTAGATATTTGGTAAATATAAAATAACTTACTGCCATGTCACCTAGCTCAAAGGTAAATATTGATAAACTAGAAAAAGTTCAGCGAAGGGCAGCAAGATGGACCACCTCCAACTATTCTTACAATCAGAGCGTAACTGAACTACAGCAGTCCCTCGGCTGGCCGACACTTAGTGACAGACGTGACGCGGGACGGGTTGTCATGTTTTATAAGATCGTGTATGGTTTAGTCGCCGTCCCATTACCATCGTATCTCAGTAGACCTGTGAGAATGACTCGCCATATGCACCCATTATCTTTCCGTCAAATACACACCTCTGTAAACTACTTTAAATATTCGTTTTTCCCTTGTACAGTGGTCATGTGGAACAGCTTGCCAGCATCTGCTGTTATGCAGCCAGATCTAGAGGGGTTTAAATCCGTATTATCACCCTCTCTTATTTCAAACCGCCCCTAAAGGTCTGGAAATGTGTGTTTTACCTGATTTTAATCCTCACCTTGTTTTAACATCTATCTCACTATACTCTTTCTCTCTATCCCACTTTTGAAGTCTCACTTTCACAACTTTTATAGCTTTTATTCTTGCACGACCTGCACCTTTTCATGCCAGTAATACGCGAAAGCGGAGTCAGGCATTATGCAAAGATAGATAGATAGATAGATGTCTCGTGCTATTTAGCGGCCATATTGGATCTACCGATAATGGAATTTTGTACGTAGTGCGCATGCGCTGCGCAGTGAATGGCGTCAATGTGTGCGGTTCCAATTTTTCGCACAACGACGACTGTGTTTAAAATTAGAGTGTTTCCGTGAAACTCACACCATCCGATTTTTTTCGATTTTATGACATAAAACGGCAAAATAAGTAGTTTTGGCCAGTTTGGAAAGTCACTACACCAAAAAACGTAGTGACTTGCCAAAACGTAGTGACTTGTTTGGTGTGCGATAACATGGCCGTAGTGACTTTCCAGGTTATGCAAACACACACACACACACACACACACACACACACACACACACACACACACACACACACACACACACACACACACACACACACACACACACACACACACACACACACACACACACACACACACACACACACACACACACACACACACACACACACACACACACACACACACACACACACACACACACACACACACACACACACACACACACACACACACACACACACACATAAGCCGATAGATGGCGATGTAGGCGAAAACTAAAATCCTAATTTCTTGAAAAAGTTTTCTTTTGATCTTGATGAAATAAAAGGCATAGCATCTCTCAGGCAGTGATCTGTTAGAAACCAGCCAAATTGTTAACTCTGATTCACAAAATATACCCTTAAACTGGATATTTTAGTGATAACTGATGTAAAATTTGGCTGAAATTCTTCAGTTTAAGACTAAAATTGTCTATAAACTGGCCTAATCATGAAGATCTTATACTGAGTTTGGATCCAGATCCTTATTTTAGCATAGACAAGCAAGTTCGAAATGCTAAATCGGGTTGAAATGGTCGTCGCTTGTGATCAGCACCCTGAAGAAGATGTACGGTATGAGTCGGCATTCATGCCCCCGCGACAGGCACCTCTCCTTTCCAGAAGAGTATTTCAAGCACAAGAAGCAGAAAAAGACTACCCAATCAGATTTCACTCAACAGTGCAGGGTGAATTTTAACATAAAAGGACATTGTTTCCTATGGTTAGCATACCTTCATTAACTGTCAGCATTAATCAAAGATCTCAGCCGCATGTAGTCGGCTTCGGCGGAAGCAGCACCGAGTAGCCGCAAAAGTCTTTTCACCCAAGACCGGCTGGTATTTCCTGTCATGCTCAGTGGTGTTGTACATGGTTCCTACCCCAGTGCAAAGTACCGGCTCAAAGAATATGCCACACAAAGCCCAACCATGGAAAAAATGTGTCCTTCCTGATGTGCCTCCAAGGCCTGAAAAACAGGGAAACCACATAAAATATACAAAAATCCTTGAAAAATGCTTTAAGATACATGTTCAGAACTCTAATTTGAGTGTTTATGTTATGATTTAGCTAAATATTGTTGTTTCTTAAATAGTGAAACTGTCAAGTTATGAGAAATTCACAATAAAAACAATGCTTTGTTACATTTTTAAAGTCATCTGACCAACTTAGCTGCACCGTATTCAAAGAAACCCATAACAGAGGGCACTCAAACTTCAAAACTTAAGGCCAGCAGATACAAATAGATTTCAGAAATAGAAATAGCACTCTTTTTCCTTGCTTAGCAGTCACAGAAATTACAGTCGCGTCTGTCTGAAGCTACAAATAAGGGTTAAGAGTCGCCCGCTTTGCATGCTTGATGAACAATTTTTAATTAGCGGTTGCAATTTATGTAGAGCTCTGCACTATTAAAGTTATTAAATGCAATAAAACTAGAAAGAGACACTCTGAAAATGTAAATTTGATTGAGACGAATATTAGATCTTGGAAATTATGTAAGAAAACACATTGGAAGAGCCAAAACAAATGACAGGAAGCACTGAAAGAGTCGGTCGCGCGGCTAGATCTATTAAAAACTGTGATTTATGCGCTTCAAGCTAAATTTATGAGATGCTAAATGCTGGAATCTGTCAAAAATTCTACGAAATACTTTACTTTGCCAAATTTGATACGTATGTTGGACCTTTGATTCCAGAAAAATATATTTCTCCAGCAGGAAGATGTCAAGTAGTCAACGGCAATTTTAGGAAGGCTTTCGGACGATACCGACGCTTCTAAGTTGCCCGTCATTAGCCAAAATTTCTCAATTTAATAAAAAATGCTTGAAATTCAACAAAAAATTAATCAACCGGGTTGTTCTATGCTGTTTAGATCCAGATCACAGAGCCTATGAAGGCCAAATAGTCTGACAGAGCCTATGAAGGCCAAATAGTCTGATATAAGTGCAAGAGTGGTCTTTATACTTAACCGTTTAACACACTTTTTTTAAAAAATCTCAATTTCTTCAAATTTACTCAGATCTGTTAAAAACTGCCTTATGTGCAAGCTACTAATGTAGTCATAAATTACCTACATCTGAAATTTCAGGGCAGTAATCCTTACCGTTTTGAAGATATTCCATTTTAACAGTTTCTGTTATAGGTGTGAGCCCGGTCACTTTTGCCCTTCTTTATTCCATGTAAAAACAGGCATTTTCTGCATCCCCTAGCTACTTCCAGGCTTAAAATTGGTTTATACCCTCTTAACACATTCATATTTAGTCCAAACAAAGTCTCTAGATCACCAGAAAACAAGGTCAAGAACGTTGACTTTTTTCACTACACACAAAAGTATGTACACACCGTCTATTTTCACTTTAAATTTGGGCCATTCTGACGCTACACACACATATTTCCCAACATCCACCAGAGGAAGAAGTCCTGCAAGAGAGTCACAAAAAATGACCCCAATGGGCAGAGAATACACACAATAACTTGAAAATATGAAAATATGCAATTATTCAGCCTGTCAAGTTCTTAAGAGACACTTATTAGCTCATATTTAAAGCACTGCATTTCTAAATACGTTGTGTCTCTATGGCTGTTTTCCATGAAATTTATACTAGAGAAAATAGTGCAACCAATGACTTGGGTCTACAATGATAACAAGAGCACCGCGAGACGGGGCAATATACGCCGGAAGGCTGTTCTATTTACACAATGTGTGAACCTTCAGAAGTTGCGCATATGAGGTCTATTAGGGCTAAGGCAATAGCAAGTAGAGTAAAACTGCTTGTTGTAATAGTAATCTTTTATTTGTCTTTGGGCCTACTGAAAGCTGAAAAAGGAGCATTTATTTTGAAAAAAAGGAGGAGTTAGTTGCACAAAAAATTGCTACCCGAAACTATCAAAGGGCAAAAACTCCAGAATGAAAAATGATATGAGAGTTATCTCACTGATATGCACAACTACACATCAGTATATATAATTCCTGAAAGTTTGAAGAAATTATGTTGAAAAATAAAGGAGGAGTTAGTTGCACAAGAAATTGCTACCCGAAACTATCAAAGGGCAATAACTCCAGAATGAAAAATAATATGAGAGTTATCTCACTGATATGCACAACTACACATCAATATCTATCATTCCTGAAAGTTTGAAGAAATTATGTTGAAAAAAACGGAGGAGTTAGTTGCACAAGAAATTGTTACCCGAAACTATCAAAGGGCAATAACTCCAGAATGAAAAATGATATGAGAGTTATCTCACTGATATGCACAACTACACATCAGTATCTATCATTCCTGAGAGTTTGAAGAAATTATGTTGAAAAAAACGGAGGAGTTAGTTGCACAAGAAATTGTTACCCGAAACTATCAAAGGGCAATAACTCCAGAATGAAAAATGATATGAGAGTTATCTCACTGATATGCACAACTACACATCAGTATCTATCATTCCTGAGAGTTTGAAGAAATTATGTTGAAAAATAAAGGAGGAGTTAGTTTCACAAATTGCTAACGGACGGACGGACAGAAGGACGGATGACATGCGCCATACCATAATACGTCCCTTCGGGCGTATACAAAGGGATATGCTACATTCTATTATAAATGTGACTTTAAAGGTTAGCACTGTAGGTTAATGGGCCTTTTCGTATTGGAAAATTATTCTATTCAAACTTTTTGTTAACAGCGTAAACCTAAATCACGCTGAAACTGTCTGATCAGGATCTGCCCTGATTGCTTAGTCTGTAGACTTATTTCTTTAGATTCGATCATGGTTGTCTAGCGTCTCTGTAATCCATGTAAATGAATATTTACGAGCTAGGTCATGAAAGCTTTAATAAATATTCTTAAGAGAAAAAAGGATTAATAAACACCAGTTAGCTCTGTTGACAGCGGACACCAAATTTGCTTTAAAATCAATTTCCCAATCCTTCTCGTATTTATATAAACAGCTTCACGCACGTTTGCAAATAGAGTAGATCCAGATCGGACAGTTCCTGTAAGAGCTGTCTGATCAGGTTCTGCTCTGTTGCTTATGAAATGTTGTTGATCTAATCCTATAGTTTCTGTCAGAGCCAAAGATCCTTTTGAAAAAATAGCATTGTGAAAAAAGGCGTCAGATCTCCATGAATATTCGTGTAAAAAATAATAATTTCACGGAGATTGAGTTTTTGTAATGATACATGAGTACAAGTTTGGCTGTGACAGTAATTGTACAGCAAACCGATAAGACCCTGATCAGTGATCAGGGATCTACAACAAAAGCTGTCTGATCTGGATCTACTATGTTTGTAAATTTATTTCTTTACGTTTGATCTGGATCTACTGTGTTTGCATTGACATAAACAGGCACATGCAGTGAAGGGTTTATAGTCGTGAAGATATTTACTCACACATAATTTTTCATTGATTACAATACCTAAAAAGATTGGCAAAGAACACATCTTGCACTTTTCTTTCAGTGATCGACCATCTAGACCCACGAAATGGCCCCCTGTGGTCTACTCTGTTTGCAAGTGTGTGAAAACACGTCTATATGAGGGAAAGGGTTAAAACAGAACTTCCCATTAGGTCCAAGCAAAGTGGGTATTCCCAACACATGAAAGTTCATAAAGCACAAATCTATGATCAATGAGAAAAAGGCATAAGTGGTGAAAAAATAGACATCAGACTGTAAGTAGTGGTTTAAAATAGTTTTAGGCTTCTTAGTGAGTAACCGGAGTTGAAACGATCAAATAGAATAACAAAGTCACTTTTCTATTGCTTACCTGGTATAAATTAGTCGATTCTCATCCCATAATCATACATCCACACAAAATTTCCACAAAATCCAACTTGGTGTCTGCTTATTTGGTCTCCATTTAGGGCATCGCCGTTTGTGTATTGAAAGCCTAAGGGTGAAGGTCGGTTTGTATCGGTGACCGGTGCATCTGTTAAATCTCCTCTAGAAAAAATGTCTTCTTTTAAACAGTGCTTGGATTGTTTTCAGATTTGAGTCAAATTGTAATATATGAACGAGCCCTTTTCATAGAGGCCATTGACAAAAACTTGGTCACAGAAATAAACTCTGTGTTGAAAAAACTACGGGATTACACAATACACGAATTGATAGGGTATCACGAATCCATAGGAATATCATATTCATAAACAAATGTATAAATTTACCTAAATGAGAAAGTCTCAACCCAAAACAATGGGAATTGCATTGATTAAATTTACATTTAGTACGTAAGCAATATCAACCGTGGTCTCCATTTCGGGTCTTGCGAAACATTTTCATGAAATAAGATAATGACCTCAGACGCTCAAGTCCTGGTACGTGTCGGCATGTGGGGCGCTTTGTCTCTATACTATATATACACCTAACTCAACCTCATTGACGGAATGTAGCTTATTTTTGCTAAAGTTCATGTTCAGTATGCTCAAGACCTAGTGGGGACACGACCATTTAAGATATTAAAAAAACACTGATTTGAAAACTCGTTAATATATTACAATTTGACTCAAATCTGAAAACAATCCAAGCACTGTTTAAAAGAAGACATTTTTTCTAGAGGAGATTTAACAGATGCACCGGTCACCGATACAAACCGACCTTCACCCTTAGGCTTTCAATACACAAACGGCGATGCCCTAAATGGAGACCAAATAAGCAGACACCAAGTTGGATTTTGTGGAAATTTTGTGTGGATGTATGATTATGGAAAGAGAATCAACTAATTTATACCAGGTAAGCAATAGAAAAGTGACTTTGTTATTCTATTTGATCGTTCCATCTCCGGTTACTCACTAAGAAGCCTAAAACTATTTTAAACCACTACTTACAGTCTGATGTCTATTTTTTCACCACTTATGCCTTTTTCTCATTGATCATAGATTTGTGCTTAAGGGTGAGGTTGGGCGCCCATAAACTGGTTTAAACCCCCGGTGACTTTTGTCACTGACCGTTCCAAGGCGGTACTTCCATCTTCCTCCTATTGTATGTTTGTTTTGTCTTTGTGCGTCTCTTGTTGTTTTTTCTACCCATGTACATTTGCTGTTTCCTTGTGTTGCTGTTCGGGCGAGTGTTTGTTCTGTATGTGGTATTTCCTGCATGACTCATTTTTGTACTTTTATTATCACAACAGTGTTGCTTGTGCCGTGTGGTGGCCGTAAAACGTCTCCCCGTACACGTAATCGATGTTGTTATCATTCTCTTGCAGGATATGCAAGTAACATACACAACTCTCATTCGCCTCTTACATCATCATAAGTATGTCATGCACCTCGTGGTAGGTGTTGTGTTCACCAACAATTTGATGCACTTGGTAGCTACACTAATGTAATTGACGTGTTGATGAACACAATACAGGTGCCCCTCTATCACTTTCCAATATGAATAAAGTTAAAATACCTCGAATAGAACTAAAAGCTTTAAATATGCAATCTGTGTCGTCTGTACAAGTACCCAGAAATATTTCTAATTTCTCTTCCCTTCAACCTTTTGTTCGTTTAAAACAACTTAATCTTCAGTCGGCTTCATCTTTTCACATACCATCTCTTTCTATTAATAAATGTTTTTCAATGGACCAAGAGTTGTACTTTCACCTTTAAAATCTGTTATCCAAAATGTTTCTTCTATTCGTAAACGGTCCTTATGCAGGCGACACAGAGTGTATCCAATTATCCAAAAGTGCTTTGCTAAGAGGTGCATATGTTGTAATAACATTTCTTGTAATTCCACTATAAAATCTACAGTTAATGGTAGAACATTTAATGTCAAGATAAACTCAGACGTTGATTGTACTACTACTAACGTTATTTATGTTTTAACTTGAAACGCGCCTAGTTGCGGTATACAGTACGTAGGACAAACAGGACGTGCTTTGAAAACTCGATTTCGTGAGCATGCATATCAGTGTCGAAATCGTAAACTAAACAATTTTTTATACCAACACTTTCGGAAATCTGGCCATTCTTTTAAAGATGTTTTAGTACAAATTGTTGAGCATATAACATATGATAAGGAGGCGACTAGTAGCTTTAAATCGAAAGCTAGATTTATATCTGAATTAAATTGGATCAAAAAATTGCAAACACCTTCTCCTTTAGGACTGAATGATAATATTTTCCAGACTGGAAATATTTCAAAAGAACCAGATATAGATATTTTTTCATTTTTTTTCTATTAGAAAACGCAAATCTCGATCGCATGGCATTCGCAAGAATGGTAATATTAAACGAAAATCTCGTTTGAAATTGACTCTTCTTGATCTACATACTTTACGCCTAATTTCGGGTAAACATGCCATGCTTTCTAGACTTTCCTCCTTATCTATATGTTCATTAAAAGAAATTGACGAGCAAGCCGATAAAATTATTTTTCGATCAGATCCTCTCATAGGAACGGCTAGTTTGATACAAAGCTTTACTCTACATGTTCTCAGACCGCACATCGACAAATTATCTGAACACCAAAGATTCTTCTTGAAAATTCCTTTTATTAATAAAGGTATTGATTTTATTGACCTCCAAAGTATTTTTAGAGACAAAAATGTAATTGACACTATTCCTAAATACTTTAAAAATACAGAACCACCTATCATCTGCTACAAATATAACAAACCCATCAGAAATACAATTTTCAACTATAATAAAATTGTGGCCGACCTTAATATTAATGATAATATTCCTGATAATTGAGATTGCGTCACCTCAAAATTTTGCTATTATCCGGCTGGTCATGTGATTACTGGTAATTTTGAGATAATTAAAGATAAACGTCTACGATCTCTTTTGAATAAAGGTCCCAAATATAGAATTCCTTGATAGATTTTAACTCTTGTCGAGTTCAGATTGCGGAGGCTTTACAAAATTTTAGTATTAAATGGTGTCGAAGAGAACATGTTGAGTCTACTGCCCTTTCTTGTTGGAAAAAACTAATTTTTGATATAATTGATAAACGCATTTCCTTTTACAGCTCTAATAAACACCTTCTTCCACCTAAACCTAGAACTTCATTTAGACATCTTAAAAAGGGTTTACAGGATTTCCATTCAAAATACGTGTTTGTTCCTGCTGATAAGGCATCAAATAATGTGATTATTATTTGACGATTACATTATATCGATGTCTTGAAGCAGGAAATTACTAATACCAAGTCATACATTTCAGTTACCACTGACGAAAAGACCATCATTTCAGACCATGTCAAAAAGTGTGAACAATTTGGAACCGATATTAAAATTACACAACATAAACTTCCTACTATGTATTGGTTACCAAAACTACATAAAAAAACATATAAAGCGCGTTTCATTGCAAATTCTAGTTCATGTACAACTACTAAATTGTCTATACTTTTGACTTCTTGTTTAACGAAGGTTAAGGAACATGTAAAATTTTACTGTGATAAGACTTATGAAAATTCTGGAATAAATCTCTTCTGGTCTATTAAGAACTCTTCAGAAGTCTTAAACAAACTTAAGAACAAAAGGTATCTTGCATCCACTGTAAGCGCGTACGATTTTTCTACTCTGTACACAAGTCTTCCTCATATTTTAATTAAGGATAAGCTTACTAGCTTGATCCAGAAAGTATTTGCCCGAGAAAAAACATCGTTCTTGGCATGTAATGCTGAAAAAGCTTTCTTTACTGACGAGCAAATGAAATATTACACCAATTGGACTTGCTCAGAAGTTTGCGAAGCACTAACCTTTCTTTTGGATAACATATTTGTACGTTATGGGAATGCTATATACCGTCAGGTAATTGGTATTCCCATGGGTACGAATTGTGCACCACTTGTCGCAGATTTGTTTTTGTACTGCTATGAGAGAGATTTCATGTTGAGTTTGAATCCTCAATCACAAGAAGATGTTATAAAAGCCTTCAATGATACTTGTCGATATTTGGATGATATTTTTAACTTAGATAACCCTTTCTTTAATGCTCTGATTCCTACAATTTATCCTAAAGAACTCAAATTGAATAAAGCTAACCCGTCCGACAATTATGCAGCGTTTCTTGACCTAGACCTTAAAATTAATAATGGAATGATTTCTTCTAAAATATATGACAAAAGAGATGATTTTGATTTTAATATTGTAAATTTTCCTCATCTTGACGGGGATGTTCCCCGTGCTCCATCTTACGGGGTTTATATATCTCAACTTATTCGTTTTGCTAGAGCTTGTTCATCTATTGACGATTTTAACAGTCGAAATCTCATTTTAACTGAAAAACTGCTTAAACAAGGATATAGATACCATAAACTAAGAAAACCTTTCTCTAAATTTTACTATCGAAATCTCTCGCTTATTGGCAAGTACAAATGTAATCTCAAGGTACTTTTGCGACACGGTATTTCACATCCTGAATTTTATGGTGATGTGATTTACAAACTTCGTAGAATTATTGGACATACCCATTTTCTCACTTTGTTCATCAAATATATAAAACAATTCATTAAAAAGGGATATGATCCTGTATTATTACAACATACTGCATGTTTGGTTGTGAACCCATTTACAGTTGGAAATCACGCTGGCCTCTTTGCATGTACGCCGACAAGAAAGGTTTAGTACTCTATGAAGGCGACCTCTTAAATCCAGAAATGGAAGGAGAACGTCGGATATCTGTACTATTTCATTTTTGTCGTACCCTTTATTACTTTTCTACAGTTACTCTGTTTGCAGCTCAATCATTGAGTACACTAGCGATAGGTGGATACAGTATGTTCAATTAAATGTTTTTTTTGTTATACATGCACTTTACCACTGTATTTACTATCGCGGTTGTTGTAGATTAGTCGGAGAGGGGATACGTTTATTTACACTGTTTGTCTTTTAGGATGGGGATGGAATAAGGGTGAGGTTGGGCGCCCATAAACCGGTTTAAACCCCCGGTGACTTTTGTCACTGACCGTTCCAAGGCGGTACTTCCATCTTCCTCCTATTGTATGTTTGTTTTGTCTTTGTGCGTCTCTTGTTGTTTTTTCTACCCATGTACATTTGCTGTTTCCTTGTGTTGCTGTTCGGGCGAGTGTTTGTTCTGTATGTGGTATTTCCTGCATGACTCATTTTTGTACTTTTTTTCATGTGTTGGGAATACCCACTTTGCTTGGACCTAGTGGGAAGTTCTGTTTTAACCCTTTCCCTCATATAAACGTGTTTTCACACATTTGCAAACAGAGTAGACCACAGGGGCCATTTCGTGGGTCTAGATGGTCGATCACCGAAAGAAAAGTGCAAGATGTTTTCTTTGCCAATCTTTTTAGCACGAAGTAAATACAGAATTTACTTCGTGCTTTTTAGGTATTGTAATCAATGAAAAATTATGTGTGATAAATCTCTTCACGACTATAAACCCTTCACTGCATGTGCCTGTTTATGTCAATGCAAACACAGTAGATCCAGATCAAACGTAATGAAATAAATTTACAAACAGATTAGATCCAGATCAGACAGCTTTTATTGTAGATCCCTGATCACTGATCAGGGTCTTATCGGTTTGCTGTACAATTACTGTCACAGCCAAACTTGTACTCATGTATCATTACAAAAACTCAATCTCCGTGAAATTATTATTTCTTACACGAATATTCATGGAGATCTGACGCCTTTTTTCGCAATGCTATTTTTTCAAAGGGATCTTTGGCTCTGACAGAAACTATAGGATTAGATCAACAACATTTCATAAGCAACAGAGCAGAACCTGATCAGACAGCTCTTACAGGAACTGTCCGATCTGGATCTACTCTATTTGCAAACGTGCGTGAAGCTGTTTATATAAATACGAGAAGGATTGGGAAATTGATTTTAAAGCAAATTTGGTGTCCGCTGTCAACAGAGCTAACTGGTGTTTATTAATCCTTTTTTCTCTAATAAGAATATTTATTAAAGATTTCATGACCTCGTGAATATTCATTTACATGGATTACAGAGACGCTAGACAACCATGATCGAATCTAAAGAAATAAGTCCACGGACTAAGCAATCAGGGCAGATCCTGATCAGACAGTTTCAGCGTGATTTAGGTTTACGCTGTTAACAAAAAGTTTGAATAGAATAATTTTCCAATACGAAAAGGCCCATTAACCCTTTACCCAATAGCCTGTTTCTAGTTTTGAAGACATATGACCACTTAAAGCAGGTTGAAAGTAAAGCAGAATGCGCCTTAAGGCGCATTCTGCTTTACTTTCAGCCTGCTTTAAGCTACCACCTACTAGGATATAGAAAATATTTATTATGCAATATGTTCATGACTGTATGAATTTGAACTATTTTCTTCAGCGGAGGAATAAATCAAACACGCAAAGCCGCTTCTATCAGGTAAAGGGTTAACCTACAGTGCTAACCTTTAAAGTCACATTTATAATAGAATGTAGCATATCCCTTTGTATACGCCCGAAGGGACGTATTATGGTATGGCGCATGTCATCCGTCCTTCTGTCCGTCCGTCCGTTAGCAATTTGTGCAACTAACTCCTCCTTAATTATTCAACATAATTTCTTCAAACTTTCAGGAATGATAGATACTGATGTGTAATTGTGCATATCAGTGAGATAACTCTCATATCATTTTTCATTATGGAGTTATTGCCCTTTGATAGTTTCGGGTAGCAATTTCTTGTGCAACTAACTCCTTTAATTTTCAACATAATTTCTTCAAATTTTCAGGAATGATAGATGTTGATGTGTAGTTGTGCATATCAGTGAGATAACTTTCATATCATTTTTCATTCTGGAGTTATTGCCCTTCGATAGTTTCGGGTAGCAATTTCTTGTGCAACTAACTCCTCCTTTATTTTTCAACATAATTTCTTCAAACTTTCAGGAATGATAGATACTGATGTGTAGTTGTGCATATCAGTGAGATAACTCTCATATCATTTTTCATTCTGGAGTTATTGCCCTTTGATAGTTTCGGGTAGCAATTTCTTGTGCAACTAACTCCTCCTTTTTGTTTCAAAATAAATGCTCCCTTTTCAGCTTGCCAAAAGACAAATAAAAGATTACTATTACAATAAGCAGTTTTACTCTCCTTGCTATTGCCTTTGCCCTAATAGACCTCATATGCGCAACTTCTGATGGTTCACATATTGTGTAAATAGAACAGCCTTTGGGCGTATATTGCCCCGTCTCGCGGTGCTCTTGTTATCATTGTAGACCCAAGTCATTGGCTGCACTATTTTCTCTAGTATAAATTTCATGGAAAACAGCCATAGGGACACAACGTATTTAGAAATGCAGTGCTTTAAATATGAGCTAATAAGTGTCTCTTAAGAACTTGACAGGCTGAATAATTGCATATTTTCAAGTTATTGTGTGTATTCTCTGCCCATTGGGGTCATTTTTTTGTGACTCTCTTGCAGGACTTCTTCCTCTGGTGAATGTTGGGAAATATGTGTGTGTAGCGTCAGAATGGCCCAAATTTAAAGTGAAAATAGACGGTGTGTACATACTTTTGTGTGTAGTGAAAAAAGTCAACGTTCTTGACCTTGTTTTCTGGTGATCTAGAGACTGTGTTTGAACTAAATATGAATGTGTTAAGAGGTATAACCCAAATCTAAGCCTGGAAGTAGCTAGGGGATGCAGAAAATGCCTGTTTTTACATGGAATAAAGAAAGGTAAAAGTGACCGGGCTCACACCTATAACAGAAACTGTTAAAATGGAATATCTTCAAAACGGTATGGATTACTGCCTTGAAATTTCAGATGTAGGTAATTTATGACTAAATTAGTAGCTTGCACATGAGACAGTTTTTAACAGATCTGAGTAAATTTGAAGAAATTGAGATTTTTAAAAAAAAGTGTGTTAAACGGTTAAGTATAAAGACCACTCTTGCACTTATATCAGACTATTTGGCTTTCATAGGCTCTGTCAGACTATTTGGCCTTCATAGGCTCTGTGATCTGGATCTAAACAGCATAGAACAACCCAGTTGATTATATTTTTGTTGAATTTCAAGCATTTTTTATTAAATTGAGAAATTTTGGCTAGTGACGGGCAACTTAGAAGCGTCGGTATCGTCCGAAAGCCTTCCTAAAATTGCCTTTGGCTACTTGACATATTCCTGCTGGAGAAATATCTTTTTCTGGAATCAAAGGTCCAACATATGTATCAAATTTTGGACAGATTCCAGCATTTAGCATCTCATAAATTTAGCTTGAAGCGCATAAATCACAGTTTTTCATTGGATCTAGCCGCGCGACCGACTCTTTCAGTGCTTCCTGTCATTTTTTTGGCTCTTCCAATGTGTTTTCTTACATAATTTCCAAGATCTAATATTCGTCTCAATCAAATTTGCATTTTCAGAGTGTCTCTTTCTAGATTTATTGCATTTTTTCTGCATTTAATAACTTTAATAGTGCAGAGCTCTACATAAATTGCAACCGCTAATTAAAAATTGTTCATCAAGCATGCAAAGCGGGCGACTCTTAACCCTTATTTGTAGCTTCAGACAGACGCGACTGTAATTTCTGTGGCTGTTAAGCAAGGAAAAAGAGTGCTATTTCTATTTCTGAAATCTATTTGTATCTGCTGGCCTTAAGTTTTGAAGTTTGAGTGCCCTCTGTTATGGGTTTCCTTGAATACGGTGCAGCTAAGTTGGTCAGATGACTTTGAAAAGGTAACAAAGCATTGTTTTTATTAGCTCACCAGAGCACAAAGTGCTCAGGGTGAGCTTTTGTTATCGCCTGTTGTCCGTCGGGGTGCGTCGTCCGTCGTTCGTCGTCCGTCGTCAACAATTTGAACCTTTAAAAATCTTCTCCTCTGAATCTACAAGGATCTCAACTTTCATCTTTGGCACATAGCATCATATTCAGGTCCTCTACAAAAGTTATATAAATTATGCCCCTGGGGTGAAAATTGACCCCGCCCCAGGGGTGTCTTGTTTTCAATAGAAACATATTTTAAAACTTTGAATATCTTCTTCTCTGAAACCAGAAGGTTCTCAGCTTTCATAGTTGGCACATAGCATCATGTTCAGGTGCTCTACAAAAGTTATATAAATTATAGCCCTGGGGTCAAAATTGGCCCCGCCCCAGGGGTGGGCAGTTTTCAATAGAATCATATAGTGCAAACTTTGAAAATCTTCTCCTCTGAAACTGGAAGGTTCTCAGCTTTCATATTTGGCACATAGCATCATGTTCAGGTCCTCTACAAATGTTATATAAATTATGTTCCCAGGGTCAAAATTAGCCCGGCCCCAGGGGTGGGCAGTTTTCAATAAAAAAACAAATAGTTAAATCTTTGAAAATCTTCTACTCTGAAACTGGAAGGCTCTCAGCTTTCATATTTGGCACATAGCATCATGTTCAGGTGCTCTACAAAAGTTATATAATGTATGGCCCCAGGGTCAAAATTGGCCCCGCCCCAGGGGTGGGCAGTTTTCAATAGAAACAAATAGTGAAATCTTTGAAAATCTTCTTCTCTGAAACTGGAAGGCTCTCAGCTTTCATATTTTGCACATAGCATCATGTTCAGGTCCTCTACTAAAGTTATATTAATTATGGCCCCAGGGTCAAAATTGGCCCCGCGCCAGGGGTGGACAAGTTTCAATAGAAACAAATAGTGAAATCTTTGAAAATCTTCTCTGAGACTGGAAGGCTCTTAGCTTTCATATTTGGCACAGAGCATCATGTTCAGGTCCTGTTTAAAAGTTGTATAAATTATGGCCCTAGGGTCAAAATTGGCCCTGCCCCAGGGGTGGGCAGTTTTCAATAGAAACATATTGAGAAAACTTTGAAAATCCTCCTCTGAAACTGGAAGGTTAGTCTCAGCTTTCATATTTGGCACATAGCATCATGTTCAGGTCCCCTACAAGTTTTTCTAAATTATTTCCCTAGGGTCAAAATTGGCCCGCCCCAGGGCCGGCTAATTTTCTATAGAAACATATAGTGAAAACTTTGAAAATCTTCTCCTCTGGTTGTCTGGTGAGCGCTTCAGGGCCATTCTGGCCCTCTTGTTGTGAATTTCTCATAACTTGACAGTTTCATTATTTAAGAAACAACAATATTTAGCTAAATCATAACATAAACACTCAAATTAGTGTTCTGAACATGTATCTTAAAGCATTTTTCAAGGATTTTTGTATATTTTATGTGGTTTCCCTGTTTTTCAGGCCTTGGAGGCACATCAGGAAGGACACATTTTTTCCATTGTTGGGCTTTGTGTGGCATATTCTTTGAGCCGGTACTTTGCACTGGGGTAGGAACCATGTACAACACCACTGAGCATGACAGGAAATACCATCCGGTCTTGGGTGAAAAGACTTTTGCGGCTACTCGGTGCTGCTTCCGCCGAAGCCGACTACATGCGGCTGAGATCTTTGATTAATGCTGACAGTTAATGAAGGTATGCTAACCATAGGAAACAATGTCCTTTTATGCTAAAATTCACCCTGCACTGTTGAGTGAAATCTGATTGGGTAGTCTTTTTCTGCTTCTTGTGCTTGAAATACCCTTCTGGAAAGGAGAGGTGCCTGTTGCGGGGGCATGAATGCCGACTCATACCGTACATCTTCTTTAGGGTACTGATCACAAGCGACGACCATTTCAACCCGATTTAGCATTTCGAACTTGCTTGTCTATGCTAAAATAAGGATCTGGATCCAAACTCAGTCTAAGATCTTCATGATTAGGCCAGTTTATAGACAATTTTAGTCTTAAACTCAAGAATTTCAGCCAAATTTTACATCAGTTATCACTTAAATATCCAGTTTAAGGGTATTTTTTGTGAATCAGAGTTAACAATTTGGCTGGTTTCTAACAGATCACTGCCTGAGAGATGCTATGCCTTTTATTTCATCAAGATCAAATGAAAACTTTTTCAAGAAATTAGGATTTTAGTTTTCGCCTACATCGCCATCTATCGGCTTATTGTGTGTGTGTGTGTGTGTGTGTGTGTGTGTGTGTGTGCATAACCTGGAAAGTCACTACGGCCATGTTATCGCACACCTAACAAGTCACTACGTTTTGGCAAGTCACTACGTTTTTTGGTGTAGTGACTTTCCAAACTGACCAAGACTACTTATATATAGTATAAAAGCTATTGACTTCAAACTTCATATATAGATTGATCACATTGACAGCAAGTGCAGTGCACAAGGTTTGTAACTCTGTCTTCAGTATTTTTGGAGTTATTACCCTTTGTTATTTTTCAGTTTTCTGGATTTTTTTTCTAAACCTTTACAGATATTGAATAATATGTGGTATGTGGCTTTATAATAATGAGTTACAGATGAAGTTTGAATTTCATGGCGCTTCATTGATTTTTCACAAAAACAGTGATTTTACTTAAAGAAAATTTCGGGAAATTCAGGTTTTCCGGAGTTATTTTCTAAACCCTTGCATATATTGGTGTGATATTTAGTATGTAGCTTTAAAATAATGAGTTACATATCAAGTTTGAATTTTGTTACACTACATTGATTTTTAACGGAATTACAGCAATTTGACTTAAGAAATTTCGGGTTTTCCGCAGTTTTTTCGGGTTTTCTGCAGTTTTTCTTAACTGTAGCAGATGTTGTAGTGATTTATTTTCATAACCCCCATCTCTGTGTCAACTGTACTAGTGGGAGTATTCATCACCTTTAGTGGTAGTTCTAGTTTTTGTGTCACCTACCTAGAGGCAGTTTGTCACTTAGGGATCTCTTTAAATTGGGTCTGTATTTCTCGGCATAATTTGCAAAATTATATTCGCCACAACATTCGCCAGATTTAATTTTTTATCGCCAGATTATGAATATTTTCGCCATTGGCGATTTTGGCAACCGCCAGCGGAGGCCCTGACTTTTCCTCCGTCTGTCTGTCCGTCACACTTTCTTTTTTGGGCTGTCATTTCTTAACTAATCGTTATAGAGCTTTCAAATTTCACACATGGAACAAGCATGATAAGAGGAAGTGTCATGCACAAGGGCCACAACTGTAGCATCAATATATTTTGAGTTATTCCCCTTTGTCATATTAACAATAAGTTTTTGTCGGCCGCGAGCAGTTGACACACGTGTTCCTCTGAACACACTTGTCTATAGAAACATATAGGAAAACTTTGAAAATCTTCTTCTTCTGAAACTGGCAGGTTCTCAGCTTTCATATTTGGCACATGTCATCATGCTCAGGACCTCTACAAAAAAGTTATATAAAGTATGCCTCTGGGGTCAAAATTGACTCCGCCCCAGGGCCAGCTAGTTTTCTATAGAATCATATCGTGAAAACTTTGAAAATCTTCTCTGATTGTCTGGTGAGCGATATCAGGGCCTTTCAGGCCCTCTTGTTGGAGTTATTCCCCTATTACTTGTCCGGACAATAACTCTTTATCTACTGGTTCAATTGATTTGATACTTTATACATGGAACAAGCATGATGACAGAAAGTATCATGCACAAAGACCATAACTCTAGCATCAATATTTTTGGAGTTACATGTATTCCCCTTTTTGTACGCCCGTTTGAAAAAACGGGACGTATTATGGAATGGCGCTGTCTGTGTGTCTGTCCGTCTGTCCGTCTGTAACATCTCTAACTCAAGTTCCGCTTGGTGGATCCTTCTCAAATTTTAACACAATGTTTATCTAGACATTCTACAGTTGCCTGCCAAGTCCCGGTTTGTTTATCCAAGGTCAAGGTCACACAATTGGACTTAGAATTTGCGTTTAGCAAAAAATTTAACCGGTCTGTCTGTCTGTAACATCTCTAACTCAAGTTCCGCTAGGTGGATCCTTCCCAAATTTAATCATAATGTATATCTAGACATGCTACAGTAGCCTGCCAAGTCCCGTCTCGTTTATCTAAGGTCAAGGTCACTTAATTGGACTTAGAATTTGCGTTTAGCATTTGCGTTAAGCAAAAATGTTAACCTCAATTTATGTGGAACAAGTCCACTTATCTACATAACACTTTGAGATAAAGCTTTGAAACTTGGAACACTTGTTCACCGTCACAACCTTCACCTGTAGGCAAGAGTAAATAACTCTGTCAAGCATTTTGACTGAATTATGCCCCTTTTTAACTTAGAATTTTTGGTTAAGGCTTTGTTAAAGTCCATTTATTTACATAACCCTTTGAGATAAAGCTTTTAAACTTGGAACACTTGTTCACCATCACAACCTTCACCTGTAGACAAGAGTAAATAACTCTGTCAAGCATTTTGACCTAATTATGCCCCTTTTTAACTTAGAATTTTTGGTTAAGGCTTTGATAAAGTCCATTTATTTACATTACCCTTTGAGATAAAGGTTTTAAACTTGGAACACTTGTTCAACCTCACTACCTTTACCTGTAGGCAAGAGTACATAACTCTGTCAAGTATTTTGACCGAATTATGCCCCTTTTTAACTTAGAATTTTTGGTTGAGGCTTTGTTAAAGTCCATTTATTTACATAACCCTTTGAAATAAATCCTTTAAACTTGGAACACTTGTTTACTTTCACAACTTGCACCTGCAGGCAAGAGTAAATAACTCTGTCAAGCATTTTGACCGAATTATGTCCCTTTTTAACTTAGAATTTTTTGTCAAGGTTTTGGTTAAAGTCCACTTATTTACATAACCCTTTGAGATAAAGCTTTTAAACTTGGAACACTTGTTCACCCTCACTACCTTTACCTGTAGGCAAGAGTACATAACTCTGTCTAACATTTTGACATGATTATGACGCTTTTTAGCTTGGAATTTTTGGTTAAGGTTTTGGTTAAAGTCCACTTATTTACATAACCCTTTCAGATAAAGCTTTTAAACTTGAAACATTTGTTCACCATCAGAAGCTTCATCTGTAGGCAAGAGTAAATACAATGCAACTCTGTCAAGCATTTAGACACAATTATGGCACTTTTCAATTTAGAATTTTTGGTTAAGGTTTTTTGTTAGTATGCCTATTTACAACCTTGAAACTTGGTCGCAAAATTGGGCTTAGAATTTGAGTTCAGCAAATACGTTAACCCCAGTTTATGTTGAACAAGACCTCGACGGGCGTATATTGTGTCTACTGGCACTCTTGTTCATATTTTCTTGTCATGACAATAACACTTTATCTAATGGTTCAGTTGATTTGAAATTTAACATATGGAACAGGCATGATGAGAGAAAGTGTCATGCACAAGGGCCATAAATCTAGCATCAATATTTTGGAGTTATTCCCCATTTTCATATTGTTTTACTTATGATTTTTACAAATACCATTCAGGTTGGTCATGTATATACCATGGTCAACTACACCATGGACTGGGTGGATGTTTCAAAGGAGGTTGGTTTTTTTTAATCCGGTGGGGACTTGTGTATTGCATATATAGCTATACAACATTAACTTGTTCTACTTGTAAGACTTAAATTACATGGATGTCTTTCAAATCAAATTATATATAGTTTGCATATGATTCTAACATATTTGTTTATTCTCCCATGTTGTTTAGAAAAACAGGTATTTAGACATAACCATCCATTAAAAGGACCATTAGTGGTCATGTTCAAAGGATCATATCTTGGGAAAAAGCACGGTGATCTTAGTTTAGTGGCATTTCAATGAGTAAACCATAAACTTCATATGTGCAAAGTTTAAAACAAATCAGTCTGTTAGAAAAAATTGTTATATACGCCCCGTAATCACATTTATATATCACTTAAATTAGAAATACAAAGAAGAAGGTAGGTTTTTTTTAACTTTAAGCCAGAAAATAGAATATATAAATTGTGTTTTCAAATGATGTTGATGATGAGATCCAGAATCAGATTTATATTATATCATAAGCAAACAGGATAGACCCTGATCAGGCAGCTCCTACATACAGAAGCTGTCAGATCTGGGTCTAATGTGTGGGTGGCGGTGGTCTAGTGGTAACACGCTTGACTATCAGTTCGGAGGTCCGGGGTTCAAATCCCGGTCAAACCCGGAAATTTCAGAGACGCTTTTCCGTGTCTCCCATCCGCACATCTTCTCCACCCAGGGGTTAAAATGGGTACCTGTGAGGGTCACTCGCCGGTACTGCGGCTGCATGATTGCGCCATATGTTAGCAGTGCTCAATACTGTAGGCCAATGACTCATTAACCAGGGGAGTAAATGTACAGTCGGCTGAGCGGTCATCCAGACTGAAAGTAGACTATAACTAGGTACTTTACTTTAATGTGTTTGCATAGGAGTTGAAAGGAGTATTTACGAAGTAATGGGTTAATCCTTTACTTGGGGTTAAACCTTTATTAGATAAATATGCTGTTCTACACCTTTGCATACAGAGAAGACCCAGATCAGACAGCTCCTGTGGGGTCTGCTCTGCTTGTTTTAAAAAATATAGATATGATTCTGCAGTTTCTTTGCTGGCCAACTTTGGGACTGGGGCACTTTCCCTGTTAAAAATTGATTATTCATGTAAGAAATAATGACATCATTTATATTTATTAACTTAATTTTAAATAATGGCAGTTGTACATAATGGCAGTTGTACACATGGATATTGATGCACATTTAAAGTAATTAAAGTCATATGTGCTTTAAATTAAATTTCAGTTGAGGGAAATCCTGAGGAAGAAGGAGAGGGACAAAGTAAATATTGTTTTGGTTGTTTGGGTTATTTTGTCAATACACATTGAGCAGAACATTGCAGTTAAAGTATTTCCTCTTCTAACAACACCTCCCTTGATCGGTTCCCACGGATGTACAGGTATATAAGGATCTTATAATTTCATGTGTAAACAGAGCTGTCTGATCTAGGTCTGTCCTGTATCTATGGAGGAAAGTGTTAAGTGGACTTTCTTCATTTTAACTGCTCATTGGTTTCAGCAAGCTGATGAAATACTTGTTTCGTCAGTCCATCCCAAATTTCATGTCCCTTCTATAACTGTTTTAACTGAATGGATTTCAAAATAACTTGGCACAAATGTTCACCGCACAAAGATGATGTGTCACATTCAACTCCCTGGTCCATTGGTCAAAGGTTATGGTTATCCTTCAGGTTCAAAGGTCGGGCATAGTGTTTCACAAACACATCTTGTTTGACTTGGTACAGCTTCTAGTTCTTGTGCAATGTTAGGATATCTTCGTTTAGTTTTGAGAATGATATTCTAAAGATATTGCGAAAAAATAAAAAAATTAGGTAGATCTATGAATTACATGTATATAATTGTAATTAACAATTTGTTTTAATTGTTATGGTTGATGTCAATATTGATTAGTAGTGTCGGTAGTGCGTAAATAGATCAAGTAGAGATTTAAGAACAACATAAGATTTTATACATGTACATGTATGCATGAATTTGCTTTTCAGACACTTCTTGTAGTTCAATGCATAGAACACTTACCATCCCAGTGATGGCAAGAGGTCTGGGTTAAAGTCCCAGCAAGAGTATTAAAGCAAAATGTGTGTGCATGTTCGTGTGCCAAGTGAATCAGATTCATACTCTATCTGTCTGCAATAATCTAGTCAGCTGTAAATTAACAAAACTGACAATCATTTCTCATGGTTCTCTCTACAGTAAACCTGGACCCCATCCAAACATTCCATTTCTTTTTAGCTCACCAGAATATGCTCAGATGAGCTTTTGTGGTTGCTGGTGTCTGTCTGTCCGTCAACAACTGCTTTAAACATCTCACAAACCACAAAGCAGAAATTGAACCAATTATTTTTTATGATGCTCTATCAAAATTACTAAAAATATCTGGGGAATCCAGGGAAAAATAACTATATAGAAAATCTTTTAAAAACCTTCTTTTCCAAAACTGGTGGTCCAATTTGAATGGAATTTGGTAGGAAAAATTGCCTGGTAACCTTTATCAAAATGCTAAATCAATGTTGATATCTCAAAATTCATGGCCTCCAAGGTGGAGCTACATTTCCTTATTAACCCTTTCCTCCAAAAATATGCCTTTCTATTCGTCTGTAAAAGTCATTTTTGAAACCATTGTGATAAATAGAGCATTATCACAATGGTTTCCAAACTACAAAATTCTACAAAAAAAGGTCAAAGGTCAGCGCCACCATGACCTTAACTGGTAAAATGGTTTCGATTAATAACTGCTCAAGGGTTTGGCTAAGGATCTTCTTACTTGCTGTGGTGATTAGTCATGACCACTAAATGAACTCTGTTGGTTTTTAGGTCACTTTATCAAAGGTCAAGGTCACCATGACTTTAACTGGTGAAATGGTTTTGGATCAATAACTGCTCAAGGGTTTGGCTTAGGATCTTCAAACTTGCTGTGGTAATTAGTCATGACCACTAAATGACCCCTATTGTTTTTGAGGTCACTAGATCAAAGGACAGGGTCACCTTGACCTTAACTGGTGAAATGGTTTCCGATGAATTACTTCTCAATGGTTCGGCTTAGGATCTTCAAACTTGCTGCGGTTATTAGTCATGACCACTAGATAATCCTATTGTTTTTTAGGTCACTAGGTCAAAGGTCAAGGCCGCCATAACCTTTACTGGTTTTCTTTGGTTTCAGATCAATAAAACTGATGAAGGGTTTGGCTTAGGATATTCAAACTTGCTCTGGTGATTAGTCATGACCACTAGATGTCCACTATTGTATTTTAGGTCACAAGGTCAAAGGTCAAGTTCACTATGACCTTAACTGTGAAATGGGTTCCATAACTTCAATAACTGCTCTAGGGTTTGGCTTAGGAGCTTAAAACTTGCTGTGATAATTAGTCATGACCACTAGATGACCCTTATTGTTTTTGAGGTCACTAGATCAAAGGTCAAGGTCACCATGACCTTAACTGGTGGAATGAATTCGGATCAATACCTGCTCAAGGGTTTGGCTTAGGATCTTCAAATTGACAGAGAGTCCAATTGATTCAGTTGTTTTTGGATTCAGATGTTATAATAGTTTAAAAATGTCAATAATGTCGTATTATAACAAATTCAGATGCTTAACCATTAGCAAATTATCTATACAGAATTGTTCACCTTTTACATTTTCAAAATGCAATCAACGTGTAAAACAGTTTAAATCCCGATGAGACGCCGAGTTACTCGGCGTCTCATCTGGATCCCAACATTTTGAATAGGTATTCACTCATCCACCCATAACAGGCTGAAGGTCAAAATCGACCGACTTGTTACATAAATATTAAATGTAAGGTTAATGCTTATTTAACTGGAATAATGTTCAGTGAAAAGTTGAGCTGCCTTTAAATTTAAGAGCTACATGATTTGTAGGTAAATTTAGTGAAGTTAAAGCAAAATAGTTCCTCATGTTATTGAGAATTGTATAAAATATGTTTGATAAATTGTATAAAATATGTTTGATATACAAAATAAATCAAATAAAAATGGAATGCGTCAGAATGTTGACAAACATTCAAAGAAGGATACTTATGTAATATAAGCTCTTGTTCTTGATACGTTTCTTCTTGAAAGGTTTTAGAAATTGTTATGATTGGTTGACATCTAGTTAGAAATAGTCACTTTGTATCGGTGACACAGTTGTTAGAAGATGAATAAACATTTGTTTGTCTTAAACCCTTTGAAAACTGAATTTTGAAATGGGCTTTTCCATGTTTTTAAAAAAGTTTGTTTCTACTCTTGGGGATATATTGGGGAGTAGCCCTCTGATCAGTGTCTAATGTTCACTATATTGCCAAGGGTAATGCAGAAAAAAAGTCAATACTGTTTAGTAATATTGCTCATGGTAGTGCACACTTATCTTATTTAAAGCTGTATTATGTCATACCAGTTTGCAATTAATGTGTTTTAAGTGCTGGTTAATTGCAGAAATTGTAGTTTTACATAAACAGTAGAACTCTGAAACCGGTCAAGTTGTGGACAACTAAAATTTCCGGTCTAGAGAAACTTACAGTTTGTTGAAATTTGACCAATTTGAACTAATTGTATACCAAAAGAGCCATGTAAATGCCTATAAACCGGATTTTTTAGCTGCTCCCGAATTAGAGGAGGTCTACTATTATTGGTTATCCATCCAAATAATACATTTTTTTGCAAATTTATATATTTTGTATCATGTAAATTTTGTAGGGATGTTGATTAATAAGTTGACATTAATTTTGAATTTTCTCATAAGTGGGAATACATTTTATAATTAACCAATTACAGTAAAACTAACGTTGAGCGGCTATTCATTTGAGAATCATAGAGATTTCTAAACAAGTTGCTGCTTAATGCAGGACAAACGTCTGCTAGCTTTACTTTCTTTATGCAAGCTGTCTTCAGAGATATCCACTGCATTGAATGGTCGCTTAACAGAGGTTTAACTCTACGTTATGCACTTTGTATTTTTATAGTCCCCCACCCCCGATGTTGAGCTGCATAAAGTGATTGCACTGTCCGTTCGTCCCTCCAGCCCTTCAACCGTCCGCCCCACGTCGTGTCTCAGCCACAACTTCTTTACTATTGAATGGTCTTTGATGAAACTTCACAGAATTGCAAAGTACCATGAGAAGGTGTGTCGTGTCTAACAATATGATCAAGGTCACATTTCAAGATCAAAGTATACGATGGCATAATATTTCACAACACATATCTTGTTAAACAGTTTTATGTCTAGGGTTTTGACTGCTGAATGGCGGGCATCAAACTTACAGTTTCTGGCTGGGTTGAATTATCCTTATAAAACCTTGCATGGAGAAAAAGGTTAGGGTCACTCAGGTCAAGTTCTCTGTCACTAACAATAGCAAAACTTGAAAATCTGGGGTTTGTGAGAGTGCAACATTCCTTCATTACATGTGTTAGAGAATAGAAACATACTTTGGTCTTTGTAATTGAAACAAAAATTAAACAGAAAGTTGAAGTGATGCTGGGGTACGCGATCAAAATAGAATATGGTTTTAAAATTGGGGAAATTCTTGAAATCGTCGGTTTTCAAAATCAGAATGTTATATTTTTTCTCGAAAAAAATGCAGATTTGTGTTCATGAAGGTTGAAGATTGGAGCCAAACATTAGAGATTATTAGATTAGAATAGTTTAGAGATATTTCTTATGTTGTAAGCCTGTAAATGTGTCCGTGTCAGAAGACTATCACTGTAAATATGGATCGTTTGTGTTAATATTTACTTCTTTCTTATTGTGTCTTGAACATTTAATTTAACAATTAAATCATTATCGTTTAATGGATTTGTTTATCCTAACTATTGGTACCCCGTGCCTGCTATGTTCTGTGTTTATATCGACTACAGAACGAGAAAATGTTTAGACTCCATTAACTACTGATCGAGATATACACTGATTGAACTAAAGGCATCGGTCCACATGTTTTCAGTAGTGTGGATTGTCATAGATCTTTTTACGAGTTGACGATTATGTCTTCTATTCTACCCGAGTGCCTGAGATCATAGTCAAAAAGGCATGCGTATGTATTGTTGTCCGTATGTCAGTCTGTCATACAAACTTGTTCTACAAATTTCTCAGTTACTAGTAGCAATACATTGGTATATATAAGTCCTTTGCAGACAGTGCCGACCCAATTCAGAAGAGTATTATAGGAGAAATATAGTATCGACCCAAACATAAAATGAGTATCTTGGTAGAATCGGGGCCTCGTCAAAAATTGACCGTGCTAAAATAGTAAAATGGATAATGCAGTATGGGTCTCGACCAGCTGCCGCTTTTGAAACCCGAAGTCTGATCCGAGGCTACACTATTTGTGATGACAGATAAAAATGAATTTGTCGCAGATAAAAACAGTGTAGACGCTGAGTTTTAAACTTGCCAGTTATCTCGGTATTTTTATTTGCAATGTCAGAATACCTACCCGTTTATAAAGTACCTCATAAAGTGTAAGAAGTGTTAACCCAGAGTCGCCTCCTCGTTGATCAGACTCTACGCTGCCATTCATCAACGCCTGCTACATGTTGCTAACAGAGTAGACAACACGGTGGCTGGTCTGATTCAAATGGGCTAGTGGTTTTCAATTCATACATGCATTTAAGTGCAAAGAGCGTAGGCGGTATAACTTGTGTACGTGTGTCCAAATCTTTAGTATCATGTAAATAAAGTTCTATAATGTTAAATATAAGTTTTCTGATTTAAAGATAAACACTTTTGTAACATTGATGTTAACATAAGCATTATTACGGATGTCAAACTACATACAATGTTTGAGTTCAAGGCTAAGGCATCGTTTAACAGAATAGGTGTCATTAATGGGAGAGGAAGATATAAACTTCTCACATATAGATTATTTAAACAGAACTACGTTTCGCGGCCAGTACTGAGCTCGTCCCAGACCATGCACATGTTTTCTATGGGTTTTAAGTCGGCAGATCTTGGGGCCAGTGAGCTGAATTCATCTTATAATATTGCATATACGTCACAATGAGCTGAGATGTATGTGGGCGAGCACGTTAGGCATCGGCGACGTCGCATCATGGATAGTACAACAAGAGGTAGGACTTGATTTACATACCGATGGGCATTGACATTACCTTCAACTATGACTAGCGGTGACCTTAAATTGTGACTGACTGTGTCCGAATACAAACGCTTTCGCAACCAAAGCGGTCACGTTTTACAGGGTTACAGTCGCAATACCGTTCGTTCTAACCCCCCCCCCCATCATGATCAGAAAGGTGAAGCTGAGACTCATCTGAAAATACATCATTCTGCCACTGTCTACCAACATTAGCGACCGCCAGTTGTTGACGGAGACGGCGGTGCTGCTGGGTTAACATTGGTCCGACGTAGAGACGTCGACAGAAAATTCTACTTTCCTCCAATCGATTACAAACTGTTCTGTCACAGATATGTAACCCTCTATTATCACGAGCATATTTGTTGTGGTTTGCGCGTTCATTTGGCTGTCCCAGAGGTGACGTTGTCAAATTAAATTTGTCTTGGCGTACAGAAGTCACCCTTGGTGCACCTGGTCGCGGACGGTCGGAAACAGTACCAGTTTCACGTAATAGCTCAGTCAAACAAGAAATGTGAGCTTATTTAAAACTGTAGCGAGTTGCATGTGTGTTTATATAAAACAGTAGCGGGTTGCGTGTATGTTTATAACGGTAGCGGGATGCATGTGTGTTTATATATTACTGTAGCGGGTAGCATGTGTTTTTATATCGGTAGCGGGTTGCATGTGTGTTTATAACTGTAGCGGGTTGCATGTGTGTTTGTAAACGTAGCAGGTTGCATGTGTTTTTATAACTGTAGCGGGTTGCACGTGTGTGTTATAGCTGTAGTGGGTTGCATGTGTGTTTCTAACTGTAGCGGGTTGCATGTGTATTTATAGCTGTAGTGGGTTGCATGTGTGTTTGTAAATGTAGCGGGTTGCATGTGTGTTTATAACTGTAGTGGGTTGCATGTGTGTTTGTAAATGTAGTGGGTTGCATGTGTGTTTATAACTGTAGTGGGTTGCATGTGTGTTTGTAAGTGTAGTGGGTTGCATGTGTGTTTGTAAATGTAGTGGGTTGCATGTGTGTTACAGCTGTAGTGGGTCTCCGGGGTGCGTCAATATGGTCACGTGACAAATGTAGTGACTCTCCCGGTTAAAAACACATTCTTATTTTTAAGAATTTTCAACATTTGAACCGCACGGCATGCTATTAAGGCTGTTTTATACTGTTTTATGGAATCAGTTTTACTATATCTGTTTTAGAAGTAGGTGTAGTGACTTTCAGGTGTTAAACATAATGTAGTGAGTTTCCGGTATTGGTTGGTATGTGTGTGTGTGTGTGTGTGTGTGTGTGTGTGTGTGTGTGTGTGTGTGTGTGTGTGTGTGTGTGTGTGTGTGTGTGTGTGTGTGTGTGTGTGTGTGTGTGTGTGTGTGTGTGTGTGTGTGTGTGTGTGTGTGTGTGTGTGTGCATAACCTGGAAAGTCACTACGGCCATGTTATCGCACACCAATCAAGTCACTACGTTTTGGCAAGTCACTACGTTTTTTGGTGTAGTGGCTTTCCAAACTGACCAAGACTACTTATATATAGTATAAAAGCTATTGACTTCAAACTTCATATATAGATAGATCACATTGACAGCAAGTGCAGTGCACAAGGTTTGTAACTCTGTCTTCAGTATTTTTGGAGTTAATACCCTTTGTTATTTTTCAGTTTTCTGGAATTTTTTTCTAAACCTTTACAGATATTGAATAATATGTGGTATGTGGCTTTATTTTAATGAGTTACAGATGATGTTTGAATTTCATGGCGCTTCATTGATTTTTCACAAAAACAGTGATTTTACTTAAAGCAAATTTCGGGAAATTCAGGTTTTCCGGAGTTATTTTCTAAACCCTTGCATATATTGTTGTGATATTTGGTATGTAGCTTTAAAATAATGAGTTACATATCAAGTTTGAATTTTGTTACACTACATTGATTTTTAACGGAATTACAGCAATTTGACTTAGGAAATTTCGGGTTTTCCGCAGTTTTTTCGGGTTTTCTTCAGTTTTTTCTTAACTGTAGCAGATATTGTAGTGATTTATTTCTATAACCCCCATCTCTGTGTCAACTGTACTAGTGGGGGTATTCATCACCTTTAGTGGTAGTTCTAGTTTTTGTGTCATCTACCTAGAGGCAGTTTGTCACTTAGGGATCACTTTTCCTCCGTCTGTCTGTCCGTCACACTTTCTATTTTTGGCTGTCATTTCTAAACTAATCGTTATAGAGCTTTCAAATTTCACACATGGAACAAGCATGATTAGAGGAAGTGTCATGCACAAGGGCCAATAGTAGCATCAATATATTTTGAGTTATTCCCCTTTGTCATATTAACAATAAGTTTTTGTCAGCTGCGAGCAGTTGACACACGTGTTCCTCCGAACACACTTGTCTATAGAAACATATAGGAAAACTTTGAAAATCTTCTTCTTCTGAAACTGGCAGGTTCTCAGCTTTCATATTTGGCACATGTCATCATGCTCAGGTCCTCTTTTCTATAGAATCATATAGTGAAAACTTTGAAAATCTTCTCTGATTGTCTGGTGAGCGATATCAGGGCCTTTCAGCCCTCTTGTTGGAGTTATTCCCCTATTACTTGTCCGGAAAATAACTCTTTATCTACTGGTTCAATTGATTTGATACCTTATACATGGAACAAGCATGATGACAGAAAGTATCATGCACAAAGGCCATAACTCTAGCATCAATATTTTTGGAGTTACATGTATTCCCCTTTTTCATATTTTCTTGTCATGACAATAACACTTTATCTAATAGTTCAATTGATTTGAAATTTAACATATGGAACAGGCATGATGAGAGAAAGTGTCATGCACAAGGGCCATAAATCTAGCATCAATATTTTGGAGTTATTTCCCATTTTCATATTGTTTTTCTTATGATTTTTACAAATACCATTCAGGTTGGTCATGTATATACCATGGTCAACTACACCATGGACTGGGTGGATGTTTCAAAGGAGGTTTGTTTTTTTAATCCGGTGGGGACTTGTGTATTGCATGAGCTATACAACATTAACTTGTTCTACTTGTAAGACTTAAATTACATGGATGTCTTTCAAACATCCATTAAAAGGACCATTAGTGGCCATGTTCAAAGGATCATATCTTGGGAAAAAGCACGGTGATCTTTAGTTTAGTGGCATTTCAATGAGTAAACCATAAACTTCATATGTGCAAAGTTTAAAACAAATCAGTCTGTTAGAAAAAAATGTTATATACGCCCCTTAATCACATTTATATATCACTTAAATTAGAAATACAAAGAAGAAGGTAGGTTTTTCTAACTTTAAGGCAGAAAATAGAATATATAAATTGTGTTTTCAAAAGATGTTGATGATGAGATCCAGAATCAGATCTATATTATATCATAAGCAAACAGGATAGACCCTGATCAGGCAGCTCCTACACACAGAAGCTGTCAGATCTGGGTCTAATGTATGGGTGGCGGTGGTCTAGTGGTAACGCGCTTGACTATCAGTCCGGAGGTCCGGGGTTCAAATCCCGGTCAAACCCGGAAATTTCAGAGACTTTCTTCATTTTAACTGCTCATTGGTTTCAGCAAGCTGATGAAATACAATGTTTTGTCAGTCCATCCCAAATTTCATGTCCCTTCTATAACTGTTTTAACTGAATGGATTTCAAAATAACCTGGCACAAATGTTCACCGCACAAAGATGATGTCTCACATTCAACTCCCTGGTCCATTGGTCGAAGGTTATGGTTATCCTTCAGGTTCAAAGGTCGGGCATAGTGTTTCACAAACACATTTTGTTTGCATTGCGTCTTTGTGCTTGTGGTTTGTTCATGTTGTGGAACGTTTGTCCCTGGTTCTTGTGTGTCTTTTGGTGTTTTCTGTGTTCATTTCGTGCGTGTGTGTGTGCGTTTGGGTGTGTGGTTGTGTGTGTGTGTGTGTCATGCTGTCTATCGGTGTTTTGGTGGTGGTTGCGTCTTGCATGTGGCTTTGCCTGCTTGACTTTACTACTTTTCCATTGGTACAGCTTCTAGTTCTTGTGCAATGTTAGGATATCTTCGTTTAGTTTTGAGAATCATATTCTAAAGATATTGCAAATAAAATATTTAGGTAGATCTATGAATTACATGTATATAATTGTAATTAACAATTTGTTTTAATTGTTATGGTTGATATCAATATTGATTAGTAGTGTCGGTAGTGCGTAAATAGATCAAGTAGAGATTTAAGAACAACATAAGATTTTATACATGTACATGTATGCATGAATTTGCTTTTCAGACACATTTTTGTAGTTCAATGCATAGAACACTTACCATCCCGGTGATGGCAAGAGGTCTGGGTTAAAGTCCCAGCAAGAGTATTAAAGCAAAATGTGTGTGCATGTTCGTGTGCCAAGTGAATCAGATTCATACTCTATCTATCTGCAATAATCTAGTCAGCTGTAAATTAACAAAACTGACAATCATTTTTCATGGTTCTCTCTACAGTAAACCTAGACCCCATCCAAACATTCCATTTCTTTTTAGCTCACCAGAATATGCTCAGATGAGCTTTTGTGGTTGCTGGTGTCTGTTTGTCCGTCAACAACTGCTTTAAACATGTCAGAAACCACAAAGCAGAAATTGAACCAATTATTTTTTATGATGCTCTATCAAAATTACTAAAAATATCTGGGGAATCCAGGGAAAAATAACTATATAGAAAATCTTTTAAAAACCTTCTTTTCCAAAACTGGTGGTCCAATTTGAATGGAATTTGGTAGGAAAAATTGCCTGGTAACCTTTATCAAAATGCTAAATCAATGTTGATATCTCAAAATTCATGGCCTCCAAGGTGGAGCTACATTTCCTTATTAACCCTTTCCTCCAAAAATATGCCTTTCTATGCCTCTGTAAAAGTCAATTTTGAAACCATTGTGATAAATAGAGCATTATCACAATGGTTTCCAAACTACAAAATTCTACAAAAAAAGGTCAAAGGTCAGCGCCACCATGACCTTAACTGGTAAAATGGTTTCGATTAATAACTGCTCAAGGGTTTGGCTAAGGATCTTCTTACTTGCTGTGGTGATTAGTCATGACCACTAAATGAACCCTATTGGTTTTTAGGTCACTTTATCAAAGGTCAAGGTCACCATGACTTTAACTGGTGAAATGGTTTTGGATCAATAACTGCTCAAGGGTTCGGCTTAGGATCTTCAAACTTGCTGTGGTGATTAGTCATGACCACTAAATGACCCGTATTGTTTTTGAGGTCACTAGATCAAAGGACAGGGTCACCTTGACCTTAACTGGTGAAAAGGTTTCCGATGAATTACTTCTCAATGGTTCGGCTTAGGATCTTCAAACTTGCTGCGGTTATTAGTCATGACCACTAGATAATCCTATTGTTTTTAGGTCACTAGGTCAAAGGTCAAGGCCGCTATAACCTTTACTGGTGAAATAGTTTCAGATCAATAAAACTGATGAAGGGTTTGGCTTAGGATCTTCAAACTTGCTGTGGTGATAAGTCGTGACCACTAGATGTCCACTATTGTATTTTAGGTCACAAGGTCAAAGGTCAAGTTCACTATGACCTTAACTGTGGAATGGGTTCCATAACTTCAATAACTGCTCTAGGGTTTGGCTCAGACCTGGGGTAATTAAAATTGTAATTGTAATTAATTACAATTAATTACATGTTTCCAATGTAATTGATGTAATGTGTAATTGAGTGTTGTTTTAATTACATGTAATTGTAATGTAATTAATTACAGTGAAAAATTGGGTTTAATGGACAATTACTTTTCAATTACTTTTCAATTACAATGTACTTAGGTTATTTACAAGTTATAAAGTACAGTCATTCAGTGAGTTTAATAGGTTTAATTTTTTAAACACTGGATTTATAGAGAAAGATATTAAGTAACAAATGTTGTTTCAGTGTATTATATTGTTTAATACACAGAGAAAGTCAACTAACATATATATATTCATTTGAATGAGTCTTTGAGATCCCATATTTTGCAAATTATTATTCTGCTGCAGGGTTTTATAACCCTACTGAATAATTAAACACATCTCACGAAAATGGTAAAATTGTAATATCCATTCTTCAATAGCAAACAAGGCAGACGTACATTACCAGTATGTAGTCTGCATTGCTAACAGCACATACCCTAATGCAACAGCTCATATAGAAGGCATCTCATCTCAGTCTACAATGTTTTCTTAAATTTACTCTGTCAAACAGCATATCAATTTTTTGAGTTAATCAATATCTGCATGTTATGGGAATGTGTTGTGTTTTTGAACTGAGAACAAAACCTAGAGTTATACTTCAAACAGTGCAGACCCTGTTCAAAGGGCTCCTATAGCAGCACTTTGATCTGGGTATACATGTACATTTTATTTCAAGTGTCACCAGTGCAATCTTAACAAGTCTATTGTGTTGGAGGAGTTAAATAAAGTTTGGCTGATTACAAATATCCAGAATAATTAAACCAACAGCACTGACACCTTTATCATTACATGTGATAATTATGCTATTGACAATAGACACTGTCACACTTGACCACAGAAAGCAAAATACAGTGACCAGTAGTGACCATTAATTGTATAATTAATCCCCATGATATAACCCTTTGCCTGCTGACAAACGGTGTATGTTAACAAACGGTGTATGCTGAATTCCATATCTGCCCTGCTCCTTTGTTACAACTGTTTCATTTTAATCAAAAGATGAGGATAACAAATGGCTACATCAGCTTTAATCTGGACGAATACCCCAGATAAAGAATAAACCCAGATCTAAACTGACTGAAAGTGACTATTATTGGCCTAACCAGGTAATAAAGTTAAATTCTCTACATCAACCACTGTTTTCGTCCCAAGTCCTGATATTGACTGATACGATAGATCTGCAGTATTACAGATTATGTTTGAAAAGTTAGAATCAGTGGAAACCCTGATTTGACATCTGTTTATAACATGTCTATGACAGCTTTCTGATGAAGATTTAATATTTTGTATATTGGTATGTATCCAGTGAGCACTTAAAGATGTTTATAAAAATACTTCTAATACAGAAACATAATTCAGTGACTGTAAATATGTTACTGGTCATGTACATGCAAACTTACATGTACATGCACTAGTTATGTTACTTGATAAACATGTTTTCTCAAACATCTGTTGTTGCCAGCTTTTTCAAAGTAATTGAGATGTAATTAATTACATTTGGCAAAGTAATTGTAATTTAATTAATTACATGCACAAGACTCCTGTAATTGTAATTGTAATGGTAATTGACCTTTTATGAATGTAATTGTAATTTAATTAATTACATTGCCATGTAATTAACCCCAGGTCTGGTTTGGCTTAGGATCTTAAAACTTGCTGTGATAATTAGTCATGACCACTAGATGACCCTTATTGTTTTTGAGGTCACCATGACCTTAACTGGTGAAATGAATTCGGATCAATACCTGCTCAAGGGTTTGGCTTAGGATCTTCAAATTTGCTGTGGTGATTAGTCATGAACTCTAAATGACCCCTATTGTTTTAGGTCTCTAGGTTCTCAACTCTCATATTTTGCACATATCATCATGTCCAGGTACTCTACATTGTTATATAAATTATGCCCCTTGGGTCAAAATTGGCCCCACCCCAGGGGTGGCCAGTTTTCAATAGAATCATATTGTGCAAACTTTGAAAATCGTATTTACTCAATATTAAACAAAATATGCCATACAATTAGGTGTCAAGTAGTGGCGATTTTCACTGTTAATCAATTCCCACGCATGACCGTTGTCATCGATACACTACAGGAAAACGTCAAAATTACAGCTATTAGCAGTTTCGGACAAACTTTCTCAAGCGTTCAAAACAGGAAAAATGTTTAAAACAAGACCGTTGTATCTGATCTTTTACAATATACCGTAGATAAAGAAGGCATTTGGCCTGGACTCGCCAATCTAAACGTTATATCAAAGGAAACGCATTAACCAAGAACTTTCTATCAAGGAAACGTATTAACCAAGAACTTTCTATAAAATCTTTACTGTAATATAATTTAGCTAAATAATAGCCATACCTGTGCTTTAGATTTAATTTCCGTTAGAGCTGTCATTGATGGAAATTTCTGTATCAATATATCGATGGCTAAATATCGACGATATATCGATTTCTATACACTAACATGTTTCATGCTCCTCTGAGTGTAAATGGGTCAAAAGTACAGTTATATTCATAAATTAACACTAAAAGGTTTCAAGGTTGTTTTTTTTACATTTGACAATGTCGCTCAGAATTAAGCCTAACCCATCAAGTAAATACTAGAAAATGGTGTAAATGAGAGTATGCGTGGAAATTCTTCAGAAGACTTTCACTGCAAGTACCAGTATTATTTAGTTGTCAACCTGTAAGAAATATAGCCAGTGGAAAGGTGTTTATTTGCCCTCCATTTGTATCGATATTTTTAAACCTGTATCAATATCGTATTAATATGTCAATGACACTTCTAATTTCAGTTAGGGGATTCCTGAAGTTCTGAGGAAGAAGGAGACCCGGGCAAAGTAAATATTGTTTTAGTTGTCTCAGGATTATTTTGTCAACACTCATTGGGCATTACATTGCAGTTACAGAATTTCCTCTTCTAACAGAACTTCCCTTGAGCGATTCCCTACTTGCAGGTATACAAGGATCCTCTGAATTTCATATATAAATAGAGCCGTCTGATCTAGGTTTGTCCTGTATCTATGGAGGAAAGTGTTACATGGAGTTTCTTCATTTTAACTGCTCATCGGTTTAAGCAAGCTGTTGAAATACCTTTTTCGCAGAATATAGCTAAGAAGTATAGTTTTGATGATCATTCTTAATAGATCGGTTTATGCCAGGGAGCGCCAGATAAATGGTTTATGGTAATTATACCTCTTGCTGATTCCAAATGTGTTAAAAAAAGTATTTCCTTCTTTCACTGGATTTCCTTTCACTATCTTGCATTTTCAGGCACTGTCAAACAAAGAAAAGCCAGACCAGATAGCTCCTATGGCTGCAGTCTTGTCTTGGTTTGCTCTCTTTGCTTTTGAAGTTTTATAGATCAATACACATAGTTCCTTTGTTCTGACCCAACCTTTATTTTGCAATATATACAAAAATAAAAGTTCTGTGAATATTCATGAGATCATGAACAGGGATAGAGTTAGAAATTATGTATGTTTATTTTTCAAAATTACTTAGACATAGTTTTTTATGCCCCCAAAGCTAGTTTGTTGGTGCATTGTGTTTGCATAGTTTGTCCGGAGCATACCTCCTTCAATAGGGAATACTAGGTAGATCTCTGAATTAATGTAAATCATTGTAGTTAACAATTTGTTGTGATTGTTATGGTTGATATTAATATTGCTGTCACTCTATATTTCCTCTCTGATCAGATCAGGAAATGCATGTTTTTGTAGCATTGTTTAATTGTTAACAACCCCTCCCCCTCCGACACACACTTGAATAATTCTTGATATCAGCATTAATGTATTAATCCTATTAAATTAATATTCTAATAAATATTCATTTAAGAAATCTTGAGGAGGTGCTTGTGCATAAATACATCATAGTAGAGATTTTAGAACATAAGATTTTATACATGTACATGCATGAATTTGCTTTTCAGACACTTCTTGTAGTTCAATGCATAGAACGCTTACCATCGTAGTGATGGCAAGAGGTCTGGGTTGAAGTCCCAGCAAGAGTATTAAAGCAAAATGTGTGTGCATGTTTCTAAGTGCCCAGTGAATCAGATTCATTATGCTGTATGTCTGCAATAATCTAACCAGCCTTAAATTAATTTCTCATGTTTCTGTCTACGGTTAACCTAGACCAAATCCAAACATTTTTACCTCACCAGAATATGCTCAGGTGGGCTTTTGTGATTGCTGGTGTCTGTCCGTCAACAACTGTTTTAATCATCTCTGAAATCACAAGGCAGAAATGTAACCAAACATTTTTATAATGCTCTATAAAAAATTTCTAAAAATTCTGGATCCATGTTGAACTCTGGTTGCTATGACAATCAAAAGAAGAGATTAGGTAGAATCGGGGCCTCGTCAAAAATTGACCGTGCTAAAATAGTAAAATGGATAATGCAGTATGGGTCTCGATCAGCTGCCGCTTTTGAAACCCGAAGTCTGATCCGAGGCTACACTATTTGTGATGACAGATAAAAATGAATTTGTCGCAGATAAAAACAGTGTAGACGCCGAGTTTTAAACTTGCCAGTTATCTCGGTATTTTTATTTGCAATGTCGGAATACCTACCCGTTTGTAAAGTACCTCATAAAGTGTAAGAAGTGTTAACCCAGAGTCGCCTCCTCGTTGATCAGACTCTACGCTGTCATTCATCAGCGCCTGCTACATGTTGCTAACAGAGTAGACAACACGGTGGCTGGTCTGATTCAAATGGGCTAGTGGTTTTCAATTCATACATGCATTTAAGTGCAAAGAGCGTAGGCGGTATAGCTTGTGTACGTGTGTCCAAATCTTTAGTATCATGTAAATATAGTTATATAATGTTAAATATAAGTTTTCTGATTTAAAGATACAACAATTTTGTAACATTGATGTTAACATAAGCATTATTACGGATGTCAAACTACATACAATGTTTGAGTTCAAGGCTAAGGCATCGTTTAACAGAATAGGTGTCATTAATGGGAGAGGAAGATATAAACTTCTCACACATAGATTATTTAAACAGAACTATGTTTCGCGGCCAGTACTGAGCTCGTCCCAGATCATGCACATGTTTTCTATGGGTTTTAAGTCGGCAGATCTTGGGGTCAGTGAACTGAATTCATCTTATGATATTGCATATACGTCACAATGAGCTGAGATGTATGTGGGCGAGCACGTTAGGCATCGGCGACGTCGCATCATGGATAGTACAACAAGAGGTAGGACTTGATTTACATACCGATGGGCATTGACATTACCTTCAACTATGACTAGCGGTGACATTAAATTGTGACTGACTGTGCCCGAATACAAACGCTTTCGCCACCAAAGCAGTCACGTTTAACAGGGTTACAGTCGCAATACCGTTCGTTCTGCCCCCCCCCCCCCCCATCATGATCAGAAAGGTGAAGCTGAGACTCATCTGAAAATACATCATTCTGCCACTGTCTACCAACATTAGCGACCGCCAGTTGTTGACGGAGACGGCGGTGCTGCTGGGTTAACATTGGTCCGACGTAGAGACGTCGACAGAAAATTCCACTTTCCTCCAATCGATTACGAACTGTTCTGTCACAGATATGTAACCCTCTATTACCACGAGCATATTTGTTGTGGTTTGCGCGTTCATTTGGCTGTCCCAGAGGTGACGTTGTCAAATGAAATTGTCTTGGCGTACAGACGTCACCCTTGGTGCACCTGGTCGCGGACGGTCGGAAACAGTACCAGTTTCACGTAATAGCTCAGTCAAACAAGAAATGTGAGCTTATTTAAAACTGTAGCGAGTTGCATGTGTGTTTATATAAAACAGTAGCGGGTTGCGTGTATGTTTATAACGGTAGCTGGATGCATGTGTGTTTATATATTACTGTAGCGGGTTGCATGTGTGTTTGTAAACGTAGCAGGTTGCATGTGTTTTTATAACTGTAGCGGGTTGCATGTGTGTTTATAGCTGTAGTGGGTTGCATGTGTGTTTGTAACTGTAGCGGGTTGCATGTGTGTTTATAGCTGTAGTGGGTTGCATGTGTGTTTGTAAATGTAGCGGGTTGCATGTGTGATTATAACTGTAGCGGGTTGCATGTGTGTTTGTAAAGGTAGCGGGTTGCATGTGTGTTTATAACTGTAGTGGGTTGCATGTGTGTTTGTAAGTGTAGTGGGTTGCATGTGTGTTTGTAAATGTAGTGGGTTGCATGTGTGTTACAGCTGTAGTGGGTCTCCGGGGTGCGTCAATAAGGTCACGTGACAAATGTAGTGACTCTCACGGTTAAAAACACATTCTTATTTTTAAGAATTTTCAACATTTGAACCGCACGGCATGCTAATAAGGATGTTTTATACTGTTTTATGGAATCAGTTTTACTATATCTGTTTTAGAAGTAGGTGTAGTGACTTTCAGGTGTTAAACACAATGTAGTGAGTTTCCGGTATTGGTAAGTATAAAGGCACGCACGCACGTACACATACGCACACGCACCCACAAACAGGCGCACATGCGCACAAACGCACGCCCACACGCACGTACGTACGTAGGCACACACGCACGTACGTACGCACGCACACACACAAACATACGAGAATAAAAACATCAAACACGAACAAAAGCACAAAAACAAAGGCACAAAGACACTTAAACATTTATTAAAAGCAATGATGACAAAGATAGTACCGCCTTGGAACAGTCAGTGATAAAACCACCACTGGGATTTAAATCGGTTCACAGACGTCCTTACATCACAATTATCTCAAAGTCACTCTAGTGTAGCTGTAATTATGATTATTCATCAGCAATATGCGTACAATGGCAAATGTAGAGGTATGTTGTGGTATTGGTAGATGCTGTAATGTAATGTATGACAATGTTATATGTACATACAGTACCCGTCTGTAATATACATATGAACTGGGTCTACTCTGTTTTCTTAGGTGTACACATGTTTTTATGCGGAATAAAGCATTTAAAGGTATTTTTGTCACTGTTCATTTATCTTGAATTTCTTTTCAACAGCACTGTCAGAGTATTAACCCATTTGCTCCCACGATCCCACATATTGGACGTAGGCAAACGGTGTAGACTGATCAGAGGCCGCATTATGCGGCGTCTGATCAGAAGCTACACTATTTGCTGATAGGAATTTCAATATAAAACAAAACGAAATTGAAACTTTAGGCAAGGGACCCCTTAGATTAAACATGGATTAATCCAATATATGAACATGGAAGAATCCACTGGGCGCAAATGGGTTAAACAGTTGGAGTTACTGTCAGACTATCTACTAGTTGGAGTTACGTTACTCGGCGTCTCATCTGGATACAAACTGCTTACAGAGGTAATCACTCTCCTGCCCGCAGCAAGCTAAATGTTAATAGGTGGTAATGTCCTTTAGCTCGTTGGATTATGATCAGACAAAGACACTGCCATACTGACTCTGGTCTAAACCAGTGCTGTTAGCAAAACTTTACATTTCTTAAGTTGGTATTTGTAGACAGTGTTGACCCAGTACAGAGTACTCTTTACTCCATAAACAAGCATTTTTACGCGTTTACAAACAGAACAGTCCCAGATATAACAAGCATTTCTACGCGTTTACAAACAGAACAGTCTCAGATATAACAAGCATTTCTACGCGTTTACAAACAGAACAGTTCCGGATATAAATAAGTATTTCTACGCGTTTACAATCAGAACAGTCCCAGATATAAACAAGCATTTCTACGCGTTTACAAACAGAACAGCCCCAGATATAAACAAGCATTTCTACGCGTTTACAAACAGAACAGTCCCAGATATAAACAAGCATTTCTACGCGTTTACAAACAGAACAGTCCCAGATATATACTTACTAGTCTCGGTCAATGCTGGGGTTTTGCATTACGTTTATTGTTTATTAACTCGTATTTGCAAACAGTTCTAATCCTGTTCAGATTAACATACAGTTACAAGGCTAGTCTATGTTTATATTTGCAATACCTATACTTTTTTGTTAGCTGTTACTTGCGAACATGGCTGACCCAGATCAGTCAGTGTCTATACTGTTTATAATACCGTAACGCTTTTATATCTGGTAAGCGTACGATCTCTAGTCTGGAACAATGCTGTTGGTAATGCTATAATACTTTGTTATCTGGTAAGCAATATCAGATAAAAATAGTCTCTAGTCTGGGTCAGCGATGTATGCAATAGCGTAACCAATGTCTAGCTGATAAGAACATGATCAGACAACACGCATAATTAACAGTGTAAATAATGTCCACAATACCTTTACCATTTATCAGTTGGTATTTACACACAGTGTAGACCTAGATAATACTGACATACGTATACTTGTGAAGTTGTCCCAGGAAATGGAAAAGTAGTAAAGTCAAGCAGGCAAAGCCACATGCAAGACGCAACCACTACCAAAACACCGATAGACAGCATGACACACACACACACACACACACACACAACTACACACCCAAACGAACACACACACACACACGAAATGAACACAGAAAACACTAAAAGACACACAAGAAACAGGGACAAACGTTCCACAACATGAACAAACCACAAGCACAAAGACGCAAGGCAAACAAAAGGAAGGGTGACAAAGAGAGTACCGCCTTGTTGGTACTGTTTGAAAATCATATTCCTGCTGTTGATTGTTGAGTAATATTTGCACTGTAGACAAAGATCAGAGGACACCCGCTGAAGCCCCTTAATCAGGTTCTGTGCTGTTTGCCATTTACATAAATATTTAGCAAGCAGTTTCTGTCAACACTGCATTGACTCAACTGTGTAAAATAGACGGGACGGAGTATTCCACTTAAGAAATCCTGCATTCTAATGGTTAAAGATCTCTTCTCATGACCCAGATTGACATTCTAAATATTGGACAAGACTACATACAAGATCATATCAGGACAATGTCTATGTGTATTCAACCATTTGCATGTGGGACGACACACATGGACTGCCATTTGCAAACAGTGTAGAGCCAGATCAGAGGTTACATAGGGTAGCTGTCTGTTGTTAGTCGATATCCTTTATATAGTTTAAGCCTTTCATAGTGCATACAGGCTAGAGTTATACACTGATAGGCTATACTCCACTCACTCTGTCGTAGTTACTGACACCTATGTAAACTGTTTTACATAAAGCGAATTTAAGGTGTTAATGGACGCAGCCAGCACAGATAATATAATGGTGTTTTATTGTTGTAGTTATGAATAGCCAACAATCTCTACCCATTAATAAAATAGAACTAGACATACCACAACAGCTGTGAAACCCCCCTCCTTTAATACCACACAACATTTCTCTAATATTGATGACGAATGGTTTATATGAGCAACTAGGGGGAAATGATAAGCAGATAAATTGTGTAGAAAACTGTGTGATAAAGTAGTAGACCACCATTTAATCATATTTCATGTCGGTAACCTCAACTACATAGGTCATGTGGAATTTTATATATTAGTCCAGTAGGACATTTCTTATGAGTGATTTATGGGTAGCTGGCAATAAAATCAGATTTTTTAAATGCAACAAAAGGAGGAAAGCTTAGTGGAAAATATTAATCATGCAAAACTGTCTAAATTGGATATGAAAATATATTCATCACATTATACAGCACACTTTGGGTTGTCTTTGTGTTTTCGGAAGATATGTATCTAACGGAGTTGAATTTTGCAAACATACATAACATTTGTTATTTGTTTTCCAATTAGACATGTTTAGTGACTCATCAAAAAGAATGTGAAGAATTAGTGTGATAGAATTTTGACCACAACCTTTGGTCATAAAACAAAAAAAACGCAGCATATTGCAGAATTTCAAGGATATTTAAACTAAAACTCCAAAATGAAAGATTCGTCGCATTTCCGTGACATGAATACAATTTACTCATTAACCAGTTACATTACTATTGTTTCAAAAGATGACTGTAATTGCGGTATAAAAATCAAAACCTGCACACTAAAATGGGGTTTAAATGTCAGTACTAAAAGGACTGTCGATGCTTAAGAAAAAATCAAATTAAAACATTTGTATACCGTACTAGGTGAAGATGAAATGACACTTGAAAGTATTAAATACCGTTTTCTTATTGCACGTGCTGGAGGGCCACCGCCACCTTAAGTAATCTGTTACAAATAATGCAATCCTATACAAATACCATGTGCCATTTAAACACTCACCTTTGCATAAACAATTTCAATAAAATGTAATGACAAGTACAGTTTGTCACATAAGCCAGCAAAAACAGAATAAGGTTGTCGGATATTAAAAAAAGTTTGAGAAACAATTGATTGATGGGATTCCCAGTTATCATGATCTGGGTCCCAGCCCTTTGTTAATACATGTCATGTCGCAGTAAGTGGAACAAGAATTATCATGATCTGGATCCAATCTCTTTGTTAATACATGTCAGGTCTCTGTACGTGGAACAAGAATTAATGGTTAATGTCCTGCATACTTTTGCTTTTGAGTTACTGACTGCTTTTGAGTAACTACTGACTAGATTTTAAACAGTTTGGATCCATATGAGATGCCAAATAACTCAGCGTCTCATCTGATTCCAAGCTTTTTGCAAATGTAACATATCATGAAAGTTGGAGATCCTTCGAAAGCAAAAGTAACAATTTGAAAAGAGAAAAATACAGACTCGTAGTCGAGTCGAATTTAGCTTGAGAATGGTTAGTCCATTTGCGCCTATAGGAATTTTCCACGTTTATATATTGGAGTTGTCCACTTTTAATCTAAGGGATGCCTGGTCTAAAGTTTCATTTGCGTTTTGTTTTATATTGATTGAGATTCCTATCAGCAAACAGTGTAGACTCTGATCAGACGACGCATTATGCGGCGTCTGGTCAGAATCTACACTGTTTGCTTACGTCCGATATGTGGAATCGTGGGAGAAAATGGGTTAATGTCTTGTATACTGACTGGCAAAACATTTTTATGTAATGATCTGTCATTCGTGACTCTTGCTTTGGCTTCTGTGGCGGTGGAAATACTGTCTTCGTTGGGCCTGGAATTATATATAGGATCCGTCTTATATGTGTCTACTCGGTTTGCAACTCTCATTTCATTTTCAGTGTTGTTATATTTTCTGGTCCTTCGGGATCATGAGGTTAGATGTTATAAGTTTTGAGAATTGAATGCTGCGTAAGCCGGTGCTAGGGGCGTGAGTAGTGTTGCACTTTTAATTACCACTAATGAACAGACGTAATAAAACCGAGTATGCAATTTTCTCTTTTTGTATTTCTACTTTTGCTTTCGAAGGATCACCCATTTTCAGAATATATCTACCATTATATTTACAGTTAATGGGAGAATTTTACCACCAAAATGACATCAAATATGGACTGTACGCCTTTTCATGTGATTTATATTCTAACCTTAAATACAGCCCTTTGTGACATTCAGTAGGTTTGCCAAACTGGTGAACATACATATCACCAGTAGAATCACTAGTAGAAGTAACACACTGATTTGGTAAATGAATAAGGTCTAGAATATCTGACTAGAGAATCGTGTTGTGGTATTATATATTTTACTAACTTCAAACTTTATACTAAATAAGGTACCTGGTAGAAGAATGATCTAAGGAAATGTAAGACCTGTACTATCGTATTATGGTTTTGTATTATCTATACACTAAGTAAAACCTCACATGGGAACTATATAGTTCTGTTGTATAACCAAATTTACATAATTACATCAACTCATAAAATATTACTAAACAATAACACTAACACTATAATGATAGAGGACTGACTTGCTGTGCTGCTGTGGTATATTGCACAATTGCATACATATCTAGATAGTCCTGAGTACTGCTTTACGTTGCTGAGTAACCAATTACATATCCCTCTAGAACGTTATAATAGTTAGTAGGACACGCATCTGAATCATGCCGGTTCAATCCTAAGTACTCTGTTAATGTGCTATATATGCATATTGCAATACACATCTAGAACATCATAATAGTAACACCTATACCTGTATGACACCATTTTTATCAGGAGCATGTGGTTTTGTATAGCATTACTAGTTTAGACACATATAGATATAATCCTGAAAGTGAGAGATCCTTCGAAGGCAAAATAGAAAGTAATAGTAGTGAGTGTGTAAATCATGCAGATTTAATAGTCAGTACTACATATTAGTTAGTATGTGAAGCATATTGGTAAAATAGTCACTTCTTAAAGACATTTCAAACCCCTTCATAAATGACCCCCACCCAATACACAGTGTCCAGCTGTGCTAATTATCGGCGCGGGGTCATAAAGTCTCCGCATCTAAAATGAAAATATTAGAAAATTATTTCTCCTATGGTCGGGGCTAATACAAAATGTAATACCGCAATAGCGAGATCATTAACGATAACCACCGAGGAAATGTCTAAGATGTTGCGAAACCGAATATGACTAAAACACGGAAGGAGGATATTTGGCGAAATGAGGCAAAAGCGGACGAAAGGAGGATTAAAGATTAATAACGGCTACTGATTAGTTATTGTAAATGATACGAACATACATTTTAAGTATATTTGGCATTAATATACTGATAAAAGCCTGGATATATGAACACATCATTAATATATTGATGACATTTACATGATTTACCGGGAAAACGGATTACTTGCTGCTTTCGCCTCAGTACTAAATCCCGCGAAAGGAGCTCTTAAGTAATGCAATTGAATGCAGAACTGCGGTTTATCATTAGTGTTTTTAATTAATATATACACCTATTTTATGTTAGAGCGTGATTTAAGACCCAGGCATAACCTTTTACTTCATAGATACACCTTTGCAAATAGGGTAAACCTAGAGTAAACTCCAAATAGATGGCTCCTGCTGAATCTGCTCTGTTTACTTATGTCAAAGGGTCAGGTCAGTTGCTATCATCATCTTATCAGTCATCATTAGGCAGCTCATCTCATTCCATCACTAGAAAGCTCATCTCATTTCATGCTTCACTTCTCATTCATTTACATCGTTACCGTTGGGTTACTAACCGGTTTTTAACGATACGTAATACTATTTTTGGATAACGCATGCGCACTTTGCCTTGTCGATTCTGTTAATGCTCACGCCGACGTTTCGCTGTTAATAAATAACGTTCACAAGTGCGATGCCTTGTGTTTTCAGGTAATTTGAGTATTATGTATTTGGGTCCAAAGCCTTTATCTACAATGTTTCATTCATATGTTTACATGTTCCATTCAATTTAGTATGTGAACTTCGTCTTTTCATGAACATGCGCAATTTGCCTTGTCGATTCTGTTGATGCTCACGCCGACGTTTCGCTGTTAATAAATAACGTTCACAAGTGCTGTGCCTTGTGTTTTCAATCAGTCCTAATACAGTCCTTTCAACCCATTTGTAGAACCCCCGGGAAGTGCATGTTGCATTGTTTATGCTCTGTTTACTTATGAACTAATATAGATCTGATGCAAAAGTTTCTGCCATGGTGAAAGCTTCCAGTGTTCAAATTTCCTTATGAAAATGCCATTAATTAATCGTCATAATGTCACTTACATGAAAAATTACTGTTACTGTACGTCAGGCAATTTGGATCTTGTTTAGATGGCCAGATACTCTAGGTTCTTTGGCATTTTATTTAGACATACAGTTGATATCTCGAATTGGATAATATACAGTACGGAGTTGTTATGAAAAAAATACTATCATGTCTAAAATACCTACAGGAGTTTTCAGCATTACTCTAGGCCTGAAATAAGCTTTGAACTTAAGAAACTGTTCAGATTAGAAATTGGATATATGTGTGCTTATGTCATTATAAAAAGTGGACTGATAAATATTCATGATGTCATTATTTCTTGTATGAATATTTAACCTGAAAGGGGATAAGGGGTCTAGTGTGAGACTGAAAGGTTTATTGTATAACTAGGGCCACCCGACTAACACGGCTGTCGTTTCAAGCGCTCTTTGTGATGAAACTGAAGAATTTTGTTGCGTTACTAAGGCCATATGAATAGATTTAAAACATTTAGACACTTTGTTGACATTACTTGAATATTATATACATGTAAGATAGATTTGATTATTATTCAGTAATACGCGCCTTTTGATGCTTTGCATCAATGATTTTCTTGTTGATTCCATGTAGCGCTCCTGCAGTGCTCAGTCAGGATAAATGGCCATAAGAGATAAAGTTATACAGCTATACCTTGATCCTATGTGATAGCAGCCCGCCTTATCAGTTGTGTATTAGATGCCAGAGAGTCAGCACCCGCATTACACATCATGGAGTTAATGGGTCAACATTCCTTTGAAAATGCCCTTAAATTTTAAAGCAGGTAGTAAAACATGTATCTGTATTATACCGATTAAATCTTGAATAGTGCGCTGCGGTGCTGTATATCAAATTACATAACGTCATATTTGATAGTAACACAAGTATCTGTATTGTACTGATATATTCTTCATAATTACATTGCGATGTTGTATAACTAATTACACACATGTCTAGAACGTCCTAATATGCAGTAGCACCTGTATCTATACTATATTAATATGGTATTGGGCATTATGTTGCCGTGTTGTATAACTTATTAAATACACGTCTACAATGTCATAATATACAATGAAACTTGTACTTATACTATATTGATATAATAATTTCTGAAGGGAGGGACCCCCCCCCCCCCCGAAAGCAAATACTGCAATACAACAGTAGAAAATTACGGACTCGGTTTGATTGAGTCAGTTCATGAGCAGTAATTGAAAGTGCAACTCTGCTCACGCCCCATAGCACCAGAACAAAACAAGAATGCCAGTGGGCACAATGTACGCCCGTCGGGGTCTTGTTCAATATAAACTGGGTTAACGTATTTGCTGAACTCAAATTCTAAGCCCAATTTTGCGACCAACTTTCAAGGTTGTAAATAGGCATACTTTAACAAACAACCTTAACCAAAAATTCTAAATTAAAATGTGCCATAATTGTGTCTAAATGCTTGACAGAGTTACATTGTATTTACTCTTGCCTACAGATGAAGCTTCTGATGGTGAACAAATGTTTCAAGTTTAAAATATTTATCTCAAAGGGGTATGTAAATCAGTGGACTTTAACCAAAATCTTAACCAAAAATTCTAAGATAAAAAAGGGGCATAATTCTGTCAAAATGCTTGACAGAGTTATTTACTCTTGCCTACAGGTGTAGGTTGTGACGGTGAACAAGTGTTCCAAGTTTCAAATCTTTATCACAAAGTGTTATGTAAATAAATGGACTTGTTCCACATAAATTGATGTTAACATTTTTGCTTAACGTAAATGCTAAACGCAAATTCGGGCGAGTGTTTGTTCTGTATGTGGTGTTTCCAGCATGACTCATTTTTGTACTTTTCTAAGTCTAATTAAGCGCCCTTGACCTTAGATAAACGAGCCGGGACTTAGCATGTCTAAATAAATATTGTGGTTAAATTTGGGAAAGATCCACCAAGCGGAACTTGAGTTAGAGATGTTACAGATAGACAGACCGGTTAACATTTTTGCTAAACGCAAAGTCTAAGTCCAATTCATGGAAATTGATCTTTGATAAACATACCGGGACTTCGCCGGCTACTGTCGAATGTCTAGATCAACATTGTGTTAAAATTTGAGAATGATCCACCAAGCGGAACTTGAGTAGTTAGAGATGTTACAGACGGACAGACGGACAGACACACAGACAGCGCCATTCCATAATACGTCCCGTTTTTTCAAACGGTCGTATAAAAAGTATTGAAAGTCATGATTTCGAAGTTTCAGAAAGTATAACAAATAATACTGAGAATGATGTATGGGCATTGATATCTGTAGCATTGTGTTGCGGTGTTACATAACATAGTCACTCATGCATCTGTATCATCTTGAGTCAAGAATTAGTACTGTGTTACTACGCTGTATAACCCTGAACGTACAAATAAACTCCGTTTAGAAAATACAAAAATACTCTCATACCAGTTTTTACATTATATCAACGAGACGTTAAGTACTTGTAATCAGATAGTTTAGTAACTAAAACTGTCTTTCAGATATTAACAAAACTTGTCAAAGTTGAATTATTGAACTAAGGTCGATCGTGAATGTCTTAAGATACAGGTATACCATTACTACCGCACAATTGTCGTCTGGACCGTGAAATAACTATATACAAATCGAATTGAGTGTATTGATTAATAGTTCATGAGATCTAAAATGTTGTTTTAAAGAAAAGGAAATGACCCACCAGGTTAGCATGAACAACTGAAGCAGACGGCGCATACGTGTCGTGTACTGACATTTAACCGGACTTTTTGTATATCGTATATAATGTGTCAACTTGCCAGACATTCACAATACCAAAACAAACTAGTCAGGTATATTTCGTTTGTTAATATAAATAGGGAAATTTAGATACGTTTGGTATTAACCCTTTCCCTTATGTAAGCGCATTTTGATGAATCTGCAAACAGAGTAGATCCAGATCAGACGGCTCCTATGGGAGCCGTCTGATCAGGGTCTGTTCTGTTTGCGTATGGTGTAATATAGATCAGATTCTCCAGCTTCAGCCTGAGGCAATATGTCCTGTTTTCATATGCCATTATAAAACATATTCTTATTTATATTCATGACGTCATTATTTCTTACATAAATATTCATTAGGGATATTCATCACTACTAATATTAACTGTAATATCTGGCATCCTTACTTCTTTGTTCTTGTAATGGAATAGTAGAAATCTACATGATTTAAATCTGTTTTGTGACATCAAAGCAGAATAATTTTGTCAACTATGGTGATAGCTAAACTCCTTTACACACATCTGCACATCCATGTTATCCGTTACTATGGCGATAGCTAAACTCCTTTACACACATCTGCACATCCATGTTATCCGTTACTATGGTGATAGCTAAACCCCTTTACATACATCTGCACTTCCATGGTATCCGTTACTATGGTGATAGCTAAACTCCTTCACACACATCTGCACATCCATTTCATCCGTTTGAGAGGGTTCAAACAAAACTAATCAAAACCTCAGACACACAAGATAAAGAAACACAAACATACAAACCTGTCTTAAATAAGTTTGAACAAAGTTACTAAATGAGATCAGTTCTACACTTGTTGTTTTACCTCTTCCATTTGATTATTGTAACGATCTCGTTTATTTTGCCAATTTCAACCAAAAGTACTTTGTGTGCTCGTTATAGTTTCATGACCATTTTAGGTCAGCTCCCAACTGCACTTGAACAACAAAATGTAATACATTCATACACATTTAGTGTCATTTTTGTCGGAAATCTGATGTAACCGTTCAACTGTACTTTGCAACGCAAACAGTGAGGATCCGAATCGGGAGAATATGTGTATATTAATGACCAGCAGGCAAATATATATAAACTGGGGCGTTTTACATGGCCATTTATTTGTTATGTAACGTGAAGCAGGAAAAGACACACAAAAACGCAACCAACATCAAAACACCACCAGAAAGAACGGTATCACGGTGTATAGAAAAGAATTGAGTGCAGAACTATTCCTGTGAGAGGATATTGTAACAACAAACTCAATTAAGCGTTTGAAACTAACTACACGAATGGATGGCTTTAATTTTGGAAAACATAGTTGATACACAGAATTGTCTAACCATGCAATCATTGCATGTAGAATAATATCATGATGCAATAAAAATCAAATTACTGATCATGGATTCAACGTTGATGGAATTAAAGTTTTGAACGATTATATATATTAATGTTCATTGGTTTAAATTCACATGTAAGGAGAGCAGAGGCAGCCATCATCGAAACGCAGCATCAAAATATGACCAAACGTGAAGCCCTAATACCTGTATTACTCTAACAGTTATAGCCAATATCAAAGTTACAGAAAAACATGACCTCTGACCTTTACACTTAAACTTGACATTAAAAGTACAAAAATGAGTCATGCAGAAAACACCACATACAGAACAAACAGCCGCCCGAACAGCAACACAGGGAAACAGTAAATGTACATAACTATAAAACAAACATCAAGAGACGCACAAAGACAACACAAACATACAATGGGAGGAAACTGGAAGTAGCGCCTTTGAACAGTTAGTGACAAAAGTCACTTAACAATTATATAGCGTAAAATGCAGCTTCATCTGAGGCGTAATTAATTATTTATGTCCACTCAATATAAATCCTTTATCTGAAGCAGTTTTAAGGTGATATCAAATATTAAAATTACGGGAAAATGACAATTGATCCTGACGCGCGAACGTCACCAGACGCATTTGCATGTAATGAATAGATATGTCAATAATAGTATTTATGTGTAGCACATGTACTTTACAATTAATAGCCAACATTATATTTACGGAAAAATGACCATTGACCGTGACACGTATCCTTAATTAAACACCATTTAAAAGATGCAGCGGGCATGAGATGCATCACTATATATGAAGGAAGTAAAGATCTCTACTATTTCAAAAGTTAAAGACGATATTAAAGTTCATGACAAATACATTAACAAGCCGATACACCACAAGTAATATGTCCAAATATTTCATTCTGGAGTTGGGGAGGGTAAAAATCATAATAACGAGAAAAAGGTCTGTTGAATGGAAAGCAATTATTGTAAGAGTTATTCAAATTATTTTTGAAAGAAATATTTTGTAGCAATCACACATATCCACTATTTATTAAGTTTCAATAACAAAAATGCAATTGTGCAGACCGAGATGGAAAGACAATTGCAATTGTATGCCTTGTTCAGACATAGCAGGTGACAAGTGCCACAGAGAGAAAACACCGACATGGAAATGTCTTGTAGAGGCAGGTTTGTTTATGCTACTGCTAAGTTAAACTAAACGACAGCACAAGTAACGACTAAGGACTAAGCATCAACGTGGATAAAATATTAAATATTCATTTTAACTGCAAGTGTGAAGGTTTCTCTACCTCTCAAAACAAAAGTAAAGATCACAGAGATCCGAAATCGATACATGACATCTGTCATCAATAGAGGCAGTCACACACCAACTTTGGTACTTCTACCTAAAACTATATACGAGATATGCACTGTACAAGGTTTTCTATGACTTATGGCAGAGGTCAAGGTAACAGTGACCTGAAAATTGTACGTGAGTCTTCACCATCCAAGTATGTACTCTGAAAATAATAAATGAGACCAACCATCTCAAAAATATACTCATACACATATTGTTGCTGTCCCCGCCTCCACAGATGCAGGAAATATACAGTATGTATCTATAGCTGATGTCAGCGGTTATCAGTATGCGATACTCCGAAATCCCAAGATAAGTTCACACACATAATCCGTGAGTCATTCCTCGAGTATGGCAGATTATATACTTCGATTCATATATAGCTGAGGTCCGAGGTCAATGTCAAGGTAACGGTCATTGTGACCTGATATTGGCACGCCACATGACGACATACCAAGACAAATGGCCAAATGTGGTATTCCTACCTTAAGTAATACAGTAAGTAGTGCAGTAGCTGAAGTCAGAAGTCAAGGTCAATGCCACAGAAACATGAACATGATACGCGACTATCAGCCGTCCCACCAAATGCAGCATTCCTACCTAAATGTAATGCAGGAAATATGATACGGACAAAGTGTTTGTAACTGAGGTCAAAGGTCAATGTTAAGGTCATAGTGAACTGTATGAACTGTCACGCCACACTCCGCCTTTCTGTGATGTACTTACACATCAAACCTGTCATTCCTACCTTAAGAAATATATGTGCTCTGGACAAGTTATGCTAGGATGCACACACACGCGCACATGGACCGTTCGATCACTATATGCAAACAAAACAAGCTTTTAGGGATCCTGCACATCGACCCCCCCCCATTCTGAATTGCAAGAAACACATATGTATATTATCATGTTGTAGACATCTGTTCATACTAAAAGGAGGTTCAAATAATGATTAGCCGAGGAGAAGCTATAGTTTTGTGTTTGTGTTTACTGTTATATCAAAATTCTATTCTTTCACGCGACCATTCGGGCTACTGACTTGAAATTTATGCAAAACCAGACTGACAGTACACTTCTAAGAGTGAGCGGCACTGTTAAATTTGAAAATCGAACGCTGACAATAGATGGTTTTATCTACGTCAAATCCATAAACAACGATATGTGATAAAGCCATATATATTGGAACACTACCTGGGTGATAACATTTTCTGTTTCATGTAAGAGAGAATTATGCCTATTTTTCTCAATGAGTATTCATAGGGTAAAGGGGTTAGAATGATATTTTAGACGTTTATTTTATTAGACCACCGAATATCAGACATTTTTATTAATGAAAATAAAAATGAATATACTTACTCATGACGGACATCCTCTATCACTTCTTTACGTCAATAATTATAGCACGCCCATGACCGCCCGTGCAATTTCGAGAATAAGTTGCTAAATATTTCAGTGCCAATTGCGAATATTATATAACATATGTAAACAAATGATACGCTGATAACTCTGTGTATTTCTTCTATTTGATCTGTTTGTTTATGTATATTACATATCTGCTTCCTGAGTTTCTGCCTTCACCGACATGGCGTGTTCATAAGCCATTGAAAAAACATCTATTTAATATTAATGATGTTCTCATTTTTTACATGATTATTCAACAGGTAAAGGGTCAGCGTTAACCTTTGCAAACAAATCAGACCGGAGATGCCGAGAAGATCAACGTGAAACAAATTAGACCGTAGATGCCGTGGCGTTAAACGTGAAACAAATTAGACCGGAGATGCCGAGGAGCTCAATGTTAAACAAATCAGACCGGAGATGCCGAGCAGTTCAAGGTGAAGCAAATCAGACCGAAAATGCCGAGGAGCTCAACGTGAAACACATTAGACCAGAGATGCCGAGGAGCTCAACGTTAAGCAGATTTGACTGAATATGCCGAGTAACTCAACGTTAGATAGATTAGACCTGAAATGCAGAGAAACTCAACGTTAGACAGATTAGACCTGAAATGCAGAGAAACTCAACGTTAGACAGATTAGACCTAAAATGCAGAGAAACTCAACGTTGAGCAGATATTAGACCTGAGATGCCGAGTAACTCACGGTTAAACAGATTAGACCCGGAATGACCATTGACTTAACGTTTTATAGTAATATTTGTCAATAATTTTAAGAAAACGTAAATTGTAACTCAACTCAGACAAAACAAAATGTTTTTGTTGGCCCAAATGTTGACACATTTAATATAGGCAAGCCGTGTGCGCTTAAATGAACACAGTTCAGCTCACTTGTCTTTGTATTTGGTATATAATGTCTAACGCTCTAATGGCACTTTTGTATTTCATAGAGGCAGTGAAAATATACTTCTCTCGTTAACCTTTTCCTTACTCTACGTTTATTCCAAATTTCAATACCTGCTGAATATTCATCGAAACAATAGTCACAACGTAATATCAAAGAAAGAACATTGTAGCCATTGCAGAAATAACCCGCACTGTAATATTAGACATGGCTAAGTCAAAGAGTTTTTAACGTTTTAATTGCTGATAAAAAGTATGTCTGCTCAAACTCAGAACTGCTACATATTTACTTACTATCGCTTCAGAAGTCACAGACCAATCGTTAAGCTTGAATCCTAACCAGACACTGACTTGCTGTGTGTCTTATCTGGATCAAAACTGTTTACACACGTCAGTCATGTTGCGCTTAACATGCACTGTGTTCATTTGGAACATTAGCCGATAAAACGTGTGCAAAAGAATAAGGTTCCGATTCAACTTTTAATTAACACTCATGAACAGACTCAATAAAACCGGGCCTGCAAGTTTCTCTTTTGGCATTGCTACTTTTGTTTTCGAAGGATCTCCCACTTTTAGCATACTTCTTACTGATTGTGACAAAGACTGCAATGGTTTGAATTATTAACTTGCATAAATAATTAATTTACACCACGCATGTTAAAGTTTCGTACCAGAATATTATTTTTCACAGCGTTCTTTAGCCTTAGATTGCACCGATATTAAGCTAACAATAAACCATTCATGCCAACAAATACCTTTAGTAAAGGTATATTTTAAATAAAGAAAGATCCGTCTTGCATGTCATATTCCGCATATTTGTCCCGACCCTCTGAGTTGGTCTTCTTTCTTCTATTCAGAACACCAACCTTGGGGGTTTTAGTAAAGTAATCAAATATCTCAGATCACAAAGCAGATGGTATCCGATTACAGGTATTTAAGACAATGTGTATTGGTCCCCAACTCGGCAACCGCTGAACAGTAAGTACATGAAACGTAGGCTGAAAATAGACGTACATGATATTTCACGTCGTATAACTAGTTTCATCAATGAATAAATATATTATTTAGTATTCATGGTAAAAGTACAAGGTATCTAAACAAATATGTTTAGCTTTTGATAAGATGATTTTAGCATGTGTCAGCTGTATAAATAATACAGTATAAATAACGATGAGTGAAACACCAAGCTCAAACAGTTCTGAAAGGGGGTGATCCCCCGAGAGCAAAACTTGCAACACAAAAAGAGAAAATTGCAGACTCGGTTTTTATTGAGTCTGTTCATGAACAGTAATTGAAAGTGCAACACTGCTCACAACCCCCAAGTTTCGAATGAATAATTTCCAGAAATGAATCCTAAAAAGACACTGAATTCCCCCGTAGCATGCTAAATGTTATGGATCAGATCCTAAATACACACTGAATACCCTTGTAGCATGCTAAATATTTGGGTCAGATCCTAAAGAAACACTCAATTACCCGTAACATGCTAAAGGTTATGCGTTTTATCCTGAAGAAACACTGAACTATCCTGTATCATGCTAAAGATTACGGTTAGATCCTAATGAAACACTAATTTCTCCTGAAGCATGCTAACGGCTATGGTAGATCCCTAATAAGACATTGAATCCCCGCTGTAGCGGGTTAAAGCTATGGACTAGATCCCTAATGAGACACTATATCCCCCTGTACCATGCTAAAGGCTATGGACTAGATCCCTAATGAGACACTGAATCCCCATGTAGCAGGCTAAAGGCTATAGGCTAGATCCCTAATGAGACACTGAATCCCCCTGTACCATGCTAAAGGCTATGAGCTAGATCCCTAATAAGACACTGAATTCCCCGTAGCAGGCTAAAGGCTATAGGCTAGATTCCTAATGAGACACTGAACCCCCCTGTAGCATGCTAAAGGCTATGGTCTATATCCATAATGAGACACTGAATTCCCCTGTAGCATGCTTAGGTCTATGGTTTATATCCCTAATGAGACACTGAATCCCCATGCAGTTGGCTATAGGTTATAGGGTAGATCCCTATTGAAATACTGAATCCCCCGTTATCAGGCTAAAGATTATGGTTAGATCTCTAATGAGACATTGATTACCCTGTAGCAGGCTAAATGCTGCGGGTTACATCCTCAATGATGGACTGTACCCTCATGTAGCAGGCTAAAGGATATTGGCTAAATCCCTAATCAAATACTGGAGCCCCTGTAACAGGCTAAATGTTATGGGTTAGATCTCTAATGAGACACTGAATCCCCCTGTATCAGGCTAAAGTTTTGGGCTAGATCCCTAATGAACATTGAATCCCCCTGTAGCAGGCTAAAGGATGTGGGATAGATCCCTAATGAGACACTGAATCCCCCTCTAGCAGGCTAAATGATATAGGATAGATCTCTAATGAGACACTGAATCCCCTGTACCAGGCTAAATACTATTTGAAAGATCCCTAATGAGACACTAAATCCACTGTAGCAGTATAAAGGCCATGGGTTAGATCCCTAATGAGACACTGAACCCCCTGTAGCAGGCTAAATGCTTTAGGCTAGATCCCTAATGAGACACTGAAATTCCCTGTAGCAGGCTAAAGGTTATTGGCTAGATCTCTAATGAGACACTGAATCCCCTTGTAGCATGCTAACGAGATATGGACGTCACGATGCTAAATGTTATTGGACCCTGAGGAGAAATATAATCCCCTATAGTGTGCCAAATATCATTGATTAAATCCTGATGAGATACTCAATCCCTTGTAGCTAAATGTTACATGTTAGATCCTGGAGAGACGTGGAAATCCCCTGTATTATTATAACGATTATAAATAGTCTGAAAGTGGGTGATTCTTCAAAAGCAAAAGTAGCAATGCCAAAAGAGAAAATTGCAGACTCGGTTTTATTGAGTCTGTTCATGAGTAGTAATTAAAAGTGCAACAATACTCACGCACTCTAGCACCGTATTAAGCAGTATTCAATATTCAAAATGTATACATGTACCATCAAAATCCCTAACCAGACACTGGAGCCCCTGTAACAGGCTAAATGCTATGGGTTAGATCTCTAATGAGACACTGAATCCCCCTGTATTAGGCTAAAGTTTTGGGCTAGATCCCTAATGAACATTGAATCCCCCTGTAGCAGGCTAAAGGATGTGGGATAGATCCCTAATGAGACACCGAATCCCCCTCTAGCAGGCAAAATGATATAGGATAGATCTCTAATGAGACACTTAATCCCCTGTACCAGGCTAAATACTATTTGAAAGATCTCTAATGAGACACTAAATCCACTGTAGCAGTATAAAGGCCATGGGTTAGATCCCTAATGATACACTGAAATTCCCTGTAGCAGGCTAAAGGTTATGGGCTAGATCTCTAATGAGACACTGAATCCCCCTGTAGCATGTTAACGAGATATGGACATCACGATGCTAAATGTTATTGGACCCTGAGGAGAAATATAATCCCCTATAGTGTGCCAAATGTCATTGATTAAATCCTGATGAGATACTCAATCCCTTGTAGCTAAATGTTACATGTTAGATCCTGGTGAGACGTGGAAATCCCCTGTATTATTATAACGATTATAAATAGTCTGAAAGTGGGCGATCCTTCAAAAGCAAAAGTAGCAATGCCAAAAGAGAAAATTGCAGACTCGGTTTTATTGAGTCTGTTCATGAGTAGTAATTAAAAGTGCAACAATACTCACGCACCCTAGCACCGTATTAAGCAGTATTCAATATTCAAAATGTATACCATCAAAATTTAAAAGATTCTCCACATTCCTAGATCCACATCTATTAAAGTAATTGGTCCCAATTAACAACTTCTGCAAAAGGATGCCTTACCTGTATAAAACTGTAAAGGTATCACCCCAAATGTAATGTTGAATTGTTGAACAATCAAATAACAGAATTATAGAAATTTAAATGACAAATAGTAACTATAATGATTCATATAGTATTTTCTCATCATAAATTCATACTAAACACGCAAAATCAGATATAAAATTTCAGTTTATTGCACAACTTTCATTCTGTTTTCCTTAATAATTGTTGTAAACATTATGTTTTTTAATATAGTCCTATTTTCATGTAAGAAACAATGACATGATGAATAGTTATTAGCTAATGTTTTACAATGGCGTATGGACACTGGATGTTTTTGGTTTGGTAGAAATGTTAAAATAATACCCTAATTCCTATAGGAACCATGAAGTAAACGTTAAGGTAAACATGCTAGATCCTGGTGAGACGGTGATTCCTACTTTTCATGTTGAAAAGCGTGTATATGAAGTAAGCGTTGAGGTAAACGTGCTAGATCCTGGTGAGACGGTGTTTACTACTATTCATGTTAAACGTTTACAGGTTGTGTCCTGATGAACATAATGGAATTAATAAAATGTGTCTGCTTTCTACTGCATTTGGTTCAATGTCAGACAAACAAATTGACATGAATAATACATGAATAATACATTGCAATGTCAGACGAACAAAATGCCATTAAAACATATGTATGGTTGCTATTGTATATGTTTCAATGTCATACGAACAGGATGCCATTAAAACATATGTATGGTTGCTATTGCATATGGTTCAATGTCAGACGAACAGAATGCCATTAAAACATATGTATGGTTACTATTGTATATGGTTCAGAGAAACAGACATGGCTAACACATTGACGGTTTCAATTATACAATGAAGGAAATATTCTACAAAATGGAATTAATATGATGCATAAATACTTGAATATCTCTGATCTAATATTTCGACCACTAAGGTTGTGCTCATTTGATAACGTCATGACATTTTAAATAAAACACTAATGTCACCCAATGACGGTAGATCAACATTGTTCCCTTTGAATTTATGGCTGAATGCATGTAGCAAAACATGTGACGTGTATTTTGACATGATAATCTATGGAAAAGGCCCTTAGTGGTCGAAATATTAGATCAACGTTATTTAAGTATTTAAATTTCAATTATATATGATGAAATGTCAGACAAAGTGAAGAACATAAACAAGACATTGACAGTTTCCAATTGTTTGTGGTTCAATGTCAGACAAACAGACTGTCATTAGTAGCTACGATGTCCATTATGTTTGAATGTCAGACTAACATAAGAACATTAATAACACAGACACTGCTTTATTTGGATATTGCTCAATGTCAGACGAAATTGGATGATATTGACAGCATGTGTGCGAATTCAATTATTAATGTTCAATGACAAGCGAACAGAAAGGCATAAATAAAACACGTACGATTTCCATAGTATATGTTCAATGTCAAATGAAAAGACGGACAGTTATAACACATATATGATTTATATTGTATAGAATTCAAATTTCGCTACTTTCGTAGTGCTTTCGTTACTGGTGAAAGTAATAATCAAACAAGAAAGCGAAATGCAGCAATACGTCAGTAACATGGAGACAACTTATACCTAAACATGGGCATACCAACGTATATTGATAAAATTTACCTTAATATAAAACAATAGTAAGTCAAGTAGGTAATGCCACACACAACGCTGAACCATTACCAAAACGCTGATAGAAAATAAGTGAAACACTCACAACCTCACACACACGCGCGCGCACGCACGTATGCGTACGCATGCACACACACATACACACGCAAATACACAAACACACAAATGCACAAAACACACATACACACAGAGCAGAAACAAATCTCAGACGCCAACAAATGCACACGCACAGGACATACATAAAAAGAAGGGTGAAAAAGAGAGTACTGTTTTGGAACGGTCAGCGACAAAACCACCACTAGAGGTTTAAACCGGTTTACGGGCGTCCTTAACTCATACTTGTCTCAAAGTCACCCTAGTAACACAGTGTAAATAAAGGTATACCCTCCAAACTTCCACACAATATAAAACTGTTAAAGTCCGTCAAACATGTATTCAATGATTTTGCTGAAGACAGAGAAACTGCACAAAGTATTTAGGACACAACAGAGAAAATGCAATACACGAGTCCCGTAAGCTTATCCCATTTCAGACACGAAATACTGTGTTAGTGTTAACACCAGAATACAAGTATGTAAAATAATGTTGTGTTCAACACCATAATCCAATGAATGTAGAATATTGGCGTATTCAACAACTACACCATGTCTAGCATATTGTTGTGTTCAACCCCATAATACAATACATGTTACACAATGTTGTTTAACAATACAATGAATGTAACATTTTGTTGTGTTAAACATCATAATAAAAGAACTGTACCATATTGGTGCGTTCAACACAATAATACATGAATTTATCACATTGGTGGGCGATATGTGTAACATAAGTGTGTGTTCAACATCATAATACAACGCATGCAACATATTGTTGTGTTCTGCATCATAATACAGTGAATATAAGACATTTTTGTGTTTAACACCACAACACAATAAATGTAACACATGTGTGTGTGTTCAACATCATAAAACAAGGAATGTAACATATTGTTGTGTTCAACAGCATAAAAGAATGAACGTAGCATTGTTTTATATTCAACGTCATAATACAATGAATGTAACAGGTTGTTGTATTTTACACCACCTCACAATAAATGTAATATATTGTTGTGCTCAGCACCACATTACACTTTGTATAACCTATTTTTGAGTACAACTTCATTTATAAATGGATGTTACTTATTGTGTTCGCCGCCACACTACAATCTGCGTAACATATATGTTGAGTTCACCACCTACGTTTGGTTGACAATAGTACGGTCCGTAAATGTAGTACATACATACAATGTATGTTAATATTGACCTTATATTGTCTCATTTCCGTAGTACTTTGGCCAAATAATCAGAACGCATTATATCTTACTACTAACGTTATAGATGTGAAAGTAGAAATGGTAAACTTTATTTCCGTGACTTTCTATTATGATCTCATCCCTGGGAGAAATGGGATTGGTGGGAATTGGGATTTGTGGGATTATGGGATTTGGGGGAATTTGGGGGAAGTTGGGGGATTTTTTGCTTTTTTACACTTTCTATATAATTTGCAATCGTGACAGTTTTACATTCAAACGCCTATCACACAACTGACATTTTGCCCACATCTCCTAATACTCATCACGAACCACCATTTTGTAAGTTTTATTCTCTAATGCTCCAAGCCATGATCATACGTTTTGCCATTCACTTCACTCTCTTTTACTTATTCGTCGGCAGTCATTGTTTTTCAAGTGATTGGTATTTTCAAGCATAAAAGGTTATGCATCAGAAAATGTGCTTTACATTTTTAACACCCGTTGGCAGGAATTGAAGAATCATTTATCATGTTATTGATTCCCATTATAAACAATGACTGGTTATGTCATACAGTCAAAACGCGCCATCGTCCTTCACGACGTTTTGTCACAGCAGAAACAAAATGCCACAAAATTTATACAAATAGTTAATCCAATCATAATGCATAGCATGAGTTCACATGTATAGCTCGGTCCGTAGTTATTTGTTCACTAGCGGTGATGAATGCACATGCATAGTTCGGTCAGTAGCTATTTGTTCACTAGCGGTGATGAATGCACATGCATAGTTCGGGTAGCTATTTGTTCACTAGCGGTGATGAATGCACATGCATAGTTCGGTCGGTAGCTATTTGTTCACTAGCGGTGATGAATGCACATGCATAGTTCGGTCCGTAGCTATTTGTTCAATAGCGGTGATGAACGCACATGCACAGTTCGGTCCGTAGCTATTTGTTCACTAGCGTTGATCAATACACATGGTATAGTTCGGTCCGTAGCTATTTGCTCACTAGCGGTGATCAATACACATGGTATAGTTCGGTCCGTAGCTATTTGTTCACTAGCGGTGATGAATGCACATGTATAGTTCTGTCCGTAGCTATTTGTTCACTAGCGGTGATCAATACACATGGTATAGTTCGGTCCGTAGCTATTTGTTCACTAACGGTGATGAATGCACATGCATAGTTCGGCTAGCTATTTGTTCACTAGCGGTGATGAATGCACATGTATAGCTCGGTCCGTCGCTATTTGTTCACTAGCGGTGATGAATGCACATGTATAGTTCGGTCATTAGCTATTTGTTCACTAGCGGTGATGAATGCACATGCATAGTTCGGGTAGCTATTTGTTTACTAGCGGTCATGAATGCACATGTATAGTTCGGTCCGTAGCTATTTGTTCCCTAGCGGTGATGAATGCACATGCATAGTTCGGTCCGTAGCTATTTGTTCACTAGCGGTGATGAATGCACATGCATAGTTCGGGTAGCTATTTTTTCACTAGCGGTGATGAATGCACATGCATAGTTCGGTCGGTAGCTATTTGTTCACTAGCGGTGATGAATGCACATGCATAGTTCGGTCCGTAGCTATGTGTTCCCTAGCGTTGATGAATGCGCATGTATAGTTCGGTCCGTAGCTATTTGTTCACTAACGGTGATGAATGCATATGTATAGTTCGGTCCGTAGTTATTTGTTCACTAGCGGTGATGAATGCACATGTATAGTTCGGTCCGTAGCTATTTGTTCACTAGCGGTGATAAATGCACATGCATATTTAGGTCCGTAGCTATTTGTTCACCAGCGGTGAATGCGTGATTACATATGCAGTTTTGAAACAAATAATCTTATTGGGATCCATACTTTTCGTCACTTTAATAGTAGATTTAAAGAGAGCAGACAGAAGTATGCTTAATTACTGAAACGACACTTCTTTACAGAGCAATTATCTAGCATACAAAGTCATAGTTATTTTTATGGTATTGCAAGATACCTAACCTCCATTTTCCTATCAGCTTGCACCATGCATGGCACCTGTTTAAAAGTACATTACTTTGTAATAGTTATGTTTACAAATTGACTAGACGAGTGATACAAAGAATGCATACCAATGTCATGGTCTGCTTTTAACGAAGAATTTGACAAACAGCAATGATTCAGCATATTCTGAAGTTTTCAAGGTATGAAGATGATATTGCATGTACCTACTTCGCGCAGTTTACTGATTTATTCTGTATTTCCTTTTCAATACCATTTGCGTTTGAAACATATCTGGCTCTGGTTGGATTACTCAGTGCTGTACCTGTATCTGGATCTGAATATTGCTTACACAGCCACTACAAGCGTTACATAGCGTGTTAAAGGTTTCATGATATAGGATAGTCTAAATAAGGGTGTTATATATCCGCTTTATCAAGCGATCTTGGCATGGGGATTTTGAAATAGAAGTTAACTATAACCCTTAACAGGTTTGAAAAAAGAGTTAGCCCTGGTAGGATTACTTAGTGTTACGCCGGTATCTGGATCTGGTTTGTTTATAAAACCATGGCGAGTATTACATAACGTGTTAAAGTCTTGTAATAATATTATGATATAGTGCTTCTGAATGGTGTTTGCTCGTCAATATATAGATCATATATCTGCTTTATTGCGAGGTCTTTGCATGGGAAATGGTCGCTAACTTTAACCTGTAAAGATCCAGATGATACATCAAATACATCGCTCGCTCAGAAATTGTTTAAATATATACCGGTAGTTACGTGTTTGGAAAACCATTAGATTATCTGAATCGAAATCTGAATTAAGTCATTGTATACGGTCGAAAGTATTAACCCTTCGCTTGCTATTCGCGTCAATATACCTACCAGTAAATAGTGAAGACCGAGATGAGACAGCTCCTGCAGGAGCTGTCTCATCAGGGTCTGCACTATTTACAAGTTGATTATGCAACCAGTGCACTCCGCAGCAGTGACTGCATAGCGAAATGCTTGTACATAGTGAAGATATATGTAATTATACAACAGCGCATGGGTAAAGAAGAAATGATTTTTTGAAATTCAGCAAGCGAAGGATTAAGATTCAATTTTTAACCGTAACACTTCTGTAGTTTAATCGCATTCAATTACACAATTTTAAACAATGGTTTAAGTCCTTTCATCAGTTCTACTGATATCAGATGTTTTACTGCATCTGGCATGTACAAAAATAGTGTACAGCAAAACCCTTTTCTGTAACGACCAGCACAAATAGGCTAATACTGGACCCTTAAAGCATGGCGTAGTTTGGTGTGATTGTTGTCTAGAGGATGCCAGCATGAGCTTACTGAACCCTTTATTCTATGAATCTTTATGCAAAAATAATGACGAAGGGAATATAAATCTGCTAAATTGTTATAAATAAATCAATAGCAATATATTCAAATAATACATTTGACAATTAACCTTTAGTCTGCCGCCGGCAGGCCAATGATTACAATAGACAATTGACCTTTAGCTTGCTGCCGGCAGGCCAATGATTACAATAGAAATTAACCTTTAGCCTGCTGCCGGCAGGCCAATGGTTACATTTGACAAATAACCCTCAGTCTGCTTCTGGCGGTTCCATGCTTGCCTTTTATGAGTAACATCTAGCATGTTACCGGCGGACCCATGCTTGCCTTTATGAGTAACATCTAGCATGTTACCGGCGAATCCATGCTTGCCTTATATGAGTAATATATTGTCTGTTGCCTGTTTCCTGCGAAACCATGCTTGCCTTTTATGAGTAACATCTAGCCTGTTGCCGGCGGGTCCATGATTAATTAAGCGGTGGTCACAACGCGCAGTACGTGCAAGTGCGTGTTGTCTACCTGCAAAAACGTGGGGAAATTTTGGGGATCCGTACGTGGTGCGTACCGCCTCCGTATGGCTTTAGGAGCATGCAGACACGCCGTAGCACTTTTAGTGCATGCAAAACTTCGCTGCGTTCGAGCTGCGTTCGGGCTACGGATTCACCAACGTACGGGTGACGCACGTGCTTCTACAGCCAACGTGCGCACAACGTACTGACTCCGGGGGTGTTTTAATCTTTTTTCCCACAGTTCACTCGGCACTTCCCCAGTCCTACTTTCCAATGAACTGACAGAATTCACGTGGACCGTACGAGAGCAGCACTTGAACCGTACGGCCTCCGTACGATAACGCGGCAATCGCACGGAGATCGTACGTTGTGAGCACGTTGTAAGCACTTTCAACTCATTTACCACGCGTGCAACGTACGATGCACGCAACCGCCCAGGACGAGACTGCCGTGCGTGCCACGTACGTACACCTTGCGAAACCGTGCGTGTGACGTGCGTTCCTCCATGCATTTGCTACTTCTTCCCCACGTTTTCAGAAAAACGTAGCAGCCCTGGCCTCCCAAAAAAACGTGAGTGCTAAAAACACGCACGGTGGGTTGTGATCAGGCCTTTACGTTAGACAATTAACTTTAAGCTCAGGCTGATGGGTCCATGACTACCTTTTATAGGTAACGTTTGCCTGCTAACGGTACATTACTTTAGGCAATTATACAATTATTTAGCACTACTTATTGAGCATGCTACCGGTCGGTCTATGATTACCTTTATAAAAGTTTGGATCCAGGTTTTGAAAAAGTGGGTGTTAAATAATGCAAGCTGCAGGTTAATTGTCAATGTAACTCTTTCATACTGAATGGACCCTACTGCTAATCAGCTTTGGATCGTTCATGTTAGTCAATGTAAATTAATGTCACCCATTTCGTATGGAATGGACAACAACAACAGTGAACAATACCACCATGTTTCACAGGTTAAAGCCTATTAACACATTCCCTCATACTGACACATGTTGAATGATGCCTCGGTAAAAGTCGCTCTTCAAAACCATTGTGATACAAAGAGCATTTGCACTTTAGAAGCAATTGCTCTATTTACCTCAATTGTTTGAAAAATACACACTGTTAATTGTTTTCCTTTTCTCTAGTAAATGCTTTTGTTTTCAGTAGTGTTATTCATGGAGGTTGAGTTTAAGACATAGAGTATTAGATTTTATTCTACGAAAAATGGTAAGACGTAAGTGACGTCATAAATATTTGATAACTGAATTAGTGGAATATGAGCACGTGATTTGTTTAGTCAATGACCACTGTGGTGCAAGTTGTACGGCCTCCGTTTTGTCTGCCATCTTAGAAAAGTCTAAACATTCGCGGCCGTACAGCTTGCACCACAGTGATGACGGAATCTTTTAGAATTGAATCTATATTACTCTATAAGCAAACAGGTTGATTCTTATCTAGACGCAGTATGTATGCAAATCGTTAAAGGTGTCTCTAACAGATATAAATAAAAAATTCAAATGAATAAACAAATGAAAGAATGCAAGCAGAATAAAATTTACATTGTAATATTTACATGTTATTATTATATGAGCTGGTATTATATGAGTAAGTATTATATGAGTTTTTCACTTCTTTGGTGAAGATTAATGTTGGTTTGCAAACAGTGTCGTCTCCTACAAATTTCAGACTGAACTTTTCTTCAATTACTTCTCTAAAACGTAAATGATATGTAAAACAGTTTGTATCTAGAAATGACACCGAGTTATTTGGTGATCCAAACTGTTTGCAATGGTATTCCAAGTTTCGCCAGTTGTAACAAGCTCCGCCAATTTCGACAGTGATATAATAAAAACAGAGGAGATGCAAACACACCCTAAGGGAGGTTTATGCATACATATACTACCTCCTGCCTTATCTCTCTTTACCACAGAAACGTATGTTGGCACATTTGCAGACAGAGTAGACCAGAGAGTTCATATAGCAAGTGTCTGATTACAGTGCGTTCTGGTCGGTTATGAAATAAATTAGATCTGGTCTTTTTCTGAATATATATATCACAACCGAACAGTTTAATGTTAATGTGATATGATAAGAAAACAGCCATGATGACCCTGTATCTATCTCCTGCTTAACCCTTTCACCGCCGAAGTCGCATAAATGCACCACGACAAATAGTGCAGTCCCAGATCAGACGCCGCTAGTTCAAGGCGCTGTCTGATCAGGGACTTCACTTTTTGTCCCATTCTCTATTTCTATATATGTGCTTTGTTCTTTTGAAATTTGCATTTATTTATTTCATGTCCTTACTGTACCGGATGATTTAACAAAAGTTGGATTGCAGACGACAATTAGAAAGTTGGCGCCGAAAGAGTTAATAGATCTCGCGTAACATACTCGTACAACGGACATGAATAATTCATACAAATAGTCTGAAAGTGGGAGATCCTTCGAAAGAATGTAGCAAAGTCAAAAGAGAAAAGTCAGCTAGAGGTTCACCTGAAAATAATACCTCGGCACTTTGGTAAAAATCCAGTCAGTGGTACCCGTAAACTTGTTCTCTTGAGACCTAGTTATGCAATGGATCGGAGCAATTTATATAACTTAAAAGAGGGTCGCCGGAAGATCAGGTCAATTATAGTTGGTTGACAACCTTTTAGTGGTTTGGGACGTCATTTAAATGGAGGGGGATTTTATTTACATTTTGACTTTGGTGAAAGTTTGATAAGGGCGAGGTTGGGTATCCGTAAACCAGGTTTAAGCCCCCCCCCCCCCCTCAGTAGCTCATTTTGTTACTAATCGTTCCAAGGCGGTACTCCTGCTTTCAGCCTCTGGTCAACTTTATGGTTTAATATGCTTAATGTTTAATGTTTTTCGTCTTGATATACGTCCTGTTATGTTTTGTCTTGTGGCTATATCGTTTCTTGTTTGATGGTGTTTGGTGCGGTGTCATTTTGTATGTGGCTCTCCCTGTTTGACTATTTTTCCATATTAGGAAAATATATGATTTAAAGAAATTGTTAATTAATATCTATTTTAGCTGATGTGGCCTACTTATGCTATGGAGCAGAGAGATTTATATAGTTTGTGCAAGATTACTTGAAGACCATTTTTAGTGTAGCAAATAGCCCTAAGTTTGGAACACCAAACCGGTCTATTAAATATAACAAGCAATGTTATATATCAGAATGTTGGTCAGGATCTGTAGTATATGAAAATGAAATTCATTTTGACTGAAGCGGTTGGAGTTGGCCTGAAATCCAAGATGGCCGCCAAGATGGCCGCCAAAATTGAGTGAAATCAAACATATAATATGTTGTATTATTTGTTTTTCATTTTTGTACCTACTGAATCCAAACCTGTTTTATTTTGACTATTAATAAAGAAATCTCTTTAAAAAACAAACTTGCTGTAAAGTTTACAGAGGTAAATTTTTAAATATAAGGTCAAAGGTCAAAATATTTATACAAATTTTACCTCTGACAAATATGTTTTGTTCCCTACATTCTAAATATGAAACATTTTAAAAAGAATTATGCATAGTATATAAAATGATATATGCTTTCTTAACTTCTATGACTGTTGAGTTATATATACAATAGTTGATGTTGCCATGGAGATATTAAAGATGGCTGCCAAACTTAAGAAAAACAAACATCATTATTTGCTAAATAATTGTGTTATTGTTGTACCTACTGACACCAAATATTTTTTGATTTTAAATAAACATTAAATATTCTTGACTTGATTAACTTGAATTAAATTTAGTTTATATAAATCAAGGTTAAGTTCAAGGTCAAACGTCCAACTGTATCAACATTAGACATTTGACAAAATTTTATTGTTTCCAATGCATTCAAATAAGACCTATTTGATAAAAAAAGAGTGGTACATCAAAATGTTTAGCGATGTTTGGTCTTTCAATTTTAACATCCTTATCCAGTAGATATAGTACATACATACATGTATATAGTAATATATCAACACCGTTTTTTATTCATCATTTTAAAAGTATTTGACGTGCCATGACATCGTGTGTCTTATTGCATATATGTTAAATGAAGCTTTATTCTCTTTGATTTTATGGCTGAATGCATGTAACAAAAATTTGACGTGTATTTTGACACGATACTCTTTGAAAAAGGCCCTTAGTGGTCGAAATATTAGATCAGAGCATTTCAAGTATTTATGTATTATATTAATTCCCTATTTTGGAATATTTTCTTCATTGTTAAATGAAGCTCAAGATCAGTCTGCGCATACGGTGAGTCTGACCAGAGAGCTTCATTGTCCATTTTTCTGTACAATAGGGTTACATTGACTTAAACGTGTAGTTCTCAGGTCAGGCTGTGCATATGTGCAGGCTAGTGCTGAAACGGTTCCTGGTTTTTTGTAACCGTTTAATCAGGAGTATTAATGTCATTAACCGATGAATTAGAACTTTGGGTGAAAATAAGGGTGAGGTTGGGCGCCCATAAACCGGTTTAAACCCCCGGTGACTTTTGTCACTGACCGTTCCAATGCGGTACTTCCATCTTCCTCCTATTGTATGTTTGTTTTGTCTTTGTGCATCTCTTGTTGTTTTTTCTACCTATGTACATTTGCTGTTTCCTTGTGTTGCTGTTCGGGCGAGTGTTTGTTCTGTATGTGGTGTTTCCTGCATGACTCATTTTTGTACTTTGTCACACAATCATTCAAACTTGGGTACACCGTATATCTTTATACTAAATGCGACTGCATATATCAACATAATTATCATGAAAGAGCAATGAGAAGGGCAATTGTTATTATTGATATATGATCGCGATAGTTACCTGGGTGCTAGTATTGACATATTTCTGCGCAAAAGAAATGCCACAGATGTTCAATCTATATATATGTAGATACACGCGTATGATAACATACTGGGCTAAGATTTTATTTTGTGATAATATTATTGTTAATTATGTATATCAGGCTCTTTTAGCTGATATGCAATTAGAAAAACACAATTGGGTATCGACAGTCAGAGCATTTGCTACGTGGTATGCAAAAAAGGAAAAGAAAAAGAAGACAACGGTAAAAGATGTATTAAGTTATCTCATCTATCAAGCAATTGAATAATTTTGCAACACCCTTAACATGTTTCATATTGTTCAATGCATAACCGTTCCAGGTTGTTTTTTCCCTTTCTTTCCTTTCCTCTTTCTTTCTTTTTTTCTGTATCTCTTTAGTTTTTTCTTTCTCTCTTTCTTTTGATGTATATACATGCAATTTATACTAATCCTCAATCATACTTATTGAAATGCCCAGCCTCAAAATTTGTCAAGATTTAGAAAAAAAGAAATATCTTCTCTTTCGTTATAGCAAGTTCTTTAAATTTGCAGGTACACATGTTTTGTTGATATGTGTAAGATTTAGATGCAGGTCACATTTATGTTACATAAACAATTGCTTATACAATTAATTGTATCATGGAACAATAAACATGTCAATGTATACGTTACTAATAAAGTGTTTTGAACCTTGGAGAAAACTTGTTCAAATTCCACGTGCCTTTCTGTCATAGTTTACAACTATCAGCTGGGAATACAGTACAGTTGGCATTGCCGCAGAGACCTTCTCAAAACACTATATTGCGGGAAGCTCTCAAGCTAGTGTTGTGCATAAACCATGCGTGACTTCAAACTTGAGAAATGAAATTGAACTTTGATGACATATTTTATCATAATAATGTCGTATCATAATCAAGTTAAGCTGATAGTTTCATCACAATTCACTCGAAATCTTTCAGACCAACGACTTTTGAAAAAATGACAAATAACCAGAGTGAAGAAGAAAATCGATCGGTTTGATGTGCTAAATAGAACAACCAGCAAATAGTTTTGAAACAAATGCATATACTTCAAAAGTTTTATTGAACATGAAACCAAATTTATTTTACCGCTGTAACCTTTAAATTAGCATTCTGCTGACGAACTAAGGGAAGTTACCAGTCCGATTAACCGGTTACGGATTTTGTAACCGATTAGACGTCATTTCGTAATCGGCAACGGTTAACCGGATAATCGTTTCAGCACTAGTGCAGGCTGATCTGGAGCAACTTTCCGCATATGCAATAAGACACATAATTCCAATGCTGGCGTGTAACATATAGCACAATATACTGTATCAGATAAGAACAAATAATCTGAAAATGGGTGATCCTTCGAAAGCAAAAGTAGAAATGCAAAAAGAGAAAATTGCAGACTCGGTTTTATTGAGCCTGTTCATGAGTAGTAATTTAAAGTGCAACACTACTCACGCCCCCTAGCACCGGCTTAAGCAGTAAGCTTCGATTGCAACATCAAACTTGTAAAGTGTCAAAACAGCATAACATTAGAGACTCATTGAGTATTTGTTTTGCTCTGATTTGAATCAGGAGTATGATTTAAACAATTTCTACTGTCATGGAAACTGATTAACATACTTTCACAATGATGAATATGATATGTGACGCACCACGTGGAAAGGGGCCTTTGGACAAAAGCGGACAGTGTAGTTCGAGATAAGCTTGTGCATCCGCCGTCTGATCTGAGAGCTGCACTGTCCGTTAGTCTGTGAAATTGGGTCTTATTGACATATCATCGGACAGCGAAGCTCTCACACCAGGATGCACACATGCGAAAGCTGATATTGAGGTACGTTGTTTATGTATCTAGGGCCAACTTTCGCATGACGCGGCCCATATATACTCTTTATTCTCCAAAGTTTAGTTTTCATTTTCAGAACTGTCCAAATTATGACTGTAAATAGATGAAGTAAAATTACAAAAATGAGTCATGCAGGAAACACCACATACAGAACAAACAGTCGCCTGAACAGCAACACAAGGAAACAGCAAATGTACATAACTATAAAAACATCAAGAGACGCACAAAGACAAAACAAACATACAATAGGGGGAAGATGGAAGTACCGCCTTGGAACGGTCAGTGACAAAAGTCACAGGGGGTTAAACCGGTTTATGGGCGCCCAACCTCACACTTATTCCATCCCCACCCTTAAAAGACAAACAGTGTAAATAAACGTATCCCCTCTCCGACTAAGTGTATACACATTCAGACACACTATGTTCTCATATTACATATTGCCGGTACATGAACAAGCCATTGTATATGACTAAGGGTTATGAAAACATTTACATGTTTCACTGCAGATGTCACATTCACATATATCATTCACTAGCTCTGGCGCTGCAAAGGGCTGTTTCATTACTTTGGGTGGAATTCCAGAGCCATCTACAAATTCGTATCCAGAACTTGTGACCGGAGGAAGGTCATGTAGCGGATTTATGGCAGTTTTCCAAATTCATAATTGGTAGACCCAGCGTAGGCAGTGGAAAACTATTCTCAGTTGGTGGAAGATTTCTTAGATGCTCTTATGCATGTGAGCTGACTGAGTGAAACGACATTACCTCCTCCATACAAGTCCACAAGAAAGTGCATACAAGCCATTTTCTGTGCTTTTGTGAACACATAATTATGTTCTCCCGTGTCTCGTAGTTGTTGGTACTTATTGGCATACTTTATCAACTGCTTGAACTTTCTTTCCCTTACCATAGAAACTACTTGTGCCACAGCCGGTCAAAATATAAACTGCAGGATATTAAGCTGTTCATCTGGCAGCTTATGTCTCAGCGAGTGTACTGGAATGTATCGTTTCATGTCTGTAATGGAAGTAATTCGTCCAGTTGACATGTACAGTGCTCCCTCCCTACAACGGCCCTCTCAATAACGATTCCCTCCTTACAGCAACGCCTGTCACGGTTTCCGAAACAACAAGACTCCAGAAACAACTTTTTTCCATCGTATTTCCTTTATGCCTCCATCAAACCCTATGTTGTGACCACTCTTTAGAATCGTCACTTTGTGACGATTCTAAAGAGTGGTCACAACATAGGGTTTGATAGAGGCATAACGGTTTTAGTTCTCGAAATACACCTTATCTGGGGATCTGCAAACCAGCTAATTATGTTTGATTTTCCCTCCCTATAACAACTCCCTCTGAACAACAAACACAATATTCGTATCCCAAAGGGTGTCGTTGTAGAGAGGGAGCACTGTACATATGCTTTGGAAAAACCTGTTGGTAATGATGCAGAAGCAAAACAAAAACATCTGTGTCTGGCGTTTGAACAACTGTACAGGAAGACCCTTTATCTGCCTAAGATTTAGCATGTAAAATAATTAGAGTGTCTGTTTCCTCTTGCTTTGATTTCATTGAAGGGATTTTGATGCACATGTCAGGTGTTATTTATTCATCTGTAGCACTTGGACTGTAATGTACCTTGCATAAGAAGATCTGTTGGAGACAAACAAGAGAGGTATGGGCATATGTTTGGCATGCTAATGCATAGTCCAGTTATGGTCTCTTTTTGGTGAAATTAACATCTTGAAGGGTCAGTACACTCTCATGTTATACTCCTCACAGACTTTGTCTGGTGAGATATGTCAGTCATTCTTAACTCATCCAATAAAGGAGTTATATTGCGGGAGATAGTGTCGCAAAGGTCTGTCATGTCAGCTCCATTGTGTATGTCACCATATGCTGCTCCTTACTGTGACAACATCGTATACACATCAGGAAAACTTTTGTTGTTTTCTTCACACCACACGTCACAGATGGCCAGAAGGCGGATATGTAAAGCGTCGTCAATAATTTTGAATGCGATGAGTTCTCTGTCAAATTCTTCACCTGACAGTGTATTAGAAACTGTGGCTGTTGCGTATAAATCTATATCTGTCAATAGCTGCTTACGACCAGTATCATCATAGAGGTGACATATTCCTGCGAACACGGACACGAGGACATGCATACTTTAATGGTATAACACCTTGTAACTCATCCTTTCTGTACCAAACGATTTCCAGTGTCTATGCTAGAAGGCTTTTGCCGAACACAGTCGGTACATATGACTGCCCCAGACAATTCATAACTTCCTTCATTGACGCGGAAGAGTGTGGTGTACACAGTTCTGCAGTCTGTAGGAATGACCATAATGTTAGGGTTGTATGCTATGCTTGAGGTCTTGATAAAATCTTCCTGCATGCAAGTACTTGGATGTCTACTAATATGTAGAATATTTACATTGGTGTTATTGACTTTTCAGCGGACAGTGTAGCTGTAAGGTCAGACTGCCCAGATGCACATACTGATCTGGAGCTACATTGTCTGCATTTGGCATGTGACAAATATCGCCTGTGGCGGCAAAAGGGTTAATTCATTCAGGGCATTCCATTAGTCATTCAAAACATTAATCATCAAGAACAAAATACATGTAGCTAGAGTATACATATTCAAAATTAAAAATAACTATTAAAATAACTAATGGTAGATCTAGTAGATCTATAAATATGATTTAGTAATTATCCACGGTTAGAGATGGATAATTGATATCTATTTTTTAGTAAATATATCCTGAAAGTGGGAGATCCTTCGAAAGCAAAAGAAGCAATACCCCCCCCCCTTCCCCCCACCCCCAGAAAATTGCAGACTCGGTTTTATTGAGTCTGTTTATAGACACTAATGATTACGATTAACTTCTATCCTGCCACATACATCATTTGTCGGTTGTCATTTGCAAAAAGTGTTGATCCAGATCAGCCTGCACATCTGCGCATATTGAGCTAAGAGCTAAACCGTCGTTAGTATGTAAAATCAAGTCGCATTGACTATAAACCAATGGACAGTGTAACTCTTAGATCTTACTGTTGGTTGCTGTATATAGGAATATATCTACAAGCTGTATCAGTTATAACTGTCAAAGGGAAAGCAAAACAGGATTTGAAGCAAACTTCATAAATAGTAGCTAAATCATATGCAAGGGGAGTAACTTGGCATTTCTTACAAACATATAACTTACTTCATAGTGACTATAACTTACTTCATAGTGGCACAAATTATTTTGGCTAAATTCAGCTTTTTTCCTTTGGAAATTGTCACAATAATTCCATTTGATGTCTATTTAGCAGGCACCATCAGTTTCACTTATTCTGAAAAAAGTCACAACACAGACATGTGATCCGCAATCTTGGACATCACCATGGCAACCAGATATATTTGAGGAATAATGCTGAACATTCAAAATTAATACCTTATAATACTAGTTAGTATACAATAAATGGTATTTTGTTTTTGAAGGGAATGTTTCGCATTAAAAAAACTTGTTACATGACCATATTTTAAATAATTTGACGATTGACCTTGAACTTGACCTTGAAATTGACCTTAACCTGTACTTTAATGAACAGAGTTCAGTACATAACTTGAAGGAGGTTTGTTTACGCTTAAAACAAAACAAATTTGGTTTACATATATGCAAATATACCGGAGTAATGCAGGCATTGGATAAATTTTATTGTTTTTGCAATTTTGGCGGCCATCTTGGATGCCATCTTGGATTTCTTTCGACTCCAACCACTTTGGCATTAATGAACATCGTTTTTATAGTCTACAGACCCTGACCAACATTTTGATATATGACACATTTTGTTATATTTCATAGACCGGTTGACCCCCTAAATATGCAAGGTACGAAGTCTTGTTTGCTACACTATTTCTGATGAAAGTCCAGTCACGCGTTTAGGCGGATATGTTGTTTAAAGAAATTGTTGACAACACACGATGCATGATGCACGATGGACATGAAACGGACGATAGACACAGGACAATCCCACATGGTCACATTGGCCCAGGTGATCCAAAACACTAGTACATTACCGTTTAGCAAGTGATTATTTTTTAAATCAATATTCTTGAGAGAAAAGGTTCAAGACCCAATCTGAACATTTGCTGATCAGACAGCAGCTCCTACAAAAGATGTCTGATTTGGATCTACCCTGTTTGTAAAAGGTTTGTAAATGTGCCTAGGTCTATATGCGGAAAAGGGCAAAAAGTTAACCCTGATTTTCATATTTACGCCTTTCTACACCTTTGCAAACAGAGAAGACCAAGATCGGACGGTCTGCTATGTTTGCCTATGAAATAATATGTATTTGAAACCATTATTTCCTTGGTTTATATTGCTTTATAAAATGAATCAACTTCATATTCATGACGTCGTTATTTCTTCAATGATTACTCATGGAGTAAAGGGATAAGTCTTACATAAAATGTGAAGCAGACATCATTTTCGAATAATATCTAATCCTTACCAAGCTGTGCAATTTTCACTTTCTCAGATTTGAGACAGCTTCTAAAATATCAAACTGTTTGAATCCTAAATTGACTCCGTGTTACTCGGCATTTTATTTAGACCCAACCTGTTTGTAAATACGTGTGAGGTTGTTGTAAGCGGGTGAAGGGTTAAATAAGAAGGCTAAGTGTTACACAGATATGTATTATTACGAGTTTGCTTAAATAATACAAAACACAGGGGTAACGACATCAGCTAATTCAAAGGTTCGGAACTTTGGAACAAAACAGTCAGAAATATCCGGTACTCACAACATTATCTCCAGATAATGTATGGTATGGATTATGCTTAAACAGGGGAGTGTCACTGTCGAAGTATGGTAGTTTAAGGGAATATATGAATCATTTCTCTAATGGTATTTGATTGGGTAATCTATTGGTAGGGCGGGGTTATGTAGTATTAAAATCATCACGTGGTTGAAGTGTATAAATCAACGTATTCTGGTGGTTTCTTAGTTATTTTATAAATGCGCAAGAGTTTTGTAAGTTAAATAGGAAACTTTGAAGTCCGATAAATTGGTCAAGACTTTCTCAGTTAGATTTATAGTAACATTTATATAAAAATGACGAGCGCGTGGAAATTATATCGGACCAAAACAGCAGCAGAGTTGTCCCATATCTGGATTGCGTTCATGTATTATTAACCAGTTACTTCATAGGTTATTTGTAACTACGAGACAGTCTGTCAATTTTGTGCATTAAGACAGGACTATAAGTCTTTGTCATAGAAAGAGCGAAAAAGAAAGAGAGACTCTCCACAGATTGACAGAATAGCATTTGACGATAAGTTGGATAATCAATCTACGGAATACGGTGAGTTGCGTTTCAATAACTGCTAAGGAACAGATTCTGAAATTGTTTCTTTTCACATAACCATTCTTGCTTTCTAATGACCCCCTGCTTTCAGAACAGCAGCTGTTAAGTGCTTTAAGTGCTTTAGTGGGGGTCGTAAACTATTCGTCCCGTATTTCATTCTCAGTACATTTTGTATTGCTATAATTTGTGTTCTTTTCAGATTAAGGATTCCATTAAATTAGTTATAAAAATTGAATACCGCTTAAACTGGTGCTAAAATGGGGGCGTTAGTGGTGTTGCACTTTTAATATCTGTTTATGAACATACTTAATAAAGTACTCTTTTCACATTGTTGTTCTTCGATTCGAAGTATCTCCTATTTTCATATTTTTTATCATATCCTAAGGACAACTGGCAACTGTTGCCTGCAATATTTTCGTCTGGGATGTCTGTCGTCTGCTGATAGCACACGTTTCTCCAATTACACGAGTTTGATTTGTTTGGGTGGCTAAAGGATATTAATGTCGTCTGCTAATATTTTACTTAGCACAGGTCTCTCCAATTACACGAGTTTGATTTTTTTTGGGGTAGCTAAAGTATACTAATGCTTATTGTATATGAGGATGATCTTATCTTAACCTTTCACTTCATTAATATTCATGTAAGAAATAATATGAATTATGAATATTAATTAGGCATATAAAAAGCATATCCGCATACGTACGTATGTTCATAACCTGAGTCACAAATTAACCCAATTGCTCCCAGTGGGTTATTCCGTGTTTATATATTGGAATAGTCCATTTATGATCTAAGGGATGTCTGGCCTAAATTTTCAATTTCGTTTTGTTCTACATATAAATTTCTATCAGCAAACAGTGCAGACTCTGATCAGACACCGAATTATGCGGCGTCTGATCAGAGTCTACACTGTTTGCCTATATCCCATGTATGGGATCGTGGACACAAATAGGTTAACATTTTACTCATTAAGTGCACCTTTTCACGCCTTTGCAAACAGTAGACCCAGATTAGACATATCCTGAAGGATCCGTCTGACCTGGGTCTTCTCTCCTTGCCTATGATATAACAAAGATACAAGTCTACGGTTTGTGCAAGGGCCAATCACTCCTGTGTCCATGTGCTATATGTATCAATATTCCTAATGTTATTATTTTTTACATGCATATTCATGGAGTAAGGGATTAAAATAGCTGTTTAGTATAAACTTGTTACCCTTTACTCCACATATACACCCTCATCGGAAACAATTTAGACCCAAATCAGGCGACTACTATATGAGCAGTCTGATCTGATAAGGGTCTGTTCAGTTTCTCCTTATGAAACACCATATGATCTTATTCTTAAGTTTCTTCAAAGACTAATTATTCATATGCCTCTACCTGAAAACAGCACGCACTCACGCATACACGCATGCATGCATGTACACACAGATAAACCCAAAATTTGAATGTGTTCGTTTCAAATGACATATGCATAGGGTGGACAGCATGGATTCTAATAGACCAATTGTTCATATATATTAAATCTTAAATATGTCAGTACTGTTAGAAATTGGTCGATGTATTACTCATTATGTTTCCATGTAATTTGCTGTACCTGACCTCGACCTCTCTTCCGACTACGTCAGATTCGGTCAAAATTCGCTTGGTCAAGCTGCAAATACAAGTCAAGTCGTGAAAAGGGAAATAGCGGGATAAGGGTTAAGGAAGCGAGATAAGGGTTATAGCGGGATAAGGGTTAAGGGAGCGGGATAAGGGTTAAGGAAGCGGGATAAGGGTTAAGGTAGCGGGATAAGGGTTATAGCGGGATAAGGGGGGGGGTAGCGTGATAAGGGTTAAGGTAGCGGAATAAGGGTTAAGTAAGCGGGATAAGGGTAAAGGAAGCGGGATAAGGGTTATAGCAGGATAAGGGTTTAGGAAGCGGAATAAGGGTTAAGGTAGCGGAATAAGGGTTACGTTAGTGGGGTAAGGGAGAAAGCGAGATGAGGGAGGTAGTGGGGAAGCGGGGAAAGGGTTTAGTGGGAAAAGAATTGAGATAGCGGGTAATGGATAAAGAAGCAGGATTTGGGTTAAGCGGGATAAGAGTTGAGGAAGCGGGACAATTGTTAAAGAAGCGGGATAAGGGCTGAGTAAGCGGGATAAGGTTTAAGGAAGTGGGATAAGGGTTGTGTTTCCTGCATGACTCATTTTTGTACTTAAGGACGCGGGATAAGGGTTATAGCGGGAAACGGGTTAAGGAAGCATGGTAAGGGTTTAGGTAGTGGAATAAGAGAGAAAGTGGGATAAGGGGGGTAGCAGGATAAGAACTAAGGCAGCGGGTATACCCGGATACGGGTTAAGGAAACAGGATAAGGGTTTAGGTAGTGCGATAAGAGAGAAAGCGGAATAAGGGGGGTAGCGGAATAAGGGTTAAGGTAGCGGATACGGGTTGAGGAATTGGGTAATGGTTAAGGAAGCGGGAAAAGGGTTAAGCGGGATAAGAGTTGAGGAAGCGAGATAAGGGTTAACGAAGCGGGATAACGGTTAAGGAACCGGGATAAGAGTTTAGGAAGCGGGTAATGGTTAAATAAGTGGGATAAAGGTTAAGCGGGATATGCGTTGAGGAAGCGGGATAATTGTTAAAGAAGCGGGATAAGGTTTAAGAAAGCGGGATAAGGGTTATGGTAGTTGGATAAGGGAGAAAGCGGGATAAGAGAGATAATGGGATAAGGGTAAAGGAAGTGGAATAATGGTTAAGATAGTGGGATGAGTGTTAAGGTAGTTGGATATGGGAAGTAGCTTGATAAGTGCTGTGGAAGCGGGATAAAGGTTAAGCAAGCGGGATAAGGGTAAAGGAAGCGGAATAAGGATATAGCCGGATAATAGTTGAGGAAGTGGAACAATGGTTAAAGAAGCAGGTTAAGGGTTTAGGAAGCGGGATATTGGTTTAGGTAACGGGATAAGGGATACGGAAGAGAGATAAGGGTTAAGGTAGCTGGATAAGGGTTGTAGAGGGTAATGGTTAAAGAAGCAGGATAAGGGTTAAGCGGGATAAGAGTTGAGGAAGCGAGATAATGGTTAAAGAAGCGGGATAAGGGTTAAGGTAGCTTGATAAGGTTTGAGGAAGCAAGTAATGGTTAAAGAAGCAGGTTAAGTGTTAAGCGGGATAAGAATTGAGGAAGCGAGATAAGGGTTGAGGAAGCGGGATAAGGGTTGAGGAAGGGGGTCAGGGTTGACGAAGGGGTTCAGGGTTGACGAAGGGGGTCAGGGTCAGGGTTGACGAAGGGGGTCAGGGTTGAGGACGCATGATAATGGTTGAGGAAGCGGGATAAAGCTTTAGGAGACGGGATAAGGGTTAAGGTAGTGGGATAAAGGAGGAAGCGGGAAAAGGCAGATAGTGACATAATGGTTAGGGTAGCGGGATTAAGGTTAAGGTAGCGGGATAAAGTTGAATAAGCGGGTAATGGTTAAAGAAGTGGGATAAGGGTTAAGCGGGATAAGAGTTGAGGAAGCGGGATAATGGTAAAAGAAGCAGGATAAGAGTCCAGTCAAGTATTAATGTAGCGATATAGGGGTTAAGGAAGTGGATTAACGGTTAAGGTAGCGGGATATGGGTTGAGGAAACAGGTAATACGGGATAAAAGTTAAGCGGGAAAAGGGTTGAAAAGCGGAATAAGGGTTCAATAAGCGGGATAAGGATTTAAAAGCAGGATAAGTGTTAAAGAAGCGGGATAAGGAAACGGGATAAGTGTAAATGAATGGTTAAAAAAGCGGGATTGGGGTTGACGAAACGGATTAAGGAAGCAGGATAAACGTTAAGAAAACAGAATAAGGATTGAGGAGGCGGGTCAGGGTTAAGGGTTGAGGAAGCTTGTAAAGGTTAAAGAAGCGGGATAAGAGTTAAGCGGGGTAAGACTTTGGGAAGCGAGATAATAGTTAAAGAAGCTGGATAATGGTTAAAAAAGCGGGATAAGGGTTGAGGAAGCGGGATATGGGTTGAGGAAGCGGGATAAGGAAGAAGCTGGATAAGATTAAGGAAGCGGGATAAGGGTTGAGAAAGCGGGTAATAGTTGAATAAGCGGGATAAAGGTTAAGCGGGATAAGAGTTGAGGATGCGAGAAAATGGATAATGAAGCGAGATAAGGGTTAAGGAAACGGGATAAGGGCTGAGGAAGTGGGATAAGGGTTAATGTAATGGGATAATGGAGGAAGTGGGATAAGGGAGGAAGCGGGATAAGGATTGAGGAAGAGGGATAAGGGCTGAGGAAGCGGGATAAGGGTTAAGGTAATGGGATAATGGAGGAAGCGGGATAAGGGCTGAGGAAGCGGGATAAGGGTTGAGGAAGCGGGATAAGGGTTGAGGAAGCGGGATAAGGGAGGAAGCGAGATAAGGGTTGAGGAAGCGGGATAAGGGCTGAGGAAGCGGGATAAGGGTTAAGGTAATGGGATAAGGGAGGAAGCGGGATAAGGACTGAGGAAGCGGGATAAGGGTTAAGGACACAAGATAATGGATAAGGAAGCGGGATAAGGGTTAAGGAAGCGGGATAAGGGTTCAGGTAGTTGGATAAGGGAGGAAACGGGATAAGGGAGGTAACAGGAAAATGGTTAAGGTAGTACGATAAGGGTTACGGTTGCCTGATACGTGTTAAGGAAATGGGTAATGGTTAATAAGCCAGATAAGGGTTAAGCTGGATAAGGGTTGCGGAAACGGGTAATGGTTAAAGAAGCGGGATAAGGGTTAAGCAGGATAAGAGTTGAAGAAGCGGGATAAGGGTTAAATAAGCGGGATAAGGGTTAAGCGGGATAATGGCCCAGAAAGCTGGATAAGGGTTAAGGTTGCCGGATACATGTTAAGGAAATGGGTAATTGTTAATGAAGCCAGATAAGGGTTAAGCTGGATAAGGGTTGCGGAAACGGGTAATGGTTAAAGAAGCGGGATAAGGGTTAAGCAGGATAAGAGTTGAAGAAGCGGAATAAGGGTTAAAGAAGTGGGATAAGGGTTAAGCAGGATAAGATTTGAAGAAGCGGGATAAGGGTTAAATAAGCGGGATAAGGGTTTAAGAAGCGGGATAATGGCTAAGAAAGCTGGATAACGGTTGAGGAAAAAAAAGGATTAACTCTTTCGCTCCAAACTGTTTGACCTGCTGATATTATATTTTGTTAAGATGTTAAAAAAACTGTTGCTTTAAAAAACAAAGCAGATGACAATTTTAGCAGATAAATTTAGTTGGCGACGAAAAGGTTAAAACGTTATTTCTGTAAAAAGTCCCTAGTTGTGATATCATAAAACATCATTTAATTCAGAGATTCGTAATTAGTGTCTCGTTAGGATCCAAAATTGTTTGACACATGCCCAATCTTTTTTTAAACAAGAAATATCTTTTAAAAAAGATATTCAGCGGCATTCAAATATTGACACAATGTACAAAACAATCTCTGCAATATTTATTTCAATGTTTGGAGATTCGACTAGTACAGAGAACTAGGTCTATGAAGGGTTGCTTGTTATTATACTAGCAGAGAAGCATGCAATGAAAATGACGTTCAGTAGAAGAAGCAGTTATTGAAAAAGTTAAAGTTGCTTTTATAGGAAATCACTTTTAAAATGTACGATGTCAAAGTAATGTTTTAAAACTATCTCAAGTTAGTTCTTTAGTTTACCTATTATAAAATGTACATGAAAGCGGTTATATTTGTATTGATATGAAGATAAGAAATTGAATACACTTTGAAGCATGAAGTTTTTGTTTGTGCAGAGTCTGTAATTTCTTAAAGAACGGTATTTATTTAGCCTAGATCAACGCTTTAATCGACTTGTGTGCATCATCATTAATGACATCATTAACTGAATCTACATGTATTTTTAAAACAATATAAAGTTAGCAACTTCAACCTACGTCTATGAGCCCAAGCCCCATGTGGTAGAGCCGTAGCAATAGCCTTCAGTAAGTAGCTTTATATCAAAGAGAGCCAACAACCAGAGCCTCGGTGCTGTGGTCGGGGATAGTAATTAATACTATTAATACCACTACTCTAATATATTAAACAACCCTTCTTCATTATTTCCTATAGCACGGCCTGTGAATTATGGTGGTTTCGGTAAACTACTTGTTCGTCAAAGTGGACTTTATTATCAAACGTTGTATTAATTGATAGCAAAATGATAGTAAAAGTTTGAAAGTTTAATAGTGGTTTCGACACACTGGTAATATTGCTCAGCAACCATTACCATGACGTGATAAATATCAGTACATCAGTACTTTGATTTTATGGGAATTTCCAGGTCTTAAAATCTATTTTAAGAACAGAACTTTCGACAGTCGACAGTCTTCAGTCTCATGCTAAATATCTTTGCCGTCTCTTGGATACGTTTATTGTTGTCTGCTTTAAGTTTTAAAAGTTTTAAACTGAGTGCCTGTTCAAATCTTTGTTCAAATAATAAAACAATAACCCATTTGCTACCACGATCCCATATATGGGATGTAGGCAAACAGTGTGGACTCTGATCAGACGCCGCATAATGCGGTGTCTGATCAGATTCCACACTTTTTGCTTGTAGGATTTACAATATAAAGCAAAATGAAAATGTATCCAAGACATCCCTTGGATAAAAAATGGACTAATCCATTATATAAGCATGGAACAATCCACTCGGAGACAATGGGTTAAAAGGGCATCAAACAGTTTGGATCCGGATGGGACGATTTATTCGCCTAGTTACACGCTTTTGCCTATGATATTACTACACAGTATAGAAATCTCTTTTTTAACACAACCAACGGTATTTATTTACCTTGGATAAATTTCCGGACAGCAACACTGTCCATCATCAGATCACTGAGTGAACTTATATCATCGGCTGTGTCCGCAACAGCACGGATGAGTGGCGAAAATAGGTCCGTAGGTCCTGACAGCTTCTAGGCCCGCTCGTGCCTATGTATCCTAAATGACTATCGCGCGATGTGAATACATACTGTCTCGCTTCCTTTACTTGTCGTGTGCGTGCGTCCCCTCCCTTTCTAGACTGGGGGGAGCCAGAACAATAGACAGGGAAGGGGACACACGGCACAAGACAAGTAAAGGAAGCGACAGTCATCTACGATGTGTTGAATATTATTAAGCTGTATAAGGACATTACACCGGTAATGTTAAAGAAACAAGAATATTTAATACATGAGTATGCTTTTTTCACGGCATATAGGCCTAGCTTACATAGATATTAAGCAAATAATAAACCATTTATGACTGTATACAGCTTTGGAATTTGTGTATTTGTTCGTTATTTATACCATGTTAGGCATATTGCCTCCAAGATTCTCTGTGTTGGTCTTCCTTCTTCTACTCACAACACGAGCATATTTTCAATCAAGTAATCAATTATCTAATATCACAAAGCCCATGATATCAGTTAACAGGTATTGGGATATATTTGTATTGGTCCACAATTTGGCAACCGCTTAATAGTAAAGAACATGAAACACGAGGTAACTGTAGAAGTACGGAACAGTTCACCATATGCAATATAACTAATATTTGACGCATGTTATATATTCTATATAATGTTTTAAGCAATACAATTTGTATATGCCTTAAAGTGTAAAATCTATATATGCAATATAATTTATGCTATTTAATTTATATAGGTCACATGCCGAATAAATCATATAGCCCAATAATACATAATCGTTATATGTCATATGCTATTATATAGATTGGCCATTTGCCAGGTAATGTATATAGGCCATATGCCATATAATTAATATAGTCCGTGTTATATAAAATCTATATAGGTAGTTTGCTAGATTATCCAAATTATCTGTATAGGCCATTTACAATACAGTGTATAGTGGACATATGCCAAATAACCAATACTGGTATTAATGCATAGAGAACCCAAAAGGATATAAACCAGATAATCTGCATAGGCCGTATGTGATATAATACATCCGAGCCGTATGACCTTTATTTATGCTATATGCTAGATAATACATATAGGCAGTATGCCAAATAATCTATATAGGTCATATATTATATAATACATATAGGCAGGATGTCAGATGTTCTATATAGGCAATATTATAGATACTACAAACAGGCCGTATGTCAGATAACATCTAATGACCATATGTAAGATAATTCGTACATGGCGTATTCCACATACTTTATGTTAGACAATGCACGATAATGTATATAGGACCTGGACTCTTTGTTACGACGTGTCATAATCTATTTAGGTCGAATGCTAGGTAATGCTTATCGGTCGTATGCCAGATACTCTATATAGTTATATGCCATAAAATGTATACATGCAGGTTTATAAGATATGTATAAATCGTATGTCATAAAATCCATATAGGTCATTTGCAATATTATCTAGACAGGCCGTATGTCAAACAATCTATAAAGATCGTGTAATTCAGATAATCTGTGTAGGGGTATGACATAAAATCTAGATATGCTGTATATATTATATGTAGGTCGTTTCCCATAACATCTATCAAAATAGTACGTCGTGCAATTTATATAGGCCGAATGCCATATAATCTATATAGATGAAAAAGGAGTAAAGGCCATATGCCTTCTTCAACGGTTTTTACGTATGTTCCTTTAGGTGATATCTGATCTGGGTCTACATTGTTTACATATCTTCCTGTAGGTGGCGACTGATCTGGATCTACACTGTTTAAATGTCTTCCTGTAGGTGACGTCTGGTTTGAGTCTATGCTGTTTGCATATCTTCCTTTATGTGACGTCTGATCTGGGTCTACATTGTTTACTTATGTTCCTCTTGGTGACGTCTGATCTGGGTCTAAACTGTTTATGAATGTTCCTTAAGGTTACATTTGATCTGGGTCTACATTATTTATGTATGTCTCCCTAGGTGACGTCTTATTTTGATCTACACAGTTGACGTATGTTCTTCTATGTAATACCTGGTCTGGGTCTACAATGTACACATATGTTCCTCTGAGTGACTACTGACCTGGATATAGACTGTTTACGGATGTTCCTCTAGTGACGTCTGATCTGGGTCTACACCTTTTATGAATGCTTCTCCAGGTGAGGCCTGATTTAGGTCTACATTGGTTATGTTTGACGTCTTATCTGGATCTATATTGTGTGTGTATGCTCCTCTACGTGAGGTTTTATCTGGGTCTACATTGTTTACGAATGTTTGATCTTGGTCTACAGTGTTTATTTATCTTTCCTTGAGTGACGACTGAGCAGGGTCTACACTAATTACGTATATTCCTCTATATGATGTCTTATCTGGATCTAATCTGTTTACATATGTTCGTCTAAGTGACGCCTGATCTTGGCCTACACTGTTTATGTATGTTCCTCCATGTTACTTTTGATATGGGTCTACATTATTCATGTACACGTGTATGTTCATCTAGGTGACGTCTGACCTGGATCTACATTATTTACGTATTTTCCTCTTAGTGACGGCTGACCTGGGTCTACATTATTTACGTATTTTCCTCTTAGTGACGGCTGACCTGGGTCTACACTGTTTGCGTATTGTTTCTCTAGGTGCTGTCCGATCCCTTATTGTGCATCAAGCAACTAGATTTCATATTCCCTAAGGTGTTAGAACGTTAGAATGTATTTGCAGTAGTGTTGCCTTTCAAACTATTTGCATATTTGAAGTCTATAATTATCTTCCAGTATAAATAACCCATTGATACTCAGTATACCGTACAAAGAACATAGGCAAACGACCTAGACTGTGATCGGGTGGGGGGGGGGGGGCTTCTCTGTCATTCGTCTGCGCCCATCGATGGGCTGAACACATCGATGTCAGTATGGGGCTCCAAAAAAAGTCCGTTACAGACCAATGAAAGAGACCATTCAGCATTAAATAAACGTTTTATTTACACGTTAAATGACAGTGCAGAACATAATCAGATAATGTTTTAGGAATACGTTGATCACCGATCTTGGTCTACATGGACTTAAAAACTTGGCCAACTTGCTTCGCGGTATTAACAATAAACTTGAAACATATCCACTATATAAGTTGCAGACGAAGAAAATGCGTCCCCATTAGCACATAATTGCTGGTTCTGCAAGGGTTGAATGAGCCCACCTAACTACACTGCTAGTTAACGTGTTAAAGATTTGTACTTTTAACATTAGTTCTAATATCAAGGTTAGATACCTATTAATCACGGTAGTCTTGTAGTTTCCATATATTCGTTCGTCAACATTTGACAAATAAAAAGGAAGGCGTCTTGTCTGTATTTTATCGAAAGGGGTGTCACTATTTGACTGCATAATATAACAGGTTTGCTGGTGGAATGTCTTTAATATTGCATAAGTGTCATGATATACATTGTGTAGGACTGAGCACAAATGGTTATAAGAAAATCCGTTGTGCATGTTATATTTTTTTCCGTTTCCGAAATGCTAAATTGTAAAGGCTTTTTCGAATATTGTGTCAAACGGTTTAGAGTAAATGCAGCTTAATTACCGTGGATCTCATACATTTTATTTCATCGGTACAAGAATGTTTGATATTGTCAACTGAGTGGAACCTAGGCAGTATAGTTTATATAGGAGGTATGCCATGGAATCTATATAGATCGTATGCATCATAATATATCCAATACAAACATAATAAGCAGAATGCTACATAATCAATATGAGCTGTATGCTATATAATACATGTATATGCAAAATGACCTATGTAAAACGGCTATCATATAATAAATATAGGTTGTTTGCTAGATAATATATATGTCATATGCCAGATAATATGTAAGTCTATATAAAGTCTATGTAAGCCGTATACAGTACAGTCTATATAAACCATACGCTATATAATCTGTATTGGTCGTATATCCGACAATCTATATAGAACATTTATCAGAGCCGAATGCCATATACTCTATACAGGCCGTATCCTAAATAATATGCCCAGGATATTTGCCAGATAATCTATATAAGCCATGCTCTGTATCTGGTATCTGTATCCGACCTATCTGTACATCCGACTTATCTATATATCCGGTCCAATCTCTATATTCGGTCCCTTCTGAGGATCTGACCCAATCCTTGTATCCGACCCCTTTTCAGTGGTAGATAAAAGATTACGGGCGTTACAATGAAAGTTACATGAACCCTACCTATCCTGCCTTACTATTTTAACTGTACTCTTTGGTAACAAGTAAATGTAAAATGTGTAATCATAAATGTAGACAGTACAAATGTGGGGTGTTTTGTTATTGTCAGATAGCTAGTAACCATGATTAGTCGTTACTCCACAAAACTGAATGAAAACTAAAACAGAAGAATGCCTGATGTGGCATTTAAGAGTGCCTGATGTGACATTTAAGAGTGTCTGATGTGACATTTAAGAAGTGTCTAATGTGACATTTAAGGGTGCCTGATGTGACATTTCAGAAGTGTCTGATGTCACTCTCACCAATACATACGAGAACATTCGCCCCCATCATATTACATTTGTCTCGTTCCGGACTCGGTAGTATCAATTCGTAACTGGTCGTCTAATTCCGCTAGGTTTCGGAATACAGACACTAGCTGTGGTGTTTTGTCATTCGATACTTCAGAAGAGCCCGTATCTTGTTTTTAGCAACAAACATGTTGTGACCGGAAAAAACTCATTTTAAGTGGAATATAAAGTGCAGTTCTTTACATCGTTTTGACACATTGATACTAAGTATTCATTAACTATATTATGTAAGGTAAGATTTTATATTAACGCTCATTGTTTTGTTTTGTTGACACTTCTATCTAATTGGAAAAGTAGTAAAGCCAAGCAGGCAAAGCCACATGCAATACGCAACCACCATCTATCTAATGCCATACGTGTGAAGGTCGAACTGAACTGAAAGCGTACCTGTTCCTCTGCTCTGGAGACTGCCGTCTGCTTCGTCTCTCGTATTTTGCTTTTGTAACAAATGTCCAGATTGCTTTAGAAATAAAACGAACGTGTAATAAGCAACGCAACTTAACTTCTGACTCACCGATCAGACGCCAGCTTTCTTTTGAGTTTAATCCTTGATCAAAATTGTAAGTAGGTGTCATTTTTTATGTGTATTCACAGCTCTTTTCTGTGTGGTATGTATGACGTTTTTATAAAACGCGCGGTTCCAGTATCCATGCCTATAAAACTTTTAGTTGAGTCCGATATCTTTCTCAAGTTTTTGATTGGTCAGATTTGGCTCAAATCTTACCAATCAAAAGCTTGAGACCTCAAATCTGACCAATCAAAAGTTTTTAGAATATAAGCAAGAGACACAGCTTTTACCAAATGCTTAAGAATTCTTTAAGTGTTCTTACCTGTAGCATAAAGGGAAACGAACTGATAGATATAATTGAGATCAATTAAAGAATGTAATTTGCAAGATGAAGTCAAATGTCAATCAGGACCGAACCTGAACATGTACGCACCCCCTGATCTTGGTATTCATTGAACACTTTGTGTCTGTACGCACCCCCTGATCTAGGTCCTCATTGAACAAATTTTTTTCTGTACGCACCCCTTGCTTTTGGTCTTCATTGAACAATTTGTTCATGTACATACCCACTGATCTTGGTCTTCATTGAACAGTGTGTGTCTGTACGCACCCCCTGATCCAGGTATATATTGAACAGCTGGTTCCTGTACGTACCCTCTGATCTGGGTCTTCATTGAACCGTTTGTCCCTGTACGCACCCCCTGATCTGGATCTTCATTGAACAGTTTGCCCCTATATGCACCCCCTGATATGGGTCCTCATTGAACAGCTTGTTCCTGTACGTACCCCCTGATCTGGGTCTTCACTGAACAGTTTGTGTCAGTACAGAGCTACTTTTCTTGGTTTTCATGGAACAGTTTGCCCCTGTACGTACCCCCTGATCTGGGTCTTCATTGAACAGTTTGTTTGTGCTTATTCGCACCCCCTGATATAGGTCTTCATTGAAGAGTTTGTGCCTGTACGCACGCTCTGATATGGGTCTTTATTGCAAAATTTGCCCCTGTACGCATCTTCTGGTCCGGGTCTACATTGCAAATATCATTACACGTTCATCTGTTTCTCACATGTTTTCCGTTTCTTAAGACGAGTTACAATCTATATAGACCATACGTCATACAATCTATACAGGCCGTTCACTAATTAATCCACATATGCCGATCCCCATGTAATCTATATACATCATATGACATATGATCTATACCATACAACTGTAATGGTCGTTCACTATATAATCTATATATGCCGATCGCCGTGTAATCTATATACACAATATGTCATATAATCTATACCATACAACTGTATAGGCCGTTCACTAAATAATCTACATATGCCGATCCCCATGTTATCTATATACACGATATGTCATATAATCTTAGCGTGCAACTACACAAGAATGTTCCCATGGCAAACAATTATTGTCGTCAAACGTTTTACGAAACGGCCAAAATTCATTTGTCTCCGTCAGTTTTTGTAATAAATTAAGGAACATAATACCGACCTTGAGCACTTCTACCCATAGACATTGGCCTATGTGTCTGTATTAATAGGCTCATTCACATACTCATAGACATTGGCCTGGGTGTCTGTATTAATAGGCTCATGCACATACTCATAGACATTGGCCTAGGTGTATGTATTAATAGCCTCATGCACATACCCATAGACATTGACCTGGGTGTCTGTATTAATAGCCTCATGCACATACCCATAGACATTGACCTGGGTGTCTGTATTAATAGCCTCATGCACATACCCATAGACATTGGCCTGGATTTATGTACTAATTGGTTCATGCATATACCCATAGACATAGGCATAGGTGTACTCATAGACATAGGCATGGTTGTCTGTATTAATAGGCTCATGCACATACCCATATACATTGGCCTGGGTGTCTGTATTAATAGGCTCATGCATATACTCATAGACATAGGTCTGGGTGTCTGTATTAATAGGCTCATGCACATACCCATAGACATTGGCATGGTTGTCTGTATTAATAGGCTCATGCACATACCCATATACATTGGCCTGGGTGTCTGTATTAATAGGCTCATGCACATACACATAGACATAGGCCTGGGTGTCTGTATTAATAGGCTCATGCACATACCCATATACTAACTGAATATTCAGATCTAAATATCTAAGCGTTAGTTACTCTCATGGAAACACAGTTACAAACCGACAAATGACCAGCTGTTTGATATATTTTGCAATGAACCATCTTTAAAAAACATTTATTGTTCAAATGTATACTATACATTTATTGTTCCAATGTATACACTAAATGTTTTAAATACGTTTGTTTTCGTTAAGTTTGGTATTTCGCAAAGAAACATGTATTGTTCCAATGTATACACTAAATGTTTTAAATACGATTGCTTTCGTTTGTTTAGTATTTCACACAGAAACATTTATTATTCCAATGTATACACTAAATGTTTTAAATACGCTTGCTTTCGTTAGTTTAGTATTTTGATTTTGAAACAGATGGTTGGTTAAGGCAAGAGGCAATTAATATATTCAAATCATTTTTGACGTGTCAGAGATTTACATGTGTCAGTGTAATGCGTCGCGAATTGGATACCGTTTAGTATGAGACTGCTTCCAGTATCTTAAACACTGCATCTCTGTATCAAGGCCAATCTCAGTGTCTGACCATCTCTTTCTATTTCGCCCCATCTCTGTATCTGGTCGTCCCATCTCTGTATCCGACTTATATTTACATCTGACCTATCTTTATATCCGGTCCCATCTCTGTAGCCGGTCCCATCTGAGGATCTTTTATCCGACCCCTTTTCAACCGTAGATGATAAATTACGGGCAATATAATGAAAATAGCATTTACCCCTCGCCCTCTTACGTCTTTTCTGTACTCTTTGGTAACTAGTACATTTAGCAAATAAATAGCGTCATCAGACTTTAAACGCTTAAAGGTCATTTAAAGAGACAACAAAATTTAGTGGTGTTTTGTAATTGTCAGATAACTGGGTATCATGATAGTCTTAAATCAACAAAATTAAATGAAAACTTAAACAGAAGAGTATATTCATTCGCTATTATCATAATACATTCTGTCTCGTTCTGGACTCGGTAAATATCAATTCGTAACTAGCCGTCTATTTCCGCTAGAGTTCGAAATATAGAAAATATTTGAGGTGTTCCGAGTCAGTCGTGTCCCTCGATACTTCAAAGTGCCCGTATATTGTTTACAGCAACAGACATTTTGTGAGCGGAGAGAGAAGTTCACTGTTATTGGATTAAAACAGTAGTTTGTTACATCGATTTGACTCATTGATACGACATTACCATTAACTATATGACAGGTAAGATCACCCCCTTTAAGAATTTATACTAAAACTCATTGTTTTCCTTTGTGATATTTCTATCTGAGGTCATACGTGTAAAGGTTGAACTGAAAAAAAGCATAACCGTTCCTCTGCTTTCGAAATTGTCGTCTGCTTAGTCTCTCGTATATTGCTTTTGTTACCATTATCCATACTACTTTCAAAATCAAACAGATGTTGATAAACAACATTAATACTGACTCGCCGATCAGACACTACATTACTCTACTGAATCTAAACTGTAAGCAGATGCCATTTTTCTTATGTGTATTTATTTAGCGCTGCGAATAGCGTTTTTCTGACTACCGTATGTGGTATTTATGACGTTTGTTTTTTAAACGCGTGGTTCCAGACGAGTTGTTGAGTAACTCGGCTTTACTTCGAGATCATTAATTTCAGTACTTATTGTTTTGAAAATTGAATACCGCTTAAGCCGGTGCTAGGGGGCGTGAGACTGTTGCACTCTCAATTACTGCTCATGAACAGACTCAATAAAACCGAGTTTCTCTGCAGTTTTCTCTTTTCGTGTTGCAATATTTGCTCTCGGGGGATCACCTCCTTTCAGAACTTTTTAATACTATAAACAAATAGGTGTATCACAAAGTGCTGAAATGTTCGTTCTGATCTTACCGGTAGAATTTCAGAAGTGGAGATGAAGAAAGAGAGTGCGAAATTAGTAGATATAATTGATGTCTAGAGATAAGTCAAAGTTTATGAATTTCAAGATGAATTTGAATGCAGAACACCAGAACAGAGCCTAAACAGTTCCCCTTTTACGCACCCTCCGATCCGGGTCTTCATTTAACAGTTTCCCCCTGTACGTACCCTCTGATCCGGGTCTTCATTGTTCAGTTTGGACCAGTACGCACCCAATGATCTGGATCTTCATTTAACCATTAAGCCCACTGCGCACCCGATGATCCGAGTCGTCATTGAACGGTTTGCCCCTGTAGTCGCCCTCTTATCTGGGTCTTCATTGAAGAGTTTAGCCCAGTACGCACTCTCTTATCTGGATCTTCATTGAACAGTTGACCCAGTACACATCCTCTTATCTGGGTCTTCATTGAACAGTTTATCCCTGTACGCGCCCTCTGATCCGGGTCTAAATTGAACAGTTTGGCCCTGTACGTATCCTCTGATCTGGGTCTTCATTGAACAGTTTGGCCCTGTACGCACCCTCTGATCTGGGTCTTCGCTGAACAGTTTGGTCCAGTACGCACTCTCTTCTCTGGGTCTTCATTGAACAGTTAGGCCCAGTACACACCCTCTGATCCGGGTCTTCATTCAACAGTTTGGCCCCTCTACGCACTCTCTTATTTGGGTCTTCATTGAAAAGTTTGGTCCAGTACGCACCCGATGATCCGGGTCTTCATTGAACAGTTTGGCCCCTCTACGCGCCCTCTTATCAGGGTCTTCATTGAACAGTTTGGCCCAGTACGTACCCGACGATCCGGGTCTTCACTGAACAGATTGCCCAGGCTGTACACACCCGATGATCCGGATCTTCTTTGTTTGCAAATGGCATTACATGTACATCCGTTTCACGCATTCAAATGGTTGATACATGAAATGTCTGCCTTTTTTAAGAAGAGCTGTTTGATACTATTATGCCAGGATCTACAATCTTTAATAATATAATTATAGTCTAGCTGGTAGATACGTTTATGTAATAGATACAGTACGAGTCTTACTACCAAAGTGTCTTCTTACAACCTTTATCAGGACAGTTTGTTCGCATGACCGAAGACGTGTCCGAGGCGTAGCCGAGGACACTTGTCTGAGGTCATGCGAACAAACTGTCCTGATAAAGGTTGTAAGAAGACACTTTGGTAGTAAGACGAGTACATGTATCTTACTTGTACGACAGTACGTTGTAGACTTTTAATTTTGATTAAAAATGAATATTTCACAAATATGTACAAAAGGTTTTCCCCTTGGTTCACCCAATTCAAATCCTAGGTAGATAGGTTTTAACCACAAGAATCACGTGCATACAAAAGTGTCCACTTACAACCGTTATCAGGACACTTTTTCAATAGCTTTACTGGGGGTCTGTCGTACAAATCTATTGATGATGTATACAGAAGAAATGTATACTGTATAGAAGAAATGTTATTGCAGGAATAGTCTTTTGTAATGCTTATAGGCCAGCTGAATTAATATTTCATAGTAGGTATATAATTTTGCAATGTGTTGAGACGAGCTAATAGATACATTCTAGCACGGTCTGTATTTTGCAATGTGTATCGAAAACTTTCTACTTTTGTTTTATAATTCTACAGTGTTTATTGAGAAGCTGATAAATACTTTCTTGCAAGCTCTGTCAGTTATATGTGTAAAGACGAGCTGGTTCCTAATTTTAGTAGGATCTGCCTTCTGCCATTCAGTCTTATGAATGTAATTGCTCATGTAATGACCCACATTCTGTAATTTATCTGAAACTATATTGCTTTTCAGGTAAATATACACTGGGGAAATCCTAACCCTAACCTAACTAACGAAACATGAGCGGAATTTCCAAACCTAAATAAAATAACTTAAGCTAGATCAGAGACTATGCGCTTTTTGTTGTACCTATTGATATAAAAGACTTTCCTTTTGAGTTTTGAACGACAAACAGCTAGTGCAGCTCCTGATTAGATAGCATTTCAGGAATACGCTGAGCATGGTGTACATGTATATGGTTTAAAAAAGCAATTCATATAGAAACATTCGGTGAACTATAATTTTAAAATATTTAATAAAAGTTCAGTAAATTACCAATTGTAGTACTGTATTTATTGTGTACATATATTGTATTTGAAATAAAGTATTTATTTATATGTATTTTAATTATAGTGTAGTAATTATTGTTTGAATAGGTATTCTATTTTTAGTATGACATTTATTGTTACTAAAAATATATTCTAATTGTAGTATAGTTATAATTGTATATTTATTCTATGACAACCGATGAAAAGCCTGTTTATTTGAGTGAGATATAACTCTATATTTCACTCTGACGGAACTATTTTTATTACCTCCCTTTGATATAACATTTTATGCTTATTTGGATTACTTCCCTTGATACCAATAGCAATGCATCCTCTGTTGTTTTTAAATTTGTTTTAGGGGAAGTTTGGAATCTAATTCGATTAAATAATTTAGAATAGAGTCAACATTTGATTTGTATGCCAGATTCGGACTCGAACCCAAGACCTTCCCAAGAGTGTTATTATACAAATCTCATGAGATGCTCTACCAACTGAGCTATCTGGCAAATGATATCATATATCATGTCCTATTTAAAAGTCAGGTATTTATGATTTTATTAATCCTGATCAGACACGGAGTATCAAATAGATAATGGGTATAATGATAGTTCGCATCTGTGTACTCAAAATGGTGATATCGAGCTACTTTCGGTTTTAACGCTATCACGGAGACGGCAACTGTCACAAAATTAGCATGCTGTCTTACGTGTCATTAATGACACTAGGTATAATGAGTGAGATAACTCAATACTTCCAGAAGGCTTTAACCAATAGTTATCTCCCTGTTACAAGCGTGGCGGCTAACATGGGTCTACCCTGTTTGCAATATTCTACTTTAGTCATTAGTCCTGTTTTTATGCATTGTTTATGTACCCATGACTAAATATTAGGATCTACAGTTTACAGAGGTCGGTTAAATTAGTGCACAAAATGTTGATTAGCAAGAGTGACAATCAGTGTAGACCCTGATCAGCTGTCTGGTTACAAACACGGCAGCTGGTCTGAATCTGCAGTGTTTGCCCGGTAAAAAGGTGCATTTGTGTTTGGCAGAAACTCTCAGATTGTTAATGGTTGATTATTGCCAAGTTTTTTATTTGCCATGAAATAAATAAGACAGTAGATTACCTCAGATTATCAGGTGTTACATAAATGTAGGCTATGTATGTATGCTATTCTTATCTCAACTATCCCAGGTACAAATAAAGTCAAGCCAAATGTCAAAGGTCAGTTTTAGATCACTGCTTCATGCTCATTCAATATTTTTCTCATTGCCTTGGTACCGATTCAAATAAAATGGCGGACATTTGACATATGAAGAGGAATAACACAAATTACTACGCACGGTAACCGCATAAGCGGTCAAGGCCACGGCATAACACATACTTAAAAAGAAATAGCCCCGTTTTGAATATCAACTTACCGATAATTTCATGCTTTGCTCACAGTCACCATACATTTATTACTGTCCCGTCCATAAACTGTCATAGAATAAATAGAATATTTGTAGAAGAAGGGGGATAATTCAAATATTTCCACTCGGCTAAAGCCTCGTGGAAATAGTTAGTTATCTCCCTTCTTATACAATGAAAATAAAAATCGATATCTCACTGTAACGTACAAATATCCTCTATATATTCTATTTGTAGTATGGCATTTATTGTATATACACATATTTTAATTGTACTACGATAATTACTGTATATAATAATTAGTGTGAATATATCCTTATTGCAGTATGTCGTTTATTGTAAACAAATGTATTCTAATTGTAGTGTGGTAATTAGTGTAAACAAATGTTTTCTAATTGCAGTAAGTTATTTTTGTATTGTAAACAAACGTATTCTAAGTGTAATATTGAAACAACGCCTAATCTAAAACTTGGAGAAAACGAAACGGTGCCCATAAACGACATTACTGGCACTGACACAAGGGTTAAGCAGACAATATGTGTATGCGTCAGTGTACTCTTAGCATACTGACTGAAGCATAATGACGAATTAAAATAAGCGAAAATGTGGTTTGCTTTATTTCTTTTCTTTTTAACTTACTCTATAAAAATACTATTTGCGATTCAGTCAGATTTAAACTAATGATTACACGGATAAATAAATAGATTGTTTGCCAAAAATGTGAACAACATTTTGTCATTTGTAGTATAAATTCAAAACTTCTTACATGCAGTTTGTTGATCATTACATTCATAAGCCTAAATGGGTTATACCCTTGGCCTATGGAATAAATAAGGTTTCCAACAATTTCTGTTGTATAGTTCATTTACCTCCGATTCGTTCAAACCTGTCGAAAATTATGGACCAAGTGTCAAAGAGTTTGGATCGGGATAAGACGCCGAATTACTCAGCGTCTCACGTATATCCAAGCTGACGTCACGTGACAGTTAGGTGGCACACAGCAGGCAAAGAGTGTTAAACATTTGTATTATATATAAAGATATGAAGCGTCAACATTAAATGGTATAATGTTGTTTAAAGCTTGACTATATTTAGAGTCAATGACTGCTCTTTACGATAACATTTAAATGATATAAAGTGTAGACCAACATAACAGGTCGAGTAACTAGATTCCTCGTCAGAAACTTACCTTTATTCTTACTTATTTTGATACCATGGGATTGCAATTAAATATTTCTGAAGAGACCACATCGTTAAATATAAACATTCATAAATTTGTAAAATATATAGTAAAACCCTTCTTTATGTATCCATATATTTTAGATGAAACGTTTCTAACACATGACTATATATCACATGACTATAAGTTAAACCACTTAACAGATCATGTTGTACAATCGAAATGTCTCTTAAACGATAATCTAGTAAAAACAAACACTCTCTAAAAGGACCCCTCAAAGGAACACTCGCTTTTACTTTAAGCAAACAAGATTTGTATGCCTGTAAGTGTTTGGTGTGCTAAATATGTTTCTCTGTGTTAAAATTTTTTTTGCTTTATTTCTTTGCTTTTGCTTACGCTACGCTAAGTCAAACGGATTAAATGCAGATTTGCATAAATTGTGTTTGGATCCAAACTTGCAATTATTGAATATTGTAAACAAAAGCTCTTTCCATGGATTGTGAATAAATATTTCATACGTGCAATTGACGGACCGTTACACATTCATTCTAGAGTCTAGATCTACAGATAAGCATTGGAATTATTTGTTTTGATTAGGGATCTATTATTATTTAACGGTTGTTAATGATATGTCCCTCAGTCGAATATTTATTATGATAACAGTACAGACCATAATAAGAGGCCAGTAAGATTTAAGTTTACACTTTTTTCAATTAAATTCGCCATTTACCAGTTACGTGTAAATGATTCTTGACAGCATAGGCTTCAACCTGTCTCCAAGATCGACATTTATACTAAATGTGACGTCCAGTTAGGGAGATTTTACTGTTCACCTAATTAAGACCAATGAATTTCCCTTATCATGCCCCGAGGTTATAAAACTTAAAACAAACTCTGTGCTCAAAACTCAGAATTTTTCTCAGCTCAAAACACTTCAGTAAACATTTTGTATATAGCCAGTTTTTGCATACATAATATTAACCGTAAAAATATGTCCAAATGAGGTTACTAGAATCAGTTAAAGCGTGTTATGTAAAAAGTATAGCCTGTAGTAGAAACTGAGTTTTGAGCACAGAGTTCTTTTTAAGTTTTATAACCTCGGGCCCATATTTATATATAAATATATACATTACAACTTATGTATGCACATAAGGTCTTCGACACCTGTTAGTATTATAATATTTATTAGAGTCTCATTATGTTTACAGTCATAAAAAAGACAGAAGTATACATGTATCTATAAAGATACCATCTCATTCATATTTAAGTAACAAGAGACAATACAATGTCATGTATCATAATACCATTGCACTATATCTATACATAGGTCAAAAAGTGTATAACCTCTGTTAATCTAACAAAAAAGACGTCTGTACATTTACAAGTACATATATATGTTTGATTGAAACCAACTTAAATTAGAAAGAATATAAAATTTGCAGCCATTTTACAGAATATTCTTAAGACAATGATTTAACCTCAAATAAGATTTAAGATCAAGTAATTAACCTTAGACGTCATACCTGACATAAAAAGGTCAATACAGTAAAGCGGAGTTCTAGTAGAGAAGAAATAATTAGAAGTTGTCAGGCAGGGAACTGATTCAGGCAGGATGAAAGTCATACGGAAAGCTCTTAGAATAGCGTTCTACACGACTTTCACCCTGCATTTAGCTGTCACCTGTATCCAATACCGATATTTTACTGAATTAACGTCAAGTTTAGAGACGTTTTGCTGTACTTAAACATTTGTTGCACACAGTATTTACACTAAAATAGATCAGCACCCCGTTATATGACCAGTGTATGTGTGTATATGAGCATTCCATAGAATAATTACAAGAGACTGTGTCTGTGTTTCTCTTTATGCCCAGGTCCTATTTACTTTAAAATAAAAAAGGTCTAAATGAGTGTTGAGTATTGGTAAAACAATTCAGACTAAAGATAAAAACGTAATAAATAAAGGTGGGCAGTTTAACACATTCCCCCATACTGACGCCTTATTATGAAAATCACTTTGAAATCATTGTGATAAAAGCATTTGTTCCAGATGATCAAATTCTCTAATTACATGTATCCCTGTGGTTTCAAAACTAAACTATCATACAGTTGTCATTTCCTCTAGTAAATACTCATTTTCGGTAGATTTATTCAAAGAGGTTGGTTTAGCTTATGAGGGAATGGGTTAAAGGACAATGATAGAACGGAATCCATAATAGGTAAATAATAATGACCTGATCAGCAACCCGATATGCACTATGTTAAATACATATTGGGAGAAACATAAATAAAAAATAGATAACTTACTCACCTCAACATAAAAGACCGTTTACATAAAATGTTAAAACAGGCATATGTACTCTTCAGACATGCGGCAGTTAAGCTATATTCAATATTATTGCAAACAGTGCACTACTGTCTGTCACAGCTAAGGTATCATAACGCCCCATATCCATCACTAACCTATTCCCTCATATTGACACCTTTAAATGCCTTTGTTTAAGTCACTGTATGAACCTACTGTGATAAATAGAGCAGTTTTTCCATACGAGCAAATTCTTTATTTATCGAAATAGTTTCAGATAAATTCGTAACTTAAGGTTGGTTGTCGGTGGTTTTTAACCCTTTATCTGTTGAATATTTATGTCAGCAACAGATGACTTCATTAATATTCATAAGCTGATTTTATAATGTTTATTCAAAAGCTGATTTTTATAATGATATAGAAACACAATTATTTTTGTTGGTACTGGAAGAAATAAAGAGTCAGATCTGATATACGTTCATAAGCAAATAGAATGGGTCCGATCATACGGCTCTAATAGCCTTCAGATCTAGGTCTACTCTGCTTGCAAAGGCATGAACACTGTTTATGTATGGTAAAGGGATAAGCAAACAGAGCAGACCCCCCCCCCCCGATCAGGTTCTATTTGCAATCTGATCTGAGTCTAATCATTTGCAAATGTGTTTATAAAGGGTTATGAGTTTTTAATAAATTAACCTATTTTTACGAATTGTATAACTAAGAAAACATTCTTGTTATTCCGTTGATTTGAGATGATTAACCCTTTCCCTGCACAGTATTCCTGTACGCAATAATGATATCATGAATATTTATAAGCTAATGTTTTAATGACATTTGTAGACATGGTTGTTTTGTTAGTATAAACTCATATAGGAGCCGTATGATCTGGGTCTACGCTGTTTGCAAATGCATGGAAACACGTTTATATTAGAGAAAGGGTTACATCTTTGAATGCTTAAATTTTAAGGTGGAATGTCCCATCATTGTTTAACTGTAGATTCCATCACGAAATACAGTCTGTATTTACTTCGTCATTCCATTCAATATATAATATTACATTTCTTACTCAGCCGCAATACTGCTAATTTACTAACTAGACCTAGGAAAATAGTAACGATCAAAGGTACCAGACATTAGGACATTAGCCAACACGGACGGTAGCCCAACCGCACTCCCCCCCCCCCCCCCCCGCTGATTTACATAAGGGCGGACATTAACCCACCCGTGTTTTTGTGGTGGGCAGACATTATCCCCCCTGGTAATATATCGAAGGCGGATAATAGCCCATTCGGACAGTAGAACGCCTCGAGATTTGCCCACTAATTGCTGGATGCATATTAGCCCCCCTAGTAATATATTCACGGCTGACATCAGCCCTACAAGGATAAAAAAAAGAACCCAGACGACTGCGGAGTATTCAAAACGATCTTAGAAGATTTTTCTTTATAAAACAATAATATATAAATTCGTTGTGTTTCTTTCCAGATCGTCATTTTAAGAATGTGTCAAATTTAAAGGTAATTATCAAAACCGGCGTAGTTGGCTTAAATTGGCAACGGAAGTGAACATATTGAAAGCAGCCTTCGTGTTTATTCAATAGAAATAAATTTGGGAAAACAAATAAAAGTGGTTCATATTACAGAATCAATCTGTGGTTTTCATGTTAATATTTTAACACTAACAATCAGTGTAATTATCCATGATTTATCAAACAGTGCAATGAAACATACAAACATTATAATTAGGGGCCAAACATCCTTGGTCCGAAAAAGACTTGTTTTCAGTACCAGTAAGAAAAGTAGAATATTTGATAAATCATGAGTAATTACAACGATTTTCACCTAATTGGAAGTGTGAATATAACATCAATTATAATCTCGAGGGGTCAACTGCCCGAGTGGGCTATTGGCCGCCTTCGCTATATTACCACGGGGGCTAATGTCCGCCCTCCACAAAAAAACACGAGTGGGCTAATGTCCGCCCAGCACGACAACACGGGTGGGCTAATATCCGCCCTTAGAGAAATCGGGGTGGGGGAGTGCAGATGGGCTACCGTCCGTTTACCCAGTAAATCCACTGATTTCTCAGCAGGGGACAAGGTCAGCGATCACACAACTGCCACCTATAACGCACTGTTATGAAATATAACGTACCAGGAATGCTTCTTATGCAACAACTAAAAAACAATGTGCCAATTGTCTAAAGTTATGATTTGTTAAACAGATTCCCGAACAATAGAAGATAACTATGTTTTGACTAATTAAATCAATGGCTAAGCATAATTAAACCCCAACGATTTAGATCTATTTATTAAGGTAGTTTATTGTGAATTATAGTTCTAAAGAGAATATAGATTGATATGATCTAGATCTATTCTAAAATACTTTTACTAGATCTGCTTACAGTAGCCAGAAAGACATTTTACAACGCACGAATGAACGACATGAGACTGTATATCTTAATATCTAGATCTTATTAAAGTAAAACGAGAATTGAAATTTTAAATACTGTTGATCTAAATTATTCGACATATCAGCATGTCCAACAAATAAATAAGAATGTGTCCCATTTCAAAGAAAGGCCAGATCAAGGGATCGGTTTATTGTGGGTTTTTTTTTCAAAGTTCAGCTGGTAGTTTATAGGGCCTATTATTTCAAGCTTCTTGTTGTATCTATCCTTAGAAACTAAAACATAATTGTCATTATAGTCAGAGGATATAGTAAATGTACAGAATCAACAATTCATAACCAACACAGTCGTTAAATGACGTGTAGGCTAACTGTTGCTTAGCCTATACATAGGGATACATAGGTTGTAATTGGTGTTTTTGCCAACCAGTTAACTGTGCATGCGCGAAATCGACGGGTTTGTTTACAAACAGAGATTCGCCCTATAATCCACAAAAACATTTCGCAAACAATGGTCGTGTTGTGGAAGATTGTAATGTTCCTGATTACGACGACGATCCGTTTGAGTTGACCAAAGTATTTCAGCCGTTCACAGTGCAAATTTATTACGCTACTATCCCACTCACCTTTTGTTAGTTGCAAATCAGTAGACAATGGAACAAAGAGAGTTGGGTGGTATTTGTACAGGCCTTAGGCTCATGAAATATGTCTAAAATAAGTTAAAATGTCCCTGAATTGACGTTTTGTAACACTTGGGGTCGAAAAAATAAAGCTTGGGGCGTTTTGAGACAAAGCTGAAATTTCGTTTATTCTATATAAGAGAATGGCAAATAACTCTTGGGCCATCCGATCCTCGGGTGCTCCGCTTCAACTGCAATTATTTTCGACCCGAAGGAAATTTTCACACAAAACAAAGATTATATAGAAAGAAAAATGTTGGAACTGGAAAGTGCCCAGCTTTCATATGTGGCACATAGCATCATGTTCAGGTCCTCTGTAAAAGTTATATAAATTATGTCCCTGGGGTCAAAATGTGCCCTGCCCCAGGGGTGGTCATATTTTAATAGAAATTAATATATAGTGAATAGATCTACTTTGAAAATCTTCTCTGAATCTGGAAGTTTCTCAGCTTTCATATTTGGCACATAGCATCATGTTTAGGCCCTGTACAAAACATATATAAATTATGCCACTAGGATAAAATTGGTCCCGCCCCAAGGGTGCCTTGTTTTTATAGAAACATATAGTAAAACTTTGAAAATCTTCTCCGCTGAAACTGGAAGGTTCTCAGCTTTCATATTTGGCACATAACATCATGTTCAGATCCTCTACAAAATTTATATAAATTATGTTCCTGAGGTCAAAATTTGCCCCACCCCAGGTGTAGCCAGTTTTTCAATAGAAAACATTGTAATTTAAACACTTTGAAAATTTTCTCCTTTGCTGTCTGGTGAGCGATATCAGGGCCAATCTGACCCTCTTGGTTTTAAACAGCGCCACTTGTTTCAACTTGTGATATGTGACGTTTACATGACGTCATTAGCTATTACGTCAATTTTTCGCGGCGTTCATTTTTAGAAGACTGGACTAGATAGCAATGTTCATATCTTTAAACTCAATAATATATCTATAAAAAAATATTGAAATCTTTCGGAGTATTTTCGCTCCAGCTGAAATGCCAGATGATCAACAAAGTATTCTAAGGTGAGAGTTTTAATGAACATGTGATTTCAAGTGACAAACTGTAGCTGTAGATCTACTAAATAACTCACAATGAAGAAAATATTCCAAAATAGGGAGTTAATATATTACATAAATACTTAAACTGCTCTGATCTCATATTTCAACCACTAAGGGCCTTTGTCAAAGATAATCATGTCAAAATACACGTCACATTTTTGTTACATGCATTCAGCCATAAAATATTCTCTTTGATTTTATGGCTGAATGCATGTAACAAAAATGTGACGTGTATTTTGACATGATAATCTTTGACAAAGGCAGACCTGTTTACTGCTACTTTTTCGCCGTAGTTTCTATCGTACACTCACCTTCTATCGAACCTCACCAGTCCTGTTTATCGAACCTTTCATTTTTTGTGTTTAAAATTACGCATGTACAATGAACACTACGTCATAAAATCATAAGTACCGTTGCTTTGTCTGTAAACAACGCCTCGTAGCTTTAAAAAACAAAATATACGTCATGATAAACAGGTCAATACAGTTTATTTTCCGTTCAACTATGCTAAACATGAGAAAACTCTTACTACGTTATAGAATATCAACATGAATTGAAAAGTGTACCACATTAAAAATGTTTGACAGATCTGACCCCTTCAGCTTATGCAAAGGTCGCGTGCCCATGATGAAATAACGTGACTATGAGTATTATGTTACAGTAAACAGTTTCTAAAATAAAGGTTCGATAAGCAGGTGAGGTTTTGCTGGCAGCCATTTTTGTTTTAGTTATGCGGGTGGTGGGGAATACTGGATTGTTTGGGGATTAATAGATGAGGATAAAAATATTTAATTGTTTCATGGTATGTATAAAAGATTGTTTTGAACTGCTGATTTATTTTTTTCTTCAACATTCACAGTAAACGTTTTTTTTGTTCAGCGTAGCGATCAGGGGAGATTATTGCGTTGGAGGTTGCGTTTTGGCATGGAAAACTACGCACTACGATTTAGAACGAAATTGCTACGGATCTGTTCAAGTTGGGATTGTTCCTCCCCTTTTTGCACTTTTCCTGTATTAAAGCACCTTTCCGCTCAAAAAAACATGTATAAGTTATTTGAACACTCTATCATTTATCAAATTATTGTGAAAACGTCGGCAAATCATCTTTTTCGGTATTAAAATGCGTCCTTAGTTACCTGTGACGTAAATATAGGATGTAGTTAATATTATCCAATCAGCGAGCAGCTTTCCCGTTTCTCCTTATGGGATGCTGCAAAGCACATGGCGACTAATCGGGGCGGAAAAAATTGAACAATAATATTTCAATAAAATAATGATATTATAGGATGCACTCGATGAACATAATCATACCAGAGAGTGCAATCAAGATTGGATTTAGCAGTATTCATGGATCAGAGAGTGTAAGGATAATAAGTACAAAGCACTCTGCTCGCTATGTAAGAAAGCCATTGAAAGTGAAAGTTGTGTAAAATGGGCGAACTCGGTCGCAGTAAAGTCTCATGCGAAATGTCAGCGATTCCAAAAATACTGGGAACAGATAAAGTCAATAACTGGTATGGCAAACTTTTTTTCTCAAGTTACCTCAATTCCCATATAGATCTTCTCCGCCGACTGCTGAAATGACTATACCCCACCCACCTGCAGCCCATTGTTGAATTCTGCATCATGCATGCCATGTCGCTCAATGTCAAGTTTTGCTCTAATGAACGATCTACTGATAGGCTTGATAGCAGAACTATTATGGACAATTCAAACCATATGTTCTCATTATTTCTATAAATCAAATGAAAATCTATTTAAAAACTGTTCAAGATGATGTTTTCTGACAGTCAGATTGCTGAATTTTTTTCTTGAGAGAGAGAGAGACGTTACAAGTGTGTATATTACTTTGGTCAAAGACCTATGATAACAGTGTTATAGCAGAACATATTACTATTAAAACTATGTCGTTAGATCTACAGGAATTTAAGTTACTTTGTTCAAGTTTGTTGTACTTTTTGATGATAGTCTGATAAGACTGTAAAACCTTAAAGAAAGTTCACTGATCTTGTTGGACCTTAAATTTGGGGGATATGGCCTTAAAAAGCCCTGAAAGTATTTACTTAAGATTTCTGTATGAACCATGTTTTTTTTTATTAGTATATAGTGCATGATTTAAGCATTTGCTTGATACATACACCATTTTACCCTTTCTTGAAAAAAGAGTAGATACAGATCAGACAACTACTGTTTGCTAGATTCTTGATGTATGATAATACATGCAACATATGATTCTGCACTGACCATTGTAACAAAACAATCCCCTGTTTCTTAGGTCAGTTAATATTGCTTGTCACATAATAATTACATGTTGACGTAGTTCTACAATATAAAACTTCTGTATTTCGAAATATCACATAATTATCGTTCTTCATTACATTTTTATTCTTTTACATCGGTTTTTTTCTATTTTTTATTATTTTTTTAATTTTTATCATTCCTGCGAAATACGAAGTTTTATACAAAATGCCGAGTTTCCTGTAGCCGAAACCGCTCAACGCTTGATCGGGACGATTCATTGAATAAATCCGTCATATATACCTATACTCAATATACTGTCACAAAGTATGCATGTTTTCTCATCTGTGGGTGCATAAAAAAAGTTATAAAAGCTTACCTGATAGCCACAAAAAGTCCATATACAAATTGAATCGACGAAACCGTTAGTTTGTTTACACTGCAGTAATTGTCCATGAATGATTTGATTGGTCGGTTAAATTTGAGTCAGATCACCAGTTTATGAATTTATCATTGAACGAAATTTACATGGCCATTAACCCTTTCCCTCACATAAACGTGTTCTCATACATTTACAAACAGAGTAGACCCAGATCACATGGCTCCTATATTATGTCCTTAACCCTTTCCCTTGTATAAAAGTGTTTTCACGTATTTGCAAACCGAGTAGACCCAGATCACACGGCTCCTATATCATGTCCTTAACCCTTTTCCTTGTATAAAAGTGTTTTCACGTATTTGCAAACGGAGTAGACCCAGTTCACACGGCTCCTATATGTCCTTAACCCTTTCCCTTGTATAAATGTGTTTTCACGTATTTGCAAACGGAGTAGACCCAGATCACACGGCTCCGATATTATAGAAGCCTGTTGGTCTGTGTTTGCTTATGGATAGATCCATTTCTTTACTCTCTAAAATGACTACAGTGTTCCACCTTCCATATATCATAATCATTATAACTAATTTTCCCATGAATATTCAGTAGGTATTTAAATTTGAAATGAACAGGGATAATTCTTCGGCGAGCGAGACAATTCTCATTCATCCTTGCAGAAGTCGGACTAAGCTTTTTTAATTGGGAGTTTCACAAATTTTCACCTTTTCCTAGACGACACCGGTGTCTGTGAGTTAAAACCAACAGCAAAACATAAGATATATATTGTAATTAAGTGGCTCAACATAGATCTATATTGGTGGTGTATTACATTAATGTACGCCTAATATCGCTATCGGCCCTATTCTATTTAAACAAACTATATCTATGTTGAAAATGAACTAATGCCTGGATAGCATTTACAAGTCTAGTCCATGGGCGAGCGAGACAATTCTAATTCACCCAATAGTAAGAATGATTTAACCCTTTCCACCATGAATATTCAAGTAAAAAATAATTTAAACCCAACTCACCCACTAAATCAGTCTGAGAGTCGATCCATGATGAATTTTCTTACTCGGAGTAACCATAATTTTGACAAGTTCTCAGAGGGGTGTATTCCATCTAAATAAAGGTCTTTAAAATTGAAAAAGTACTTTGAGCGTTTTCCTTTCTTTGTTTTGGTAAAGATGTTGAAGTGCATAGTGATAGATGAGGCACACTGTCTCTCAGAATGGGGAGAAAACTTTAGGCCCGACTTTAAGGAGTTGTGTCAACTCAGAAGTTTTTTTCGAGCTCCAATTTTAGCCCTTACGGCAACAAGTACAGAAAAAATAAAACAAGACATCATGGCGTCACTTCATTTGGATTTAGAAAATACAGACATAGTTTCAAAATCTCCAAACAGGGAAAACATTTACATCTCTTGTCAAAAGAAAACATCAACTGATTATGAGGAAGAACTATCATGGCTTATACAGCATATCAGATCACAGGAGCAAAATTCGAAAAAAACTATCATTTACTGTCGATCTATTGACATGGTTTCGGAAATTTTTATAACTTTAAAACAGTCACTGGGAAAAAAAGCATATGCATCTGAAATAGAAAATTCGGACCACCTCCTCATAGAAATGTTTCATAAGTGTACCCATGAACTATCTAAGAAAATAATTCTATCTGATTTCTGCAAAACAAACAGCACGATCCGGGTAGTAGTAGCTACTGTTGCTTTGGGTATGGGTATTGACATAAAAGACATTGATTTGGTAACTCATATTGGATGCCCCAAATCTGTTGTTTCGTATTGGCAGGAAGCTGGAAGATGCGCACGTGACGGTCGCATGGGTTTCAGCTGCATTCTATACGACAAATTCACTGCTTCCCTTAAAACAACTGAAAAATTAATGAAAAATATTGTAATCAATGAATCTCAAAAATGTTTACGTAAGCTGATCATGGAATGTTTTTCAACTGCCGAATCGGATATTTCATCATGTAGCATATATGCGAAGGATGCAACAGTCCGATTTGCCAGTGTCAGTCATGTAAATGCTGTTCAATTTGCAGTAAAAATTGCACCTGTTATGAAACCAAACCCTTCACTGTTGAGCTTTTTCTGTCAAGTAGGGAATAAATCTACTGAAAATATTTCGATGCAGGTTCTTTTTGTGGTTTAAGTAGAATTCTAGCGAATGAGGACTGCCTCGCTCACAAAATTAACATCATATATGAAAAATGTCTGTATACCAACGTGAATATAATCATTATTTGCCTAGATAGCAGGTTAGTGGTAATTAATTCTACCAAGTGTATACTTGGTCCGGATCGTTGGAAAGTTAAACTATAAAGGTGTCCATAGGACACTGATGCCCCATCTTCAGATTTTTTTGCCACAGAAAGTAAGGGCCATAGTCATCAACGATTGAAGCGATTTACATGGCTACCGAAATTGACTAAGATATAATGGCCACAAACAGGTGTATAAAGTGGGTGAGGATTGGACAAACACTTTCCAAGAAAATTGAGAGATGATATTCTTAAAGTCAGTCTTTGGTATATAAAGGACCGCAACTCCTTAATGAGTGAAGCGATTTACAATTTTACATGGCTATCGAACCTTAACAAGATATAAAGGCCACAAATATATGTGTAAAGTTTTGTGTGGATTGGACAAATACTTTCCAAGAAAGAGCCAGGACAAATTATTCTTCTGGATAAGATAATTAAAGCACAGCCAAAAAAAGTGTGGTGATACTAGATCCCAATAAAAATATATCTATATTGTGTGCGAGCCATTTTTGGGAGTCTGATCAGGATCCACACATAATTTTTGCGATGGTGCATTTGTAATATTAATATCTTCTCATATTGTGATAAAAAAAAATTTCGTTCAAAAGTTTTTTTGGAAATTCTTACATTTGTTTTAACCATGTATATGTACTGCTGCCATATTGGCGGCCTAAACGAAAGTGAAACGGAAGGAATATATTTGTGGCTATCAGGATTAACAGCAAAGGTAAATATGATTTTTAGCGATATTATTTGTTTTAATTATATTTTGCATGTGTTGGGACCTAATAATTTACAATTGCGCGTGATTAATGACTTTAGGCATAACTACACCGTTTTGGCATATATGGTTTTGACTTCACGCCAGCAGAGAAAGATAAATATGAATATGAATGATAAAAAACAAAATGAAGAATGATAACATGATAATTTGAATGAAAAATAAGCTTGCGTGAGGTCAAATTATTTGGACTAATGTTGACGTAGCAGTGACTCTGTGCTTTTTTTCAGCGGTTAGCTGTCTATTTTCACTTTTGTTCTAGTTTTCCACCAATCAGAAACTATGTTACATTGTAATTTGCATATGACCTCATAGTATTTTCTAGTAAACCGTATTTTCATTAGTTAATCCCTTGACTGGTATACAGCCTTTTTATAATGCCTCTACACATGGCCAAACTGAATGTAGGACGTTTCAGCATAGGAAGTTTCGCCCCGGATGTTTCGACCCAGGACGTTTTGGCCATCTATTTATTCGGCCAAGGACGTTTCGGCAAAAATTGAAAATTTGTATTAAAAAGCAAAAATTGAATAATCAAAATCATTAAATAACTATCTATATGTTAAATATTGATATGTGGTCCATTTGTTTTGGTTTATACAGATCAGGATATTAGCTAAGCAGGTGACATATTCACACTTACTCAACATTGGGTACAATGAGTGATAAAGAGGTGCTTTCAAATACTATAGTCACATTGTTTAGTCATTAAAACAGCCCCAGACCACATAACACATTACTAATGATTTACTATCCCATTCAGTTTTAATTTTAGTCTTGGTCCAAACTGTTTGCCACTCACTTTATGCTTTTTGTTTTCAGTCAAAATGTTGTTTAGTTCAACTTTTGGTGGATTCAAATACATGTACAATACTGTAGTCACATAGTTGTTTATTACCATGACCGGTAAAACAATATGAATTATTTATACTTTGGTCATTATCAAAACTAGAGTATATAATACATAAACAATATTACTGAATAAAACTATATAGATCTATTATCCTCAAAAGGTGTGGATCAATTTTGACTATTCAATTTTGGTGTGTCATACTTTATATCAGTTCCTAACCCATTATCGTACTTATCACCTCATGGTAATGATTGCTGAGCATTATTGCCAGTTTGCCAAAACCACTATTAAACTTTTAAACATTATTATCATTTTGCTATCAATTTAATACCACATTTGATCACATCCACTTTGACGAACAGGTAGTTTGCTGAAACCACCATAATTCACAGGCAATGCTATAGGAAATACAGAAGAAATGTTGTTTAGTATATTACAGTAGTGGCATTAATAGTATTAATTACTATCCCCGACCACAGCACCAATTAAGGCTCTGGTTATTCGCTCTCTGTGATATAAAGCTACTTACTGAAGGCTATTGTTACGGCTCTATCACCTGGCGCTTTGGATCGAGTAGTAGGTTGAGATAGCTAACTTTATATTGTTTTAAAAATACATGTATATTCAGTTAATGGTGTCACTAATGATGATGCACACACGTCAATTCATGCCTTGATCCAGGCTATAGATAAATACCTTTCTTTAAGTAATTACAGCCTCTGCACAAACAAAAACTAAATTCTGTATGCTGTATTTAAAGTGTATTCAATTAGTTATCTTCATATCAATATATATATACATGCTTTCAAGTAAATTTTTATAATAGGTAAAATGAAGAACTAACTTCAGATAGTTTTAAAAAAATACTTTGACATTGTACATTTTAATAGTGTATTCCAATAAAAGTAACTTGATTTTTTCCATAATTGCTTATTATACTCCAAGTCATTTCCATTGCATGCTTCTCTGCTAGTATAATTACAAGCAACCCTTCATAGATCTAGTTCCCTGTACTAACAGAATCTCGAAACATTGAAATTAAGTTGGCAGATATTTAATATCATTATTGTTTTGTACATTATGTCAATATTTGAATGCCGCTGAATATCTTTTTAAAAGATATTTCTTGTTCCTTCTATAGTACGGCCTTTTAAAGGTCCTTTCCCCTCAGAAAATTTCTTTAAAATCATGCACTTTTCCCCAAACAATGACTTTAAATTGGAAATTTGTTTCCCCTATATCAAAATATTGTACTACTTTTTTTCCCCAAAGTAAAGACCAGGCCCCTTCCCCCACTTGATGAAAAAAGCCCTGCAAAGTGAGAGTGTATTTCCACTGGACCCAGATCAGATAGGTTCCACAGGAACTGAACTGATCAGGATCAGCACTATTTGCTCTGGATCATTTATTTCTCTGCAGTGTATAACTCTTTGTATTCTTCTTTTGAATATATATACTTAAGCAGGGGGATAAGTATAAACAAATTAGCAGGACAAGAGATAATTAAACGGTCTACGCGTGTTTTAATGAGGCAAACTATGTAAAACGTTAAAACTACTGATGGACATCCAAAAACTACTGACAGTCCCTTTGAAAACTACTGATACAGCATACAAGGGGTAAACAGGTCTGCAAAGGCCCTTAGTGGTCGAAATATTAGATCAGAGCAGTTTAAGTATTTATGTACTAAATAACTGGCAAAGAAGACGGGTCTTGTCAGTCGGTTATTGCTGTTTCTTATTCGAGTTTGCGCTTGAAACTAGATCTATGCACACTTTGCATAATCTACTTATGTTATTTCACACTGAATTATTGTCAAATATTTATATCATTATGTAACGGTAGGTCACTAGGTCTGTAGATCCAGATGCTTTTGTTGAATTTTTGAGACGACCAAGAATAGAAACGTTTGAGATGGTCCCTATGTAATCTCGGGTCAAAAGTAGTTGCTTGTTTATTTCTTCGTATAATGACTAGGTATTTCTAAATTTCTGTTCACGATATTATATTGAGTGAGACCTTTAACGGTAAATCTCGTAAATTTCTATAGGAATGACGAAATATAATTTGTTGATACTGAAATAGGTTTGCATTGAGGCTTTTTCCTACCTTCATTTCCGGTTAACCGCATTTCGTTGACGGAAGAACCAAGGTCAAATTTCATTAGGTTTTGTTGGGAAATAGATAAACGTTGGTACATATATAAGTTGTCAGAATGGTTTGCTTTAAGGGGTTATTTACTATGCTTTCTTGTAAACGTTCATTTTGTTAAGGAAATTGAACATTTATGACTGCATAATAGCAAACCGGTACGTGGGTAAAATGTTCCCAGGACTCCCTAAGGGTATCGGCCTGGTGAGATTTCGCCCTATATAAATAATCTCATGTAAAAATGGCTCTGCAGGTTAGACCGCAACATGATTTGGGGCTAATAATACACACTGTGTTCATCTATAAACAATTCCTTTATGCTTTTGTTGTAATGGGTTCTTTTTACAAAGACGAAATGTTGGTAAGTTTAAACGTCAGGATGACACCACTGACCGAGAGGTCAGAAACAATATAAAACTGAAGACCACGTGCAGTTAAACTAGACTTGTATTTTCATAACTAATAGTACATTCAGTGAGCATAGAACATGGTAAAATTGCCACAACCATTTACCAGAGCCAGCCAAGTATTCAATATGTTATGCTGAATAGCAATAACAGATACACTCACTAAAATTGCTACAAATATGAACAAGTGACAAATCAGATTTAACCCAGCTATTACATAAATCGACATTGCAGTAGCCTCAAGCTTACATACTTAAAGAAAGAAGATAAAAGGCCTAAATGGATCTTGATCTAGGGCTTTTTGATTGTTTGATTCTCTCCACTAATAATTTGGAAACAATTAATTTAATAAAATAATTAGATATTAATTGCCAAACTCTTTCAATGTTTTACCAATTAGCAATAATGTGCAATTATGCTAAACAGTAATACTGCTGATAGTTACCTTCCTGGAGGTAAGAGTAGATCTTTCAGGTGTCTTCAGGCAAGAGAGAATCCCTGAGGCACTGAACAGACTCTCTTATATAGAGAAATGTCACATGACCTAAACTAAGCTATCTGATTGGATGGCTACAAGATCTCACCAAATCTCACACTAATTTGTTTTTCCAAAGACTAATGCAATAAATCTAATTTACACAAAAATAGACTTATTTTATCTCAATATAATCAAATATGAGTGCCAAATTGCAATCAAAAATCATTTAAGAAAAACCTCTTTAGTCTAGGTCTGCAGCCCCTAGGCTTCAGACCCATTCACTCTAGAAAATCATCAATTACAGAATATAGATAATCTCAATAATTCTAGAAAAATAGCAATCTTAAATCTAGCATATTCATAAACCCTAAGAACATATTTCCAGAATTTATAACAACTTATTGACTGTAAAAATAGCAAAAACAAGTGACTCTCAGGCTCTGCAACCCCTAATGGCGGCCATTACCCTAAAGGCACCTGTTGCTGAATATTCCAATAATTGCAAACTATGGCTCTCTACAATATGTCACTGTTAAAGTTATATGCCTAAATCATCCAAACAACAATAATCAACATATTAGCCATACAAAATAGTCCAAACTAATCTCAAACATGTTTAAAATGACATTAGTTTGGGTCTAACTGAGAAGTAGGTCAACTGCCCAGAATGTAAACAAAGAAGATTATGGCTAATTGCTCTAATTATAGATAATGACACTTCACATAAATGTGTAATAGAAGTTTCCTTACTAAAACAAACCAAAATAAGTTACAGATCATAGAGAATTTCTATTAAAAGATGTATTTCTACTCTAGATCATATCTGTCTATATAAGCTATATAGAAGGAAATGACATCAGAGCAAAAATCATATTAGAAGCTCAAAACACATTAATTTCACCTAATATGAGAAGTGTCAAGCACGTAAATGTGTATCGTAGCTGTCAACATTAAGATCTGTATCCAATCTAGCCCACTATTTACATAAATGTTAAAGTCTTATCTTCAAACAATAGCTAGGCAGATTCACAGATCTGTCCAAGAATGGCAACTCAACTCCAGTTTTACAACACAGCATCCCCTGGGGAAAAATTAAAAATATCGCAGGATATTTTTAATATTTCGTCCATGAAATAATGCTTAAAATTGTTGAGTTGACATCCTTCAAGTACAAACATATCAAACATCATTTTGCATCAGACTAAAAAATATCTGATACAAATACTAGAAGCTATAAAAACTTAAAAGTGAACAATAACTATATACAGTTTATCTAAGTCGTATGAAAAATAATGATCTACTTTGCAAAATGAGAAAAATCTGAATCTAATAAGTATTCCTCATAAAACCAATAATCAAATCGAATAATTAAAAATAATTTAGAAAATTTATAAGAAAAGTTCTTCAAAGTACTAAAGCAGAATGTCATTTTCAAAAAAGAGTTATGAGAGGCTAACTCAATTCTTCACTGATGAAAAATTGATCAATCTCTGTAAAATACTTTAGCAGTATCCTACAATAATATGCAAAGTAATAAAAGAAGTGAACAAGTATCCTGCACACAAAAATTGCAAAAATATAAACTTATCTGTATCAAAACAAACTATATAAACTTATCTGTATCAAAACAACTATGTAAACTTATCTGTACTGAAACAACTAGGTGTGTCAAAACAAGTACATGACACTCATATCAACAAAAACGCATAAGGGCTAACTCACATACATCATACATCTTTGCATGACTATCAAAATTTTAACAGAATATTGCAGTGATCTATATAGAATAAACCTCTTAAGTTCTGACCTATACCACAGTAGGTTTAACTTGTAAAATTGTTACTGAAACAAATATACTTTCTATAAAATATCTGTATCCAAACAGAAAAATAGTACTCAAAATACAAACATGTAATTATTAAGTGAAAAAATAATGCTCCTAACTGCCTTAACTGTTTTCAACTTCCTCTGCTGTCACCCTGATCTACTAAAGTACTTATCAAAAATCTGATCCTAGACTGTCCTATGTTTATGCAAAAAAGAGTTAAAGGAGACTAATCCCCTAATTGTTCTTAAGTTAACTAGTATGTCTTAACAAAAATATCCAAGATCTCAAATAGTCACAGGGTAGCCCTAGGTTTACAAAAATCCTCAGAAACCCAACACTCTTCTAGATATAATCCATGCCCATTACACTAAATGAATCCCCATAAAAAAAACAAGTATTGGGACAAGCTGGTACTGAAAACCTAAAACTTATTCTCAATATCCCAAAAAGGGTGGGTATGCGCACAATTAAAGCAATACCTCAGCTCAAAAAGACAAAAAATTGCGGGTGACAGATCTTAAATCCTAGCACCTAAATGCAACATTGTCAAAAACAAAAAATGGAAACTTTGCCTATGCGAGGATGTTAAACCCTAGCATATAAAAGCAAATACAGGGATTATACTCGATACAAAAAGCATAAATATATACCTGTAGGACAGGTTTAAGCTGACTTATAGGCCTATGCTCTTAAAACTGTTCTATATAGATTCTAAATCAATTTTACTAAATGTGAGTCTTATCAAACTAAAATACTAAAGTATCTTAACAAACTAAATCTTGATGTCTAGGTCTGTATCCTGGTACGTCGCACCGATGGTTCACTCAGTTTAATTAATTAAAGTCAGTGAAAGTCATAATATGAGAATACTATGATGCGCGAGTAATTTTAAAGACTCTAAATCTCATATCTCATAACTGTAGCGCGAGTGTATTTTTAAAGAAATATATGTTTCGGTACTTCAGTGGAAATCACTATTACATTACACTGTTTCACACTCTGTTACTCGATAATAAGTCAAAGTAAAGTTTTCAATCACTAGGAAAGTTGCGCGAATATCTAATAATATTAGACAGTCTCTGTTATCACTTGCAATACGGATTATTTTACACTCTTTGAAATTTGGCACACGCGGTAAGGTTATCAGTATTACGCGTTTCTATCTGGTACCTGGATGGTTGTTGGTAGGTCTTCAGCGCCTGGCCTCACGGAGGGCTCTTCCCCATCCTCGAAGTCTGGGACTAACTGGTGGGTAGGTCCTTTCCCGGATAGGTGGTTTGAACAAGTCAAGCTTCCTCAACTGTTGATGCTGCTCCCACAGTCTGTCGAAACCGTCTAGAGCCATGATGTTGGTACACCCTACTTCTGGCAGTGGAACGAACTGTTCAAGAACTTTGAGCTCTGCCTCAGCTGCTGACAGGCGCTCAAAAAGTAAACCCAGTCGCTGAATGAGGGCTTATCTGGCAGGCAACTGTATGGTTCTGTGGGGTGGTTTGACTGGCTGTATTTTGTAATGGATGGTCCACAGTGGCCTGGGGTTCAGTTGTAACCGTCTGCCCCTCCAGTATCATGCATCCTTCAGTATGGACATAGTGTTCAATGCCGTAATTAGGACCAAAACAGCCGGTTCTACTCTGATGATGTTGAAGACTGTACAGGTTTGTGCAGAAATAACCGCAGAAGCAACCCAGGTAGGGTAGTTGGTGTTTTGAAGAAAGGTGACGAAAGAGCTGGGACCTGGTGCTGCTAAAACCACACACTTGGCAGGTGAGACGACCCTTCATACTGAAATGACATATTAACGATATGCTGGTAACCAGGTGACAGCTAGAGGCATTAAACATCAGTCTACAGCAAATGTATAGCAAGATTTGGCTTGGCTCTGGTATGATGTGGCAAATAAAAACAAATGTACATATTAAATCTGGTTCTTCTTCCTCTTCAGTCTGGAAGCCCATCGTGGTAAGTTACCATGGAAAGGTTTCAGGCGGTCATGGTGGACAATCACAGTAGACTTCTTTCCCTGTAGCTCATAGACTGAAGAGCTCAAAACATTCATCACTATGAATGGTCCTGTGTACTTGGCTTCCAGCTTCTTTTTGAGACCAGATCGCTTGTATACTGGGTCCCCTAGTTTGTATTCGTTCTCCGATATCCTGGTATCATAGTCTCTCTTCTGTCTTTCAGCTGCTGACTTCAAATTAGTCCGGACAAGATAGTAGCAATCTTCCATCTTTTCTCTTAGATTTCGTACATACTCATGTACTGCTGGAGGATCTTCAGGTCTGGGAAAAGGGTATAATACTGTACTTGGTATGTTGACTTCTCGGCCAAACATTAGTAGGTTCGGGCTGTACCCAGTAGCTGCATGTGGAGTACTGCGGTATGCGGCTAGCAAAAGGTTGATGCCTTTATCCCAGTCTCGGCCATTTTGGTCAATATTCTTATTGATGAGTCTCCCAAGGGTACTGTTAAATCTCTCAATCAATCCATTCGAACTTGGATGATATGCAGTGGTCCGGGTCTTCTTGACTTCTAACAGTTTGAGTACTTCGGAGAAGAGTTCGCTCTCAAAATTTCGACCTTGATCAGAATGGAGCTCTAACGGGGTGCCGAAACGTGCAATGAATTCGTAGACAAGTTTTTCTGCGATAACGTCTGCCTGTTGATTTGGTAAACAGTATGCCTCCATCCATCGGGTGAAGTAGTCGCCAATGACAAGGATATAGCGATTACCTTGGTTGGATTGGGGTAAAGGTCCCATGATGTCGATCCCGATTCTATCCATTGGGTGACCAACCATGTAGTTCTTGAGCCCGGCCCGAGGTCTTCGTCTCGTATTCTTATGCCTGTTACAGGTGTCACAGCATCTAATGAAGTCTCTGATGTCTTGGTCCATCTTATACCAGTGGAACTTTAATCGGATCTTCTTGGAGGTTTTGTTGACTCCAAAGTGGGCAGCTATTGCAGAATTGTGATGATTCTGTATGATTTCTTTCCTCAGGACTTTTGGAACAAGAAGTTGATAGTCAAACTTTTCTGGGGCTGAATAACGCTTCTGGTACAACACATCTTCTCGTCGCACAATGTTGTCAGAGTTTAACCAGTATTTACGGACTGCTGGACTGTAACGGGCGACCTCATCCCTGTTCGGCATATCTTGCTGATTGAACCATTCTTGTATAGTGGTTAGATCTTGATCTTGTCTTTGCATGTCAGCAATTTCTTGAGCAGTGTAGCAGGGCAAAAAGGTAGATTGTATTGTAGTATCATCTCCGTCTTGACTGTGAAGATTTATGTCTCTGATGCTGCCATGGGATAGAGCTCGTACCCCTACACTGTCAGTCTGAGTGCCTAAATCTACTATGTCGTCCACTTCTTCAAAGAATTCTGACCACTCCTCGGCAACTTTAGAACAGTCTGTGCATTCCTCATCTTTGCCTGGAGTGTGTTTGGAAGTACACTTATGTTGATCAAAATCTCTTCTGGACATACCATCCGCATTACGATGTTTTGTACCGGCCCGGTGTTGGATCTCAAAGACGTATTGTGCGAGTACCTCTAACCATCTTGCTACTTGACCCCTGGGATCTTTGAAGTTGAAAAGCCACTGCAGTGAGCCATGGTCTGTTCTCAATAGGAAACGCTGTCCTAATAGGTAATGTCTAAAGTAGTTTACAAATGTCACTACGGCCAACAACTCCCTCTTAGTGACGCTGTACCTCTCTTGGTGGATATTAAGACGTCTTGAAGCATATGCAATTACTCTTTCTTTGCCTTCTTGGATCTGAGACAGTACTGCTCCGATCCCAACATCTGAGGCGTCTGTGTCGAGAATGTACTGTTGTAATGCCCTTGGGTAGGCTAAGATGGGTGAAGAACACAGCATTTCTTTCAGGGATTCGAACGCAGACTGGCAGGCATTATTCCACTCAAATGGTACTTTCTTTCTGGTCAGATGTGTCATTGGAGAGGCAACATGACTAAAGTTTGGTATGTATTGTCTGTAATAGGAACACAGTCCCAGAAATTGTTGAATTTCTTTTAATGACCTTGGCTCTTTCCATGCCATAACAGCCTCAATAGTCTTTGGGTTTGGTCGGATGCCATCTTGTCCAACGATGTGACCCAGGAAAAGGACTTCAGGGCGGAATAGCTCGCACTTTGATGGTTTTACTTTAAGTCCAGCCTCATATAGTCGCTGGAGTACTTGATCCAATATTTGTATGTTCTCGTCAAAATTTGTGGCAATGACAATGATATCGTCTAGGTATATGAGGAGTACCTCCCGTTGCAGACCTCGTAGAACCAGCTCCATGCAGCGTTGAAAAGTTGCTGGGGCGTTGGATAAAGCATATGGCATGACATTATACTCGTAAAGTCCATATTTGGTGATAAAAGCGGTCTTGGATCGATCTTCTTCTGCAAGTTCTAGTTGCATGTAAGCACTCTGGAGGTCAATTGTTGAAAATATCTTTGCTGAAGAGAGGCAATCTAAACACATGTCTATTCTTTGCAGAGGATAAGCGTCTTTAATGGTGCGTTCATTCAAACGTCTGTAGTCAACGCATACTCGTACTTCACCAGATTTCTTCCGAACGAGGACCAGTGGTGAACTCCAAGGTGAATTAGATGGGCGACTTGCACCTGTCTGTATTTGCTCCTTGATGTATTTCTCCTCTTCTCCCTCAAAGCCTTGTGGCGTGCGCCTTAAAGGTTGTCTAACTGGTGCAGCTTCGGCAGTTTCAATTTTATGTTTTAAAATTGAACATTTCCCTAGTTCGGACTTTGACTTTGCAAATGTATCGCCATGTTTCTTGAGCAGGGTAATAAATTTCTCTTTCTGTTCTTCTTTCAGATGTCTGGAATTTTCTATGTAAAGGTCGGTCAGATGGACTGGAGCTTCTTTCTCATACTGGTTGGTGTTATTAGATTCTGATTCGTCAGAGAGTACTTGTCTTTCATGACGGCTGTCCAAGCTTTGTAGACGGCAGACGGAATGTTTCTCTGTGGGTTGATTTATTTCTGTTGACCCTAAGGTTTGCATAATACTGCCCACAGGGTTCAATTCACCAATCACGGATCCTTTCTTCAACTTTACAGGAGTCGTAGAGGAATTTATCAGCTTCAAAGGAACCCTGTTAGATACTGGAGTGACAATCGTCCTGGCTATAAGAACTTTCTGTTTGACTTCATCTGTGCCTTCAAATAAGTATGTGGAGCTTCCATCATGTTTCAACTCATCGCACCTTCCAGTCATGACAAATTCGCAGTTAGCTGGTATGGTTACAGACTTTGAAAGGGTTACTCTGGCTGTTTCAGACTCAGACTTTTGGACTTCACAGCTGACCCACTGGTTGTTGATCTTCAAACCTCTACGAGTGCTAACGAGGATGTCTTTCTCGTATAAAATGTCACAACCCAATAGGACGTCATCAGATATAGGTGCAACAAAAACTGGCCAAGTGAAGGTGATGTTCCCAATTTTCAGCTCAAGATCTGCAATTCCACAACTTTTCATGGATCGTCCTGCTTCTGCAACGACAAGTTTTCTTGTGGCGTTCTTTAATGCTGGTTTGTTTGGAAGTCTGCTAAAGAACTGCTGGCTGATTACAGTAACTTCAGCGCCTGTGTCAACAACTGCTGAAGCCTTGACTTGGTGGATCGTCATTGGAACTCGAATTGTTGCTGTTCTGACCCTATTTAAAAGGACATCTGCTGATTCGACAATTCGTCCCCTATCATCTTTGGATTCTTTGATTTTTGCCATTGCCTCTTTTTGCGGTTGATTTTCTTCCTCCTGGGCAGTTCCAGATTTATCTGAGTTGGCGTCATTGTTTCGAGTTCTCTCTCTGAGATGATGAAGTTTGTCATTCTGGTCAAGTTGGTTGGCCATTTGGTTAAAGTATCTGTTGGTTTCGTCTAACATTTTGGCTGGTTCTCGGCCATTAGATCCAGCCCTCTGGAGTTTTCCGACAACTTCTGGTCTATTTTTGTTTCATTTCTTGGGCATTTTGTTGAAATATGACCTTCTTCGCCACAGGTATAACATGTCATCTTTCGTCGATTGGATTGATGCATACTTGTGGAGTTTCTCTCTGTATTGGATGAAGACAGGCTTTTCTTCAAGTCTCGAGCAAACTGTTGTAAACGCTCTTCTGTCACCAATTTTCTGCCATTTAAGCGTCTTACATCAGGCTCGGATTCTTCTCTTGTATCTTCATCGAAGATGTGTGTGTGTTCATCTCTAGACCAGCTTGTATGTGGCGTAAACCGGATCTCTTTCTGGTAGCTTCTTTGCAACATTCATGCCAGCTGACAAGATCAATGGCGTTGTTAAGTGACTGCGGCTGACGTATTAAGACCTCATATGCAATACTCTGGTCTGGCAGGCCATTCATGAAGTGTTGGATCAGCAGCTGTTCATATGTCCTAGTATGACCTATATCTGGATAAGCCTTTGACATCAGGGCTCGTACTCGGGATGCATATTCTTGCAGATTCTCTCTTGAACTCTTTTTGATGTGGATCAGATTGGCTCTATGCGTTTCTGCTGGAGCATTGTGGCTGAATCTCTCTCTGAGGGCCCTGATTAGCATGAATGAATCTTCTCGGATGTCAGTGCTGAGGTTGGCTGCAAATAGTAAAGCCTCGTCTTTCAAGCTGAGTAGAAGTTGTTCTACTAATTTACGTCTGGTCCATCCGTAACGCTCGGAAAGTAGTTGAAATTTCAGCCAAAATGCGTCCCATTCACCAGTTTTGCCATTGAAGGTGGGAAAATTTGGCTTCGGTTCGTCAGAGTATCTGGTGTTCTCTGGATTACATGTATGTGGATATCTGCCATGGGAGCGATCAACAAAGTTGTCCCCTTGGTATCGTGGAGTTGGTCTCATTGGAGGTTCTCTCCATGGAGGGTAGTTGTAATCCCAGACTGGTGACTTGGGTCTTCTGATAGGTGACCGGTTCATGTAGTCAGACTGATGGGGTTGCCGTCTCGGGAAGTGTGAGCCTGCAGGTTTGAAGTTTGGCCCACATGCTGGAAGCTCTGGCATGGTAGCAACTTCAACGGTCGGTCTAGCTGGCTGACTCGGGACCGGCAAGTCATTGGTTTGACGTAGTGGCTGGGGTGTAGTGAGATGCCCCCAACCACTTCTGCTGAAGGTGTCTTCCTCCTCCCTGATAGGTGGCATGCGCAAGTACTCATCATTGGAGGGACATGGCAAGAGTGGCGTTGGTGAGCGTCGAACAAGGGTGTCAGCTCTGGTAGATGACACTGTGTCACTAGGTGGAACTCTGTCCGGATCTAGGTGTGTATAGGGGTCGTCTGGTGAGATTGGACCTGTTGGTGTAGCCCAATCTTGGTTGTCATGGTCTTCTTGAAGTGGTTGGAACGGCGAAGGGAGCTTTCGTGACCGTAGCTCCATCAGATTTTCTAGACGTGCTTCTAAGACAGATGTGCCTTCGGGGATGTTGGCAAGGTTTCTCTCTCTGATTGGAACACTTGAGGGCCCAAGTGTGATCAGACCGGATGCAGTATAACTCTTTGATTGTACAGACTCGGATGCAGTATAACTCAGTTGAGATATCTTTCAAAACACTTGAGAAACCAAGTGTGAACAGACCGGATGCAGTATAACTCTTTGATTGTACAGACTCGGATGCAGTATAACTCAGTTGAGGTATCTTTCAAAAGTAACCAGGCTATACTAGATAACCAAGGTTTTGTACGGATGCAGATAACAGACAATTTGGAAAAAATGCTGTTTTATACCGAGATATAAAACTGCAAAGCAATATGGAAATTTGTATTTAATAAAAAGTACTGAATTTGATTTTTAGAATTTCTCAATTAATCTCAGATATCTGGTTATAGCTCATAGCCTTCACTCGTAGATCTGGAGGTCATCTACAAATGCAGTTCATAAAGAGATGTCTATAACTAGTAATCTGTAAAGTGTTCACTAAAACACAAAGGTGTTACAAATCAAAAGAAATAGCACAAGCCAAAATGTGCATAATTTGGTTAGTGAACTCTTGCAGGGCAAATGGACTAGGAGATAAAGTATCGCAAATTTCACCTTCACAGACACCTACTGCTGTGTGCTTGAATTTGCAAAACTTTAACAGACAAAGAGTCTGAGACTGGTCAAAGAAAGAAATGGATAGAACAGGGTTGGACTTCTAGGGACTTAAAGTTATCACTTTTCTCCACTGGCAGGCCTCTACACTGTTAGCGCGTTAGAGACAGAACTGTCAGTCAGAGGTATGACACTTTATGACCTTTTAGACTTCAATTACTTTCCCTCACTGGCAAGTCTCTACACTGTTAGCGCGTTAGAGACAAATGTCAGTCTGAGGTGTCTACAATCACTTTCTCCACTGACAAGCCTCTACACTGTTGGCACGTTAGAGACAAATGTCAGTCTGAGGTATGACTGGCCTTTAAAACAAAATGTCTAAAAAACAAAATAATGGACCACGGGCTGAATCTAAAGTTGGCAGCTTTAAGGCTGTTACTGCAGAATCCTAATTTGAAACTTCCAAAGAGAAACTTTTTTCAAAAAACCAACATCCCACTTCTGACACCAGTGTTGTAATGGGTTCTTTTTACAAAGACGAAATGTTGGTAAGTTTAAACGTCAGGATGACACCACTGACCGAGAGGTCAGAAACAATATAAAACTGAAGACCAAGTGCAGTTAAACTAGACTTGTATTTTCATAACTAATAGTACATTCAGTGAGCATAGAACATGGTAAAATTGCCACAACCATTTACCAGAGCCAGCCAAGTATTCAATATGTTATGCTGAATAGCAATAACAGATACACTCACTAAAATTGCTACAAATATGAACAAGTGACAAATCAGATTTAACCCAGCTATTACATAAATCCACATTGCAGTAGCCTCAAGCTTACATACTTAAAGAAAGAAGATAAAAGGCCTAAATGGATCTTGATCTAGGGCTTTTTGATTGTTTGATTCTCTCCACTAATAATTTGGAAACAATTAATTTAATAAAATAATTAGATATTAATTGCCAAACTCTTTCAATGTTTTACCAATTAGCAATAATGTGCAATTATGCTAAACAGTAATACTGCTGATAGTTACCTTCCTGGAGGTAAGAGTAGATCTTTCAGGTGTCTTCAGGCAAGAGAGAATCCCTGAGGCACTGAACAGACTCTCTTATATAGAGAAATGTCACATGACCTAAACTAAGCTATCTGATTGGATGGCTACAAGATCTCACCAAATCTCACACTAATTTGTTTTTCCAAAGACTAATGCAATAAATCTAATTTACACAAAAATAGACTTATTTTATCTCAATATAATCAAATATGAGTGCCAAATTGCAATAAAAAATCATTTAAGAAAATCCTCTTTAGTCTAGGTCTGCAGCCCCTAGGCTTCAGACCCATTCACTCTAGAAAATCATCAATTACAGAATATAGATAATCTCAATAATTCTAGAAAAATAGCAATCTTAAATCAAGCATATTCATAAACCCTAAGAACATATTTCCAGAATTTATAACAACTTATTGACTGTAAAAATAGCAAAAACAAGTGACTCTCAGGCTCTGCAACCCCTAATGGCGGCCATTACCCTAAAGGCACCTGTTGCTGAATATTCCAATAATTGCAAACTATGGCTCTCTACAATATGTCACTGTTAAAGTTATATGCCTAAATCATCCAAACAACAATAATCAACATATTAGCCATACAAAATAGTCCAAACTAATCTCAAACATGTTTAAAATGACATTAGTTTGGGTCTAACTGAGAAGTAGGTCAACTGCCCAGAATGTAAACAAAGAAGATTATGGCTAATTGCTCTAATTATAGATAATGACACTTCACATAAATGTGTATTAGAAGTTTCCTTACTAAAACAAACCAAAATAAGTTACAGATCATAGAGAATTTCTATTAAAAGATGTATTTCCACTCTAGATCATATCTGTCTATATAAGCTATATAGAAGGAAATGACATCAGAGCAAAAATCATATTAGAAGCTCAAAACACATTAATTTCACCTAATATGAGAAGTGTCAAGCACGTAAATGTGTATCGTAGCTGTCAACATTAAGATCTGTATCCAATCTAGCCCACTATTTGCATAAATGGTAAAGTCTTATCTTCAAACAATAGCTAGGCAGATTCACAGATCTGTCCAAGAATGGCAACTCAACTCCAGTTTTACAACACTTTTAAAGCATAGTTTGAACCAAAGAAAGGAAATTAAAAACCGAAAATAGGGTTACAATTTCTTGAAAGCTTTAATGGAGTGTCTATTGCCACGTATTTTTATAACCGGTGCCAGGGTAAAAATCACACGCATCGTGAGAGTTACACTATACGGCAATAAATTCAGATAGCTTTCTAATGTCATGATTAAAATGCATTTATTTGAACGAATTACACACCTAGATATCATAAGTAAGATATATTTTGTAACACTATTTCTTGTAAGCAGAATGTATGCAGACTTTAAAATATAATCATTTTTGTTCGTTATATGCAAAAGTAGGCCTAATTAGCTGCCCAAACTAAGTTCAGATTAGATCTAACTTTCGGGATGAAGAAATTAAGGCTCAAAAGAATGAACGAAATAATATTAACGGGGAAAACAAAGCGTGGTATAGAATACTATTGCAATAATAGTACGGAAAATAATGACTAGATAAATTACCCACCTTAGTGTTGATCCACTTATAAGTAAAATTCCATATGATTATTAACTAACGACACATTCACATAAATCCACAATACTCTATTTCAGACACTTATGTGAAAGTGAAAATATCCCTGCTTCCCACAAGCGTCCTTGGAATACTAAAGAAATGAATGCAAAAGTCAGCTAGGTTTGACTGATAACTCAGCATGCAAGCCGCGTTTATGTCAGCTTTGATACACAAATATCACAGTCGCAGGGTTCTTGCGAGGGCAAGAAATTGGGACATTTTCCCAATCAAAATGAGAAATGTCCCCATGTTTGACTGTCATTGGGACAAATGTCTCAAAAATGTCAGTTCTTACCAGAATAGTCCAAAGTAACCAGGTCAGATTTAGAACAAATCAAACTGTGAATATGATCAGAGAAAATATTTACATATTAAGGAAATCAGTCATAGATCCACAGATTCATAAACATAGCATTTTCATAATGAATTGGTTGAAAAAATAGTTTCACACTTGTCGGTGTCTCACAGATTTTGAAAATGTCCCTACTTTTTAACTGTCAATGGGACACATGTCTCAAATATTTTCAATCCTCGCCAGAACCCTGCAGTCGGTAATTACGAGTTGTTTGCAATGCAAACACCAAAAACCACGCACACGACAGCTTAATTACATCTAACAGCGTTGGTAAGCCGACAAACGCATTAATTGGTGTTACTCATTCACACCCGTAAACGTCTAACATCAACCAAACCTACTGTGGAGCAAACTTTGACCAAGCTGAATGACACATGATTTACCATATATAAGCTTCAGAGAAATCAAATTTCATCGAATAATCTGTTTCTCACGAGGCAAATACTTCTTTTGATGCCATGTTCTGTACGTCGGAGATTTCATCCTCAAGTAACTGGATGTTGGAAACGGGTGAAAACAGAGCAGACCCTGATCAGACGGCCCTATAAGAGCCATCTGATCTGGGTCTACTCTGTTTGCAAATGCGTGAAAACACGTTTACCTAGTATACTGACGCCTTTTTGCAGTAATCCTCAAGTACCTGGATGTTGGAAACGGGTGTAAACGGAGCAGACCCTGATCAGACGGCTCCTATAGGAGCCATCTGATCTGGGTCTACTCTGTTTGCAAATGCGTGAAAACACGTTTATCTCGTGTACCGACGCCTTTTTTTGCAGTGAAAATGGTAATAAACGTTCCAAAAAGAAATTGTAGCATAACTGTTTGCAAAAAATCTTGAGCAAAACTTATAAAATCACGTATAACATAAATTACGTGTCACTAAGCAAAGGGACATTACCGCTGAAAATTGTAAATGCTATTAGACTAGTTCATTGTTCTTTTGATGCCACGTACGGCGATTTCTCCCTTATTTTAAGACATAAAACTACTTTTTTATTGTAATAACTATTTTATATATCAGGTTTTCTGATACTAATTTTTTTTCGAAACTCTGGAGGGAAACTATGTACAATCCCGTCTAACAGAAAATACGGTTCAATAAGCAAAGGGACATCACCGCTGACAAAGTCAATGATATTAGGCTAGGTTATCGTTCCTTTGCTGCCACGTACGGCAATTTCTCCCTTATTTTAAGACATAAAATTACCTTTCATATATCAGGTTTTCTAATACAAATTTGTTTTTTCGGAAATCTGGAGGGTAATTATGTAAAATCTCCTAACAGAAAATACGGGTCAATAAGCAAAGGGACATCACCGCTGACAAAGTCAATGATATTAGGCTAGGTTATCGTTCCTTTGCTGCCACGTACGGCGATTTCTCCCTTATTTTGAGACATAAAATTAGTTTATTCATTGTAATAACTAATTCATATATCAGGCTTTTCTAATACAAATTTGTTTTTTCTGAAATATTGAGCGAAATATGTAAAATTCATTCAAACAGAAAATACGGGTCAATAAGCAAAGGGACATCACCGCTGAAAATTCAATGACCCTAGGCTAGGTTATCGTTCCTTTGGTGACACATACGGCGATTTCTCCCTTATTTTATCCATTACACTATTTTGGATACACAGCGATCTTTAGCAGTTTTGTCTCCCATAGTTACTACCAACAATTACGTTACGTCATAAACAAAACCACGTGATAAGGCCACCCAAAAACTTGTACCTTAGTAGACAGTATTTTGTAGTCATGAATTGGATAATTAATTCACCGCTTTAAAAGTTTATTCAAACACTGACCAAAGATAGTGACAATTTCTAAGCACACGCATACTTATTCAATTTATTTCTAGTATATATGCAGTGAAGATATTTTAACCCTTCCCCTCATATATAGACGTGTTTTCACGCATCTGCAGAGTAGACCCAGATCAGACGGCTTTTAAAGGAGCTATATTGTTAGGGTCTGCTCTGTTTGCTAATGGAGTTTGATAGTTCTATTTCTTTCACTTAGTCCATATTTCATTATAAATAATTTGGCCAAGAATATTCAGTAGGTATCAAACTTTGGAATTGGGAAAGAGTTAAATTATTGATTACTGTACTATCAAATTTCCGGATTTTCCATAACGCGTGCCACCCTCAATGCAGCGCATACCAGATCATTCGCAATACACACAGGTCATGATTCGTAAATAGAGTTGGATTGTTTAAATCTTGGGCTATTTAAAACTAATTCAGAATATAAGGTCCATCTAAGGTGTCAGATCAAGCATATTCATTATACCCCCACAAACAGAGTTTGAGGGGGGTATACTGGAATCAGCCTGTCGGTCGTCGGTCGTTGGTCTGTCCGCAAAATCTTGTACTTTCAACTCCTCCTTCAGTTTCAACCCGATTCATTTGATACTTGGCGTAAATGTTACTCAGGTGTAGTAGATGTGCAAGACACAAATTTCAGGTCTCTGTGACCTTGACCTTTGGTCTTGAAATTGGCAGGCAAAATCTTGTACTTTGAACTCCTCCTTCACATTCAACCTTATTCACTTGATACTTGGCATAAATGTTACTCAGGAGTAGTAGATATGTAAGATACAAATTTCAGGTCCTCTGTGACCTTGACCTTGACCTTTGGCCTGGAAATTGGTCTTGAAATTGGCAAGCCAAATCTTGTACTTTGAACTCCTCCTTCACTTTCAACCTGATTCACTTGATACTTGGCATAAATGTTACCCAGGAGTAGTGGATGTGCACGACACAAATTTCAAATATCTGTGACCTTGACCTTTGGCCTTGAAATTGGTCTTAAAATTGGCAGGCAAAATCTTGTATGGCGAACTCCTCCTTCACTTTCAACCTGATTTACTTGATACTTGGCATAAATGTTACTCATGAGTAGTAGATGTGCAAGACACAAATTTCAGGTCTCTGTGACCTTGACCTTTGGCCTTGAAATTGGCAGGCAAAATCTTGTACTTTGAACTCCTCCTTCAATTTCAACCTGATTCACTTGATACTTGGCATAAATATTACTCAGGAGTAGTATATGTACAAGACACAAATATCAGGTCTCTGTCAGTGTGTATGGAAGGGGATATCCGCCATTTCATTCATTATGCTTATTGATATTTCAGTTGGCGTATTGATATTTCAACATAGTTATTCCATTTGCTTATTTCATTCCTTCCCTTAGGAAAAAGGAAGGCAGTTAACTTGCAGTGATTTAGCAGTGTTTTTCAGAACCAGTAAAAAGCAGTTTTTTTAGCAATTTGTTCTAAACCAGTTTTTAGCAGTGAAAGTGCAGTGAAATCGGCCGAAATACTTAAATGAGCTAGCAGTCATATGAGGTCATAAAAAACTGCAAAATAACTGGCTTACCAGTTATGAACCAGTTAAATGACATCATTAAACTGGAAAAAAACTGTCCACATTTTTTCAGCAGTTAAATTACATCATAAAATACTGGAAGAAAAACTGCAAAATAACTGGCCATTATTTTTAAGCAGTAAAATGACATCATTGAATACTGGAAGAAAAACTGCCAGTATTTTTTGCTGGGGTGGGGGCGGGGAACAAATAAATTTCCATCAAAAGTTTTTTAACATTTTTTATATACTGTAATGGAAAAACATAACATACGGCTAAATAAAAATTATTATTTATGCTGCAGTTTTCAAAAGGTTCACTCTTAATTTTTAAGAATAAATTAATTGCACCATTACTGGGCATTTTACAAAACACTAACAGATGGCATACAGAGTAGATCCTGTTAAGACAGCTCTCTTACAAGCCCTCTAAACTTTGTCTATACTATTTGTACAGAACACATGTACTCCTTTTCAACACAGATGTTATACTACAATAACTGTACAAAATACATGCTCTCTTGTAAGTTGTAGTCTTGTTTTTAGCCATTTGAATAGATATTTACACCTAGCAAAATTACTTTAACAAATCAAAAGATCCAGAGTGCTGTCTATCTTCTTGAAGAGTTGCTCCATCATGAAACTGTCCCCACAATCTTATGCAAGTCTATGGTCTTTTGAAAAGATGGTGACAAGTTTTAGCACCTTCATTTTTCTGTATGACAACTACCCTTTTTCTTCTCTTTGTGTGTCAGGCTTGTTGATCTGGACTATAGGCACAGCTGTATCCCCAGTCCTGCAATAACAAATGTTACTAATAACATAAACATTATCAAAATAATATTAAATCTAATTCTTCCTCCCTGTTTATGTTTTATACACTTAAATTCAACAACCTATATATAATGAAAGATTTATCATGTTTTGACTGACCTATTTACATACATGTCCAATTTATTGACAAAATTTCATAAATCTGGATATTTAACTTTTTACATCATATACTTCTATGACTTTGCAAATGGAGTAGACCAAGATCAATCCTGTAAGAGATAACTAATCCCCATCTTCTCTATTTGCTTTTGGAATAATATATTTTTTGCCTAAGCCAGAATTTGTGTTCATAATTTTATGCCATAATGAAATATAATATGGTAATAATGTGACGCAATTACTTCCATGAACATTCATGGTGTAAAGGGTTACATCTCAACAAATCTTATAGGTCTGTTCCCAACTAAAACAGGTAAGAATATTATTTTACTTGCTATACTTTCATTTTCATTGCAAACATGACTGCTGGAAAAAAGTAAACATATTCATTTTTCTTTTTTTAATAAATCTGGTTATTGGTTGTAGTTTCATGTCTCTCCCCATGAGATGCATGGGTACAGTGACTTTGGTGTTGCATGGTTGATCATTGTCACGTTAAACAGAAATAGAGAGTAGAGGGGTGAAGAGCTAGCTAGAATATTACCGCACCCACCCACTTACATGAAAATAGAAGATAAACAATATTGAATAATAAAAATTTAATGAGTCTTAATTTATTAGAATTAATGATTAACTCACCATGGCAATTATGGAATTTCAAAAGCCTAATTCAGCTGTGTTCTATCAACTGTCATGCTATGTAATCGACAACTCGGCACATTTTTAAAACTAGAAATATTGACAGTTTGTAGCCACCATATTGGTTTCTTCCCAGTATTGCATCATGGGTAATTTACATAGTTGCCAAGACTCAACAAGTTGCCAAGACTCAACAACTGATCTTAGGCATTTACAATTGAGGCTATTTAGCATTTTAATTTACATTACCTTGCATCCGATCCTTTTGGCTGGAAAAACCAGCTAGGACAGTATCAAGTTGTTCTTCGCTGCATAGACATTCTATTCCAGGCGGGCTATTTTACATGAACCCTTAGGAAAAAGGAAGGCAGTTAACTTGCAGTGATTTAGCAGTGTTTTTCAGAACCAGTAAAAAGCAGTTTTTTTAGCAGTTTGTTCTAAACCAGTTTTTAGCAGCGAAAGTGCAGTGAAATCGGCCGAAATATTTAAATGAGCTAGCAGTCATATGAGGTCATAAAAAACTGCAAAATAACTGGCTTACCAGTAATGAACCAGTTAAATGACATCATTAAACTGGAAGAAAAACTGTCCGCATTTTTTCAGCAGTTAAATTACATCTTAAAATACTGGAAGAAAAACTGCAAAATAACTGGCCATTATTTTTAAGCAGTAAAATGACATCATTGAATACTGGAAGAAAAACTGCCAGTATTTTTTGCTGGGGTGGGGGCGGGGAACAAATAAATTTCCATCAAAAGTTTTTTAACATTTTATATACTGTAATGGAAAAACATAACATACCGGTACGGCTAAATGATTTTTTTTATTTATGCTGCAGTTTTCAAAAGGTTCACTCTTAATTTTTAATAATAAGTTAATTGCACCATTACTGGGCATTTTACAAAACACTAACAGATGGCATACAGAGTAGATCCTGTTAAGACAGCTCTCTTACAAGCCCTCTAAACTTGGTCTATACTATTTGTACAGAACACATGTACTCCTTTTCAACACAGATGTTATACTACAATAACTGTACAAAATACATGCTCTCTTGTAAGTTGTAGTCTTGTTTTTAGCCATTTGAATAGATATTTACACCTAGCAAAATTACTTTAACAAATCAAAAGATCCAGAATGCTGTCTATCTTCTTGAAGAGTTGCTCCATCATGAAACTGTCCCCACAATCTTATGCAAAAGTACAAAAATGAGTCATGCAGGAAACACCACATACAGAACAAACACTCGCCCGAACAGCAACACAAGGAAACAGCAAATGTACATAGGTAGAAAAAACAACAAGAGACGCACAAAGACAAAACAAACATACAATAGGAGGAAGATGGAAGTACCGCCTTGGAACGGTCAGTGACAAAAGTCTATGGTCTTTTGAAAAGATGGTGACAAGTTTTTGCACCTTCATTTTTCTGTATGACAACTACCCTTTTTCTTCTCTTTGTGTGTCAGGCTTGTTGATCTGGACTATAGGCACATCTGTATCCCCCAGTCCTGCAATAACAAATGTTACTAATAACATAAACATTATCAAAATAATATTAAATCTAATTCTTCCTCCCTGTTTATGTTTTATACACTGAAATTCAACAACCTATAATGAAAGATTTATCATGTTTTGACTGACCTATTTACATACATGTCCAATTTATTGACAAAATTTCATAAATCTGGATATTTAACTTTTTACATCATACACTTCTATGGCTTTGCAAATGGAGTAGACCAAGATTAATCCTGTAAGAGATAACTAATCCCCATCTTCTCTATTTGCTTTTGGAATAATATATTTTCTGCCTAAGCCAGAATTTGTGTTCATAATTTTATGCCATAATGAAATATAATCTGGTAATAATGTGACGCAATTACTTCCATGAACATTCATGGTATAAAGGGTTACATCTCAACAAATCTTATAGGTCTGTTCCCAACTAAAACAGGTAAGAATATTATTTTACTTGCTATACTTTCATTTTCATTGCAAACATAACTGCTGGAAAAAAGTAAACATATTCAATTTTCTTTTTTAATAAATCTGGTTATTGGTTGTAGTTTCATGTCTCTCCCCATGAGATGCATGGGTACAGTGACTTTGGTGTTGCATGGTTGATCATTGTCACGTTAAACAGAAATAGAGAGTAGAGGGGTGAAGAGCTAGCTAGAATATTACCTCACCCACCCATTTACATGAAATTCGAAGATAAACAATATTGAATAATAAAAATCTAATTGGTCTTAATTTATTAGAATTGATAATTAACTCACCATGGCAATTATGGAATTTTTAAAGCCTAATTCAGCTGAGTTCTATCAACTGTCATGCTATGTAATCGACAACTCGACACATTTTTAAAACTAGAAATATTGACAGTTTGTAGCCACCATATTGGTTTCTTCCCAGTATTGCATCATGGGTAATTTACATAGTTGCCAAAACTCAACAACTGATCTTAGGCATTTACAATTGAGGCTATTTAGCATTTTATTTTACATTACCCTGCATCCGATCCTTTGGGCTGGAAAAACCAGCTAGGACAGTATCAAGTTGTTCTTCGCTGCATAGACATTCTACTCCAAGCGGGCTATTTTACATGAAGGCATATGTAACAGTTCTGCCATGGAGTTGATAGAAAGTTTATAAGAAACTGCCAACTGTATACTGGTCATCAATACATTCACGTCAAACTGAAAATAAACATTAAAACAGCGTGAATATATGTCTGATGTGGATCCTAGTCATTTCAATTATTCGAACACAAATGTATACTGTGCATAATAATACAACGCAATGATACAATAACATTTCGTCCAAAACATGGATGTCCGAAACCATGCATTTGAACGGAGACCGATTTGAATTTGAAAATCGTCGCAAATAAACAGTGTTTACAAACTGTAATCGTATAGAATATACCTCGAAATGACACGATTTTAATATTGCATAAAATATACACAAAGACTGAGCTATATTTACCTCTTTGGAGCCCTTTCGGCAATGCATAACGAAATTATCCACTGACTTCTTCAACCGCCAGAATTTCAGCAGATTTCATACGCTATGAACCAAACACGCGAAAGGGAACCAGAACGGTTCGGGCCAGCGAGCTTCGTACCTAAGATATTCGCACAGGGCCGCATTTACAGTTTCGGCGAAATTAATTCGTGTTAATCAGCTAGGGTTTGATTTCAGGAATTTAACAAAGCAAAGTTGGGATATTTTAATTAATTTAATTGGTTTACGGAAGCAATTGGTGGTTTTTTTTTTATTGTGATTGACAATTTGATACTGCTTACACAACATAGTCTAATAAGAGATATATATATACGTCTCTGGCCTAATTGTGCAACCCCCCCCCCAAATCAGATCGGAGAGTGTGTTTGTTTTTGGTTTTTTGGGGGTTTTTTTTGGGCAGGGGGTGTCACCAACTTTAACGTCGGTCGTTACTTTTGAGCCATTACAGATAGAGACTTGATTCTTGGCATGCATAAGTATCTCATAAAGCAGCACAATTTGAGTGGTGACATGTCAAGGTCATCCTTAAGGGTCAAAGGTCAAATGTTTGTCAGCAACTTCAACCTTGGGCATAACTTTTGAATCAGTAGAAATAGAGACTTGATATTTGTCATTCATGTATATCTCTTGAAGCTGCACATTTTCAGAACTGACATGTTAGGGACAAGGTCATCCTTCAAGGTCAAAGGCCAGATATATACATATAGGTCAACTAACTTACTTTCGAACCAATAGAGATATATAGACTTTATATTTGGCATTTACATATGTATCTCATGCATGAAGCCTAGCTCACAGTTTGAGTGGTGACATGACAATGTCAAGGCCATCCTCCAAGGTCAAAGTACAAAAGTTTAGGTATTACATTTGCTATACTGTGGGGGCATATAGTGCATGTATAGCGTTTCACAAACACATCTTGTAACCTTAGATGGAGTTGTTTGTTATCTATATTTTATTGGTTAATAACATAAATTATTTGACCAACGCAATAGGGGCGATGCTACATGGGGAAGGGGGTATATATACCGGATCAGTTGATGGAGATAATTGATCTCACGCTGAGCCAGAATGATTAATGTCTGCACTTTTCCACATTCAAAGAGGCAACTTGGCGCCATGCCAGGCAACAGGGCGCTAGCAAATAAGGAACGGGTGATGCGCCAGCTATTTCTTACTAGCTGGATCACTGATCGTCAGCTTGATATGGAATCTACATTGTCATTATACTATTAGTAATAAAATATGCTAGCTCGAATTTGTTTTCCATTTCTATAGTAGATATAGGATCCTATACCTATAACTTTTAAAGGTTTGCAGTTTTTTTCATGCAGTAAAATGAAAACTGCTATAAACTGGTTCTTCTGTTAAAATAAAAGCAACCAGAAAACTGCTCCAAGAAAAGTACTGCTATTTACTGCAAATTAAACCATTTTTTCAGGTAGCTGTTATGTTTTATTGTTAAAAACTGTCACAAAAGAATGGAGCTATGCATGCAGTTTTTAGCAGTTATTTGAAATTGCAGTAAACTGCTCACCAACAACTGATGGCCATGATAAAATACTGCTAAAGAAGGCAGTATTTTCAAAAAACTGCTATTTCACTGCTAAAAAACTGCAGTTTTTAGCAGTTCTTTTTCCTAAGGGTTGTGTTTGTTGATTATTAAACATGCATAATATTGCATTTTCGTTTTTACATTTACGTTTATGTAATAAAGAGTTAATTGGTACACTTTTGTTGTAATGTTGTTTACACCGTTTTAAATGATATTTAAGAATCTGTCTTTTATCGTGAGTTCTAATATTTTTCATTCAAATATTTATATAACGGTTCTAATATCATATCCTCAATTTGCAATTATTATTCCTAATTCTGTCTGTAAATTTGATTAATTTATTTCAATCTTACGTTGATAATTCAATTTTAGTAATTAAAAAAGTCAAATTATAATTTACTAATTGCACTGAGAATGTGAATGTCATTGTCTGCGCTCAAATTCTTGTGCAGCAATGGGCCCTTTTAACATAGGGGACGCAACTCCTACAATTCAGAAAATGATGGACTGCTCCCTTATAAACGGTGTGCGGCTTAAACAGTTACTCCGCGCGTTTGATTGGAACATCTGCAACAGCTCCAGGGTTCCCGCCGGCGGTCGCCAATGGCGAAAATATTTATAATCTGGCGATAAAAAAATCAAGTCTGGCGAATTTGGTGGCGAAAGCAAAAATTCAGAATGTGCCGAGAATTACAGACCCATTTTGGCCCTCTCAGTCAATTATCGCTGTTTCTTCCATTTGTGTGTATTAGCGTGTCGGATGTTTACACATCTGAGAAAAGCCCCTCGAACACACCGGAAATCATGCGTGAAAGATGTGATTCTAAATGGTTCCCGATTTGTGCCCTACTGGTACACGTATGCAAACAGATTATGCGGGGAACCAGTCGTGTCAAACAATGGCGACGATCTCTACAAGTTTAAGCCGTGGGTGATTTCAATAACCTTGTGGCACGTTTATTACTCAAACAAGGGAACTGACACCTAAGGCTATGCATCAAAGAGATTAAAGAACGACAAACTAGGCATTTAATTGGCTCTGGTTTGGGATTATCACGGGCTATTTGGATCTGATCGGTCTTTGTAAGAAACTGTTTCAGCATTACTCAGGCTACGTAGTTTCTCAGTTGATAATCATGGGAGATAAAATAATTCAACTATTTATCGGGTGTCCTATACATTTGTAATTATAGATGTGTTTTATACTTTCAGTCTGTTTTGTGCCCCTTTTTACCTTCTTTGTTAGTGTTTTTAACAGATATTATCCGTTTATTAGCCCTTTCCCTCACTATGAGTCATATAAACTTGTTTTCACGCATTTGCAAACAGAGCAGACCCAGAGTAGGGTCTACTCTGTTTGCTAATAGAATTTGATAGATCCGTTAATTTGCTTTCTAAAATATCTACAATGTTCCATATTTCTTTTAAATAACTATTTTGTTAATGAATATTCAGCAGGTATTGATATTTAGCCTAAATACAGAACAGGGTAAGGGTTAACAGAAAAGGGAAAGGGTTAAAATAAGATATTCTGAATTATTTGTTGCAGCGAGAGTAAAACAGATTAGAAATGGCACTTGGAAGTTCGTGATGACATTTTTCAATTACAAGTAATTTATCTTATAAAACAATAATCTGAAATGTGTACAAAACCAAAGACCTATGATGAAACATGTTTTATCATAGGTCTTTGACAAAACTGAAAGGAGATAAGTGACAAATGATCCAATACTTAAATGTAGATGAGACTCATAGAGGGATCAAAACAGTCTTTAATTATTGACATAAACAATAAGAAGTACTAAAAGAAATGTAAACATACACAAGTTGCTTCTGCTGTCGTAAACATTTTCAAGAATAAACGATAGTTTCATGACATAGAATCTGAAGGAAAACTTTGGCTCTAACTTTGGCTCCAACAGATCAAAATTGGCGAAACAAAATTCTTATTTGGCACAAGTTTTTCTCATTTGGCGAAAGTGATGGCGCAAAGAAAAACAAAGCCAGGGGAGACCCTGAGCTCCCAAAATGGACAGCCGCCCATTAGAAAAGTATGGCTCAGTATATATACATATAGAAATTTTACTGTAGATAGACTTATTAATTTGCCAGTTCTGAGACATTTCGGACCAAGGACTCTTCGGACTATGTTACTGACCTTTGAATAAAGATCGTCAACTTAATTTATGTATTTAATGAAATCTTGACGTTTCGTCTAAAAGACATTTATATTGGAGGAAAGCGTTTTCACACTTGTAAATGGAAGTGGTGGTGAACGCCGGTCCGGTTGGAGTTGTGGGGTGTTGGTGGTTTCGTCAAAGTACTATTTGTTTTTAACATCATGAATTGTTGATTACCATGATAGCCATTTAAATTTTCTTCAATGGACATAGGCCTAACACGCAATTAAGGTAATCCGAGAGGGACTATCAACACGTGTGTCACGTCTGATCATGATCCAAACCGTTTGCCAAATTGCCTTTAACCCGTTCCTTTGAATACGCCTTTCTATGCCTTTGCAAACAGAGTAGACCCATATTCAGACCACTCCTATAGGCACCATCAGATTATTGTCCGTTTTGTTTGCTTGTGGAATAATGTAGATTTGATTCTGTAATTTCTACTTTGGCTGTAATTTTAATTGCTCTGATTGGGCCATTTTTATGCCCCCAAAGCTAGGCTTTGGCGGCATATAGTGATCGCACCGTGCGTGGGTGTGTGTGGGTGGGTGGGTGTGTGGGTGTGTGTATCTTTTGTCCAGAGTATATTTCCTTTGTCACATCAGCTACGGATACCAAATTTGGTGTGTGAGTTCATCTTGGGATTGCGGAGTGTCGCATACCATTTTCATGTCACTGTGACCTTGACCTTGACCTTTGACCTTGATTTTACAAAAAGCTTGTCCGGAGCATATCTCCTTTACCTTACCAACTACAGATTCCAAATTTAGTGTGTGAGTTCATCTTGGGATGGCGGAGTGTCGCGTACCATTTTCAGGTCACTGTGACCTTGACCTTTGACCTCGATTAAAAAAAAAAGCTTATCCCTTACCAGCTACAAAAAGCTTGTCTGGAGTATATCTCCTATACTTTGCCAGCTAACGATTCCAAATTTGGTGTGTGAGTTCATCTTGGGATAGAGGAGTGTCGCGTACCATTTTCAGATCACTGTGACCTTGACCATGACCTTTGACCTCGATTTTACAAAAAGTTTGTCCAGAGCATATCTCCTTTACCTTACCAGCTACAGATTCCAAATTTGGTGTGTGAGTTCATCTTGGGATGGCGGAGTGTCGCGTACAATTTTCAGGTCACTGTGACCTTGACCGTTGACCTTGATTTTAAAAAAAAGCTTATACCTTACAAGCTACAAACAGCTTGTCCGGGGTATATCAACTATACCTTACCAGCTAAGGATTCCAAATTTGGTGTGTGAGTTCATATTGGGATGGAGGAGTGTCGCGTACCATTTTCAGATCACGGTGACCTTGACCTTGACATTCGACTGATTTTACAAAAAGCTTGTCCAGAGCATATCTCCTATACCTTACCAGATACGGATTCCAAATTTGGTGTGTGAGATCACCTTGAGATGGCGGAGTGTCGCGTACCATTTTCAGGTCACTGTGACCTTAACCTTGACATTTGACCTCGATTTTACAAAAAGCTTGGCCAGAGCATATATCCTATACCTTACCAGCTACGGATCCAAAATTTGGTATGTGAGTTCATCTTGGGATGACGGAGTGTTGCGTATCATGTTCAGGTCACTGTGACCTTGACCTTTGAACTCGATTCTACAAAAAGCTTATACCTTACCAGCTGCAAAAAGCTTGTCCGGAGTATATCTCCTATACTTTACCAGCTACGGATTCCAAATTTGGTGTGCGCGTTCATCTTGGAATGGAGGAGTGTCGCATACTATTTTCAGGTCACTGTGGCCTTGACCTTGACCTTCAACCTCGATTTTACAAAAAGCTTGTCCGGAGCATATCTCCTATACCTTACCAGCTACAGATCCAAAATTTTGTATGTGAGTTCATCTTGGGATGACTGAGTGTCGCGTATCATTTTCAGCTCACTCTGACCTTGACCTTTGAACTCGATTCTACAAAAAGCTTATACCTTACCAGCTGCAAAAAGCTTGTCCGGAGTATATCTCCTATACTTTACCAGCTACGGATTCCAAATTTGGTGTGTGAGTTCATCTTGGGATGGAGGAATGTCACGTACCATTTTCAGGTCACTGTGACCTTTACCTTGACCTTCGACCTCGATTTTACAAAAGAGGTTGTCCAGAGAATATCTCCTATACCTTACCAGCTATGGATTCCAAATTTGGTTTGTGAGTTTATCGTGGGATGGCGGTGTGTCGCGTACCATTTTCAGGTCACTGACCTTGACCTTTGACCTCGATTTTACACAAAGCTTGTCCGGAGCATTTCTCCTATACCTTACCAGCTACGGATTCCAAATTTGGTTTGTGAGTTTATCTTTGGATGGCGGAGAGTCATGTACCATTTTCAGATCACTGACCTTGACCCTGACCTTTGACCTCAATTTTACAGTCCGGAGCATATCTCCCATACCTGACCAGATACAAAAAGCTTGTCCAGAGCATATCTCCTATACCTTACCAGCTACGGATTCCAAATTTGGTGTGTGAGTTCATCTTGGGATGGCGGAGTGTCGCGTACCATTTTCAGGTCAATGTGCTCTTGACCTTGATTTTACTAAAAGCTTGTCCGGAGCATATCTCCTATACCTTATCAGTTACAGATTCCAAATTTGTAATTTGTAAGTATTGGACAGGTATGCTTAGGCAAACAGTGTAGACCCAAATCAAACTACAGGGTCTACACTGTTTGCTACTACATTAGCATGAATCGGACATTATAAAGAGCTCTAAATACTATTCATACATGGGTAGGCCATGCTGTTCAAATACTTGCAGTGTCAGAACTTTCAGATGAATTACAGCATTATAACAATAAAGACCCATATCAGACAGCTCCTGTAGGAGCTACTGGGTCTTCATTGCTTGCTTACAACACTACCTAAATCAGATGCTATACATGCTTATGCAAAGAATGTAGATCCATATTAGGTAACTTCTGTTGCAGCTGTTTAAGAGCCAGTGTTACATGAAACTTTGACCATGCATTTAGAATTGACTGCATGAGGGTATGCTTTTAACGTTAAGGATCGACATAGGATCTTTCTTAAGCGTTAAGAATCAACTTAACAGTAACAATCAACGCAGTATGTTTTTTTTAATATTGAAATTTGACCCTGTGTCTTTTTTTTTAAAACATTAAGAATTTACCCAGGATCTGTTTTTAACGTTTACAATCAACCCAGGGTCCTTTTTAACGTTGAGAATGACTTAGGGCCCTTTTTAACTAAGTTTTGACCCTTGGCTCTTTTCTTAGCTATCATAATCGTCAAAGGTTCTGTTTCTAATGTTAAAAACTGACTCCTGTGTCATTTTTAACAGCATCAAAATTTCATGTTACACCTGCATTACATTGTATTGTTTTTCCGCCAAAATGCATTTCGGTGTCAAACACTTTGGGGGCATTTCGATCGCTTAACGGAAAACTATTGTAACTCACTTTTTCAAAATAATACAGGAGACAGGAAAAACTTCTTTGTTTGACAGATATGGATAGAATTTGCAACTGCTTTGCTGTGTAGACCATTAATGGCTAGAAAATAACAGATGCATATTCAGTAACAACAAATCTTTTGTTAAAAATGATTTTGAACACATATTTAAGATACAATAGTCTTGCAGCTATATTTTTTTAAAAAGATCCTTTTTTGCTTAGTGGAAAAGTATTGTATCTCAAGATACGATAGTTTTCCACTGACAAAAGTTACAGATTATGAACTGATTTGCACATAAATAAATTGTATCTCAGAAAGATCTTTGTAATAATTACTAATAAATATACTTTTCCAGACACATAACCTAGTTAACATACAACCTGATTGATTTTGATATATTTTTCAAACTTTATTACTAAAAACAAAATGTATTGCAAGCAGAAGACGAAGGTCAGCTGACATACTTCAAGGAAGCTTCTTATCAAGTTAAATTCATTAAATTCATTAAAGTTTAACCCTTTCCTTATTTCATATTCATACTCCACCCAATATGAATAATTTCATAAATTTCTCTCCTGTTACATAGAACAAATAATCCAACCAGGAGAGACTATGATATCTTTAAAGGCAAAAACAGTAGATCCCCAGCTGCCTGGTCTGGGTCTCTCCTCTGCAGAGGCATTAAAAGGTGTATCTATGAGGGAGTGTTAAATGTTTTGACAACAATTATATTGATCAGATGCAACCTTAGGCACCTAATCTGGGCCAAGTTACAATACTATAACTCATTCCCTCCTAGACTATTTTTTGAATCCAACTTCTTGAATAAATCAATCGGAAAGGAGCAATAACTATAGAAAAGGAGAACTTTAGAATTGTGTAGTTCTGAAACCCTTGTGATAAATAGAGCATTTGGTCCAAAGGAGCCAATGCTCTATTTATCACAATGTTTTCAAAATGTGAATTTACAGATCGAGGCTCCAAAATACGTCACTAGAAGAGAATGCGTCAACCCTTTCCTCCATAAATATGCCTTTCTGTGCCTCTGTAAAAGTCACTTTTGGAACCATTGTGATAAATAGAGCATTTGCTCCTTAAGGAGCAAATGCTCTACTTAACACAATGGTTTCAGAACTACATTTTCTTTTCTTTTCTCTAGTTATGTCTCCCCCCATATTTATATGGGGGAGACATATTGTTTTCGTGAGAGTTGTCTGTCTGTCCGTCTGTCCGTCTGTCTGTCTGTCCATCTGTCCGTCTGTCTGTCACACTTTTTGTCCGGACGATAACTTCAATATGCCTGATGCCAGTTGATTGAAACGTCATATATGGAAAGAGCATAATGAGAGGAAGTGTCATGCACAAGGTCCATAACTCTGGCTTCACTAATATTGGAGTTATTGCCCTTTGTAAAAAAAAATCACATTTTTTGTCCGGACGATAACTCCTATATGGCTCATGCCATTGAATTGAAACTTCATATATAGAAAGATCATGAGGAGAGGAAGTGTCATGCACAAGGTCCATAACTCTGGCTTCACTAATATTGGAGTTATTGCCCTTTGTAAAAAATATCATAATTTTTTGTCCGGACAATAACTTCAATATGCCTGATGCCAGTGGATTGAAACTTCATATATGGAAAGAGCATAATAAGAGGAAGTGTCATGCACAAGGTCCATAACTCTGGGTTCACTAATATTGGAGTTATTGCCCTTTGTAAAAAATATCATAATTTTTTGTCCGGACAATAACTTCAATATGCCTGATGCCAGTGGATTGAAACTTCATATATGGAAAGAGCATAATGAGAGGAAGTGTCATGCACAAGGTCCATAACTCTGGCTTCACTAATATTGGAGTTATTGCCCTTTGTAAAAAATATCACACTTTTTTGTCCGGACGATAACTTCTATATGGCTCATGCCATTGGATTGAAACTTCATATATGGAAAGATCATAACGAGAGGAAGTGTCATGCACAAGGTCCATAACTCTGGCTTCACTAATATTGGAGTTATTGCCCTTTGTAAAAACAATCACAATTTTTTGTCCAGATGATTACTCCAATGTGACACATGCCATTGGAGTGAAACTTCATACATGGAACGATCATAATAAGAGAAAGTGCCATGCATAAGATCCTTAACGCGAGCTTCAATAAATTTAGAGTTATTGCCCCTTGTACATTTGTTTAATTCTTTCTTGTCCGGACGATAACTCCTACATGGCTCTTGCCATCGTATTGAAACTTCATACATGGAAAGAGCATGATGAGAGAAAGTGTCATGAACAAGGGCCATAATTTTCGCTTCAATACTTTTGGAGTTATTGCCCTTTGTTACATTTTTTGGCCGATCAAAAACATTTTATTTTTGGAAAGAGCATGATGAAAGTAAGTGTCATGCACAAGGGCCATAAATCTGGTATCAGTATTTTTGGAGTTATTAGCTGTTATCATTTTCTTCTTGAAAAATGTAGTGTGGAAAACGCATAATGAGGGGAAGTGTCATTCATCAAGACCATAACATTTTTAGTGATTTCCCTTTACATATTGTTTTGGAGACATCCGTTTTTTTGACAAAAACCTCTAGTTAATGCTCCTTTTCAGTAGCTTTATTAAAAGAAGTTGGACCTAAAAATAGCCTATGAGGGAATGGATTAAGAACCATTTCTGCTGGACTGTATTGTTTACTCGTGTGAGAGTAAGTAATACCCGGTATGATAAACACCTGGTATAAGTCCATCTCTACAGAGTGATATCAAATCTCGATACTTTTCACGAGACAATGGAATGGGTCTTTCATACAATCTGCCTAGTTCGATCTTTCTTGGATCCACAGAGTTTGAATGGCGTATTCGTTTTGATAAGTTCAGCTTTCGTTCCTGCCCCTCATAATCGTACTGAAAAAAGACGACATTTGGATCTTCAGATTCAATTCTAAATGTTCTAATTTCATTAAAGTGTATCTTGTCACCATTTGAATCTAAGTCAAAGTTTTTCAGCTTTCTTGCTACATCGGTAAAGTTCAAAAAGGAATTATTTGACATCTCGGTTACCAAATAGGGGTGGGAAGGTCTTGCTGCTCTTATGATTGAAGCCCACTGACCAGTTGTGTATACAGAGATGTTTTTGCTGGCATGTTCAATTGTTGCATGTACAGAATCACCCTCATTTTGGGTATGACCCTTTTCCAAGTACTTATGTTGTAATGAAATGAGATTGAATTTTTGTAAACATAACCATAACATAGCCATGTAAAAACGGTTTTTGTTTTGCGATCCACAATTGTCAGAATAAAACATTTTCCTTTTGCCATTGCTAGCCATGTTTTGAATGAAATCATACACACATGAACTAATTTCATTTGCACCACGTCCAGCAATTGACTCATTCCACACATAGCAATATGCCAGTGACGTGCCTAAGTTGTAGATGCTAAAATTGTATGTGCTTAATTTTCTTTTGTAGTAATAGGCAGATTCAAAACACTTTGGGGTTGGCAAAATCTCTTGCAGATCGAAACAAGCTACAGCCGAGCTGTCGTCTAAACTCTTTGCATTGTCTTTATCTTTTAGTTTTTGTTCTCTTGCAGCACTTTTGTTTTTCAAATGAGACTGATACTTATCTTCAAGCTGTATTTTGTAGGCTGTGTCAGCATTCTTGTAAGATGAGCAAAAGTTACATAAATCCTTCATTGGCTTATGAAATGCAAGATTGAACTCAGTGACAAAATATTGTCTTTATATTGCCAATTTGACTGGCACTTGCCCTTCTTTTGAACATTTTTCTATGTAGAGTCGGTACATTTTTGCTAAACTTAAGTCTGCAGACAAATACTGTTTAACATTTTTTTTCCGACAGTAGTGGCTTTCTACTGCTGGAAAAGACTTTATGGACTCCCTGGTCTGTTCCTGTGATTGCCTCTCATGTCTGTACTACAGGTACCAATAGATGTGACTTTTTTATTTGCTGTGTATATCATCTGATCTGTTATACGAGTCTAGCGTTTCTAAGAAGCAAGTTTTACACACTCTTATAACAGAATTTTCTACAGGGAGAGTCCATTTAATTGTGTTTGAACGTCTACTAGATTGTGTTAAGCCTGTTTTTTCTGTTCTGATTTTGCATGTTTCAACAAAAATTCTCTTTGTAAGATTACAGCACTCAAAGACTAAAAAGAATGAAATATTTCTTTCCTTTGCTCAAAAGTTATCTTGTCTTTGCATTTGAAACGACATTTTGTGCCTTACCCATTACCCATCATCCTTGCTCTCACAGGAATTCCCCTCTCATTGACATACGCTTCTCCCATATCTTTTCTTCTCTTCCTTACTTTTCTTTTCCACTCACTCTCATTGCGCATGCGCTTTCTACCTCTGCTTTTGCTACTACCATTCTGAACTCTATCATTTTCACCCTGTCCAATTTCATTGCTCCCTTGATCTTCACATACATCATTCAGACCTCTATCTCTTTCACCCTGCCTAATTTCATTATTACCTTGATCTTCACGTACATTATTCTGAACTCTATTATCACTTTCACCCTGCCCAATTTCATTATTACCTTGATCTTCACCCACACCATTCAGACCTCTATCTTTTTCACCCTGCCCAATTTCATTATTACCTTGATCTTCACCTACACCATTCTGAACTCTATCACTTTCACCCTGCCAAATTTCATTATTACCTTGATCTTCACCCACACCATTCAGACCTCTATCTCTTTCACCCTGTCCAATTTCATTATAACCTTGATCTTCACCTACACCATTCTGAACTGTATCATTTTCACTCTGTAGACTTTCATTTTTACCTTGACCTTCAACAGTTACTACACTATCCTGACCTCTCTCAATCTCTTTCTCTCCAATCTTCTCAGGACTCTGGCCACTTTCTTTCCTTACAATACTCACCTGGCCACTCACAGTACCATCTTGCTGACACTGCTCAACACTCTGATCTGATTTTACCCATTTCTTTTTCATTTTCTTCTTTTTTCTTGTACATACAGGGCTACTCAAGCTTGATTCAGAGGAATTGAATTCAGATTCTGATAATTTAAATTCACTTCCTGAGCTATTGAAACTTAAGTTTGAGTCATCAAAATCTGACCTCAGTTCTTCTAAATCATGCGACCTTGCTATTATTCTCTCTTTCAACACGGACAGAGGAACATTGCAGCTGGAATCTGAGTCAGAGGAAACACAGTTACTGTCAGTGGAAAATTCTGATGCTTGCAAAATATACTCTGCCATCTGCAAGCGACAGATGTACTCTCCTTCTGACATTTCAGAAAAACCACTAAATTCACTAGAGTCTGAAGTGTCGGAAGGAGAAGATGCATACTGGCATTTCTCAACTGCAATGTTCGTCAGTTCATATGGTTTGTCTTCACTAAACAAGCTTGTACAAAGCTGTTCAATGACGTTGGACACTTCTTCTAAGTTTTCATACACAGTGAGCACAGCAGTACCCTCTGGACAGTTCATGCCCAAATGGTCCCGTGAATGGGGATCAAAAACATATAGCAATGATTCACACTTCATAATTCCAATAGTATAACAATCTATAGTTAGAAATGAGAAATTTGTTATGCTCCTAACTGCATCCTCAATCGAATAAAATGGGCTTTTTGTCTCTGATTGAAAGATGGCACCACATACTGTGTTGAGAATTTCAGTTGAAAAAGTGTTTATCTTTCCTGGCAGTTCATTGATCAGCAAGAAAGAATCCTTGCCGCATTGGATATATAATTTATCTCCTTCTGTCAAAATTTCATCTAAATCATGAGCAGTCCAGTTTGACGGAGGCCTTTTCTTTGAATGGATGAAGGCGGCCAAGCAATTAGTGGTACATTGTCTACCAGCTCCAAGGAATTTTTGGTTGGCTTGATGTGTTGTTGCCTTTACTGACAGCAACCTGTATAATGAGAAGAATTACCATAAGCTTTGGTGTAACATACCGGTAGTTTCAATGATTTTATCAAACAGCACTACCAGACCAAATGCCTGATCTCCAACACACATCTGATCAAGTTGAATACTGTCTTAACACATTCCCTCCTAATGATGCATTTTGACGCCTCTGTAAAAGTCACATTTTTAAACCATTTTGATAACTAGAGCATTAAAATGTTGCTCCATAGGAGCAAATGATCTAGTTATCACAATGATTTCAAAACAATATAATTCTAAAAATCCCTTTTTTTGTAGTTCATGATCCTTTCCAGTAGATTATTTTATTCAAAGAGAATGGGTATAAAAATAGTCTAGGAGGGAATGAGTCGATAGTCATTATACAATTTTTTATAATGATTTCCTCAAGCTGCATAAAACAGTAACGGTCAGTGCATCAGACAGTTTACTAAATCTGCTGAATAAATTCATATTGCTCCTCCTCCTATGCATATTAATTAAGCATTTTCCTTTAGATTGAGAGTGAGCAACAAATTATTGTGATAGTAATAGCAGTATGTTTATGAAGATTTCCAATGGCAAACTGTGAAGACCCTGATGAGAGAGAACTCCTGCAGGAGCTCTCTCATCTGGGTCAACACTGCTTGCAGGTGCAACTATTGTCATGCTTAGCCGGTTAAGATTTAGGTTTTATTCCATTTGCATAATTATGACATCTATTTCTGTGGTAAGTACTCATAGCTAGAAGTCTGTTCCTGGATAAATTCAATGCCTTCAAATTAGTTTTAAAATACCTTCATAGATAACAAAGTTAAAGAAAAGAAGGGAAAAATCTACCTACAGACCGACCGACAGACGTTATGCAAAATTGTACCGACTGATTGACAGTCATGACATGTGCAAGCAATATACCTCCACTTCTTTCAGAAGTTGGTATAAAAATGGAACTTAAAAGATATTATGTGTGATCTTCAATGAAGATATAACACAAAACTATTACTGCTAATAGGCTCTAGAATAAATAGTGGCCCTTGGAGAAAACAAAGAGTGTCTGAAGGAACATGTGTCATCTGCTGGGAGAAGTATCACATAAAAAAAGAAAGTGTGATGGACAGACAGACAGACAGAAGAGACGATGGAAAAGTGATCCCTAAGTGACACACTGCCTCTCGGCAAGTGACACAAAAATTAAATGCCCCCCCCCATAAAAACATAAAACATCCAAATACCCCACCCACCAATGAAACTAAAACAAAATGTACATTCAAGATGTAAATCTGACATATATGTAGTTAATAGGATTATATCTGAATGCAAGCATTATTATGTATATCTTTGTGAATTCAAACTTGTATTAAATTTTAACTTGCCTCGACATTTTCTCCGTTTCCTCCACCTTTAAAAAAAGAGCGGCTTCTGACTTCATAGCCATGTGTTAATGTCAAGGTCAGGCATGTCATTTCTGAAAGTGTCGAAATTTATTCCTGAGTTCTCTTGCATTTCACAATTTCATAAAAATATTTTTGTTATATATTTCAAATGATTTTTGAAAATACATTCTTTTATTTTCCTTTTTTGTCATACATGTATTAAGTGCTGAACTATTGTATCTTGAGATACAATAGTTTTCCACTAACACATTCACTGAAAGCAAGTGATCAGTTAAATGGAAAACTATGGTGCTTGAGATACAACAGTTTTCCAGGTAAAACTTCCAGCAATTAAGTATAAATGTTAATGCAATACTATTGTATCTTAAGTTACAATAGTATTCCATAAACTAATTATAGTTGGGCATTATAGTAAAACTATGGTATCTCAAGATACAATAGTTTTACAAGTATGAAAATATTCATTTCAGATACAATAGTTTTGCAAATTTTGAATATTTCAATAACTATTGCAGGGATGGCTAAAATATTTTTACAGCATATGTGTCTTACATTGCAAACCTGTTTTTTTATGGCGTTCAAACGCCATATACTAGTCGGTCTCTTTATGGCAACGAGTTCACTTGTCTAGTGTACATGCGCAAGACAAAATAGTTTTCTTCAAGTCTGCACTAGTTTGGTTGTAGAATGTTCATGTATTTGTTTACTCTTCATGTATTTAATAATAATTCGCTGTGCGAGATAATTACTACTAATCTATACAAAGATAAACTTTTTAAAAGTCTTGAATTTTAATAAACTCCAAGTATGTCGATGCTCCAGAGTGGGCCCTGTACTTTAATCGGAAGAAGAAGAAGAAGAAGCGAACGAATATTTTTGCCGTAGTTTTCGCAACACCTTGGCATTCTAAAGCAGAAGGAATATAGCCGAGGTTTCCGATTGCATTTACACATTCGTAACTGATTAGCATATAGACCTACATCTTCAGCCAATCAAACTGCCTTTTGCATCGCATTCGGTCATTTCCGTTTGACCCGTACTCAAAATTAGAAATAGGAAGTTTCATAAAGGACAAGGTCAAAGAAATTCCATATACACATTTATCACGCATCGAACAGCGTGTTTTGACTATGGCACCCAACCTCAACACAAGTCTAAGTCTTACAAGAAGTAAAACCGTAAAAACACGGGGTTCTATCGGCTTATCAAAGTAAGTATTATCCATAGAAGGTTTTCAACACATATTCAATCAAATTATATTCCAGTGTCAATAACAACTGTCTCTTCTATGTATCGTGTAACGGCCGAGTCTGCTCAAGACGTTTGTGTCGTGTAAAAGCGAAAGTAGGTAGCAATTTGTTGAAATGTCTTTCCCAGCTTACAACTCTACTTCTGACTGTAGTTCTAAATTAGAGTTTCATCAGGTTCCAAACAACTACCGTAATTGTATGTACATGTATGGATCTACTTAGTAATTAAAAATAAAAACAGTCTACCTTCAAATTTGTAAGCAGACTACATTTATTCAAAATAAACGAGTGCTGAACATGGAAAAATAAGTGTTATGTGTAAGAATAAGTTAAACAAAAAATGTAGTTTAGCCTTTGTATCATTTTGATGTTGTGCTTCAGTTTTTGCATCAGCTTTGGACATGAAAGCATTTATTGACCCTTTACTTCATGAATATTCATACAAGAAATAATGACATCATGAATATAATTAAGCTATTCTTTTGCCATAGTAGAAACTAGAAGCATGCCAATATATAAACAGCAGATCATGAGATGGCTCCTTTTGTTTCAGTCTGTCATATTTTTATGCCCCCAATCAAGAATCAAGGGGGTGGGGGCTGACTTTGTTGGCTTGGCTCAAACTTTAATGTTGGCAATAACGTTGTAGCCATTGCACATACATACTTCAAACCTGGCATGTCTATGCAGCTTACAGAGGCGAACATTTTTATTTATTTATTTTTTATTATGTTTTTGCCCTTTCTGTTTGTTTGTTTGTTTGTTTGTCTGTTTGTTTGTCAGCAACTTTAACATTGGTCATAACTTTTGAACCAGTACAGATAGAGACTTGATATTTGGCGTGCTTGTGTATCTCATGAGGCTGCACATTTTGAGGGGTGACATGACAAGATCAAGGTCATCCTTCAGGGTCAAATGTCAAATATATGGGTCAAATCACCGACTTTAACATTGGCCATAACTTTTGGACCAGTAGAGATAGAGACTTGATATTTGGCGTGCTTGTGTATCTCATGAGGCTGCACATTTTGAGGGGTGACATGACAAGATCAAGGTCATCCTTCAGGGTCAAATGTCAAATTATCTGTTATTTGGCTGTAACTTTAACGCAACTTTAACATTGGTCATAACTTTTGGACCAGAAAAGATAGAGACTTGATATTTGGCATGCTTGTGTATCTCATAAAGCTATACGTCTTTATTGGTGACATGTCAAGGTCAAGGTCATCCTTCAGGGTCAAAGGTCAAATTGTGTTTCTTTGTCTGTAACTTTATTATTGGCCATAACTTTTGAACAAGTTCAGATAGAGACTTAATATTTGGCATACTTGTGTATCTCATGAAGCTGCACAGTTTGGGAGGGGGACATGTCAAGGTCATTCTTCAGGGTCAAAGGTCACCAACTTCAAATTGGCCATAACTTTTGAACCAATAGCGATAGAGTCTTGATATTTGGTATACATGTGTATCTCATGAAGCTGCATATTTTGTCAAGGTCAAGGTCATCTTTCAAGGTCAAAGGTCACAGACTTTACATTGTCCATAACTTTTGAACCAGTAGAGATACAGACTTGATAGTTTGTATATATGTGTTTCTCATTTGGCTGCACAGTTTCAGGGGTGACATGTCAAGGTCATCTTTGAAGGTCAAAGGTCATTAACATTGGCCATAACGTTTGAACCAGTAGATATACAGCCTTGATACTGGTATGCATGTGTATCTCATGAAGCCGAACAGTTTGAGGAGTGACATGTCAAGATCAAGGTCATCCTTCAGGGTCAAATATCATATTGAGGGGGCATAGTGTTTCACAAACACATCTTGTTCATTTATTTTTTTTGGGTGGGGGGTGAGGGGGCTTATTAAAATCAAGGTTATATTACAGTTAAATGTCACATTATGGGTCAAATTTATATTTGTCACAATCGGGGGCATAGTGTTTCACAAAAATGTGTTGTTATTAATACTGTTATCAATTCCAAGACGTTATTGTTATTAACGTGTACATCAATTCCCCCTACACATAACATCCATATCAAACCTGAATGCCATTATGGCCATTCAGGCCTTTGATTTTCAGAAAATGTCATTTTCTGAAAAAAAAGCGAGTTACAATAGTTTTCCGTTAAGCGATCGATTTGTCACCCGTGACGACTCTCTTGTTAAAATTGTTTTTTTTAATATTCATGATGCCATCTTTTTTACATGAATACTCATGGAGTAAAGGGTTAAGCGATGTTGAATGTAATATTGAATTTAAGGTTCTCCGACTATGGCTATCAATTTGTGTGTAAATTAAATGCCTCATTATGCAACATCCAAACTGTTTGAGAAATTGCCTTTAATCTCCTTTTGAATAACCCTTTTCTTCAGCAAAAACTCGTTTCTATGACTTTGTAGACCCAGATCAGACTGCTCATATAGAAACAATCTAATTGGGGTTTGACCGGTTGTATTTGCTTGTGGAATAATATAGATCTGATGTTCACAGGGGGCAATTTCGTGGGTCTACATGGTCTAAAAAGTCGAAAAAAGATTGATTGGGTCTAGTAGTGTTATATAACACTAAATCGACCCAATCAATTTTTTTTACTTTTTAGACCATGTAGACCCACGAAATGGCCCCCTGTGGATCTGATTCTGGATAAAATTTTGTAACATGGTGAAAAAGTTGTGACTCGACTGGGGGCCTCTGGCTTACCATGCCAATACTCTACCGACTGAGCTACCAAGCTACACAGTAAAGTTTATCAACTTATTTCACCATAATCTCTACCTGGCTACACACACCCCCTCTACACAAGAATTCGTCCCGAATTCTTACTCAAAGAACACTCCACGAGTGTCTTTTATAACACATTATCTTCATATATAATCTTCATATTATCTTCATATAAATCACCTTATTGAGCATTCGGAACACTTCAGTTATTTCCGGGTCCTGGATGCAAAGGGAGCGGTTATTGTTTTCGCTTGTTATCGTAGCGCCGTCTGTCGTCATAATTTAATCTGGTTCCCCGCTTCACATTATGACACCTTGCAAATTACTATTGGGACGATGGCATTTTAATGCCATAATTGTAATGAGAATGCTAGTGGATTACTTTGACTTTTCATCGACATTTTGGTTTCTAATTGATTTTCTTTTATTCGATTTAGTATTGTTGATGTCAAATTAACTAATAATAAACAGTACACCCAAATCAGTCGTTGCTTGTTTAGCCAAGGTTAGATTATTTCCAAATGAGAAGACAAAATTAGAACGCCGAACAAGATAATATTTTATGACATCAATTTTTAAAATAAAAACACAACATCCGAACAAAAAATGAATAACAAACAACAATTTATAAAATGAAAACACAGAATACGAACAAAAATTGAATAACAAACATGTAACAAAAAGTTAAAATTTGCAATAATAATACAAATGATGACATACAAAAGAGCATAATGGCATAAACATAGCATAATGAATGAACTGGCGGATATCCCCTTCCATATCTTTGACCTTGACCTTTGTCCTTGAAATTGGTCTTGAAATTGGCAGGCAAAATCCTGTACTTTGAACTCCTTCACTTTCAACCTGATTCACTTGATTCTTGTTTTGGCTTGTAATATGGGGAGCTGGTGTCGCAAAGTCGCAAACTCCTCCTTCAGTTTTAAAGTTACTGAATTTATTTTTGGGATACGTAATAGTCATAAATAGCAGATTGCGCAAGACACAATTTTCATGTGTTTACGGTTAGCCATTGTAGAATTATCTCCCCCCCCCATAACTTTGAATATTTTTTGTCATTTTTGCATGAAACATGGGGAGTTGGTGTCACAAACTCCTCCTTCATTTTGAAACTTATTAAATTGATACTTGCCATACATACTAAACATGAATAGTACATGTGCAAGACACAATTTTCCTGTGTTTAGTGTTAGCAATTACAGAATTTTCTCTATTTGAACTTTGGGTATTTTTGTTATTTGGTCCTGTTACATGTTCAAAACTTGGATTTGCAATCAAAGCTGCCGTGTGGGGGTATTCATCACCTTTAGTTATAGTTCTAGTTTTTTATACGCCCACCTAATAAAGGTGGTCGTATATTGTCGTGGCCCTGTCCGTCCGTCCGTCCGTCCGTTCGTTCGTCCGTCAACATTTTTTTTGTCCGCTGTTTTCTGGGAAAACTATTTGACAGATATTAATAAAACTTCACACAAATGTTTAATGCATCAAGATCTGAAGCTGAGTTGATTCTGAGGTTCGTTTGATTTTTCATTTCAGAGTTATGGCCCTTGTTTTTAAAATATGCAAATAGTTTGTCCGCTGTTTTCTGGGAAAACTATTTAAAAAATATTAATGAAACTTCACACAAATGTTTAATGCATCAAGATCTGAAGCTGAGTCGATTCTGTGGTTCATTTGATTTGTCGTTTTGGAGTTATGGACCTTTTAATTAAAAATAGTGCAAATACATGCAAATAGATTGTCCGCTGTTTTCTGGGAAAACAATTTGACAGATATTAATGAAACTTCACAAAAATGTTTAATGCATCAAGATCTGAAGCTGAGTCAGGTCTGAGGTTCATTTGATTTGTCATTTCGGAGTTATGGCCCTTTTACTTAAAATAGTGCAAATACATGCAAATAGTTTGTCCGCTGTTTTCTGGGAAAACTATTTGACAGATATTAATGAAACTTCACACAAATGTTTAATGCATCAAGATCTGAAGCTGAGTTGATTCTGAGGTTCATTTGATTTTTCATTTCAGAGTTGTGGCCCTTGTTTTAAAAATAATGCAAATAGTTTGTCCGCTGTTTTCTGGGAAAACTATTTAAAAGATATTAATGAAACTTCACACAAATGTTTAATGCATCAAGATCTGAAGCTGAGTCGATTCTGTGGTTCATTTGATTTGTCGTTTTGGAGTTATGGACCTTTTAATTAAAAATGGTGCAAATACATGCAAATAGTTTGTCCGCTGTTTTCTGGGAAAACTATTTGACAGATATTAATGAAACTTCACACAAATGTTTAATGCATCAAAATCTGAAGCTGAGTTGATTCTGAGGTTTATTGGATTTTTCTTTTCAGAGTTGTGGCCCTTGTCCTTAAAAAATATGCAAACAGCTTTTCTGCTGTTTTCTGGAAAAATTATTTGAGAGATATTAATGAAACTTCACACAAATGTTTAATGCATCAAGATCTGAAGCTGAATTGATTCTGAGGATCATTCGATTTTTCTTTCAGAGTTATGGCCCTTGTCCTTAAAAAATAATGCAAATAGTTTGTCTGCTGTTTTCTGGGAAAACTATTTGAGAGATATTAATGAAACTTCACAAAAATGTTTAATGCATCAAGATATGAAGCTGAGTTGATTCTGAGGTTCATTTGATTTTTCATTTCAGAGTTATGGCCCTTTCCTAAAAAAGATGCAAATAGTTTGTCCGCTGTTTTTTGGGGAAATTATTTTAAAGATATTAATGAAACTTCACAGAAATGTTTAATGCATCAAGATCTGAAGCTGAGTAAATTTTGAGATTTATTTGATTTGTCGTCTCGGAGTTATGGCCCTTTTACTTAAAAAATAATGCAAATATATGCATATAGTTTGTCCGCTGATTTCTAAACTGTTTAACAGATATTAATGAAACTTCATACACCTGTTTAATACATCAAGACCTGAAGCTAAGTTTGATTCTGAGGATCATTTGATTTGTTGTTTCGGAGTTATGGCCCTTGCACTTAAAAGAATAATGCAAATCTATGCAAATATGAGGATGGCCATAACTTTTCATTTGAAATGATATTTACTTCAATTTTTGTAAAAAATAGTATCACCTTAATATGGAAATCAAGATCTGAAGCACAGATTAGAAAATGTCAACACTTATGAAGCATGTTGAATCGGAGAACATTTGCAAGTGGGCGTATTATGTACCGTATGCGGTACTCTTGTTCAAAGAACTAGTTGCAAGGCTACAACGACCCGGATACAAAAAAACTCACCGGGCCGACACCTACAGAAAAGCATAGCAATTGTCACATGTGAGGATCCTTCCAATCTTGGTCTACAAACAGTTTGGATCCTCAGTTACTCTGTGTACTGGATTTTATTAGGATTTTGAAAACATTTTGGATCCAGATAAGTGTACTTTTTATAGGTACAGTCTGATTGTTAAGGATAAGTATACTCATCTCTTAGGGTTCAATGACATAATACTTTTTCAATAATAACGAGAGTGTCAAATCCTTAAAATAATGACGCCAAGTTACTCAGTGTCTCATCTGGATCCAAACTGTCTGCAATGGTCATTTCATTTTTTACGATTACACGATTAACATTACATAATATTAGGAGTAATAATTCAATTAATGGCAAGGGCGTGTGTGATAATCCATTTAGGAACGTGTTCGTTGTATCATTGAAAGTCAGGCATCAATTATACTGTTCATTTCAAATCAATTGGAGTCATTTCATTATTATTAGTGGTGTAACAATACATCAAACTATCGCACTATCGTGATAGTTCTCTATCCCAGTTACACTATCGATAGTTATTTCCAATTGACAATAGACTATTGCAATAGTTGCTCTGACTATCGATAGTTTCAATAGTTCTTTCATATAATTGACACTGTGTTTTCAAGATGGCGTCGACCATCGCAGAGATCGAGTTTGTTAAAAACAAAAGCGGTAAAACACAAGTGGCAAAGCCCAATTCATTTTAAATCATTTCCACATATATTGCTTTAAATTGCACATGTCGGTCGGTAGATCGCTGGTTTCCGAATGATAACTAATAAACGACTTGGCATAGAATCTTAAACTTGATGTGGTGGTTGGTCATGACAAGTAGATGACTTATAATGTTTTTGAGGTCACTAGGTCAAAAGTCAAGGTCACAATGACCTAAAATGGTGAAATAGTTTCCGATCAATAACTGCCTAAGGGTTTGGCTTGGGATCTTAAAACTTGCTGTGGTGGTTGGTCATGACCACTAGATGACCCCAATTGTTTTTGAGGTCACTAGGTCAAAGGTCAAGGTCACCATAACCATAACTAGTTAAATGGTTTCCGATCAATAACTGCTCAAGGGTTCAGCTTTGACTCTTCAAACTTGCTGTGGTGGTTGGTCATGACCACTAGATGACCCCTATTGAGTTTGAGGTCACTAGGTCAAAGGTCAAGCTCACCATGACCTTAACTGATTAAATGGTTTCCGATCAATAACTGCTCAAGGGTTGGTTTAGAATCATCAAACTTGCTGTGGTAGTTGGTTAGGACCACTGGATGTAGTGGATGACCCCTATTGTTTTTGAGGTCACTAGGTCAAAGGTCAAGGATATCATGACCTTAACTGGTAAAATGGTTTCTGATCAATAACTGCTCAAGGGATTTGCTTAGGATCTTCAAATTAGCTTAGTTGGTTGGTCATGACAACTAGATGAGCTCTGTTTTATTTGACATAATCGTCAAAGGTTCTGTTTTTAGCTCACCAGAGCACAAAGTGCTCAGGGTGAGCTTTTATGATCGCCCGTTGTCCGTCAGCGTGCGTCGTTCGTCGTCCGCCATCAAAAATTTGAACCTTTAAAAATCTATTACTCTGAATCTACAGGGATCTCAACTTTCATCTTTGTCACATAGCATCATATTCAGGTCCTCTACAAAAGTTATATAAATTATGCCCCTGGGGTCAAAATTGACCCCACCCAGGGGTGCCTTGTTTTCAGTAGAAACATATAGTAAAACTTTGAAAATCATCTCCTCTGAAACCAGTAGGTTCTCAGCTTTCATAATTGGTACATAGCATCAAGTTCAGGTGCTCTACAAAAGTTATATAAATTATGGCCCGGGGGTCAAAATTGGCCCCGCCCCAGGGGTGGGCAGTTTTCAAAAGAATTATATAGTGCAAACTTTGAAAATCTTCTTCTCTGAAACTGAAAGGTGGTCACCTTTCATATTTAGCACATAGCAGCATGTTCAGGTCCTCTACGAAAGTTATATGAATTATGACCCCGGAGTCAAAATTGGCCCAGCCCCAGGGGTGGGCAGTTTGGAATAGAAACAAATAGTGAAATCTTTGAAAATCATCTTCTCTGAAACTGGAAGGCTCCAAGCTTTCATATTTGGCACATAGCATCATGTTCAGGTCCTCTACAAAAGTTATATAAATTATTCCCCTGGGGTCAAAATTGGCCCCGCCCCAGGGATGGGCAGTTTTCAATAGAAACAAACAGTGAAATCTTTGAAAATCTTCTCCTCTGAAACCTGAAGTTTCTCAGCTTTCATATTTGGCACATAGCATCATGTTCAGGTCCCCTACAAAAGTAATATAAATTATGGCCCCGGGGTCAAAATTGGCCCTGCCCCAGGGGTTGGCAGTTTTCAATAGAAACAAATAGTGAAATCTTTGAAAATCTTCTTCTCTGAAACCGGAAGGCTCCTAGCTTTCATATTAGGCACATAGCATCATGTTAAGGTCCTCTACAAATGTTATATAAATTATGGCCCCAGGGTAAAAATGGGCCCAGCCCCAGGGATGGACAGTTTTCAATAGAAACAAATAGTGAAATCTTTGAAAATCTTCTTCTCTGAAACTGGAAGGCTCTCAGCTTTCATATTTGGCACATGGCATCATGTTCGGGTCATCTACTAAAGTTATAAATTATGGTCTCGGGGTCAAAATTGGCCCCGCCCCAGGGGTGGACAGTTTTCAATAGAAACAAATACATGTAGTGAAATCTTTGAAAATATTCTTCTCTGAAACTTGAAGGCTCTCAGCTTTCATATTTCGCACAGAGCATCATGTTCAGGTCCCCTTCAAAAGTTATATAAATTATGGTCCTGGGGTCAAAATTGGCCCTGCCACAGTGATGGGCAGTTTTCAATAGAAACATATTGAGAAAACTTTGAAAATCTTCTTCTCTGAAACTGGAAGGTTAATCCCAGCTTTCATATTAGGCACATAGCATCATGTTCATAAGTTATATAAATTATTCCCCAGGGGTCAAAATTGGCCCGCCCCAGGGCCGGCTAGTTTTCTATAGAAACATATAGTGAAAACTTTGAAAATATTCTCCTCTGGTTGTCTGGTGAGCGCTTCAGGGCCATTCTGGCCCTCTTGTTAATGTTAAGAACTGACTCCAGTGTTATTTTTAACAGCATCAAAATTTCATGTAACACCTGCATTACATTGTATTGTTTTTCCGCCAAAATGCATTTTGGTGTCAAACACTTTTGGGGCATTTGTCACCTGTAACGACTTTCTTGTTAAATTTAATACTTATTCAGGCATCTATCAGGTTGAATTATTACAATTTACTCTCTGACATCCTGACAAATAAATGTAGATAAACAAGATATAAATTATAAGACAGGTGGTTGCTCACCCTTTACTTCTTTAACCCTTTCCCTCATATAAAAACCTTTTCATTCATCTGTAAACAGTAGATCCAGATCAGACAGCTCCTATAGCAGCCATCTGATCTGGGTCTGCTGTTTGTTAACGGAATTTGATATAGATCTTTTTTCTATAGTTTATGAAATGGCCACAATATTCCACATTTCATTATTTTGTGGCTTCAGTAGGTATTGAAAATTGGAATGAATATTAGTTCACATTTGTTTACTCTAAATGGTGATATCGAGCTACTTTCGGTTTTGACGATATCCCGGCAGACTGCAACCATTACAAAACTAGCATGATGATGCTGTCTTACAGCTCATTAATGAAACTAGAATGAATAAATAACAGGGAAAGGGTTAATAAATAATGATGTTTTGAGATTTATTGTTAGTGACAGTCAGAGGCAGAGGACTCGTTGCTAAACATGGAATGCTTCAGAAGTGGAAGAAGGAGGTCCGAAACTTCGGGAGTTCAAAGCCATTTATAAACTGCATGCGCGTAAACTTCCTACTCAAAACATGAACAGACTTGAGAAATGGGTGTGACAGACCTGTTTACTGATACGTTTTGGCCGTAGTTTCTACGTTTTAGCAGGGAAAACTACGCACTACAATTTAAGAACGAAATTGCTACGGTTTTTTTCAAGTTGGGATTTTTCCTCCCTTTTTGCACTTTTCCGCTCAATACAAACATGTATAAGTTATTTGAACACTCTATCATTAATCAATTGATTGTGAAAACGTCGGCAAATCATCTTTTTCTGCATTAAAAAAGCGTCCTTGGTTATCTGTGACGTAAATATAGGATGTAGTTAATATTATCCAATCAGCGAGCAGCTTTCCCGTTTCTCCTTATGGGATGCTGCAAAGCACATGGCGACTAATAGCGGCGGAAAAAAATTGAACCATCAATATTTCAATAAAATAATGATATTATAGGATGCACTCAATGAACATAATCATGCCAGAAAGTGCAATCAAGATTGGATTTAGCAGTATTCATGGATCTCTAGAGAGTGCAAGTATAATAAGTACAAATCACTATGCTCGCTATGTAAGAAAGTACAAAAATGAGTCATGCAGGAAACACCACATACAGAACAAACTGTCGCCCGAACAGCAACACAAGGAAACAGCAAATGTACATAACTATAAAAACAACAAGAGACGCACAAAGACAAAACAAACATGCAATAGGGGGAAGATGGAAGTACCGCCTTGGAACGGTCAGTGACAAAAGTCTTTGGGGGGTTAAACTGGTTTATGGGCGCCCAACCTCACTTATTCCATCCCCACCCTAAAAGACAAACAGTGTAAATAAACGTATCCATTGAAAGTGAAAGTTGTGTAAAATGGGCGAACTCGGTCGCAGTAAAGTCACATGCGAAAGGTCAGCGATTTCAAAAATACCAGGAACAGATAAAGTCAATAACTGGTTTGACAATCTTTGTTTTTCAAGTTACCCCAATTCCCAAATAGATCTCTTCTCCGCCGACTGCTGAAATGACTATACCCCACCCACCTCCAGCCCGGTGTTGAATTCTGCATCATGCATGCCATGTCGCTCAGTGTCAAATTTTGCCCTAACGAACGAGCTACCGATAGGTTTGATAGCAGAACTATTATGGACAATTCAACCATAGTTCCTCATTATTTCTATAAATCAAATGAAAATCTATTTCAAAACTGTTCTAGATGATGTTTTTGACGGTCAGATTGCTGATATTTTTTCTTGTGGAGAGAGAAATACGTTGTGCATATGTTGCTTTGGTCAAAGACCTATGATAACAATGTTATAGCAGAACATATTACTATTAAAACTATGTTGTTAGATCTACAAGAAATTATAAGCTACTTTGTTCAAGTTTGTTAACCTTTTTGATGATAGTCTGATAAGACTGTAAAACCTTAAAGTAAGTTCACTGATCTTCTTGGACCTTAAATTTGGGGGATATGGCCTTTAAAAGCCCTGAAAGTATTTGCTTAAGATTTCTGCAGGAACCATGTTTTTGTTTGATTAGTATATAATGCATAAACATACACCATTTTACACTTTCTTGAAAAAAGAGTAGATACAGATCAGACAACTACTGTTTGCTATATGCCTGATGTATGATAATAATGTTTTATGCAACATATTGATTCTGCACTGACCATTGTGGCAAAACAATCCCCTGTTTCTTAGATCATTATATAGAATTCATTCAATATTCATGAAGGCATACATTTTTTAAATGAATATTCATCAAGCATAAGATTCAATTTTCAAGTTGAGAATTTGCTTGTCACATAATAATTACATGTTGGCGTAGCTGTATTTCCACTGGACCCAGATCACATAGGTTCCTCAGGAACTGAACTGATCAGGATCAGCACTATTTACTATGGATCATTTATTTTTCGGCAGTGTCTTAACTCTTTGTATTCTTCTTTTGAAAACTAATTAGCAGAACAAGAGATAATTAAAAGGTCTACACATGTTTTAATGAGACAAACTATGTAAAACGTTAAAACTACTGATGGACATCCAAAAACTACTGACAGTCCCTTTGAAAACTACGGATACAACATACAACGGGTAAACAGGTCTGGTGTGAACAAACTAGAAAATCAACACTTTCACTGTGACATGCGGTTTTGCATGTGGATGTGTGCCCAAAATAATTGTTGATTTTATGTTTTTTCTTGGCTGATTTCATTCATCATTACTAAAGCGTTCAACTACATTGATTAGACTGGTACACCAGTTTATTGCACTTTAAAAACACGGCGGTTAGAACCGAAAATAAAGAACCAGTCTGGGGTCTTGTATAATACACGGACACATTCTGGCCCAATTTGAAGGGACAATCGGCGATTTTTCAAAAACAAATTCATTTCTTGAAGAATTTGAAGCGGCCATTTTGGTCGCCGGTCGGCTTTATTGAGAACACTGCACATATTTCAATAATTTTAAACATCAGTGTCACTAAAACTGTTACTTTTGGAGGGGAATTTTTTTTTCAATTAGGGGAAAAATATAAAATACTTTTCAGGAGGGGAAAAGGGCCCCACATTGAGGCCCAAAAAAAGCCTGAAAAAAACCCAGGGTAGCTTGTATATTTTTCTCTCAAGGAAGCAAAATCCCCTCTAGAAACTTGTTTTTCAATCGATGCCCAAAATTCCCCATGTGAGAAGAATGTAATAAAGAGATAGAACTAGATAGCCGATAGCAAAGACAGGGCAGTTTTTATATCGACACAGGTTAATAGGCTAAAATACCGACCGCATTTCTCTATACATACGACGCCTCGTGAATTAGCCGGGCCGAGACACACCTCCGCCGTAAACCAATGAGGCGTCGTGTTAACAAAATTCTCAGTACACCCGAGTAGAACCAAAATGGTAGCTGCTTGACAAAATCAAAATATCACCCAGAAAAAGGTTAGTTTCATTTCATATAAAATATTTATTGAGACATTGAGCATGGATTGTGACGACATTTTATAGCATTGCGACAGTTGCTTGAATCTGTGTTTTCATTGGGATTTAGCTGTGTTTTACCCGTGATAGATTTGCCAAAACCGTGCAATCGTATCTCTTCCGAAAATCAGTTGATGGCTGTTTGAGGTTGAATATATCATGTGATTTGGAAAGTATTGAAATAGCAGTAGTATACTCGTAACAAGTATTCAATACATATTTTGTTAAAATTGGTAGGAAATTGTTTGATTAATATTGTAAAAATGGAGAGGGATGTGCGTTTTCTGTACAAAACGAATGGAGAGTAAATGACTTTGGAAACGTTTGCTGGTTTATGAAAATTAATTCAATGAAAAGTTTTTGATATTTGGATATTGTTTAAGGACCTTGGGTGGGGCTGTAATCGATCAAAGCAACATACACACAGGCAACTATGCACTCACAGACCAAGAATGAGAGCATAGTTGACCTGTTCAAGGCTGAAAAACCAAATGCTATTGAGTTGTAATGTAGATTCAATAATCATATTAAACTATCAGAGCTGCAATTAGTACTCTGTTCATTTGCAATGTCCCCTGTTCATCAGTTTGTATTTCATAATCTTCCCCTAAAACATTTATTTCGTGCTTATATTTTCCCCTAAAACATTCATTTTGCGCTTATTTTTAGCTCACCAGAGCACAAAGTGCTCAGGGTGAGCTTTTGTGATCACCCGTTGTCCGTCGTCCGTCGGCGTGCGTCGTCCGTCGTTCGTCATCCGTCGTCAACAATTTTAACCTTTAAAAATCTTCTCCTCTGAATCTACAGGGATCTCAACTTTTATCTTTGGCACATAGCATCATATTCAGGTCCTCTACAAAAGTTATATAAATTATGCCCCTGGGGTCAAAATTGACCCCGCCCCAGGGGTGCCTTGTTTTCAATAGAAACATATAGTAAAACTTTGAAAATCTTCTCCTCTGAAACCAGAAGGTTCATAGCTTTCATAATTGGCACAAAGCATCATGTTCAGGTGCTCTACAAAAGTTATATAAATTATGGCCCTGGGGTCAAAATTGGCCCCGCCCCAGGGAAGGGCAGTTTTCAATAGAATCATATAGTGCAAACTTTGAAAATCTTCTCCTCTGAAAATGGAAGGTTATCAGCTTTCATATTTAGCACATAACATCATGTTCAGGTCCTCTACAAAAGTTTATAAATTATGGCCCCTGGGTCAAAATTGGCCCCGCCCCAGGGGTGGGCAGTTTTCAATAGAAACAAATAGTGAAATCTTTGAAAATATTCTCCTCTGAAACTGGAAGGCTCACAGCTTTCATATTTGGCAAATAGCATCATGTTTAGGTCCTCTACATAAGTTATATGAATTATGGCCCCGGGGTCAAAATTGGCCCCGCCCCAGGGGTGGGCAGTTTTCAAAAGAAACAAATAGTGAAATCTTTGAAAATCTTCTTCTCTGAAACTGGAAGGCTCTCAGCTTTCATATTTAGCACATAGCATCATGTTCAGGTCCTCTACATAAGTTATATAAATTATGGCCCCGGGGCCAAAATTGACCCCGCCCCAGGGGTGGACAGTTTTCAGTAGAACCAAATAGTGAAATCTTTGAAAAAAAATTCCTCTGAAACTAGAAGGTTCTCAGCTTTCATATTTGGCACATAGCATCATGTTCAGGTCCTCTACAAAAGTTATATAAAGTATGGCCCCGGGGTCAAAATTGGCCCCGCCCCAGGGGTGGGCAGTTTTCAATAGAAACAAATAATGAAATCTTTGAAAATCTTCTCGTCTGAAACTGGAAGGTTCTCAGCTTTCATATTTGGCAAATAGCATCATGTTCAAGTCCTCTACAAAAGTTATATGAATTATGGCCCTGGGGTCAAAATTGGCCACGCCCCAGGTGTGGACAGTTTTCAATAGAAACAAATAGTGAAATCTTTGAAAATCTTTTCCTCTGAAACTGGAAGGTTCTCAGCTTTCATATTTGGCACATATCATCATGTTCATTATGGCCCCTTGGTCAAAATTGGCCCCGCCCCAGGGGTGGGCAGTTTTCAATAGAAACAAATGGTGAAATCTTTGAAAATCTTCTCGTCTGAAACTGGAAGGTTCTCAGCTTTCATATTTGGCACATAGCATCATGTTCAAGTCCTCTACAAAAGTTATATAAATTGTGCCGCTTGGGTCAAAATTAGCCACGCCCCAGGGCAGGCTAATTTGCTATAGAAACATATAGTGAAAACTTTGAAAATCTTCTCCTCTGATTGTCTGGTGAGCGCTTCAGGGCCATTCTGGCCCTCTTGTTTCTCCTCCAGAAAGGCCAGGCCCCTTCCCCTAAATCTGAGAAAAAACCCTGTAAAGGGTAAAACAAATGTGTTTCCTGTATCAATATGTATATTATTTAGAACTCTGACTTGGAAATGTATAGTTCAAATGTAATTTTAAACTCTACAGTAACAGTTCTGGTTATTGGCATAAATAATGAAATGTTTTCTATTGTAGGGTATTTCTGATATTTCTTTGCATCACCTTTGACCTTACCAGTTTCAGACTGTGGACATTTCCCTTCTGGATCCTGACTTGAGTGTTTGATCTGCAGAGAAAAAAAACCTTCTGGATCCTGACTTGAGTGTTTGTTCTGCAGGGAAAAAAACATGGCAGAATTTGAAGGTAAATATCAAAGATAGCATTTACTGTGATAGACATGTTGATGCCCGTCGCAAGCAGCCCAGATCCCGATGAGTCACCTACTCAATTTACATCTTACTAGAGTACGAACATTTTAACCATACCCCCTTTTGAAAAAACCAGTCTATTGCTTTGCACATGTCGGTAGGGTCGGTTGGTACATCGAACAGTTTCTGATCAATAACTGATAAATGGCTAGGCATAGAATCTTCAAACTTGCTGTGGTAGTTGCTCATGACCACTAGATGACCCCTATTGTTTTGAGGTCACTAGGTCAAAAGTCAAGGTCACCATGATCTTAACTGGTGAAATGGTTTCCGCCTAATTACTGCTCAAGGGTTTGGTGTAAGGTCTTCAATCTTGCTGTGGTAATTGCTCATGACCACTAGATGACCCCTATTGTTTTTGAGGTCACTAGGTCAAAGGTCAAAGTCACAATGATCTTAACTGGTGAAATGGTTTCCAATCAATAACTGCTCAAGGGTTTGATTTAGGGTCTTCAATCTTACTGTGGTAGTTTGTCATGATTACTAGAATACCTATATTGTTTATGAGGTCACTAGGTCAAAGGTCAAGGTCACTATGACACAATTTTCATTTGTTTAGCGCTGGGCATTGCAAATTTATCTCCAATAGAACTTTAATTATTTTTGTGTTTTGTCCTTTTACATGGGTAGTTGGTGTCGCAAACTTGAATTTGCAATCAAAGCTGCTATTGGGGATAGGGGGTATTTCATTTATTTATCACCTTAGTGATAGTTCTAGTTTTAGAATATTTATGCAGTAAAGGGTTTAATCCAAAGGTAAGGGGAGATATTTGTTTTAGTGCACTAAATTAGCGCTAGTTATTAGAATCATAGTGTTTTTTGTTACAGATGTTCTTCAGCACCAAAAGGTTCTGGATCAAAACCGTTCAAAGCTAATTGATGTTATGGATCCACTGCCACTTTTGGACATGATGATGGAGATCGATTTTGACAAAAGATCTCGGTTGCGAGATATTAAGGTAGGTTAGAACATTTATTTAAGTGACTTTTAATCTTATTTATATAAATTGTTTATCATATGTTTTTGCCCTGTCTGTTTGTCACCAACATTAAAGTTGGTCATAACTTTTGAGCCAGTACAGAGAAGAGACTTTCAGAATATAGGGCCTCCAATATCTTTAATCCGAAGGCGGGGATAATTGTGTGGTTTAATTTTATCGTAATTAGGTGAACACAAACCGCCATAATTCTACTCTGTTAAAAGGCGGTGACGTGTATTTATGGTGTAAAGGAACCATGAGTTGTGAAGAACTGTGCCAGTGCTTAGATTCATATTTTGTACATGTACAGTGTGTCTTCATCTTGCATTGTAATATTTGTAGGTTGAAAATCATTCTTAAATAATTTTATTAAATAAAGTCGAGAAGCTAAAGAAATGGCTGTACAAATGTGACATTACGGTTGTTTAAATTATGCTGAAAGAATTAGTTTCACATGTTTCTACAGTGCTCCCTCCGAACAACGACACTTTACGGAAACACATAAAAGTGTCGTTGTGGGGAGGGTGTTGTTGTTGGGAGGAACACTACACTGACGTATTTTGACAGATGGATGGATGCGTTGATGATTTAATAAATAGGTAGATAGATAGACAGATTAACAGACAGACAGACCTGTTTAGAATTCATAACAAAATGTATGCCTACATCCACGAATCGCAATCCGCAAGTTGAAAAATGAACGTGTGCGATTAGGTCCACCTGGAGTAGAATTGTTCGGAAGAACATGTTCTATTTTATTCACCGTTTCCTTCTGAGAAAACTAGAGGAAAACGGAATAAAAATCATCACGCATTTATGTTCAAATTTGACAAGAGTACTGTTGCCGTGAAGAATTTTTAGATTCTATGCTCAGTTTATGACCGAACTCGATTGAAATTTATTTCTGTCACACGATCTTTTTCTAGAAGTGACAAATCGAACTCGCCTATGGTTATCGTTTTGGAACAAGAGAGAAATAAAAGAATTTAACCGACAATATTTCTTTTACTTTATAAATATCGAAAACGTGTTTCTCAATTGAAATTCACTTTTCTCCTAATCAGTCATACACAAGAGCATATAGGTGTCAGTGTGTCATAATGGATTTACACACGAATTGTCGCTCGAGTCGCACAACGGATTAGCTATGGTTGACTGAATTATTGCTCGGAGCTGGTAAGGTAACAGGCGGCCGTTAATTACATAAAGATTAGTGTCATTGGGACCGATCATCTTTCACATGCTTGGTTACTTTTGGTCAGTGTTCAGAAAATTATGTTCAGCTGAAGTACCGTTGAAGGGAGGTAAATGTTACCGTCCGGCTACAAATCTACATGCCGTTAGCCGTTGTAGAGAAGTATCGTTTGCGGGAGGGAGTTTTACTTGAAAATCCTCCGGGGGGAATACACGTTGTCGCTATGGGGAGGGAACCGTTGTTGAGAGGTGACGTTAATGGAGGGAGCACTGTACGAACAACTGGAAACAAAACCGGAAGTTGATGTGTACGGTGTTGATATTTCACGTTTCTTTTCATTTTAGTAGTCTTTTTGTGTTTTTGGCCGGATTGCTCACAATCCAGGCTTATAGATTGGCAAATGCCGTCCGGCCAGTCGTTCGGTTGACCTTTTTGTTTGAGTTAGTTATAGCCAAAGTATAATACCTACAGTAACCAAACTTGGCATGTGGGTTCAAAATGAGGGTCCCATTACATGTCATAGGTTAGCAGGTTACTATGAACCCTTTTTGACCTAGTTTTTACGCTTCATTGACTTAGAGAATTTCCAGGTTGACCTTTTTGTTTGTGTTAGATACAGCCAAAGTATAACACCTACAGTTACCAAACTTGGCATGTGGGTTTATAATGAGGGTCACATTACATGTCATAGGTTAGTATGTTATTATAACCCTTTTTAGCTCACCAGAGCACAAAGTGCTCAGGGTGAGCTTTTGTGATTGCCTGATGTCCGTCGTCCGTCGGCGTCCGTCGTGCGTCGTCAGTCGTCAACAATTTGAACCTTTAAAAATCTTCTCCTCTGAATCTACGGGGTTCTCAGCTTTCACCTTTGGCACATAGTATCATCTTTAGGTCCTCTACAAAAGTTAAATAAGGCATAGAGCAAATAAGGAATATTTTCACTGAAGCCAATGTTGTACATATAAATACAAATGAATACATATAAATGAAACTACAGAGCACAGTAATATATAAATCCCCCAAGTTTATGCTGAGCCAATCTGAAGCAATGCATGTTTCAAATTTCAGGCAAATCTGTTGATTTGTTGTAAAGATATCAACATTTGAAAATTCAGAATTTCTGAAAAAATAGCTGTTTTGGCGTGACATTCACTTTCTAAAAAAATGTTTTATAGAGATACAATTTTGTTATCAGTTCTTTTTATAATGTTAAATGTTTTAACAACAAAATGAACATAAATATTCAAATGTAAACCATTAAAATATTCATTAGAACCATTATATTTTTTTTCTATTATGTTTTGAAACGTACCAAAATGAAGCCAAATACCCATAACTACACCTCTTTAGCTCACCAGAGCACAAAGTGCTCAGGGTGAGCTTTTGTGATCGCCTGATGTCCGTCGTCCGTCGGCGTGCGTCGTGCGTCGTCCGTCGTTCGTTGTTAACAATTTGAACCTTTAAAAATCTTCTCCTCTGAATCTATAGGGTTCTCAGCTTTCATCTTTGGCACATAGCATCATCCTTAGGTCCTCTACCCTGGGGTCAAAATTGGCCCCGCCCCAGGGGTGGGAAGTTTTCAATAGAAACATATAGTAAAACTTTGAAAATCTTCTCCTCTGAATCTGGAAGGCTCTCAGCTTTCATATTTGGCACAGAGCATCATGTTCAGGTGCTCTACAAAAGTTATATAAATTATGGCCCTGGGGTCAAAATTGGCCCCGCCCCGGGGGTGGGCAGTTTTCAGTAGAAGCAAATAGTGAAAACTTTGAAAATCTTCTCCTCTGAAACTGGAAGGCTCTTAGCTTTCATATTTGGCACAGAGCATCATGTTCAGGTCCTCTACAAAAGTTATATAAATTATGGCCCTGGGGTCAAAATTGGCCCCACCCCAGGGGTGGGCAGTTTTCAGTAGAAACAAATAGTGAACTCTTTGAAAATCTTCTTCTCTGAAACTGGAAGGCTATCAGCTTTCATATTTGGCATATAGCATCATGCCCAGGTCCTCAACAACATTTTTATAAATTATGGCCCTGGGGTCAAAATTGGCCCCGCCCCAGGGGTGGGCAGTTTTCAATAGAAACAAAAAGTGAAATTTTTTAAAATCTTCTTCTCTGAAACTGGAAGTCTCTCAGCTTTCATATCTGGCACAGAGCATCTTGTTTAGGTCCTCTACAAAAGTTATATAAATTATGGCCCTGGGGTCAAAATTGGCCCGCCCCAGGGGTTGGGCAGTTTTCAAAAGAAACAAATAGTGAAATCTTTGAAAATCTTCTCCTCTTAAGCTGGAAGGCTCTTAGCTTTCATATTCGGCACAGAGCATCATGTTCAGGTCCTCTACACAAGTGATATAAATTATGGCCCTGGGGTCAAAATTGGCCCACCGCAGGGGTTGAGCAGTTTTCAATAGAAACAAATAGTGGAATCTTTGAAAATCTTTTCCTCTGAAACTGGAAGGCTCTCAGCTTTCATATTTGGCACAGAGCATTATGTTCAGGTCTGCTACACAAGTGATATAAATTATGGCCCTGGGGCTAAATTTTGGCCCTGCCCCAGGGGTTGGGCAGTTTTCAATAGAAACAAATAGTGAAATCTTTGAAAATCTTCTCCTCCGAAACTGGAAGGCTCTCAGCTTTCATATCTGGCACCGAGCATCATGTTCAGGTCCTCTACAAAAGTTATATAAATTATGGCCCTGGAGTCAAAATTGGCCCTGCCCCAGGGGTTGGGCAGTTTTCAATAGAAAAAAATAGTGGAATCTTTGAAAATCTTCTTCTCTAAAACTGGAAGGCTCTCAGCTTTCATATTTAGCACATAGCATCTTGTTTAGGTCCTCTACAAAAGTTATATAAATTATGGCCCTGGGGTCAAAATTGGCCCGCCCCAGGGGTTGGGCAGTTTTCAATAGAAACAAATAGTGAAATCTTTGAAAATCTTCTCCTCTTAAGCTGGAAGGCTCTTAGCTTTCATATTCGGCACAGAGCATCATGTTCAGGTCCTGTACACAAGTGATATAAATTATGGCCCTGGGGTCAAAATTGGCCCGCCCCAGGGGTTGAGCAGTTTTCAATAGAAACAAATAGTGGAATCTTTGAAAATCTTTTCCTATGAAACTGGAAGGCTCTCAGCTTTCATATTTGGCACAGAGCATCATGTTTAGGTCTGCTACATATTTATATAAATTATGGCCCTGGGGTCAAAATTGGCCCCGCCCCAGGGGTGGGCAGTCTTCAATAGAAACAAATAGTGAAATCTTTGAATATCTTCTTCTCTGAAACTGGTTGGTTCTCAGCTTTCATATTTTGCACATAGCATCATGTTCAGGTCCTCTACAAAAGGTATATGAATTATGGCCCTGGGGTCAAAATTGGCCCCGTCCCAGGGGTAGCCAGTTTTCAACAGAAACATATAGTGAAAATTTTGAATATCTTCTCCTCTGATTGTCTGGTGAGCGCTTCAGGGCCATTCTGGCCCTCTTGTATAATGATGTGTGCTTTAATGAAAAAGAAGAAGGCTTGGAAGTATGAAATGTGGTATCTTTATTGGCAAACACAATGTACTTTTAGATTTTCATCTATGAATTTACATACGATAACATGTCACAAAATGGCATGTTTCCTTTAAAGATGATTTTTTGTCCCAACCCTAACGGCTAACAGTCAGCTTGATCATTTGTATGCAACTTGTAAATGAAGTTAGTTTGGCAAGTCTAACCACTTTCATTATGTTCCTTTACGCTCATTTTAAATACTTGTCTAAAAGGAATAGCTTTACTTCTAACCTTCTTTCTGCTATTGGATCATAAATTCTTGTCCCAACCCTAACGGTTTTTGTCCCAACCCTAACGGTCTTTTTAACACTAGCTCATAACTATGAACATCGGTATTTAAGTATTCCAAAGGTTTATTCACAGCTTCATACGAAAGTACTTTCATTTCGAATTAACTTTAGTATAGACTTTATGTGTCAGTCTATTTTTTTAGCAAATCTAATTATAGCTATGAGTTCTTGGAATGGTGATGCCTTCAAGGGACATAATTTTTGTCCAGCTGATGGCACCGTTGTTCCTTTCATCATTTTTGTTACAACATTGTTTGGGTTTAATGTAACTTGGACATTAATTCAGTAGTTTTGAGTTAATAAAACCTCTTAATTTCAATTATTGGTTTACTATTTCTGTCAATGGCCCAACCCTAACGCAAAGGCAGGTAGTGGAAATTTCAAACAAATACAGAAATATTTAATGGCTGGTGTTTCAAAATAATATTGGAAGTCAAACTACATTATCATAATGACATTGCAACATTTGTTAACAATGTATGTGAGGAAATGTACTTGTGCTGAAGTAATTTTTTATGAGATATAATTATGATGAGGAAAAAATACAAGTAATGAAAGTACAAGTTTCTGAACATAATAATAACCCATCCGGGGGCATTGAATTTCATCAGAAATTAAGAATAGCCAACCAAATTTAACAAAATAGTAGTGTTTTTGTATGTAGTTGAAGAACATCAACAATTTTATCTGAACCTTAGAAGTGTCCCAACCCTAACGGTTTTGAGGTTAAACATGTGTCAGCTTGTTTTATTGCAAAATGCAAATAAGTTTATATCATTATAAATTTTTACTCTTCCCTTATTCGCCAATATCATGGAATAGGGTGTAAAATATTAGGAATGATGTTTTAAGCCTTTAGGAAAATAAAGTTTCCAGCATTTAAGCCTCTCTCTAGACAAACAAGCCATATAATGAGTCTTGATTAAGTCCAATACAGTAATTGTTCATCGTTATATTTCTAAAACAAAGCTTCCCTTAATCATATAAATACTTTCTGGGGATATTTAGGTACAAATAACACCTTACTCTTAATAACATGACATGAACATTTATGTCCCAACCCTAACGGTTAGGTTTAACAGCTTACTTTAGATGTTAATATCTTTTTATAAGTAAATGTAAAAGATATAAAATTTGGCATATCACTTAACAGTGTATTGTTTTATTTGCTAAAATATGATTTGGCAGTCTAAATGGTCTCTGATGTTAAAAATAGAAATTCTTTGTGTCAATATTGATATTTTTCTGCCAATTTTCTTGAATAACATCAGAAAAAATTATCGATTAGCTATTTTGCTCCATGTAAAATACACAAACGTGTCTACTTAGACCTTGTGTAACTATGAATATGTAAGTTAAGTATCATATTACTATTACAGTACTATTGCATGCTACTCAAATTAACCATGTCCGTTAAATATTTTGCAGCTAATTGGGTAATTTAAAGAACATTTTCTAAAAATCATCCACACATTTCTTCAAAATTTATCGATTTGTATTAATTTTGATGGTTTTACAATATAATGCAGCTAGAGAAAATAAGTTTTAAGAAAAATTAATTTTTTACAAAATGTCACACCTTATTTGCTTTAGGCCATAAATTATGGCCCTGGGGTAAAAATTGGCCCCGTCCCAAGGATTCCTTGTTTTCAATAGAAACATATAGTAAAACTTTGAAAATCTTCTCCTCTGAAACTGGAAGTCTCTCAGCTTTCATATTTGGCACAGAGCATCATGTTCAGGTCCTCTACAAAAGTTATATAAATTATGTCCCAGGGGTCAAAATTAACCCCGCCCCAGGGGTGGGCAGTTTTCAATAGAAACAAATAATGAAATCTTTGAAAATCTTCTCCTCTGAAACTGGAAGGCTCTCAGCTTTCATATTTGGCACATAGCATCTTGTTCAGGTCTTCTACAAAAGTTATATAAATTATGTCCCTGGGGTCAAAATTAACCCCGCCCCAGGGGTGGGCAGTTTTCAATAGAAACAAATAGTGAAATCTTTGAAAATTTTCTTCTCTGAAACTTGAAGTCTCTCAGCTTTCATATCTGGCACAGAGCATCATGTTCAGGTCCTCTACAAAAGTTATATAAATTATGGCCCTGGGGTCAAAATTGGCCCCGCCCCAGGGGTTGGGCAGTTTTCAATAGAAACAAATAGTGAAATCTTTGAAAATCTTCTCCTCTGAAACTGGAAGGCTCTCAGCTTTCATATTTGGTACATAGCATCTTGTATAGGTCCTCTACAAAAGTTATATAAATAATGGCCCTTGGGTCAAAATTAACCCCGCCCCAGGGGTAGGCAGTTTTAAATAGAAACAAATAATGAAATCTTTGAAAAGCTTCTTCTCTGAAACTGGAAGGCTCTCAGCTTTCATATTTGGCACAGAGCATCATGTTCATATCCTCTACAAAAGTTACATAAATTATGGCCCTTGGGTCAAAATTGGCCCGCCCCAGGGGTTGGGCAGTTTTCAATAGAAACAAATAGTGAAATCTTTGAAAATCTTCTCCTCTGAAACTGGAAGGCTCTCAGCTTTCATATCTGGCACCAAGCATCATGTTTAGGTCCTCTACAAAAGTTTTATAAATTATGGTCGTGTGGTCAAAATTGGCCCTGCCCCAGGGGTTGGGCAGCTTTCAATAGAAAAAAATAGTGAAATCTTTGAAAATTTTCATCTCTAAAACTGGAAGGCCCTTAGCTTTCATATTTGGTACATAGCATCTTGTATAGGTCCTCTACAAAAGTTATATAAATAATGGCCCTTGGGTCAAAATTAACCCTGCCCCAGGGGTGGGCAGTTTTCAATAGAAACAAATAATGAAATCTTTGAAAATCTTCTTCTCTGAAACTGGAAGGCTCTCAACTTTCATATTTGGCACAGAGCATCATGTTCATATCCTCTACAAAAGTTATATAAATTATGGCCCTTGGGTCAAAATTGGCCCGCCCCAGGGGTTGGGCAGTTTTCAATAGAAACAAATAGTGAAATCTTTGAAAATCTTCTCCTTAAACTGGAAGGCTCTCAGCTTTCATATTTGGCACAGAGCATCATATTCAGGTCCTCTACAAAAGTGATATAAATTATGGCCCTGTGGTCAAAATTGGCCCGCCCCAGGGGTTGAGCAGTTTTCAATAGAAACAAATATTGGAATCTTTGAAAATCTTTTCCTCTGAAACTGGAAGGCTATCAGCTTTCATATTTGACACAGAGTATCATGTTCAGGTCTGCTACAAATTTTTTATAAATTATGGCCCTGGGGTCAAAATTGGCCCCGCCCCAGGGGTGGGCAGTTTTCAATAGAAACAAATAGTGAAATCTTTGAATATCTTCTTCTCTGAAACTGCGTAGTTCTCAGCTTTCATATTTTGCACATAGCATCATGTTCAATTTTTTTATAAATTATGGCCCTGGGGTCAAAATTGGCCCCGCCCCAGGGGTAGCCAGTTTTCAACAGAAACATATAGTGAAAACTTTGAATATCTTCTCCTCTGATTGTCTGGTGAGCGCTTCAGGGCCATTCTGGCCCTCTTGTTTGACTAGAGTTTTTACTGAGCGCTTCAGGGCCATTCTGGCCCTCTTGTTTGACTAGAGTTTTTACGCTTCATTGACTTAGAAAATTTCCAGGTTGACCTTTTTTGTTTCCGATCGATAACTAAAAAACGACTTGGCCTGGAATATTCAAACTTGCTGTGGTGGTTGGTCATGACCACTGGGTGACCCCTATTGTTTTTGAGGTCACTAGGTCAAAGGTCAAGGTCACCATGACCTTAACTAGTGACATGGTTTCCGATCAATAACTGCTCAAGGGTTTGGCTTAGGATCTTCAAACTTGCTGTGGTGGTTTGTCATGCCCACTAGATGACCCCTAATGTTTTTTAGATCACCAGGTCAAAGGCTAAGGTCACTATGACCTTAACTGGTGAAATCGTTTCCGAACAATAACTGCTGAAGGGTTTGGCTTAGAATCTTCAAGCTGTGGTAGTTGGTCATGACCACTGGATGACTCCTATTGTTTTTGAGGTCACTAGGTCAAAGGTCAAGGTCACCATGTCCGTAACTGGTAAAATTGTTTCTGATCAATAACTGCTCAATGGTTTGGCTTAGGATCTTCAAATTTGCTGTGGTGGTTGGTCATGACAACTATATGACCCCTAATGTTTTTAGGTCACTAGGTCAAAGGTCAAGGTCATCATGACATTAACTGGTGAAATGGTTTCCAATCAATAACTGCTCAAGGGTTTGGCTTAGGATCTTCGGACTTACTGTGGTGGTTGGTCATGACAACTATATGACCCCTATAGTTGTTGAGGTCAATAGGTCAAAGGTCAAGGTCACCATTACCTTAACTTGTGAAATGTTTTCAGATCAATAAATGATTAGTGGTTTGGCTTAGGATCGTCAAAGTTGCTGTGGTGACTAGTCATGACCAGTAGATGACCTCTATAGTTGAGGTCACTAGATCAAAGGTCAGGGGGTCTGGGGGTATACATGCTTTAAAATTATCTCTTGTTTTTTATATGCTTCAATGAATTTCTAGATTGACCTTTTTAACATGTGGAGTCATAATGAGGACCTCATTACATGCAATTGGAATATGTTTAACTATTTATTATGCCTTCAGCATCTGCTGATGCAGAAATGTATAATGATTGACTGTTCATCTATATCACTTTAATCGGCAATCCGGCCATACCGACATTGGCGGTTTCTTAAAAAAAAGATTTTAACGATTTGTCTTGTGTTTTCATTCAATTGTCTCGGATTTCTGGAAAGAATATCATGTAGACTTAACACGCCTTCAGGTACTTCTGAGATTGAAACTGAAAATGTGCATATAGTTCTACTTTGTATGAGTCGACCTCTCGATTAGTCGATCTTTTTGCCATGGTCCCTAGAAGATTGACACATCAAAGTTATACATGTTCTGTACTTCACAGCGGCATATGTTAAGTGCTTGTGTTTTTGCGGCCGTAAAAAGTTGCCCCATACTTTATTCTCAGTGTTATATTTTCTGGTTCTTCAAAATCATTAGCTTTGATGTATTAGTTTTGAAAATTGAATACTGCTTAAGCCGGTGCTAGGGGGTATTAGTAATGTTGCATTTTTAAGTACTACTCATGAACAGACTCAATAAAACCAAGTCTGCAATTTTCTCTGTTTGCATTACTACTTTTGCTTTCGAAGGAACTCCCTTTTTAGCTCCACTTTTTTAAAAAGTGAAGCTATTGTCATGACCCTCTGGTCGGCGTCGGCGTTGGTTAACCTTTTCGTTAAGGTCCTTTTCTCAGAAACCATCAAAGATATTTGGATCATATTTGGTATGTATGTTTACTATCACAAGGGGAACCCATTTCACAAGGATAGATAACCCTAAAATTAATTTTGCCATAGTTATGCCCCTTTTTCGACTTAGAATTTTCATTGTTGGTTAAGTTTTATGTTCAGGTCCATGTCTCAGAAAATGTCCAAGATATTTTGGTTCAACTTTGGTATACATGATAACTATTACAAGGGGGACCTATTTTACGAGGGCAGATAACCCTAGAATTAATTTTGCTTTAGTTATCTCCCCTTTCTGACTTAGATTTCCACTACACTATCCAGCACTAAAGAAAGTGGAGCGTGCTGTCTGCGGACAGCTCTTGTTTAGGATATACTACACAGGAGAAAGACAACATTTGATGTCATAAAATGTGTTACTGAAAAAAAAATATGGAAGAATGTGGGTTGTGTCTAGAGCACAGCGACACTGAATTGGAAAGAGTTGGGTTTTAGAGCACTTCAACACTGAATAGATCTCAGAACAGTATTGTAACTGTTATGTATGCCTCTAAATAAGACATCACATAACTCTCAGGAGCAATACTGTAACTGTTATGTATGCCTCTAAATAAGACATCACATAACTCTCAGAGCAATACTGTAACTGTTTTGTATGCCTGGTCTGAATAAGACATCACATAACTCTCAGAGCAATACTGTAACTGTTACGTATGCCTGATTTGAATAAGTTCTCTATTTCAGGAGGCAGACACTACTACACGTAAAAACAGACAGATAATAGACCTCGTTCGTTCAAAGGGACCGGACGAATTTCAGAAGTTCCTTGATATACTGGAAGAAACTAGTAACACGGCTGCCTATGAATTCCTTACCAATAGAAAGCCGATCATTAAATGTAAGAATATGTAACTTTCTTTCTGCCATAAGATAAGCTTATATAACATTCGTAAACACTTTGGATTCTGATCAGACTCACATCTTATTAAAGTACAAAAATGATTTATGCAGGAAATACCACATACAGAACAAACAGCCGCCTGAACAGCAACACAAGGCACAGCAAATATACACAACTATAAAAACATCAAGAGACGCACAAAGACAAAACAAACATACAATAGGGGGAAGATGGAAGTACGGCCTTGGAACGGTCAGTGACAAAATCACTGGGGGTTAAACCGGTTTATGGGCGTCCAACCTCACACTTATTCCATCCCCACCCTAAAAGAAGTTTCAAATTGACACTGGTTATGATTTCGGAAAGAATCTGTTTGGAGGCAAAGTTGTTAAAAAATAATAAGTTGCCCTTCAGAGAACAAATCAGTATGAATATTAAGCATATCTTTTACATATATGTTTACATGAATAATTTCCATAAACTGAAATGAAATTGTGAGGAAAGTGGTTGGACTAGTGTCACTATAGCTTGATAACAATCATTCTCAATATGGATTGGAAGCCAGGTCATGTGGCATTTTATCAAACTGTTCCACATGCTGACACTGTTTCATGAAAAGAAATGGGTGGAAATATGGTGATAAGATTTTATGGAACAGACTGACTAAACCTTTCACAGAAGAAAGTTGAACAGGTATAATGTGTTAAACCTTTCCCGCATATATACATTGTTCATATGCAGTCCACTCTCGTTATGGCGAACTCGCTTGACACGAATTTCTCGTTGACACGAATTTTTTGTAAAGTCCCAACTTTTCCTCCTATATATTCTATATAAATTTATGTTTTTAAGACGAGTTTGAACTGATCACGTTTTCGTTAAGTCGAAGTCATTTTCCGTCCCCAAAGTGTTTGTTTGCATGTAATTATCAGTGTATCGAAGTCACACCTCTCAGCCCGATTGAGTTAGAGGTGTGAATTGGACCTTTTGATCCGACCCTGGCAAAGTACGCCAGGTGATCGCGACACACGTAATTACAGTGTTTTGTTGGTAAACAATCACTGATGTCAGATAATTATTCAAACTGTGAAACAGTATCGCATTGAGTGAACGTTATTTAGTAAAATGACACATTACCCTTCATTCGTCCTGAGTGTCAATCATGACTACTGTAGTAAGAAAGATAAATCTCAAGTGTCCTCGCTTCCGGACGATTTTGTAGGGATTGGATAAAAAGGAAGGCCTGTTCCTTATTTTATTACCAATACATGCAGTTCAACATTGAATTTAATTTGTCACTTGAGTAATAGCGAAACAGCTCACGGCGAAACATGTAAATTGGTGCCTACATTTTGAAACGTCTGATTTCCCGAATATGGCTGTTCTCTTACATGTACCGGAAGTATGCGAATCGGCAACCAGCTAGTCCACCTGTGATAGCGTATTTCCGGTGCCCGTTGAGGAAAAGGGATTTCCCATAGAAATGGCGTTAACAAACGATGCGCTTTAAAAAATCCCCAAACCAACAGCGATTATTTCAATGATAAAGGCAAACGGGATCTAAGAATCGGACATGGCCTTGTAAATTAGGGCATAGTGAAGAGTAGGAAAGACAGAAGTTTGTTCAAACAGTAATGGTTCAACACACACATGTACAATTTCATATACACAGAGTGCCATTCTTTTACACAATGCGAAGACTAATCTGTACAAGCACATTAGTATGCTAGTAATATGGCAGCTTGTTTAAGGTGAACGTAATGAAAGAAACTGGATTTTCTTTAAAAATGGCATGCGATTTTTGAGTCGAACTCTCGATGTGTCGAAGTTTTTAACGGGTCCCTACGAGCTCGACATAATGAGAGTCGACTGTATTTGCAAACAGAGTAGACCTAAATCGGATGACTCCTGTTCTGTTTGCTTTAACCCTTTCCCTCATATAAACGTGTTTTCAGGCATTTGCAAACAGAGTAGACCCAGATCAGACAGCTCCTAGAGGAGTCAAACACAGCCACACCCTGGGGGTCACATGTTTTATATAGGATTATATAGTAAACACTTTAATATATCATCTTGTCTCAAACATGCAAGGCTAAGAGCTATGATATTTGGTATGAAGCATCATCTGGTGAACCTTTACTAAGATTGTTCAAATTATGTCCCTGGACACTTTAAAATATCTTATCTCAAACATGCAAGGCTTAGAGGTGTGATATTTGGTATGAAGCATCATCTGGTGAACCTTTACTATAGTACTACTAAGATTGTTCAAATTATGCCCCTGGGGTCAAAATTGTCCTCATCTTGGGGGTCACAAATTTTACTGAAAACTTCAGGCCTTCCAGCGTTCCTACTTTTCCCTACTTTTTTCTGCTTTTTAATCAGCTTCCTACTTTTTCCTATTTTTAGCTCGTCTGTTTCGAAGAAATCACGAGCTACTGTCGTAACTCCGACGTCCACGTTGTCGTCGTCTTCCGAAATCTTAACATTAACCATAACTTCCTCAATTTTTCATGTACAACCTTCATTTTTGGCATGCATGTTCATCTTGACAATGACGACAGACAAGCGTTACACCCTCTTGCGGTGCTTTTGTTTCTTAAAAAAACTCTATTCTTACTTTTTTGAAAATAAAGTCTCCAAAAAATTAAAGTATGATATTTGTACTACAGTAAAACTGCGATGAGTCGACAGACTCGACATACAACAGGAGATCTCCGATATGTCGAGTCAGTCCGCATGTTGACTCAACGCATTGAAAATCCATCGTGACTGCAGACGATTCCGATGGTAGACATATTACTGTGTTCTGTGTATTGAAATGAATTTTGGCGTTTATAATACTTACTTTTTCATGAGATGAACTGTCTGATAATTAAATGACAAAATAACAGTTTGCTTCTCAGCTTTCATATTTGGCACGTACCACCATTTTCCGGTCCTCTACAAAAGTTATATAAATTATGCCCCTGGGGACGAAATTGGCCCCGCCCCAGGGGTGGTCAGTTTTCAATAGAAACATAGTGCAAACTTTGAAAATCTTCTCCTTTGTTTGAAACTGGAATGTTCTTAGATTTCATATTTGGAACATAGCATCATGTTACGGTCCTCTACAAAAGTTATATAAATTGTGTCACTGGGGTCAAAATTTGCGCCGCCCCAGGGGTGATCAGTTTTCAATAGAAACATAGTGAAAACTTTGAAAATCTTCTCCTGATTGTCTGGTGAGCAATGTTAGGGCCATTCTGGCTCTCTTGTTTACTTAGATTTTTCATTGTTGGTTAAGTTTTATGTTAAGGGCCATGTCTCAGAAACTGTCCAAGATATCTGGTGCAAATTTAGTATGCATCTTAACTATTATAAGGGGTGGGGGGGGGATTTCACAGGGGCAGGTAAAACTGCAATAGTTATCTCCCCTTTTCGACTTGGACTTCAACTACACTATCCTGCACTAAAGATAGTGGAACGCGCTGTTTGTGGACAACTCTTGTTTTTATGTCTTTTTAGCTCACCAGAGCACAAAGTGCTCAGGGTGAGCTTTTGTGATCGCCTGATGTCCGTCGTCCGTCGGCGTGCGTCGTCCGTCGTCCGTCGTGCGTCGTCAGTCGTCAACAATTTGAACCTTTAAAAATCTTCTCCTCTGAATCTACAGGGTTCTCAGCTTTCATCTTTGGCACATAGTATCATCTTTAGGTCCTCTACAAAAGTTAAATAAATTATGGCCCTGGGGTCAAAATTGGCCCCGCCCCAGGGGTTCCATGTTTTCAATAGAAACATATAGTAAAACTTTGAAAATCTTCTCCTCTGAAACCAGAAGGCTCTCAGCTTTCATATTTGGCACATAGCATCATGTTCAGGTCCTCTACAAAAGTTATATAAATTATGCCCCTGGGGTCAAAATTGGCCCCGCCCCAGGGGTGGGAAGTTTTCAATAGAAACAAATAGTGAAATCTTTGAAAATCTTCTCCTCTGAGACTTGAAGGCTCTCAGCTTTCATATTTGGCACATAGCATCATGTTCAGGTCCTCTACAAAAGTTATATAAATTATGGCCCTGGGGTCAAATTTGGCCCCGCCCCAGGGGTGGGCAGTTTCCAATAGAAACAAATAGTGAAATCTTTGAAAATCTTCTCCTCTGAGACTGGAAGGCTCTCAGCTTTCATATTTGGCACATAGCATCATGGTCAGGTCCACTACAAAAGTTATATAAATTATGGCCCTAGGGTCAAAATTGGCCCCGCCCCAGGGGTGGGCAGTTTTCAATAGAAACAAATAGTGAAATCTTTGAAAATCTTCTCCTCTGAAACTGGAAGGCTCTCAGCTTTCATATTTGGCACATAGCATCATGTTCAGGTCCTCTACAAAAGTTATATAAATTATGGCCCGGGGGTCAAAATTAGCCCGCTCCAGGGGTGGGCAGTTTTCAATAGAAACAAATAGTGAAATATTTGAATATCTTCTTCTCTGAAACTGGGTGGTTCCCAGCCTTCATACTTTGCATGTATCATCATGTTCAGATCCTCTGCAAAAGGTAAATAAATTATGCCCCAGGGGTAAAAATTGGCCCCGCCCCAGGGGAGGGTAGTTTTCAGTAGACACAAATAGTGAAATCTTTGAAAATCTTCTTCTCTGAAACTGGAAGGTTCTCAGCTTTCATATTTGGCACATAACACCATGTCCAGGTCCTCTACAAAAGTTATATAAATTGTGCCTCTTGGGTCAAAATTAGCCCAGCCCCAGGGCAGGCTAGTTTTCTAAAGAAACATATAGTTAAAACTTTGAAAAGCTTCTCCTCTGATTGTCTGGTGAGCGCTTCAGGGCCATTCTGGCCCTCTTGTTTAAAGTTATGGCCCTTGATCTTTGTGCATTAGTTACTTTGTTCCTCGGTCAACGTTTGGTTTCGCTGTTATCTTCTGCGAAAACTAGGGATGGCAACGGTTATTTGGATATTCGAATATTCGGATACTAAACGGATATCCGAATGTCATTTTACTATTCGAATAGCATAAAAAACCAAAACTAAATGAATTGAAATTGTAGTGCTTAAATTTCTCCAGTCCTTAAAAATCGCTGTTTGATAAGCCAACTAGACAGGCCGTGTTAATTGCATCGTGACACTCACGCAGTTAGTGTTACAATAGTTGTGCAATCAACCCAAGTGTCAGTTTGAGCGATGCTCTTTTAATCCACAGGTGGTCCTGTTTAATTGATGTTAAGGGCCATAATACATAATAGACAAATTGGTTATGTGTAATGCGCGTCGACAATCTCTACTGCTATAAATACCCCTTGTGTAAGGTGTGAAAAAATATCGACCCATCTGGCTAACTACAACCTCAATCGAATATTTTGCGCAACAAAGTCCTTGGGACGAGACTATAAACCGAGGTCTGATGTATCAGTGCTTCACACTGGGCATCTAAAAGAAACTCCATAATAAGAGTGGGGTATCACGCCCGGGTTTCTCTGTATCCTCTCCCCTCTCTCTCTGTGTCAAATTAGCCCTTAGTGAGCGGAAACATGATAATCAACACAAACAAAATCTGAAGCTTAGTTGATTCTGAGGTTCATTTGATTTGTCGTTACGGAGTTATGGCCGTGGCATTTAAAAAATAATGCAAATATGAGAACTTTTATTGTCCGTCCGTCCGTTTGGCTGCCTTTCCATCCACCCGTCCGTCTGTTCTAAATTCCATGTCCCTTCTATAAATATTATTTGTGAATGGATTTCAAAATTTCCAGGAACAAATGTTCATCACACAAAGACGATTTGTCGCTTTCAACTTCCTGGTCCATTGGTCAAGGTCAAGGTCATCCTTCAGGGTCAAACGTTGGGGCATAAGTGTTTCACAAACACTCTCTTTAAAATTATATTTACTTAAATGTTTTATATGATAAAACTTTAATATGGATGTTCACATATATTGCGTTTTTTTTATGTCACTTTATTTTAAAGTTATGGCCCTTGAACTTTGTACATCCGTTACTTTGTTCCTCGGTCAACTTTTGGTTTCGCTGTTGTTTTCTGTGAAAACTGTTAAAAGGATATTAATGAAACCTAACACAAATATATTATGCAACAAAATCTGAAGCTGAATTGATTTTGAGGTTCATTCAATTTGTCATTCCAGACTTGCCCTTGCATTTCACGAAAATCTACAAATATTAGGATGGCCGTAACTTTTGATGCCCCCGTTGATAGTCAAGGGACATTATGTTTTGCACATGTCGGTCCATCTGTCCGTGTGTCATGCTTTTACGTGCACTTGGTTGTCACAGTTTTTTCAAGCGTTATACACATGAAACTTCACATACACATTAATCACCATCTGTGCTATCAGTTGGCACCCCACCCTTGCTGCCCACAAGCCCGAGGTAAAGGTCAAATTTTACGTGCAGTTGGTTTGTCACATTTACGTTCAGTTTGTTGTCACAGTTTTTCATTTTCTTTTATCTCACTAACCATTATAGCTATTGGCATGGAATTGCATATACACATTGAACACCATCCATACTTTCATTGCCAACCCAACCCATGCTGTCCGCAAGCCCAATGTCAAGGTCAAATGACTTAGGAATTTTACATTCAGCTAGTCAAGCACCACTACGGGGGCATCGCTTTGTCTTACAGGTACAATTTTCTAGTTTATTATACCCCCCTTTTGAAAAAATGGGGGTATATTGCTTTGCACATGTCGGTCGGTCGGTAGATCGATGGTTTCCGAACGATAACTAATAAACGACTTGGCCTAGAATCTTCAAACTTGCTGTGGTGGTTTGTAAATGACAAGTAGATGACCCCTATTGTTTTTGAGGTCACTAGGTCAAAGGTCAAGGTCACCATGACCTAAAATGGTGAAATAGTTTCCGATCAATAACTGCTCAAGGGTTTGGCTTGGGATCTTCAAACTTGCTGTGGTGGTTGGTCATGACCATTAGATGACCCCTATTTATTTTGAGGTCACTAGGTCAAGGTCACCATGACCTTAAATGGTTTTCGATCAATAACTGCTCAACGAATTAGCTTAGAATCTTCAAACTTGCTGTGGTAGTTGGTCATGACCACTGAATGACCCCTATTGATTTTGAGGTCAAAGGTCAAGGTCACAATGACCTTAACTGGTAAAATGGTTTCTGATCAATAACTGCTCAATGGTTTGGCTTAGAATCTTCAAATTTGCTTAGGTGGTTGGTCTTGACAACTAGATGAGTCCTATTGTTTTTTAGGTCACTAGGTCAAAGGTCAAGGTCACCATGACCTTAAAAGGTGAAATGGTTTGCGTTCAATAACTGCTCAAGGGTTTGGCCTAGGATCTTCAAACTTGCTGTGGGTGTTGGTAATAACAACTGGATGACCCCTATTGTATTTGAGGTCACTAGGTCAAGGTCACCATGACCTTAACTTGTAAAACGGTTTCTGATCAAAAACTGCTCAAGAGTTTGGCTTAGGATCTTCAAATTTGCTTAGTTGGTTGGTCATGACAACTAGATGAGCCCTATCGTTTTTGAGGTCACTAGGTCAAAGGTCAAGGTCACTATGACCTTAACTGGTGAAATGGTTTTTGATCAATAACTGCTCAAAGGTTTGGCTTAGGATCTTCAAACTTGCTGTGGTGGTTGGCCATGACCAATAGATACCCCTAGTATTTTTGAGGTCACTAGGTCAAAGGTCAAGGTCACCATGACCTCAACTGGTGTAATGGTTTGCGATCAATAACTGCGCAAGGGTTTGGTTTAGGATTTTCAAACTTGCTGTGGTGGTTGGTCATGTTGAAAACCCCTAGGTCAAAGTTCAAATTAAGTTGCCGTGTTGGTAAGTTATGACCACTATATGACCTTTATAGTTGAGGTCACTAGATCAAAGGTCAGAGGGTCTGGGGGGTATACATGTTTTACAAACATCTCTTGTTTAATAATATATTCTCTTCAGTTGTTTGTATATAATATCACCGGAATATGGAGATCAATATCTGAAGCACAAATTAGAAAATAAGGCATATTGAATCTAGAGTTATGCAAGTGGGTGTATCTTGTACCGTACTTGGTACTCTTGTTTCATATTGTTTGTCTTATTGTGTTTAAGAAAACCCATTCAAGTGTCTTGTATATACCATGAGTGGGTGGGGTATGGGGAGGGGAGTTGTTTTATTTAATCTTCCTTTTTTGCATAGCAGTATAACATACCCTTGTTATTTGTGATCTAATTATCTATTTCTTACATGTATGTTCATTAGACGCAGCTGAAGCTCATCCTGGCGCAACCCATCAGACGGAGGTCGACGACAACAATGATTCATTAGGTAAAGTGTGAACTGGTTAATTATTTGCCAGTTAAATATTCAAGAAACACTACGGCAGTTATGTATATAAAAGTCACCGTTATGTATATAAAAGTCAACACTTACAAAGACCATAGTCGTTTCAGGGAATAATTTCGTACTGGGCATGTCATTATTAGCTCCTCTGTTTCGAAGAAAAGTCGAGATATTGTGATTACTGGGTCATAGGTGCTGGCATCAATGTTGTCGGGGCGGCGTGTAAAAACTTTAATTTAGCTCATTACTCGAAAAGTATAAAAGGTATCAACATGAAACTTCATAAGTTCAGTGATTTTTTTACCTGCAAAGTTTCAAATTATGAGAGTCCCAATAATGCATTGCAATTTCTAACAATATTTGAATTTGAAGTTAAATATTAATATCTTAATTATAATAAATACTCAGTTTTTCATCAGCTGTTAGTATGAAAAAGTCAGTTTTACAAATACATTTGACTGGGTGCTTAAATGTATTTTCATAGAATATTTTGACTCATTCTTTCAATTTGGGGACTCGTAGATTGCAGTTTATCGAGTCCCAAGACTCATGCAAGAAAATTTGTAAAAAATCTCTTTAGGTTAGTAGATCTCACTGAGGGGAAGGCCCCTACATAAGAACCATAACTCTTGATTTGATAATTTTGGAGTTATGACCCTATATATTTTTAGCTCACAAGAGCACAAAGTGCTCAGGGTGAGCTTTTGTGATTGCCTGATGTCCGTCAGCGTGCGTCGTCCGTCGTCAGTCGTCAACAATTTGAACCTTTAAAAATCTTCTCCTCTGAATCTACAGGGTTCTTAGCTTTCATCTTTGGCACATAGTATCATCTTTAGGTCCTCTACAAAAGTTATATTAATTATGGCCCTGGAGTCAAAATTGGCCCCACCCCAGGGGTGCCTTGTTTCCAATAAAAACATATAGTAAAATTTTGAAAATCATCACCTCTGAAACCAGAAGGTTCTCAGCTTTCATATTTGGCATATAGTATCATGTTCAGGTCCTCTACAAAAGTTATATAAATTATGGCCCTGGGGTCAAAATTGTCCCCGCCCCAGGGGTGGGCAGTTTTCAATAGAAACAAATAGTGAAATCTTTGAAAATCTTCTCCTCTGAAACTGGAATTCTCCTAGCTTTCATATTTGGCACAGAGCATCGTGTTCAGGTCCTCTACAAAAGTTATATAAATTATGGCCCTAGGGTCAAAATTGTCCCCGCCCCAGGGGTGGGCCATTTTCAATAGAAACAAATAGTGAAATCTTTGAAAATCTTCTCTGAAACTGGAATTCTCTTAGCTTTCATATTTGGCTCAGAGCATCATGTTCAGGTCCTCTACAAAAGTCATATAAATTATGGCCCTGGGGTCAAAATTAGCCCCGCCCCAGGGATGGGCAGTTTTCAATAGAAACAAATAGTGAAATCTTTGAAAATCTTCTTCTCTGAAACTGGAATTCTCTTAGCTCTCATATTTGGCACATAGCATTGTGTTCAGTTTCTCTACAAAAGCTATATAAATTAGGCCCCTGGGGTAAAAAATGGCACCGCCCCAGGGTTGGGCCATTTTCAAGAGAAACAAATAGTGAAATCTTTGAAAATCTTCTTATCTGAAACTGGAATGCTCTCAGCTGTCATATTTGGCACATAGCATCATGTTCAGGTTCTCTACAAAAGTTCTATAAATTATGGCCCTGGGGTCAAAATTGGCCTCGCCCCAGGGGTGCCTTGTTTCCAATAGAAACATATAGTAAGTCTTTGAAAATCTTCTTCTCCAAAACCAGAAGGTTCTCAGCTTTCATATTTGGCACATAGCATCATGTTCCGGTCTTCTACAAAAGTTATATAAATTATGGCCCTGGGGTCAAAATTGGCCCCGCCCCAGGGGTGGGCCATTTTCAATAGAAACAAATAGTGAAATCTTTGAAAATTTTCTTCTCTGAAACTGGAATTCTCTCAGCTTTCATATTTGGCATAGAGCATCGTGTTCAGGTCCTATACCAAAGTTATATAAATTATGGCCCTGGGGTCAAAGTTGGCCCCGCCCCAGCGGTGGGCAGTTTTCAATAGAAACAAATAGTGAAATCTTTGAAAATCTTCTCGTCTGAAACTTGAAGGTTCTCAGCTTTCATATTTGGCACATAGCATTGTGTTCACGTTCTGTACAAAAGTTATATAAATTATGGCCCCTGGGGTCAAAATTGGCCCCTCCCAAGGGTTGGGCCATTTTCATTAGAAACAAAAAGTGAAATCTTTGAAAATCTTGTTATCTGAAACTGGGATGCTCTCAGCTTTCATATTTGGCATATAGCATCATGTTCAGGTCCTCTACAAAAGTTATATAAATTATACCCCTGGGGTCAAAATTGGCCCCGCCCCAGGGTTGGGCCATTTTCAATAGAAACAAATAGTTAAATCTTTAATAATCTCTTCTCTGAAACTGGGAGGCTCTCAGCTTTTATATTTGGCACATAGCATCATGTTCAGGTCCTCTACAAAAGTTATATAAATTATGCCCCTGGAGTCAAAATTGGCCAGGCCCTAGGGGTATCCAGTTTTCAATAGAAACATATAGTGAAAATCTTCTCTCCTGATTGTCTGGTGAGCGATGTCGGGGCCATTCTGGCCCTCTTGTTGAGTTATTGCCCTTTGTTGCATTTTATGTCCGATCAATAACTCCTGCTCTACTGATGTTATTGGAATGACATTTCATGTATGGAAAGAGTGTGATGGAAGGAAGTGTTATGCACAAGTATCATGACTCTTGTTTCAATAATATTGGGAGTTATTGCCTCCCTTTATGAGACATTGAATTTTTACATGGAAATTTTGTCTTTCATAGGATTGATTAGCATCATGCCTAGTTGTGTATCTTATTCCTGTTCCGGTTTGATGATTTTCTGCAGAGTTATGAGACTTTGAAATTGTTACATGGAAAAGTTTGTCCGCTGGTTTTCCCTAAAAATCTTTTATCAGATTTTCATGAAACTTCATAGGATTTATCAGCACCATGCCTAGTTGTGCATAGTTTATTATCCCCCACCGCATAGCGGAGGGGGGTTATAGGAATGGCCTTCGTCTGTCTGTCTGTCCGTCTGTCCGTCCGTCTGTCCGTCCGTCTGTCCGTCTGTCCGTCTGTCCGTCTGTCCGTAACAATTTCGTGTCCGCTCCATATCTCCTATACCCCTTGAAGGATTTTCAAGAAACTTGCCTCAAATGTTAACCAAGTTGAGACGAGGTGCAGAACATATGTGACAGATATGTCGGCTCAAGGTCAAGGTCACATTTGAAGGTCAAGGGTTTTAACCTTCAATTTCCATTGCATTTTTGTGTCCGCTCCATATCTTCTAAACCCTTTGAAGGATTTTCATAAAACTTGAGTCAAATGTTAACCAAATTAAGACGATGTGCAGAACACATGTGGCAATCATGTCGGCTCAAGTTCAAGGTCACATTTGAAGGTCAAGTGTTTAAACCTTCAGTTGCCATTACAGTTTCGTGTCCGCTCCATATCTTCTAAACCCTATGAAGGATTTTCATAAAACTTGAATGAAATATTAAATGAATGTAGACGATGTGCAGAACCCATGCGGCAGTCATGTTGGCTCAAGGTCAAGGTCACGTTTGAAGGTCAAGTGTTCTAACCTTTAATTTCCATTACATTTTCATGTCCGCTCCATATCTTCTAAAGCCTTTGAAGGATTTTCATAAAGCTTGAGTCAAATATTGACCAAATTAAGACGATGTGCAGAACACATGTGGCAGTCATGTTGGCTCAAGTTCAAGGTCACATTTGAAGGTCAAGTGTTTAAACCTTCAGTTGCCATTACAGTTTCGTGTCCGCTCCATATCTTCTAAACCCTTTGAAGGATTTTCAAGAAACTTGCCTCAAATGTTAACCACGTTGAGACAATGTGCAGAACATATGTACCAGTCATGTCCGCTCAAGGTCAAGGTCACATTTGAAGATCAAGTGTTCTTACCTTCAATTTCAATTATAGATTCGTTATCTCCTATACCCCTTGAAGGATTTTCAAGAAACTTGCCTTAAATGTTAACCACGTTGAGACAATGTGCAGAACATATGTGGCAGTCATGTCAGGTCAAGGTCACATTTGAAGGACAAGTGATTTAATCTTCAATTTCCATTACATTTTGTGTCCTCTCCATATCTTCTAAACCATTTGAAGGATTTTCATAAAGCTTGAGTCAAATATTGACCAAATTAAGACGATGTGCAGAACACATGTGGCAGTCATGTCGGCTCAAGTTCAAGGTCACATTTGAAGGTCAAGTGTTTAAACCTTCAGTTGCCATTACAGTTTCGTGTCCGCTCCATATCTTCTAAACACTTTGAAGGATTTTCATAAAACTTGAGTCAAATATTAAATGAATGTAGACGATGTGCAGAACCCATGCGGCAGTCATGTTGGCTCAAGGTCAAGGTCACGTTTGAAGGTCAAGTGTTCTAACCTTTAATTTCCGTTACATTTTCTTGTCCGCTCCATATCTTCTAAAGCCTTTGAAGGATTTTCATAAAAGTTTAGTTAAATGTTAGCTAAATTGAGGCGATGTGCAGAACACATGTGCCAGTCATGTCGGCTCAATGTCAAGGTCACATTTGAAGGTCAAGTGTTCTCACCTTTAATTTCCATTATAGTTTGGTTATCTCCTATACCCCTTGAAGGATTTTCAAGAAACTTGCCTCAAATGTTAACCACGTTGAGACAATGTGCAGAACATATGTGGCAGTCATCTCGGCTCAAGGTCAAGGTCACATTTGAAGGCCAAGTGATTTAATCTTCAATTTCCATTACATTTCGTGTCCGCTCCATATCTTCTAAACCATTTGAAGGATTTTCATAAAACTTGAGTCAAATATTAACCGAATTGAGATGATGTGCAGAACATATGTGGCAGTCATGTCGGCTCAAGGTGAAGGTCACATTTGAAAGTCGTGTTCTTACCTTCAGTTTCCATTATATTTGTTTCCGCGTCCTATTTTCATAACAACTGGAAGGTTTAATGTCAACCACATTAAAACCCAGGTCAATGTCTTAATTTAGGTGGCGGCGGTGGGGGATATAGCTGTCCTTTGGACTGCCTTGTTCCTTTTCTGGTTCAATAATTTTCTGCAGAGTTATGGGACTTTGAAAAATACTGTCTACACGCTGGGGGAGACATCAGTTTTTGTATCAAAACAATTCTAGTTTAAAAATAACTTGTCCGGAGCATACCTCCTATAATACCGAATTAGCTAGGATCATCAAATATGGTGTGTGAGTTCATCTTGGGATGGAGGAGTGTCAAAGGCTCAGGATGAGTAAATGACATCACCGAAACAATTGAACAGTTTAATCGTATTTCACAAGAATGATTTCTTTCATGAAGTTAGTGTAATCATTACTCTCCATTCCATATATATGTAGGTCGCAAGATTATTTATGAATATTGTCTGTAAACAACTGTTCTGAAACCACTGACTGGATATCCAGTCAGAGGACTGATTTGTAGGTGAACCTGTATAAGATATTCATAAATTGTACTGGTGACACTGTAGTGGTCACAATTTTAGTCCAATCTTCATGAAACTTGGTCTGAATGAATGTCTTGATAAAATCTCGGACAAGTCTGAAAGTGGGTCAAGTTGGTTTAAAAACTAGGTCACCAGGTCAAATAGTAGGAAAACCTTTGTGAACCCTCTGGAGGTCACATTTTTGGTCCAATCTTCATGAAACTTAGTCATAATGATTGTCTTGATAAAATCTCAAACTAGGTTGAAAGTGGGTTATATGGGGTTAAAAACTAGATCATTAGGTCAAATAGGAAAATCTTGTGAACACTCTAGAGGTCACCTTTATAGCCAAATCTTCATGAAAATTGGTCAAAATGATTGTCCTAATAAAATCTTGGACAAGTTTGAAAGTGGGTTACGTGTGATCAAAAAGTTGGTCACTGAGTCATATCTTAGAAAAATCTTGTTTACACTCCCGCGGCCACATTTTTAGCCCCCCCAATGTTCCTCAAGTTATTGTCTTGGTGATATCAAGGTTGAGTGTGATCATGGGTGGGTGGGAATAAAAAGTAGGTTTCTAGGTCAAATCTCAGAAAAATATCTCCAGGGGGCATTTTTTAGCCCAATTTTATTGGTAAGAATCATTGTCTTGATAATCATTGTCTGAATCTTTGAAAATCTTGTTCTGCAGAACCACTGCTCATGATCCACTATCAGTATTGTTCAAATATTGTCCCTAATGTCAATATTGGTCCTGCCCATGGGCTATCCCAGCACAAATCTTTATGGTAATCAGGTGAGCGATTAAGGGCCATCTTGGCCCTCTTGTTCAAAACTGTTTTACAGTGGTTCTTTTATAGTTTTATTTAGTAAAGACCCAGTTCAGTCCTAGTGGATTGGGTCCTAAATGAAGCCTCACTTTTGTTGAGCCTCATCTGGATCCAAACTGTTTGCAAGGGTCAGCAACAGTCTTCAAAATTCATTGCTAGCAGGCAAAGAGTTAAAGAAGATAATGTACTGTATTTAAAGATGATCTTTAATAAATTGGAAATTACTCACTAAATATATACTGACACATAAAAGAAACTCTGCATTTTTATATCTGAGATTACTTTTTTACTATAAAGCTTATAATTACAATTTTATCATCATGAGTGCAGAAAATAACCCTCCACATTTTGAACTCATTTATGGACATAAGTACATAGACGGCCTTCAAATTGACCGCAGCCGATTATGCAACTTTTAGCTAGTGCAGCCTATGTACAGGCACAGATTAACCCTGACCGATATCTCTACTCGTTGTGCAATCATAAAACAGTTCACATTTGAATTTCACTCGTAAGCAAGATGCCACGGCTTCTAGAAAACGAACAAATTAAAGCTCTTATGAAACTCGCAGCTGGTGTCAACGTTTCTGGCGTCGCTAGGCAGTTCAACTGCCATCTAAATACAGTACGAAGTCTCCGACAACGTTACCAGCAGAATGGCAGCATTAAAGATAATCGTCGATCCAGTAGGCATGGGGTGACGACGGCACGTCAGGATCGACATTTAACGTTGACGCACATACGATTCAAAACGGCTACAAGCACAGCCAGACAGCTTGGCATGTCTAGGGATATGGTTTTAAACCGATTGCAGGCAAACGCCAACACATTGAGGGCTAGGAGACCTTATGTTGGCCAGATCCTAAATAACCGACATCGTGCCCTTAGACTGGTCTGGGCCCGCCGTCATCTCCGCTGGAACCGTGCAATGTGGTCCAGGGTGCTCTTTAGTGATGAGTCAAAATTTAACCTAAGCACTGCTGACGGTAGAGTCCGGGTATTCAGACGTAGAGGTGAATGTTTTGCACAGACCTGTTTACTGGAGCGAGATCGCTTTGGAGGGGGTAGAGTAATGGTATGGGGAGGTGCCCAAGGTTATGTTAACCAGGTTTTACTCCCAGTCGCTGTTCCGTTCCTACACCAGAATACTGGTTGTTTAAATTAACAATGCATGACAATGCAAGGCCACACACTGCTAGACTCACCATGAACTTCCTGACTGCAAACAACGTTAACGTCTTACCTTGGCCAGCATATGCGGGATTTACTTGGTCGGAGGGCAAGGAAAAATCATGTCATCGACAATATCAATGACTTGTCTGCAGCCTTAGTGCATGAATGGAATGCCATTCCTTACGTCATTAGACGTTACGTCAGATCCATGCGGTCGAGAATATTAGCATTGATCCGTAGACGAGGAGGCCATAACAGATACTGATTAATTGTCGCGAATCGTTACAAATATTCAAAATCAAAAGGCAGATACGGGAAATTACAAATCTGCAACTTTCACCCCTGCATTGTTCAGACGTGAAATACTTTTCGGACAATTATCACATCTAAAGTAAAAAAGTAAACCATCGCAAAGCCAAAACATTTTCGCACATTGTGGTACCAAATATGCATATATTCAGATACTAGAAGACTTAGTATAGAATAATGCCATTTAACCAACTGCACAGTTTCTTTTTCGTGTCAGTATAGAATTTAAGCATGTTGTTTATAAAGCTTTTCAATATTAAAACATTGCAGTACCTGATCATAGTGCGATTAGAGTGTTCTGATCTTGGTCAAAACTGTTTGCAAATTGAGCATTATTGCGTATTCATCATATAGATTGTTAATCTGTTTGTACCGAATGTAAATAAAGTAATTAAACTTGATTAATCAGGTCATCATAATATCATGAAAGGAGTATTTTGTGTGAAAAACCTATCAAACATTACATTTATTTTAGGCTGGGTCCTAGTAGTGTTTACCGTAGCATCCCCCCTAGACTTTTTTTCATGAGTACCAAATTGTTCGTTGGGGTCCTCAGAACACATTTTGAGCATGCCCCAAAAAATAAGATTGTCCCAGCTATGTTTTATTTAAGGGTTTCCATGGTAACCCGAGGTAATTTTCGAAACTACCGTGGTTCAGAAAATGCGCCATAACTTTGGTTTTAGAAGCAATAGAAGGACAAAAAAAGTACCAAAGTAAAGCAGAGACATATAGCTTGAATATGATATTGATCTTATTATAATTCATAAATGCATTCTTATGAATATTAATGAGGAAGTAAAGAAATGCGTGTTTTTTTTTAAAAAAAGGAGTTTGTTGTTTAGTCTGAGAGGCTTATTAATGCACAGAAATTATTGAATATAGCTTTAAGTTGTTTGTTGGGGTCCTCAGAACACATTTTGAGCATTCCCCTAAATAATTTTGTCCCATCTATGTTTTATTTAACGGTTTCCATGGTAACCCGAGGTAAATTTCAAAACATCATTGATTCAGAAAATGCGTAATGACTTTGCTTTTAGAGGCAATAGGAGGACAAAACAAGTATCAAAGTAAAGCAGAGACATATTGCTTGAATACGATATATAATTTTGATAATATCCATAAATATTAATGAGGAAGTAAACACATCCGCTTTTTTATATGCCCACCTAATAAAGGTGGTCGTATATTGTCGTGGCCCTGTCCGTCCGTCCGTCCGTTCGTTCGTACGTCCGTCAACATTTTGTTTGTCCGCTGTTTTCTGGGAAAACTATTTGACAGATATTAATAAAACTTCACACAAATGTTAAATGCATCAAGATCTGAAGCTGAGTTGATTCTGAGATTCATTTGATTTTTCATTTCAGAGTTATGGCCCTTGTCCTTAAAAAATATGCAAATAGTTTGTCCGCTGTTTTCTGGGAAAACTATTTGAGAGATTTTAATGAAACTTCAAACAAATGTTTAATGCATCAAGGTATGAAGCTGAGTCGATTCTGAGGTTCATTTGATTTGTCGTTTCGGAGTTATGGCCCTTTTACTTAAAAAATAATGCAAATACATGCAAATAGTTTGTCCGCCATTTTCTGGGAAAACTATTTTACAGATTTTAATGAAACTTCACACAAATGTTTAATGCATCAAGATCTGAAGCTGAACTGATTCTGAGATTCATTTGATTTTTCATTTCAGAGTTATGGCCCTTGTCCTTAAAAAATATGCAATTAGTTTGTCCGCTGTTTTCTGGAAAACTATTTGAGATATATTAATGAAACTTCACACAAATGTTTAATGCATCAAGACCTGAAACTGAATTCATTTTGAGGATCATTTGATTTTTCGTTTCAGAGTTATGGCCATTGTCCTTAAAAAATAATGCAAATAGTTTGTCCGCTGTTTTCTGCGAAACTATTTGAGAGATATTATTGAAACTTCACAAAAATGTTTAATGCATCAAGATCTGATGCTGGGTCAATTTTGAGTTTTATTTGATTTTTCGTTTCTGAGTTATCGCCCTTTTACTTAAAAAAAATGCAAATATGTGCAAATAGTTTGTATGCTTTTTTCTGGCAAAACTGTTTGACAGATATTAATGAAACTTCATACACATGTTTAATGCATCAAGACCTGAAGCTAAGTCGATTCTGAGGATCATTTGATTTGTTGTTTCGGAGTTATGGCCCTTGCATTTAAAAAAATAATGCGAATCTATGCAAATATGAGGAAGGCCATAACTTTTTCATTTGAAATGATATTAACTTCAATTTTTTTAGCTCACTAGAGCACAAAGTGCTCATGGTGAGCTTTTGTGATCGCCTGATGTCCGTCGTCCGTCGTCGTGCGTCGTCCGTCGTCCCGCGTCAACAATTTGAACCTTTAAAAATCTTCTCCTCTGAATCTACAGGGTTCTCAGCTTTCATCTTTGGTACATAGCGTCACCTATAGGTCCTCTACAAAAGTTATATAAATAATGCCCCTGGGGTCAAAATTGGCCCCGCCCCAGGGGTTGAAAGTTTTCAATAGAAACATATAGTAAACCTTTGAAAATCTTCTCCTCTGAAACCAGAAGGTTCTCAGCTTTCATATTTGGCACATAGCATCATGTTCAGGTCCTCTACAAAAGTTATATAAATTATGACCCTGGGGTCAAAATTGGCCCCGCCCCAGGGGTGAGAAGTTTTCAATAGAAACAAATAGTGAAATCTTTGAAAATCTTCTCCTCTGAAACTGGAAAGCTCTCATCTTTCATATTTGGCACAGAGCATCATGTTCAGGTCCTCTACAAAAGTTATATAAATTATGGCCCTGGGGTCAAAATTGGCCCCGCCCCAGGGGTGGGCTGTTTTCAATGGAAACAAATAGTGAAATCTTTGAAAATCTTCTCCTCTGAAACTGGAAGGCTCTCAGCTTGCATATTTGGCACAGATCATCATGTTCAGGTCCTCTACAAAAGTTATATAAATTATGGCCCCGGGGTCAAAATTGGCCCCGCCCCAGGGGTGGGCAGTTTTCAATGGAAACAAATAGTGAAATCTTTGAAAATCTTCTCCTCTGAAACTGGAAGGCTCTCAGCTTTCATATTTGGCACAGATCATCATGTTCAGGTCCTCTACATATAAATTATGGCCTTGGGGTCAAAATTGGCCCCGGCCCAGGGGTAGGCATTTTTCAATAGAAATATATAGTGAAATCTTTGAAAATCTTCTCCTCTGACACAAGAAGGCGCTCAGCTTTCATATTTGGCACATAGCATCATGTTCATGTCCTCTACAAAAGTTATATTAATTTTGACCCTGGGGTCAAAATTGGCCCCGCCCCAGGGTTGGGTAGTTTTCGGAATAGAAACAAATAGTGAAATCTTTAAAATCTTCTCCTCTGAAACTGGAAGGCTCTCAGCTTGCATATTTGGTACATAGCATCATGTTTAGGTCTTCTACAAAAGTTATATAAATTATGGCCCTGGGGTTCAAATTGGCCCCGCCCCAGGGGTGGGCTGTTTTCAATGGAAACAAATAGTGAAATCTTTGAAAATCTTCTCCTCTGAAACTGGAAGGCTCTCAGCTTGCATATTTGGCACAGATCATCATGTTCAGGTCCTCTACAAAAGTTATATAAATTATGGCCCCGGGGTCAAAATTGGCCCCGCCCCAGGGGTGGGCAGTTTTCAATGGAAACAAATAGTGAAATCTTTGAAAATCTTCTCCTCTGAAACTGGAAGGCTCTCAGCTTTCATATTTGGCACAGATCATCATGTTCAGGTCCTCTACATATAAATTATGGCCTTGGGGTCAAAATTGGTCCCGCCCCAGGGGTGGGCATTTTTCAATAGAAATATATAGTGAAATCTTTGAAAATCTTCTCCTCTGACACAAGAAGGCGCTCAGCTTTCATATTTGGCACATAGCATCATGTTCATGTCCTCTACAAAAATTATATTAATTTTGACCCTGGGGTCAAAATTGGCCCCGCCCCAGGGTTGGGTAGTTTTCGGAATAGAAACAAATAGTGAAATCTTTAAAATCTTCTCCTCTGAAACTGGAAGGCTCTCAGCTTGCATATTTGGTACATAGCATCATGTTTAGGTCTTCTACAAAAGTTATATAAATTATGGCCCTGGGGTTCAAATTGGCCCCGCCCCAGGGGTGGGAAGTTTTCAATAGAAACAGATAGTGAAATCTTTGAAAATCTTATCCTCTGAAACTGGAAGGCTCTCAGCTTGCATATTTGGCACAGATCATCATGTTCAGGTCCTCTACAAAAGTTATATAAATTATGGCCCTGGGGTCAAAATTGGCCCCGCCCCAGGGGTGGGCAGTTTTCAATGGAAACAAATAGTGAAATCTTTGAAAATCTTCTCCTCTGAAACTGGAAGGCTCTCAGCTTGCATATTTGGCACAGATCATCATGTTCAGGTCCTCTACAAAAGTTATATAAAAATTATGGCCCTGGGGTCAAAATTGGTCCCGCCCCAGGGGTGGGTAGTTTTCAGTAGAAACATATAGAGAAAACTTTGAAAATCTTCTCCTCTGAAACTGAAAGGTTCTCAGATATCATATTTGGCTTATAGCATCATGTTCAAGTCCTCTACAAAAGTTATATAAATTATGTCCCTGGGGTCAAAATTGGCCCGCCCCAGGGCCGGCTAGTTTTCTATAAAAGCATATAGTGAAAACTTTGAAAATCTTCTCCTCTGATTGTCTGGTGAGCGCTTCAGGGCCATTCTGGCCCTCTTGTTATATGGTTAAACCTTAATATGAATTTTCACATATATTGCGGGGTTTTTGATATGTGTCATTTTATTCTAAAGTTATGGTCCTTGAACTTTGTGTGTTCGTTGCTTTGTTAGTCGGTAAACTTTTAGTTTGTCTGTTGTTTTCTGGGAAAACTATTAAAATGATATAAATGAAACTTAACACAAATGTTTTAAGCAACAGAATTTGAAGCTGAGTTTATTTTGAGGTTCATTCAGTTTTGTCTTTACAGAGTTATGGCCATTGCACTTAACAAAAATCTGCAAAAATGAGGATTAGCTGTAACTTTTTTAATAAGATATTCACGGGGTTTTTTTTAGCTTACCAGAGCACTTTTGTGCTCAGGGTGAGCTTTTGTGATCACTTGATGTCCGTCGTCGTGCGTCGTCGGGTGTCAACAATTTGAACCTTTAAAAATCTTCTCCTCTGAATCTACAGGGTTCTCAGATTTCATCTTTGGTACATAGCATCATCTTTAGGTCCTCTACAAGAGTTATATAATTTTTTCCCCTTGGGTCAAAATTGGCCCCGCCCCAGGGGTGCCTTGTTTTCTATTGAAATATATAGTAAAACTTTGAAAATCTTCTCCTCTGAATCTACAGGGTTCGCAGCTTTCATATTTGGCACATAGCATCATGTTCAGGTCCTCTACAAAAGTTATATAAATTATGGCCCTGGGGTCAAAATTGGCCCCGCCCCAGGGGTAGCCAGTTTTGAATAGAAACATATAGTGAAAACTTTGAAAATCTTCTCCTGAATCTACAGCGTTCTCAGCTTTTATATTTGGCACATAGCATCATGTTCAGGTCCTCTACAAAAGTTATATAAATTATAGCCCTGGGGTCAAAATTGGCCCCGCCCCAGAGGTAGCCAGATTCCAATAGAAACATATAGTGACAACTTTGAAAATCTTCTCCTCTGAAACTGGAAGGTTCTCAGCTTTCATATTTGGCACATAACATCATGTTCAGGTCCTCTACAAAAGTAATATAAATTATGCCCCTTAGTTCAAAATTGGCCCCGCCCCAGGGGTGGTCAGTTTTCAATAGAAACATATATTGAAACTTTGAAAATCTTCTCCTCTGAAACTGGAAGGTTCTCAGCTTTCATATTTGGCACATAGTATCATGTTCAGGTCCTCTACAAAAGTTATATAAATTATGGCCCTGGGGTCAAAATTGGGGCCACCCCAGGGGTAGCCAGTTTTGAATAGAAACATATAGGGACAACTTTGAAAATCTTTTCTTCTGAATCTACAGGGTTCTCAGCTTTCATATTTGGCACATAGCATCATGTTCAGGTCCTCTACAAAAGTAATATAAATTATGCCCCTTGGTTCAAAATTGGCCCCGCCCCAGGGTTGGTCAGTTTTCAATAGAAACATATATTGAAACTTTGAAAATCTTCTCCTCTGAAACTGGAAGGTTCTCAGCTTTCATATTTGGCACATAGCATCATGTTCAGGTCCTCTACAAAAGTTATATACATTATGCCCCTGGGGTCAAATTGACCCTGCCCCAGGGGTGGCCAGTTTTCAATAGAAACATAGTTACAACTTTGAAAATCTTCTCCTCTAAATCTACAGGGTTCTTAGCTTTCATATTTGGCACATAGGATGATATTCAGGTCTTCTACAAAAGTTATATAAATTATGCCCCAGGGGTCAAAATTGGCCCCGCCCCAGGGGTAGCCATGTCTCAATTGAAACATATAGTGACAACTTTGAAAATCTTCTCCTCAGAAACTGGAAGGTTCTCAGCTTTCATGTTTGACACATAACATCATGTTCTGGTCCTCTACAAGAGTTATATAAATTATGTCCCTGGGGTCAAAATTGGCCCCGCCCCAGGGGTAGCCAGTTTGCAATAGAAACATATAGTGTCAAATTTGAAAATATTTTCCTCAGAAACTGGAAGAACTGGCACATAGGATCATGTTCAGGTCCTCTACAAAAGTTATATAAATTATGCCCCTGGGTTCAAAATTGGCCCCACCCCAGGTGTGTCTAGTTTTTAGCTCACCAGAGCACAAAGTGCTCAGGGTGAGATTTTGTGATTGCCCGTCGTCCGTCGGCATCCGTCGTCCGTCATCAACAATTTGAAAATTTAAAAATCTTCTTCTCTGAATCTACAGTGATCTCAACTTTCATCTTTGGCACATAGCATCATATTCAGGTCCTCTACAAAAATTATATAAATTATGCCCCTGGGGTCAAAATTGACCCCGCCCCAGGGGTGCCTTGTTTTCAATAGAAACATATAGTAAAACTATGAAAAGCTTCTCCTTTGAAACCAGAAGCTTCTCAGCTTTCATAATTGGCACATAGCATCATGTTCAGGTCGTCTACAAAAGTTATATAAATTATGGCCCTGGGGTCAAAATGGCCCCGCCCCAGGGGTGGGCAGTTTTCAATAGAATCATATTGTGCAAATATTGAAAATCTTCTCTTCTGAAACTGGAAGGTTCTCAGTTTTCATATTTGGCACATAGCATCGTGTTCAGGTTCTCTACAAAAGTTACATAAATTATGGCCCCGGGGTTAAAATTGGCCCCGCCCCAGGGGTGGGCAGTTTTTAATAGAAACAAATAGTGAAATCTTTGAAAATCTTTTTCTCTGAAACTGGAAGGCACTCAGCTTTCATATTTGGCACATAGCATCATGTTCAGGTCCTCTTCAAAAGTTATATAAAATATGGTCCCAAGGTCAAAATTGGCCCCGCCCCAGGGGTGGGCAGTTTTCAATAGAAACAAATAGTGAAATCTTTGAAAATCTTCTTCTCTGAAACTGGAAGGTTCTCAGCTTTCATATATGGCACATAGCATTATGTTCAGGTCCTCTACATAAGTTATATTATTTATGGCCCCGGGGTCAAAATTGGCCCGCCCCAGGGGTGGGCAGTTTTCAATAGAAACAAATGGTGAAATCTTTGAAAATCTTCTTGTCTGAAACTGGAAGCTTCTCAGCTTCATATTTGGCACAGACCATTAGGTTCAGGTCCTCTACATAAGTTATATAAATTATGGCCTTGGGGTCAAAATTGGCCCCGCCCCAGGGGTGGGAAGTTTTCAATAGAAACAAAGAGTGAAATCTTTGAAAATCTTTTTCTCTGAAACTGGAAGGCTCTCAGCTTTCATATTTGGCACATAGGATCATGTTCATGTCCTCTACAAAAGTTATATAAATTATGGCCCCTGGGTCAAAATTGGCCCCATCCCAGGGGTGGGCAGTTTTCAATAGAAACAAGTAGTGAAATCTTTGAAAATCTTTTCCTCTGAAACTGGAAGGCAATTAGCTTTCATATTTGGCACATAGCATCAGGTTCAGGTCTTCTACAAAAGGTATTTAAATTATGGCCCCAGGGTCAAAATTGGACCCGCCCCAGGGGTGGGCAGTTTTCAATAGAAACAAATAGTGAAATCTTTGAAACTCTTCTTCTCTGAAATTGGAAGGCTCTCAGCTTTCATATTTGGCACATAGCATCATGTTCAGGTCATCTACAAAAGTTATATAAATTATGGTCTCGGGGTCAAAATTGGCCCCGCCCCAGGGTTGGACAGTTTTCAATTAGAAACAAATAGTGAAATCTTTGAAAATCTTCTTGTCTGAAACTAGAAGGCTCTCAGCTTTCATATTTGGCACAGAGCATCATTTTCAGGTCCTCTACAAAGTTATATAAATTACGACCCTGGGGTCAAAATTGGCCCTGCCACAGGGGTAGTAGGCAGTTTTCAATAGAAACATATTGAGAAAACTTTGAAAATCTTCTTCTCTGAAACTGGAAGGTTAATCTCAGCTTTCATAGTTGGCTCATAGCATCATGTTCAGGTCCTCTACAAGTTTTTCTAAATTATTCCCCTGGGGTCGAAATTGGCCCGCCCCAGGGCCGGCTAGTTTTCTATAGACAAATATAGTGATAACTTTGAAAATCTTCTCCTCTGATTGTCTGATGAGCGCTTCAGGGCCATTCTGGCCCTCTTGTTTAGCTCACCAGAGCACAAAGTGCTTAGGGTGAGCTTTTGTGATCGCCTGATGTCCGTCGTCCATCAGCGTGCGTCGTTCGTCGTCAACAATTTGAACCTTTAAAGTTCTTCTCCTCTGAATATACAGGGGTCTCAGCTTTCATCTTTGGCACATAGCATCATCTGTAGGTCCTCTACAAAAATTATATAAATTATACCCCTGGGTCAAAATCGGCCTTGGCACAGGGGTTTTCAGTTTTCAATAGAAACATATAGTGAAAACTTTGAACATCATCTCCTCTAAAACTAGAAGGTCCTCAGCTTTCATATTTGGCACATAGCTTCAACTTCAGGACTTCTACAAAAGTTATATAACTATGCCCCTAGGGTCAAAATTGGTCCCTTCCCAGGGATTGCCTGGTTTTTGTAGCTGACTGCTTAAACAGCCCATGGGATCACTAGTTATGCGTAGAATTGTTAGCTCACCAGAGCACAAAGTGCTCCGGGTGAGCTTTTGTGATCGCCTGATGTCCATCGTCGTTCGTCGTCCGTCGTCCCGCGTCAACAATTTGAACTTTAAAAGTCTTCTCCTCTGAATCTACAGGGTTCTCAGCTTTCATCTTTGGCACATAGCATCACCTATAGGTCCTCTACAAAAGTTATATAAATAATGTCCCTGGGGTCAAAATTGGCCCCGCCACGGCCCCAGGGGTGGCCAGTTTTTTCTAGCTGACTGTTGTTTTCTGTACAAGTAGCAGAATGCTGGGCTCACTTAGGTTAGGCATGGGGAAAACTTCAAAAATCTTTTTGTCAAAAACTACATGTGACAGAGCTTAGATATCTTGTGTATAGATTTACTTAGTATTCCTTATTGACATTGGTAAATATCATAGTTCTGAGGTTAAAATTGGCCCTGCCCTGTTGGTTATACTTTAAAATATTATTTTACACTCTAAAGGTTCCTCTGAACTAGAGGGATTGAGGTCACTCCATCTGTGTTGCATAATCACTGAATAGGTCAAGTTCCTGGTCAAAACTCTATCAAGTTGTCTGCTTCAGAATTAGTCTCTGTTTGCTCACACTGTTTTTAACCCATTCCCTCATAGGATATTTTCAGAATCTGCCTCTTGAAAAATTTCAGAATTTTGTAGATTTGAAACCATTGTGATAAATAGAGCATTTACTCCTATGGAGAAAATGCTCTATTTATCACAATGGTTTCATAAAAAGACTATTTTACCTCTTTGAATAAATCTACTGACAAGGAGCATTAATTAGAGAAAAGGAAAATTTCAGAATTGTGTAGATTTGAAACCATCGTGATAAATAGAGCATTTACGCCTATGGAGCAAATGCTCTATTTATCACAAAGGCTTTTTTCAGATCCTACCTCTTTGAATAAATCTACTGATAAGAAGCATTAATTATAGAAAAGGAAAATTTCAGAATTGTGTAGATTTGACACCATTGTGACAAATAGAACATTTACTCTTATGGAGCTTTTGCTCTATTTATCACAATGGTTGGCAAATGCTCTATTTCTCACAAAGGCTTTTTTCAGATCCTACCTCTTTGAATAAATCTACTGATAAGGAAAATTTCAGAATTGTATAGATTTCAAACCATTGTGATAAATAGAGCATTTGCTCTATAGGAGTAAATTAACTCATATACAAACCACATATAAAGTTACATACCGGTCTGTGTCAGATCAGAATCAAAACTGTGTGCTAATTTTGGTCAAGTCATGCTAAGCAGTGATAGGGTTGTCATCTGTTAGAAATCTTGTCTGCTTATTCAAAGAGGTAAATCTGGGTCTACTCTATTTGCAAATGCGTGAAAACATTTTTATATGAGGAAAAGGGTTTATTAGAGAAAAGGAAAATTTCAGAATTGTTTAGATTTGAAACCATTGTGATAAATAGTGCATATACTCCTATGGAGCAAATGCTCTATTTATCACAAAGGCAAATGCTCTATTTATCACAATGGTTTCAGAAAATGACTATTATACCTCTTTGAATAAATCTACTGATAAGGAGCATTAATTAGAGAAAAGGAAAATTTCAGAATTGTGTAGATTTGAAACCATTGTGATAAATAGAGCATTTACTCCTATGGAGCAAATGCTCTTTTTATCACAAAGGCTTTTTTCAGATCCTACCGCTTTGAATAAATCTACTGATAAGGAGCATTAATTATAGAAAAGGAAAATTTCAGAATTGTGTAGATTTGAAACTTTTGTGATAAATAGAACATTTACCCCTATGGAGCTTTTGCTCTATTTATCACAATGGTTGGCAAATGCTCTATTTATCACAAAGGCTTTTTTCAGATCCTACCTCTTTGAATAAATCTACTGATAAGGAGCATTAATTAGAGAAGATGAAAATTTCAGAATTGTGTAGATTTCAAACCATTGTGATAAATAGAGCATTTGCTCCATAGGAGTAATGTAACTCATATACAAACCACATATAAAGTTATATACCGGTATATGTCAGATCTGAGTTCAAACTGTGTTCTAATTTGGGTTAAGTCCTGCTAAGCTGTGATAGGGTTGTCATATGTTAGAAATGTTGTCTGCCTATTCCAAGAGGTAAATCTGGGTCTACTCTGTTTGTAAATGCATAAAAAACATGTTTATATGAGGAAAAGGGTTAATTAGAGAAAAGGAAAATTTCAGAATTGTGTAGATTTGAAACCATTGTGATAAATAGTGCATTTACTCTTATGGAGCAAATGCTCTATTTATCACTAAGGCAAATGCTCTATTTATCACAATGGTTATTATCACCAGTTATTCTTAACAAGTTTTAATTTTCCATTTCCATAACAATTCCGTTTGTATAAATTGTTGAAATCGCGATTTTTATACAATTTCTGCTTTGAAACAATCACCAGTACTCTAATTCTGAAGGGGTTGGAAACGTTCAGGTGTTGTTACGAAACGTGCTCTACAAGAGTTATCGTTCGTTTCTAAATACGCAATATATCAAGGAGTTGTTAGGTTATGCGTAGTAATATGTAATGGAAAATGAAACTTTTCCACATATTTTTTGTGCGATATATGCTTTCCAAGTTAACGGTCGGTAAACGTTCGGTATTGGACTTAGAAAATATTTATAATAAAGCAAATCATCCCAGAAAGCTTGCCATTATAATTATACAGAGAAAGGGTCAAATAACACCCCACAAAACAGGTGTCCAGTTTTGTTTAGAAACATACATGTAGTTGAAACTTTAAAAATCTTTCCCTCTGGTGAGCGATTTCAGGGCCATCATGGCCCTCTTGTTTTTAAAAATATTCTTATCAGAAACTACATGTCCCAGAGCTTAGATATTTGTCGTATAGATTTACTTAGCATAACTTTATGAGTTTTATAAGTATCATAGTTCTGGGGTTAAAATTGGCCCTGTCCTGTGTGTATAGACTTCTCACATCAGAAACTACAGTCTAAAGGTTTCTTCTGAATATCTGAGACCAGTCAGTGTGAGTTCTTATATAATCACCCTTAGCCTGATCAGTAGGGTAGAAATTGTGCTTAGACAAATAACACACACTCATTTAAGATTGAGAAAACTGTGGATAATTTTCAATATGCAGAACACTTTTTCATACCTATTCCCTGCACTAAGCTACCAGATATCAATATAGAGCATATCTGTTGTGAATTTCAGCTTAACTCTTTGCATGCTGGGTAGTTTTGTCATCTGCTAAATTGTTGTCTGCAGCATATTCATAAGTTATCCTAACTACTTACTTTCTAAGTTTTTCAGAAGTTCAGTCTCATTGACAAACAGTTTGGATATCAGGTCAGGCCCCACATAATGTTGGCCCTGATCTGGATCCAAACTGTTTGCATAGGTCATTAGTGGAGGGAGAATTCTTTCTAAGTTTATCAGAAGTTTAGTCTCATTTACAAACAATTTTGATATCAGATTAGGCCCCACATTATGTGGGGCCTGATTTGGATCCAAACTGTTTGCATAGGTCATTAGTGATGGGAGAATCCGCCTCTAGCACCCAAAGAATTAATACAAGTTCCAGTGGTCTATGCTCTATCCATTATTTCACTACATTCTTTCAGCATCATGTTCAGGTCCTCTATAAAAGTTATATAAATTGTGTCTCTGGGGTCAAAATTGGCACCGCCCCTGGGGTGTTAAGTTTGCAATAGAAACATATAGAGAAAACTTTAAAAAATCTTCTCCTCTGATTGTCTGGTGAGCGATGTCAGGGCCATTCTGGCTCTCTTGTTTAAGCAGACTGTTGTTCCAGTTTTCTGTTACAGAGTGCTTGGTTCATTAGTTAGGCATAGGGAAAACTTTAAAAATCTTCATGCAAAAAACTGCATGTCCCAGAGCTTAGATATTTGGTGTATATATTTGCTTACTATACCTTTATGAATTATTTTAATGTCATAGTTCTGAGGTTAAAATTGGCATTGCCCTGTGGGTTATACTTTAAAATAGACTTCTACAGTATAAAGGTTAACTAGCCAGCTAGTGTACCGGAGAGGTCAAGCTGAAGTTCACCTGTTCTATACTCGAGTTGGTGTCTGCTTCAGAATTATTGTCTGTTTATTCACACTGTTTTTAATACATACCAATCTTTCAATTAACCCTCTTGTACAATCCACATAATTATGAAGTTACATATGTATCAGATCAGAATCCAAACTGTGCTAATTTCAGTCAAGTCATGCTTAGCACGGATAGGGTTCCTGTGATCAGTTAGAAATGTCTGCTGAAAAATTAACCCTGTCAATGGCCCTCTAGTTTTATATAGAAACATATTGTGAAACCTAAATAGTAATCTTCTGAAACTGGAAGTTTCTCTGCTTTCATATTTGGCACATAGCATCATCTTGAAGTCCTGAACAAAACATATATGAATTATGCCCCTGGGTTCAAATGAAGCCCCGCCCCAGGGGTGGCAAGATTTCTATAGAAACATAGTGAAAACTTTGTAAATCTTCTCCTCTGATTGTCTGGTGAGCGATATCAGGGCCATCATGGCCCTCTTTTATCTTATTTTTACGCCATGAATGTTCATGTAAGAAAAAATGAAATTGTAGATATTAATAAAAGTACAAGTATGAGTCATGAAAGAAACACCACATACAAATAATGACATGCATATTAATGGCATATTGACATAGAAATATGATAAATTCTGAAAGGGGGTGATCCCCGAGAGCAAAAATTACAACACAAAAAGAGAAAATTGCAGACTCGGTTTTATTGAGTCTGTTCATGAACAGTAATTGAAATGGCAACACTGCTCACGCCCCCTAGCACCGGCTTAAGCGATATTCAATTTTCAGAACAAGAAGTACTGAATTTCATGATCTCGAAGGATCAGAAGGTATAACAACACTGTAGAAACCATAGTAGAAACTGTAGAATCACATCTATATTCATTCTTAAGCAAATTGAGTAGGTCCTGATCAGGCGGCTCCAATAGAAGCCATTTGATCTGGGTATATTCTTTTTACAAAAGCGGAAAATGCATATTTATAAAGTAAACTGGAATAACCATTAACCACGAGACCACATGGTCTGCACAAGAGATATCAGTTTGATTGAAAATGGTTTTGGTCCAGTTCGAACACATATATATTTAGATCAAACATGTTTTATGCTATTCTATTTAGTTCTTGTATATTTACAGACTTGCAGACCTTACTGAAGACGCACTACAGGGACACTTGCCTGGTGGTACAGGATCCAACTGAGGATAGTGATATAGAACTGAAGTACTTGTACGCTGAACCAGCAGTCAGGGTCTTGCGACAGAGTAAAGGGCGTGATGGATTAACGAATGTTAAAGAAGAGGCTGAAAGTATGTCCTGCAAGAAGATATTTTACACAGACGACTACAGGGCAAGACAGATTTACATCACTGGAGACGCCGGGTTAGGCAAGAGTATGCTGTGTAAGCACCTTGTTGAGCTGTGGTGTGAGGCACATGGTGGTTGCTCGTCTGTTGTGTCAGATGACAATGACAGTGATTCAGACAAGTCAGATGACAATGACAGTGATTTAGACGAGTCAGATGACAATGACAGTGATTCAGACGAGGAAGGACTTTGGTCACAAAAACATGCTGAACAAAAAGCGAGGAGGGAGGAGAACATACAGATATTGTCTCGGTTTAAGTTTCTGTTTTATATAACACTGAGAGATTCTCTATCAGAATATACAATAACTGAAATGATTCAGTCTCAAATATTGCAATATTATGAAGACATTAAACATGTGAAAGTGTCTGATGTATTGAAAAATGAATGTTGTCTTGTCATTGTTGATGGTCTTGATGAATGGGTGTGTCCAGAAGGTAGAAAAGTCCCTCATTTTGTAAATCCTGGGATCCCAGGCAGGGAAGTTTTTTATAAAAACACTGTTTTCCTGACCACAACTAGGCCATGGAAATTTGATGTACTTAGGTTGACAAATGTTGACAAACATGCTGAATTGTGTGGGATAGATAAGCTATCTGCCTCACAACTCTGCTCTAAAGTCATTAAATTACTGAATAAGAACGAAACTGAAAGAAAAAGGAAAAGAAAGTTCTATAGAGCACTTAAACAGAAAGGTCTTGATGACTTCAAAACTATACCTGTCATTCTCATCCAGCTTATTTGCCTGTGGTTTGATGATCAAAAACTTTGTAAGTCTCAAGTGCAGCTGTACTGTTCTATGCTGAACATGCTTCTGAAAAAAGCACAGAACAAGCTGACCGAACAAACCACCCAAACCCCTAGCAGTGTACAATCAGAAACTCCCCTACACGAATGCTTTATGGACCACCCACATTGCCAAAACTATCAACAACTGATCAATTGCTTGTCAGAAGTGGCATTTGAGGCTTTAGTTGATAAAACGAAAGAGAACCAGTTGGTGATTGAAAGCTCAATAATGGGGATATATGGTGTAGATGAAAAATCAATAAACCTGTGTTTAAAATCGGGTATTCTGTCACAAAACAAAATGTATGTCAAGCGTTCTGTTAGTGAGAAGAAATTCTCATTTTTGCACAAAAAGTTCCAAGAATTTCTTGCGTCTGTGTTCATAGCAAACAGTGAAGATGTACAAAATGTTTCCAAACGTTTAACAGAGTTCTGTAGCACAGTAAAGGGTTGTTTAGAAATGTCTCAGGTTTTGCTGTTTGTGTCTGGAATGAAGCCTGACATAGCGAGACAATTGTTGGACCATTTCACTAATGTTATTACTGCTGACACTGACAAACTGGTACTAAAATACAGACAGACATTACGTGGTGAAGGTGTGATACTCGACATACAGACCTGTGTGACCAACTGTATCTCTGAAGGGGAAAGTAATGGCCACAAATACGAGAAAATACCTTTGAACGACGTTTATATTGACAAGGACACGTTACGTCATGTAGAACACATGTTGCTAGGCAACGGGTGGTCGGGAATAAAGTCTGTTTACATAAACACTCGTGACATGACAGGTGACCAGTTAGCACTTATAAATGGTCAGTTAGGACAAACAAAGTCGCTAGACAAACTTTACTTGGTTGACGAGCAATCAGGTATTCCAAGTGAAACACTCGAAACAGTCATAGACAACTGTACTGACTCTCTGACGTGTTTGGACTTGTCGGGTCGCTTGGGCAGTGATATAGAACTAGAGCACGGGTCAGTGAGTGCGATATGTCGCAGTATCAGCAAGCGTTTAATGTCACTTAGACTGGTCTGGGTTAAACTAACTCATGTAGATACAGTAGAACTGTTGCACGAGTTATCACAGTCATCCTCCATTAGAGAGTTAGACCTGTCGTGGTTAGACTGTACAGACCATGACTACTCACACGAGTGTAGACTTCGTATAGACGTGTCTACTATGACACAGTTACAGACACTTGGGCTGTCGTCCATGTGTGTAGATAATCTACCGACCGTGACACAATGTATGGAGGAGGTTTGCCTGGGGAGTGTTGCTTTATCAATGACGACTCTGTGTGAGTTTGCTCGGAACATTTCACAGACAAAACGACACGTAAAGGTAAAACTATACGTGGTAACAGTTAGAGAGGAGAGTGAGGACCGTGTAGACCTGAAGACTTTCCTCCGTGAGCGTCCCGGTCTGACAGTGAGACTCTGCGAGTATAATGACATTAACAAAACATGGTGGATAAACTTCGAGACAGACAGTAAAACCTGAACAAACGTTTCTGTTCATTCAAACTCACAACTGTCGCCATTTTGTTAGAATGTTTCCAATCTGATGATTCAGAAATTCAGAAAAAAATTGGTTTTCATCTCTCAGTCGCCATTTTTGTTTGTCTTTTAAACGAGTTAGAATCAATCAAACACCCACTTGTGACCATTTGTTTTCTTAGTTGGATCATTTCCAATCAGATAGGACAAGTTTTATACCGAAATTCGGAAAAAAATACTTTTTCATCCCCCGGCCGCCATTTTTTTTATTTTCTCACAAACGAGTTTTGTGTTTTAAACGAGTTAGAATTGATCAAACACCCACTTGTGACCATTTGTTTTCTTAGTTGGACCATTTCCTATCAGATTATACAGGTTTTAAAAGGAATTTCAGAAAAAAATACTTTTTCTTCTCTCAGCCCCTATTTTTCTTTGTTTCATAACCTAGTTTTGTCTTTCAAAACGAGATAGAATTATTCAAACACGCAACTGTGACCATTTGTTGTCTTAGTTGGAACATCTCCAGTCTGATTGGAACTCAAAATTAAAAAATAATAATTTTTTCATCTCTCGGTTACCAAGGTTTGTATTTTAAACCCATTAAATTTAATAAAAAAAACACTAGTACATTGTATTATATAACTATGTCGTGACTTCAAAGTCGTTCAGTCCTCTCGGCGTGTTTGAAAATGCCAGCCAACTCAGCGTAGCCTGAGAATTGCTAAACGATTGAAAATCTGTCTGGATCAGGATCTTCTGTTTGTATATGTATGATACAGTAAAACTTCTCTAAAGTGAGGCATGAATTTGATTTTAAAGCCCCGGGGGTGGGGGATTTGATTTTTAAAGCTCGTGGTGTGCAGAAATGAAGAGTTATACAGAAGGTTTTCTTCCTGCTCATGTTTATTCATTATGTGGTCCGTTTAGAGAGGTTCTACTTGGCTTTAGATATTATTCACAAAATGTCGTTGAAGAAAATAAATTGTAAACTTGCGTTGCTGGTCTTTCTTTTTATTACACTTTTTCAGCTCCCCGACTCGGTGACATGAGATTTTGGAACTCACATTGTCCGTCATAGTGTGTCGTCCGTTGTCCGGTCTTATCAGTAGCTATACTGTTTTACAGTGCGGCAGTAATAAACGACTGCGTGTGATGTAATACGCTTAACCCTTTACATCATGAATATTAATGTCAGAAAAATGACTGAATATTAATTAGCTGTAGTTTATAAAGGTACCATGAAAAGGACATAGTACCTTGGCAGACAGTGTAGAACATGTTATTTCATATACAAACAGCGGGATCAGATCAGAAAATCCCAACGAGATTCGTTTGACCCGGGTCTACAATAATCCCAAAAAGGGGTGGGGGTTGGGCAGCTCTAACGTTGTAAGAACTTATGACCCGACCCCTTTTCCTATATATGTATGAATGGAAATAAAAAATGTTTAAACTAATAACCCCAACAATATCCGTTTGATCCGAGTCTACATTTTTTGAAAGATGCCAAATGGCGTCTATGTAGTAAAGAGTTTAATACGTCGTCTTTTCTCTACAGAGTTATAGGTCTTAGATGGTAGCTCAATGCAGGGCAAACGTAATGCAGAAAGCTCGTATATATTAAAGACGCCGACTTCTGTTCAGTATATGGTCTACTTACATTGTAGCCATTATAGAAAGTAACGAAACATCTTTCAAATTCCATTTGCAAACGGAGCAGACCCTGATCAGACGGATCCTGTCTTTGCCGGGTCTATCGTGTTTCCAAATGCGTGATTACACGCTTATATGATGGAAAGGGGTCTATCGTGTTTCCAAATGCGTGATTACACGCTTATATGATGGAAAGGGGTAACTCTTTCACCACCACACTCGAATCTGACGGTAGTTTCAAAGTTTGTATCCAGATCAGATGCAGAGTAACGACGTCTCATCAGGATCCAAACTGTTGACGTTTCACTTCCTTGTCAAAATGTTTTCATAAAGGGTCTGATATGGAGATATAATTACCTGTTGAATATTCCTGTAAGAAATAACGGGTCGGCATCATGAATACTTTTTCTGTAATCATTTATTCCTTTCCTTCATATGAACGCCTTTCCGCGCATTTGCAAACAGAATAGACCCAGCTCTAGTAACGGCTCCTATTTACAGGAACCGTCTGATCAGGGTCTGCTCTGTCTAGATATTGCATGATATCTATATGGTTCTACAGTTTAGGTCGGAGCCAAATATCATGACGTCATATGCCATTATAAAAAAAATCTCATCAATATTTATGATGTCAATTTTTCTTAAGAAATTTTTGTTAAGAAATGACATCATGAATATTTGTATAATGGTATATAGATACAGGATGTTTTACCTTGACACTTTTAGAACTGTGGTCTCAAATCTATATCATTTCATAAACAGGGTAGACCCTGACTAGACGGCTCTTGTAGCAGCCGTCTGGTCTGTGTCTTCTCTGTTTACAAAGGAGTGAAAAGAGCGTTAAGCTTCACGCGTCACATTTTAATTTAAAATGCGCGACCTATGGCCGGTGTCATAGAAACAAACACACTGTTGAGTATGCAGCCAGATTAAAATTACAGACGTTATATCTGAATCCACACTGTTAAGATAGTGATTATGAGAATCCTAAGCGTGTAATGCCCTAGTCACATTTCCTCTCTGGCGGCCGTAGATGGTTTATATCGAGAGATTTCTGCGGCAGCCATACAGGAATCGCGCACGATCGACGTCCGGCGTATCCGTAATTTTTACAGACCGTGCCGTCGCCGTAGAATTTTAAGAGAGGACTTATAATTTCAATGGCCACCGTAGCTTTTTACAACACAGTTGTGTAGTTGTAGCGCCAAAATGACTGCATGGACACTGCACGGTGTCCGTGCGGGCACAGAGCGGCTTCCTTGAGACTGTCGTGGAATTTTATAAAAAAACAAAAACAAACAACGGCAGCCGTGAAGTGGATGCACGTGCGCCATACGGTGACTGTGGGTCATCACAGTTTAATCTGGGTCAACACTATTCACCTAAGTTTGTATATATTACATACCGATTTTGGTAACTTCTTTTCAATTAGAGCTGCAAGTATAGTAGATCTCTACCGGTCCTCCCCTTCAGGAGCAGTTTGATTTGGGTCTACATGTATGTCTATTACGTACTTTTAACCATTTCCCTGATATGTCATCTTTGCCAACAGTGTAGACTCAGATCAGACCACTCCTATCAGAGCCTCTTGTCAGGGTCTGCTAAGCGTACTTATGAAATTATAATAGACCTGACATTACAGCTTTAACCGGCATCAACTTCTCAAATGTAGGCCTACAGTATTATTCCATAAAAAAAATCTAGCTAATCAACATGCATGATGTCTGTATTTTTAATATCATTATTCAACAGGAAATGGTAAAAGCGTCATGAAACTCCGTGTGTATATTGAGTTCTTAAAAATACTAGAGAACATATTATAAAGTTTGGTAGGTTAAGTATTTCTTCATAGCGAGTTTAAGGTTGAATCGCTAAGTCTGAGAGTGTTGATCTTAAAACACTCCATTAATACGACTTTCTACGCCTTTGCAAACAGAGTAGGCCTAGACCCTGTAACAGCCGTCTGCTGTGTTTGCCTATAAAATAATGTAGATATGATGTTACAGTTGTTTGCCTTTTGCCAGAATTTCACGTGTGCACGCGCCATTAAAATATCTAATTAATATTCATGATGTTAGATCTACTAGATCTACTTCTTGCATCAAAATTCATGGAGTATAGAATTAACTTCTCACCATGCAGTAATATCTGCTGCTATTTGGATCTAGAGCACGTTTGACTAGATCTACTTTCGATTGAAACAAACTGATCGACTGTCAAAAGGTTAGGATCCCGATATGTCGAGTGACTCGGCGTCTCATCTTGATCCAAGGTGCTTGTAAATGCCAATTATTTCACAAATGCGAGTGACGTCACAAATGCAAGTGACGTCACAAATGCGAGTCCGGTCGCGGTTAGCGGGATAATGATTCTTTTGAGAACAACAACAGGTTCCCTGTCGAATATTCATGCTAGAAAAATGACGTGACTAGTCATGAATATTTATAAGCTGAAGTTTTGTGTTTTAAACGAGTTAGAATTAATCGAACACCCACTTGTGACCATTTATTTTCTTAGTTGGAACATTTCCAATCGGATAAGACAAGTTTTATAACGAAATTCAGAAAAAATACTTTTTCATCTCTCGGCCGCCATTTTCCTTCGTCTTTCAAACGAGTTTTGTGTTTTAAACGAGTTAGAATTAATCAAACACCCAACTGTGACCATTTATTTTCTTAGTTAGACCATTTCCAATCAGATTATACAGGTTTCAAAACGAAATTCAGAAAAAAATACTTTTTCATCTCTTAGCCGCCTTTTTCTCTGTCTCATAAGCTAGTTTTGTCTTCGAAAACGAGATAGAATTCAAACACCCAACTGTGACCATTTGATGTCTTGGAACGAACATTTCCGATCAGATTGGACAAGTTTTAACTGAAAATTAAAATAATAAAATTTTCTTCTCTCAGTTTCCACTGTTGGCATTTTAAACCAATTATTTTTTAATACAAACCCCAAATATAACCATCGTAGAATTGGTTTGACTGCAGATTCGTTCAATCCTCTCAGCGTGTCATACGGATCCAAGCTGTTTGCAAGTGCCAGCCAAGAGAATAGCTACAATTTGGAAATCTATCTGGACCAGAATCTTTAACCGTGTGTATATGTACGATATAGTAAAACTTCTCTAAAATAACTCCCCTGAGTTCGTTTTTTTTTTTTTTTTTTTTTTTTTTTTGGGGGGGGGGGGGTATGCAGAAATGAAGAGTTGTACAGGTTTTCTTCCTGCCCATGTTTATTCATTATGTGGCCCGTTTAGAGAGGTTCTACTTGACTTTAGATATTATTCTCAAACTGTCGTTGAAGAAAATAAATTATAAACTTGTTGCTGGTCTTTCTTTTTATTATACAGTTTTAGCTCCCCGACTCGGTGACAATACGAGCGTTTGGAATCTCACACTGTCGGTCATAGTGCGTCCGTTGTCAGGTCTTATCAGTAGCTATACTGTTTTACAGTGCAGCAGTAATAAACGACTGCGTGTGATGTAATACGCTTAACCCTTTACATCATAAATATCCATGTCAGAAAAATGACTGAATATTAATTAGCTGTAGTTTATAAAGGTACCATGAAATGGGACATACTAGCCAGTTTGGAAAGTAAAGAAATATTGTTTCAAATTCATTTGGCATTTCTATATGACCCCGTCTATCAGCCCCTATATAGGAGCCGTCTGATTAGAGTATGAAATAGACCCCATCTATATGCCCCTATATAGGAGCCGTCTGATCAGAGTATGAAATAGACCCCATCTATTAGCCCCTATATAGGAGCCGTCTGATTAGAGTATGAAATAGACCCCATCTATTAGCCCCTATATAGGAGCCGTCTGATCAGAGTATGAAATAGACCCCATCTATTAGCCCCTATATAGGAGCCGTCTGCTCAGAGTATGAAATAGACCGGGTCTATCAGCCCCTATATAGGAGCCGTCTGCTCAGAGTATGAAATAGATCCCATCTATTAGCTCCTATATAATTCTAAGGGAGGAAAAGTTAATGGCCTCTACTGGGATTCGAACCACGGATCATTGAAATACTAGTCCGACACTCTAACCACGTTGCTAAAGGGTTAACCCAACAGCAAGGCTGTTGGAGATGTCTTACATAGGCCGATCACTACACAGTTTCTAAAACTAAATACACGCATGTCTTATATCAAATAGAGTTGCAAATATAGCAGATCCCTACGAAACATGTCCTTGAGGATTGTTTTGATCTGGGTCTACACTAGAGCATTTGCCTTAAGTACGTATATCTGTTACATACCGATTTGGTAACCTTAGATCTATATCAAATAGATTTGCAAATACAGTAAATCTCTGCCAATCCTCTCAAACAGGATCAGTGTGATCTGGTATACACTATTTGCATAAGTATACATGTACATAGATTCTATGCCTATTACATATTCTTAACCCTTTCCCTGACATTCTTTTTCACCTTTGCAAAAAGAATAGACCTAGATCAGACGACTCTTGTATGAGCCATGTGATCAGAGTCTACTGAGCTTGCTGGTGATATCATAATAGATCTAGAGCTGACACTACAGTTTTAACCAGTATCACATTCTCACATGTACGTAATTATGCCATTATAAAAATCTAGCTAACTATTATGCATGATGTCAGGACATCGACTTCGTATACTAAAAAAGAACTTTTTTTAATACGTATGTATGAAAAAATATTCGATAGAAAAAATCGTGAAACCGACGTAAATCACTGTATTTATTTATTTTAAGTTTTTTTTAAAAAAGTATATTAAAGAGAACACCATAAAGTTTGGTAGTATTTTTTCATAGCATGTTAAAGGTTGAATCGCCAAGTCTTGGGGTATTTTTGTTCTTAGCCCTTTACATTAATACGCCACCATTTATATAGATCCTGTAGGATCCAGATCCAGTAGATCCTGTAGGAGCCGTCTAATTAGGGTCTGCTCTGTTTGCTTATGAAATTATATAGATATGATGTTACAGAGTCTGCCATTGCCAGAATTCTAAGTGCGCACGCGACATTAAAATAGAATCTAATTAGTATGAAATACTATTTCTAACATGAATATTCATGGAGTAAAGGGTTACCCAACATCTCACCATACAGCAGTATCTGGTCCTACAGTAAAGGGTTACCCAACATCTCACCATACAGTAGTAGCTGGTCCTACAGTAAAGGGTTACCCAACATCTCACCATACAGCAGTATCTGGTCCTACAGTAAAGGGTTACCCAACATCTCACCATACAGCAGTATCTGGTCCTACAGTAAAGGGTTACCCAACATCTCACCATACAGCAGTATCTGGTCCTATAGTAAAGGGTTACCCAACATCTCACCATACAGCAGTATCTGGTCCTACAGTAAAGGGTTACCCAACATCTCACCATACATCAGTATCTGGTCCTACAGTAAAGGGTTACCCAACATCTCACCATACAGCAGTATCTGGTCCTACAGTAAATGGTTACCCAACATCTCACCATACAGTAGTATCTGGTCCTACAGTAAAGAGTTACCCAGCATCTCACCATACAGCAGTATCTGGTCCTATAGTAAATGGTTACCCAACATCTCACCATACAGCAGTATCTGGTCCTACAGTAAATGGTTACCCAAACATCTCACCATACAGCAGTATCTGGTCCTACAGTAAAGGGTTACCCAACATCTCACCATACAGCAGTATCTGGTCCTATAGTAAAGGGTTACCCAACATCTCACCATACAGCAGTATCTGGTCCTATTTGGATATAGAGCACTGTTCACCACTTCCAGTCGCAACGATTGTCAAAACGTTACTTAGGATTCGGGTGAAATGCCGAGTAACTCGGCGTCTTATCTGAATCCAAAGTGTTTGTAAATCCGAGTGACGTCACAAATATGAGTGACGTCACAAATGTGAGACAGGTCGCGGTTGGTGGGATAAGGATTCTTTTGAGAACCCTTTCGCTGTTGAATATTCATGTAAGAAATAGTGATGTCACGAACTCGTATTTATAAAAGCTCATATTATGGCATATGTACACATGGGTGTATATAAAAGATAGAAACTGAAGAGTCAGATCTATGATAGTTTCATAAGCAAACAGAGCAGACTCTGATCAGACGGCTTTCATAGGGGCCGTCTTATCCGGGTCTATTCTCTGTCAATGCGTGAAAAGCGTTTATAGGGAAAGTATTACACCAAGTTTGCACTGAATCTAGTCGTACTTGACCTCATTGTATACAATCATAAAATAAATAAAAACACAGTAAATAATATTTAGGCCTACACAGTAAAGCCCCGATACTTCGAATACTAAAACAAGTTTCACATTCGGTTTTAAGACAGGGACAGCTTAATGCAGGGTAACTCTCTCCTAGGGGCATTCTGCATATTTTTCACCCTGAATTAAGTACCTGCCGAAAAGATCAAGTCTTCATTACTAAATCTTCGAACTATGGAGTTTCCACTGTGGTTGCATTTCTGACCATGATAAACAAATTGTAGACTCTGGCCTGTATAATCTCATAGCAAATTATAGACTCTGGTCTGTATAATCTCGTAGCAAATTGTAGACTCTGTAGACTCTGGCCTGTATAATCTCATAACAAATTGTAGACTCTGGTCTGTATAATCTCGTAGCAAATTGTAGACTCTGGTCTGTATAATCTCATAGCAAATTGTAGACTCTAGTCTGTATAATCTCATAGCAAACAGATCAGACCCTGGTCCGACATCTCCTCCTGCTCTTCTACTTTGGGCCATTTTGTAGAGTCTGTCTATATAATTCCCTGAGCGAACAGATCAGACCCTGATCCGACTGCTCCTACAGAACTCTACTTTGGGTCCACTATCTAAAACATGGTTTATATGTAATATCTAAGCGAACAGATCAAACACTGATCAGACTGCTCCTACAGGACTCTACTTTTGGTCTACTACTAGTTCTGGTTTATATGTAATATCTAAGCAAACAGGCCAGACCCTGATCAGACTGCCCCTACAGGACTCTACTTTTGGTCTACTACTAGTTCCGGTTTATATGTAATATCTAAACAAACAGGCCAGACCCTGATCAGACGGCTCATGCAGCAGTCTTTGGTATTCTTTGTAAAGTCTAGTCCATATTATGCCATTAACAGATCAGACCCTGGTTAGATGATTCCTACGAGGATCTACTTTGGGTCTGCATTGTAGTTCATGGCCTATATATTGCCTTAGCAAACAGATCAGACACTAATAAAACACGGCTCATACAGTAATTTACTTTGGTCTACTGTGTATAAGCAAACAGATCAGACGACTCCTACAGGAGTCAACTTTGTAGAGTCTGGTCTATATAAAACCATAAGCAAGTAGATCAGACCGTGATCAGACACGGTTCCTACGGGAGTCTACATTGGATCTACTTTGTATAGTCTGGTCTATATAGATATAATTCCACAAGCAAACAGATCAGACCCTGATCAGAAACGACTCCTATAGTAGTCTACCTTGGATATACTTTGTAGAGGCTAGTCTATATAGATCTAATTCCACAAGCAAACAAATCAGACCCTGATCAGACACGGTCCCTACAGGAGTCTACTTTGGGTCTACTTTGCATGCTTACGGTAAATTTATTCTTACCAAAGTAAAAAGTTTGGATCAAGATGACACGCGAGAATAACTGGAACAGAAGTGCCTGTTGCTTACCGCTAGTGTGTCATCTGGGTCTATGCTTATAAAAAAAATACTGGTCAGATGTGAGTTCTCAAAATCTTGAGAACTCAAATCTGACCAAACAAAAGCTTGAGAACGATCTCAGACTCAACTAAAAAGCTTTATAAGTATAGACCCTGGTCAGAAGTGTCTGCTGCCCACCGGCAGTGTGTCTTCGGGTCTATACTAAAAGTACAGGCCTAAAACGAACCTCTGATCAAAACCACGACGGCTGATTGGAGCCAACAATGTCTGTACCTCATTAACACTGTCTTTTGGGTAATACCAATAGTAGAGATCCACACAAAAAAACCGCGGATTCGAATCATGATGACTGGCCTTAGCCAGCAATTTCTGTTGGACTATAAAAATAGTGTAGACCCAAGCCAGCCATCGCGGTGGAACATGACGGTTGACACGAGTCGGCATTTTATGTCACCAAACAGAGTTATGTCAACGTTTATATACTTAACCCTTTCCTCCATGGATATTCAAGTAAGAAATAATGACGTAATGAATATTAATGAGATTATTTTTTTATAACAGCACATTGACACAGGAATTTTTGGCCATAGCAGAAATTGTAGAATCATAACTATATCATATGGAACAAGAAATATCTTTTAAAAAGATATTCAGCGGCATTCAAATACATGTATTGACAAAATGTACAAAATAATAATGATATTAAATATCTGCCAACTTAATTTCAATGTCTCGAGATTCTGTTAGTACAGGGAACTAGATCTATGAAGGGTTGCTTGTAATTATACTAGCAGAGAAGCATACAATGGAAATGACTTGGAGTAGAATAAGCAATTATGAAAAAAAGTCTTGGTTGTCTTTTTCACAAGTATTTCGATTTCGCTCGGTGAAAACTACAACTCCGAGATCCTTTCATACTGTTAAAAAATAATAAGCTTATTGTTATTATTGCTGGTTTCAATAGCTGTTGAAATGGTTCATTACACCTGCCGTGGACATGTCATGTCACAGTTATGCAAGAAGACCTGCGTTAGGCGGCCATTCCATGATACGGCATGCGGATCTCTAGACACGAGCTGATGCTTGATGGTGTAAAAGTGATGCATAAAGCTCCGTAAGGAGCTTCTGCATTACTTTACCACACATTAAGCAGTCAGCTTTATATAACCTTTCAGATTCATCGTGCTTAAGATGGATGCTTAACGCAGGTTTCACAGCACAAAGTGCCATTTAGAAAAAATAAGCAGAGAGGGGGGGGGGGGGGGAGGAAAGAAAATAGAAAATACTGTAGACGGTATTATATGTACAGAGTTTATATTTCCTATCTCAGTTACTTTACAGGTTATTATATAGTTGTTCTTTTTCACGTATGTATAATGACATGTATGTTATAATCACTGAAAAGTGGAATAAAAGAGTATATATATAAGGTATTTTTTAAGACTATCTGAAGTTAGTTCTTCATTTAACCTATTATAAAAAATTACTTTTTAATTGACGAGTGTGCATCATCATTAGTGACACCAATAACTGAATATACATGTATTTTTAAAACAATATAAAGTTAGCTATCTCAACCTACTACTCGATCCAAAGCGCCAGGTGATAGAGCCGTAACAATAGCCTTCAGTAAGTAGCTTTATATCACAGAGAGCGAATAACTAGAGCCTTAATTGGTGCTGTGGTCGGGGATAGTAATTAATACTATTAATGCCACTACTCTAATATACTAAACAACATTTCTTCTTTATTTCCTATAGCATTGCCTGTGAATTATGGTGGTTTCGGCAAACTACCTGTTCGTCAAAGTGGATGTGATCAAATGTGGTATTAAATTGATAGCAAAATGATAATAAATGTTTAAAAGTTTAATAGTGGTTTTGGCAAACTGGCAATAATGCTCAGCAATCATTACCATGAGGTGATAAGTACGATAATGGGTTAGGAACTGATTTAAAATATGACACACCAAAAATTGAATAGTCAAAATTGATCCACACCTTTTGAGGATAATAGATCTATATAGTTTTATTCAGTAATATTGTTTATGTATTATATACTCTAGTTTTGATAATGACCAAAGTAATAAATAATTCATATTGTTTTACCAGTCATGGTAATAAACAACTATGTGACTACAGTATTGTACATGTATTGGAATCCACCAAAAGTTGAACTAAACAACATTTTGACTGAAAACAAAAAGCATAAAGTGAGTGGCAAACAGTTTGGACCAAGACTAAAATCAAAATTGAATGGGATAGTAAATCATTAGTAATGTGATCTGGGGCTGTTTTAATGACTAAACAATGTGACTATAGTATTTGAAAGCACCTCTTTATCACTCATTGTACCCAAGGTTGGGTAAGTGTGAATATGTCGACTGCTTAGCTAATATCCTGATCTGTATAAACCAAAACAAATGGACCACATATCAATATTTAACATATAGATAGTTATTTAATGATTTTGAAGAGGAGTCCTTTAAGCAGGGTCTGCAATGTTTGACATTCAAAATCCGCTACCTTTCTACTAGTTGTCAGTATCTTACCTTTAGTTTGCTGCGAAAATATGCGCGAGCTCAAAACGAAACGTGCTTTATATTTGAATTTAGAAAAAAAGAATTTGTTTTTACATATACAGTAAGGCATGTCTTAAGCAACCATTAAACTGTGGTCTAGATCTAGGTCTTTCAGACAAGTGGTAGTTTATTGCAGGTCGAAAGTAATACAGAAAGCTACTTATGTATTACATCTGCCCTTCATTAAGCAATCACCTGCTTTATCAGATTTCTGTGTTCCATAAATGAATGGTCGCTTAACACATTATCCCCTAGTGACGCATGCTTGCGCCTCTATAAAATTCACATTGTGAAACCATTGTGATAAATAGAGCATTTGCTCCTATAGGAGCAAATGCTCTATTAATCACCATGGTTTTAAACTAAAAAATCAAATAATTTCCTTTTCTCTAGTTAATGCTCCTTTTCGGTAGATTATTTAAAAAAGGTTGAGTCTAAAAATAGCGTAGGAGAGAATGAGTTAAGACAGGTTCTACTGTACTGAGGGAGTGACAAATGGATTGGATGTTCATGAGACATTGAATTCTACGTAGCATGCTTCAAGTTGACGGACGTCATCCTTGTGAAACATTGATTACGGGTTGGATGCTGATAAACACGGGTTGGATACTGATAAACACGGGTTGGCGCCCTATTAGACACTGGTTCGTCCGTAGCATGCTTAAAATTGACTGGATCCTGATAAAGAACTGATTACGAGTGAGATCCTGAGGAAACACTGATTACGAGTTGGGGCCTGATAAAAACATTGGTTACGGGTTGGATCCTGATAAAACACTTGTTACGGGTTGATAAAACACTTGTTACGGGTTGGATCCTGATAAAACACTTGTTACGGGTTGGATCCTGATAAAACACTGATTAGTCCGTAGCGTGCTGGGATTTAATGTGCTGGATCCTGATGAGACACTGGTCACGGGCTGGATCCTTGTGAGACGCTGATTCGTCCACGGCGTGCTTAGAATTAAATTGTTCTTTATAAACAGTGTAGATCCAGATGCTATCTAGAGCAACACTTTTATCAGAGTCTGCACTCTTTGTCATGTCACAGTAGCATATTGACAGTAGGTGGGACTTTTGGAATAGTCCATTTTAAAAATTAGCGTTGAAATTGTTACTACGGCTCAAACACTAGTTCGTTTAACCCATTCCTCCACAGGCTATTTTTAGATCCAACCACTTTGAATAAATCTACCGAAAAGGAGCATTAACTAGGGAAAGGAATATTTTAGAATTTTGTAGTTTGAAACATTTGTGATAAATAGAGCATTTGCTATTCCTATTGGAGCAAATACTGTATTTATCACAATGGTTCCATAAAGTGACTTTTATAGAGGCGTAGAAATGCGTATTTATGAAGGAAATGGATAATTAAAAAAAGACTGACGAGATATGGTGGATACAACACTTTCTGCAGGCAAGTTCCTTAGTAGACTGGAGGTTTTAACTGTTTGCAATGTATCATTACCATTTTGTACATTGGGTCTACTCTGTCTACACACACTCGTACATATACACGCAGATAAACCGCTCACTGGGCCGGTGCTACATTAAATTTTTGACACTGTTGAAATGGGATCCGGCGGGTCAATTTTCAAAGTGGAGAATCGACCCGGACACAATTTCACCACCAAAATTTGGTAAAAACAGCCGGTGAAAATTTGCCACCCTTTAAATTTTGATCAGTTCCGGGTCTTATTTTCACGGGTTAGATTGTTGAACATCACATCAAGGGGTGCGTGGATCCAGCGAATGATCTAGACCCTCTTTAATACCCTCCCCATAAAAACACACCCCTCTCAACACCATGTCAATTTTCAACATTAAATATTGACCCTAACAATATTTCTCTTGTTCCCATTGCCTGCTAATCTAGACAATGATATGTATTAACCGTTCGCTTGCTCTTCACGTCAATATACTTACCTGTAAATAGTGAAGACCCAGATGAGACAGCTCCTGCAGAAGTTCACGTCAATATACCTACCTGTAAATAGTGAATACCCAGATGAGACAGCTCCTGCAGAAGTTCACGTCAATATACCTACCTGTAAATAGTGAAGACCCAGATGAGACAGCTCCTGCAGAAGTTCACGTCAATATACCTACCTGTAAATAGGAGCTGTCTCATCAGGGTCTGCACTATTTACAAGTTGATTGTGCAACCAGTGCACTCACCAGCAGTGAATGCACAGCGAAATACTTGTACACAGTGAAGATATATGTAATTATACAACAAGGCATGGGTAAAGAAGGAGAAATGTATTTTAAAATTCAGCAAGCGAAGGGTTAAAAGAGCTTTGGTTAACCGTCCATCTTATCTGGATCGAATCTGCTTGACGTTATACAGTCATTCTCAAGTATTTGGTACAATTGATTTTTTGTGAAGGATAAAGTTGCTCCAATGATGTTTAAATGCATATAATATTAATATTCTGACATTCTAGTAACCATCTGAAAAAAATACTCACACCATTGTTAATATCTTAGAGCAATTTCGATTTCGGTTTACATTTACAGACTCTAAGCAGCACATGCATGTGTGGATCCAACTCTAACCCCCCCCCCCCCCCAACAACACACACATACACTTTAAGTGTCAAAAGGACACTCCTCGATGATTGATTTTATATAATTAGTAAATGGGAAAATAGTAAATTCAAGCAGGCAAAGCCACATACAAGACGCAATCACTACCAAAACACCGATAGATAGCATGACACACACGCACGCACGCATGCACACACACACACTTTTATAGTTTAGCCAAATATTTGTAAGTTCATGCCATCTTTTTCGGGGAATGTGTGTGTGTGTGTGTGTGTGTGTGGGGGGGGGGTTTACATGTAGAGCATGTGCTAATAGCTGATATAGAGCATGTGCTAATGGTTAGTAGCTCAGTCACGATGTATTTAAGCACGTGCTAAATCCGTATAAATTTGATTAGTTTCCCATCGTGAGTGTTCGTATTAAACGAACTCATATAAAACGCTAAATTAATCTGAGTGTTGGTAGAATTAAGACATATTGAATGTCAAACAGCATTGAGGCGGACGAACGCCGAGTTACTCTGTGTCTCATGCGGATCCAATCTGTTTGCATTCATGGCATTAGGTCGCGATTGGCAGGTTAAGGGTTAACCCTCTCCCAGTTCTATGTTTATTTCAAATTTGAATACCCACTGAATATTCATGGCAAAATAGTTATAATGAAATATGGAAGGTAGAACATTGTAGCCATTTTAGAAAGTAAAGAAACAGATCTATCAAAGTCCATAAGCAAACAGAGCAGAGCTCCTCTATGAGTCGTCTGATCTGGATCTACTCTGTTTGCAAATGCGTGAAAACACGTTTCTATGAGGGAAAGGGTTAATGTCCCCTCTCTATGAAGTGCAGCAAAACATTTACATTTAATTTATTCCTTATTTTCTTGGAATTTCCCCATTTCTTTTCTTGCAAAATATATACGGGTTTGATGTCGATACTACGTATATTAGGTTACCGGTATGTTGCGATTGTTTGAGCTATTTATAACAGCCGTTTCCACATTTTGTGGCACCCGATTTTCCAATGATGGGAGCCGTCTGACTGCTATTTTTACCCCCCCCCCCCTCCCCCCTTCCCCCAGCACACACACCTACAATTCAATATTACTCAAGTAAATACAATTTAATCGAAACGCCTTCATAATTATGACAAGAGGGCCATTAGGCCCTGAAGCGCTCACCTGAGATACCCTAGGGACGGGGCCATCATTTGTACAACCTTGGTAGAGAGCCACAAGGCAAAGCAGTATGCCATTAATTAAAGGTCAAAGCCTTATGGTTTCAGAGAAAAATGATATAGTTTTCCCATGAAAACTGATAAGCCAGGGCCAAGTTTCGCCCAGAGGTCATGGTCGTAAGTTGAACAATCTTGGCAGAGGACCACAAGCCAAAGCTACATGCCAAATATCAAAGGTCTAGGCCTTACAGTTTCAGAGAAGAAGATCTTTAAAGATTTTCATATGAAAAACTGATAAGCCCTTGGGCGGAGCCATTTTTGGCCCAGGGGTCATAATTTGAACAATCTTTGTAGAGGACAATTAGATCATGCTACATGCCAAATGTCAAAGGTCTAGGCCTTACAGTTTCAGAGAAGAAGATTTTAAAAGATTTTCCTATGAAAAACTGATAAGCCATTGGGCGGGCCATTTTTGGCATGGGGGTCATAATTTGAACAATCTTTGTAGAGGACCATTAGATCATGCTACATGCCAAATATCAAAGGTCTAGGCCTTGCAGTTTCAGAGAAGAAGATTTTTAAAGATTTTCCTATGAAAAACTGATAAGCCTTTGGGCGGGGCCATTATTGGCCCGGGGGTCATAATTTGAACAATCTTTGTAGAAGACCATTAGATCATGCTACATGCCAAATATCAAAGGTCTAGGCCTTACAGTTTCAGAGAAGAAGATGTTTAAAGATTTTCCTATGAAAAACTGATAAGCCCTTGGGCGGGGCCATTTTTGGTCCCGGGGTCATAATTTGAACAATCTTTGTAGAGAATCATAAGGTCATGTAACATGCCAAATTTCAAAGATCTAGGCCTTACAGTTTCAGAGAAGAAGATTTTAAAAGATTTTCCTATGAAAAACTGATAAGCCTTTGGGCGGGGCCATTTTTGGCCTGGGGTCATAATTTGAACGATCTTTGTAGAGGACCATTAGATCATGCTACATGCCAAATATCAAAGGTCTAGGCCTTGCAGTTTCAGAGAAGAAGATTTTTAAAGATTTTCCTATGAAAAACTGATAAGCCTTTGGGCGGGGCCATTTTTGGCCCGGGGGTCATAATTTGAACAATCTTTGTAGAGGACAATTAGATCATGCTACATGCCAAATATCAAAGGTCTAGGCCTTACAGTTTCAGAGAAGAAGATTTTTAAAGATTTTCCTATGAAAAACTGCTAAGCCATTGGGCGTGCCATTTTTGGCATGGGGGTCATAATTTGAACAATCTTTGTAGAGGACCATTAGATCATGCTACATGCCAAATATCAAAAGTCTAGGCCTTACAGTTTCAGAGAAGAAGATTTTAAAAGATTTTCCTATGAAAAACTGATAATCCCTTGGGCGGGGCCATTTTTGGCCCGGGGGTCATAATTTGAACAATCTTTGTAGAGGACCATTAGATCATGCTACATGCCAAATATCAAAGGTCTAGGCCTTGCAGATTCAGAGAAGAAGATTTTTAAAGATTTTCCTATGAAAAAACTGATAAGCCTTTGGGCGGGGCCATTTTTGGCCCCAGGGTCATAATTTGAACAATCTTTGTAGAGAACCATAAGATCATGCTACATGCCAAATATCAAAGATCTAGGCCTTACAGTTTCAGAGAAGAAGATTTTTAAAGATTTTCCTATGAAAAACTGATAAGCCCTTGGGCGGGGCCTTTTTTGGCCCAGGGGTCATAATTTGAACAATCTTTGTAGAGGACGATTAGATCATGCTACATGCCAAATATCAAAAGTCTAGGCCTTACAGTTTCAGAAAAGAAGATTTTTAAAGATTTTCCTATGAAAAACTGATAAGCCCTTGGGCGGGGCCATTTTTGGCCCGGGGGTCATAATGGGAACGTTTCGTTCCCCCTAGCCACTGATGTTTCTGACAAAATTTGGTTAAAATAGGGTCAGCGGTTTCAGAGGAGATGTCGTTTGAAAATGTGGCCGGACACCGGACGCCGGACAAATAGCGGTCACAATAGCTCATCCCGAGCCTTCGGCTCAGGTGAGCTAAAAACCCATATAGTTGATGGCTAAAGTTTATCAGTATTATACAAACAACTACTCTTATTGTATATCAGCATCTGGGTAATTTTTCAACAGGGTCACCTTTTCACGTGTGGGCAGGGCCGTGATTTAAAGACCCAGGTGATTTCTCAACGTTAAACGCGACCCGTCTGTCGTGGAATAAAGACCCCCAAGGGTCCTTTTTCAACAGGGTCAAAATTTAATGTAACACCAGCACCCTTATGCTCAAACCATTACACCCGTACCCAATCATATACACTACTACTTGACAAGTAGGCAGACACAACTCTGTATGCAAAGAAGGTATCATATTATATTGAGTAAAAGGCCAAAAATGGCCCCGCCCAAGGGCTTATCAGTTTTTCATAGGAAAATTTTAAATTTTAAATTATGACGTCATTTACACGATGACGTCGCTTGTTTACCTCTAACGTTTATTTTCAAATCATTTTCATTTTGGCAGACATCGTTATGCATGTTGTGGAGTTGTCTGGAGGGGGAATTTCATTTACATTTTGACTTTGGTAAAAGTGGGATAAGGACGAGGTTGGGTACCCGTAAACCAGGTTTAAGTCCCCCAGTAGCCCTTTTTTGGGCTGCTGGCCGTACCAAGGCGGCACTCCTGCTTTCAGCCTACGGTCAATTTTGTTGTTTAATATGCTTAATGTTTAATGTGTTTCGTCTTGATATGCGTCCTGTTATGTTTTGTCTTGTGGCTTTACCGTTTCTTGTTAGATGGTGTTTGGTGCGGTGTCATTTCGTGTGTGGCTCTCCCTGTTTGACTATTTTTCCATATTAGAGAAGTTATTTAGGCAGCATGCCAAACTGGTAAGGTTCTCGAGAGTCGACGAATCCAGATAGCTTGTGGTAGGTCGGGTGTTCTGTTCACAAAACAGTCCAATTTGTAAACACATCTTTATAGACTCGGTACCAAGATAAGTTATGTAAAGGTTGGTTACATTCTGCATCATCGTTTCAAAGGAGATGTCTTTTAAAGCAGTTGTTAATAGATGGACAAGGCAGACATCAGAATTATAATATGATACAGTGCTCCCTCTCTACAACGACACCCTTTGGGATACGAAAATTGTATGTGTTGTTCAGAGGGAGTTGTTAAAGGGAGGGAAAATCAAACATAATTAGCTTGTTTGCAGATCCCCAAATAAGTGGTATTTCGAGAACTAAAACCGTTATGCCTCAATCAAACCCTATGTTGTGACCACTTTTTAGAATTGTCACAAAGTGATGATTCTAAAGAGTGGTCACAACATAGGGTTTAATGGAGGCATAAAGAAAATACGATGGGAAAAAGTTGTTTCTGGAGCCTTGTTACAGAAACTGACATGCGTTGTTGTAAGGAGGGCCGTTGTAGGGAGGGAGCACTGTATAGGCAGAGAACACCCTGATAAAACGGCTCCTACAGGAGCGTCTAATATGGGTCTACTTTGTTTGCAAAGACATTGAAAAGCACATTTATGGAGTATTGGGATTTTAATGGGTATTTACAGAGTAATGGGATTTAATGGGTATTCGTTCAAGAAACAATGATATCAATAATATAAATTAATTGTATAATATTATTTATCATAAACCGGAGGATGTTGACGTGTGGCAACGCCCTCAACTACAATATAATGTACAGGGTTCCCGGGTTCGATCCCCCCAGACCAAGTCCTTCAGATGGGACTATAAACTGAGGTCCGATGTATTATTGCTTTACACTGGGCATCTAAAAAACCCAGAGAAACTCTGTCGATAGTAAGAGTAGGGCATCTCGACGGGGTTTCTCCGTATCATCTTCCCCTCTCTGGGACATCCACTTAGCCCATAGTGAGCAGTAATGGACGTTTATAAGCACAAAACAAACTAACAATTCTTCATAATAACATATGGGCATAAAAACATTACTCAAAATTAGAAAGCGTAGAATCAGATCTATATTATGTCAATCAGATCTATATTATGTCATAGACAAACAGAGCAGACCCTGATCAGACGGCTCGTACAGGAGCCTCTGATTTGGATTTACTCTGTTTGAAAAGACATGGAAATGCGTATTTATGGAGTACAAGGTTAATCACGAAACTGTATTTTGTGTGTATTTAACTAACTGCATTTCGTTTGTTTTTAATTAACTGTATTTCTATAATAACATACAATGATACAAATATAGGATCATTACACTCAATCAGAATGTTAATGAATTGAGTGCCCACAGTAATTCACGTTTATGAATTGAGTGACCACAATAATTCACGTTTATAAATGGAGTGGCCACAATAATTCATGTTTGTGAATTGAGTGACCACATTAATCCAAGTTTATGAATTGAGTGACCACAATAATCCACGTTTATGAATTGAGTGACCACAATAATCCACGCTTATGAATTGAATGACCACAATAATCCATGTTTATGAATTGAAAAACAACATTCAGCAATGTTTATGCAATGAGTGACTACACACATCACTGTTTAATTTTTAAGTTTTGAGTGATCACAGTCATAATATAAAATGTGTATGCATTAATTGACGACAATCAATGTTTATGCGTTGAGTGACCGCACTCATATATGTGAATGCATTGATTGACGACAATCCACGTTTACGAATTGAGTGGCCCCAATCATCCATATTTATGCATTGAGTGGCCAGAAAATCCATGTTTATGCCTTGAGTGGCAAGAACATCCATGTTTATGAATTGAGGGGCCCCAATCATCCATGTCAATAAATAAAGCCATCCATGTTTACACACTGAGTGTCAACAATCCTACAAAGCGGGTTTCCATTTGAATCCTGTCTTCCTTTTTCTGCTAACTTGCACTGCAAATACAAAACAAAAACCCATAAAATGCTTAACCCAGCCCTGAATGTAATACAGATACCTATTGTAGAGTAGACACTGATCTCTCGTCTCCTGTAGCAGCCGTCTGATCAGATTCTGTGCTGTTTGCGTATGGCGTTATGTAGATTTTATTCTAACATTTCTGCATTTTTCTCCTGTAAGAGCTGTCTGATCAGCATCTGCTGTGTTTGCTTATGGAATTGGATTTGCTATGTGTGCTTATTATAAAATATAGATATGTTTCTGTTTCTGGCATGGCGTACTAACCTCTCATGGGTATCTCTATTGGTTTACCAATGTTCAGACGTTACCTATGTTCAGATGTTACCTATGTTCAGACGTTACCTATGTTCAGACGTTTGACGTTACCTATGTTCAGACGTTACCTATGTTCAGACGTTACCAATGTTCAGACGTTACCAATGTTCAGACGTTACCTATGTTTAGACGTTGCATGATGTCTTGAACTTATGCTGTTCGTTCCTACAAACCAGGGGAAACAAGTTTCCCTGACATTTCCCTGATATTTCCTTAGCATAGTTTCAAATTTCCCTGACACTTTACATTGCGACATTTGGTCCAATTTTATTTAAATATTATTTTAGGGAGTTTAAGCTTTCAACACCGAGTTATCAGCATGGATTAGTCCATGGTCCATGCTTATAAAACTTTTAGTTGAGTTTGAGTTCGTTCTCAAGTTTTTGATTGGTCAGATTTGGGCCAAAAGCTCAAATCTGACCAATCAACAGCTTGAGAACTCAAATCTGACCAATCAAAAGCTTGAGAACCCAAATCTGACCAATCAAAAGCTTGAGAACTCAAATCTGACCAATCAAAAGCTTGAGAACGAAACCATGTGTTTAACTATAGAGTCTATTCAGTACGAAAGTTGGAAACTTGCAAAATATTTTGAACGAGAAACAGTGAAAACCCAGGTTCTACACTGCTTGTAAATAACAGTGCACGTGCCTCCCAGTTTGTAAGAGTTAAAATATATTCCGTTAGAATATCTGTTTATTTTAGAATTCCCTGACTAGTATTCCCAGACATTTGCCTATATTTTCAAAATTCATCGACAGTTCTAAAATTTCCCTGAAAATTCTTTGACCTTGAAAAATCCGATTTCACTGACTTTTCCCTGACGTGTGGCAACCCTGTTTATGGGTATCCCTACTGGTTTACCTGTCTATATTTAGGCGTCCCACGATGTCTCGAACTTGTGCTATGAGCGGCTCATTCTCCTGGGGCTGTTCTAGTATCAATGTATGAAGCCGAGCCATATAGTTGTCTATCGTGTCCAGTGAGGGTGTCTCGTTTGTGCCTGTAAGATATGCTAACTGATATGAGTAATGGTTCAGTGAGGGTGACTAGTTTGTGCCTGTAAGATATGCTAACTGATGTGAGTAATGGTTCAGTGAGGGTGTCTCGTTTGTGCCTGTAAGATATGCTAACTGATGAGAGTAATGGTCCAGTGAGGGTGTCTCGTTTGTGCCTGTAAGATATGCTAACTGATATGAGTTGTCTATCGTGTCCAGTGATGGTGTCTCATTTGTGCCTGTAAGATATCATATACTAACTGATATAAGTAATGGCAAACGATTTATTCTGGAGAACATTTTTTGTGTCCAATTCTAGCAATGCCCCTGGAGACCATTTTATTTTATAAAGGGTCATCAGGTGGCTATTCCTACCAAATATCATCCAAATTCGACCACTTTCTTAGAGAAGATTTCTGAAGTTTTTCTACGCAGTTTTTTTATTTTGCCCCCGGCCATGTTTTTAAGATATCAACATGACGTTTGCAATTTTGATAATTTTGACAATTCTTAACAAATGCCATTCAAATTTGATCACCAGTTTAGGAGAAGAAGATTATTAAAAATTTCTATATATGTCATCTGAAACATTTACAATTATTGACGGACAGAAAGACCGTTCGATGGATGGCAGGGGATCACAAAAGCTCACCTCAGCATACTCAGGTGAGTTTAAAACCATAACTCCAAAATTAGCTAAAGAATACCTGGCAGAGGTATGCTGGAGAAATTGGTAGTTAGAGTTTGCCGTAGGGCATCTAAATGTCCTTGCAGTGCCATATTGTTGTTTCGCTGTTGTACGACATCCACCTGAAGGCGGTCAATCGCCTGTTTCATATTCTCAATGTGTTTACTAAGTATAGCATTCTGCTCCTCAAGCTCAGTCGTCTGCTTACGCAGCTGTCGCAGTTCTGCTTCTCGAGCTGAACAATAAACGAAAATGCAAGTTTGGTTATTTAACTTACATGGGTGAATTCATGATAGCGATAACCTTTTAAAACGGTATGAATCGAGATGAGAAGCATAAATCGTATAGGTTCTGCTGGTTATTGTTGCGAGTGTGTCCCGTAATCCTTTCGCTGCCAATATCACAATTGTAATTACCTATGCAAACAGTTGGGATCCAAATGAGACGCTGAGTAACTCAACGTCTCCTCAGCATCTCATCAGGGTCCAATCTGTTTGTTACTGTGACTATGTTTTTTGAAACAAAAATAAAGAAAAGTAAACAATGAAAAATGTAGCAGACGACAAATGTTGCAGACGACAAAATTTGGCAGCAAAAGGATTAATCCTTTCCTGGTTCTATATTTATTCCAAATTTTAGTACCATGATTATTCCTGGACCAACAAGTTATAATGAAATATGGAACGTTTAACCCATTTTAAAAAGTAAAGAAACAGACCTATCAATTTCCATTAGCAAACAGAGCAGACACCTATCAGATAGGAAATGTGCGAAAACATGTTCATATGAAATAAAGGGTTAATCCTTTCCCTGTCGAATATTTTATGTAAAAAATAAACGTCGTCATGAATATTCATTAGCTAATACATGTATAATGACCTGATCATGGAAATTAATGAGCCAGTTATTTAACATTATTAATAAAGAAAGATTTGTCGGTGACATAAATTTACAATCGGATCTAAATAATTTCTTTAACCCTTTCTATGTTCTACTTTTAGTCAAAATTTCAATACCTACTGAATATTTATGGACAAAATAGCCTTAATGAAATATGGAAGATGGAACATTGTAGCCATTTTAATTTAAAACAAAAGATCTTTTTACATTTTAATTTAAAACAAAATAAAAAGATCTATCAAATTCCAGTAACAACAAGAGTGCCAGTGGGCACAATATACGCCCATCGAAGCTTTGTTCAACATAAACTGAGCTTAACATATTTGCTAAATGCAAATGCTAAACACAAATTCTAAGTCCAAGTGTGCGACCTTAACCTTTGATAAACATACCGGGACACACCCATGCTACTGTAGCATGCTAAACGCAAATTCTAAGTCCAATTGTGCGACTTTGACCTTGAAAATACGTACCAGGACACACCCATACTACTGTAGCATATCTAGATAAACATTCTGGTGATATTTGAGAAGGATCCATCCAGCAGAACTTGAGTTAGAGATGTTACAGATAGACATTTAACATATTTGCTTAATGCAAATGCTAAAAGTACATTCTAAGTCAAATTGTGCGACCTTGACCTTGGATATATGTACAGGGACTGTAGCATGTCCAGATAAACATTGTGGTGAAATTTGAGAAGGATCCTGTGAGTAAAACTTGAGTTAGTGATGTTACAGATAGACAGACAGACAGACAAACAGCACCATTCCATAATACGTCCTGTTTTTTCAAACGGGCGTATAAAAAGAATAAACCCTGATCAGACTGCTCCTCTATGAGAAATATGAAAACAAATTGTTGAGGAAAAAACATCACCTTTATTGTGATCCAGAAATTACTCTGTAAACACTGGTATATCGAACGCTCCAGGCAAACTTTCCTCTTCATCCTGAAGGGAAGAAACTTAACCATAAAGAATCTACTATTTAACATAACCCGAGGTATGCAAGTATATGTATATCGAACGCTCCAGTTTAACTTTCCTCTTCATCCTGAGCCATTATATTTTTTCCAATATTCATTTATTAAAATCAATATTTCTCCCGCATCGATTTCTGCTTTTCAAAAAAAGAATACTTTTAAAAATACAACAAAAACTCTATTGAAATGTTTTCGAAATTATGCCGGATAAAAGATCAGGGCTGTTCCAGGAAAAAAGGCCTTGGGGGGTAGGAACGCCGATGAATTAAAATTTTGTGGGTGGGGGATGATAAAGAGTTAAATTTGTGTTGGTGGGGGCGATATTTTCAATTATAATTGTGTTGTATTGGGGGGTTAAATACGGTAATTCAATCAGCATTCTGCAGAAACTTTGGGCACAAGATGCTATGTTTGGTGGGTGGGGGTGTAATATGAAGTATCATGCAGATTCACTTATACATTCAGGACATACCAGACATACATTTGGTCTGACAGTTGAGCAGGAAACAAAACAGTTGAGCAAGAAATGCCACACAAAAATAAAACAGTCCGGCTAAAGCACAATACTAAACCCTTGTTTACATACAGTGGGTTACCCAGAGATTAGATCGGAGAACATTTTAAAGACATAGTGGCACTGATTTTGAAAACGTTTCATCAATTCTATATATAAATGAGACTGATCTGATCAAGATTAGTGTATTTTAATTAAATTTAAATCTAATGGAGACTGTTTTCATTGCATTTCTGACAAATGGTATCAGTTGTCTCATTGACAGAAAATTCTTCCATATCTTGCACACAGCCAAAACTTTGGTCCTCCTGAGGCTCTTGGAGTTTTGGAAACACTAGAACTTTACAATAAATAATTTTTGTCGCCGAATCACATATAACAGAATAACAATATATGCTGTCAATATGATTTGCATGCAGAAAACAATTTTGTTGCAAATGCTATATGCATAAAACAGCATATTCATATTTATAGTAAACCTAGAAAGTACTCTTAAACCAGAAATTTCAGTTTTCTTGGTGGTGGGTCGCAAGTTAAATATAAACCTAGCGGCTGTGGGTATCTGACTAATTTTAATTCTCTTGTGTAGGGGGGTAAAAAAAATAAAATTGTGTTGGTGGTACCCCTATTTTTGGCCGGCGTTCCTAACTACCCCCCCCCACCCAGGCCTTTTTTCCTGGAATAGCCCTAAGCAGATTTCCCAATGAGTGAATGCACATATAAACCCGCGGAAAATGAAATCCGTGGATACATGAATTCTGATGCCAAATGAAATAAATCAATTGATAATAGTTGTAATTCTGCCGAATTCTTGACCGCACTGAAAAACTAGACTTTTAAAAAATAATATCTTGGCGACCATTATGCATATTAATTTACTTGAGTACCTAAAATGTTAAATAAGGATATGTTTTGAATAGGAATCAGTTGTGTAACATGAGCTGTTATGACCTGATATGACCTGGGTCTATTCTATTTAGGTCCACAGAGGAGCAAACAGACAGAATTTAAAAGATTAACGTAGGGCGTAGATTAATATATTCTGAAAGTGGGAGATCCTTCGAAAGCAAAAGTAGCAATGCAAAAAGAGAAAATTGCTGACTCGGTTTTGAGTCTGTTCATGAGTAGTCGTTAAAAGTTCAACACAACTCATGCCCCTTAGCACCAGCTTAAGCAGTATTCAGTTTTCAAAACTAATAACATCGAAACTAATGATATCAAATGACCAGAAAATATAACAACACTGTCCTGGTACACCTGCTGTTGTGAAGTACAGATATTCTGAAAGTTGGGGATCATTTGAAAACAAAAGTAGCAATGCCAAAAGAGAAAATTACAGACTCGGTTTTTAGTCTGTTCATGAATAGTAGTTATAAGTGCAACGCTACTCACGCCCCTAGCACCGGCCTAAGCAGTATTCAATTTTCAAAACTAACATCAGCAAAACTAATGATCCCGAAGGACCAGAAAATATAACAACACTGCGAATGAAGTATCACACTACATCAAGTAGCTACCTGCTTTTTAAGTACCCTATCATTTGCTCATTACACAGATGTTCCTGCTATGACATTGACCTTTGAATTTCACATGGCAGCATATGTGTTGCACATGACAATCCGCTACCTATGAAGAACATCTTACTCTGAAGCTGTTTATACATTCATATATAATATGCACAGACCATGTTTGTGGTGTGTTTTAGTTTTGTTAAGGACAATGTCTCATGTGCTGACCAAAGGGAAGTAATCCAAACTAAATATAAAGAAGAATATATGGTTGTTCGTAAACTAGTTCAGTTAACTCTTTTCTCCATCAGCACACTTTTGCAAAATAGAGTAGACCCAAATGAGACAAACTCCTTAACCTTTAGCCTGCTGAGCAAATTATGTTTTACCTACTACATGTCAAAAACACAAGCTACAATCAAATTTTCTACCAAAATGCAATCAGGGTGTCAAACAGTTTGGATCCTGATGAGACTTTGAGGCCTATGTCCCATATATGGGATCGTGGGAACAAATGGGTTAAAGAAATTGCTGATGATGGATGACACACAACTGAAGACAATGGGCGAATTGGCATTTTAACTAAATTACAAAAAAAAAAAAATCACAAACAACGCACCTCTGTGACCACATTCTCTTTTTCTATGTCTGCCATTACTGAAAAATAGGAGCAAACTATATGAAAATGCTCTGCTACACATCAACAGTGAATGGCTGGGACAGTAATTGTAGAATTAACCGTTCACTTGCTGAATTTTAAAATACATTTCTCCTTCTTTACCCATGCCCTGTTGTATAATTACATATATCTTCACTGTGTACAAGTATTTCGCTGTGCAATCACTCCTGTGGGTGCACTGGTTGCCCAATCAATTTGTAAATAGTGCAGGCCCTGATGAGACAGCTCCTGCAGGAGCTGTCTCATCTGGGTCTTCACTATTTACAGTTACCGTAGGTATATTGACGTGAATAGCAAGCGAAGGGTTAAATGTGTATGATTCAATAATCAAACTGCAGATTCTGATCAAACAGTTCCGACAGAGATGCTGTTAACCATTTCCATCATGTAAAAGCTTTTTGACGTCTTTGCAAACAGAGTAGATACTGTAAAACTTCTCTATAACGGCCACTAAATTGAGTTAATTAGCTGGTATTTAGGGCAGGTGGCTGCTTAAAGCAAGATGAAAGTAAAACTCTATAGGAGCCGTCTGATCTAGGTCTACTGTGTTTGCAAATCTATGAAAACACGTTTATATGAGGGAAAGTGTTAAATAATGGATTAAACGTTTAAAACTTTGTGTACGTAGCAAAGGGGATTATTTTGAAGGTATGACACGTAAATAAATTGAAACATATCAAAAGCGCGCTTCGTAATACTTCTGAAATACTCCCCTTATTATTATGAATTAAAACAGGTGACAATTATTGGCAAACGTACCGAACATCTGTTACTGAGACTAATGTATGATGACTAACCTTTAACATTGAAACCTTTTCAATCATAGCTCCTTCATTTCTCCACAAAATCCTATACTGTGGCCACTCTTTAGACTTCAAGCATAGCCCCTTCATTTCTGAACCAAACCCTATATTGTGGCCACTCTAGAATCGTCTCTTCAAGACGATTCTAAAAAGTGGTTACAATATAGGGTTTGGTGGAGAAATGACGATTTTAGTATTTTGGAACACATCGTTATCTGTAGCTCTGGCAACTGTAACTATTGCAAATGTATGATGACTGACCTTTTAAGTGTTTCTCTTGTTGTTGCTTGAACTGTTTGTAAGATTCCGTTTTCTGGTACGCTTCAATTTCACGCATGTAACGCTCTTTGTCTTTGTCAGCATCATCTAGATATTTCTGTACAGAAAAAAGAAGAAATTCTGTAATGCAATTACTTTACCCATTTTCCTGTTGAATATTCATGTAAGAAATAACTGCAGCCCAGTTTTATTAAAACATTTCGGCAATTTAAGAAACTGATATAAATAAATTTAAATCTCAAAAGAATAAACCTCAGATATAGAACGAGAGAGTGAGACAAAAAGTGAAGTCCCTGATCAGACGGCACCTTGAAAAGGCGGCGTCTGATGTGGGACTGCACTATTTGTTGTGGTGCATTTATGCGACTGTGGCAGTAAAAAGGTTCAGAACAAGGGACATATTTATCATCCTAGAAACTGTGGAATCAAAAATTGTCGTCGGCTATAATTTACATTGTAAGAAATCTCTGAATGCAGGATTTGCATGCACCATCATTTATAAACAGAGAAGACAAAAAGTGAAATCCCTGAAAAGGCGGCATCTGAGGTAGGACTGCACTATTTGTCGTGTGAAAGAGTTATGAATAAACATGAAAATGATATGTGACACACTGCCATCCGACTATGTACATACACACCAAATTTGGCATTCCCGTACTTCATTCTCAGTGTTGTTATACCTTCTGATCCTTCGAGATCATGAATTTCAGTACTTCTTGTTCTGAAAATTGAATACCGCTTAAGCCGGTGCTAGGGGGCGTGAACAGTGTTGCACTTTCAATTACTGTTCATGAACAGACTCAATAAAACCGAGTCTGCAATTTTCTTTTTTTGTGTTGCAATTTTTGCTCTCGGGGGATCACCTCCTTTCAGAATTTATTCCTATCGCAAGTAAAGTAAGAGACATGCTCAAGACAAGCTGAGGTCACAGGTAAAATACCATGCCTCAGTGACCGGTAAATGGTACACAACATTCCACCATACCAGGCTTTATTCACACACCAAATTTGGAATTTCTACCTGAAGTAATATAGGATATTATATATGTGCCAGACAGGTTTTCAATTAGCTAAGGTCAACGTCAATGTTGTGTTTAATAGTGAAGTACGTTCATTGGGACAATGGGATGTGATAAATTGATTAAACTATAATAGAAGAGGGAGGGGCATAAAATGAACATACATACCTGTTTCTCGTGTTGTGGCAATCTTGTCCATTCAGAACCAAGCATTCGTGTGATTTCGACAAAAGTCAGCCTCGGATTTTCCTGTCTCAGCGTCTCCCTGCGCTCGTTCAGAAATCGTATGTAACCAGACAGCGGTTGTTTTGGTGCATTCGAATCTTTCAGTTTCTTTCTTTTTTTCCCTTTCGGCCAACCACCTTTTCTTGGTTTCTGTAGTGAAATTCAAACACAGCATACATGTACCTAATACTTTTCATGTCGAGCAGACATCTTGTTTATTGAAGATGACTGTGACCTTGACCTTTGACCGAATGACCTCAAAATCAATAGAGTTCATCTACTAGCCATGACAAACCTTCCTACTATTAAGTATAATGACAGCACACCTTATACTTATGGAGCTATTGGGCAGACAAGATATTTTAGTTGAAGGTCACTATGACCTTGGCCTTTGACAGAGTGACCTCAAAATCAAAAGGTCTCATCTACTGGCCAATACCTTCCTATTAAAAATGCATCATGTAGGAGGACTGTACACCTAATAGTTGACAAGGAATTGAGCGGACAAAGATGTGGCTAGAAAGTCCCATAACTCTGCAGAAAATCATCAAACCGGAACATGAATTTGATTTGCACAACTAGGCACGCAGCTGATCAATCCTATAAAGTTTCAAGAAAATCCCACCAACGAGTTCGGAGAAACCGTGCGGACAAAATTTTCAGTGTTAAGGTTTCATATGCACAACTAGGCATGGTGCTGATCAATCCTATACAGTTTCATAAAAATCCAACCAAAGGTTTTGGAGAAACTGCGCGGACAAAGTAAAATCGAACAGAGGGACGGACACCACGAACAAAAACAATATGTCTCGCCATTAAACTGGGCGAGACATAATTCGCCATGAAAGAAACTGCAAAATGAGGTTTATAAAATTCTTTAACTTTTGGCTATACTTTGAACATTATAAAAAGTAAGGTTGCATATGAAAACAGAGCAGACCCAGAGGAGCTGTCTGATCTGGCAGACCCAGAGGAGCTGTCTGATCTAGCAGACCCTGAGGAGCTGTCTGATCTGGCAGACCCAGAGGAGCTGTCTGATCTGGCAGACCCAGAGGAGCTGTCTGATCTGGCAGACCCAGAGGAGCTGTCTGATCTAGGTCTGCTGTTTGCATAGATGTAATAAGCTGCCTCTATGTGGTAAAGTATTAACTCTTTGCACGTTAAGTAATTGTTCGTCTGCAACAACTGTCGTCTGCTTCAATTCTTAAAATAAACTTTTTTTCTAATTTCTTTGCAAAAATATGATCAAGGTGACAAACAGTTTGGATCCTGATGAGACGCCGCATTATGGGGCGTCTCATCTGGATCCAAACTGTTTGCATAAGTAATCACAGGTTCGCCTGTACAAAGAGTTAACTATGTTTAGAAATGTCTTACCTCAGCTTGTGTGTTCACACTACCACTAACTTGTCCATCTGAAATATGCAGAGGACCAGATAACATGCATAAATTAAAATAATTTCAAGAATAACTCTTTTATTTCTACCTCTCCACAAAATCTTATGTTGTGACCACTCTTTAGAATCGTCCCTTCAGTGGTGGAGACATGACAATTTTAGTATTTGAGCATGCAAGACTAAATAAGTTTTCAAATAAACAGAAACAGTAAATAAGTGACATCATAATTCAAATGACGGGAAATGTGCACAAGATATTTCTACATCAACATTTAAATAATCAGAATAAAATATACACGGTGATACTAAATATGTAACTCTTTTTATTGGAAAAGGAATAACCATGGCATCGAAAACATGTACTCAATGATCATTCAAAGACCAGAGCAATTGTGGAGAGGTCAGTTGGGGTACGACGAAACTGGCAGAATACAAATATCCAGCTTCCACACTCTGTAAAAGAGTTTAAGAGGGCGCATTCATAAAGCATAAAGTCTTTCCTTTGGTCACACAAGCATAGAGGAAAGCATAACGTCCAACCGTAAGGGGTCGACCAGCAAGCATGCAGTGTGTTGCAGTATAGAGGGGTTACAGCCTTTTTAATGAATTGTTTGATATGTTTAACAAAGTATCACAATATGTGTGTCCAACAATTTTTCGAAGTTTGTAACTTTTAACTCATTCCCTGTTTTATATTTATATATTATTCAATACCTACTGAGTATTCATTAACAAAATAGTTATAAAGATGAAGGCGGAACATTGTAGACATTTTAGAAAGCAAAGCAGCAGCTCTATCAAATTCTATTAGCAAACAAAGCAGATCCTGATCAGATGGCTCATCTTGGTCTACTCTGCTTGCAAAAGAGTGAAAACACGTTTATATGACGGAAAGGGTTAAACGACTACACCTTAAAACACCGGAACTTTAAACAAGAGCACCGCAAGCGGATGCGAACGCCCGTCTATTATCAATGTTAAGATTTCGGACAACAACGACGACGCGGACGCCGGAGTTATGACAATAGCTCGTGATTTCTTCGAAACAGACGAGCTAAACACTACGTAAATTACTATAAACTTAGCATCAATGCAAGTCTTTAAGACAGGCGGCAGCTCAATACAGGATAAAAGTCATAAAGAAAGCTATCAAAAGAAAGATGGAAGTTCTTATTACATCCACAGTTTCTATGATGACGTGAGGCTCGATAAAATTACCGTCCGAGGTTACAAAGCTGCAAAACAGACAAATGAGAACTATTGTTATCAAGTTAATACTCACATATATGTTATCATATAGTGTGATTACAGGACAACAGATAAATACCATTGTCCCACAACACTCTTTGGTGTGACCACCTTTTAGAATCGTCTCGAAAAGTTGATTCTGAAGAGTAGTCAAAACGTAGGGTTTGGTGGAGAAATAAAGGAGCTATTTTTTAAAGTTTTAGCATAAATTAAATCAACACCAAACTTTGTACATATATTCATATCCTGAAAATAATGTTTGCAGCCCAATATTCAACAGAGTATATATATATTCAACTGAATGTAAACAATTTCATGATATTGCCAATCCTTAGCCGACCCTCTGAAAGACAGACATTTCAATGGACATATTCGGCCAGAATCCGAATAGATTTCAGAACACAACTACAATGTATAGTGAAAATAATTACAGTAGACCGTCTTAAGTAACCATCAAAAAATATAATTATGTAACTTTAAGGCAGGTGGTAGCTTACTGCAGATCAAAAGTAACACAGAATGCATGTATATGTCTTTATAAACATTCAAATCATAAACAATCATCATGAATATTAAAAAAAAACAAATGGATTTAACATCGCACATAATACAGTACATGTACCTAATCAGTGCTACAGATAAAGATGCGTACTCAAATACTAAAATAGAGCTCCAGATAAGATGCGTAAATTAAACATTTCCAACAATAGCTCCTTTATTTCTCCACCAAACCCTATACTGTGACCACTCTTTAGAATCGTCTCGAAGAGACGATCCTAAAGAGTGGTCACAGTATAGGGTTAGGTAGAGAAATGACGATTTTAGTATTTGGGTACGCACAGTAATCTGTAGCTCAGCTAAAATCGCCACCTCTTTACCAAGCCCTATGTTGAGGCTTCTCTTAGTATTATTTCTTCAAGATGACTCTAAAGAGTGGTCACATCATAGGGTTTGGTGGAGAAATAAAAAAGTTGTGCTGGAAAATGTTTTAATTTACGCATCTTATCTGGAGCTCTGTATACCTTCCATCAACGTTTAAATCATTGCTTTCCTTGGAAACATCATCATCGAATGTGTCAAACTTGAAATTCAGCTTTAGTCCCGACAACATTGTATTCCCAGAAGATGACCCCAGATCCATGTTTCACTGAAGATAAAACAAAAGCTATATTAGCATTCCATATAAGGTGTTATGTTCTATTGATTAACATATTTAATATTAATCTCAGTCTTATTATTGGTAACAGGAGTTTGGCTCATGAAATATTGCTAAAATAAGTTAAAATGTCCCTAAATTGACGTTTTGTAACATTAGGTGCCGACAGAAAAAAGTTTGGGGCGTTTTGAGACAAAGCTGAAAATTCGCATATATTCTATTCTCTTATATACTAGAATATACAAAATTTCAGCTTTGTCTCAAAACACCACTAACTTTATTTTTTTGTCTCCAAATGTTACAAAACGTCAATTTAGATAATTTTCATGAGCCGAACACATGTGTTATTGGTTATCTAAATTAGCATTCAATGTTTCATTTTTATTGGGTGCTCTGCTTAAAAAAGTTTGGTCCCTTGCAGATTTTCCCTATAACGTATAATGATGCGTGTCACTGATGCATGGACTGTACACTGATGGTCAATTCCATTCTCATAATATCTAAATTCTCATATAAATGTCTTGCGCGAATTTGAAAGAGATTAACCCTTTCCCTCATATAAACATCAGTCTTCTGTGTTTAGAAAGGGTATTTATGGAGTAAATGGTTAAAAGAGAAACCATGTAAGTTGTCATTTACAAACATGCAGTGCAGATCCAGACAGGGGGGGGGGGGGTTATTTAAAAACCTATTGCACGCATGATTTACCAAAGCCAGAAGAATCCGTTTGATTTTGACCTGCCTGATATATATTAGTTTCAAGTTTCTGCCTGAACAAAAAGGTCCCTTGAAAATATTAACATTGTAAAAATTCAGCTAATAAATATTCATATGTCATTATCGTATTACATGAATTTTCATATTTATTAAATGAACAAGGAAAGGGCTAGGACAGAACCTGTATCAATAATTCAAAATGTTTTACTTCGGTTTTCATCAAGTCATTGTATTGACGACGGACAATTAGACTTATTGTCAGTGGACGCTGTTGACAGGTTGTTGTATGTTCCGGGATCAGCAAAACACGTGCTTGTGTTTACATTTACCAATCTTACTCCAGAGGGATGTATGAAATTGGCCGTATTCGACTGGCACATTTCGTTGTTGACGGAAAGTGGGCGGGGCATATGCGCAAGAGATTTTTGTTGTCAACAACTTGGAGCGAGTCGAATACAAAATTTTAACAACATCTTTACATACTTCCGGTAGAGCATGCGCATTCCGTTATAAACAAACTTAGCTCTTCACACAAACATTACTTACATCGAAAATGAACAGAGAATTGATATTTCCTATAGGGCGAATCTCTGTTTGTAAACAAACCCGTCGATTTCGCGCATGCGCATTTAACTGGTGGGCAAAAAGACCAGTAACGACCTTTATATCCCTATGTAAAGGGTAGGCAACAGTTAGCCTACACATCATTTTATGACTGTGTTGGTTTTGAATTGTTGATTTCTGTACATGTACTGTATCCTCTGACTATAATGACAATTATGTTTTAGTTTCTATGGATAGAAACAACAAGAAGATTGAATAAATCGGCCCTATAAACTTCCAGCTGAACTTTGAAAAATAAACACGCACAAAAACCCCGATCCCTTGATCTGGTCTTTCTTTGAAATGGGAGACATTCTTATATATTTGTTGGACATGCCTGATATGTCGAATAATTTAGATCAACAGTATTAAAAAAATTAATTCTCGTTTTATTTCAATAAGATCTAGATATTAAGTTATACAGTCTCATGTCGTTCATTCGTGTGTTGTAAATTGTCGTTCTGGCTACTGAACAGTACCGTAGCAGATCTTGTAAAAGTATTTTAGAATAGATCTAGATCATATCTATATTATCTTTAGAACTATATTTCACAATAAACTACCTTTTTGAATATACATGTATCTAAATCGTTGGGATTTAATTATGCTTAGCCATAGACCTAATTAGTCAAATCATATCAATCTTCCATTGTTCGGGAAGCTATTTAACAAATCATAACTTTAGACAATTGGCACATAGTTTGGTAGTTGTCACAATAGAAGCATTCCTGTTACGTAATAGTTCATAACTTTGTTGATTAGACAGTGTGTGATAGATGGCATTTCCGTGATCGCTGACCCTTGTCCCCTGCTGAGAAATTAGGGGATTTATACTGACCATCTGGCACCTTTGATCGCTACTGTTTTCCTAGGTCTAGTAAGTAAATTAGCAGTATTTCGGCTGAGTAAGTACTGTAATAATATAGTCTCCAACTGTCTTAAACAATTCATTTTTAGTATTTAAAAAAAATTCGTGTGTATTGTTAGAATCTTTGAATGCTGTGAATAATTAAAGTACTGTCATTTGCAAAATATAGACCCAGACAATATATACATGTATAGCTAAACAAGCAACCCTCTGACCAGGGTCTTCACTGTTTATTATTCAAAATCATATCGCAAATTTAAGTCTTAGTATATAATGAATGGGATCTACAGTTAAACAATGATGGGTCATTTCACCTTAAAATTTAAGCATTCAAAGATGTAACCCTTTCTCTAATATAAGCGTGTGTTCGTGTATTTGCAAACAGCGTAGATCCAGATCATACTTGGACTGCTCTGTTTGTTTATGAAATTGTAAAACGTCCGACTCTACAGTTTCTACCAACAAAACAATACTGTCTACAAATGTCATTAGAAACATTAGCTTATAAATAGTCATGATATCATTATTTCTTACATGAATACTGAGCAGGGAAAGGGTTTGTGTATTTTACCAATATTTTTTTTTTCTGATTAAAATTTTGTACTGTGCATTACCCGTGCTTTGAAAAGCTTATATCTTTCAATTCCACAGGTTGTCATATTAAACTGTTGTTATTTCTGTAACATAGACGGCATGTTGACGCTGTTTGAAAGCTCTGACAGCAGTGACAGCGGTGACAACAGCGATATCAACGAATACCCTGTCTACAGTTTGTCTCACAGGTATGTAATGAAACATGTAATTATATATCATTAATTTTGTGGGTAGGAATTGCTTTATCAAGATTTTTTCTAACATTACCATTCTGTCTATATCAGATGTTCTCCTGATTTATCCGAATGTTTTTAACACATTACTTCATAAATATTCATATGCAAGAAATAATGACACAATTAATAAACCCTATCAATACTGAAGTGATATTTCGTATGTACCTTTATTATAAATAAATTACAAATCCAGTTTAAATTGCCCGGTGTTTAGACATACCTTACTGGTAGTGTTGTTTCTTACACTCAATATCAGTTACTTATAGTTCGGGAACTGGAGCTCTCCAAAGAGAGCTCTATTCAAAAATTCAACTCCAGGTAACTAGGCCCCCGATATGGTCCGATTTCAGAAAGCACTTCAAGGATGCCTTTACTGCTGGCTAGTGCTGTTTCTTACATTCAATATCAATTACTTATAGTTCGGGAGCTGGAGCTCTCCAAAAGGAGCTTTATTCAAACATTCAACTGCAGGCAACTAGGCCAAAATGGTCAGATTTCACTGACGACTTCAAGGCTACCTTTACTGTGTAATGCTTATTAGTACATTTATGAACCATAACTTATAGTTCGGGAGCTGGAGCTCTCCAAAGAGAGCTTTATTCAAAAATTCAACTCCAGGTAACTAGGCCCCCGGCCCCTGATGATCCGATTTCAGACAGCATTTCAAGGCTACCTTTACTGGGTAATGTTTATTCTGGTATTTATTAATGAAAAATTACTAATAGTTCGGGAGCTGGAGCTCTCCAAAGGGAGCTTTACTAACAATTTCAACAGCTCGTAACTAGGCCAAAAATAATGGTCCGTTTTCAAAACTGACATCAGTTCGAACCCTAATCCTGAGTACCTTTCATTCTTATCTTTCTCCGTCCAATTCATTCTACCTAGGGAGCTGCATGGAGCTACTGGGAGCTTTATTTAAATGTATGCAAAAAATAACCAACAGAGCAATTATTTTTACATACATTTTTTCCAAATTCCTTGAATTAATACAATACATTCAAATCCAATTTATAACACACAGCAAAGCACAATGCCTGTAGCTTGATTAAATTTAAATTGCACCACGTGACTTATTCAGCCAATCAGACTAGGGGTGGACATGTCCACCCTGGACAACTCGCCAAAGTGCCTATACCCTACCCATCCAGGACTGGACCCTAACCCTGGAGTAAAGGTGGACGATGTAACCCCGGGGTTAAGGTACAGGGTTATACCCGACCGATCCATGACTGGACCCTAACCTTGGAGTAAAGGCCCATAACTCGCTCAAATTTGCTCCGATTTTCGAAATTTAAACGGTTCTGCGTTTGTCACACTCAGCCCTTTCCATCCATACCCCGGAGTAATGTTGTCAGAGTTACGATCAATCCAGGCGTAAAGGTGGCAAAGCTAACCCTGTTATATAACATAGCCTCAGCTACTGGCTTACAAGTCGCCCACTAACACCATGCACCAATAAACACATATTGTCGCAGCCCCCAATGGTCTGGAGCTTCACTGTTTGCTTATACCTACTAAAACTATACATCTCCGAGTTGCTTGGACGCTCCCCTATACTACAGATTAATATCAGCACAACAGATCTTCAATTGGCTGACTTACAAGTGGTCCGGGTAACCCAATGCATCAAAATGCAGCACTCAAATATTGCCTAACTGGATGCGGTAAGTGATCGTTTTAGCCACAATGGTTGCTTACACCTATTAAAACTGAACATTTTCTTGTAGCCCGACCCTTCTATGTACGAGACGCTAATATAAGCACAATAGATTCTCAATTAGCCGAGTAACAAGTGGTCCAGGTAACCCAATGCGTCAAAATGCACTCAACTAGTGCCTTGCTGGATGCCGTAAGCGATCTGGAGCCAAGCTGTTTGCGTATACTTACTAAAATGATACATTTCCTACTAGTTTGGACCCTCCCCCCGCTATACTATATGTTAATATAGTTCCAGCTTTTGTTGAAATACGTATAGTTTGGGAGCTGGACCTCTCACAAGAGCGCTCCCTTTGGGTAATAGGCGGGTAATAGGCTGTCACTTTTTCTTATTTCTTACCCGATCTGAATCAAATTTGGCATGGTTGTGTGGCTATCGTTACTGAGTAATTTTCAATCTTACGTCTATGTTCAATTACGTTCAGTTTCGGAGTGGGAGCTCTCCCAAGAGAGCTCCCTCTGGGTAACAGGCGGATAATAGGCTGTACCTTTCTTTTATTTATTAACAGATCTGGATCAAACTTGGCATGATCGTAGGGCTATTGTTCCTGCGTAAATGCTATTCTTACGTGTATGTTCATTCGTTTAGTTTTAGAGCGGGAGCTCTCCCAAGAAAGATCGCTCTGGGTAATAGGCGAGTAATAGGCTGTCATTTTCCTTATTTCTTATACGATCTGGATCAAATTTGGCATGAGTGTAGGGCTACGGTTTCTGAGTAACTTGTATTCTTATGTTTATGTTCAATTACATATAGTCTGGCAGACAGAGCTCTCCCAAGAGAGCTGCCTTTTCTGGGTACCAGGCGGGTAATAGGCTGTAACCTTTTTATTTCTTATCCGATCTGGATCAAATTTTGCAGGTTTGTAGGGCTCGTGTTTGAGTGTAATTTTAGTCTCACGTTTTAGTTCAACTACTGATAGTTTGGGAGTTGAAGCTCCCCCCCTAGAGAGCTGCATCTGGGTAATAGGCGGGTAATAGACTGTAACTTTTCTATTTCTTATCCGATTTGGATCAAATTTGACATGAGTGTAGGGCTTACGATTATGTTCAATTACTAAAAGTTTCAATTACGCCAATGTATCTGATCTGGATCAACACTGTTTATCATTCACTTATTTGCCCTAACCGAATGCCAACCAAAAGGTTAGGTATATGCGGGTAATGGGCTGAAACCTTTTTATTTCTCGTCCAATCTGGAACTAATTTCGCATGACTGTAGGGCTGTCCAGGTAGGTATTCTGGAAAACTTTACTTCTACGCTTTCGTTCGATTACGTATAGTTTTGGGAGCTTGAGGTATCCATAAATATACATACATATCAGCGCAAACAAAAATAATGACGGTCAATGGGAGGCAACTCATGCAGAAAAAACCAATGCAGAAAGAGGGACATGAATTACTTCCCTTGACTAAACTATAATACACACAGAACGATAAACGATTTTAAGAATTACTCAATTGTAAGAACTACAGAGATGATTTATACTAGACTAAGAATGCATTAAAAAGCATAAAGTATTCAAATAGGATTGTTATTTTACAACGGGTCCAGCTAGTAACCCATTGCATCAAAATGACGACCCCAAATAGTGCCTAACTGGATTCCGTAAGTGATCTGGAGCCAAACGGTTTGCTTATACTTTCTAAAATAATACATTTCCTACTAGCTTGCACCCTCCCCTATACTGTATGTTCATATAAGTACAACAGATCTCCAATTAACTGAGTTACAGCGAGTCCAGGTAACCCAATGCATCAAAATGCTTTCAAACACTGCCTAACTGGATGCCGTAAGCGATCTGGAGCCAACCTGTTTCCTTATACTTGCTAAAATAATACATTCCCTACTAGCTTGGATCCTACCCTATACTATATGTTAATATAAGTACAACTGATCTTCAATCAATCGAGTTACAACGGGTCCAGGTAACTCGATACATCAAAATTCACTCAAATATTGCCTAACTGGATTATGTCATTGATCTGGAGCCGAACTGTTTGCTTATACCTAGTAAAACGTTGCATTTTCATGTAGCTTACACCCTCCTCTATAGCACATGTTCATATAAGTACAACAGATCTTCAATTAGCTGACCTACACGTTGCCCATGTAACACATTGCATAAAATTTCCCTCAAATCTTGCCTAGCTGTATTATGTAATGGATCTTGAGTCACACTGTTTGCTTATACCGATTAAAACTAAACAATTTCTTGTAGCCGGTACCCTTCTATATACGGTACGTTCGTATAAGTACAACAGATCTTCCAATAGCTGACCTACAAGTCGCCCCCATGTAACACAATGCATCAAAAGTCACTCAAATATTGCCAAAATAGATGCGGTACTTGAACTGGAGCTTAACTGTTTGCCTTTACCTACTAAAAATAGACATTTTCCGTCAGCTGGCACCCTCCTCTATACGATATGTGAATATAAGTACAACAGATCTGCAATTAGCAGAGCTACAAGAAGCAAACGTAACAACTAACACGTAACACACCTTGTCCAGCGGCGGCAGGTAACTCGGCCAAAAATGGCCCGATTTCAAAAAGGAGTTGGGTTCTGAACTCGTCTAGACGAGTGCTTTCCAACAATGTATAGAAATCGTACTTTTTTTTATTTTGCATATTTCAACTTTTTTCCTAAGTGCTATCCCCTTAGCGAAAATTTGAAAAGAAAACTCCCCCCCCCCCCCCCCCGATCGCGCTGAAACTTGGCAGGAGTGTAGAGCTATACTTCATGAGTAACTTCCATTCTTATCTTCCTGTTCATTAGCTATATTTAGGGAGCTGGGGCTCTCCAAAGACAGAAATACCCCTCCATTTTAGACATTCAAGGGCACGTAACTCCGTGAAAAATGGTCCGATTTCAATTCTGACTTGGGTTCTGAGCTGCTCTCGCCAAGACCTTTCCAAACATATATAGTTATCCTACCTTTCAGTAAAAAAAGAAATCTCGATTTTTGGCACCTCTCGCGCATGTACCAAAAATGTCAAAGTTGTTTTTGGCTTCTTCGATTTTAATGAAACTTCACACATATGTTTAGATCCTTATTCTAAGCATTTCCGCTTCATATATTTATGTTGGAATCCTTCTCCTTATGCTCGAAACAGAGGGGTCGGGGCTACTTGAAGTCATATTTTTAAATACTGTTTCCTTATTAAGGTTTACTTCGTAAAGGCAGCTCACTCTGTCTGAGAAGGGTTGATAACATATTTGTAATTATTGTTCTTATCTCCCCTTAGAATGGGTCCCCCTCCCCCGCCGTTTGAGACTAGTGGGGTCTCCCGCTGAGACCGGTGCCTGGGTCAACACCAGAAAGATGTGGGAATCGAATCCACAAAGTCGAGGACTTTACCATTTCTCTCTGTGTGGTGTTGAACCCGTACCCCATAAACCGAAAAATCGCGAAAATATTGCAAATAATTAGCTTTCAAGTGCCATAACTCATTGAAATCCGATTTCTCAAAACAATTACATTGTGCGCCGCAATGGATTACTCTTACGCAGCTCTTTCCATGCATACCCCGGAGTAATGTTGTCAGAGTTAAGGTTAACCCAGGAGTAAAGAATGCACACTTACAGGGCATACTCTCATAACTCACTCAAATCTGCTCCGATTCTCAAAATGTCAACGGTTCTGAGTTTGCCTTACTCACCTTTTTCCATACATACCCCAGAGTAATGCTGTCAGAGTTACGGTTAACCCAGGAGTAAAGGTGGCAGAGGTAGAGTTAAGGTATCGTGTTAAGGTTATGGTTGCAGGGTTATGGTTAGGGTACAGGGTTAAGGTTGCAGGGTTATCCCAGGGGTTAACCCCCGGGGTATAGATAGAAGACTGTACCCCGGAGTAAAGGTACACAGTGTTAAGGTTATGTCTTCAGTCACAGAATAAAGGTAATCTAAGGTGCAAGGGTTAACTTTTCTGTGGCTTGTCCGAACAAAGGAATCTATTTTTAGTAACAACCTTTACTCCCAGTTAACCCCTCATGCCATCATCCTCCAGTATAGCTTATATAGTAATTCTTTTATTTCTCATCAGATTGGAATCAAATTTGCCATGTAGTATTTTCTATTCTTACATTCAATATCAATTACTTATAGTTCGGGAGCTGGAGCTCTCCGAAGAGAGCTTCATTCAAAATTTTAACTGCAGCGCCGCCGAAATGGTCAGATTTCAGTAAGCACTTGAAGGATGCCTTTACTGGGTAGTGTTGTTTCTTACACTCAATATCAGTTACTTATAGTTCGGGAGCTGGAGCTTTCTAAAGAGAGCTCTATTCAAAAATTCAACTCCAGGTAACTAGGCCCCAGATATGGTCCGATTTCAGAAAGCACTTCAAGGATGCCTTTACTGCTGTTTCTTACATTCAATATCAATTACTTATAGTTCGGGAACTGGAGCTCTCCAAAGGGAGCTTTTATTAAAAAATTCAACTGCAGGCAACTAGGCCAAAATGGTCAGATTTCACAGACGATTTCAAGGCTACCTTTACTGGGTAATGTTTATTAGTACATTTATGAACCATAACTTATAGTTCGGGAGCTGGAGCTCTCCAAAGAGAGCTTTATTCAAAAATTCAACTCCAGGTAACTAGGCCCCCGGCCCCTGATGATCCGATTTCAGACAGCACTTCAAGGCTACCTTTACTGGGTAATGTTTATTCTGGTATTTATTTATGAACAATTACTAATAGTTCGGGAGCTGGAGATCTCCAAAGGGAGCTTTACTTACAATTTCAGCGGCTCGTAACTAGGCCAAAAATAATGGTCCGTTTTCAAAACTGACATCAGTTCGAACCCTAATTCTGAGTACCTTTCATTCTTATCTTTCTCCGTCCAATTCATTCTACCTAGGGAACTGCATGGAGCTGCTGGGAGCTTTATTTAAATGTATGCAAACAATAACCAACAGAGCAATTATTTTTACATACCTTGTTTCCAAATTCCTTGAATTAATAGAATACATTCAAATCCAATTTATAACACACAGCAAAGCACAATGCCTGTAGCTTGATTAATTTTAAATTGCACCACGTGACTTATTCAGCCAATCAGACTAGGGGTGGACATGTCTACCCTGACAACTCGCCAAAGTGCCTATACCCTAACCCTAACCCTCTAACCCAAACCCCAACCCTAAAAATGCACTTATTTTGAGCAAAGGGCTAAAGAACCTCCAATATTACATTTTTTTTCAGGGGGTAAACATGTGCAGACCTCAACTGAAAAATCGTGGCTGGACCAGTATCCATGGCTGAAAATTAGAATGTCTGACATACATGCATCAAAAGTACTTTACTGCAAAACGTGTTCACTGCAACGCAAGAAGAACATTATGTCAACTTCTGGATCACTAAACATTCAAATTTCAACAATAAAAGCCCATGATACCAGCAGCAAGCACAGGGATGCCGTTCGTCTAGAAATTTATTTAAAGCGCAAAACCAGTGATGTTATTGACATTGATCTGGCAGAATTGGACTCTGAAAGTGTCTCTGAAGCTGACAAAATAGTATTCAGAAAAGTCTACTTCTGCGCAAAAGAGGAATTACCCAGTGAGACTATCAACAAACTTCTTCAGTATGATATTGCTAATGGGCAAGATTTAAGTTGGACCACAATAAATGAAATGCAGCATGTAATATCTGACTGTCTTCTCAAGAACATAGTGAACAAGAGGGCCATGAGGCTCTGAAGCGCTCACCTGATAAAACCCAAGGGGCGGGGCCATTTTTGACCAAGAAGTCATCATTTGTACAACATTGGTAGAGAACCACAAGGCAAAGCAGTATGCCATTAATTAAAGGTCTAAGCCTAATGGTTTCATAGAAAAATAATATTTCACATTTTCCCCATGAAAAACTGATAAGCCCCAAGGCAGGGCTAAGTTTTGCCCACAGGCCAGGGTCGAAAGTTGAACATTCTTGGCAGAGGACCACAAGACAAGCTACATATTTGTATATCATGTTACATACCAAACATCAAAGGTCTAGGACTTGCAGTTTCAGAAGATTTTTAAAGATTTTCCTATGAAAAACTGATAAGCCCTTGGGCGGGGCCATTTTTGGCCCGGGGGTCATAATTTGAACAATCTTTGTAGAGGATCATTAGATCATGCTACATACCAAATATCAACAGTCTAGGCCTTACCGTTTCAGAGAAGAATTTTAAAGATTTTCCTATGAAAAACTGATAAGCCCTAGGGCGGGGCCATTTTTGGCCGGGGTCATAATTTGAACAATCTTTGTAGAGGATCATTAGATCATGCTACATACCAAATATCAAAAGGTCTAGGCCTTACAGTTTCAGAGAAGAAGATTTTTAAAGATTTTCCTATGAAAAACTGATAAGCCCTAGGGCGGGGCCATTTTTGGCCCGGGGTCATAATGTGAATAATATTTCGTTCCCCCTAACCACTGATGCTTCAGACAAAATTTGGTTAAAATCGGGTCAGTAGTTTCAGAGGAGATGTCGTTTGAAAATGTGGACGGACGCCGGACGCCGGACAGATCACGGTCACAATAACTCACCTGAGCCTAAGGCTCAGGTGAGCTAAAAATGTAAAGTCATCCAGCTTTTGTGGAATCATGATTGACGAGTCCTGTGACTTGAGTGTTGAGAAGAAATTGGTAGTTTGTATCAGGTACATTGTTGATGGGGAAACTGTAACTTCCTACTTAGGAAGTATAGCGGTTGATGACGGAAAAGCCCACACAATAACAAATGCAGTAACTGCTATGCTGCGTGACTTAAGTATTGATACGACAAAAGTGACCAGACTTGCAACAGATTGAGCAGCTACCATGGTTGGACGTAAAACAGGGGCTGGTGTGCAGCTGAAAAGTAAATGTTCACCTTACATGACACAGGTTCACTGCATGGCACACAGACTTGCTCTGGGTTGTGTAGATGCTGTCAAGGGTCTTAAACCACTGAAGACATTCAAATCAATGTTCAATACTCTTTACTTTCACTTCAGCAGTTCGAACTGCCAAATTGGAAGCAATTCAAGACTTGTTTGAAGACAAGCACCTGCAGATCAAGGAACCATACGCTGTCCGATGGCTGAGTTTGAAGAAGGCAGTAGAAGCTGTCAACAGCTGTTATCCCTCAGTTGTTTCTACACTGGCTGAACTGGCTACCACAAACAGTACTGCAAAGGCTCTGTACAAATATTTCAACAACAAGAAAACTGCTCTTCTCACAAGCATTATGCTAGACATCCACACTGAAATTTCAGTGTTGTGCTGTGAACTGCAAAAGGAAGAGATCCTATTCAGTGAAGTGAGGTCAATGCTGGAAGCAACATTGGCTGGACTTGATCAACTTAAAACAGGTGGCAAATACTTTAGGATCATGCAGCGACAGCTAGAAACTGAGGGTGGACTTAAAGGGGTGCAGCTGTCTGGAGAATTAGTTCTCTCAAGACAGTGTTCTGGCTTTAATTAGCAACTACATTGACAGACTTCAAGAAAACATCAGTGACAGGCTAACAAAACAAGATGCATATATCCTTAGCAACATCGGGGAAGTGCTTCAACCAGAAACTTTTGACGAGGACCTGGCAGATGGGTCCATTGAAGATCAAGGTGTATTCTTTGGAACGCCTACATTCACAAAACTAGTCTTGGAAGATGAAAGTATTGTGGAAACTCCTGTCAATCCTCTACTGGATAAGGGCGAACTAGTAAACAATGAATGACCAAGGTTTAAAGCAATGTTGAAAGGGTCATACAAAAAAGCAAAACTAAAGTCACTCTGTAAAAAGATTATTGTATTGCATGAGGACAGGTTTCCAAATGTGGCAGTTCTTTTCAAAATTGCCCTGTGCATGTGTGTAACTAGTGTGAAGTGTGAAACTTCATTTTCCACTCAAAATAGAATCAAGACAAAGAGCAGATGTTCTCTAAAACAGGAAAAGCTTGACATCTTGCAGAGGATTTCTACTGACGGACCACTGTTGTGTAACTTTGACCCTACACATGCAGCAAGGGTTTGGAGATCCCTAAAGAAACGCAGAGAGAAGAGGTTGTGTCTGCCTTTCAAGCCAAGGTCTTAACTCAGTACAGTGCTCCCTCCCTACAACGGCCCTCTCAATAACGATTCCCTCCTTACAACAACGCATGTCACTGTTTCCGAAACAACAAGGCCCCAGAAACAACCTTTTTCTATCGTATTTTCTTTATGTCGCCATCAAACCCTATGTTGTACCACTCTTTAGAGTCGTCACTTTGTGACGATTCTAAAGAGTGGTCACAACATAGGGTTTGATTGAGGAATTACTGTTTTAGTTCTCGAAATACAACATATCTGAGAATCTGCAAACAAGCTATTTATGTTTGATTTTCCCTCTCTATAACTCCCTCTGAACAACACATACAATATTCGTATCCCAAAGGGTGTCGTTGCAGAGAGGGAGCACTGTAACAATTAAACATTGGCTTAAAAGGCAAACAGGGCTTATGTGGCTTGTTTCCTTTGTATATCAACTTATTATATGTAAAAATGAAACTGAAATCTGAAGCAGTCATTAGACTCTATAGCAATGTGCTCAATAGAAATCATGCGCAAAATGTCAAAATCAGGGATTTTGTACACTAGATATAGACTATTGACCTTGTGACACATTATATCAGTAACAGTTTGGATATCAGATCAGACCCTACTATTTTGTTACAATTTAGGAGGCCTGAAATGGATCAAAACTGTGTGCATTTACTGTTTAATTGTCATTGCAGTTACTTTTTAAATTATTTTTCCTAAGGACATCAAACAATGTAAACCAAGATCAGATTGCTCCTACAGAAGCAGTTTGATCTGGGCCTACAATGCTGCCAGACCCTGAATGCTTATGGCATGAAAGTAAAGGAACTAGATAAGTAAACTAACAATCTTTTTCAGGTTTATGGTAGACTTTTCTTTTATTTCAAACAAATGTTTCGACCCCATCAGGGTCTTCATCAGGGTAAAACTATTGAAATGATGAGGCTTAATGTAAAATAAATATGAAAGTAAACCATATAAGAACAGTTATAATTGTCTATATTTTATATGAATTGGATAACAAAAAATGCTATGATCCTAGTGAAACTTCATCACACCACATTGGTTATTTCTAGGGCCCGTTCTCCTGATTACTGGCCAGAAATAGCCCGTACTGATGAAGTTTAATTTGGATCAGTACTGTACTGATTGTAGCCAAAAATTAACTGGAGCATTGAAGGAGTCTCGCCCATGTTTAAATTCCGCTGACCACTTTGCCACTATGGAATACTTTGGGCTACTATCACCATACACTCCAGCCATGCGCAAATGAATTTCTTTGGTGTTTGCACCCTCCTTAGTGAGGAACTTAATGACTGCTCTGAACTCAATATTCTGACTTTACATATTTGCCTATGGGTATAGTGGATTGGATTATTTTGGATTTTTACGTCGCTTTAACAGTATTTCAGTCATATCGCGACGTCCAGCTAATTACTGGTGGAGGAAGACCCCAGCTGCCCTTTATACATGTTTTCATGTACAAATCGGCAACTGGGTAGAACCACCAACCTTCCGTGAGCCAGTTGGAAGGCTTCCCCACATGAAAAATTCGGATGTGCCTATGGGTATAGGTTTTCAAACAAAAAGTAAGAGCAAACTAGATGTGTGTCCAATGGACACAGATGCCCCTATCTAAACTTAAGTTATTGACCAGAAACCATTTTATGTATTTTTAGAAACAGTGACCTTGACCTTGAACTGAGAATCCAGGAAACAATTCAATGCTATGTATTATTATGTAATATTGTTAAATACAATTTGTTTGGTCAAAATCAGTTTATCAGTAAAGGAACAAAACTGTGTCGAATGGACACAGATGCCCCCCTTGGCATCTTGACCTTGACCCAAGAATCCTCAAGTACAATTCCAAGCTAGGTCTTTACTTAAGCTTGCTAAATACAAAGTTTCGTCAAAATCAGTCTATCCAAACTTTTATTGACCAGAAACCTTTTTTCGTATTTTCAACAACAGTGACCTTGACCTGAAAACCCCAAAACAATTCAAAGCTAGGTATTCATGTAAGATTTTTAAATACAATGTTTGGTCAAAATTGGTTTATCCAAACATAGGTCATTGACCGGAAACCAATTTCTATTTTTAGTAACAGTGGCCTTGACCTTGACCCTAGAACCCCGAAGTACAAATTCAAGCTAGGTCTTCATGTAAGCTTGCTAAATACAATCAGTCTATCCAAACTTGAGTTATTGACCGGAAACCATTCTTCTATTTTTAGTAACAGTGACCTTGACCATGACCTGAAAAAACCCAAATACATCACAAGCTAGGTCTTCATGTAAGCCAGCTACATACCAAGTTTGGTCAAAATCTGTTAATACAATCCAAAGTTATCGACCCAAAACCACCAGTTTGATGCCCTTATTTGGTTAAAAAGGCCCATAACTCCGCTGAAGATGGAAATAACTGAACCAAAATACTTAGGTGCACAATTTCACATGCTGACAAATATGTTTATAAAGTTTCATCACTCTAGCAGGTAAAGGTTTTGAGTTACAAGCGACAAGTCCAATATAAGGGGGAAAACTCCACTAAAATCAATCGAAACTGGACGGAAATATAGAGGTGTGCAAGTTCATATGCTGATGAACCTCTTTGTAAAGTTTCATCAATGTAGTAATAGTACTTTTTGAGTTACGCGCAACACAAGTCGAAAATAGGGTGAACCAGAATCGGGTGTTCCTCGGAACACATGTGTCACCTGCCGAAACCTGTCGTAAGCAAGCTTTTTCCATAAATGATAAGGTGAATAACTCTCACAGTACTGATGCATGAGTTATGAACCTTGTGCAAAACACTTTCACTGATCAAACTCTTTCCATAACTGAGTAATAACTGAAGCTATCTGCCAGAAAAAAGTAAATTTAGAAAAAGGGGGATAACTCTCACAGTATTGAGCAAGAGTTCTGAACCTTGTGCAAGACACTCATCAAGCTTTTTCCATAATGAAATTTCATCACAAAACCTAAAATATAAGTTATCTGCTGGAAAGTAAATGTGGAAAAAGGGGATTACTCTCACAGTATTGATGCAAGAGTTATGAACCATGTGCAAGACACTTCCACTCATCATGCTATTTCCATAAATGAAATATCATTCTCAAAAGCTTCAGTATAACAGAAGTTATCTGCCAAAAAAATGTGGAAAAAGGGGATAACTCTCAAGTATTGAGTAAGAGTTATGAACCTTGCACCAGATACTTTCACTCATCAAGCTCTTTCCAAAAAATGAAATTTTATCTTAAAAGCTCCAGTATAACTAAAGTTATCTGCTGGAAAAAAATTCGAAAAAGGGGAATAACTTTCACAGTATTGATGTAAGAGTTATGAACCTTGTGCAAGGCACTTCTACTCATCAAGCTATTTCCATCAATGAAATTTCATTTCAAAAGCTTCAGTTTAAGTGAAGTTATAAGCTGCAAAAGAAAATGTTGAAAAGGGGGATAACTCTCACAGTATTGATGAAAGAGTTATGAACCTTGTGCAAGACACTTCCACTCATTAAGTTCTTTCCACAAATGAAATATCATCTGAAAAAAAATAAGTGAAACAGGAGTTATAGCAAAAAAACAAAAGTGTGACGGAAAAAGCGTGACAGACGGACGGACAGACAGACGACGGAAAAGTGATCCCTAAGTGTTGCCTCTGCATACAGCAGGTGACACAAAAAGGGCAGGTGACACAAAAAGGGCAATAACTCCGCCGAAATCAATCAAAACTGGACCAAAATATGGAGGTGCACAAGTTCGTATGCTGATGAATGTATTTGTAAAGTTTCATCACTGTAGTAGTAGTACTTTTTGAGTTACGCTTGACACAAGTCCAAATTAGTGCGAAAAAGGGAAATAACTCTGCCGAAATCAAACAAAACTGGACCAAAATATGAAGGTGTGCAAGTTTGTATGCTGATGAACGTTTTTTGTAAATTTTTATCACTGTAGTAGTAGTACTTTTTGAGTTATGCGTCTCGAGACACAAGTCCAAATTAGAGCAAAAAAGGGCAATAACTCTGCCGAAATGAATTGAAACTGGATCAAAATATGAAGGTGCGCAAGTTCGTATGCTGATAAACATATATGTAACACGCGACACAAGTCTAAATTAGGGCGAAAAAGGGCAACAACTCTGTTGAAATCAATCAAAACTGGACCAAAATATGGAGGTGCGCAAATTTGTATGCTGATGACCGTATTTGTAAAGTTTCATCACTGTAGTAGTAGTACTTTTTGAGTTGTGCGCAACATAAGTCCAAATTAGGGCGAAATAGGGCAAAATCTCCGCAAAAATCAATCAAAACGGGACCAAAATATGGAGGTGTGCAAGTTCATATGCTGATTAATGTATTTGTAAAGTTTTGTCACTGTAGTAGTAATACTTTTTGAGTCAAGCGTGACACAAAAAATCTGACGGATGGATGGACGGGACAGACGGACAAGGGTGAATCTCAAAAGGGGGCATAAGAATGTATGTGTTGACAGAACAGCTGTTATCATTAAACTGACAAAGCTTTACAGTGCACAAAAATTAAAAAAGAAATCTTGAATTGTATAGAAAAATACCTAGTTCTACAAACTTATTGAACTCCCCTCGTATGTCACTTGCATCACACCTGCATCAATAGATGCCTGGTGCATAAAAATGGTTGCATCAAAAACAAGAATTATATTTTATGAATTTCAGGTGCAAATCGGCAACTGGGTAAAACAATCGACCTTTCGAAAGCCAGCTGGAAGGCTTCCCCACATGAAAAATCCGGACCCAGACTTGGTGCGAACTCACAGTGATGAGGAGCTGAGTGATTGTTAGTCACAGTGACCGTAACCACTCCGTCACGGAGGCCCCTTGACTCAAGAGAGCTCTGCATGTGATCTGATGCAAACAGTGCAGTCCCTGATCAGATGCAACCTCAGATAGGTGGCATCTGATCTGTAACTACACAGCTGGTATCTGTAACTACTACTCATCCTTGTCTTTACGGCGGCTAGTAAGCCAAAGTGAATCATATGGGTTGAAGGGAACAACTTCACGACTTGAACTACCACAGCCCAGTTCGGCATCCTCCTGATAGACTTTGCTGAATGGCTCAATAAATTTCAAAAAGTTGGCTTGAAAGCCAGTTTCCTTCATAAGCTGCAGTGTACCTCTGGAGAAGTACTTGAAATTAAGTACAAGCCAGACAGCAAACACTGTAGACAAATTCAGTTGTTGTTTGTTAGCAATAAGAATTGGCAATGGAGTACTTTCTAGCAGTACATCATTTACACAGTCATAAAAGTAGATGTAGACATTTGATTTAGTGATTCCAATGGTAGGAATTAAAAAATTACTGTACTCCGGATGCCTGATCTTTGTGACAAAAGAAAACACAATTGTTTCAGCAAGTATCTGATCTCTAAATAATGAAAAGTTATCATGAACTTCTAATGGACTTTCTAATGAAGACTTATTCCCAAGAGGCGAATGTGGCTCATCTCCAGAAAATTGTACCGGAACCGGATCCACACCAACCAGAATGTCTACGTAGCCATGCCAGCCTGCTTTTGTGCCTGTAAATATATAATAAAGAATTGTCATTTATTAAGGTAAAATCATTTATATTCATAACAAGGACAATGACTTATCTGTTATGCAGTTAGCTTATTCTTCCTTATTTACCCCTCCACACTGGGAAAATTTGAGCGAAATCTGCACAATTGCCATGCCACGGCCGCACCATCCTGGCCAGGGTCTGTGCTAAATCCTACCCCACAATTCCCTTCATATTTTTTCCTATTAAAAGAAAGAAGTTAGTGTACATGCCCAACAGTCGCTTTTACCTCTAAATTTGACATTTGACCTTGAAGGAGGACAATGACATGTCAACAATCAAAATGTGTAGCTCCATGACTTTTAGTTTTACATGCATGCCTAGCCTAGTATGAAATCTATCTCCACTAATCATAAGTTATGGCAATTTGACCTTTGACCTTGCAGAATGACCTTGACCTTGACATGTTACTAACTAAAATGTGCAGCTACATTAACTTTACATTTTTCAAGGGTTTTTCAAGACAGATATCAAATTTAAGGATTTTTCATTGGTTTTCTAAATTCTGTATGAACTAGAGGTTTTTGTCACAAAAACGGATGTCTCCCCTCTAATAAAAGCAATATGTAAATAGAAATCACTAAAAATGTTATGGACTTGATGATTGATACTTCCCCCCATTATGCGCTTTCCACACCACATTTTTCAAGAAGAAAATGATAACAGCTAATAACTCCAAAAATATTGATACCAGAGTTATGGCCCTTGTGCATGACACTTACTTTATTCATGCTCTTTCCGTAAATGAAATGTCATTCCAATAGCATCAGTCGAACAGGAGTTATTGATCGGACAAAAAATGTAACAAAGGGCAATAACTCCAAAAGTATTAAAGCCAGAGTTATGGCCCTTGTTCATGACACTTTCTCTCACCATGCTCTTTCCATGAATGAAGTTTCAATACGATGGCAAGAGCCATGTAGGAGTTATTGTCCGGACAAGAAAGCGTTAAACAAATGTAAAAGGGGCAATAACTCTCAATGTATTGAAGCCAGAGTTAAGGACCTTATGCATGACACTTTCTCTTATCATGATCTTTCCATGTATGAAGTTTAACTCCAATGGCATGTGCCATATAGGAGTTATCATCCTGACATAAAATTGCGTTTTTTTTTTACAAAGGGCAAAAACTCATATATTAGTGAAGCCAGAGTTATGGACCTTGAGCATGACACTTTCTCTTACATGATCTTTCCATGTATGAAGTTTCAATCCAACAGCATGAGCAATATAGGAGTTATTGTCCGGACAAAAAAATGTGAAAAAAAATTACAAGGGCAATAACTCCATTATTAGTGAAGTCAAAGTTATGGACCTTTTGTATGACACTTCCTCTCGTCATGATCTTTCCATATATGAAGTTTCAATCCAATGGCATGAGCCATATAGGAGTTATCATCCGGACAAAAAAGTGTGCATTTTTTTACAAGGGGCAACAACTCCTATATTAGTGAAGCCAGAGTTATGGACCTTGTGCATGACACTTCCTCTCATTATGCTCTTTCTATATATGAAGTTTCAATCAACTGGCATCAGGCATATTGAAGTTATCGTCCGGACAAAAAAGTGTTGTTGTTTTTTTTACAAGGGGCAATAACTCCTATATTAGTGAAGCCAGAGTTATGGACCTTGTGCATGACACTTCCTCTCATTATGCTCTTTCCATATATGAAGTTTCAATCAACTAGCATCAGGCATATTGAAGTTATCGTCTGGACAAAAGTGTGACGGACAGACGGACAGACAGACGGACAGACAGACGGACAGACAGACAGACAGACAGACAACTCTCACGAAAACAATATGTCTCCCCCAAATAAATATGGGGGGAGACATAACTATGAGTATAGAAATAGCTAGCACAAACAGGACCAACTTGCAAGATACCTATGTCATGTAGCTTAAGAAATCATACCTTAAATATATATATCATACCTATAGATTGAAATTAGTATCATTTGAGTTTTAATCCAATGGAAATAAATCAAACTGAACTAAAATATAGACACTATTAGTCTATGCAGCTTCATTGCCTAACATTAAGCATTGTGGCTACTTGGTATAATAAGGAAGGATAACATTTGTTCCTACCAAATCATTGTATTGTTTTATCATTGTATTGTGAATGTTTACATTATTGGTTATACAGATCATTGGCGGGGTATCTGGCTTTTTGTTTCCTGCTGAGGAAATTCATGTTGCCCGAGCCGTTAGGCGAGGGCTACAGGTATTTTCCTCAGCAGGGAATAAAAAGTCAGATATCCCGCCAATGATCTGTATAACGATTTTATTATACTGCAAAGTTTAATATTTGTAGCAGTTAATTAGCGTTGTTAACGTAGGCGTCGTTTTGCTTCCCCTCAAGGGGCCTCATATTGTAAGGTAAGGGCTTGTAATATCTGTATAATAACCAGCTCATTACAATTGTGGGTAGAAAGGGATCTTCCCAAGAGCATTGGTTTCTCAAAGGATTGAAAGAATCAGACGTTAGTAAAACTTTTGGCATTTAAGCAGACATTAGTTTTTAGCCTGAGAACGGTCAAACATACTTGGCACAATTCCGACGTCATTTGGATGACATCAAAATGACGGTTTTATAATATTCAAACAAATGGGCGTTGGAAGGAGCGGCTATACTGCAATTTACAGGTACGTGTTCTGTACATGTGCATAAATAAAATCTGAATCGAATTGGGTGTGGTTTGTTTTTGTAAAAGCGGGGGTTTGGGGCTAATCTGTATATGCACTTTGACAACATTTGCAGCATCAGAGCAGAATAAGACCTTCTCCACGTATTGGGTTCATTTACATTGTTATACAACAACTATAACAAAAACGTTTCTCAATGGATAACTTTGTTCCGCCCCAAACTCGTTATTTCGTTTGAGAGCGGTTGTTTGGATCGAATCGACGAAGTGAAGCTAGTCGGCCATTTTTAGTTGGTTGTAGCAATGAAGCGGGGCCCTCGACAGGGGAAATTCCATTGTTGCTCATGACTCCGTATATACATCAGAATTTAGAGGGTTATACGGCTTTTATACATGGCTAACTGACCAATCAAAATTGAGGATTTTACTTTGCAATATAATAATCTTTAATATGCAATTCAATTAGTATTCTAAGATATTATAATTTCCCCTTGGAAATGGTCATAATTTGTACAACATTGGTAGAAAACCATTAGGTAAAGCTGCATGCCATTACTTAAAGGTCTAAGCCATAAGGTATCAGATAAAAATAATATTTCATATTTCCCATTGAAAAACTGATAAGACCTAGGCCAGGGCTAAGTAATTTAAACATTCTTGGCAGAGGACCACAAGGCAAAGCTACATCCCAAATTTTGAAGGTATGGGCTTTCTTAAGTAAGTCTATGAAAAACTGATATGCCCCAGGGCGGGGTCTTTTTTTACCCAAGAGTCATAATTTGCACAATCTTGAAAGAGGACTATACCATTAAGCTACATGTCAAATATTGAAGGTCTTGGCCTTATGGTTTCAGAGAAGAAAATTTTCAAAGGTTTACCTATATAAGTGTATGTTACACTGATAAGCCCTGGGGCAGGGCCATTTTTTGCCTGGGGTCATAATTTGTACAATCATGGTAGAGGACCATTAGATAATACTACATATCAAATATCAAAGGTCTAGGCATTTTAGTTTCAGAGAAGAAGATTTCTAAAGATTTTGCTATGTAAAACTGATAAGCCCTCCGGTGGGGCCATTTTTGGCCCGAGAGTCATAGTTTGTACAATCTTGGTAGAGGACCATTAGATAATCATACATACCAAATATCAAAGGTCTGGAGATTTTAGTTTCAGAAAAAAAAGCATTGTAAATATTTTCCTATGAAAAACTGATAAGCCCCTGGGCAGGGTCGATTTTGGCCCAAGGGTCATAATTTGAACAATCTTGGTAAAGGACCATTAGATGATGATACATACTAAATATCAAAGGTCTGGGCATTTTAGTTTCAAAAGATTTTTAAAGATTTTCCTTTGAAAAACTGATAAGCCCCTGAGCGGGGCCATTTTTGGTCCAGGGGTCATAGTTTCAACAACCTTGGTAGAGGACCATTAGATAATCATACATACCAAATATCAAAGTTCTGGACATTCTAGTTTCAGAGAAAAAGCATTATAAAGATTTTCCTATGAAAAACTGATAAGCCCTTGGGCGGGGCCGTTTTTGGCCCCAGGGTCATAATTTGAACAATCTTGGTAGAGGATCATTAGATAATGATACATACCAAATAGCTAAGGTCTGGACAGTTTAGTTTCAGAAGAATTTTTTTTAAAGATTTTCCTGTGAAAAACTAATAAGCCCCTGGGCGGGGCCATTTTTGGCCCAGGGGTCAAAGTTTCAACAATCTTGGAAGAGGACCATTAGATAATCATATATACCAAATGTCTGGACATTCTAGTTTCAGAGAAAAAACATTATAAAGATTTTCCTATGAAAAACTGATAAGCCCATGGTCGGGGCCATTTTTTGGCCCCAGTGTCATAATTCGAACAATCTTGGTAGAGGACCATTAGATAATGATACATACCAAATATAAAAGGTCTGGGCATTTTAGTTTCAGAGAAGAAGGTTTTTAAAGATTTTCCTATGAATTAAAACGTGTCTATGCGGTCATGTCAGAAAAACTGGTCCCACAGCAAGGGGAATAAATCTAGCCAAAAACCTTGAACATTTTTTTGTTCCCCCTAGTCACTGATGCTTCTGACAAAGTTTGGTTAAAATCGGGTCAGTAGTTTCAGATGAGATGTCGTTTGAAAATGTTGACGGACGACGGACAAAGTGCGATCACAATAGCTCATCCTGAGCCTTCGGCTCAGGTGAGCTAAAAATATCAAAGGGTAATAATTCCTCCATTATGCAGAATAGAGTTATGGAGCTTGTGCACTGCACCTCTCCTCATTAAGATCTATCCACCTATGAAGTTTCATGCTGGTATGTCTAATACTTTGTGAGTTAATACTCTGGACAAAATTTAAGTATGAAAAACATCAAAGGGCAATAACTCCTACATGTAGTTCTTGTGCACTGCATTTCTCCGCATTGAGATCTATCTACTTATGAAATTTCAATTCATGTTGGTAGCTCTTATACTTTTTGAGTTATGCTCCGGACAAAAATGAAGTATGAAAAACATCAAAGGACAATAACTCATCCATTATGCACGATAGAGTTAAAGTTCTTATGCACTGCACTTCACCTCATTGAGATATATCTACCAATGACGTTTTATTTTAGTATCTCTTATACATTTTGAGTTATGCTCTGGACAAAAATGAAGTATATAAAACATCAAAGGGCAATAACTCATCTATTATGCCAGATAGAGTTTTGGTTCTTGTGCACTGGGTCTTATACTTTTTGAGTTATGCTCCGGAAAAGAAAGTGTGGAGACGTCGTCAGGCCAACGCCACTGACACCGACGACAACGGACAAAGTAATCCCTAAGTGTCTGCCATGCTACGCACAGGTGACACAATAAATCATGAGATATGCATGTTGTACCTCAAAAGCATTCCATATGGTACTAACATAATAATTTTCATGCAAAAATAGGTCAAAAGTTAAGGTCACAATGGTAAACAACATTGGTATGGTTGGAAAAGTCTTAAGACAAGAAAGATACATACCAAGTATGGGAGCCCTGGGCCTATTGGTTCCAATGTTATAGTTATTTAAAGATTTTTGCAAAAGTAGGTCAAAGGTCAAGGTCTAGGTCAGAAGGACGAAATTGTTGGCATGTTCATACCAAGTATGCAAGCCCTCTAGACCTATTGGTTCCAATGTAATAGGCATATAAAGATTTTTGCAAACATAGGTCAAAGGTCAAGGTCAGAGGGCAAAAATGTTGGCATGGTCTTTAACTTTATCTTACAAAATTTCAGCATGCTTGCACAAATATCAAGTTTTAAAACAACCCATCCAAAAATCTTTAACCTGGTGATTTGTGCCCCAAAATACCAAACATGTCAAAAATTGAATAAAATTTAAAAAAATATATTTAACGTTTAACATCATAACATCAATATTTGACCCTAAATGAACCTTCTCACAAAAATTCAGAATCCTATCACTAGGGCTGTGGATTGCCTGACCTCTCACGAATCAGTGCGATTCATGAATCAGGGATTACGAATACAAATCGATTTACGAATCATACTATTATAGAAAAGGCCACCAAAAAGGAACTGTGATCCAAGTATTATTATGTTGGCTTAACAGTTAACACCATTCAGAGTGTAGAAAAGGGAAAAATAAGAATTTGAACCAGTTTCAAAACAACTTTACTAAACACTTCAACTTAACTGCTTTAACTCTTTCCTAACTGTTTGCAAAGGTTATCTGACAGTTATTCAAAACAAGAGGCCCATGGGCCACATTTCGCTCACCTGAGAATAGCTGAAAAAATGAAGAGAATGATTTATGTCCAGGAGCGGGGTCATCTATGTTAAAACTAGAATGGGTGTTCCGCGGAACACTTGTCGCCTGACTTGAGCTGTTGTCTGAACAATATTTAAGGGTGACATTACAAATTAAGTATGAAAAATATCAAAGGGTAATAACTCCTCCATTATGCAGAAAAGAGTTATGCATCTTGAGCACTGCACCTCTCCTCATTAAGATCTATCCACCTATGAAGTTTCATGCTGGTATTTCTCATACTTTGTGAGTAAATACTCCGGACGAAATTAAAGTAATAAAAACATCAAAGGCAATTACTCCTACATTATTCAATAGAGTTATAGTTCTTGTGCATTGCACTTCTCCGCATTGAGATTTATCTACCTATGAAGTTTTATGTTAGTAGCTCTTATACTTTTTGAGTTATGGTCCGGATACATTCGGTTTGCTTTTAAAACTATTGCCAAAGAACCAAATGACTGAGACATTGCATAAGTCAAGAGAGAAAACAAGAGGGCCATGAGGCCCTCAAAGCGCTCACCTGAGATAATCCCCGGCATGGGGCCATTTTTTACCCAGAAGTCATAATTTGTACAACATTGGTAGAAAAACATATGCAAAGCTGCATGCCATAATTTAATTACATGTCTAAGCCTTAAGGTATCAGAGAAAAAGAATATTTTATATTTCCCCATTTAAAAACGGGGAGGGGGGGGGGATTGTCCTAATTTGAACATTCTTGGCAGAGGACCACAAGGCAAAGCTACATACCAAATATGTAAGGTATGGGCCTTATGGTTTCAGGGAAGAAGATTTTTAAAGTTTTTTCTTAAGTAAGTCTATGAAAAACTGATATGCCCCAGGGTGGGGCCATTTTTCACCCAAGGGTCATAATTTGTACAATCTTGGTAGTAAGGCTTACACGTGTAAACGGATAAGTTTCGTGTATGACCTCTATACATTTACAAAATTTTATAAACGGAAAACGATCTCTACATAACAGGGCCTACGTAATATAGATCATAGTTGGTATATAGAAAAAAGTAGGCCTATATGAGAACTGTCAATATTGGACGCAGGTAAGATAAAATTAAGAATTTGATGTAATTGATACAAAACTGAGATGGATTTGTGTTTGAAATAACTCTAAGGAAGCTGTGATATATATCATAAATGTTATCTTTCAATATCGACTGTGCAAGACTAATAAAATACACACAAGTATTCTTCCAAAATGTACTGGTATCCGCGCTGCAACTTCTTAAGCCTTGAAACCGTTTAAATGTTTACGTTTCGTTTCCTGTTGGTCGTGTAAACATTTACGGAAATCTGTAAACTTTTGAGCCTTACTTGGTAGAGGACTATACCGTTAAGCAGCATGTCAAATATTAAAGGTCTTGGCCTTATGGTTTCAGAGAAAAAGATTTTTAAAGGTTTACCGTTATAAGTGTATGTTAACTGATAAGCCCTTGGGCGGGACAATTTTTGGCCAGGGAGTCATAGTTTGAACAATCTTGGTAGAGGACCATTAGATAATGATACATACCAAATATCAAAGGTCTGGGCATTTTAGTTTCAGAGAAGATGATTTTAAAAGATTTTCTTATGAAAAACTAATAACTAATAACTGGACGGGGCCATTTTTGCCCAAGGTGTCATAGCATAGTTTGAACAATTTTTGTAGAGGACCATTAGATAATGATACATACTAAATATCAAAGGTCTGGACATTTTAGTTTCAGAGAAAAGGCATTAAAAAGATTTTCCTAGAGCTGTCATCGTTGATCGCGATATCGATGAATCAACGATTTAGAGCTTCCGATATATCGCCGATTCACATTTCTTGAGAATCGATACATGTGAAGTCCAAAAGTAGATGAATTCCTTCCCCACAAAGTCTAGTGAATTTTGTAAATAAAAAGCAGATACCTACTCCCTCATATTGATGGGATAGCGCATGTTTATGAATAGGTTTGCACAGATTTATCCATTCCACGTTTTGACAAGTCCAATATTTAGCGACAAATTCTCATTTTATCAATTTCACTACGGTCGTAATGGATATTCTTCGGAAGGTTCTCATTTACCAATAAAAATAGGTTTCCAAATGCTTATTCCAATTCCTTATATCACGTTCCCGGCTTTCAATTTTCATGTTAGGCACATGTGAATGTTTCGCATGCCGCCTTCCGCTTGGAAGATGACTGTCAAAACAAACTGATGGAAACTGGGGTCATAATATCGCTTCCTGGTCACTTGTAGAAGGTAGATGGCAATATACATGGTACACATACTAGTAAATTACTCCCCTACTCTTATAGACAATGAATGAAGCATCATCATTTCTCAATTTATCACGAATCTATATCTCCATTTCATCTTTCTCATACATGTATCGGCACAGTCACACTTGACTATTACGCAACCGGACAAAGCTATAGATCTACTGGCATATGAAATTGTTACACTTAGGGTCCCCACACCTTGTTTTATAACAGACCTAGCAAGCTAATAATTGCTAACACACATAGTATATGTTTCAATTTGCTAGTCGAGCAATAAAAGTTCTATTTTATATTATACTAGTAGTTCAAGTGTTTTCTTTCGATACATCACCGATAATGATTGATCGATGTATCGATAGAGTTGAGAATCAATGACAGCTCTAGATTTTCCTATGAAAAACTGATAAACCCCTGGGCGGGGCCGTTTTTGGTGTTGGGGTCATAATTTGAACAATCTTGGTAGAGGACCATTAGATGATGATACATACCAAACATCAAAGGTCTGGGCATTTTAGTTTCAGAGAAGAAGATTTTTAAAGATTTTCCAATGTAAAACTGATAAACCCCTGGGCGGGGCCATTTTTCGCCCCGGATTCACAATTTGAACAATCTTGGTAAAGGACCATTAGATAATGATACATACCAAATATCAAAGGTCTGGGCCTTACGGTTTCAGAGAAGAAGATTTCTAAATATTTTCCTATGAAAAACTGATAAACCCCTGGGCGGGGCCGTTTTTGGTGTTGGGGTCATAATTTGAACAATCTTGGTAGAGGATCATTAGATGATGATACATACTAAACATCAAAGGTCTGGGCATTTTAGTTTCAGAGAAGAAGATTTTTAAAGATTTTCCAATGTAAAACTGATAAACCCCTGGGCGGGGCCATTTTTCGGCCCAGATTCACAATTTGAACAATCTTGGTAAAGGACCATTAGATAATGATACATACCAATTATCAAAGGTCTGGGCCTTACGGTTTCAGAAGATTTCTAAATATTTTCCTATGAAAAACTGATAAGCCTCTGGGCGGGCCATTTTTGGCCCGGGGTCATAATTCGAACAATCTTGGTAGAGGACCATTAGATACCGCATATCTCCAGTCATAAGTCGAAGTTTTCAGACCCAAAAATCACTTTCAGAAACCTGTCTCGACTTATGGCTGTATCCTAGCCAGGTTCAGAAAAAGAAAGTTGAGCAAAAATCAAAATAGAAGTTCAATTTTCAATCACAAAACTTACGACACTCCCTTGAATAACACCTCCAGTCAACAAGTTCAAAATCATGCTCTCCTTTGAAAATTTGCCACTTCAGCATGCTACATAGATAGAATAACGCATTTTTGTGTTGAAACTGATATTTGTGCTGTTTATTATGATTAAAGTCCATTAATATGCCTTTGGAAATAATTTGAAACTGCCAGCATTCCCACTGACTATTGCAGAAAATTTATTTCAATGTTTGGCAGTATTAATGTGCGAATTTTCACACTCTGTGAAGATGGCCATCGATACAGGTGTCATAATCCAGTAAATGTGCAGGTACACCTGGAATGGACTAGAATTACTATGGATTAAATTTTGACTAATGAAAATATAGCTCGATTTATGCTGAGCCAATGAAAATGTGAGGGTCTCTGGGGTAAAATAAGGTGATAAAAGGTGGCATGTATTGCCATCACCAATCAAGATAAATTGCCCTCGAGCTGTCTAAACAACAATAATAATATTCGGCACACTGACAGAGGACCGCTGATAGACATCCAAAATAAATTTTCTGCAACGTCAGATATATTTGAATAACAAATCTAAAACAAATACAGTTACTTCCCTTGGATAATTGCAGCCTTTTGTAAACACTGAACAAAACGTGACAGTTAAGCCAAATTTGTTTCGAAATATTTATAAACTTTGATATTTCTTTGATTATAAACTGCTTCTTGACACTCACTGACAAATAATATATGTGTAACCAATGAACTTTGGAAGTAGTTGCAAACGTTATGTGATTTTTGTCTCAAACGCTACAGAAGGATCTACGTGAAAAATATGACTCGACATATGAAAGGGTCAAAGTAAAATTCTTGGATCTGAGGGTCAAAACACCAACCCGACTTATGGCCTGACTCGCACTATGGCCGAAGATATACGGTAATGGTACATACCAAATATCAAAGGTCTGGGCATTTTAGTTTCTGAGAAGATATAAAACTCATAAGCCCCTGGGCGGGGCCATTTTTCGCCCAGGAGTCATAATTTGAACAATCTTGGTAGACAGTGACCGGGAAAGAATTGTTTCTTATGGGACATTTGGCACATTGTTTGAAAAAGTTATGTGACATTTGAAAAATCTATGTGACAATTGGAACTATCAATGTGACATTTTCTGAACATTAATGTTAGAAGAACGGCTAGTATCAAATTAGTAACTAATTATCTAATGAATTAAAATGCCTTACTACCTTATATTGAGATGTTTTCTAATTGCTGTTCAATTTAAATGTGTATGGGGTGCAGGAAGGTACTTTCAAATTCAACCACCCACCCATAGAAGTGTTTTACTAATGCATAAACCAAATACATTTTGTACCATTTTTGCAGTGAAATCACACCCATGCATAGCTTTTTTTATAGTGCCGCAGACTAGATTTAGCAGACTTGTCCCAGGGTTACAGATAAGGTTTTGGTGCAATTGAGTATTTACTCCCTGATTTTTTACTGAATTGGGTATTGGCAATTTTTATTGGGTATTGGCAATTTTCGTAATTGGGTATTATTTATATTCTCATTAGGTATTCAAAAATTTCTTTGCTTTTTGCTATATTTATTTGCTTTTTGTTACTCATTATTTTGAAAAACAATTGCTTTTTCCACAAATTTAATTGAGTAAATACCCCAATACTCCCCTTATCTGTAACCCTGTGTCCTCTGTAGCAGACGATTCAACATTTTCAGTTTCGACGTGCGATTGTGATTCAGTCGTAGAGCTATTGGCTTCAGTAGACTCAGTGCCGGGAGCATTTTGACCACTCACCGTTATAAATAACGACAGCATTTGTTGTCCAGGGGCGGCTTTAAGTCATTTTTTTGGTGGCATGTTACTTTTAATTCTAAGCGACTTGTTTGTATCACATAGACGCTCGTAACAAAACGCAAACGAATAAATATTTCCTGTACACTGGTTCCCTCTTTCAATCCAACGTGAACTCATTGGGATAATGTAAAAGCGGGAACCAGGCAATATTTCACTTTCTTCCTGCCCCAAAATGGCATACAGTCAAACTTCCGACTCAGTGAAAACATCAATACAACAACCAATGAAAAGCTGAACTGGGCGGCACCTATATAGAGAATAATAGGTTAGTGCCGTAGATGGGATGCTTTATCCGACGAGGGGAGAAAACGTTGAGGCGAGGCTTGCCGAGCCTCAACTGTTTTCTCTCCGAGTCGGATAAAGGCGTCCCATCTACGGCACTAACCTATTATTCGATTTATCCAGTCAATATAGTTAAATGTCTTTTTTATAGACTCGTAACACTCTTGAAATAACTTACATTGAAAATGCAGTTTTTCGATCAACGGATCCCTCCCTTTTCACTTCCATTTAGACGTAAATAGATCTAATGAGCTACCGCAGAGGAATATAGTTTCGATATTTGTATTACTAGAAGGGAAACGTGGTTGAATTTGAAAAATAAGATGATTTGAATCGAGGGTCGATAAGTTATTTCAAACAGACATGATCTATATTCTTTGGTCAAATTCGAGTTACGTAGTCTCGGTTTCTATTTTTAGATTCTACCTAACGTCACTCAGAAATCGATGGAACTGAACAGGCTAAATTTAGGTTTATGACTATCACCGCCCCTGTAAGAGTTTATTAATCAAATAATCATGAGAGTGAAAAGAAAACATTTACTATTTATCTGTCAATCTTTGCCTCCAGGTTTGATTTTATCAAAAACGGGTTTTGTCAGCGGTGGATTAAATTAATAAAAGTGATAAATCAACGTCATTTTGTATGTGGCCTCAGTGGCGTAATCGGTAAGGGCGACGTCTCTAGAGAGATTAGAATTAGTTTTTGTAGGATCAGGCGCGGGTTCGAATCCAGCTGTAACCAATTATTTTTATTTTTTCCCATTTGAATAATTCTTCTGGTGACCAAATAGATCTGTTAGATCTATTCCATCAACATGTTTATGAATATTTACAGAAAACTAAAATAGTTCCATGGTTATAGAATCATTACGCCCATCTACTAACCTAATAAACCTTCCACTACCGGAAGTAACCAAATAAACCTAAGTTTATTTGCACCCCCTTTATTATGTCACTAGAGAAGCCTGGTGACTGGATAAAAATGATATCTCAAAGGGTAACAACTAAGAGTGTATAGGAAATCGGCAGAACGGTGGGCGGGGCTAAAATTATTTCTCAATGAGCAACACAATGAGTGATAGAAAATATCGAGATAATTCGGACTGGGATATTTCATACTAATGGGACACAGGCGCGTCGACATGGCAATTGTATGTGACATTTTCAGTTTTTATGAGACAATGGCGCACGGCGCAGGGGTTTCCCGGTCACTGGGTAGAGGATCATTAGATAATGAAACATACCAAATATCAAAGGTCTGGACCTTATGGTTTCAGAGAGGAAGATTTTTAAATATTTTCCTATGAAAAACTGATAATTTTTTGGCCCATGGGTCATAATTTGAACGATCTTGGTAGAAGACCATTAGATAATGGCACATACCAAATACAAAAGGTCTGGGCACTTTAGTTTCAGAAAAGAATATTTTTAAAGATTTTCCTATGAATTAAAAGTTGTGTAGATGGTCATGTTAGAAAAACTTTTCCCACAGCAAGGGGAATAACTCTAGCAAGAATCTTGTTCCCCCTCGCTACTAATGCTTCTGACAAAGTTTGGTTACAATCGGGTCAGTGGTTTCAGAGATGTCGTTTGAAAATGTGAACGGACCCCGGACGACGTGCAATCATAATAGCTCATCCTGAGCCTTTGGCTCAGGTGAGCTAAAAACAGGAGACTGGTTCACACATTTGAATGATAGGTAGACTGATTACCAGAATTTCGCCCAATTCAGACTTTTGCTCCTCCTTTAAAACTGAATAGCTGAAGACTCTATTAGCGAGTAACAGAAGAGGAAACAATAGATTTGATATTTAAATTTATAAAAGTTATTCCAAGTTATGTTACACTCACCTGAACAAGCAACAATTAAAAATCCCATTCACTTCAATAACTTATTATTTAAATCCATGTTATAACCTTCAAACATTGAAATTCACTAAATGTGAAACTAAATTTTATTACAAAATGGCCGCCGACAGAAACATTTGATTGACGTCAATCAAACTGAAATAAGCACAACATACTATAACACATAGCTGTCAAGGGTCAGAACATGTTAATAGTGAGACTAGAATAGCTGGGGGCCCGGGGACCACCAGGGCCCCTGGTGAGTCCAGGGCAAAGCCCTGGTCAGGGGTCCAGGTGGCCGAAGGCCCCCGGAAGCTCATGAAATATGGTCATTTTAAAGACGTGAAAATCCTCTTCCTGACAACTTTTTGGAGACTTCAGAGGGGGAAATTATATAATTCAGCACTGACTTTCCTATCTTTTATAATTAAGAAAATAATAAAATGAGACGCATAAAACACTGATATAACTGACAAAACTTTATTTTATTTTGATTACTTCCCACACACTGACGACTTTGATACCTTGGCAAACAGGGTAGTCCCAGATCAGGGAACTTCTGTTGGTGCTGTCTGATCAGGGTCTACTCTGTTTTCATTGAAAATAATCACACCCTAGATAGATTCCTTGTTTTCTGTGTTAAGCTAAAGTTTCAGTTAATTAAAACAATATTTGGAGTCCTGCATTCTGAATATTCATTTCGTAAGGGGTTATTTCCAGAGACCCTAAACATCACAGGGTAAACAGGCATCGTGGGGATACAATTGCTTTAAACGGTCGCTGATGTTGATTATTGTATTCCCACGCTTCCCATGTAACCTTTTTCGATTTATCTTTCAGTTCTTTGGGTGGCTCGTATTTATGCGAAGTTTCCTTAACACTGCACTCGCTAGTTTGCGGGTTTTCTGATTCTTTTTAACAGGCAATTTTTTTCTCCTCTATCGCTACTTAGTAATTATCAACCTCTAACGCAGTGATCTCCCCCTATCGCTACGCTGAAGTTCACACGAAGTGACAAGGGAGATCACTGTGAAGAGTTTGAGTAATTACACGAAAGTGATCACCCTTTGCAATTATTGCCGTTATGTCGATTCACTAAAATGGGTTGTAATCGGTATATTGCGTTATTTATGAGCCAATTACAGGGTGTTTGAAGACAATTTAAGGGTTCAATGGTCACATTTCAAATCTTTTTTAAGAATTTTGAAAATGCGTGTGTGATTCAGAAGTAAGCGTGTGAGCGTGATTTAGACGTAAAATGCATGTGTCACACGCGCAATGCGTGTGACATTTTTGTGGGAAAATGGTATAAAGCTGAAGACAATTAGGTTTAAAAGTCATGTCAAAGATACAAAACCAGATTGTGATTTTATTTAGTTATTAATAAAATATATCATGTCAGGCTCATCATAATAATAACTTTATTGTAAAAAATACTTTATCAACGTTCCTGTCCTATTCTATTTGCATTGGAATGTAAAAAACTGCTTAATTCGTTTTATCTTGTTGTTTCTCTCAAGTTGTCTACTTGAATTATCATTATTATTATTATTATTATTATTATATTATTATTATTATTATATACTTTAAATTGAACTGTCTTGAACTTATATCTAAATTATGTACTTATTATTATTATTATTATTATATACTTTAAATTGAACTGTCTGGAACTTATATCTAAATTATGTGCTTTTATGTAAATACAAAGAAATTAGCTGAAAGCTGAAGAATTCTCAAAGAGCCCTAATTTTCACCAACACCTTGCCCTAATAAATCCTAGATGGGGCATTGTTTGTCTACTATTATTACATGTCTTATGTTACACAATGCAGTCTATGAATCTAGGGTTTTAGAATGAAGGGTTTTAGTTAAACTGATTAACTCATGCAGAAAAGTCAGGGCAACCAGAAAACAAGAGATGTTTGTAAAACATTTATACCCCCCAGACCCCCTGACCTTTGATCTAGTGACCTCAACTATAGAGGTCATCTAGTGGTCATGACTAATCAACATGGCAACTTTGAAGATCCTAAGCCAAACCATTGATCATTTATTGATCTTAAAACATTTCACAAGTTAAGGTCATGGATTGGTGACCTTGACCTAGTGACCTGAACAACTATAGGGGTCATCTAGTGGTCACGACCAACCACCACAGCAAGTTTGAAGAATCCGAACCAAACCATTGAGCAGTTATTAATCTGAAACCATTTCATCAGTTAAGGTCATGGTGACCTTGACCTTTGACCTAGTGACCTAAAAAACAATAGGGGTCATCTAATTGTCATGACCAACCACCACATCAAGTTTGAAGATCGTAAGCCAAACCCTTGAGCAGTTATGGATTGAAAACCATTTCACAAGTTAAGGTCATGGTGACCTTTACCTTTGACCTAGTGACCTCAAAAACTATACAGGCCATCTAGTGGTCATGACCAACCACAACAGCAAGTTTGAAGATCCTAAACTAAACCCTTCAGCAGTTATTGATCGGAAACCATTTAACCAGTTAAGGTCATGGTGACCTTTACCTTTGACCTAGTGACCTCAAAAACAATAGGGGTCATCTAGTGGTCATGACCAACCACCACAGCAAGTTTGAAGATCCCAAGCCAAACCCTTCAGCAGTTATTGATCGGAAACCATTTAACAAGTTAAGGTCATGGTGACCTTTACCTTTGACCTAGTGACCTCAAAAACAATAGGGGTCATCTAGTTGTCATGACCAACCACCACAGCAAGTTTGAAGATCCTAAGCCAAACCCTTCAGCAGTTATTGATCGGAAACTATTTCACCAGTTAAGGTCATTGTGACCTTGACTTTTGACCTAGTGACCTCAAAAACAATAGGGGTCATCTAGTTGTCATGACCAACCACCACAGCAAGTTTGAAGATCCAACGCCAAGTCGTTTATTAGTTATCATTCGGAAACCACCGACCGACCGACCAACATGTGCAAAGCAATATACCCCCATTTTTTCAAAAGGGGGGTATAATAATTTTGGTTGCCCTGTGGACAACCACCCTTTCATAGAATTTGTCGTGCCCTGATAAAGGTCTGGCCATATTAATTTCAGAGCTGAAGATGTTTGAAAATTTCACTATATAACTCTACGTAAAACTGATACCCCAAGGGCAGGGCCAATTTTGACCCCGGGGGCATACTTTGAACAATCTTGATAGAGGACCTGTAAATGATGCTATGTGCCAAATATCTAAGCCCTGTGTACTAGAGTTTCAGACAAGAGTGTTGCAAAATTTGAACAAACTTTGTAGAGGTCAACTAGATGATACTACATACCATATTTGGTAGCCCTAGGCCTTATGGTTTTTGACAAGAAGATTTTTAAAGTTTTCACTTTTATTTTACATTGGTTGCCATGGCAACCAGAGTTCTGCATGGAATCAAATTCTTTGAACAACTTCGATAGAGGAGATGTCATTTTAAGAAATTGTTGATGACGGACGGCGACGGACACAGGACGATCAAAATGATGCTGTTGAGCGGGGAAAATTTTTTTTTTCAAAAAAGAAGTCATTCGCGAATCCGGGAATCGGGACTTTACGAATAGTCCAATCCGAACCGTCAGACCAGATTCGCGGATACAGGTGTATTCGAATATCCGTGACAGCCCTACCTATCACAAATATTACTTTTTATACCAATCACGCGCACACCCATGCTCACACCGAGGATATAGCATAAGTTCTGCTGTTTTACGAACAGGCCAGCTAAAAACTATTTATGCCAAATATCATTCAAATCTGGCCAGTAGTTTTACAGTTTTTAAGCTTTCTACTGTACACGTATAAGGAAAACTGGCCTGCCCGCTGGCGGCCATGTTTTCTTAGATATTATCATGATTTGAGCAATCTTGGAAGAGGGTCACCTAAACACTATACAGTAATATACCGTAAGGATGATTGTCCGCGCCCCCTGGGGGCCATTTTTAAGAGACATCATCACGACTTTAGCAATCTTGGTAGAGGGCAGCCTAAGGACTATTTGTGCCATATATTCAAATCTGGCCAGTGGTTTTGGAGAAGATTTTCAAAGCTTTTTTATTTTGGTTGCCATGGCAACCAGATTTCATGGAACAGAACCATTTGGCCATTTTTACAGGGGACCAAGGAATATCTGTGCCAAATTTGATCACTTTCCCCATCATTAGTTTCAGAGGAGAAGATGTTTAAGTAAACTGTTGACACCGCACGATGCATGACGACAGACAAAGGATCATCCCAAAACCTCACCTTGGCACTCTGAAAATTTGTTGACCCCTGAAGGATGACAAAGAGTTCACATACCCATACTTGTATCGCCATATTTTCCAGTTAAGACCTCACTGCAGCAGGGGCATCTATGTATATCTTCCTTATATGTTGAGTTGTTATCCAAGATGTAGCTCTGATTTAGAGAAAGCTTCGACAGCAAATGGTGTGCAAGTGCCACAGTCCACTCTTTGCTGGTCGTTCCCTTCTTTTTTTGGTAGGAAATGACAGCTCTTTCACATTCTGGAAATAAATGAAACTACAGCTATCACTAATGACAATTAATACCCCCACCCACCACTTTGTCAAAACGATCAAAGAACTTCAATATCAGGGGCAATAATTAACTGAATGATATTCAAGGATTTGTAGCTATATTTGTCAAGATGACAATTCTGAACAAGCTGGATCAAGAGTGAGGAAAAACTGTGGCCTGTAGTGTGCTTTTTGTACCATTTGAGCAGGTGACCTACTTTTTGACCCCACCCCACCCATGATCAATCTTGACACAGGTATCATCAAAACTAACATGCTGACCAAGTTTGAGAAACATTGGGCAAACAATATGACCCCTAGAGTGTAAACAAAATTTTGCTAAGATTTGACATACTTTTTACCTACTTTTTTAGATTTCCTCAAGACAAACATTTTGAAAAAGTTTGAGCTAAATATATGACCCCTAAAGCGTAAACAAGATTTTGCAAATATTTGACCTAATGACCTACTTTTTGACCTCACCCCATCACCCCACCCATGATCAAACTCTACCAAGATATCATCAAGAGAAACATATTGATCAAATTTGAGAAACATTCGACCCAAAATATGACCCGTAGACTAAGATTTTACCTAGTAACCTACTTTTTCACCTCAAACTTGGCCAAGATTTCATCAAGACAAATATTTTGAAAAAGTTTGAGAAGGATTGCGCCAAAATATGACCCCTGAAGTGTAAACAAGATTTTGCAAAGATTTGACCTAATTACCTACTTGTTGACCCACCCATGATCAAACTCGACCGAGATATCATGAAGACAAACATATTGACCAAATTTGAGAAAGATTGGGTCCAAAAATAAGACCTCTAGAGTGTAAACAAGATTATGGTAAGATTTGACCTAGTGACCTACTTTTCTACCTCAATCTTGGCCAAGATTTCATCAAGACAAACATTTTGAAAAAGTTTGAGAAAGATTAGGCCAACATAATTATGACCCCTAAAGTGTAAACAAGATTTTGCAAAGATTTGACCTAATGACCTACTTGTTGACCTAACCCCATCCATTATCAAACTCGGCCGAGATATCATCAAGACAAACATATTGACCAATATTGAGAAAGAATGGACCAAAAATATGACCCCTAAAGTGTAAACAAGCTTTTCAAAATTTTCATATAATTATTTCTGTTTTTGTTTTATTTTAAGATACTGGCTTTCTACCCTAAGGAACTACAGTTAAATAAAGCTAATAATTCAGAAATATTTCAGACATATCTGCAGCATTTTTTGATCTAAATTTATCTATAACTAATGGGACTATTTCTTCTAAAATTGATGACAAGAGGGCCATGAGGCCCTGAAGCGCTCACCAGACATAACCCCAGGGGCGGGCCATTTTTGACCACAAGAAATCATGTGTACACCTTTGGTAGAGAAATATGCCATTAATTATAGGTCTAAGCCTTATGGTTTCAGAGAAAAATATTTATATTTTTCCAAAGAAAAACTGATAAGCCCTGGGGCAGGGCCAAGTTTTGCCCAGTGGCCAGGGTAATAAGTTAAACATTCTTGGCAGAGGACCACAAAGATTTTTAAAGATTTTGGGCGGGGCCAATTTTGGCCAAGGGGTCATAATTTGAACAATATTTGTAGAGGACCATAAGATCATGCTACATACCAAATATCAAAGGTCTAGGTCTTACAGTTTCAAAGAAGAAGATTTTTTAAAGATTTTCCTATGATAAACTGATAAGCCCTTGGGCGGGGCCATTTTTGGCCCGGGGGTCATAATTTGAACAATCTTTGTAGAGGACCATAAGATCATGCTACATACCACATATCAAAGGTCTAGGCCTTACAGTTTCAGAGAAGAAGATTTTTATAGATTTTCCTATGATAAACTGATAAGCCCTTGGGCGGGGCCATTTTTGGCCCGGGGGTCATAATTTGAACAATCTTTGTAGAGGACCATAAGATCATGCTACATACCAAATATCAAAAGTCTAGGTCTTACAGTTTCAGAAAATAAGATTTTTAAAGATTTTCCTATGAAAACTGATAAGCCCTTGGGCGGGGCCATTTTTGGCCCGGGGGTCATAATTTGAACAATATTTGTAGAAGACTATAAGATCATGCTACATACCAAATATCAAAAGTCTAGGTCTTACAGTTTCAGAAAATAAGATTTTTAAAGATTTTCTTATGAAAAACTGATAAGCCCTTGGGCGGGGCCATTTTTGGCCCGGGGGTCATAATTTGGACAATTTTTGTAGAGGACTATAAGATCATGCTACATACCAAATATCAAAGGTCTAGGCCTTACAGTTTCAGAGAAGATTTTTTCAAGATTTTCCAATGAAAAACTAATAAGCCCTTGGGTGGGGCCATTTTTGGCCCGGGGACCATAATTTGAACAATCTTTGTAGAGGACCATAAGATCATGCTACATACCAAATATCAAAGGTCTAGGCTTTACAGTTTCCGAGAAAAAGATTTTTAAAGATTTTCCTATGAAAATTCCATATTACCATATATGGAAAAAATGACAAAGCCCTCTGGCGGCCATGTTTTTTGCCGGATCAAAATTCTTTTAACAACTTTTAAAGTCTATCAACTGAGAAACATTTTGGTGAAAACTATATTCAAATCAGACAAGTCATTCTGGAGAAGAAGATTTTTCTAGATATTGTGTACGGTTGCCATGGCAACAGGACCGATGACCCCACCCACTATCTTTTAACAACTTTTGAAGCACCCACCCACAGTATGTATCTGACCAAGTTTGGTTACAATTGGGCAGTTGGTTTCAGAGAAGAAGTCGTTTGAAATTGTTGACGGACAGACAGACGGACGGACCTACTGGCGGGTAGTTGTGTGACTGCGATGCCTGTGTGACAACAAAATTTACTTATGTGACAACTCAAAAAGTGTACGCACTGCACCACACTTATGCAACAGTCACAGAAGTATTTTTAGACATCGGTCACAGAAGCAAGTTTGATTACCAAAGTCCATATGAATTCCATATGAATTACCTCAGTATTTTAGTATATCTTTTTTTTAACCTCAGTATTTTAGTATATCTTTTTTTAATAAGGATCAATCAGTATCCTGGTAATCCTATTAAAATAGGTGACCCAACACAAGAATTCTGCAGAATTAAATGTCTTGCATACCCACAATTCCACATACATCTGTAGCCAAAGTATGTCTGGTGTGTGAAGCACTTGTACCTTTTGGGTAACAGAGCTAGCAAAAAAGCTAATGCTCAAGGTAAATATAGGTCACAGAGGTCAAGGTCAGAGGTCACCAAACTGTGATGCAACATGCTATACTCAATGAGGCACATCAGCACATGAAGTTGAAGCTGCGGTACTTTTGTCTATAACTTTAGCCAAGGTCACAGGTCACTAAACTCCAATGCAACATGCTGTACTCATCAAGATGCATGAGCATGTGAAGCTGAGCAACTGTAGCTGCAGTACTTTTTTAGCAAAAAATGGATAAGGAGCCCTCTGATCAGTGTCTACACTGTTTGCATAGGAAAGCTGCCACAGAAATATAAGAATATGATTTGGGAGTCACACAAGAGACAAAACATGGACAACACTGTCACAGAAGTAAATAATATGACTTGGGTGTCACACAAGACATGGACAACACTGTCACAGAAGTAAAAGAATATGACTTGGGAGTCACACAAGTGACAAGACATGGACAACACTGTCACAGAAGTAAAGGAATATAACTTGGGAGTCACACAAGACATGGACAACACTGTCACAGAAGTAAAGGAATATAACTTGGGTGTCACACAAGACATGGACAACAGTCACAGAAGTAAAGGAATATAACTTGGGAGTCACACAAGACATGGACAACTGTCACAGAAGTAAAGGAATATAACTTGGGAGTCACACAAGACATGGACAACACTGTCACATAAGTAAAAGAATGACTTGGGAGTCACACAAGACATGGACAGCAGAAGAGGGCAATATGGTGAACATTTATATGAAGTTATTTTGAAATCTGGTCAGCAGTTTGGGAGGAAATGTCATTTAAAGCAATTGTGTAGTTTTGATGCAATCTCGCCTTCCTGAAGAAAAAAACCCACCTTTAATTGATTCAAGCAGACAAAAAAATTAAGAATGACAAAAGGTTGTTTTAGATATCTACTTTAGAATCTCCAAACTGGTATTGAGAGATATTTATACTGTTAACTTTTAATTTAAATCACACTTGTGTAAATAAAATCCATGTACATATGGAAATCTTAATTTCTAATAGACAATTTAAGGTAAAATTTCTCGGCAGTAAATAACACTTCGAATGGTGCAATTTTGAGGCATCGGACGTTAAATTTTGTTTAAATCTTTGATTATAAAAGAATAAAATCTGTACTTGATAAATCACCCACTTTTGAACAAACAAAACGGGTCAAAATTGAAAAATTGGGCAGGGGTTCCCCCTAGGCAGTGCCACAATGTATACACCCCTTGTAAAAGACCCTCCCAAGATGGTTGGACAAGACAGAGATTTTATAAAGACGAGTAGGCTGGGACAGATTCCATTTATACATCTTAATATGGAATCATACCTACTCGCAGAATAACAAGGATAGAGAATGGCAAAATGTCACTCACCTTGTTAAAGAAAGTTTTATCCTTTGTATAAAGCTGTTTAAAAAGCCTCTAACCTTGAAATTCATCTTTCATTTTTAGCATGTGCTTATTTTGGCACTGGCAATCAGAAAAATCAACTGGCATTTAGCGAGTTAGCCATGTCGCATCTGTTATTAGTTACTAATGTCAGAAATGCACTGGCTGAAACAAACTGCCATGACGTGAAAAACCATGTATGACATATGAATAATATTTTCTCCAATTATACAGATTGTAAATTCAATTTCATGGTATTATGTATTTAAAAACAATCCAAATACTCGTTAAATAGGATTTCTGTAATAGAAAATCTGTTTTAAAGATTGGATACTCACGTAATCGAAGTATCAGTGACCGTAGATGCGTAATTTTGAAGTGGGTGGGGTACACGTTTTATCATCCGTTTTCATGGGAGTTTCATCGTTGCAAGACAATTAATCCTGTACCAGGAGTTTACTGTTTGATCAGCTAATGATATTTTAGCTATTCTCTCCTGTACTATAAATTGTTGAGACATACTTTACCCAAGTTTAAATTGGCCTTTCAAATTACCAACAGGGTACACTATTTGACTGTTTTCCTAGACTGGTCCAAGTGTGATCTCTATTACTCAGGCGCATACAACAAAACACATAGAAAAATGGAATGCGTCTCAACCACCCTGATCAAATGAAATAAGACACCAGTCAACTTAATGAAAACTGTGGTCTTGTCCAATCCCCATGGAACCCAACTCTGTCCAACGTTGATCAATGTGTCCAACTATCTTGTGCTGCAGTTTGTATGGACACCAAGGATTTGTCACAGAAGTAAATTTAAGCCAGTTTGGACACATTTTCTTGTGTGACTGTCACAGAAGACAAAATTGCAGCACAAGTACCCATTTTTTTCAAGGAATTCGCAGCACAAGTAGACCCTCGTCAACACGGACAGACAGACAGACGGACGGACGGACAGACGGACGCCGGACACAGGGGTATCACAATAGCTCACCTTGAGCACTTTGTGCTCTGGTGAGCTAACAAGGGATGACTTTAATTTGGACATAGCAAATAATCCTCATTTAGATGGAGATGTCCCTGTGGGGTTTATATTTCGCAACTTATTAGATTTGCCAGAGCTTTTCTTTGCTGGAAGATTTTAATAATCGTAACCTTGTTAGCAAAACCTTGAATTTTAGCAAATGTATCTTGTGTTGATGGTCCATGCAATTCAAATATAACAAAATGCTGATTTTATAATATTTTCATATACTCTATATTCATTCCAATAAATAAACTACATATAATAAATAATACATAAATTAGTCTAGAGATAAGCGTTCGTTATTGAAAGCATGACTTTAAAATACATGTAAATATCTTTGGTTTGACTTATTCAACCCTAGCGACGAGTGCACTTGTCCTTTACAAACTATGCACCTGACGTAGAGACTACACTTGTCCTCTGCAAACAGTGTAGACCAACATCAAAAGGCTCAAATGAGCTCTCTGATCAGGGTCTACACTGTTTGTCAGTTTGGAAATATATTGTGAAAACAACCATAAATAGTCAAAAATGGACTTGACTTAAATAGAAACTGGAATTGTTAGCTATAGCTTATTTTCAGTATTGAAGACAGATGGTGTAGGAGCATTCTGCTTTACTTTCAGTCTGCTTAAAGTCACCATCTGCTAGACTATAGGAAATATTTGTATGGTTCACGGTGTTATTGAAAGCATGATTTCATAATAAATATGTTTGGTTGAACACTTTCCTCGAGCTTGTTTTCAGTATGGAAGACAGATGATGACATCATGTAGGAGCATTCTGCTTTACTTTCTGTCTGCTTAAAGCCACCATCTGCTAGACTATAGGAAATATTTGCATGGTGCAAAGGGTTATTGAAAGCATGATTTTAAAATAAATATGTTGGTTGAACCTTTGTCTTTCCACCTTAGCTTGTTAACAAGCTATTCCATACTCCTAATAAACACTATTTTTTTAAAAACCTAACAGTCTGTACTTCTTGTAAAATAAACTCCTATAAATCAAACGCATTTATGAAATAGATTTGACGACTTGTTTATATATCAATATTTACATTTGCCCTGTAACGTCCCTATATAACTGCATTTAAAAGGTGAGGCTTATTTTTCCATAAACCTTCAAATCCAAACTGGTTCCAGCCAGTTCGGTTTCTGGGTTTCCCCCACGCTATTCATAGATATCTTAAAATAGAATAGATCGGACACTTAGTGCTAAGCTCCCTTTCGAAAAGAATGTGTTAGTACAACTACGATGTGTCCAGGTTCGACCTTTTACTTTACTTATTCAAGATATTATAAACTATACAAAAACTAACAAACAATTAGAACAAAACGATCCTGCAGTGTTGTGTTGACTGTTTTTATTCACCAACGTTTTGGCCTTACAAAGGCCTTCATCAGGGTGGCATGAAATGGAAACACCAAGATATTATAAAGCAACAACAACAACATCAACCAATGACGTCAATGTCAAAGTGATGCACACACAGTTGTAGGTAGTGCCAAATGACGTTACGTCTTCATGTTTATGTAATTCTCGACACTCCCATTGGTCGACGGTCAGATAACACTATATAGAGACTGTAAATGGCTATTACATCGGGAATTACATATCAAACATATTTGGCTGGTATATGATACATAAAACAAATTTGTTCAAGATAGACAGGGAATAATATAACAAGAGGGCCATGATGGCCCTGGTATCGCTCCCCTGAGTATATTGAACCAAATAGTTTTTCCTTTGGATTTAGCCCATAACCAAAATCATCTGAGGACTTATATGTCATATACAAATATATAGTTTGTCATACTTTCACTGAAACCATTAAAATTTGTAAACACTAGAGTGTAAACACTGTGACATCTAGTGTGTTCCACTTTCAAATTTGACCTAGATTTTGTCATGAACAACATTTGGAGCAAGTTTGAACAAGACTGACTCAAAATTGTGGCCTCTAGCGTGTTCACAATTTGTTTTTCTATGATTTGACCTAGTGACCTACTTTTTGACCCCACATAACCCAATTTCGTACCTGACCTAGATTTTGTCAAGAACAACACTTGGAGCAAGTTTGATGAAGATTGACTCAAAAGTGTGGCCTCTAGCATGTTCACAAGGTTTTTCTAGGATTTGACCTAGTGACCTACTTTTTGACAGCACATGACCCACTTTCGAACTTGACCTAGATTTTGTCAAGAACAACATTTGGAGCAAGTTTGATGAAGATTGACCCAAAATTGTGGCCTTCAGCACATTCACAAGGTTTTTCTATGATTTAACCTACTGACCTACTTTTGGACCGCACATGACCCACTTTCAAATTGACCTAGATTTTGTCAAGAACAACATTTGGAGCAAGTTTCATGAAGATTGACTCATAATTGTGGTCTCCAGCGCGTTCATAAGGTTTTTCTATGAGTTGACCTAGTGACCTACTTTTTGATCCCACATGACCTACTATCAAACTTGACCTAGATTTTGTCAAGAACAACATTTGGAGCAAGTTTGATGAAATTTGGCTCAAAATTGTGGCCTCTAGCGTGTTCACAAGGTTTTTTCTATGATTTGACCTAGTGACCTACTTTTTGACCGCACATGACCCACTTTCAAACTTGACCTAGATTTTTTCAAGAACAACATTTGGCACAAGTTTCATGAAGATTGACTCAAAATTGTGGCCTTAAGTGCGTTCACAAGGTTTTTCTATGATTTGACCAAGTGACCTACTTTTTGACCGCACATGACCCACTTTTGAACTTCATCTAGATTTGTCAAGAACAACATTTGTAGCACAATTGATGAAGATTGACTCAAAATTGTGTCCTCTGGCGCGTTCACAGGGTTTTTCTATGATTTGACCTAGTGACCTACTTTTTGACCCCACATGACCCACTTTCAAACTTGGCCTAGATTTTGTCAAGAACAACATTTGTAGCAAGTTTGATGAAGATTGACTCAAAATTGTGGCCTCTAGTGCGTTCACAAGGTTTATCTATTATTTGACCTACTGACCTTCTTTTGGACTGCACATGACCTACTTTCGAACATTTACCTAGATTTGTCAAGAACAACATTTGGAGCAAGTTTTATGAAGATTGACTCATAATTGTGGTCTCCAGCGCATTCACAAGGTTTTTCTATGAATTGACCTAGTGACCTTCTTTTTTACCCCACGTGACCCACTATCAAACTTGACCTACATTTTGTCAAGAACAACATTTGGAGCAAGTTTGACGAAGATTGGCTCAAAATTGTGGCCTCTAGCGCGTTCACAAGATTTTTCTATGATTTGACCTAGTGACCTACTTACTAGAGCTGTCATTGATTCTCAAATCTGTATCGATACATCGATCAATCATTATCGGTGATGTATCGATATATCGAAAGAAAACGCTTGAACTACTAGTATAATATAAAATAGAACTTTTATTGCTCGACTAGCAAATTGAAACATATTCTATGTGTGTTAGCATTTATTAGCTTGTTTGTAATAAAACAAGGGGTGGAGACCCTGAGTGTAACATTTTCATATGCCAGTATATCAATAGCTATGTCCCATTGCATAATAATCAAGTGTGATACTTGTATGAGAAAGATGAAATGGTGATATAGTTTTGTGATAAATTGAGAAATGATGATGCTTCATTCATTGTCTACAAGAGCATTTGGACTTATTTTTATTGGTAAACGAGAACCTTCCCAAGAACATCGAATAAGACCGTAGTGAAATTAAATTTTTTCCACAAGCTTGTGTCTTTGATCGCTGTTTATAATTACGCAATATTTTAAAATAGTAACACCATGATAAGATACAGGTTTCCCCCTAGACAATAACTGCATTTCTGACTGTATAAACATCAGGACACATTTAACTTGGATAGGTAAAATGAGAATTTTGTTGCTAAATATTGGACTCGTCAAAATGGGAAATGGATAAATCTGTGCAAACATATAATTATAAAGCTATTGATAAACATGCGCTATCCCATCTATATGAGGGAGTAGGTATCTGCTTTTTATTTACACAATTCACTAGACTTTGTGGGGAAGGAATTCGTCTACTTTTAGACTTCAGACGTATTGATTTTCAAGAAATGTGAATCGGCGATTATCGGAAGCTCTAAATCATTGATTCATCGATATCGTGATCAACGATGACAGCTCTACCCTAGAGTGTGAACTTTGTGACCAAACCCCACACATAATCGAACTTGACCGCGATATCATCAAGACAAACATTCTGACCAAGTTTGAGAAAGATTGGACCAAAAATATGACCCCTAGAGAGTAAACAAGCTTTTGCTAAGATTTGACCAAGTGACCTACTTTTTGACCCAACCCCACCCATGATCAAACTTGACTGAGATATTATCAAAACTTACATGATCAAACTTGACTGAGATATTATCAAAACTAACAATCTGACCAGGATTGAGAAACAAGCAGACAGACAGGACAAAAACTATATGCCCCAAAATCACAAATTCTGGGGGCATAAAATTGAAATAAAGAATATGGATGAAATAATGAATTTGAGTAAGAAAATGATGGAATTAATGCAAGCACATTGATTTTCAATAAAGTAGTGTGTTGTTGTTTTGAATAAATAAATGTCACTGGTTTCCATGGATTAATTTTCCAACTTAGAACTCCATTTTCACAAAATTTCATATTTACTTTTGTGTTTACACAAGACACTGCAGCGACGCAATATTTCCAAATGGGATTCGTAGAATTTCAAGCATTTGTGTATAATTTTAGGAGGATAAACGAGAGCCATGAATTGATGGGAAACCACAAATTGATGAGAAAAAGGGGTAAATGTCTCAGTTCTCTGTTGCGGAAAGAATCAGGGAATAACAGTATATATTTAGACAAGAGGACCATGAGGCCCTGAAGCGCTCACCAGACATAACCCATGGGGCGGGCCATATTTGACCACAAGAAATCATGTGTACACCCTTGGTAGAGAACCACAAGGCAAAGCAATATGCCATTAATTAAAGGTCTAAGCCTTATGGTTTCAGAGAAAAATAATATTTATATTTTTCCCATGAAAAACTGATAAGCCCTGAGGCAGGGCCAAGTTTCGCCCAGTGGTCAGAGTCGTAAGTTAAACATTCTTGGCAGAGGACCACAAGCTACAGCTACATATTTGTAGAGGACCATTAGATCATGTTACATACCAAATATCAAAGGTCTAGGCCTTACAGTTTCAGTAGATTTTTAAAGATTTTCCTATGAAAAACTGATAAGCCCTTGGGCGGGGCCATTTTTGACTTGGGGGTCATAATTTGAACAATATTTGTAGAGGACCATAAGATCATGCTACATACTAAATATCAAAGATCTAGGCCTTACAGTTTCAGAGAAGAAGATTTTTAAAGATTTTCCTATGAAAAACTGATAAGCCCTTGGGCGGGGCCATTTTTGGCCCGAGGATCATAATTTGAACAAATTTGGAGAGGACCATTAGATCATGCTACATACCAAATAACAAAAGTCTAGACCTTACAGTTTCAGAGAAGAAGATTTTAAAGCTTTTCCTATGAAAAACTGATAAGCCCTTGGGCAGGGCCAATTTTTGGCCCGGGGGTCATAATTTGAACAATATTTGTAGAGGACCATAAGATCATGCTACATACGAAATATCCAAGGTCTAGGCCTTGCAGTTTCAGAGAAGAAGATTTTTAAAGATTTTCCTATGAAAAACTGATAAGCCCTTGGGCGGGGCCATTTTTGGCCCAGGGGTCATTATTTGTACATTCTTTGTAGAGGACCATAAGATCATGCTACATACCAAATATCAAAGTTCTAGGCCTTACAGTTTCAGAGAAGAAGATTTTTAAAGATTTTCCAATGAAAAACTGATAAGCCCTTGGGCGGGGCCATTTTTGGCCCGGGGTCATAATTTGAACAATCTTTGTAGAGGACCATAAGATCATGCTACATACTAAATATCAATGGTCTAGGACAGATGGTTTCAGAGGAGAAGATTTTTAAAGATTTTCATATATATATTACCATATATGGAAAAAATGACCAAGCCCTCTGGCGGCCATGTTTTTTGCCGGATCAAAATTCTTTTAACAACTTTTAAAGTCTATCAACTGAGAAACATTTTGGTGAAAACTATATTCAAATCGGACAAGTCATTCTGGAGAAGAAGATTTTTCTAGATATTGCGTACAGTTGCCATGGCAACAAGACCGATGGCCCCGCCCACTATCTTTTAACAACTTTGGAAGCACACACCCACAGTATGTATCTGACCAAGTTTGGTTACAATTGGGCAGTCGGTTTCAGAGAAGAAGTTGTTTGAAATTGTTGTCCGACAGCCGGACGCCGGACAGAGGGGTATCACAATAGCTCACCTTGAGCACTTTGTGCTCTGGTGAGCTAAAAAGTTTATTGCTTTTTGTAAGAAGGGTGAGTGACGGGCTATATAGAAGTAAAATCCCTTGCTTGTATTAAAAGTGTTAGGGTGTAGGGAGTCAAACTATGGCCTCTATGGTTTTGTAGTGGCTGTAGAGGTGGGTATCGATAGACCGCCCGGATAGCTCAGTAGGTAGAGCGCCGGACTAGTGTTGAGGTGGTCGTGGGTTCGAGTCCGACCTTGGGCGGACATTTTTCCCCCGTTTCACTTTATTGGTGTCAGAAGTGTTTGATGGCCCATGCAACGGGAGTCATTCGATCTATCCATCTATCTATCTATCTATCTATACATTCTGCCACACACCCTCACGGGTAATTTCGGGCAGTGCACGTCTGTGCCTGTTAGTAGAGTTAAGAACAGTTTAAAAGAAGGGTTAGGAGGAACAAAGTTAAGAATGTTAAAAACCTAGCATGAAAAGAATAACAAGAGGGCCATGATGGCCCTTAATCGCTCACCTGTTCATAACAGATTAATGATTTCAATGACAGATTGCATAATTTGAAAAATCTTGGTAGAAAACCATCAGATGATGCTACATACTAAATATAAAGAGTCTAGACCTTAAAGATTTACCTATGAAAAACTGTTTAGCCCCAGGGCGGAGTCAATTTTGATCCGGGGTTCGTAATTTGAAAATCTTTGTAGAGGACTATTAGATAATGCAACATACCAAATATCTAAGGTCTATGCCTTACAAGTTCAGGGAAGACTTTTAAAGATTTTTAAGAGAAGATTTTTAAAAACTTTCCTATAAAAAACTGATATGCCCCTGGGTGGGGAAGTTTTCAACCCAAGGGACATAATTTGAACAATCTTGGTAGAAAACTATTAGATAGCGCTACATACCAAATATTAAAGGTCTCTGCCTTACAGTTTTGGAGAAGAAGATTTTTAAAGCTTTTCATATGAAAAACTGATAAGCCCCAGGGCGGGGCCATTTTTGACCCAGGGGTAATAATTTGAATAATCTTGGTAGAAAACCATTAGATGATGCTACATACCAAATATCAAGGGCCTAGACCTTACAGTTCTGGAGGAGAAGATTTTTAAAGACTTTCCTATGAAAAACTGATAAGCCCTTGGGCGGGGCCATTTTTGGTCCGGGGGTCATATTTTGATTAATCTTAACCTTATAATTTTAGAGAAGAATATATTTAAAGATTTTCCTATGAAAAACTGATAAGCCATGGGGCGGGGCCATTTTTGTCCTGGGGGTCATAATTTGAACAATCTTAGTAGAGGACCATTAGATGATGCTACATACCAAATACCAAAGGTCTATTCCTTACATTTTCAGAGAAGAAGATTTTAAAAGATTTTCCTATGAAAAACTGATAAGCCCCGGGGTAGGGCCATTTTTGGCCAAGGGGTCATAATTTGAACAATCTTAGTAGAGGACAATTAGATGATGCTACATACCAAATATCAAAGGTCTATACCTTACAGTTTCAGAGAAGAAGATTTTTCAAGATTTTCCTATGAAAAACTGATAAGCTCTGGGGCGGGGCCATTTTTGTCCTGGGGGTCATAATTTGAACAATCTTAGTAGAGGACCATTAGATGATGCTACATACCAAATACCAAAGGTCTATGCCTTACATTTTCAGAGAAGAAGATTTTTAAAGATTTTCCCATGAAAAACTGATAAGCCCCGGGGCGGCGCCATTTTTGGCCCAGGGGTAATAATTTGAACAATCTTAGTAGAGGACCATTAGATCATGCTACATACCAAATATCAAAGGTCTATGCCTTACAGTTTCAGAGAAGATTATTTTTAAAGATTTTCCTATGAAAAACTGATAAGCCCTGGGGCGGGGCCATTTTTGGCCCAGGGGTCATAATTTGAACAATCCTAGTAGAGGACCATTAGATGATGCTACATACCAAATACCAAAGGTCTATGCCTGACAGTTTCAGAGAAGAAGATTTTTAAAGATTTTCCTATGAAAAACTGATAAGCCCCGGGGCGGGGGCCAGTTTTGGCCCAGGGGTCATAATATGAACAATCTTAGTAGAGGACCATTAGATGATGCTACATACTAAATATCAAAGGTCTATGCCTTACAGTTTCAGAGAAGAAGATTTTTCAAGATTTTCCTATGAAAAACTGATAAGCCCTTGGGCGGGGCCATTTTTGGCCCAGGGGACATAATTTGAACAATCTTTGTAGAGGACCATTACATCATACTACATACCAAATATCAAAGCTCTTGGCTTTGTACTAAGTTCCAGAGAAGAAGATGTTTAAGTAAATTGTTGACGCCCGCATGTACGCACGACGCACATACGCACGACGCCGGACATAGGATCATCCCAATAGCTCACCTTGGCACTTTGTGCCAGGTGAGCTAAAAACCTGTAGTTATTTGACCCATCAAATGAAAACAATTTGACAAATCAAGTGTCACTGATTAGATTCTTGATTCCTATTTAAATGAAGGGGAATGATTATCAACACCAGACAAAGGTGGTCTTAATAGAGATTTTTAGCTTGCGCGGATAACGATAGACGAGGACGGACTACAGGTACAAAAATGGGGATCATCTCAAAATCTTTATTACTTTTCTTTTCAATATTCACGCAGTAAGGCATATGACCTTCTTGCGACTGCTAAGAGAAGTAAAACTATATACAATTATGGGAAGAAAATTCCTTCTGTGTGTCTCCATACACTTTAGATAGACGTGTAACGTTTTATTGCTGCTATAGCATGTTCGACACACACAATATTTCATTATTAATATGTTAAGTTTTATAAATTAAGCACTTTCTCCGATGACGTCCCTGTTTACGGCGTATTGGAGCGAACTGAGGTACACAGTGTCATGATAGAGTTATAATTAGGATAAACATACCTTAAACAGGAGATTTGAACATAGGACTGCATTCGCTAAGAGCCGGAGGGGCTACCAAAGCAGCAAATTCTGATGTAAATGAGATATTGCAAAAATGACTCTAAAATGACCCTTACTTTCTGTGACAAAAAGTCTGAATTGGGGGTATCAGTGTCCTATGGACACATTGCTAGTTTTTTTATTGTACCGATTGTCTTAGGAATCAAATGTGTAACGTATGTCATAGATAATTTGAAAATATGTTATGGTGGTTTTTATTCGCGCTATATGTGTGTACTTTAACTATGATAGTCATATGATACATTTTATGTGTGGCCCAACATTTGACGATTGATGTAACAATTGACAATTAGGCACAGGCTTCCTGAGTTTTTGACATTTACGAATGTTTTATTTCTGGATTTTCCGCGGCTCGTCGATCGCAGTGCCCAGAGTTACCCATATAATTTTGCATTGTCAAAATAATTATGACGTTGGCTTATTAAGACTGTTTTGACACTGCATTTCATGTACATGTATTCGCCCTTTGTCTCAGAATTACAGGCCGTGCCCGGTAACAAGCACATGTACATGTTGTATATGCATTGTATTATGTATGCGTATTGCACATGTGCGATTTTCATAGCTTGCTGTTGGTGTTTTGATGTTGGGTGTGTTTTGTGTGTGTCTTTTCCTGCTTGACTTTACTACTTTTTCAATTATCAATAGCCAGAAGAAGAACTGTGTACATAACGTTTTATCTTTTGGGATGTCCTTGGCTGGATACATTTTCAGGAAAACTTATGGAGTTATTGTGAAACATTGGCGCTCAAACGGTTTTAGAGTCATTTTCTTAGGTGACTGTGACGGAATAACGGGGTGGGGTAGGGGGGGACTTAGAGATTATAGCCAATTCACTGATATGGCGTGCAGTGTTAGAAACGAATTCGGGTTTCTTTTAGCCGAGAATAAGTGTATCTAGGAACCACCTCAGGTTATTGTTTAGTAAAGGTTATTTGTGGAGTGCGTGCAAAGGGGTCTTTTCTATTACAGTTGAAAGATTTGAGAGATTCGAGGTTTTGTCATTTGAAGTGTTCGCACGTGTAATGCACGGGTACACTTTGATCATAGCACGTACAATTTGCATATTTGGTTGGACAGATTATGTCAATGAAAGTGATTACAGGGCACGGCCTGTGATTCTGAGACAAAGGGCGTATACATGTATATAAAGTGCAGTGCATTAAGCCAACATCATAATTATTTTGACAATACAAATATGGGTAACCCTTAGTTATAATGACACTGCAAACGACTAGCCCAGTAAAATCCAGAGATAAAACAGTCGTAAATGTCAAAAACTCTAGAAATATGTATTCAATTGTCAAATGTCACATCGCCAAGTGAGTGAGTGAGTGCGTAGGGGTTTACCTCCGACCAACAGTATTTCAGTTATTTGCAGACAGCACCCGCTTGAGACAAGTTATAGTGCTGCCTCACTGGACTGCCCCTGCCGCGGGCACCCCGCCCGGTCACATTATCCTGACACCGGGCCGACCAATCCTAGAACTACCCTTTTAATGTCGAGCGTAGACAAGGCAGCTACTAGTACCAACTTTTATCGACTTTTGGTCTGTCGCGGCCGGGGAACGAACCCACGACCAAGTGTTTGGCAAACGTAAAATGTGTCATATCGTTATCATAGTAACACATTTGATTCCTAAGTCAATTAGTATAATACAAAAGAATTATGAAATTTCACCTTTATAGGTAAACATTAAATTCTTGTTACCGGGCACAAGTACGGGTGTACAATATGCATGTGTAGCTTTTCTTCAAATTTTGTCTGTGAAGTATATTTCATCGAAAATTAAAACAATTAGTTAAGTTTGGCTTCGTCTTCTATTTCTGTTACTTTCGGAAAGAATAATGCTGAGATGACCCCCTTAAAAGTAGACCACCACCGTCTTCGACTGTCGGTACGGCTCAAGCTAAAAATCTCTAATAGCAGGATGGTCTTGATATTGAGTCTTTTAAAGACCTTTACTCCATAGCTTGTTTTTGGTACCCCTTGTTTTAGGTATTGAAAACAGATGGTTGATTAAAACAGGCTGAACGTAAAGCATAATGCTCCTTTAGAATCATTCTGCTTTAGTTTAAGCTACCATCTGCTAGGATATATGAAATATTTCTTATGATGTAGATTCATGGCTGTATAAAGTGGAACTAGAATCTATTTTCTTGAGGTTAAAATGAGTATCTAAGGAGTAAAGGTTTAATATTGAGTTTCAGTGATCATAAACATCTAGTGAGAATACTCTGTCTGTCTGTTTCTCTCTGTAATAGTTTTGTCTATAGATCTAGGTAATAAATTAAAGTAGTCTTATCATGAAATGTCTTTTTGGGTACCCGTAAACCAGGTTTAAGTCCCCCAGTAGCTTATTTTGGTTGCTGGCCCTTCCAAGGCGGCACTCCTACTTTCAGCCTACGGTCAATTTTGTTGTTTAATATACTAAATGTTTAATGTGTTTGGTCTTGATATGCGTCCTTTTATGTTTTGTCTTGTGGCTTTACCGTTTCTTGTTTGATGGTGTTTGGTGCGGTGTCATTTCATGTGTGGCTCTCCCTGTTTGACTATTTTTCCATATTTAAGAATAGAAGAATATAATGTCTAAATTGATTGGATATTTTTTTTAAAAAAAATAGACGCTGGGGAAATCCTTTTTCCTCTAATAGCTAGAATCTACTAATGATCATGCGACAGTGTCACAAGCAAAAAGCATGGCACCCGCCATTTTGTAACAATATGTATTGGAATTACATCTCTGAATTTCGAAACCTATTTGTCTCTGTAACGTGGGTATTCAAAGAGTTTCGGTGGGAAATCAATTCAAAGATGTTAATTTCGGATTAACATTCATCTAAAATGTTTGTTTGTTCGGAATTTTCGGTAAATTTTCTGATTCTAATAGGCCCTGTATCAAGCGTATAATTTTCCACTCGCCGACTTTATTGCCGATATATGTCTTCAATTCCGAGCGATTTTTAAGTCTTTTAAATAGTAATTCATCAATTGTATGTATTACAACTTTCGGGGAAAGAAATGTCTGACTCTTCAATTTCTGCTTTTTTTTTTTATCTTTGATCGCTTTTCTTAATTTATTATCCGAAAATCATCAGGGCTCAACATTAACTTTTTTGCTTACTAGACCAGTCGGGCTAGTGGTTTTGAAAACTACTAGCCCTGACCAAAATGTCTTGTGCCCTGACTTTGTGATAAACTATTTTGGTTTTTAAAAACTCGTGAGATGTTGAACATGTATGAAGTGTCAATTCCTGCTTTAAATACGTTTTATCAAGAAGATTTAGAGAAGAGCAGGGTTGTTCAAATGTGTTTATAGGTAGTGAATAATCTGTTATATTTGAATGTTCATGAAAATATGGCACTACAGTGCTACATTAAACACGATACAGGACCAGGAGTCATTTAAATTCTCAAGCCATTTAGGAAGAAATTCACAAGTTTCGCTTCACTTTTTCAACGCATTCTTTGTTTCTGGTAGGCCCCTTCGATTTAGTATATTGTCATCGCTACTACCGCCGCATTTTGATGTAAAGCCGAAGTTTCAAAGTCACATTTCTTTCAACAGACGAATTTTACTGAAGATAAAGCTTCCACACGTTGTTATTGTAATCAAACGTAAATGAGTCTGAATGTCGTAAGTTTTTGGCACGTGTTTTATTTATTCGGGAGATTAATTCAATACAGCATTTCGCGTGTTAACTCATTTATTGTTTTCAAAATGTTGCAATTAAATACTACATGCAAATTAATACAGTGTACCGACGCTTTTTTGCGACAACTTCCTCAAAGGTGTTCCCTGTTCGATAGCAAAAATAGATACGAAATTCCAAGACTGGTACCCGTACATCAGTCACCACGTGGTGTTGTAAAGGCTAGCTAGTAGTGGGGAAAATATCGCGAAGAGCAGTCTGTAATTTTGCGCATGCGTACTATGTATAAACACAATTATATATGAACCCAACGTGACCTATCTGTAAGTGTTTTTCTGCTACTTTCTCTTTCGATCGGTATCGCGACCGGACCGGGATTTATACGACAAGTCGGGCTAGTGGCTTGGAATATTTGCAAGACCGGACCGACATTCAACCAGTGAATGTCTGTCGGACGTAGGTTAATGTTGAGCCCTGATCATTCGAGATTGCTTTGTGTAAAGTTAACCATTTCTACACACGATAGAACGTCAATTGCATTTTAATTTCACAACTAATCAGAAACAGAAAGCTTCTAGATTAGTAGACCTCATTTGATTGGATACCAAACAAAGGTGCTATCAATCACCGTAACATTTGTCAACCAAATGTATTTCTTTATGGCATGAAATCTTGCTGGGAAGTTACTGCTATAACCTGCGGGACGTCCCAGGGCGATTAATTGGTCGTCTTGATTTTTTATGACCATACGCCTGGGGGTTTCGACCTTGGCGTATTCAAAGAATATGGGAATTGTTTCGTACGTCAGGAGCCATATGGACGTATGGGCCTAAATATTCAGCATAATATACGCCAATACGCCCGTTAGTGCAACCCCTGTGACAGAGTCTTGATAAGTTTGGTCTTCGTGAGAGCTTTTTAAGCTCTGAAAAGTGAAGGGGGAGGAGTGCAGTGGCTGTAGAGGTGGGTATCGAGAGACCGCCCGCATAACTCAGTCGGTAGAGCGTCGGATTAGTAATGAGTTGGTCGTGGGTTCGAGTCCCGACTTGGGCGGACATTTTTCCCCTGTTTCACTTTAGTTTTTTGACTAGAAATCGTAAAGATAACTCACCCGAAATATCCGTGAAAAACTCAAGTAGACGTTCCAGGGCCATCTTTTCTCCCATTCTCTTTGGAACATCCTCTGGGCTTGCTAAAATAGATTTCACGGCCTCAAAGCCCCTGTCGAAAATGCTGTAAAACAAGTAATAATCTTGAACAGAATTGTACTCGGCAAACTCTGTATTTCTTTCGACCAGACAATAAGCGGACGAGAAGGAAATCTGTGCATCAGCATTACAGTTCTTCACACTTAGTAAACAAAATCCGTTTCTTGGTGAATCAAGCGCCTTCATAGCAGCATTCAATTTCGCCTTGCCAGCTTCATTTTTATAAAATTCTAGAATAGGTTCGCGTTTCTGTTTTTTTGCCGGAGAAGGTTCCGCCATTGTTGTTGTTGTTGTAATTTCCTCGGTTTATTTTTCGGAGCACCGCCCGTTTGTTTTCGGGCGTGAATTTGGCTGATTGAGTCTCTGACGAGATTGACTGTGGGGCGCGTAATTGAAGGCACACACCTGATAAGAGATCACTTTCAAGAGCATAATGCCGTTTTATCCTGTCACGTGCCTATTTTCCTGACGGATAACAAGGTGCCTGATAAACTTTTCGGAGTGTCTATTACCACGTATTTTTATAACCGGTGACAGGGTAAAAATTACACGCATCGTGAGAGTTACACTAAACGGCAATAAATTCAGATAGCATTCTAATATCATGATTAAAATGCATTTATTTGGACGAATTACACACCCACATAAGTAAGATATATTTTGTAACCCTATTTCTTGTAAGCAGAATGTATGCAGACTTTAAAAATATAATCATTTTTGTTCGTTATATGCAAAAGTAGGCCTAATTAGCTGCCCAAACTAAGTTCAGATTATATCTTACTTTCGGAATGAAGAAATTAAGGCTCAAAAGAATGAACGAAATAATATTAACGGGGAAAACAATGCATGGTATAGAATACTATTGCAATAATAGTACGGAAAATAATGACTAGATAAATTACCCACCTTAGTGTTGATCCACTTATAAGTAAAATTCCATATGATTATTAACTAACGACGCATTCACATAAATCGACAATAATCTATTTCACTTATGTGAAAGTGAAAGTATCCCTGCTTCCAACAAGCGTCCTTGGAATACTAAAGAAATGAATGCAAAAGTCAGCTAGGTTTGACTGATAACTCAGCATGCAAGCCGAGTTTATGTCAGCTTTGATACACAAATATCACAGTCGGTAATTACGAGTTGTTTGCAATGCAAACACCAAACACCACGCACACGACAGCTTAATTACGTCTAACAGCGTTGGTAAGCCGACAAACGCATTAATTGGTGTTACTCATTCACACCCGTAAACGTCTAACATCAACCAAACCTACTATACTGAGGAGCAACCTTTGACCAAGCTGAATGACACATAAGCTTTAGAGAAATCAAATTTCATCGAATAATCTGTTTCTCACGAGGCAAAGACTTCTTTTGATGCCATGTTCTGTACGTCGGAGATTTCATCCTCAAGTACCTGGATGTTGGAAACGGGTGTAAACAGAGCAGATCCTGATCAGACGGTCCCTATAGGAGCCATCTGATCTGGGTCTACTCTGTTTGCAAATGCGTGAAAACACGTTTACCTAGTATACTGACGCCTTTTTGCAGTAATCCTCAAGTACCTGGATGTTGGAAACGGGTGTAAACAAAGCAGACCCTGATCATACGGCTCCTATAGGAGCCATCTGATCTGGGTCTACTCTGTTTGTAAATGCGTGAAAACACATTTATCTCGTGTACCGACGCCTTTTTTGCAGTGAAAATGGTAATAAACGTTCCAAAAAGAAATTGTAACATAACTGTTTGCAAAAAATCTTGAGCAAAACTGTATAAAATCACGTATAACATAAATTACGTGTCACTAAGCAAAGGGACATTACCGCTGAAAATTGTAAATGCTATTAGACTAGGTCATCGTTCCTTTGGTGTCACGTACGGCGATTTCTCCCTAATTTTAAGACATAAAACTACTTTTTTCATTGTAATAACTATTTCATATATCAGGTTTTCTGATACCAATTTTTCGAAAATCTGGAGGGAAACTATGTAGAATCCCGTCTAACAGAAAATACGGGTCAATAAGCAAAGGGACATCACCGCTGACAAAGTCAATGTTATAAGGCTAGGTTATCGTTCCTTTGTTGCCACGTACGGCAATTTCTCCCTTATTTTGAGACATAAAATTACTTTTTTCATTGTAATAACTATTTCATATATCAGGTTTTCTAATACAAATTTTTTTTTTTTTCGGAAATCTGGAGGGTAACTATGTAAAATCTTCTCTAACAGAAAATACGGGTCAATAAGCAAAGGGACATCACCGCTGACAAAGTCAATGATATTAGGCTAGGTTATTGTTCCTTTGCTGCCACGTACGGCGATTTCTCCCTTATTTTGAGACATAAAATTAGTTTATTCATTGTAATAACTAATTCATATATCAGGTTTTTCTAATACAAATTTGTATTTTCTGAAATATTGAGCGAAATATGTAAAATTCATTCAAACAGAAAATACGGGTCAATAAGCAAAGGGACATCACCGCTGAAAATTCAATGACCGTAGGCTAGGTTATCGTTCCTTTGGTGACACGTACGGCGATTTCTCCCTTATTTTAAGACATAAAACTTTTTTTTTTCATTGTAATAACTATTTCATATATCAGGTTTTCTATACAAATTTTTTCTCTTGAGAGAATTATGTAAAATCCCGTCTAACAGAAAATACGGGTCAATAAGCAAAGGGACATCACCGCTGAAAATGCTTTCACGTACGGCAATTTTTCTCTTATTTTAAGACATAACACTAATTTTACCATTGTTACAAATAGTTCATATATTAAGCTTATTATTACACATCTGTTTGCAACAAAACTGGAGCAAAACTGTACATAATAAGGTATTAAAAGGCCATGCGTGGCACTAAGCACTGTACAGATCTACTTACGTGATCCTAAGACATCTCAAATTATAGTAATTTTTTTTTAAAAAATCGTCAATATCTTCGTTTAATACAATAACAGACTTTCATTTATTCATGTAACACATTAAAAGTAAAATAAATTTCTAACTTTTTCTTCTTCTTTTATAATAATACTATTTGTATATATAGGCCGGAAACTTTCTTGAGATGGGGGTGATTTTCACGAACAGGTGATTATTATGTGCATACGTGGTTTTAGATGACTTGCTAATGACACGTAATTACGTGGTAATAGACTCTGCCTAAACTTTTTGTTATTATGTCAGTAGGTCACATGACCGATGTTAATATGTCAGTTGGTCACATGACCTGTAGCCGAAACTACTTTTTTTTTAAAAAAAAGTTTTTTTACCGAGACGCTTATTTCGTGAATACACAAAATTACGTCTACCTAGTAGATCTAGATCTAGATCTACTAAATAAAAAAAGTTTAACAAAGCGAATTGATTTCAATCGATACCCGTTAAACTAAATAATTAGATTTCTATTCTATTTCTATTATATAATTAGATTTCACTTCATTCTCTCAAACTTCTATTCTTAGACCTAGTAGATCTAGATCTATACTAGATCTAGTTGTCTGTCGCGAAATTACCGTGTTTAGATAAATCCACATCAAGAATCATAAATCGTCTAGACCCTGTATTCTATAGTCAGTTCTATTTCAATTCTATCGGCGTCTATCTCAATCGAGTCTAGAATTGAAATGTTATTAAGCTAGCCTTGACTTTTCTATTCTAGACGAGGTTTAGATCAGCTTGTCTTCCCCTTCTCCTGTATTACCGTTCCCCTTAACAAAATAATTATCATGAAAACAATTACTTTAAATGCAACAAGGAGCTTCCTTGAAGGAATAGTGAGAAAAAATATTTTTCTAACGGAAAATAACACTTTAAGTAAACAAATAATCCAAAAATTGAACCAAATGTCGGTTCTTTTAACTCACTCAATGCTGCAAATGCAGCCTCCATGTTTCCTATATTGCCGTTCCTATGACGTCATAATATCCCACTCAAAGGTGTTTGAGCACAATTGGGTCAAATATATACTGCACAAGAAAGGTTAAGTCCCAGACACTCACTATACCTAATGAACATTTTGAGTCATGTTGAACTATGTATTAATCGAAATCATTTTCAAAAGCACCATGAACAAAATAAGACAGAATTATCAGCCTTATAAATTCAAATGTTATTTTACAAAAAGTGTTTACTGAGATTTGATTTTAAAAAATACTTTGAAATATACAGATTGCAATCAGCTAAACAGATAACACTCAAAATTAAAGAAATACCAACATATTTACAATTTAGATGTGTACTGGGGCATTTTATTCAGTACAGAAATGTATTTATGCCGTCTGATAACAGACTCCATTGTACAAAATTTGACATGGGTCATGTTCATAACATGAACCGTAAGTTTTGCTGAACAGTATACTTGTGACGTGTTTTTTGCTTGGTCACGTAATAAGGACCTGCCTGAACGTTTCCGCGGCATCTGTCATTTTTTTAAGCTTTGAAAAACGGATTATTTTTGGGAAATATTGTTAGAAAAATGGTGTCACGTGATGAGAATGTTTATATTTTTGTTGAAAATAATGTTTTTCTTTAAAGTTTCATTCAATTTACCTGTTTTTTTCCCTATTTTTTTCGGCTCTGTATCTAAAAGTGTTTTATTTACAATCGAAAAACACTTTGAGCGATGACGTAGAGAGATCGCACGCGCCATATCAAGCGCTTTTGTGATGCGGACGGAATAATAGGAAAGAACGGAAATATAGGAATCGAGGATCTCAAACATCAAGTGACAGGTTCTTTTTCTCACATAACCAACCGGGGCAACGGTTTTGTTTTGAGCTTTTTTCAGTGGAATTCCAGTGACGTAATAACGCCTTTATAGTGACGTCATCAACAGTCAAAAGCCAGTAGATTCGGGTATACTTTGCGGTGCATTTTGTGGTACATTCGGTACAAAATAAAATAATTCTATATATTGCTGTCGTGACAAGGATAAATAGAATATTTGGTTCCTAGCTTTGAATGAGAAATGTTATCCGGCTCGGCTTCTGAATATATCAGGTTCGCCTTCGGCTCACCTGATATATTCATCCGCCTTGCCAGATAACATTTCTCATTCAAAGCTAGGAACCAAATATTCTCTATCTCTCTTGTGATGACGTCACTTGTGACATTCGCTATAAATGTCGAACTAGATATCGTATAGAAAAGAATCGCACGTAATGTACTCCTGCTTCGTTTTGAGTGCTAAAATGGTAATTTGACAAAATGTATTATTTAAATTACCAAAAGACGAGAAGTTCAAGAAAATGTGATGTGGTTTACATTTTGTCTCGATGGCTGTTTTCCGTGAAATTTAGGCCTATACTAGAGATGCAGTGGATGACTTGGGTCTACAATTATAAAAAAGGATATGCTACATTCTGTTATAAATGTGACTTAGGTCTAGCACTGTAGGTTAATGGGCTTTTTCTTCGTGGAAAATTATTCTATACAAACGTTTTGTTACTAGTGTAAACCCAAATCACGCAGGAACTGTCTGATCAGGATATGCTCTGATTGCTTAGTCCGAAGACTTATTTCTTTAGATTCGATCAGGGTTGTCTAGCGTCTCTGTAATCCCTGTAATGAATATTCATGAGGTCAGAAAATCTTTAATAAATATTCTTAAGAGAAAAAATGATTAATAAACACGATATAGCACTGTTGGCAGCAGACACCTAATTTGCTTTAAAATCAATTTCCCAATCCTTCTCTTCTTATATAAACGGCTTCACGCGCGTTTGCAAATAAAGTAGATCCAGATCGGACAGTTCCTGTAAGAGCTGTCTGATCAGGTTCTGCTCTGTTTGCTTATGAAATGTTGTTGATCTAATCCTAATTGATCTGTCAGAGCCAATGATCTATTTGAAAAGTTAACATTGTGGAAATTTTTAAGCCTTTAGATCTTCTTCATGAATATTCGTGTAAGAAATAAAAATTAATGATATCATGGAGAGTTAATGATAAATGAGCACAGGCTATGGCAGTAATTGTACAACCAGACCTACCGGTATATTATTTCATAAGCAAATCGACAAGAACCTGATCAGGGAGCTACAACAGAAGCTGTCTGATCTGGATCTACTCTGTTTGTAAATTTGTTTCAATGCGTTTGATCTGGGTCTACTATGTTTGTAAATTTGTTTCAATATGTTTGATCTGGGTCTTATATGTTCGCATTGGCATAAACAGGCACTTGGAATGAAGGGTTTATTTTCGTGAAGTGATTTACTCACACATATTTTTTCTTCAGGGAAATAGTTTATCATAAATATGATCCTTTTGCAGTTTTGGAACATGGACAATTTTGACGATAAATCCATAGGAAAAAAGTCATTCTGGATTACGGAATTGTTAATGGATGCGTTTTATAGTTTTACTGATTATTACCTACATTATGCACAAAACTGACTTTGAGGCACCATGACCGCAATGATTGATTCTTTTGACAAGTTACCACAGCTACATAAAGGAATGTAACAATACGTAATATACAGGAAGCGGGTTTTTGTCGTACCCTTTATTACTTTTCTACAGTTACTCTGTTTGCAGCTCAATCATTGAGTACACTAGCGATAGGTGGATACAGTATGTTCAATTAAATGTTTTTTCGTTATACATGCATTTTACCGTTGTATTTGCCGTCGCGGTTGTTGTAGATTAGTCGGAGAGGGGATACGTTTATTTACACTGTTTGTCTTTTAGGGTGGGGATGGAATAAGAGTGAGGTTGGGCGCCCATAAACCGGTTTAACCCCCCCCCACCAGTGACTTTTATCACTGACCGTTCCAAGGCGGTACTTCCATCTTCCTCCTATTGTATGTTTGTTTTGTCTAAAATGTGTGTCTCTTGTTTTGTTTTTCTAGCTATGTACATTTGCTGTTTCCTTGTGTTGCTGTTCGGGCGAGTGCTTGTTCTGTATGTGGTGTTTCCTGCATGACTCATTTTTGTACTTTTATGGCATTGCAATAATCATTGTCCCCTGTTGAGTATTTGACAAAGGGCCACTATGATAACTGACATCTGGAGACTGACCCTGCATTGGGGCATTTCGTGTGTAATATGGCTTAGTACAAAATGGCCTAAGGCCATTTAACATATTAATTCATACATGCATAGAGAAATTCTAATGGCTATGTTTACTGTTGTTTCCATATATATAAATACAAACCATAATTAAATTGCACATACGAGTATACTGTAAAATTATGATAAAGAAAAATGTAGTAACAGTTTTAATGTGTTGACCATTTTTTTTATTAGACATTTTTATTTGTAGTGGGTCCAGTCATTTAAACATAATTCACAAGCTTTAGAAACATGAATTTATTAATAAAAAAATAGTCATTCTTCAAGACTGACAACCATTTGTTATCAAGGTCCACCTTTTTATCATTTTACCAACACAATACATATTTTGGTATTTCAACCTTTACTCGATTTTCTGAAAGTAATGCATCATTTTGCAAATATTAAAGTAAAATAAATAGATAAATAATTTTCTAATTTTCTGTATTTTGGTAGAATTTCTTTTTTAATATAAAGTACGTACATTTATACATAGTACTATGTTACTTAACGAGAACGTCCCATTTCATCTGAACCCACTTTGCCTAAATATGAAATTCATCTAAAGTTGTCTGGTTCTGTCTAAAAGTTATTTGAACCCAACTCATGGGCGGGACCCAAATGGTCCCTCTAATCTGAATCTACACTATTTGCTTATGGTCTTGGTCCTAACCTCATCCTCTTTTTAAATTATAGTTTATGAATAGTGTAAATTCACTGACAGATAAAGTAAGTTTTAACCATTCGCTTGCTATTCACGTAAATATACCTAACTGTAAATAGAGAAAACCTGAGGAGGAGCTGTCGCATCAGGGTCTGCACTATTTACAAATTGATTTACAGCGAAATACATGTACACAGTGAAGTTATGTGTAATTATACAACAGGGCATGGGTAAAAAGTAAGAGAAGGGTTAAGATTAACAAAATTAAAAAAAATATGTGTTTAATATTTAGTATCATTGTATTTCACACCTAAATAAACATCACACCCCATATATAGTTTCCCCTACTCGATAAAGTGTCAATATCTATGGCTAATCCATGGACGTAATGTCTGGAAAAGTGTAAAAATAATTTGGGTATTTATAGGAACTTAGGAGTCGGATTTGATCTAATTTTGTAAGCAAACAGAACAGACCCTAATTAGACGGTTCCTGTAGGTTTTGATCTGGATCTACTTTGTTTGCAGAGGCGTTAATTTAAATGAAAGGTTAAGTTTCTGTGTACATTCCTCCCTCTCAATGGGATCCCTGACTGGCGAGCATCACAAGTGACGTCACGCAAGGGAGATAATCATGTATCGATTTTCAAAATGCACGGCTCGCGGTACAATAAAAACTCGATTTAAATCAAAACTAGATAATAATGGTAAGAATTTTCTAAAGCTTGGTGTTTAACTAACTGTATACTATCAGAATTTGACGAAACCCCAATCTGTTTACTTGACCTTTAAAATCATTCTTCTAATGAAGCTATCACACAGACGATATTCCATATAAATTTACAATATAGGCTTCTGGACCCTACTACCGGTGGTTTTAATGTAATAGAACACTTAAAATAATTAAAAAGACCTTAAATACATTTGCTTATCTGGGTATTTTCGGTTCTTTGACGTTTTAATTTCGACATCCAAATGTCGAATAATAGAATCAAGCATGGGTTTTGTTAAAGACGGAGGTTTCTATACCCGAGGTTGGTCTGTTCCAGTCGGAAACGAGCTTTAATTAAATGGCGAGTTTCCGATAGGAACAGACCAACCGAGGGTATAGAACCCCCCGGCTTTAACAAAACCAATGCTTGATTTATTTCTCGCTGAAATACGCCCTAAAACCAAGTAAATTAAAAAAATTGTGAAATACTACTTTACATTGCGTAATACGACTTCCATATCTAATAGCAACAGACTGCAGCATAACTTTAGGCGTGACAAAATGACGTCATTTGTTATGACAACCACAAACGTTACGTTTTGGCGTAAAATATAAATGACTGAGCGACTACAAAACAACGTCTTCGGTTAATTAAATAGGCTGTTTATATGATAATTAGAATTTCATATTCGTGCTAATTACTTATATTAATTTCAATTCATAAGGTCACTGGGGGGAAACGTATCCCGGATATTGCTAATAAATGAGCTGTATTTTGACACAACGGAGAGAGCAGGAGGGCAACGAGGGTAAGTACATGTAAATGCGTATTTTCTCTTAATTAGTTATTTTTCGGCAATTGATAGGTGGTGCTTTAGATTCACCATACTCATATTATACACGCTATATACATGATTTGGAATCAAACAATGCAAACGATGGGGAAAATCACAAAATGAACGCCGTGCTCGCGAAAGAATGCATAACCATGTGCCAGTTTTTTATGTTACTGAAAGATGGAATCAAAATATAAAATTCTGAATTAAGCGACCGCTTTGAATATCATTCAACTATGTATACTGAAAATTTCAGTCATATTGGTTCAAGTTTGCCCAAAATATGGCCACAAACGAATAGTCGGTTAGTCACTATTAGGGTACTAGGGATTGATAAACAGTGTACTGGGTATTGCATATTTTGTATAAATTTGGTGTACTGGGGATTGTACATTACACTTTAATTGTTTTTTTGCTTATTCACCAGCATAATAATTTAAAAAGACCCCTGAAAAGTTTATTCAGGCAATATTCTTCTTTTTTCATCATAAAGTACTATTTAAAGGTCTAGTTTTGACTTGATGGGGTGTTAATTGGATTGTTTATTGTGGTTGGGTCCCAACATGCTTGATAGTTATTACATCATATTAACCCATATCCTCCAGTACTTTCGTCTGCTTTGAAATTGCCGTCTGCAAAAATATTTAGATCTAAATACGATTTGTACATACATCAGATGCTGTATGCTATGCTACCTCTGATCTGGATCCAAACTGTTTGCAAATAACAGTCAAGTGGCCACCAGCAGGATAAGGATAAATTGCAACTAACCCTTATCCTGCTGGTCGTGTCTTGACTGTTATTTGCAAACAGTTTTGGATCCAAATCAGATGCTGCATAATGCCGCGTCTGATCTAGATCCAGACTGTTAAATTTAAAATACATTTGTCTCTGAGACCTTTTGAATTAAAATATGTACATATATTGCTGCATGATATGGGTTTAGCATCTATCAATTAGAACCCTACTGTGCTAACTGGCTTGCGGTAAAGGGGCAGTTATGAACCCCTATAATAGATCTTTAAGCGTTGTTAAAATATGCCCTATCCATCGATGTAATTCAGCAGGGATCGGATAGCCTGAAAACGTTAGTTGTAATATTCTAACATATTCTTTATGTACAGAGTCATATTGAGATAGAAAATGATTTGTAACTGCACAGTAGAATGCAACAGTCACTAGTCAGGAGCGTACCTAGGCATACTCTGTAGTTTACTCTGTAGCATTCTCTGCGTACTATTTTTAAAATATTTTATATGAAAAAAAAAATGCATTAAAAATTGTTTGTTTATTTGTTTCAGATATTACGTCTCTTTAACTGTTTTTGAGTCATATTGCGACGTTCAGCTAATTACTGGTGGAGGAAGACCCCAGATACCCTTTATACACCTTTTCAGATACAAATCAGTAACTGGGTAGAAGTAACTGGTATCAGAACACCAATTAGCCGCAAATGCTTCATGGTGTAGTCAAAAGTTACAAGTCCACTGAGAATTAGTGTCAAATATTTTGCCTCAAACTAAAGTAGCACTGTTTTCATAGGATTTTCATCATTTTGTGTTTGTCATGTAGATATACATGGTTGTCAGAGAATAGATACAATGCATGTCTGTTATTCTAGAAAGGGTTTGTGAAGAAATTGCGTGAACCTAAGTGACATGTCCCTGTTTAGTCAGTGCCTCTGTCAGAAGTGTCAAGTAACTGGAGTGCAATATATTTTTCTTACATAACACATGACACCCCAGTGTTTGCATTTTTCAGTTATGCATGAACGTATCTTTAAAAACAATACAGACTGGTTCCTGTGTCGGGTATAAAAGTTGACATTTCTTTACCTTGTACTGTAGTTGATGCAGTTTATATGAATCATTCAATGATATAGGACAGCCTATTTGGTGGGGACCCATTCTAAAAAAAATGGACGATCAATGTCGCCGATATAAGTCAACTGATATTTCGCCAATTAAAAGCAATTAACGTCGTGTCATTGTTTTTCTCAATTTTTCATTATATTAGGATTATTTCATAAACATTTTTACGGTATAAAATGTTGTTCTGAATGGCTTTCCAGGCCTTTAAATCTGCAATGGGTGGTGGAATTTGCATGTCGCCATGGACATTTTTAGTTTTCATTGTACCCATAATATAGTGTAGAATGTAATCATGCCCGATTTAAACCCCTGCATTTATTCATTATCAATGGATGTTTTTCACGAAGACAAAACGGTGCTAAAGCAACCAAACATTAAAATACACTGACATGCTAATGCAATGCCGCCAAACCTGACCTAATCTAGGAGGCTAAACTATAACGGTAAATAGAATACCACATACTGGACGATAATTCTGCAATGCCTTATTCATTCACCCTTTAATAATGTATATCATGTGTATGAAAAAAGATTTTTACCAAATTCATCCATGGAAAAAAAATTCAGAGGCCAAGTTTCTAAATTACACTTCGGAAATTTAGCTTTCTAATCTACGAGTCATCACAAATAAGCATATTCGTTTCCCCATGAAACACTTTTTTATGTTTGTTTTGCCAATTTTGTGTGCTAAATAACCTATTGTTTATCCAAATTTAATGAAAAGTACTTTGAGAAAGCATATAAAATTTTGCTGGCCAATCAAATACAGCGGAAAAGAAAAAATCCTAATCTAAGAGGCCTAATTTACGAGACAAATATCTTTCTGCAATTGCCCCTTCCATCATTCCCGAGTGTCATGCCACTCAATTACGTCTAATTCAATACTTTAACCACAGTCACATGTAAATAATTCATGGAGGATGTCATTTTGCTACATAATTCGTCTACAAAATTCCCTAAGAAAGCGGTGAGTTATTTGACAATTTGCAGAAATAGCTTACAGGATTACCTCCTTGAATTTGTGCACATATTATTTCATAATTATGATTTGAATACCGAATTATCGACGTTTGAATAACATAACTTTTCGCATTGTTTAAATATTCCACATGAAAGTTCGGACTCGTAGCTTAGATTAAATTGTCCCGTAGATGAGGATGCCAATATCAAAGTATTTCTATACAATTTTTCAAACGTAAAGTAAGTTTAAATTATGCCAGTATAATACAAATCTATTTAGAAATAATAAATGGTTCAATAAAAACAAGACTGGCAATATATTATGTCAATTATTTGTAGAATTTTTCAGATTTTTTTTCACTACTATATTTACTTTTATTTTTGTTAACTCACGAACATATTTACTTGGTATTTCTTCTACAAAAAAGCAAACATTCACTTCATTGTATTTATTCCTATTGCCCGATCTACATACAAATATAGTCAAGTATGTCTCCTTTCAAATAGGCATTTACAAAGACACACATACAGTCACCAAAGTGTCCCGTAAATTATAATCTCTTTTGTCTCGTACATTATAGTAATAGTTTTATTCACATCAACAGGTTTGAATCCCATTAAATGGCTGAATTGTTTTGTCCGTCCATCCCTACTTTCGTCTGTCTGTTAGTATGTCTGTCTATTCATATGTTGTGATAGTGTTTATCCGTCTCGAGGTGCTGTGTGACTTATTACTCAAACCCTAATTGAAGCGGACTGTTGAAACGTGCATTATTTGAGCATGTACACCTTAAGTTTCGGCCCATGAGTTAGCAAAACATTAGTGACAGTGTGATAATTTAGAGCAGCAATAATTTAAATAAGAAAGTACGGCCAACCTTTGATAAATGTATAGCTGTCATTGAAAATATATAGCGATGTATCATCAATATGAAAGATATAGATTCAATGATAGCTGGGAGGAACATATATCTGTTTCAAATGGCTCAAAATGAGAATTTATTCGCACTTTGAGCTGTTTGAAAAAGATAATATAGACTCGCCAATAAAGAGGTGAACAATTAAGTGTAGTTTTAGTTCTAATGGAAACTTTGAATTACGAGTATGTAGGAAATCGTGTTAATAGACTTATCAATGTTTGACTGTACTATAAAATATAACAAACGTAAGGCCATCAAAAGCAGATGAAAATTGATTGAAAAAGAAAATGTAATGCGCAAGACAGTCGTCCTGGTACCTACAGGAAAAGGGAGAAGAATGTTCACTGTCCCTGAAAAAGTTTTCAACTTCACGTCCTTTACCAATAGTCCTTAAACATAATTTTATGATTTACGGGACAATCCAATGACACACTTTTCCCCAGCAAATGGTTGGTTCTGGGTTATGTGAACGCAAGTAGTAATCAGTTTTGTTAATTTTTTAGTAACTCTTGCAAAAAGTTAACAATTGATTGTTCGACTGAATCAAAATATTTTCATTACATACATTTGTCAGCGGTCAGTGCATAGTTAAGTCAAAAGGGATGTTTTAAATCAGACAGTAAAATTACAGAGTTGAACACGACATACAGAGTTGAATTTGAAATTTTCGGTCTACTTGTATACTCCTAAATGCTCGTTTTGATGAATGCTGCTGTTTATAAAGCAATGTATATCATATTATTTGTCAGTCTAATTTACAGGACACATTCCTATAATTTACGGGACTGTGACTTTCGAAAGAGAAATTTTCTTACAAATTGTCTTAACGATTTTGTGTACTTATGTATGAGTTTATAATACATCGGGCACGTTTCCTGACCCTCAAATTGTTTTGTTTTTTCACTTATTTTAACTGTGTAAAAGTTCAAATACAACATTCATTAAACTAATTTATTTGAGAATGGGTCGTTAAAAACACGTGCCGTAGCTATATCACTTCTTATATCACAGTACTATTATGACCACTGGGCTAAAGCCGCTGTTATGTATAACAGCGTTCATTAGCATTTTTGGAAAAGATGAGTGATATAGATCTAATATTTCAGAATTTTTATGCTATTAATAAAAGCCTATTACATGTATATGTTTATACAGTACTATAATATTTACATATAGGCTCGACCTTTGCTTACAGTATGTTTTGCATCTGTCAAGATCAGGTGATTCTAGAAGACAACAAATTAGTGATGATTAAATCATCTGGATATTTGTATATGTACGTAGGCATATTATTATTATTTGTACAATTTGTTTATCCTGCATAGATCTACATATTTGTATGAGACCAACCAGACGATGCCGTGATCGTTATCAATGAGTTTCTTCTTTGTCACTGTAAATGGTGACAATTTCAACAGGGGAGCTAACTATGCACTACTATTTCAATTTTACTGTACTCAATATGGTACTGAGCATGTTAACTAGAGCTACACATAGATCTACATGTAATGTCATATCAATTAACTGAAGAGTAAACAACAGATCTATTAAGAAATAAGTAAAAAGACTATTATGATTGATGGATGGATGAGTTGGATTTTACGGCACTGCTACACAAAAACTATTATTAACAGGTACTTATAGATAATGGCTTTTGATAAGTCAGTGATCATCGAGTGATGTACATCATCATCATGACTCCAGGAAAGATCATCTTTAATACCTTTATCCAAGTACAAAAATGAGTCATGCAGGAAACACCACATACAGAACAAACACTCGCCCGAACAGCAACACAAGGAAACAGCAAATGTACATAGGTAGAAAAAACAACAAGAGACGCACAAAGACAAAACAAACATACAATAGGAGGAAGATGGAAGTACCGCCTTTCCAAGTTTAGGAAATGAGGTCACGTTTGACAAATTAGATGTAGGTGACAAATTAAGTATATTTCAATACAGATGCATATAGATCTATCTAGAATGTGCGATTGCCTAGAAACAGCATTTATCACGACAGAAATATATCTGAAATATCTAACAACGTTCAATAAAACGGAAAAAAGAGAACAAATGAAATGCAATACCCAGTACACTATCATGCAATACCCAGTACACTAAAATCTTTGAGCTACCAATCCCCAGTACCCTAATAGTGACTAACCGACTATTCGTTTGTGACCATATTTTGGGCAAACTTGAACCAATATGACTGAAATTTTCAGTATACATAGTTGAATGATATTCAAAGCGATCGCTCAATTCAGAATTTTATGTTTTGATTCCATCTTTCAGTAACATAAAAAATTATGGGAGAGGGTTATGCATTCTTTCGCGAGCACGGCGTTCATTTTGTGATTCTCCCCATCGTTTGCATTGTTTGATTCCAAATCATGTATATAGCGTGTATAATATGAGTATGGTGAATCTAAAGCACCACCTATCAATTGCCGAAAAATAACTAATTAAGAGAAAATACGCATTTACTTACCCTCGTTGCCATCCTGTTCTCTCCGTTGTGTCAAAATACAGCTCATTTATTAGCAATATCCGGGATACGTTTCCCCCCAGTGAAGGTTGTTGCCTATAGAAATGTTGGTATAATTCTGTAAGAATTCCTTCCCTTGTATTGATTTTACCCAATCGCGCGTGTGAATACACTAGTCACGGGGTGTTCCAGATAAGGGTTTCTAGTACGGCTATTTTTAGTAACTCAGCTTATCTAGCACGGCTGAGAAGCGAGAAACAGCAAGAAATTCCATCTGTTTTCTGATTTTTTAGATAATTTCAACCGATATAGATCTACACTAAAGAGTGAAATGTCATTTTGTCTAAAGTTACTATCGGTGCAACTATAAAAAATCGTCTAGAAAAATGTCTTCTTGCAAATAAAGTCCGAGAGGTAAACTTTTCTACTCATTTTTTTATTTCGTGCAATTTGCACCAAATATATTTTAAGCATTGTGAAAAACAAAAAAATAAATGCTAGTCTTTTTTAACAATTCCATTTTAACATTACAGCAGTTAAGTAGATCTAGATCTACTTTAGTTATAGATTTCTATTTAGTATAGACGTCCGGTATGTAAATTAAGTGATGTCAACCTATATTTGGCATTTTTCTCAATACATAGGTAGTAAGTAGATCTATACACCGGTAGTAGGGTCATTGAGTATTTCTGTATAAATAGTCAATTAAAATCAAAGTACTGAAAGTACTACAGGCTTGGGCTTTCATTTTTTGCAGGGTGAAACATTTAGACATTTAAAGTAATGTTCCTGTTGTTAGCAGTTAGTAATTTCCAGTACTGAAAATTTCCATAAATATCAAGTACTAAAAAATGGATTTGAAAGTCATACTACTGCTTTTTAATAGAAATATAAATGGAGGATCTTTTGACCAGTTTTTCAGATTTTATTTCAATACAAACATGGTATACATGTTTATCGCCATAAACAATATGTGTAAATCAGCGGTACATTCTTCATAGCAGTAAGAAGAGTATAACATTTCAAATAATTAAATATATATAAGTATCTAAACTAAGCAATTTCTATTAGGTATGTACAATACACTGGGGTCCAAAGGTTTCTTTACAGTCACAAACAAAAGTTTCAAAGGATCGTGATAGTCTATTATTATTAGAAGCGATCATTACCTATGGAAAGTAATACCAGACATAATCGTAATCTATCTTCAAACTTGACATATATTGTGTCAAAATAACAATTGATAACAAGCCTGTTAACTCTTTAATCCCTAGTGACGTTTATGTGCGTGATTTACAAACATTATATCTGTACACATTTCCTATGCAAACAGTGAAGACCCAGATCAGAGGACTCCTAAAGGAGCCCTCTGATCAGGGTCTGCACTGTTTGTAAATATGCAATATATTGTAAAAACAACCCTCAATAGTAAAATATTGACTATACTTGGAAACTGGAAGTGTCCATTTTGAAGTTCCAGGGAGGAGTGCGTTAATGCAACAGCGGAATCTCTGAAATTACCAGCACTAGCTGTTAACCTGTTAATGCTGGTACAGTAGAACCTCTGGAAATACCAGCACTAGTTGTTAACCTGTTAATGCAGGTAGAGTGTAACCTCTTGAAATGCCAGCACTAGCTGTTAACCTGTTAATGCGGGTATAGTGAAACCTCCGCAAATGCCAGTACTAGCTGTTAAGCTGTTAATGCAGGTACAGTGGAACCTCTGTAAATACCAGCACTAGCTGTTAACCTGTAAATGCAGGTATATGTGGAACCTCTGGAAATATTAGCACCGGCTGTTAGCCTATTAATGCAGATACAGCGGAGGAGCCGCTTGAAATCCCATCACTAGCTGTTAAGCTGTTAATGCAGGTACAGTGGAACCTCTGGAAATATTAACACAAGCTGTTAGCCTGTTAATGCAGGTACAGCGGACCCTCTTGAAATACGTGCACTAACTGTTAACCTGTTAACGCAGGTACAGCGGAACCTCTGGAAATACCAGTATTAGCTGTTAACCTATTAATGCGGATACAGCGGAACCTTTGGAAATACCAGCACTTGCTGTTAACCTGCAAATGCAGGTACAGTGGAACCTCTGGAAATGCCAGCACTATCTGTTAACCTGTTAATGCAGATACAGTAGAACCTATGGAAATACCAGCACCGGCTGTTAACCTGTTAATTAATGCGGGTACAGTGGAACCTATGGAAATACCGGCACCAGCTGTTAACCTGTTAATGCAGGTACAGTGGAACCTATGGAAATACCGGCACTAGTTGTTAGCTTGTTAATTAAGGTATATACAATGGAACCTCTGAACACCAGACTTCCCTAAAGCTGATTTCTCTGAAAACCGAACATGTTTCTCTGTACCAAACATATATTCTACATATTAACAATTCCTTCAACGAAGAGGTATCAAGAGTTCATAGGACAGGTGACTGCTTAATGCAGAACAATAGTGTCATACTGAAAGCTTCTATAAGAGCTTTCTGCATTTCTATTGTCCTTCAGAAAGAAACCACGACTGACGTTTGAAATTACATTTATTTAACTTGTTACAAAACCTCTCTAACCCAGATACCTCTCTCAACCTATTTTTCTCAGTCTGGAAGGATTCGGTTTCAGTAAAATAATATATCAGATGTAGAAGGATGGGATAACCTTTTGGTCAATGTGATATTTCACTCCCACTCCTAGACACTGTTTGTTTTTGTTTTGTTTTTTAAAAAAAGAAACAGCCATATGTTCTTATCAATTATTTGGAAACTAATGCTTTGTGTCAACTAGCCGACGCTGACATCTAAAGAGACTGAACACCAATTTGTAGATCTAGGTAGGTGAAACAAGTACTTGCTTAATACAGGTTTGACTGTATCTGTATAGGATGTTGAACCTTGTTACTTTTGTCTATCAAAGCTGAATGACACCATTTAGAGATACTGAATGCAATTTGGTTTTAAGTTTGTCAGTATATACATTGCCTCTTTCAACACGAAGAGTAAGACTGTTTGATTTTTATACCACATATAAAAGTCACAGTAATACACATTACAGATGAGCATATATCCCTGAACTTGTGTAAAATATTTGTGGCTCTTTTCAGCTCTAAATGTTCATTGACTGGAACTTAATTTTCTCACTTCCATTATCTCCGGGTTAGAACAACGGGTTAAGATTCCCTTAGCATTACCATGTGTAAAAACACTTTAGAACATTAAAAAAATATGACGTTATACGAACGGTCATAGAACATATATGACGTCATGACGTAATTCTGTCAAACATGGGGGGGGGGGGGGCAATATCATGTTTACATGTTATTAATACAGAGAAAACACACTGATTTGGTTATGTGAGAAAAAAATCTGATGCTCGTTGTCTTTTAAGATCACATGTTCCTAAACTCGCCAAGAAAATATTATTAAGCTCGCCAAAGGCTCGTTTAGGAACATGTGATCTTAAAAGGCAACTCGCAACAGATCCTCTATGTCATATTTGGCAATATCACTTCTCAGATAGAACAGTCCTGCCTCATAAGTCTTTAAATATTTTATTTCGAGACATTCCTTTCCACAACGGTTGCGTTTAAGTGGTGATCCTAAATGAGGAAATTCTTCCTTTCGTCTTGAGTCCACTCTCAGAGCAAACAAAACTGCTAATTATACATGACAGAGTGATATCTGGTATACACTCTGCATGCGACATATTAATTTTAATGCCATACTGGATAGTTTCTGTTGCGAATAGGCCTGTAGTTTTTTATCCAAAAGCTCTCTTAGCATGGCATAGCTTTTTCACTGAAGGACAAAACTAAAGGCAAAAAGGCGTTCCTATGGGGTATTGGGTTAAATAGCGTAAGAGACAGAGACAATAATCCTTTACATCTAAACATGAAAAAACTGCAGATGGCTGTATGGATCTTAGAGAATCAAAATCAAGATTTCCCTAAATTGATGAACTGGAAGTTGCAGTGGTTTATATTTGCTGATCATGAAAGAAAACCATTTTGACATGTCCACGCAGGAAATACTGGTAACCGTCCATTTTGATTTGTAAAATTTCTTAAAGATTTTGAGTAGCAGCTTGTACTTTCCACAAAATAATTATAGATGTCTGGATAAGCAATATAAGATTGTTTACCCAAAGTTTCAGGTAAAGTTCTACTTTTATAGTTTAATTTATCTAAATACACAGCCAAACTATTAGGAAAGCAGTTTAACCTGAAATGTCTTCTTGCCTAAACAGCTCAACTTATTTAATTACGGCAATGGTAAACAGAATAACCTGTAAACAAACTGAGTGTATGCAGTGGATGTTAACTTTCCTGCCACTACACGTGGTCAGTTAATGACATGCAGAGTTCTAAAATAGCATTCCTGAAATCCCTCTATACGCGGCCCATCAAAATCCATGGGCATCCCCGTAACATGTTTCGGTTAGTCACACTAGCGGGAGATTCAGGTAAAGTTCTACTTTCATATTTTAATTTATCCAAATACACAGCCAAGCTATTAGAAAACAATTTTCTTGAACAATCTGAAAGATCTACTTGCTTAAACAGCTAAACTTATTTAATTCCGGCCATTGCATCATTGGTTAGGTAAACATGGTAATATGTAAACAAACTGAGTGTATGCAGTGAATGTTTCCCCCCAGCCATTACACTCGTGGTCAGTTAATGACATGCAGAGCTCTAAAAACAGCATTCCTGAAATCCCTCTATACTGGGCCCATCAGAAATTCATTGGCATCCCCGTAACATGTTTCGGTTAGTCGCACTAGCGGGGGCGCTACAGTCGAACATACTTCGGAGATAACGATTCGATATAGGCTTTGGCTATAAATAGCCCAAGCCAAAAAAGAATGCTAAAAATAAAATAAAATAAAACTATCACTGACGTATTGCAATCGCTCAAATGACAAGCGTTCAGTTAGGAGAGCTTGACCTTGAATAGAGGGGAAACGAGCTTTTATAATAGATTTGTATTTACAATTTTTCCAATGGAACTATTATATTACTTTAATCCAATATTTACATTGAAGTTAATGTCCTTGCTTTGATCTAACCATCCAATATATGTTTTCTGACTCCGTTGTAAGATAGGACAATATAATTAATTAGACAACTGTCTAGTCACTGCACAATTTAGAAAGATGAAGTAAATGCCGAAGTAATACTGTTTCATAAGGAAGGGATAATGTACAGTATAGTAAAATTTAGGATTATTTATAGTTCACAGATAAAGCTGCCCTATAAGTTTGTTTTATTTATATATTTAAATAAGTCCCTTCTACATTTTTAAATTTATAGATTTATAAATCCTTGTAAAATGAGTATGGCACTAACTGTGTTGTAGATGAATACCCCTGACCGCTGCATAATTTAGAAATATAAGACCTGACAGGCAGTTCTCTGTTCTCTGGATACCAGTTCAATGTTCTCAATTTCTGTCCTATTTCGAAGGAATTCATTGCAGATTAGGATTATCCACTAGTTGGCGTACACCTAGATGTGAAATGACGTTTTTCAATCTCAATCTGTATTCTTCTCGAATGTTTTCTGTTGCTTCACAGGGGTCTCCGTGGCCGAGTGGTTACAGTCACTGTGACTAACAATCACTCAGTGACTCACCGCTGTGAGTTTGCGCCCGGTCTGCGTCCGAATTTTTCATGTGGGGAAGCCTTCCAGCTGGCTCGCGGAAGATCGGTGGTTCTACCCAGTTGTCGATTTGTACCTGAAAAAGTGTATAAAGGGCATCTGGGGTCTTCCTCCACCAGTAATTAACTGGACGTCGCGATATGACTGTTAAAGCGACGTAAAATCGAAAACAACCAATCAATCAATCAATCAATTTTGTAGCGGTAATTCTGTAAAACAAGTTGACTGTGGACTGGTGTATGTATGCAGAAAGCGATATTACTCCCATCAGGGCTCCTGCTGCGACATTGGCTGTTCGCTTTGGTAGATGTTGGATCTGCTTCGGACCCTTGCGCTGAAAATCGTCAAGCTTCCCAAGATCTGTTTCTGTGTATGTACTTCACAACAGCAGGTGTTAAGTGCTTGTGTGGCGGCCGTAAAAAGTCGCCCCGTACTTCATTCTCAGTGTTGTTATATTTTCTGGTCCTTCGGGATCATTAGTTTTCATGTTATTAGTTTTGAAAATTGAATACTGCTTAAGCCGGTGCTAGGGGGCGTGAGTAGTGTTGCACTTTTAATTACTACTCATGAACAGACTCAATAAAACCGAGTCTGCAATTTTCTCTTTTTGCATTTCTACTTTTGCTTTCGAGGGATCACCCATTTATAGAATATATGATAGGGACTCAATTCTGAAGGAGACTCTGGGTATGACAAAGATGTTCCATATACACGTATGTGCTGTACTGCCTTGGTTTAGTCAGTTTCTGCTATGGATACCTGCCCCTAATAGAGAGTATGCTGTCCTCCTCCCTAAATTGATTTTTCTTCCACATCTACTTTGCATTTGGCATTTCGCTTTGTACCAAGGTGGTGGTAGTGGTATCCATATGGATGGGCTCTCCTTCAAGGACCAGGTGTTTTGGGACATTCTTTGGCTTTTGGTGGTGGACAATGCAAGAGCTCTTGGAAGCGTTGATATCATATATATGATTCCGACTGCCCCAGCAGGGAATCTACAACGTATTCATACAGATACAGACTGAACTCTTCACCAGCAATTTGATGCACTTGGTAGCTACACTAATGTATTGACGTGTTGTTGAACACAATACAGGTGCCCCTCTATCACTTTCCAATATGAATAAAGTTAAAATACCTCTGATAGAACTGAAAGCTATTAATATGCAAACTGTGTCGTCTGTACAAGTACCCAGAAATATTTCCAATTTCTCTTCCCTTCAACCTTTTGTTCGTTTAAAACAACTTAATCTTCAGTCGGCATCATCTTTTCACATACCATCTCTTTCTATTAATAAATGTTTTTTTCAATGGACCAAGAGTTGTACTTTCACCTTTAAAATCTGTTATCCAAAATGTTTCTTCTATTCGTAAACGGTCCTTATACAGCGACACAAAGTGTATCCGATTATCCAAAAGTGCTTTGCTAAGAGGTGCATATGTTGTAGTAACATTTCTTGTAATTCCACTATAAAATCTACAGTTAATGGTAGAACATTTAATGTCAAGATAAACTCAGACGTTGATTGTACTACTACTAACGTTATTTATGTTTTAACTTGAAACGCGCCTAGTTGCAGTATACAGTACGTAGGACAAACAGGACGTGATTTGAAGACTCGATTTCGTGAGCATGCATATCAGTGTCGAAATCGTAGACTAAACAATTTTTATACCAACACTTTCGGAAATCTGGCCATTCATTTAAAGATGTTTTAGTACAAATTGTTGAGCATATAACATATGATAAGGAGGCTACTAGTAGCTTTAAATCTACAGCTAGATTTATATCTGAATTAAATTGGATCAAAAAATTGCAAACACCTTTTCCTTTAGGACTGAATGATAATATTTACCAGACTGGAAATATTTCAAAAGAACCAGATATAGATATTTTTTCAATTTTTTTCTATACGAAAACGCAAATCTCGATCACATGGCATTCGCAAAAATGGTAATATTAAACGAAAATCTCGTTTGAAAATGACTCTTCTTGATCTACATACTTTACGTCTAACTTCTGGCAAACATGCCATGCTTTCTAAACTTTCCTCCTTATCTATATGTTCATTAAAAGAAATTGACGAGCAAGCCGATAAAAGTAATTTTAGATCAGATCCTCTCATAGGAACGGCTAGTTTGATACAAAGCTTTACTCTACATGTTCTCAGACCGCAAATTGACATATTATCTGAACACCAAAGATTCTTCTTGAAAATTCCTTTCATTAATAAAGGTATTGATTTTATTGACCTTCAAAGTATTTTTAGAGACAAAAATGTAATTGACACTATTCCTAAATACTTTAAAAATACAGAACCACCTATCATTTGCTACAAATATGACAAACCCATCAGAAATAAAATGTTCAACTATAATAAAATTTTGGCCGACCTTAATATTAATGATAATATTCCTAATAATTGAAATTGAGCCGCCTCAAAATTTTGCTATTCTCCGGCTAGTCATGTGATTACTTGTAATTTTGAGATAATTAAAGATAAACGTTTACGATCTCTTTTGAATAAAGGTCCCAAATATAGAATACCATCCATGATAGATTTTAACTCTTGTCGAGTTCAGATTGTGGTGGCTTTACAAAAATTTAGTATTAAATGGTGTCGAAGAGAACATGTTGAGTCTAATGCTCTTTCTAGTTGGAAAAAACTAATTTTTGATATTTGATATATTTGATAAACGCATTTCCTTTTATAGCTCTAATAAACACCTTCTTCCACCTAAAACTAGAATTTATTTTAGACATCTTATAAAGGGTTTACAGGATTTCCATTCAAAATACGTTTTTGTTCCTGCTGATAAGGCATCGAATAATGTGATTATTATTTGACGATTACATTATATCGATGTCTTGAAGCAGGAAATTATTAATACCAAGTCATACATTTCAGTTACTACTGACGAAAAGACCATCGTTTCAGACCATGTCAAAAAGTGTGAACAACTTGGAACCGATATTAAAATTACATAACATAAACTTCCTACAATTTATTGGTTACCAAAACTACATAAAATCCATATAGAGCGCGTTTCATTGCAAATTCTAGTTCATGTACAACTACTAAATTGTCTATAATTTTGACTTCTTGTTTAACGAAGGTAAAGGAACATGCGAGGTTCTACTGTGATAAGACTTCAAGGTATTTAGACGATATTTTGAATTTAGATAATCCTTCTTTTAATACTATGATTTCTTCAATTTACCCAAAAGAACCATCTTTAAACAAAGCTAATCAATCTGACATTAATGCTTCATTTTTAGATTTGAATCTTTCAATTACAAATGATAAAGTTTCGTCCAAAGTATACGATAAAAGAGAAGATTTTAATTTTAAAATTGTTAATTATCCTTTTCTAAATGGAGATGTGCCACGTTCTACATCTTATGGGGTTTATATTTCTCAACTTATTAGGTTTGCCCGAGCCTGTTCTTTGCTTGAAGATTTTAACAGACGTAATTTAGTTATAACTGATAAACTTCTTAAGCAAGGTTACAGATATCACAAACTTCGGAAAACTTTTTCTAAATTTTATTATCGAAATTTACCTCTCATTAGTAAATATAATTGCAATCTACGGACGTTACTGCGACAAGGCATTTCTCAACCAGAATTTTATGGGGATGTTATCTACAAACTTAGGAAAGTTCGGGGTCATATCCATTTTCATGATTTGTTTATAAAACGCATTAAAAAATTTAAAAAGAAAGGTTATGATCCTATTATATTGCAACGCACTGTATGTTTGGTTATCGACCCTTTTACAGTCGGTAGCTACGCTTCCCTCTTTGCTTGCGCGATGACAGGCCGATGGTAGTACTCTATGATGGTATACTCTTAAACTTGGATACAGGATGAGCTTACCACACTCATGTATTACTTTTTCCCTGTCGTGCCCTTAACGGCTTACCTGCAGGTGCTCTGACTTCAGCAAAGTCATTGAGTACATATTTGACGGATTGTCACAGTTATTATGCTATGTTTTACATGTTGTCCTGTGTTCACCGTCGTCTATGTTGTGGGTAAGTCCAGCGGGGATACCTTATTTACAATATTTGTAAAGCTAGTGTGACTTTGAGAGAAGTGTGAGGTTAGGACGTCCGGTAACCGGTTTAAACCCCCAGTGGTGTTTTTGCTACTGACCGTGCCAAGGCGGTACTCTCTTTGTCACCCTTCCTTTTGTTTGCCTTGCGTCTTTGTGCTTGTGATTTTATTCATGTGTGGAACGTTTGTCTCTGGTTCTTGTGTGTCTTTTGGTGTTTTCTGTGTTCATTTCGTGTGAGTGTGTGTGCGTTTGGGTGTGTGGTTGTGTGTGTGTGTGTGTGTCATGCTGTCTATCGGTGTTTTGGTGGTGGTTGCGTCTTGTATGTGGCTTTACCTGCTTGACTTTACTACTTTTACAATTATGAAAATTCTGGAATAAATCACTTCTGGTCTATTAAGAACTCTTCAGAAGTCTCCTTACTGGTAATTTTGATATCATTAAGGATAAACGTCTCAGGACCCTCCTAACTAAAGGACCTAAATATAGATTACCTTCCCTTATTGATTTTGACGCTTGTCGAACTCATATTGCGGAAGCTATTCAAGAATTCTGCATCAAATGGTGTCGACGAGAACTTGCTGATGTTAATGCCCTTTCGGATTGGAAGAAATGTATTTTCGATATTATTGATACACGAATAACGTTTTACAAATCAAATAACCATCTTTTACCACCTCGACCTAGAGTTACATTTCGCTACTTGAAGAAAAACATTTCTAATTTTCATTCAGATTATGTTCTTGTTCCTGCTGACAAGGCATCAAACAATGTAATCATTATTTGAAGATTGTATTATGTTGATGTTTTAAAGAAGGAGCTAACTGATTCAAACACTTATATAACAGTTCAAACACCTGAAAAAGATATAGTCTCGGAACATATAAAAATGTGCAATGATTTTAAGTCTGGTCCTAACATAAAACAACATAAACTTTCTACTTTGTACTGGATTCCGAAACTACATAAAAACCCTTATAAGTCGCGTTTTATTGCCAACTTTAGCTGTTGTACCACTACTAAATTATCTATACTTTTGACGTCCTGTCTTACTACGATCAAAGAACATGTTAAACGCTACTGTGATAAAATATATGAAAATTCTGGTATTAATGTTTTTTGGTCCATAAAAAATTCAAATGATGTTTTAACAAAACTTCAAAATGAACAGTATAACATTTCTTTACTGAGCTCTTATGATTTCTCTACACTCTATACTACTCTACCTCACCATCTTATAAAGGATAGACTTATTAAATTAATAGAAAAAACCTTTGCCAGAGAAAACAAAATGTTCATTGCTTGTAATGTTCAACGTTCATTCTTTTCGAATTCAGAAGTTGAACATTACACAATGTGGACTTGCCTTGATGTTTGTAGATCTCTTACCTTTCTTTTAGATAATATATTTGTGCGTTATGGAGATACCATATATCGTCAAGTTGTTGGTATACCCATGGGTACAAATTGTGCCCCTCTTGTTGCAGATTTGTTTTTGTATTGCTACGAGAGGGATTTTATGCTTAGCTTAAAACCTGATACACAGACCGATATTGTTAATGCTTTTAATAAAACTTCAAGGTATTTAGACGATATTTTGAATTTAGATAATCCTTATTTTGATACTATGGTTTCTTCAATCTACCCAAAAGAACTGTCTTTAAACAAAGCTAATCAATCTGACATTAATGCTTCATTTTTAGATTTGAATCTTTCAATTACAAATGATATGGTTTCGTCCAAAGTATACGATAAAAGAGAAGATTTTAATTTTAAAATTGTTAATTATCCTTTTCTAGATGGGGATGTGCCACGTTCTACATCTTATGGTGTTTATATTTCTCAACTGATTAGGTTTGCCCGAGCCTGTTCTTTGCTTGAAGATTTTAACAGACGTAATTTAGTTATAACTGATAAACTTCTTAAGCAAGGATACAGATATCACAAACTTCGGAAAACCTTTTCTAAATTTTATTATCGAAATTTACCTCTCATTAGTAAATATAATTGCAATCTACGGACGTTACTGCGACAAGGCATTTCTCAACCAGAATTTTATGGGGATGTTATCTACAAACTTAGGAAAATTCGGGGTCATATCCATTTTCATGATTTGTTTATAAAACGCATTAAAACATTTAAAAAGAAAGGTTATGATCCTATTATATTGCAACACACTGCATGTTTGGTTATCGACCCTTTTACAGTCGGTAGCTACGCTTCCCTCTTTGCTTGCGCGATGACAGGCCGAGGGTAGTACTCTATGATGGTATACTCTTAAACTTGGATACAGGAGGAGCTTACCAGACTCATGTATTATTTTTTCCCTGTCGTGCCCTTAACGGCTTACCTGCAGGTGCTCTGACTTCAGCAAAGTCATTGAGTACATATTTGACGGATTGTCACAGTTATTATGCTATGTTTTACATGTTGTCCTGTGTTCACCGTCGTCTATGTTGTGGGTAAGTCCAGCGGGGATACCTTTATTTACAATTTTTGTAAAGCTAGGGTGACTTTGAGAGAAGTGCGAGGTTAGGACGTCCGTAAACCGGTTTAAACCCCCAGTGGTGTTTTTGCTGCTGACCGTGCCAAGGCGGTACTCTCTTTGTCACCCTTCCTTTTGTTTGCCTTGCGTCTTTGTGCTTGTGGTTTGTTCATGTTGTGGAACGTTTGTCCCTGGTTCTTGTGTCTCTTTTGGTGTTTTCTGTGTTCATTTCGTATGTGTGTGTGTGCGTTTGGGTGTGTGATTGTGTGTGTGTGTGTGTCATGCTGTCTATCGGTGTTTTGGTGGTGGTTGCGTCTTGCATGTGGCTTTACCTGCTTGACTTTACTACTTTTCCATTAAACAAACTTAAGAACAAAAGGTATCTTGCATCCATTGTAAGCACGTACGATTTTTCTACTCTGTACACAACTCTTCCTCATATTTTAATTAAGGATAAGCTTACTAACTTAATCCAGAAAGTATTTGCCCGGGAAAAAACATCATTCTTGGAATGTAATGCTGAAAAAGCTTTCTTTACTGACGAGCAAATGAAATATTACACCAATTGGACTTGCTCAGAAGTTTGCGAATCACTAACCTTTCTTTTGGATAACATATTTGTGCGTTGTGGGAATGCTATATACCGTCAGGTAATTGGTATTCCCATGGGTACGAATTGTGCACCACTTGTCGCAGATTTGTTTTTGTACTGCTATGAGAGAGATTTCATGTTGCGTTTGAATCCTCAATCACAAGATGTTATAAAAGCCTTCAATGAAACTTGTCGATATTTGGATGATATTTTTAACTTAGATAACCCTTTCTTTGATGCTCTGATTCCTACAATTTATCCTAAAGAAGTCAAATTGAATAAAGCTAACCCGTCCGACACTTATGCAGAGTTTCTTGATCTCGACCTTAAGATTGATAATGGAATGATTTCTTCTAAAATATATGACAAAAGAGATGATTCTGATTTTAATATTGTTAATTTTCCTCATCTTGACGGGGATGTTCCCCGTGCTTCATCTTACGGGGTTTATATATCTCAACTTATTCGTTTTGCTACAGCTTGTTCATCTATTGACGATTTTAACAGTCGAAATCTCATTTAACAGAAAAACTGCTTAAGCAAGGATTTAGATGGAAAAGTAGTAAAGTCAAGCAGGCAAAGCCACATGCAAGACGCAACCACCACCAAAACACCGATAGACAGCATGACACACACACACACACATACCATAAACTAAGAAAAACTTTTTCTAAATTTTACTATCGAAATCTCTCGCTTATTGGCAAGTACCAATCTAATCTCAAGGCACTTCTGCGACACGGTGTTTCATATCCTGAATTTTATTGTGATGTGATTTACAAACTTCGTAAAATTATTGGACATACCCATTTTCTCACTTTGTTCATCAAATATGTTAAAAAATTCATTAAAAAGGGATATGATCCTGTAGTACTACAACATACTGCATGTTTGGTTGTCAACCTTTTACAGTTGGCAATCACGCTGGCCTCTTTGCATGTACGCCGACAAGAAAGGTTTAGTACTCTATGAAGGCGACCTCTTAAATCCAGAAATGGAAGGAGAACGTCGGATATCTGTACTATTTCGTTTTTGTCGTACCCTTTATTACTTTTCTACAGTTACTCTGTTTGCAGCTCAATCATTGAGTTCAATAGCGATAGGCGGATCCAGTTTGTTCACTTAAATGTTTTCGTTATACATGCACTTTACCACTGTATTTGCCGTCGCGGTTGTTGTAGATTAGTCGGAGAGGGGATACGTTTATTTACACTGTTTGTCTTTTAGGGTGGGGATGGAATAAGTGTGAGGTTGGGCGCCCATAAACCGGTTTAACCCCCAGTGTATTTTGTCACTGACCGTTCTAAGGCGGTACTTCCATCTTCCTCCTATTGTATGTTTGTTTTGTCTTTGTGCGTCTCTTGTTGTTTTTATAGTTATGTACGTTTGCTGTTTCCTTGTGTTGCTGTTCGGGCGAGTGTTTGTTCTGTATGTGATGTTTCCTGCATGACTCATTTTTGTACTTACATTGATAAAAGCCCCATCTGTTCCGTTTTCAAAATTGACTCAACGTTGAAAATAGATCAATCGGGTCGGTTCTCAAAGTTGAATTTAGACCCGGGTAGATTCTCAAAGTTGCAAAAGACCCATCGGGTCTGTTTTGAATTTTGACTCAACGTTGCAAATAGACCAATCGTGTCGATTCTCGACGTTGAAAAAAGACCCAATCGGGTCGGTTTACAACGTTGACTCAACGCTGAAAATAGACCCATCCGGTCGGTTCTAAAAGTTGAATTTAGACCCGGGTAGATTCTCAACGTTGCAAAAGACCCATCGGGTCTGTTTTGAACTTTGACTCAACGTTGCAAATAGACCAATCGGGTCGATTCTCAACGTTGAAAAAAGACCCAATCGGGTCGGTTTACAACGTTGACTCAACGCTGAAAATAGACCAATCCGGTCGGTTCTCACTGTTGAAATTAGACCCGGGTCGATTTTCAACATTAAACATAGACCCGGGTCGATTCTCAACGTTGAAAATTAGCCCGGGTTGATTTTTAACGTTGCAAAAAATGCCCAGGGTTGATTTTTAACGTTGAAAATGTGTCCGGGTCGATTCGCAACATTGAAAATATGCCCCTGGGTCATTTTTCAACAGGGTCATTTTTCACGTGTGGGTCACTTATTCACGTGTCGACAGGATCGTTATTTAACGACCCGGGTCATTTCTCAACATTAAAATTTGACCCATCAGCTGCGAAATAGTGACCCGCCGGGTCTTTTTTTAACAGGGTCCATATTTCACGTTACATCGGTCGTGTTGCCGTAATTAAAACCCATTCCGACCAAGGCGTGTAGCATATCGTTGGAAAGGTCGCAATGCACATATTTCGAAACCGTGGTCAATTTGCCAACTGAGTTGATTCAAGCCGTATTTCTCCCGTTCGTTGTAGCTGTGCATAAAGTCAAATTTTCGTTATAACAAATTGCCGGAGAAATATGGAATATACTTTTGAGAACAATAAATGATCATTTATGCTCAATAAATCGATTGACACCGCGGTTTCGAACCACTCTCCGGCAATTTATTATAAAGGAAACCTGATTTGTGTGCACTGCTACAACCAAGGGGAGAAATGACCATTTGTTCCATATCTTTCCGGCAATTTGTTATAAAACGAAATCTGATTTTTGTGCACTGCTACAACCAAGTGGAGACGGCTTGGATTAACTTTTATTATTCTTACAATATTACGTTATATTCGCCTTAATACTGGTTGAGTAGAAAATATGAAAATATTTGTTTGACATTCTATTGTGTTCTCAACTTTAGTTTATGCTATAATACGTTCAATATTTTATTATTTTTTCAATCAAATGACACCGTAGAAGTCTGAAGACAAATGACTGTTAATTGTAGGACAAAATAATGCAGAACACTGGTATAAAAGGTGCATGGATAGTAATGACTGTTAATTGTACGACAAAATAATGCAGAAAATGGGTATAAAAGGTGCATGGATAGTAGTTGTCCTGCATGAAGTATCTTCGCCTTAATACTGGTTGAGTAGAAATTAATTTACCATGTATTTGAATAAAACGAATGAGAAATTATTAATAGCAATTCAGAATATGTTTTATAAATGCAATATACGATTTAAAACATATATTATGGCATAGGCATGTATAAAAGTAAACATTCAAATGAATATAAGATTTATAAAAATTTGAATGTATACAATATGTGTTCGACATTCTCGTGTGTTCTAAACTATAGTTTAAACTATAATACAGTCGATCTTATATTACGTGTCCATTATTTGACAATGTAGAATTATAAAGACAAATGACTGTTAATTATAGAATTCTGAAGGCAAACGGCTGTTAATTGTAGGACAAAATAATGCAGAAAACTGGTCTAAAAGGTGTATACATAGTAGTTGACCTACATTATGCATTTTCGCCTTAATACTGGTTGAATAGAAAATATGAAAATATTTGTTCGACATTCTGTTATGTTCTCCACTTTAGGTTAAATTATGATACATTCGATCTATTATTACATCCCTTAGGTCCCTTAGTTGACAATGTAGAAGTCTGAAGACAAATAGTTGTTAATTGTAGGACAAAATAATGCAGAAAACTGGTATAACAGCTGTATGCATAGTAGCATGCATTAAGTATCTTCGCCTTAATACTGGTTGAGTAGAAAATAGATTCACCCTGCATTTGAATAAAACGAATGAGAAACTATTATTGGGAATTCAATAATATTTTTACGAATGAAATATAGGATTTTAAAACATATATAACGGCATAGGCATGTATAAAAATAACAATTCAAATGAATATAATATTATTTTATCAAAATTTAAATATATGAAAATATTTTTTCTACATTTTCATGTTTGATGCACTTTAGTTGAAATAATAATAAAATCGATCTTATATAATGTGTCCATTATTTGACAATGTTGTAGGACAGAATAATGCAGAAAACTGGTATAAAAAACTGTATGCATAGTAATAGACCTGCATTAAGCATATTCGCCTTAATACTGGTTGAGTAGAAAATATGACAATATTTGTTCGACATTCTGTTGGGTTCTGCACTTTCGTTTAAATTCTAATACAGTCGATGTTTTATTATTTTTGCAATCAATTGACGCAGAAGACTTACGACAAATGACTGTTACTTGTAGGCCCAAATAATGCAGAAAATTGGTATAAAAGGTGTATGCATAGTATCAGTCCTGCATTAAGTATCTTCGCCGTAATACTGGCTGAGTAGAAAATAATTTCACCCTGCATAGGATTTTATTAGAAGTTTTATAAATGTAATGTAGGATTGTAAAACATATGTAATTGCATTGTATTAACATCATTCAAATGAATATAAAATTTGTCAAAATGTTTGGCCCCAGTGGAATGGGGGATAGAATTCACCCACTGCTTATCTGTGCAGAGTGGTAAACCCCCACCCAACAGTGTCACTCACACACTCTTACAACCACCACATACACATCCCCCAGAAGATGGTGGGGGAGGATAGAATTCACCCACTGGCCAACTGTACAGAGTGGTAAGACTCCACCAAACAGAACACTTACGTGCGCATATATTCACCACATACATACACACCGGCGCTATATGACCTGTGAGAGCATGTTATAAACTAAATCGTGTTGTGTAGACCAGTCTCTTTAAGGAACGTTTTCGTTTTTGCCATATTGCGCTGAAATAAATCGTATATGTCTCAGCCATATTGTACCATTCCTTTCCGTGTCAATCGTATATGTTTCAGTCTTGTTTTCCCTTTTTCTTCCGTGCTTTTATGCTTTCGTTGATCGAGGATATTTTGGTGTGTTTTTTTTACATGTAATCGTTTTTGTATGTAACCGTTAATAGGGGCTGTAGCCCTAAATAATTCCTTTTGTTTCTGAGCACATCTATTTTATTTGTTTACAGTTGTTGTAGAAAAACCAATACATGTCGTAGACAAACGCTCAATAGTAATACGTAGTTGGCACCCACTGAGTGTCAGGGGCTTACAAAACCTAGATGCATCACATTTAGCTTGCAGCTATTGTAATTGACCGTTCTTCATTATTACATCCGACACAAACCCCGATAACTTCGATTGCCGAACATTCTGAAATTTATCAGTCTCTGTAACACGAACATGAGAATTCGAAGTTTCTCGTCAGGTAGTTGACAAAATCAACAACAATGTTTGAGAAACAGTTACGTCTTTGGTGACTGAAGTAGTTACATGCTATTACTAAATTCTGTATAAATCGCCTTTGTTCACTATTGCATTAAACGTCAGTTTTGCATTGGTATTATACGTATTGTACTTAACTGGGCGATGAAGAATTTGGTTTGCAAGCTAACCTGTAGTAGATCGTTCTTCCAAGTTTCAGTATACGGTAAATTGCGATAGATAGTCAGGAATCGTGTGAATTCTGTATCATTTTGCATGCCATTGAACAAAAAGGAAAATGTTAGAAGTATGTAGTCTTCAAAACATGGAGAAAATATTCTATTTATAACAATTGTTTCATAACGTGTTTTTTACAGACACACTAAAATGTATGAGGAAATGTGTTAACAATGACTCGCAATGGTTAAATCGTTGTCTTAACGCTCTAGCCTGAAAGACTATTTCACGAAACACTGACGTTAGCATTAATTAAAGTCACGTTCGCGATCATGAATTTCAGTACTTCTTGTTCTGAAAATTGAATACCGCTTAAGCCGGTGCTAGGGGGCGTGAGCAGTGTTGCAATTTCAATTACTGTTCATGAACAGACTCAATAAAACCGAGTCTGCAATTTTCTCTTTTTGTGTTGCAATAATTGCTCTCGGGGGATCACTCCCTTCAGAATTTATTATCATTGCTTACATATGAGGTCAATGTGAAAGTCAGCCATCCGGAGGATACTTAACATGTGTTTACAAATGACGAGCAACCTTGCTTGTTCGTCTAACGTTTTAATGGTACCTGTATATGAAAATATAATGGTTTAGTATTGGCAGAAGCTGTAGAATCAGATCAATATAATACCACAATAAGGGCGTATCTAGCACATACGCACGCGCGTAACATCAATCTGAAAGGTAAAACTATTATTATGGCCAAAATGGAATAAAACATCAAAGGCTAAGGTAAACTTTGATAAACGTTCTGCCTTATCATGTAAACTCTGTAATCCATTCCCTCATATCGGCGCATTTTGACGCCTCTGTAAAAGTCACATTTTGAAACAATTTTGATAAATAGAGGATTGGTTACGTTCACAGTATGACACGCGTATTAATATAACATGGACCAATGGTCCTACATGGACCCATGACATGAACAAAGTTTTGAATAAAAAACACACAAAGTATATCACAAATGGAGATATTTTAATTATTACATAGATTTTCATTATCAAGATTAACTCCCCTTATCCATTAACATTCCACCTATGATAAATATTAACTAAATATGATTAACCTGTCGGTCTATTTCCGACGAGTTCGGTGATGGACGAAATAATTATTATTATTCCTAACGTGGCTTTCCTATATAGATTTTCCATACACCTGCCATAACACAATTTGTACTATTTCATGTAACATTATATCATGCGGATAACAATATTCTAGATAGTGAGCGCTCATTAAATTGTGTGCTTGACGTTATCCGACTGTCGTCATCCACTGACGTCATCTGACACTTTCGATTTGATCACCAATGTCTTTTTGACAGTTGTTTTTGTTTTTGTTTCATCATTTGAGAAATGTCGTGTATTATGCGACTATTTCGGAGGAGGGCCTGTCTGTTTAACGATTTTTAAGCTCCGAATATAGCTTTTGTTTCAAACTGTTATTGAATAAATATTTTTGCTGACGAATTTGGTTGTGTTGTTCGGCATGGTAATGTACATCACGGCTAACGCCTTAGTGGACATTACCACACTTGAGTTGACAAGACGTGCGATCGCTCTCGTTATGCTGTAATATATATATAATACCACATGCTACCGCTTTTGAACATTTCATTTCGACTAAATAAAACGATGAAAAATGAAACGAGAACAATGTTAACCCTTACACCTCTGTGAAAAAATGAAACGAGTACAATGTTAATCCCTACACCTCTGTAAAAAATGAAACTAGTACAATGTTAATATATTCTGAAAATGAGTGATCATTCGAAAGCAAAAATAGAAATGCAAAAAGAGAAAATTGAAGACTCAAGACTTAGAAGACTTGAAGACTTAGGTGTTATTGAGTCTGTTCATAAACCTTACACCGCTGTAAAATAATACCTGCTGAAATTCTGATCTAGTACAATGTTAAATGTGTCTGATTCTTTCGAGATTTCGAGAAAATATTAAGCAAGTATTATCCCATTTTCTCGTATAAACGACTTTTTGCAAGCAGATTAGACCTAGACCTGACGCTCATGCAAGAGCTGTCTGACCAGAGTCTGTCATGTTTACTTTTGACATAATATGGATATTACTGTAAAGTTTTCGTCAGAGCAAATATTCCCTTGAAAAGTTTATATTATAAAATAAGCTAAGTATAACGTGTTTTGGTAAAAAATATGTGAACAATGTGTGGCTTTTACTCTTATCATGCTAAAAAAAATCTGCCAAAACTTTGATTAGGTGCATTTTGGATTTACTCATTGTTCGTACAAACTATTGACCGAGTGTCAATCAGCTTAGATCCTGATGAGACGCCGAGTTACTGGACAGATCGTCGGATCCAACCTGCTTGCAAATGCGAGTAAGGTCGAGCTCAGAATATTGGGGTTAACCTATTAGCGACATGCCAACATAGAGTTTTTACGTCTGATAATATCGAAGCTACTGTAACACTTCGAGTTTTGTTAGAATTTTCTAAATAAATCACAGGTTATTGTTCCGTATCATGTTATCCGCGACCTGACTGGCATTTGCAAACTGGCTAGATCCAGATGAGACTTAGCTCTTTTATATTCGGTTTCTCAAAAGCTAGATCAAATCAGACGTTGTAAGAATTGAACAGCTCAACAGTTTAGCAGATAGTGTTTTCAACATTTGTATAGAGAATGCAATATGATGCCAGCTACCTTTACAATCTTCATTTTAATTCATAAAACAGGATAATATTTCACTCTGTCAACATTGAATTTCAAATATACTATTCCAAAATTCAAACATATTAAGCTTAACGTAATTATTCTGGGATTATTTATTTAAAAAAACTTCTATACTATGTCCATATATTAAAGCTGTTGTTGATTTCGATTGAGCGCCGTGCAATTATGACATCTCTGGTCTTTATCGTCTCATTCGATATCTTCCCCGTCACTACGAATATCTTCCATCTGTAATACACATAATTCACACAAATCGTTACAAATTACGAATTACTATCGGTATCAAAGTTATATTACACGAAACACTGTTTTTGAAAAGGAAATAATGACAATATTTGTGGACGAAAGTCATCAATAGAATCCACACACAAAAGAAGAGATGTTCGTGAAACATGTATTCCTCCGATGTCGTCTACATATAGGTATGACTTTTGACACTGAAGTATGACATTGAAATACCGAGTCTGCAATTTTCTCCTTTTGTGTTGCAATTTTTGCTTTCGGGGGATCACCTCTCTTCAGAATTTATAATTTTCACAACAGCAGGTGTTAAGTACTTGTGTGGCGGCCGTAAAACGTCGCCCCGTACTTCATTCTCAGTGTTGTTATACTTTCTGATCCTTCGAGATCACGAATGTCAGTACTTTTAATTCGTAAAATTGAATACCGCTTAAGCCGGTGCTAGGGGGCGAGAGCTGTGTTGCACTTTCAATTACTGCTCATGAACAGACTCAATAAAACCGAGTCTGCAATTTTCTCCTTTTGTGTTGCAATTTTTACTTTCGGGGGATCACCTCTCTTCAGAATTGATATGACACGACTCTAACGTTGCAGCTTTATGAGATGAACAAGCACGTCAAATACAATGTTCCTTTTTTCTACTAGTTCACAGGTTATGGTCAAAGTTAAATTGTTAAAAGATTAACCTTTGACATTGAAGCTTGACGTTGACTTTTCACGTACTGACAGCACAATGTATATAGTTCATAAACTCATTATAACCAACATCCTACTAAATGTCAGCTTTCTAACAAATATGAAGACTCTTACTTAAAATAAGTTTGAAAAATTAGGTCAGATTGCTCTAAGTGATTAGAAACTATTTGGTATAGGGGCGTGAGCAGTGTTGCACTTTCAATTACTGCTCATGAACATACTCAATAAAACCGAGTCTGCAATTTTCCCTGGTTGCATTGAAATGTTTGCTCTCGGGGGATCACATCCCTTCAGAATTAAAACAAAGGTACAAAAATGAGTCATGCAGGAAACACCACATACAGATCAAACAGTCGCCCGAACAGCAACACAAGGAAACAGCACATGTACATAACTTTTAAAACATCAAAAGACGCACAAAGACAAAACAAACATACAACAGGGGAGATGAAAGTACCGCCTTGGAACGGTCAGTGACAAAAGCCACTGGGGGTTAAACCGGTATTTGGGCGCCCAACCTCATACTTATTCCATCCCCACCCTAAACGACAAACAGTGTAAACTAGATGTTTGTTTTTGTCACAAAAACAGATGTCTCCCCTCCCATCCTCTTTCCGATACACAAGTGTAATGTATGTAACTCCAAACTTATCAGGGTCTAATTTTAAGTCATAAGGGAAAATAACTCCAGCATTATCAGGGGGAGACAATTCAAAACCCCGAGTACACAACAACACATGCTTGTCAACATTCCTGTGAAGTTTGGTGACTCTAGTATTAGTGGTTTCAGAGATACACACGACACAAAGTAAAGTTTCTTTTATTTTAAGTCATAAGGGGCAGTAACTCCACAATTATCAGGGGGAGACAATTGAAAAGCCCAGATGCAGAACAACTCATGCTGATGAACATTCCTGTGAAATTTGGTGACTCTAGCCCTACTGGTTTCAGAGATATGCACGGCACTAAGTAAAGTTTGTCTAATTTTAAGTCATCAGGGGCAGTAACTCCAAAGTTAACAGGGGGAGACAATTCAAATAAACCCAAGTGCAAAACAACTCATGCTAGTGAACAGTCCTGTGAAGTTTGGTGACTCTAGCCCTACTGGTTTCAGAGATACACGCGACACAAAGTTTGTATAAATTTAATTGTTCATATAAGGGGCAATAACTCAAGAATTATCAGGGGGAGATAATTCAAATACATAGGTGCACAACAACAAATGCTGGTGAACATTCCTGTGAAGTTTGGTGACTCTAGTACTAGTGGTTTCAGAGATACGCGCGACACAAAGTGTTTCTAATTTTAAGTAATCAGGGGCAATAACTCCAAAGTTATCGTGGGAGACAATTCAAAACCCCAAGGTGCACAACAACTCATGCTCGTGTGTGAAGTTTGGTGACTCTAACCCAACTGGTTACAGAGATACGCGCGACACAAGTTTGTGACGGACAGACAGACGGACGGACGGACAGAAGAACAGACAGACAACTATGGCAACAACAATATGTCTCTCCATAAATGGGGAAGATATAATAAACGCATCCCTTCTCCGATTAATCTACAACAACCGCGATGGCAAATACAGTGGTAACGTGCATGTATAACGAAAATATTTCAGTGAACAAACTGTATCCACCTATCGCTAGTGTACTCAATGAGCTGCAAACAGAGTAACTGTAGAAAAGTAATAAAGGGTACGACAGATATCCGACGTTCTCCTTCCGTTTCTGGATTTAAGAGGTCGCCTTCATAGAGTACGTAACCTTTCTTGTCGGCGTACATGCAAAGAGGCCAGCGTAATTGCCAACTGTAAAAGGGTTAACAACCAAGCATGCAGTATGTTGTAGTACTATGGGATCATATCCCTTTTTAATTAATTTTTTAACATACTTGATGAAGAAAGTGAAAAAATGGGTATGTCCAATAATTTTACGAAGTTTGCAAATTACATCGCCATAAATTTCAGGACATGAAATACCGTGTCGCAGAAGCGCCTTGAGATTACATTGGTACTTGCCAATGAGTGAGAGATTTCGATAGTAAAATTTAGAGAAAGTTTTTCTTAGTTTATAGTATCTATATCCTTGCTTAAGCAGCTCTTCAGTTGAATGAGATTTCGATTGTTAAAATCGTCCATAGATGAACAGCTCTAGCAAATCGAATAAGTTGAGATATATAAACCCCATAAGATGGGGCACGGGGAACATCTCCGTCAAGATGAGGGAAATTTACAATATTAAAATCAAAAGCATCTCTTTTATAATATATTTTAGAAGAAATAATTCCATTATCAACGTCGCGGTTGTTGTACATTAGTCGGAGAGAGCATACGTTTATTTACACTGTTTGTCTTTTAGGGTGGGGATGGAATAAGTGTGAGGTTGGGCGCCCATAAACCGGTTTAAACCCACAGTGACTTTTGTCACTGACCGTTCCAAGGCGGTACTTCTATCTTCTCCCTATTGTATGTTTGTTTTGTCTTTGTGCGTCTCTTGATTTTTTTTATAGTTACGTACAGTTGCTGTTTCCTTGTGTTGCTGTTCAGGAGTCTGTTTGTACTGTATGTGGTATTTCCTGCATGACTCATTCTTTGTACTTTTAATGTCTAGATCAAGAAACGCCGCATAATTGTCGGACGGGTTAGCTTTATTCATTTTGTGTTCTTTAAGATAAATTGTAGGAATCAGAGCATCAAAGAAAGGGTTATCTTTGTTAAATATATCATCCAAATATCGAACAGTTTCGTTGAATGCTTTTATAACATCTTCTTGTGATTGTGGATTCAAATGTAACATGAAATATCTCTCATAGCAATACAAAAGCAAATCTGCGACAAGTTTTGCAGAATTCGTACCCACAGAAATACCAATAACCTGACGGTATATAGCATTCCCATAACGTACACATATGTTATCCAAAAGAAAGGTTAGTGATATCTTTGCAAGTCCAACTGGTGTAATATTTCATTTGTTCGTCAGTAAAGAAAGCTTTTTCAGCATTACATGTCAGGAATGAATACTTTCTGGTTTATCTTTAATTAAAATATGAGGAAGAGTTGTGTACACAGTACAAAAATCGTACGTGCTTATAGTGGATGCAAGATACCATTTGTTCTTCAGTTTGTTTAAGACTTCTGAAGAGTTCTTAATAGACCAGAAGAGATTTATTCCAGAATTTTCATAAAAGTACAACAAGAGTACCGAATACAGTACATAATACGCCCACTTGCAAACTTTCTCTGATTCAACATGCCTTATAAGTGTTGACATTTTCTAATCTGTGCTTCAGATCTTGATTTCCATATTAAGGTGATACTATTTTTTAAAAAAATGAAGTGAATATCTTATCAAATAAAACGGTTACAGCTAATCCCTATTTTTTGCAGATTTTTGTAAAGTGCAACGGCCATAACTCTGTAAAGACAGACCGAATGAACCTTAAAATAGACTCAGCTTCAAATTTTATTGCTTAAAACATTTGTGTTAGGTTTCATTTATATCATTTTAATAGTTTTCCCAGAAAACAACAGACAAACTAAAAGGTGATCGACTAACAAAGCAACTAACACAAAAGTTCAAGGACCATAACTTTAGAATAAAATGACATATCAAAACCCCCGCAATATATGTGAAAATTCACATTAAGGTTTAACCATATAAAAAAAATTGAAGTAAATATTATTTCAAATGAAACAGTTATGGCCATCCTCATATTTGCATAGATTTGCATTATTCATTTAATTGCAAGTGCCATAACTCCGAAACAACAAATCAAATGAAAACAGCGGACAAACTATTTGCATATATTTGCATTTTTTAAAGTAAAAGGGCAATAACTCCGAAACGAAAAATCAAATAAACCTCAAAATCGACTCAGCATCAGATATTGATGCATTAAACATTTTTGTGAAGTTTCATTAATATCTCTCCCAGAAAACAGCGGACAAACTATTTGCATTATTTTTTAGGGACAATGGCCATAACTCTGAAATTAAAAATCAAATGATCCTCAGAATCTATTCAGTTTCAGATCTTGATGCAATAAATATTTGTGTGAAGTTTCATTAATATCTCTTAAATAGTTTTCCCAGAAAACAGCGGACAAACTATTTGCATATTTTTAAGGTCAATGGCCATAACTCTGAAATGATAAATCAAATGAACCTCAGAATCAATTCAGCTTCAGACCTTAATGCATTAAACATTTGTGTGAAGTTTCATTAATATCTGTCAAATAGTTTTCCCAGAAAACAGCGGACATACAAAATGTTGACGGACTAACGAACGAACGAACGAACGGACGGACGGACGGACAGGGCCACGACAATATACGACCACCTTTATTAGATGGGCGTATAAAAATGAGTCATGCAGGAAACACCACATACAGAACAAACAGTCGCCCGAACAGCAACACAAGGAAACAGCAACTGTACATAACTATAAAAACAACAAGATACGCACAAAGACAAAACAAACATACAATAGGGGGAAGATGGAAGTACCGCCTTGGAACGGTCAGTGACAAAAGTCACTGGGGGGTTAAACCGGTTTATGGGCGCCCAATCTCACACTTATTCCATCCCCACCCTAAAAGACAAACAGTGTAAATAAACGTATCCCCTCTCCGTCTAATCTACAACAACCGCGACGGCAAATACAGTGGTAAAGTGCATGTATAACGAAAACATTTAAGTGAACAAACTGTATCCACCTATCGCTAGTGTACTCAATGATTGAGCTGCAAACACTAGAAAAGTAATAAAGGGTACGACAAAAACGAAATAGTACAGATATCCGACGTTCTCCTTCCATTTCTGGATTTAAGAGGTCGCCTTCATAGAGTACTAATCCTTTCTTGTCGGCGTACATGCAAAGAGGCCAGCGTGATTGCCAACTGTAAAAGGGTTCACAACCAAACATGCAGTATGTTGTAGTACTACAGGATCATATCCCTTTTTAATAAATTTTTAACATATTTGATGAACAAAGTGAGACAATGGGTATGTCCAATAATTTTACGAAGTTTATAAATTCTGAAGGGAGGTGATCCCCTGAGAGCAAAAATTGCAACACAAAAAGAGAAAACTGCAGACTCGGTTTTATTGAGTCTGTTCCTGAACAGAAATTGAAAGTGCAACACTGCTCAAGCCCCCTAGCATCGGCTTAAGCGGTATTCAATTTTCAGAACAAGAGATGTTTGTAAAACATGTATACCCCCCATACCCCCTGACCTTTGATCTAGTGACCTCAACTATAGAGATCATCTAGCGGTCATGACTAATCACCACAGCAAGTTTGAAGATCCTAAGCTAAACCACTGATCATTTATTGATCTGAAAACATTTCACATATTAAGGTCATGGTGACCTTGACCTTTGACCTAGTGACCTCAACAACTATAGGGATCATCTAGTGGTCATGACCAACTACCACAGCAAGTTTGAAGATCCCGTACCAAACCATTGAGCAGTTATTAATTGGAAACCATTTCATCAGTTAAGGTCATGATGACCTTGACCTTTGACCTAGTGACCTCAAAATCAATAGGGGTCATCTAGTTGTCATGACCAACCACCACAGCAAGTTTGAAGATCCTAAGTCAAACCTTTGAGCAGTTATTGATCGCAAACCATTTCACTAGTTAAGGTCATAGTGACCTTGACCTTTGACCTAGTGACCTCAAAAATAATAGGGCTTATCTATTGGTCATGACCAACCACCACAGCAAGTTTGAAGATCCTAAGCCAAACCCTTGAGCAGTTATTGATCGCAAACCATTTCACCCTTTAAGGTCATGGTGACCTTGACCTTTGGCCTAGTGACCTAAAAACAACAGGGCTCATCTAGTTGTCATGACTAACCACCTAAGCAAATTTGAAGATCCTAAGCCAAACCCTTGAGCAGTTATTGATCAGAAACCATTTTACAAGTTAAGGTCATGGTGACCTTGACCTTTGACCTAGTGACCTCAAATACAGTAGGGGTCATCCAGTTGTCATAACCAACTACCGCAGCAAGTTTGAAGATTCTAAGCCAAACCCTTCAGAAGTTATTGATCGGAAACCATTTGACCAGTTAAGAGCATGGTGACCTTGACCTTTGACATAGTGACCTAAAAAACAATAGGGGTCATCTAGTGGTCATTACTAACCACCACAGCAAATTTGAAGATCCTAGGCCAAACCCTTGAGCAGTTATTGATTGCAAACCATTTCACCCTTTAAGGTCATGGTGACCTTGACCTTTGACCTAGTGACCTAAAAAACAATAGGACTCATCTAGTTGTCATGACCAACCACCTAAGCAAATTTGAAGATCCTAAGCCAAACCCTTGAGCAGTTATTGATCAGAAACCATTTTACCAGTTAAGGTCATGGTGACCTTGACCTTTGACCTAGTGACCTCAAAATCAATAGGGGTCATCCAGTGGTCATGACCAACCACCACAGCAAGTTTGAAGATTCTAAGCTAAACCCTTGAGCAGTTATTGATCGGAAACCATTTAACCATTTAAGGTCATGGTGACCTTGACCTTTGACCTAGTGACCTCAAAATCAATAGGGGTCATCTAGTGGTCATGACCAACCACCACAGCAAGTTTGAAGATCCCAAGCCAAACCCTTGAGCAGTTATTGATCGGAAACTATTTCACCATTTTAGGTCATGGTGACCTTGACCTTTGACCTAGTGACCTCAAAAACAATAGGGGTCTTTTACTTGTCATGACCAACCACCACAGCAAGTTTGAAGATTCTAGGCCAAGTCGTTTATTAGTTATCGTTCGGAAACCATCGATCTACCGACCGACCGACCGACCTACCGACCGACCGACCGACAGACCGACCGACCGACCGACATGTGCAAAGCAATATACCCCCATTTTTTCAAAAGGGGGGTATAACAAGAGGTACTGAAATTCATGATCTCACCGGATCAGAAGGTATAACAACACTGAGAATGAAGTACGGGGCGACGTTTTACGGCCGCCACACAAGCACTTAACACCTGCTGTTGTGAAGATTATAAAGATTATAAACCACATCACCATAAAATTCAGGATGTGAAATACCGTGTCACAGAAGCGCCTTGAGATCACATTGGTACTTGCCAATAAACGAGAGATTTCGATAGTAAAATTTAGAGAAAGTTTTTCTTAGTTTATGGTATCTCTATCCTTGCTTAAGCAGTTTTTCAGTTAAAATGAGATTTTGACTGTTAAAATCGTCCATAGATGAACAAGCTCTAGCAAAACGAATAAGTTGAGATATATAAACCCCGTAAGATTGGGCACGGGGAACATCCCCGTCAAGATGGGGAAAATTAACAATATTAAAATCAAAATCATCTCTTTCGTCATATAATTTAGAAGAAATCATTCCATTATCAATTTTAATTAATCTAGATTAAGAAACGCTGCATAATTGTCGGACGGGTTAGCTTTATTCAATTTGAGTTCTTTAGGATAAATTGTAGGAATCAGAGCGTCAAAGAAAGGGTTATCTAAATTAAAAATATCATCCAAATATCGACAAGTTTCATTGAAGGCTTTTATAACATCTTCTTGTGATTGAGGATTCAAACGCAACTTGAAATCTCTCTCATAGCAGTACAAAAACAAATCTGCGACAAGTGGTGCACAATTTGTACCCATAGGAATACCAATTACCTGACGGTATATAGCATTCCCATAACGTACAAATATGTTAACCAAAAGAAAGGTTAGTGATTCGCAAACTTCTGAGCAAGTCCAATTGGTGTAATATTCATTTGTCAGTAAGGAAAGCTTTTTCAGCATTACATGCCAAGAATGATGTTTTACCCGGGCAAATACTGTCTGGATTAAGTTAGTAAGCTTATCCTTAATTAAACTAGAGGTTTGTTTTTGTCACAAAAACAGATGTCTCCCCCTCCCATCCTCTTTCCAATACACAAGACGTAATGTCTGTAACTCCAAACTTATCAGGGTCTAATGTTTAAGTCATCAGAGGCAATAACTCCAACATTGTCAGGGGGAGACAATTCAAAAGCCCCAGGTACTCAAAACACATGCTAGTCAACATTCTTGTGAAGTTTGGTGACTCTAGTACTAGTGGTTTCAGAGATACATGTGACACAAAGTAAAGTTTCTCTTATTTAAGTCATAAGGGACAGTAACTCCAAAGTTATAAGGGGGAGACAATTAAAAATCCCAGATGCACAACAACTCATGCTGGTGAACATTCCTTTGAAGTTTGGTGACACTAGCCCTACTGGTTTCAGAGATACATGCAGCACAAAGTTTCTCTAATTTTAAGTTAACATATCAGGGGCAGTAACTCAAGAATTATCAGGGGGGCAATTAAAAACACCCAGGTGCACAACAACTCATGCTGGTGAACATTCCTGTGAAGTTTGGTGACTCTAGCCCTAGTGTTTTTACAGTTATGCATGACACAAAGTTTCTCTAATATTAAGTATCATATCAGGGGCAATAACTCCAAAGTTATCAAGGGAAGACAATTCAAAAATCCCAGTTGTACAACAACTCATGCTGGTCGACATTCCTGTGAAGTTTGGTGACTCTAGCCCTAGTGGTTTCAATGATATGCACGACACTAAGTAAAGTTTGTCTAATTTTAAGTCATCAGGGGCAGCAACTCCAAAGTTAACTGGGAGACAATTCAAAAAACCCAAGAGCAAAACAACTCATGCTTGTGAACAATCCTGTGAAGTTTGGTGACTCTAGCCCTACTAGTTTAAGAGATACGCGCGAAACAAAGTTTGTATAAATTTAAGTATTCATATCAGGGGCAATAACTCAAGAAATATCAGGAGGAGACAATCCAAAAACCATAGGTGCGCAACAAATTATGCTGGTGAATATTCCTGTGAAGTTTGGTGACTCTAGTACCAGCGGTTTCAGAGATACGCGCGACACAAAGTTTTTCTAATTTTAAGTAATCAGGGGCAATAACTCCAAAGTTATCAGGGGGAAAATATTCAAAAAACCCAGGTGCACAACAACTTATGCTGGTGAACATTCCTGTGAAGTTTGGTGACTCTAGCCCAACTGGTTTCAGAGATACACGCGACACAAGTTTGTGACGGACAGACAGACAGACGGACAGACGGACGGACAGACAGACAACTCTGGCAAAAATAATTTATCTCCCCATAAATGGGGGAGACATAAATATGAGGAACAGTTGTGTACAGAGTAGAAAAATCGTACGTGCTTACAGTGGATGCAAGATACCTTTTGTTCTTATGTTTGTTTAAGACTTCTGAAGAGTTCTTTATAGACCAGAAGAGATTTATTCCAGAATTTTCTTCAGAAGTCTTATCACAGTAAAATTTTACAAGTTCCTTTACCTTCGTTAAACAAGAAGTCAAAAGTATAGACAATTTAGTAGTTGTACATGAACAATGAAACGCGCTTTATATGTTTTTATGTAGTTTTGGTAACAAATATGAAGTTTTGAAGTTTATGTTGTGTAATTTTAATATCGGTTCCAAGTTGTTCACACTTTTTGACATGGTCTGAAACGATGGTCTTTTCGTCAGTAGTAACTGAAATGTATGACTTGGTATAAATAATTTCCTGCTTCAAGACATCGATATAATGTAATCGTCAAATAATAATCACATTATTCGATGCCTTATCAGCAGGAACAAAAACGTATTTTGAATGCAAATCCTGTAAACCCTTTTTAAGATGTCTAAAATAAATTCTAGGTTTAGGTGGAAGAAGGTGTTTATTAGAGCTATAAAAGGAAATGCGTTTATCAATTACATCAAAATTTAGTTTTTTCCAACTAGAAAGAGCATTAGACTCAACATGTTCTCTTCGACACTATTTAATACTAAAATTTTGTAAAGCCTCCGCAATCTGAACTCGACAAGAGTTAAAATCTATCATGGATGGTATTCTATATTTGGGACCTTTATTCAAAAGAGATCGTAGACGTTTATCTTTAATTATCTCAAAATGACCAGTAATCACATGCCCAGCCGGAGAATAGCAAAATTTTGAGGTGGCGCAATCTCAATTATCAGGAATATTATCATTACTATTAAGGTCGGCCACAATTTTATTATAGTTGAAAATTGTATTTCTGATGGGTTTGTTATATTTGTAGCAGATGATAGGTGGTTCTGTATTTTTAAAGTATTTAGAAATAGACTCAATTACATTTTTGTCTCTAAAAATACTTTGGAGGTCAATAAAATAAATACCTTTATTAATGAAAGGAATTTTCAAGAAGAATCTTTGGTGTTCGGATAATTTGTCAATGTGCGGTCTGAGAACATGTAGAGTAAAGTTTTGCATCAAACTAGCCGTTCCTATGAGAGGATCTGATCTAAAATTATTTTATCGGCTTGCTCGTCAATTTCTTTTAATGAACATATAGATAAGGAGGAAAGGTTATGTGATAAAGTCTTATCACAGTAGAATTTTACATGTTCTTTTATCTTCGTTAAACAAACAATAAGTCAAAGGAAAGACAATTTAGTAGTTGTACAGGAGCTATAATTTGCAGTGAAACGCGCTTTATATGGTTCTTATATAGGTTTGGTAACCAATACAATGTAGGAAGTTTATGTTGTGTAATTTTAATATCGGTTCCAAGTTGTTGACACTTTTTGACATGGTCTGAAACGATGGTATTTTCGTCAGTAGTAACTGAAATGTATGACTTGGTATTAATAATTTCCTGCTTCAAGACATCGGTATAATGTAATCGTCAAATTAAATCACAGTATTTGATGCCTTATCAGCAGGAACAAAAACGTATTGTGAATGGAAATCCTGTATACCCTTTTTAAGATGTCTAGAAGAAAATCTAGGTTTAGGTGGAAGAAGGTGTTTATTAGAGCTATAAAAAGAAATGCGTTTGTCAACTATATAAAAAAAATAGTTTTTTCCAACTAGAAAGAGCATTAGACTCAACATGTTTACTTCGACACCATTTTATACTAAATTTTTGTAAAGCCTCCACAATCTGAACTCGACAAGAGTTAAAATTTACCAAGAATGGTATTCTATATTTGGGACCTTTATTCAAAAGAGATCGTAGGTGGCGCAATCTCAATTATCAGGAATATTATCATTAATATTAAGGTTGGCCACAATTTTATTATACATGTAGTTGAAAATTGTATTTCTGATGGGTTTGTTATATTTGTAGCAGATGATAGGTGGTTCTGTATTTTAAAAGTATTTAGGAATAGTGTCAATTACACTTTGGAGCTCAATAAAATCAATATGTTTATTAATAAAAGAATTTTCAAGAAGAATCTTTGATGTTCAGATAATTTGTCGATGTGCGGTCTCTTTCCGCATTTCTGATTTGAAAAAATACACAACTCTCTTAATAATCATGCTGAGTATTACCTTTTACTACCTTCTGCATTTACTTACTTTGTTTCGTCTAATACACGTTTTGTATATTTTGTAGAATGTCTATATTTTGCTAAAACTATTTTAATCCTTATGAACATTATGAAAGTTTCTGCCCTTTATGTTTACTCATAAACTAACTTTGTTATATAAGAACGTGAACGCATTGCATACAAATGATATAATTATAATGATATCTAAGAAGCAGGACAAGTAACAGAAGCATACCCTGAACAGACGACTCCTATTGCAAAAAAGTAAAGTCAAGCAGGAAAAGCAACACACAAAACGCAACCACCACCTAAACATCGATAGAAAATAAGTGACACACAACTGTACACATACACACGCACACGAGATACAAATTTTAAACCTCAACAACCGCACAAGTACAAAGGCACAAAAATACCAGATAGGAGCCGCCGGATATGGGTGTACACTGTCTGAAAACTTGAAAAGGCACCAAAACCAAGAAAACTGTTATGGTTAAAAACCTGAAAGCCAGATGGTTTTTGAGTGCAGCGACTTTGGAACACATAGGAAATTTATACTTACCTGTCCGGTAGAAAGTCTATTTATGGCTATTCTTGCGAGAATGTACGTCCACATTAGATGTAAAGCCATCAGAAGGTACATCAGGACATTACCGAACCAATAAGCAAAGCATGTTTTCCCCAAAATGTTGAAGCACTCAATTGTTACACTATACAGAATCCTGAAAGATTTGAAAGGGTTGAACAATACAAACGCGTCTTGCGGATTTCTAATAGCACAAACCAAGACACCACATTGACTAAGACGTACATGCATGCATATAATTGCGTGTGTTTGTGGTGTGTGTGAATATGTGTGCGTGTCTGTGTGTGTTTTTGGATGTGTGTGTATGTGTGTTGTTGTGTGTGTGTGTTTGTGTGTGTGTGTGTGTGTGTGTGTGTGTGTGTGTGTGGTTGTGTATGTTACTTGCTTTTATCGATGTTTTGGTGATGATTACGTCTAGTGTGTGGCTTTCCCTGCTTGACATTTACTAGTTTTTCATTTATACATGTACGTGTAATTTGTGTCAGAAATACATATAAGCTTATGATAATAACGTTCGTCTATCAACATCAACTGCAGTATGCATCAAAGTTTTTGATCTACAAGAAGAGGTAGTAAAAGTACAAAAATGAGTCATGCAGGAAACACCACATACAGAACAAACACTCGCCCGAACAGCAACACAAGGAAACAGCAAATGTACATAAGTAGAAAAAACAACAAGAGACGCACAAAGACAAAACAAACATACAATAGGAGGAAGATGGAAGTACCGCCTTGGAACGGTCAGTGACAAAAGTCACTGGGGGGTTAAACCGGTTTATGGGCGCCCAACCTCACCCTTATTCCATCCCCATCCTAAAAGACAAACATTGTAAATAAACGTACCCCCTCTCCGACTAATCTACAACAACCGCGACAGCAAATACAGTGGTAAAGTGCATGTATAACGAAAAAACATTTAAGTGAACATACTGTATCCACCTATCGTTAGTGTACTCAATGATTGAGCTGCAAACAGAGTAACTGTAGAAAAGTAATAAAGTTACTTTTGTTTGTCTTTTCGTATTTCACCGCCAATGTCGCAAAAATGCACCACGATAAATAGTGCAGTCCCAGATCAGACGCTGCCTTTTTATCTCAAACTCTATTTTTATATCTTTTTTTAATTTTTTTAAATTTGAAGGGGTCAGTGCAAGATGGTACCTAACTCCAATTTTTAAAAAAAAATGGAGTTAGGACCACTGTAGCATGGGTTCAACTTTCTCCTCATAATAACATTCCGAAAATGTGATATTTACGTTTAAACAGGAAAAATGGTGTTCACAAGAATATTACAAAAGTGCTATCTCCAAGATGGATTTAGAACCTTTATTACATATGCACGTAAAAACATGGAACACATAGTAGATTGGACATACTAAAAGTAACTGCTTGAAATGGGAGTGTTTCAGAATATTTCGGTTAGGATTCATTACTAAATATATGATATCAGTCACAGAAATTAATATTATGTTGCAAAATTGAAGAAGTAACCCCAACAAATGTATGAAAAGAAAAGAAAATACGAATTTTGCCTAAATATAATTGGACTAAGGTCCCATTTTGCCTAAACATAATTAATAAAAAACAGTATTTTTACAATTAATCTTTTATAAACACTTCAACATTCCCACAATTTCAGTAGTTTCACATATAAATGGTAAATCGTCAATCGTTAAAAAATTTAAAATTGTGTCACACTTAACCCAAAATTTCACAAAAATGCGATTTTCTCCACTTTTCAAAAAAAATTGACTTATGATTTTGTCTTCGGTGAAAGTGGGATAAGGACGAGGTTGGATACCCGTAAACCAGGTTTAAGTCCCCCAGTAGCTTATTTTGGTTATTGACCGTTCCAAGGCGGTACTCCTGCTTTCAGCCTATGGTCAATTTTGTTGTTTAATATGCTAAATGTTTAAGGTTTTTAGTCTTGATATGCGTCCTGTTATGTTTTGTCTTGTGGCTTTACCGTTTCTTGTCTAATTGTGTTTGGTGCGGTGTCATTTCGTGTGTGACAAGTAGAAATTTGACGCTGAAAGGGTTGAATCTCGTTGGCAATATTTGAATAAAACTGCAAACGTCTATGTACAATAGTTATTTATAGATGTACAAAAATGAGTCATGCAGGAAACACAACATACAGGAAAAACAGCTGCCCGAACAGCCAGAACAGCAACACAAGGAAACAGCAAATGTACAATAAAAACATAAAGAGACGCACAAAGACAAAACAAACATACAATAAGGGGAATATGAAAGTATTGTCCTGTTTTATTGACCTGTCAAAATGTGAATATTCCTACGTCACTGAAAGGATATATTTAGCTTGGGTAAACCTGTGTTTCAAACGTTTTTCACGAGATTCACAATAAATGTACAAGTACTCGTATAAGCCAAATAGGAAAAGTTTTATTAGTGGAAACAATCGATATCAACCGAAGCTATTTATGGTGTGTTCAGCAAGCATATAAATTTTGACAGGTTAATAAAACAGGACAATACCGCATTGGAAAGGTCAGTGACAAAATTCACTGGAGTTAAACCGGCGGACGTAGTCGTGTGGCTAACGCGCTCGACTGCAATACTAGGGGTCACGGGTTTGATCCCCCGCCGGATCAAATCCTTCGGAAGAGACTATTAACCGAGGTCCTATGTACCGACTAATGTACAACAACTGCGATGGCAAATACAGTGGTAAAGTGCATGTATAACGAAAACATATTTAATTGGAGTAACTGTATCCGCCTATCGCTAGAGTACTCGATGATTGAGCCGCAAACAGAGTAACTGCAGAAAAGTAATAAAGGGTACGATAAAAACGAATATCCGACGCCCTTATTCCGTCCGTTTCTGGGTTTAAGAGGTCGCCTTTATAGAGTACTAAATATTTCCTGTCGTCGTACATGCAAAGAGACCAGCGTGATTGCCAACTGTAAAAGGGTTGACAAGCAGACATGCAGTATGTTGTAGTACCATAGGATCATACCCCTTTTAAATGAATTTTAATGTGTTTAGTGAACAAAGTGAGAAAATGGGTATGTTCAATAATTTTACGAAGTTTCTAAATAACATCACCATAAAATTCAGTATGTGAAACACCGTGTCACAGGAGCGCCTCAAGATTATATTTGTACTTTCAAACAAGTGAGATATTTCGATACTAAATTTTAGAGATTGTTTGTCTTAGTTTCGGTTATGATCCCATTATATTGCAACGCACTGCATGTTTGGTTATCGACCCTTTTACAGTCGGCAGCTACGCCTCCCTCTTTGCTTGCGCGATGACAGGCCGAGGGTAGTACTCTATGATGGCATAATCTTAAACTCAGATACGGAATGAGCTTACCAGACTCATGTATTACTTTTTCCCTGTCATGCCCTGAACGGCTTCCCTGCAGGTGCTCTGACTTTATTAAAGCCATTGAGTAATATTTGACGGATTGTCAGTTATTATGCTATGTTTTACATGTTGTCCTGTGTTCACCGTCGTCTATGTTGTGGGTAAGTCCGGTGGGGATACCTTTATTGACACTATTTGTAAAGATAGGGTGACTTTGAGAGAAGTGTGAGGTTAGGACGTCCGTACATCGGTTTAAACTCCCAGTGGTGTTTTTGCTACAGAACGTGCCAAGGCGGTACTCTCTTTGTCAACCTTCCTTTCGTTTGCCTTGCGTCTTTGTGCTTGTGATTTTGTTCATGTATTTGAATCATTTGTCTCTAGTTCTTGTGTGTCTGTTGGTGTTTTCTGTGTTCATCTCGTGTGTGAGTGTGCGTTTGGGTGTGTGGTTGTGTGTGTGTGTGTCATGCTATCTATCGGTGTTTTGGTTGTGGTTGCGTCAGTATGTGGCTTTGCCTGCTTGACCTTACTACTTTTCCATCTATATCCTTACTTAAGCAGGTTTTAAGTTAAAATGAGATTTCCGCTGTTAAAATCGTCAACAGAAGAACAAGCTATAGCGAAACGAATAAGTTATATGTAGGAAATATAAGATATATTACTCCCATAAGATGGGGTCACGGGGAACATCTCCATCAAGGTGAAGGAAGTTTACGGTTGTTGTTAAAATGTCATTATCTTTTGGATTTAAAGTTAAATATTGTAAGAAAGGAATCAAACATCCTCAAACTTTCTGTCTGATGAAGATATGAGGGTATGGGCTTTCGTTGTGTTCATACATTTCTTGTGACTGAATGTATACGTAGTGCCAAACAAAATACTCAGTGATATGTTATTGAAGAATATGGCTATTGCCTTTCATTTTGAATCTGCCACATTCACAGAAAACACCCGTATTAGTTCGTAAATAATTACATATTCCTAGATGAACTATGGGTCATTATTGATGGACATCTGTGTCAATCTAATATATATGCTTTTAGTGATTTCATTGTCGCACGGAGGTATCTAATACGGTTATAACACAATACGATCAATTACACTTTTGCATTTATGATCAGGATTTTAATATTTAGGCTGGTGAATGGTTGAAGGGATTGCCCCAAAGGTTATTTCAACGTTTTAATATGATTCAAGTTTCACATTTGGCATATGAAGTTAGATCTAAGATATGTTAACTTGGTGTCAGTGTAATGTATCGATCTGCTAATAGTAATTTTGACCGGGAATATTGAATAACCAGAGAGCAAGAGTGTTCTTCTGCTCTCCTCCAATTCCTCCTGTTGGATCATCGATTGCCTTATATGGCAAATGAATGATAAAGCTAATGTAAAGCAAATATACATAACAAACAATCGCCCTACTCACAAATGCATGTATTCTCACAGGCTATTGGAATAAGGGTAGAAAGTCATTATTGGCGTTCACAAGTTTAAAAACGCAGACATCCCAATACTTCAATAATGTTCCAAAGCTGGTTGCCTGACCAACCATCCAATGCACAAATAACATAGGCTACGCTATAATAATTTTGAAATTTTGGATTTTGAATTACAGCCTGGTCGGGGTTTTTTTTGCGAGCGCTATGCACAGTATATTCGCTGCATAGTTGTTGAAGATTGCCCTCCATCATCGCACAGCAAAAATCGCGTTTGGTATGACTACGCATTTATAGTCAATGTAGGAGACAGACAATAGGCTGCACTTATGTACCAATTTGAAACAGATCTATTTCTTATCAATTTAAGGACTTTGCTTAAGGGTTTTCTTTCCTGGTCGGGAATTCCACTGTGCTTTCCTTGCTATTATAATTCAGGGCGTTTCAATGCAAAGTTACTCATGAACTTATATTTTAATAGTGATGGTAATCTTCCTGATGTCATGAAGTCATGAAGTCATTGCTCCAGTCCCGCATTTCTAATAAAGTGGGACTCTGGTGTATGTATCACCATGAAAATCCATATACATTACGAAGTATTCTGTGTTCTCTGACGAGGTTATAAAAACTTAAGTTTCATGATTAGACGCTTCTCTACTTCATCCAGTTAGTACTGAAGTGCCGGGACCTTCTTACTGTCACTGAAAGTGTTTGTTGTATCTTTCTATTGTCAATGCAATGGTTGACTCTATTTACTTAGAAACCTCCACAAATGCTTCCTAATCTGTTCAATTGTTATGCTTAGCATCTGATGACCAGAAACTCCACTTCGATGTCATCACCACAGTTCTTGATTGATTTTCCCTTTATAATTCAAACATAATTTATTATTCTATCACGGCCAAATATTTTATACCACATTGATGATTGATTTCTGTATGAGCAAACTCTATCCTATCTACTATTGCAGCACGATAGCATGTACTTGGACATTGTTTACACTAGTCAATTTCTTCTGCAAAACTTGCTGATGTGTTATTGCTGCTTTTGTCTAGCATGTCATGAATTTCTTTAGCCATTACTTAACAGATTGTTAAACTTTGTTTTGTAGGTTACCTCTCATGTTTTGTCATTACTTGTTGCTTTTGAAAAGTCCATACTAAATATCACATTTTATAAATCCAAACGAATGTCGTGAAATGCATCATTCTGAAGCATCTTTCAACCAGAATACACCTGACTAAACTCTGCATTACATGCTTATAGCTCAATATTTTAATACATTTTCACTACGCTGTCTTTGCTGTCCAAATGTATCACCAGTACCCGATGAAAGATTATTAAGTCCTTGACCTTTGCAATCATCTGCTAATAGATGCATTAGAGACAGAATTGGATACATCAACTCTGATTTCATTGATTCTTTAACGTGTATAGTGTATAGAATTGAAAACTGCAACCCATACCCAGTAACATTTACCTGACATCGGGCCAACCAGTTCACCTTAGTACCATTTTGAAAGTCTTTGGTATGACCCGACCAGCGATCAAATTCACAGTGTCCTGCTGGCCTTAACATGTACCAATGGACAAAATAACGGATGGTCAGACAAAGTACAAAAATGAGTGATGTAGGAAATAACACATACAGAACAAACAGCCGCCCGAACAGCAACACATGGAATATGGAAAAATAGTCAAACAGGGAGAGCCACACACGAAATGACACCGCACCAAACACCATCAAACAAGAAACGGTAAAGCAACAAGACAAAACATAATAGGACGCATATCAAGACGAAAAACATTAAACAAATGTACATAACTATAAAAACATCAAGAAACGCACAAAGACAAAACAAACATACAATACGGCAAGATGGAAGTACCGCCTAGGAACGGTCAGTGACAAAAGTCACTGGGGGTAAACCGGTTTATTGGCGCCTAACCTACCACTTATTCCATTCCCACCCTAAAAGACAAACAGTGTAAATAAACGTATCCTTTCTCCAACTAATCTACAACAACCGCGACGGCAAATACAGTGGTAAAGGGTATGTATAACGAAAACATTTAAGTGAACAAACTGTATCCATCTATCGCTAGTGTACTCAATGATTGAGCTGCAAGCAGAGTAACTGTAGAAAAGTAATAAAGGGTTCGACAAGAACGAAATAGTAGATATCCGACGGCCTCATTCCGTTTCTGGATTTAAGAGGTCGCCTTCATATAATACTAAACCTTTGTTGTCTGCGTACATGCAAAGAGGCCAGCGTGATTGCCAACGGTAAAAGGGTTGACAACCAAACATGCAGTATGGTGTAATACTATAGGATCATATCCCTTTTTAATGAATTGTTTAACATATTTGATTAACAAAGTGAGAAAATGGGTATGTCCAATAATTTTACGAAGTTTGTAAATCACATCACCATAAAATTCAGGATGTGAAATACCGTGTCGCAGAAGTGCCTTGAGATTACATTGGTACTTGCCAATAAGTGAAAGATTTTGATAGTTAATTTAGAGAAAGGTTTTCTTAGTTTATGGTATCAATATCGTTGTTTAAGCAGCTTTTCAGTAAAATGAGATTTCGACTGTTGAAATCGTCAATAGATGAACAAGCTCTAGCAAAACGAATAAGTTGAGATATATAAACCCCGTTAGATGGGGCACAGGGAACATGTCCGTCAAGATGAGGGAAATTTACAATATTAAAATCAAAATCATCTCTTTTGTCATATATTGTCGGACGGGTAAGCTTTATTCAATTTGAGTTCTTTAGGATAAATTGTAGGAATCAGAGCATCAAATAAAGGGCTATCTAAGTTAAAAATAGCATCCAAATATCGTGAAGTTTCATTGAAGGCTTTATAACATCTTGTGCTTGTGGATTCAAACGTAGCATGAAATTTCTCTCATAGCAGTACAAAACAAATCTGCGACAAGTGGTGCACAATTCGCACCCATAGGAATACCAATTACCTGACGGTATATAGCATTCCCATAACGTACAAATATGTTATTCAAAAGAAAGCTTTTTCAGCATTACATGCCAGTAATGATGTCTTTCCCGGGCAAATACTTTCTGGATTAAGTTAGTCAGTTTATCTTTAATTAAAATATGAGGAAGAGTTGTGTACAAAGTAGAAAAATCGTACGTGCTTACAGTGGATGCAAGTTACCGTATGTTCCTAAGTTTAAGACTTCTGAGGAGTTCTCAATAGACCAAAAGAGATTTATTCCAGAATTTTCTTATCACAGTAGAATTTTACAATTTTTTTACCTTCGTTAAACAAGAAGTCAAAAGTATAGACAATTTAGTAGTTGTACAGGAGCTAGTATTTGCAATAAAACGCACTTTATATGGTTTTTATGTTGTTTTGGTAACCAATGCATTGTAGGAAGTTTATGTTGTGTAATTTTAATATCGGTTCCAAGTTGTTCACACTTTTTGACATGGTCTGAAACGATGGTCTTTTCGTCAGTAGTTACAGAAATGTATGACTTGGTATTAATAATTTCCTGCTTCAAGACATCGATATAATGTAATCGTCAAATAATAATCACATTATTCGATGCCTTATCAGCAGGAACAAAAACGTATTGTGAATGGAAATCCTGTATACCCTTTTTAAGATGTCTAAAAACAATTCTAGGTTTAGGTGGAAGCGGATGTTTGTTAGAGCTATAAAAAGAAATGCGTTTGTCAATTATATCAAAAATTATTTTTTTCCAATTAGAAAGAGTATTAGACTCAACATGTTCTCTTCGACACCATTTAATACTAAATTTTTGTAAAGCTTCCGCAATCTGAACTCGACAAGAGTTAAAAATCTATCAAGGATGGTATTCTATATTTGGGACCTTTATTCAAAAGAGATAGTAGACGTTTATCTTTAATTATCTCAAATTTACCATTAATCACATGATCAGCCGGAAAATAGCAAATTTTTGAGGTGGCGCAATCTAAATTATCAGGAATATTATCATTAATATTAATGTCGGCCACATTTTTATTATAGTTGTAACTTGTATTTCTGATAGGTTTGTTATATTTGTAGCAGATAATAATAGGTGGTTCTGTATTTTTAAAGTATTTAGGAATAGTGTCAATTACTTTTTGTCTCTAAAAACTAAAAATACTTTGGAGGTCAATAAAATCAATACCTTTATTAATAAATGTTTTACTTCAAATTACCTTGAAGTGAAAACAGAATGTCTGTATAAGCATGCTTGATAAGGTAATCACCATTTTATGCTCCTATATATGTCTCGCAACGTTTATATTTCCAACTCCTCATACACCAATGGGGGCTTTGCTTCAAACTTTCACAAATTGGCAACCTTGATGTGAAAATGACCGTTAAGAAGGAAATGTTTGTTAAGACCATTTTATCCAGAGTTACAGGTTTTAGCTAATTTCTTCTCTATAAAGCATATATATGCATACAACTTTAACAGATAAACAACTTGGTGTGAAGATGGGGAATTGTGTCGTAAGCAAAATTACGGGACTTTTTTCTTACTAAAATGCATACTTGATTAGAGACAATATCATCATAAGGAAAGAGGTAAGGGGATCCATTTCCTATAGTTCAAGTTGTAATGCTTATGATGAATAATAAAATTTAATATATAAGAGTATATCATGAATAAGCTAGCTCTGAAGTGGTTGATTGGATATTAATAGTTTACCTGTTACATATAAGTTACATAGGGGCATAATTTCGCATAAACTATGACTGGGTTCTGGCTCAAAGGGTTCTCATCGTTAATTTGGTCGTTGATATAATGATAGTGAAATACTGGTGAACTTTCATGGGACTAACTCTTACGATATTTCAGTTTGAGTGTATGAAAGTTTTAAAAGGTACATAACTCTGACAATTTGCATTCAGATGTGCTAGATGTAAGGGTTCTAGTCTGAAGCCAATTCATTGCCATCCTTACTGTGAATATACATATGAAGTTTTATGAGCCTAGTTATAAAGATGATGAAGGTGTACAAAACTCCGGAGAAGTTTTACTTCTGCAAAAGACATATGAATGTAAACATAATTCCATGTACGCATGAGCAAGAATTTACATTATATGAACCACTTTTTGTGAAAAATAACAACATAAATGAAATGTGTGTAACTACAGCTACAAGTCATTCAATTTTCAGGTAGATGCAGGATGTACACAAGAGAGAGGCATCAGTTTGAAATTTAATGATGTCTTTTCTTTAATGCTAGATTTAGAAAACACTATTTTGCCATAGGGTTATAATTGGTGAAAACATACAAAACAAACTACCACCGATTTACTGCTATCACATATTTTCTGATTCAAGATACTTATATCTTATCAAAAAGCATTGATAGCATTATTCCCCAAAGATGGTACCGATGGCCAAAATTAATGTTGGGCCTCTGGCTAATGGCCTAGAAATTTACATGTTCTTTTATCTTCGTTAAACAAGAAATCAAAAGTACAGATAATTTAGTAGTTGTACGAGAGCTAAAAGTTGCAATGGAACGCGCTTTGTATGGTTTGTATGTAGTTTTGGTAACCAATACATTGCAGGAAGTTTATGTCGTGTAATTTTGATATCAGTTCCAAGTTGGTCACACTTTTTGACATGGTCTGAAACGATGGTCTTTTCGTCAGTAGTTACTGAAATGTATGGCCTGGTATTAATAATTTCCTGCTTCAAGACATCGATATAATGTAATCGTCAAATAATAATAACATTAGTCGATGCCTTATCAGCAGAAACAAGAACGTATTTTGAATTACCTACTTAAGATACGGTGTCAGTGCTTTTATGTAAAACAACAAAGCAGACCCTTGTCATACGGCGCCTGTATATAGCAACTGTTTGATATGAAACTGCTGCAGACCTCTTTGGCGTCTTTGTAAAAGAAGCCACCTCGTGTTTCTTAAAGTGGCCTCTTCAGTTTTATAGTTACTGTAAGGATGGTGCCATTGGAATAATACCGATTAAGGATGAACCTGAAAGTTTGGAGTCTTATCCATTTTCATGATTTGGTTATTAAACGCATTACAACTTTTATGAAGACAAGTTATGACCCTACCATTTTGCAACGCACTGCATGTTTAATTTTTGGGCCCTTTTACAGTCGATAGCTACGCTTCCCTCTTTGCTTGCACGACGACAAACCAATAGTAGTACTCTATGATGGAATACTCTTAAACCCGCAAACGGGATAAGCTTACCAGACTCTTTATTGCATTTTCTGTCGTGTCCTTACCAGCTTCCCTTCAGCAAGGTCATTGAGTGCATATTTGAAGGACTTTCACATTTGTTGTCATGCTATGTTTTACATAGTGTCCTGTGTTTACCATATTCTATGTTGTGTGAAGGTCTAGCGGGGATACTTTTATTTACATAATTTGTTAAACTAAGATGTCTTTGAGATAAGTGTGAGGAAAGGACTCCGTGAACCGGTTTAAACCCCTAGTGTTGGTTTTGCCACTGAATGTTCCAAGGCGGTTTTCTCTTTGTCACCCTTGTTCTTATGCTTGTTTGGTGTATTTGTGTCTTTGAATGTGTGCGTTTGTTCATGTTTAATGATTTCGTCTCGTGTGTTTTTGTGCGTGCGTGTATGTATGTGTGTGTGCTTGCGAGCGTATGTGTGTGTGCTTGTGTCTGTGCGCGCACACGTGCGTGTATGTGGTTGTTTATGTGTGTTACTTGCTTTCTATCGATGTTTTGGTGGTGGTTGCGTTTTGCGTGTGTCTGGTTATGCTTGATTTTACTACTTGGTTCATAGAACACTACAGTATAAACCAGCATCACCAACCAGAGGGAATATTACAGCACATTATTATATGGATTTGGTGTGTTTTTCTCGTCAATTATACATCTTAGTGAAAACCGAAAAAGGTGATTTGCAGCTGTTCTAGTAATACATTTTTTGCGATTTAACATAGGACTTTTTTGAGAAGGCAGGTTTCCTGATTAGAACAGTAAATCCTTAAATGACACCATCTTATGTATATCAAGCTATATATATTGAATGCATGCAGTATCTTGACCCAGGACAAAAACGTATGCAGAATGATCATGTGATATTTAATGTCTTAATTTCGTTCACCAGCTTTCAAAGGAATTAATGTTAATCCATAATGGGACCGATGATGAAACGGGGACTTTCTGTAGAGGATATTAACTGAAACAGTTCACAGATGTTGTTGCATGCACTTGAACGTCAAGGGACCTTAAAAATTACTTCAATATAACAGAGGTTCGAATCATCTGATTTCTAATCTGAACAACTTCTTACGTTCACAACTTAATATGCAGGTCTAAAGTAACGCTGAAAGCTCCTGTAAGAGTTTTTAGTATTACCTCCAACCTGCATTAAGATGCCACATATATTTCTAGATATGTGTTGTGGTACACTTTAGAATAATTCTTTATTGTAAATATTGGAAGGACCGAATTTTTACCTCATATTATCCCGCAGTTCGGGTTCGAGATATCGAAGTTAAGCTGTATAGGATGATCCATACAAATAATATGGCTCCAAATGAGACGCCGAATCTCATCAGGATTGACAATGTGTGTTACTATGGTAATATTTTGATATAAAAAAGGGAGACGGTTAAAAAGCGAAAATTGTAGCAGACGACACATCATGTAGAAGACAATATAAGTTTACTATAGGACACACTTACTTGACTGGAAATAAGTAGAGTCTACTGATAGTCCAGACAACGATGAAGCAAACAAACCATCCTGTGCTGACGTTTGGAGAAAGTGTGGTGTAGCGAAACATTTTTGCAGCCTGAAATTAGACAAAATCCTAGTACAGTAGAGCAATAATCGGACAAACAAACACCGGAGATTCTCTAAAAACGGGACACCCTCTTGTCTTGTTTTTTTCCTTTTCAATACAAATACAAGAACACTCGAATATTGGAATCCTCTTTACTCCGGAAACTGGGCAAACTTTAAAACATTTTTGCAAGATGTAGAACTTAAATTACCCCTAAGTACCGAATTTCAGGATGAATGTTTTCTACTAATCATCAGTCTGCATACCGAAAGCACCATTCAACAGATACTGCTCTTCTGAAAGTTCAAAACGACTTCCGTTAACCCCTGGATAAAAACGAAATTACAATTCTGGTGATGCTGGATTTATCGGCTCCATATGACACTATTGATCATTAAGCGTTGCTAAAACGCTTGAAAACAGACATCAGAATCATCAAAACACCCTGAGTGGATGACCTTCTATCTGAAAGACCGCTACCAAACAGTCTCAATATATACCAAATTGTCCACTACAGTTAATATGAAATTTAGCGTGCCACGGGGATTGGTCCTAGGACCGAAACATTACATTATGTACACAAAACCTGTCGGCTCATTCTGCAGAAACCATGGACTTGACCACCACTTTTATGCCGATGACTCTCAGTTATATATGTCATTTATGCCACAGGAAATTTCCTGTCAACAAATAGCCTTAATACGACTTGAGGACTTCTAAAGAGTATAGTATATTGGATTCACCAGAACATGCTGAAGCCCAATGCCGATAAAGCTGAGGTCATCCTGTTCGACTCAATAACACAAAATTACCTAAAACATGTGCAAGTAGGATCCTCTAACGGTCAAACCATCACTGTGTGTGAAGAATGTTTGTGCAATGCTTGATATACAAATGGATATGACACCGCACGTGAATTCCGTGTGTAGATCTAGTTACGCACAGCTCCGGCAAATATGCCATATAAGGCAATACATATCACCTGATGCTACCAAGACTTTGGTAAACTTCCTGGTGACATAAAAACTTGACTACTGCAAACTCATTGCTGCATGGAATTTCAAAAAACACACTACGAAAACTTCAAAGGGTGCAAAACACAGCAGCCCGTAGTATCATAACCAAGAGTTCTCGATAAAATCATATCAATCCGGTTTTGAAAGAACTTCACTGGCTTTCGGTTCAATATCAGATCGAATTCAAAATGTTGACACTTATGTACAAAGCCTTGCACAATAAATCCCCCTCGTACATGCCTGACGTGTACAGGTCTCACAGAGAGTTAAGGTCAGCAAGCAGCTCAGTGCCGTTGGTTGTATCATGAAGTCGTATGGTAAAATACGGAGATAGGAATTTTCATGTATGCAGCTACAAAACTTTGGAATGCTCTATCGCCAGGTCGCTGGCATCTTTTAAAAGATGTCTAAAACGCATTTCTTCTACCTATTTTACCAAGACATTACTGGGACAAGAAAGCGTAGCTCATAATTATCAATCATGATGACTGCTGCTTTAGCCGCGGAATGTCGACCATGCCACTCTCTTGGGGCTGTCGGGATATTTTCGAATCCCTCCGCTTTCGAACATTTTCTACTTGCAAACTATTGATTGAGGAATATCCTGTCATTTATTTTGGTTGGGCACTGTTTGTAGGCGCTTGATGTGTGTGTGTCGTGTTGTACTGAGTGGTGGATCTTGATGGTAGGGATAGCCCCTGGGGTGGCGGTGGTCTAGTGGTAACGCGCTTGACTATCAGTCCGGAGGTCCGGGGTTCAAATCCCGGTCCCTCCCGGAAATTTCAGAAACGCTTTTCCGTGTCTCCCACCCGCACATCCTCTCCACCCAGGAGTTAAAATGGGTATCTGTGAGGGTCACTCGCCGGTACTGCGGCTGCATGATTGCGCCATATGTTAGCAGTGCTCAATATTGTAGGCCAATGACTCAATGACCAGGGGAGTAAATGTACAGTCGGCTGAGCGGCCATTCGGACTGAAAGTAAACTATAACTAAGTACTTATGATATCTTTGAAACCGCCCGGATTGCGGCTCGGGACAGCATTGTGTGCCTCATTCAGTGTCAGTTCAACTGATTTACGATCCTCCTTCGCCAGTGTTGCATACTGGGTGTATATATCGGTGGGTTGCTCGCAATGTTTGTATTGCATTGTGTAGTTAATATGCATTAGCTACAAAATTGACATATTCTGTTAATCCATTGTCCTACATATGTAAGGCGATATCTTATGTACTGTGTTGTATGCCATACATAAACCCAATCCAGGTTGATCTGGGTCGTAACTGTATGACGTACTGACACTGTACATATTTATTATGTTTCATTAGAGTTTTAGTGTCATGAGTGGGCTGACACAATATAGTCATAGTGTTTTTATCTATGATTCTTAAAGTAATTCGATTTTTAATATTTTTTTCGATATCTCTATCTTAAATTACATTTGTTTTAAATAGTCTGTAAGCATTATATATACTAAGTTTTGTAGATGCAAATTTCCATGTGAGGAGCAGTTGAGCGCACATATCCTGTGTGAAAATAGCGCTATATCAATATATTTGGCCTACCATAAAGACGTAATAGAGTAGTTTCAAGTTAAAACCATGTATCACCAGGAACTGGAATTTCATGGTCTTGTAATCAGTGCCAATAATGACCATAAACCGGTTTAACCCCCAGTGACTTTTGTCACTGACCGTTCCAAGGCGGTACTTCCATCTTCCCCCTATCGTATGTTTGTTTTGTCCTTGTGCGTCTCTTGATGTTTTTATAGTTATGTACATTTGCTGTTTCCTTGTGTTGCTGTTCGGGCGACTGTTTGTTCTGTATGTGTTGTTTCTACATGACTCATTTTTGTACTTTGTGCCGTGTGATTAACCAATGAATGAACAATACAAACAATGTCTGAGTGGTTGATGCAAAAGTGTCTCTCTCTGGCAACTATTTGTTAAATTATATTTTAGCATCACCTTTCCTTGTGAAAAATTGAAAAGATCAATGTTTGTCCAAAGATGGTTTATCTTCATTCTCAGTGTTGTTATGCCTTTTTGCTGCTGACCGTGCCAAGGCGGTACTCTCTTTGTCACCCTTCCTTTTGTTTGCATTGCGTCTTTGTGCTTGTGGTTTGTTCATGTTGTGGAACGTTTGTCCCTGGTTCTTGTGTGTCTTTTGGTGTTTTCTGTGTTCATTTCGTGTGTGTGTGTGTGCGTTTGGGTGTGTGGTTGTGTGTGTGTGTGTGTCATGCTGTCTATCGGTGTTTTGGTGGTGGTTGCGTCTTGCATGTGGCTTTGCCTGCTTGACTTTACTACTTTTCCATTCTGATCCTTCGAGTTTATGAATTTCAGTACTTCTTGTTCTGAAAATTGAATACCGCTTAAGCCGGAGCTAGGGGGCATGAGCAGTGTTGCACTTTCAATTACTGTTCATGAACAGACTCATTAAAACCGAGTCTGCAATTTTCTCTTTTTGTGTTGCAATTTTGCTCTCGGGGATCACCTCCCTTCAGAATTTATTATGTTGCGGGGAAGTCTGGCGATGATACCTTTATTTACACCGTTTGTTTAACTAGTTTGACTTTGAGATAGTGTGAGGTAAGGACGTCCATAAACCGGTTTAAACCCCTAGTGATTGTTTTGCCACTTACCGTTTCAAGGCGGTACTCTTTTTGTCACCATTTACTTTTATGTTCGTCTCATGCCTTTGTAGTTGTGGTTTGTTGATGTTTGAAATGTTCTTCTCTTGTATGTGTGTATGTGTGTTTGTGTCTGTTTGTGTGTATTTAACTTGCTTTCTATCGATGTTTTGGTAGTGGTTGCGTCTTGTGTGTGGCCTTTCCTACTTGACTTAACTACTTCTTCAAAGAACAACTCTAGCTAGCAAACAAGTCATTGTGTTTCGGAGAAATGAACGGGATTAGCACGGAAATCCCTAGATGGAGGTAACGTCCACCTAATGCGAGTGAGCTTCTGTAACGTGATCGTCACGTGACGTCTGCGCTTAAAGAAATTGAATGAAAATGACGCCTAAAGAGCCGTGTCCTCACGGCTAAGTCGTGTGGAATGCTGATATCAGAGGATAATAAACAAGCACATACGAGGCAATTAGTCTAGTTGCTTATGTCCAACTTTAGGCAAACTCGTTACCGTGGATTAAAGTATAATAATTTGTATATCCGTTGCATTTGCAGTCTATAATTGAAAAACAGGGGATGCCCGACTTGGCTACCCTAGTTTTTGTCAAAATCCAAGACAGTGTCCAAGATGGCCGCCATAACACCATGTGTTTGATAGAACACCCATGTTTGTCAGTTTCCCTGAATAAAAGTGTATACAGACTTATAAAAGGTACACAAAGGTTGCATCATAATATATTTGGATCCATTTGGGCCATTAAATGTATGATCTTATACAAAATAACTAAATTTCTAAAAATTAAATAGAACAGAATATAACACAAATCGTCTAGGGCATTCACTTACAGCTTACACAAATAGGTTACTGTTGTAATGTACCCGAATTAGATTGTTCTTTTGATTAATTGAATATCTGCTACAAACATTTCCTTAAACTTAGTGCACTGTGATTATAATACAGTAAAACCTCTCTATTACGACCACTAAAACGAACGATAATTGTATGAAACACAGGTTGCAGATTCATGTAATATGAAATTAAAACAGAGAGCTCCCCAAGGAGAATTTGATTAATTTCCACCTTGCTTTAAGCAGTCACCTTCCTTAAAGACCCAAAACATTGATGCAGTTCAGTAGTCTCAATAGAGAGGCTTTAATGTATATCAGATCTTATTAGAATACAGTCAAAGATTGATACCACGAAGTGTCTTAAGTTGAATTTACCCGCACTCTCTTCAATTGTAAATCGATAGAGCTTGCTTAATGGAAAAGAAGTAAAGTCATGGAGGCAAAGCCACATACAAGACGCAACCACCACCAAAACACCGATAGACAGAATGACACACACATACACACACAACCACACACCCAAACGCACACTCACACACGAGACAAACACAGAAAACAACAACAGACACACAAGAACCAGAGACAAACACTCCACACACGAACTAAACCACAAACACAAAGACGCAAGACAAACAAAAGGAAGAGTAACAAAGAGAGTATCGCCTTGGCACGGTCAGTAGCAAAATCATCACTGGGGGTTTAAACCGGTTTACGGACGTCCTAACCTCACACTTCTCTCAAAGTCACCCTAGCTTTACAAATAGTGTAAATAAAGGTATCCCCGCCGGACTTACCCACAACATAGTCGAACATTTCTCTTCTTATTTCAAAATTAAAACATGACTAAACGTTATCAAAGTTCGACTGTATATAAGTTGTACTAACTATTAGTCACATTTGCTGCTACCTACAGGAAAGTACATGATGAAAGAGATAACAGTTTGCTTTGCACACACTTAAGTATGTGCACTTCAGACGGGTATTTTTGCATATGCACTTTCTAGAGAACAGTGGCATTTCTTTGTAGCCACATTTTATAAGTTCTCTGCAGTTTTTTGCTGCTTCTGGGATTGTTTCCAGAGAGGTTTCCAACTGTCATTTAATTTGGTCCTAATGCTGTTTTGGTACAAGCTCCGATTTGCATGTTGCAAAAGAGAGGCTTGAGTTGGTGGTAGGTTCTGCATTAATTTCACATGTTTACCTTGAGCAAACAGTTCCTGTCGTAGGTCATTAACTTTGTCTAATTGTGAAGTATGATCATAAAGTACACAAGTGAATATTTCAATGTACTGAAATTCCTCACTTTGCACCTCAATCGGTATAAATGGAAGCTGCAGAGGAAAGAAAAATGATGCCGTCACTTCAAGAAATGATTTCCATGCTTCCCCTGATGTCGTTTTATCCTTGTCTGCAAATTCTGAAGTAGTGTCTTACCATATAAACGCATGGAAAAATGGGAACTAGACTGAAACATCCTCATCTGTGTGGTTGTATACAGCGGTGATCTGATGTGCACTTGTTTTACTTTTCCGAACTCTACCCAAAGCTGTAATTCCGAATTCATTCTTAGTAACTGTGGAAATATGCCTAGTAATTTCACAACAACATCTGTGCTTACTATTAGACTAACAGATTCTTTTTGGATTGCGTCTTGTACATTGAGGCATATTCTTGTATTCGCTTCTTTGTGGTTAGTGAGTGGCATCTGTGTACCACATACTTTAGCGGCATTAGATTGGTCCGCAGTGATGTAAACCGCTTTGTCTTCTGGGTATTCACAGGCAGCAACATCTCCAGTCAAGAGTTAAAATGACTCTTCTTTGTTTTTTGAATTTCGAAGAACAGAGTTTAACTTTACTGGTAGTCGTGCGTGACGTGACACTTTCTTTCGTGTACATCGGCCCCTCTTTTCACAGGTGGCTTCCTTGAGATTATTACTTTTGTATGTGTCCCAAACAACGGACCAATCTGTTATCTTTATAGGTACTATCATATCATCGCTGTGTACCTAATTATCATACTACATAACTAGACAAAGTTCATGACCTACAACAGGAACTGTTTGCTCAAGGTAAACATGTGAAATTAATTCAGAACCTACCACCAACTCAAGCATCGCTTTTGCAACATGCCAATCGGCTAATAAGCTGACAACAATGTCAGAATGACCCGTCTCCCGACAACTTTGGTTGGACCAAATTAAACTAGAGGTTTGTTTTTGTCCCAAAAACAGATGTCTCCAACTCCCATCCTCTTTCCAATACACAAGTGAAATGTCTGTAACTCCATACTTATCAGGGTCTAATTTTTAAGTCATCAGGGGCAATAACTCCTACATTGTCAGGGGAGACAATTCAAAAGTTCAACGAAACACATGCTAGTCAACATTCTTGTGAAGTTTGGTGACTCTAGTACTAGTGGTTTCAGAGATACATGTGACACAAAGTAAAGTTTCTCTTATTTTAAAGTCATAAGGGGCAGTAACTCCAAAGTTATCAGGGGGAGACAATAAAAAAACAACAGGTGCACAACAACTCATGCCGGTGAACATTCCTGTGAAGTTTGATGACTCTAGCCCAACTGTTTTTTAGAGATACGCGCGACACAAGTTTGTGACGGACAGACAGACGGACGGACGGACGGACGAACGGACGGGCTGACGGACGGACGGACGGAAGGACAGACAGACAACTCAGGCAAAAACAATATATCTCCCCATCAATTGGGGAGACATAATGACAGCAATATCTCTGGACAAAACTCCAAGTAGCAGCAAAAAGCTGCAGAGAACTTACACAATATGGTTGCAAGGCAATGCCACTGTGCCCTAGAATGTGTATAAGCAAAAATACCCATCTGAAATGCACATATTTAAGAGCGTGCAAAGGAAACTGTTGATGATCTCTTTCATCATGTAATTTCCTGTAGGTAACAACAATTTGACTACTAGTTAGTACAACTAATAAACAGTGAAACTTTGATATAGATTAACCATGTTTTAACTTTGAATACCAATATGTTCGACCTTCTGGTCTTTGGGAATCATTAGTGTTGGTGTTATAAGTTCGAAAAAATGAATACTGCTTAGGCTGGTGCTAGGGGCGTGAGTAGTGTTGCAATTTTCTTACTCATAAACAGACTCAATAAAACCAAGTCTGCATTTTTTCTCTTTTTGTATTGCTAGCTTTCCTTTTGAAGGAGCTCCCCTTTCTGAATATTTAAGCAAGCTCTATCGATTTACAATTGAAGAGAGTACGGACAAATTCAATTTAAGACAGTTCGTGGTATCAATATTTGACTGTATTCTGATAAGATCATCTGATATACATTAAAGCCTCTCTATTGAGACTGCTGAACTGCATCAATGTTTTGGTCTTTAAGGAAGGTGGCTGCTTAAAGCAAGGTGAAAATTAAACAAATGCCCCTTGAGGAACTTTCTGTTTTACTTTCACCTTACGTTAAACTGCCACCTGTGTTTCATAATATTAATAAGCTTTTGTTTTAGTGGTTATAATAGAGAGGTTTTACTGCATTATGATCACGGTGCACTACGTTTTAGAAAACGTTTGCTGCAGATATTCAATTAATCACAGAACAATCTAATTCGGGTACATTACAACAGTAACCTATTTGTGTAAGCTGTAAGTGAATGCCCTAGACGATGTGTGTCCTATTCTGTTCTATTTAATTTTGAGAAATTTAGTTTTGTATAAGAGCATACATTTAATGGTCAAAATGGATCCAAATATGATATAATTCAACCTTTGTGTTACTTTTACAAATTTGTAGACAATTTATTCAGGTAAACTGACAAATATGGGTGTTTTTTATCAAACACGTGGTGTTATGGCCGCCATCCTGAACGCCATCTTGGATTTTGACAGAACTTGGGTAGCCAAGTCGGGTATCCCCAATTATTTTGATTATACCAAGTTTTATACTTCAATCCACCATGTAACGATTTTCCCCTAAGCGACTAGACTAAATGGTCCCATTAGAGTCATATAGTCCGCTAACACCAAGACCCGTGAGAAATATTAAATCAATTGCTTGCATTTATTGTACTAGTGCCTCTTTCTTGTCGTACTAAAATACAAAAATAGAAAAAATAGAACAGAATTGCTACATGTATATAAATTAAGTCGATGTCCAAGTGATCCACTATCATATCATTTACATGCTGAATTGCGATTGTCAGCTACGATATTTTCCTGTGTTGTTTTCATCCAACAAGATGTTAACTAGTATTGTTTTCTATACAATATGGAAAATAGTCAAACAGGGAGAGCCACATATGAAATGACACCGCACCAAACACCATCAAACATGAAACTTTATAGCCACAAGACAAAACATAACAGGACGCATATCAAGACGAAAAACATTAAACATTAAGCATATTAAACAACAAAGTTGACCATAGGCTGAAAGCAGGAGTACCGCCTTGGAACGGTCAGTAACCAAAATCAGCTACTGGGGGACTTAAACTTGGTTTACGGGTACCCAATCTCGTCCTTATCCCACTTTCACCAAAGTTAAAATGTAAATAAAAATCCCCCATCCAGACAACTTCACAACATGAATAACGATGTGTGCCAAAATGAAATGACTTTAAAATAAACGTTAGAGGTAAACAAGCGACGTCATCATTTAAAAGTACGGGAAAATATATGAAACACTTCTACACCGACATTTTATAAAAAATAAATCGCAAGAACATATAAATACTTGTGGATACTAAATAAGTACAACTGTTTTGTTTGAAAATAAATAAACTAGACATCGTAGACATGTACTCGATGACTATTCAGAGGCCAGAGCAGCTGTGGAGAAGTCATTTGGGGTACGACAGAACTGGCAAAATACAAATATCTAAGTTCCTCCCTCCGTAAACGGGTTTAAGAGGGAATCTTCATAGAGTATTAAGTTTTTTCCGCCGTCGCACAAGCAAAGAGTAAAGCATAAAGACCAACTGTAAAGGGGTCGGCCACCAAGTATGTAGTGTGCTGCAATATAGAGGGGTCATATCCCTTTTTAATGAATTGTTTTATACGTTTGACAAACAAAGTATCAAAATATGTGTGTCCAATAATTTTACGAAGTTTGTAAATGACATCGCCGTAAAACTCCGGATGTGAAATGCCTAACTTTAGAAAAGTATGGAAATTACAATTGTATTTGCTGATGAGTAGAACATTACGGTGGTAAAATTGTGAAAATGTTTTACGAATTTGTCATATCTGCAGCCCTGTTTTAGTAGTTTTTCAGTGATAATAAGGTTATGATTGTTAAAATCATCGACAGAAGAACAAGCTCTAGCAAAACGAATAAGCTGAGAAATGTATACACCGTAACATGTAGCACGGGGAACATCCCCATCCAAATGTGGATAGTTAACTATTTTAAAATTAGTCATCCCTTTTGTCATAAATTCCAGAAGAAATTGTTCCATTGTTTATAGATAAATTTAAATCTAAAAAGGCTGCAGATATGTCAGAACTATTTGCTTTATTAAGCTTGAGCTCTCTAGGGTAAATTGAGTTTATCATAGAATCAAAATATGGGTTATCAATATTAAATATGTTGTCTAAATAACGTGCTGTATTGTTAAAAGCATTGATGACATCCGCCTGTGAATCGGTTTTAAGGTTAAGCATAAAATCCCGTTCATAATACAAAAACAAGTCTGCAATTAAAGGAGCACAGTTGGTTCCCATGGGAATACCAATGACCTGGCGATATACAGAATTACATGTACCAAAACGAACAAATATATTAACTAACAGAAACGTAATTGCGTCACAAAGATCTAAACATGTCCACGAGGTATTTTATTTGTAATGTCATTGGTAAAGAACGCATGTCTAGAATTACAGGCAATAAATGATACTTTTTATCTAGCAAATGTTTTATTTATAAGATGTGTAAGTTTTATCTTTATTAGATCGTGTGGTAATGTGGTATAAAGTGTAGAAAAATCATATGTTCTTATAGTGTTAGCTTGGTGTTGCTTGATTTTTAATTTAAAAAAGGTTAATTCCTGAATTCTCATAAGCTTTATCACAGTAACGATTGACATGTTCTTTGACCGCTGTTAGACACGATGTAATTAGTTTGGATAGTGCGGTTGTTGTGCATGAGACTGAGTTTGCTATGAAGCGTGATCTATGTGGCGTTTTATGGCGTTTAGGTATCCAGTACATTGTCGGAAGTTTATGATGTGTGATTAATATATCAGCATTGAACTGTTTACATATATTAACATGTTCAGATATGTCGTTTTCAGATTTAGAGACCGGTTCCAAACACCATATTTACCTCGCTTCTAGCATACTGTGAAACATTTTTATAACGTGTTATTGAGTCTGGAATGTTAACGGGTGAGTTGATAGCATCCTCCACATTAGCTAAGAACTGTTTTTGTGCCTCAGCCCCATCGATTATTCGTGATTTAGTTTGTGCCTGGGCCCCAAGTATCGCCCACACATAAGTTCAGATTGAATCATTGAGACGCGCCATTCCGGGTTTAGTGAAACCTTTGGATTTATCTAGCACGAATGTACTCCAAGCCCCATCGACTCGTGGATCCTGTTCGATGAACTCAATGTGAATATGGAAAAATGGTCAAACAGGGAGAGCCACACACGAAATGACACCGCACCAAACACCATCTAACAAAAGTACAAAAATGAGTCATGCAGGAAACACCACATACAGAACAAACACTCGCCCGAACAGCAACACAAGGGAACAGCAAATGTACATAACTAGAAAAAGCAACAAGAGACACACAAAGATAAAACAAACATACAATAGGAGGAAGATGGAAGTACCGCCTTGGAACGGTCAGTGACAAAAGTCACTGGGGGGTTAAACCGGTTTATGGGCGCCCAACCTCACTCTTATTCCATCCCCACCCTAAAAGACATATCTACAACAACCGCGACGGCAAATACAATGGTAAAGCCACAAGACAAAACATAACAGGACGCATATCAAGACGAAACACAAAATTGACCGTAGGCTGAAAGCAGGAGTGTCGCCTTGGAACGGCCAGCAGCCAAAAAAAGGGGCTACTGGGGGACTTAAACCTGGTTTACGGGTACCCAACCTCGTCCTTATCCCACTTTCACCAAAGTCAAAATGTAAATATAATTTAGGGGGGCCATAGTCACAGGAAGATACCCCACAGTGGCGTCCTCCAGGGACTTCCGAACCGAATGTCATTCGTGTAGGATCTAGGTTTCCAACATTCACACTTTTAATATGTTTATCTGGATTGTCGTGACGGAAATCTGTTCGAGTGAATGCTACGTGACCTTTGGTGTGAACATCCGTTCAGTGAGTCCGTTAGTATTTGGGTACTCTTTTTGATACCAGTCAGTTTGAGGATGGACCCCAAACTCCGAACAAAGCCGTTCATATGATCTTCCGTCATATTTATTACTAAAGGGATTCCAAGAGTCGTCTTGGGGAAGAGTGACTTTCATCTCTTCCAAAATTCGTTTAGTGGTGTAATACACGTGGAAGAGATGTACCGATTGTAATAACAGGTTTTGATGAGCCTCTGGTCCATTCAGATGGTCGTTAAATGAAACCCCGCTTCCTGCTGTGGCACACCATATAGCGAAATTTAGTTGATTTTGCCAGAACTGCATCGGTTTGTTAGTCCAAGCTTGGACTGCGGCGTCTGTTGTAACTTTAGGCAATCTATAATTTTTCCAGATATCAGGTAAGTAAGATAAAAAATGAGATATGGTTATGTTTAACTCACTGCGAGCAGGGGATCAGCCGCGTCATGCAGGAAGAGAACCAGCGTGCCAGATCTAACACAGTTGGATATCCAAGAGAAATAGATGAGAGTAAGAGTGACCACGTGGTGACATATCATCTCCTTGAAATCCTGAAAATACAAATAAAGACAGAAGCTTTTTGCGCCTGTACATACTCTGATGCACAAACATGGACTCGATAATGGTTATTTTCAATAACTCGTAAGGGAATAGGAGATTACGACGCCATATCAATAATTGCTATATAAGGAATACACTATGAGGTATCTGATTGGACAGATTTTGAGGAAGCTCATACTTTGACCAATCTGATACTTTAGAATAAACATACACGCAAGAGCTTACGAGATTAAACGCTTCTCAAAGCCGAATCAGATAACAAATCTATTTTCAACATTGTCCTGGTATTCTGGTTATCCTGTCACCACGGAAAATCGTTCATTCATTTCATTACATGCCTTTTGGAACTGATTTCTAAAACAAGGTCGGAAACCTACCGTTAATCAAAAAATGCATGAAAAACTTAATCTGGCACGAACGTGTTTGCTCCGTGTTATTGACACCTCCTTTCCAAAGGAGTAAAAAGGAGTGAAAGGATTAACGCTCTACTAAATAATATCAGTCATGCTTAGTGGATGGGGTGAACTATGTTTTATAGATTAGTAGAGTGTTAGCCCGTCCCCTGATCGCCTTTTACACATTTAGACCGGTCCAGTTGGTGCACTCACCTTTCTCTTATTATCAAAGGGCATGGTAAACACTAAGCTCCAGTAGAAGGCTGTTTCTAACATAATGTACAGGTAGACACTGTTTGGTATATAGTGCTGCGGAAAAGAACAACTAGAATTTCATTTGCTTATTGCAGTTTCCCAAATGTAAAATTGCACAAAAAATGAATAAATATTTCTAAACATATGGATATCTTTGCGGAAACCAATTATTTCTAACATAAAATTATACATTGTAAATGGACTTTAGATTTCCTCTCTAAAACAGTTTTGATCGGTGTCTCATCTGGGTCAAAATGTATTAATGTGTCCATTGTTCTAATTAAGTTTTGTTCATGTAATAAATTATATAAATTTGTGAAAAGTCAATTGAACGGCTGCTTGTTTAGTGTATAAGTTCTGTTTCGTAAGCAAAATTGTCGTTTGCGTATCAGAGAAGACTTTCCCTCAATTTATTCTGTAAAACCTAAGTGGTGGGTCAACCAGTTTCGATGATAAAGAGAAGCCAAGTAGTTCGAGTCTCATCTGGATTTAACCTGTTTGAAACACATTCCTTTAACTCGCTTTTCTGGCTACTTCAGTGGTGAAAGAGTAAAATCGTCTTTAATATATTTTGAAATGTACAGGGGATCCTGTCCTATGCGGTCATTCATTTTTTGAACATAGGATTTCTAAACAGCAAGTGGTTGCTTAATACAGGGCGAAGGAAATGCAGAATGCTCCTATATGATCTTTCTGCATTACTCTTGATTTGCATTAAGCTACCACCTGCCTTACAGACACATAATTTTGTTCATGACCGCTTATGACAGTTTCCACTGCATGTATGATTCCAAGTTATAGACATGGATCGTTGCATTAATATGCAAATTGCTTTACTTTAGGCCATCCTATCCAGCAATGTTTAGTATCAGCAAACCATGGTTTCTGAAACGCAAATATAAACATTGATAGTTATTGCATACATGTATTGCATTGTCATCGTTCAACGCGGAAACAATAAATCGTTATTAATGCTTCAGGTTGAATGTTCAAGTGGGAAAATATGTAGATATCTTATACAGATAATTCCGTCGCATACACATACGCATGAAAGCGATTGAGATACGCAATGCCATATACGACACCGATAGACCTAATAGTTCTTTTCTCATATCGCCAAATATCATTTTTACATACATTTATGTAACACCTGGTACTCTGCGGTACTGTCTTATTTATTTCATGGCAAAGGAAAAGCTGGGCGATAATCAACAATTAACAATCTGAAAGTTTCTTCCATACAAAAATGTACCTTTTGACCTGGCAACCAGTGCAGACTCAGACCAGCTGCCGTGTTTGTAACCCGACATCTGATCAGGGTCTACACTGTTTGTCACTCTTCATAATCAACACATCTTGTGCACTAACTTTACCGACCTCTGTAAACAGTAGAACCTGATATTTTCTTTAAGATATATTTAGTCATGGGTACATAAAACAAGCATAAAAACAGGGATAATGACTAAAGTAGAATATTGCAAACAGTGTAGACTCATGTTAGCCGCCCAGTTTGTAAAAGGGAATTAACTATTCGCTAAAGCCTTCTTGAAGTATTGAGTTATCTCACTCATTATACCCATTATCTATTTGAAACTCCGTGTGTGATAAGGATTTAGAAAATCAGAAATACCTTATTTTTAAATAGGACATAATATTTGATGCCATTTGTCAGATAGCTCATTTGGTAGAGCATCTCATGAGATTTGTTGTATAATACCACTCTTGGAAAGGTCTTAGGTTCGAGTCCAAATCTGGCATAAAAGTCAAATGTTGACTCCTACTTTTATAAATATTCTAAACTCTTTAATCAAATTAGATTCCAAATTTCCCCTAAAACAAATTTAAAAATAACAATGGATGCGTTGTTATTAGTATCTAGGGAGGTAATCCACAATAAACATAAAACATCAAAAGGAGGTAATAAAACTAGTTCCGTCAGTGCAAAGCTGAGTGAAATATAGAGTTATATCTCACTCAAATAAACATGTTCTTCATCGATTGTCATAGAATAAATAGAGGATCTTGCATGAGTGTTCATTACACACTGTTTTTATGAAACGAGTTTACTACAATGATATTACACGAGCTTTGGCGAGTGTCAAATTCATAATAGTAAACGAGTTTCATGAAAACAATGTGTACTGAACACGAATGTAAGATTCTTTTTATCTCATAAGCATTATAATGCCATATAAAATGAAACAGGCTACAAACATATAGCTGGCGGCCGTTTTGGCCATTCCTTACAGACAGTGTAATAATACAATGGACGGTGCACATGGAGCTCTACGATTAACTGGATTATAAGCGTCGAACTTAAAAGTACAAAAACATTTTCCAAAATTGAAATTTTGCGTTGGCGAAACAAACTTAAATTAATAAGGTAAACGGTAGTTCACTGGGCTCATTAATTGTCTGTCAGACATGTCACCTGTTTTGATTAAATTTCAAAACGTTTTATCAGGCACTCTTTATTACGCAACTTAATATGATGATAAGATAAAAGATGTCGCGAATGCATGACGTTTATTTCTTGAAGATAATAAATGCTTAAATAATGCGTCGTTTCCATTCAAAGCATACGCGTACGAAGAAATAGTACAGCCCACTGAGAGCCTTATAGTGACCTACCAGTCAGCCCGAAAATAGTTGAAGGCCCGAAGCCGAAGGCGAAGGCCCGAAGTATAGTTCTTCTTATAGTCTTTCAATTCTTCAAGCATTGAAAGACAGATCCATGAACCTGACTGGATGGAGAACTTACAGACTATTTGACAGTAACGTGTAACGTAAAGGAGGATAATGCGCTAATACATGCATAATGTCGTTGCGCTAATAACGTCATTTGATGACATCTTAAAATGGAAAAATAGTCAAACAGGAAGAACCGAATACGAAATGACGCCGCACCAAACACCATCAAACAAGAAACGGCACAGTCACAAAACACCATCAAACAAGAAACGGCACCGTCCCAAGACAAAACATAATGGGACGCAGATCAAGACGAAAACCATTAAACATTAAGCATATGAAATATCAAAGCTGACCATATGCTAAGGCATGAGTACCACTTTGGAACGGTCAGTAGCCAAAAATGGCCTCTGGGAGCTTAAACCTGGTTTACGGGTACCCAGCCTCGCTCTTATCCCGCCTTCACCCAAGTCAAATTGTAAATAAAATTCCCCTCCAGACAACTTCACAACATGAGTAACAACGTCTGCCATTACTAAATGATTTTCAAATAAACGGAAGAGGTAAACAAGCGACGTCATCATTTGAATGACGTCGTAATTCAAAAGTTCGGGGGGAAATACGTTGAACATTTCCACACTGATATTTGAAAAAACAACTGTTTTATTTGAAAAAAAGAATAACCTTGAAATCGTAGACATGTACTCGATGACTATTCAAAGGCCAGAGTAATTGTGGAGACCTCATATGGGGTAAGACAGAACTGGCAAAATACAAATATCCAGTTTCCCCCTCCGTAAACTGGTTTAAGAGGAAACCTTCATAGAGTATTAAGTATTTTCCGTCGTCGCACAGGCAAAGAGGAAAACATAATGATCAACTGTAAAGGGATCGACCACAAAGCATGTAGTGTGCTGCAATATAGAGGGGTCATAGCCCTTTTTAATGAATTGTTTTATACGTTTGACAAACAAAGTGTCAAAATATGTATGTCACCACGACGCTGCATCAACATTATTTTCTTGGAATTTGTGGCTGAACGCATGTAACAAAAATGTGACGTGTATTTTGACACGATAATCTTTGAAAAGGGTCCTTAGGGGTCGAAATAGTAGCTCAGACTTATTCAAGTATCTATGTTTTAATTAATATATAATTTAGAATGACGTAACACATTAACGTGCGTTTCTGTATGCACCAGAAATTACCGAGCGCAGCGGTCCATATAGTGTCCCAGCGGGCACTATCGCAATTTTGGGACCGGTACGTTTGATATAAGTAACGAAGGATCGTATTTGGATAAGGTATACGATTTACATAATTCAATTACCGTTTCCGTGTGCGCGGAAACTACCGGAAATTACCGAGCGTAGTGAGCCTAAATGTTCCAGCGGGCACTATCGCAATATAGGAACCGGTCAGATTTACATAAGTAGAGAAGGAGCGTATCTGGATAAAGTATACTATAGCGTTTCATTGTGGTTATTATTGAGTTTTATCAGGCTAGTAGTTGAATTATTCTCACTGAAAATACATTAGAACCTGTCTATAGCGAGCATATCCTGACTTACCCTAGGTTTATACGAGCAGATGGTGCATACTTAACGCAGGGCAATAGTAATGCAGAAAGCTGCTGCATAGGAGCTTTCTGTATAACGTTCGACTTGTAATAAACTACCCCATGTCTAACATATCAATAATTAAAATAGTGTAGGTCGGGATACTGTAGACAGGGTTTGCTGTATGTTTAATGCACTGTTTTTATAAGATCTTAAGAAATTAGTTGTTCTGTAAAGACAAATGGAGATCACACGTTCATGTGTTGCACTGTATCCAACATGCTGAGAAATCGTTAATAAAGTGCACAAGTAATTTAAAAATGTGTCTCGGTGAGAAAGAGACAGTTTCGGTTCAACCATTGTTGAAAGCGTTTGACTATTTAAATTTATCGTTGGAATCACTTTTAACATATTTCTGCATACTGAAGTGGGGTCTAAATATATTCAATTAGATCTGATATCGATTCCCATTACATGGTTTCATATAGAAATTATATATACCCGTAATTGTTTCTGTCTATATATAACAAACGTTATTCAGCATATATGACGTCAGAAAAGCGCCATTCCTGTAATTTAGTTTTTAATACCGTTTGAATGCTTAGAAATAGTATCTGCTCTATCTCTGGTCTGCTGAAATTTTCGCCAATGTTTTACGAATGTAATAAACAGGTTATGACACGGGTGACTAGGGTCGCAGAGTAATATTGGTCCTTACCTTGATATAATCCCTCGAGCTGAAGCCCTCGGGCCAATATTATTGTGACGGGCCAATATTGCTCTGCGGCCCTTGTCACTCGTGTACTAACCTCTATATATGATATACATATATTTCCTTGTACAATTATTAGGGGTATTTTCATATATATATATATATATACGATCACTTTTGGTATGTATAATTTTACATTGTTACCCCACAATAGGATCTGATATGGATGGTCCATATTAGACCAGATGTCTGTATATGCAATAACGATAATAATAATAATAATAATTATCATCATTACTATTTATAATAATACTCACGTCCCATAATACGTACAAACCGCCGAAAAACGCCGATCCTTGAACAAGACAAAGCCACCTGAAATGAACACAATCTCAATTATGGTTTCACCATAACCATGTCGTATAGTCATTGTTCTACTTATTCTTTTGTTTGACTGTTATTTTATAAACTAACGTGATATAAATAGTGTAAGGTCCACCTTTATTCAACTTGCTTGCAAAGGCACTCGATATATCGCTGCTTGCAAATGTTATCGTACAGGGATATTGTATAGGGATATCATATAGGGATATCGTATAGGGATATCATGTCAGTCTAAATCTACACAACTACCACAAGAAAGCAATTAAGAAAACTTACTTGTAAGCAGCTTCAACCTATTAATACTTGTCTGGTTAGGATCTGAATTGTTTGTCACTCATCCGGTTTTATAATTAATCTTGAAGAAGGGAATCCTTCGAAAGCTAAAGCAGTAATCCGAAAAGAGAAATTTTTAGACTTGATTTTATTGAGTCCGTTTCATGTGCAGTTGTTAAATAATGCATCACAACTCATGCCCCTAGTACCGGTTTAAGCGGTATTCAATTTTCATAACTAAAAGCATTGAAACTCATTGTAACAACATTGAGAACAGGGCTCCACACGAGCACTTAACACCTGCTGTTGTGAAGTATATACATTCTGAATGTATAGGATCATTCGAAAGCAAAATCAGCAATGCTAAAAGAGAATTTTACACACTCGGTTTTATTCAGTCTATTCCTATTCATGAACATCTTTGAAAGATGACTTATTGAAGAATTATTGACTAGGAGGGCACTAAAATAGTGGACAAAGAGTCAGACCTTCGCGCCATCCAGATTCGAAAACAAAAGGCTACTATGAACAGGGACGAGGTGGCCTACAAGCTGTCTCACGGCTGGGACCCGGTTTTCGTCAGCAAGTGCGCTGACGGAAATAGCCGATGATCCACGGAATCAGTTGGATTTTGAGAAAGGTGACAGTAGTCACCGAAACTGTCAAGTAAGAAAACAATTTTTAGTAGTGTAATAAGAACTCAAGATACATACTACTCATGAACAGTTGTTTGAATATTTCTGTCTCCTTGTTTCAAAGCAAATAAAAGTTGGCATGATACTGTATCAAATCCGTACCCTTGATCTACATTCTTTGAAATTCAGCGCGCCCCATTTTCTCAGAGAATGGCGCAATATTAGACGTTGGTGTTTACAAGTATTTAACAAGTAGCGAAGACCCAATTCCAGTAGCCATGTCATGGATTTGCTTCTGACTAAAGTATACACAATTTGCTACATTTGCAGGTAATAACCCAATCATTGACTGCGGATGTAAACGAGCGAAGAATTAGATAATATACCGACGAATATTACCTCATACTTCTGTTTGCATTCATGTGTATCATCGCTGTCCTCGAGTAAGATAACCCTTTAACTGTTGCAAATTCATGTAAGAGATAATGACATCAGGAATATATATAAGCTGATTTTTTAAAATAGCGTATATACGCAGGGAATTTTGTAATATATATATAATATAATTTATTATTTATATTATACTTTTATAAAGAAACAGAGACGACCCTGTTGAAAAGGTTCCTCCAAATATCCATTGGCTAAAATTGCATATGACGATGAGTATCACCAGTGCAGTCCCTGTTCACCCATTGGGTCTATGACACTGTGATTTAACTGTGTATTCAATATGCCCTCGATGCATCATATTATTAGTTATGCAGTGCTTAGTGTCCCTAATAGACATTTTTCGCTGCTGCTGATTGCGAGTAGCGGGTGACTGTACACGACTTATTTGAGGGTCTTTCTCAAACCATTCGGACGTAATGCTGTTTGAAATTAAATTGCCGTCTGCTTTCTTGTCGTCTGCTTATTTTCCAAATACAAGTACAGTAAAACCCCTATAATGCGACCACTTTATGAATGGAAATAAATGTCTTTAAAAGCAGGTGGTCGCTTAATGCAGGTCGAAAGTTATGCAGAAAGCTCCTGCAGAAAGCTACCACGTGTATGTAAGACCCAAAATTATACATCTTTTAGGTTGTCACATTAGAGGGGTTTTACTGAAGTTTGTTTTAATTACTTCTGCACTAATGAAAAGCTTTGTATTATGTTAATCATTTAATCCAATATGCATCCGTCTGCAGATAAAACCGGCACATATTTTCACAATTCATCCTAAAAGGGTCCTTGCATGTCTCCACACAGAGTTCACTGCTCTGTAAGACTTAAGCTTGGCAATGGCATGCTCCACAGGCGTTCTATAGAATAAACGAAAATTCATCTTTGTCTCAAAACGCTCCAAACTTTATTTGTTCGGCTCCAACTGTACAAAACGTCATTTTAGGGACATTTTAACTTATTTTTGACATATTTTATGAGCCGAATGCCTGTTGCATACTCGTCACTCACTCTATGTGCTGAATGAAGCCTATTTAACTTTCTGCACTGTTGCAAATATCTTCCTTGCTTTCTGGCCAGCTGTCCAGATGTGTAAGCAGTCAGAAGCGGATACTTGTCTGCTAACAAGTTCAGTTCTGTAAAGGGAGATAACTTGAAACAAATCGCCTTTTAAAATTCATGAGAAAAACATGAATCTATCTCGCGTATGACTTGTTAAGCAGTTACAATCAAAGGCCTGAATAGCCATATTGGCTTTCGGATTTGATATGGGTGTTAAGTGTAAGGGGAGAAATTGCTGTACACGTTAATAACAATAACGTCTTGGAATTGATAAAAGTATTAATAACAACACATTTTTGTGAAACACTATGCCCCTCATTGTGACCAATACAAATTTGACCCGTAATGTGACATTTAACTGTTATATGACATTGATTTAAATAAGTCCCCCCTCACACCCAAAATAAATAAATAAAAATGTTCGCTTCCGTAAGTTGCACAGGCATGCCAGGTTTGAAGTATGTATGTGCAATGGCTACAAAGTTATTGCCATCATTAAAGTTTGAGCCAAGCCAACAAACCAACAAACAGGGCAAAATCGCCCCCCCCGCCCCAATTGATTGGGGGCATAACAAATATGACAGACTGAAACAAAAGGAGCCATCTCATGATCTGCTGTTTATTTATAGACATGCTTCTAGTTTCTACTATGGCCAAAAGAATATCTTAATTATATTAATGATGTCATTATTTCTTACATGAATATTCATGAAGTAAAGGGTCAATGAATGCGTTCATGTCCAAAGCTAATACAAAACTGAAGCACAACATCAAAGTTATACAAAGGATACATATAACCATACATTTTTGTTCAACTAATTCTTACACATAACATTTATTTTTCCATGTTCAGCACTCGTTTATTGTGAATAAATGTAGTCTGCTTACAAATTGAAAATAGACTGCTTTTATTAGCTCACCAGAGCACAAAGTGCTCAGGGTGAGCTTTTGTGATCGCCTGATGTCCGTCGTCCGTCGGTGTGCGTCGTGCGTCGTTCGTCGTCAACAATTTGAACCTTTAAAGTTCTTCTCCTCTGAATCTACAGGGGTCTCAGCTTTCATCTTTGGCACATAGCATCATATGTAGGTCCTCTACAAAAGTTATATAAATTATACCCCTGGAGTCAAAATTGGCCCTGCCCCAGGGGTTTTCAGTTTTCAATAGAAACATATAGTGAAAACTTTGAACATCATCTCCTCTAAAACTAGAAGGTCCTCAGCTTTCATATTTGGCACATAACTTCAACTTCAGGACTTCTACAAAAGTTATATTAATTATGCCCCTAGGGTCAAAATTGGCCCCACCCCGGGGATTTCCAGTTTTTTGAAGCTGACTACTTAAACAGCCCATGGGATCACCAGTTATGCATAGGAAAAACTTTAAAAATATTCTTGTCAGAAACTACATGTCCAAGAGCTTAGATATTTGGTGTATAGATTTACTTAGCATAACTTTATGAGTTTTATAAGTATCATAGTTCTGGGGTTAAAAGTGGCCCTGCCCTGTGTGTATATACTTCTTTACACCAGAAATTACATTCTAAAGGTTTCTCCTTAATATCACTCTTAGCTGAGACCAGTCAGTGGGTCAGTTCTTATATAATCACCCTTAGCCTGATCAGTAGAGTAGAAATTGTGTTTAGACAAATAACACACACTCATTTAAGATTGAGAAAACTGTGGATAATTCTCAAAATGCAGAATACTCTTAAAGCTTTTTTTCATACCTATGCCCTGCATTAAGCTACCAGCTATCAATATAGAGCATATCTGTTGTGAATTTCAGCTTAACTCTTTGCATGCTGGGTAATTTTGTCATCTGCTAAATTGTTGTCTTCAGCATATTCACAAGTTATCCTAACTACACACTTTCTTTCTGAGTTTTTCAGAAGTTCAGTCTCATTGACAAACAGTTCGGATATCAGATCAGGCACCACAATATGTTGGCCCTGATCTGGATCCAAACTGTTTGCATAGGTCATTAGTGGTTGGAGAATCCCACTACACACTTTCTTTCTAAGTTTTTCAGAAGTTCAGTCTCATTGACAATCAGTTTGAATATCAGATCAGGCCCCACATTATGTGGGCCCTGATCTGGATCCAAACTGTTTGCATTGGTCATTAGTGGCGGGAGAATCCCACTACACACAGAAGGTCAGTCTCATTTACAAACAATTTGGAAATCAGATCAGGCCCCACATTATGTGGGGCCTGATCTGGATCCAAACTGTTTGCATAGGTCATTAGTGGTGGGAGAATCCACCTCTAGCATCCAAAGAATACAAGTTCCAGTGGTCTAATGCTCTATCCATTCTTTCACTACATTCTTTTAGCATCATGTTCAGGTCCTCTACAAAAGTTATATAAATTGTGTCCCTGGGGTCAAAATTGGCACCGCCCCTGGGGTGTTAAGTTTTCAATAGAAACATATAGTGAAAACTTTGAAAATCTTCTCCTCTTATTGTCTGGTGAGCGATGTCAGGGCCATTCTGGCCCTCTTGTTTTTAATTACTAAGTATATCCATAAATGTACATAAAATTACGGTAGTTGTTTGGAACCTGATGAAACTCAAATTCAGAAATACAGTCTGAAGTAGAGTTGTAATCTGGGAAAGACATTTCAACAAATTGCTACCTACTTTCGCTTTTACACGACACAAACGTATTGAGCAAACGACAGTGTCGGCGACTCGGCGTTTACACGATACATAGAAGAGGCTCTATTTATAGTCTATTACACTGGAATATAATTTGATTGAATATGTGTTGAAAACCTTCTATGGATAATTCTTACTCTGATAAGCCGATAGAACCCCGTGCTTTTACGGTTTTACTTCTTGTAAATGGAAAAGTAGTAAAGTCAAGCAGGCAAAGCCACATGCAAGACGCAACCACCACCAAAACACCGATAGACAGCATGACACACACACACACACAACCACACACCCAAACGCACACACACACACACACACACACACACACGAAATGAACACAGAAAACACCAAAAGAGACACAAGAACCAGGAACAAACGTTCCACAACATGAACAAACCACAAGCACAAAGACGCAAGGCAAACAAAAGGAAGGGTGACAAAGAGAGTACCGCCTTGGCACGGTCAGCAGCAAAAACACCACTGGGGGTTTAAACCGGTTTACGGACGTCCTAACCTCACACTTCTCTCAAAGTCACCCTAGCTTTACAAATATTGTAAATAAAGGTATCCCCGCTGGACTTACCCACAACATAGATGACGGTGAACACAGGACAACATGTAAAACATAGCATAATAACTGTGACAATCCGTCAAATATGTACTCAATGACTTTGCTGAAGTCAGAGCACCTGCAGGTAAGCCGTTAAGGGCACGACAGGGAAAAATAATACATGAGTCTGGTAAGCTCATCCTTGAGTGTGTGTGTGTGTGTGTGTGTGTGTGTGTGTGTGTGTGTGTGTGTGTGTGTGTGTGTGTGTGTGTGTGTGTGTGTGTGTGTGTGTGTGTGTGTGTGTGTGTGTGTGTGTGTGTGTGTGTGTGTGTGTGTGTGTGTGTGTGTGTGTGTGTGTGTGTGTGTGTGTGTGTGTGTGTGTGTGTGTGTGTGTGTGTGTGTGTGTGTGTGTGTGTGTGTGTGTGTGTGTGTGTGTGTGTGTGTGTGTGTGTGCGTTTGGGTGTGTGGTTGTGTGTGTGTGTCATGCTGTCTATCGGTGTTTTGGTGGTGGTTGCCTCTTGCATGTGGCTTTGCCTGCTTGACTTTACTACTTTTCCATTTAGACTTGTGTTGAGGTTGGGTGCCAAAGTCAAAACACGCTGTTCGATGCGTGATACATGTGTATATGGGAAATCCGAATTTCCTTGTCATTTATGAAACTTCCTATTTCTAATTTGAGTACGGGTCAAACGGAAATGACCGAATACGACGCAAAAGGCAGTTTGATTGGATGAAGACGTAGGTCTATATGCTAATCAGTTACGAATGTGTATAAAAATGCAATCGGAAACCTCGGCTATATTCCTTCTGCTTTAGAACGCCAAGGTGTTGCGAAAACTACGGTAAAAATATTCGTTCGTGTCTGCTTTGTAGTTTATAAAAATTCATGATTTTTAAAAAGTTTATCTTGTGTAGATTAGTAGTAATTATCTTACACAGCGAATTATTATTAAATACATGTGTACATGAAGAGTTAACAAATACATGAACATTTTACAACCAGACTAGTGCAGACTTAAAGAAAACTATTTTGTCTTGCGCATGTTCACTAGACAAGTGAACTCGTTGCCGTAAAGAGACCGATTGCTATATGGCTCCAAAAGCCATAATAAAAGGGGGGTTACTTCCCTGTATGCAAATTTTTAAAGCATCTCCTTTTTTCGGACGTCTTATTGTTTATGTCAGTATGCAATTTTAGTGATAAAATGAGGTAAGCACGCGTAGTTTGCATCTTCTATGTATAACTGAACTTATATTGTTCAGTAACTTAAACTGTATGAAAATGCTGGGACAAGATGGGCGAGCTGGATTTTACCGCACTGCCACACTGAATAGGTCATATAGCGCCGGCTTTGGTATCCAAAGCCTGTTTCATGAAATATCATAACTGTTCTTTTGGTCATGTTTTCATTAATTCAGTTACCGCAAAACAATATCAGACTAGAACTATCACTAAAGGTGATTAATACCCCCCACTAGCACATATGATACAGAGATGGAATCAATGGTAGACAACTTCAGTCCGTAGTACTACCCATCAACTAAGATGTTTTTATTATACCTATCTCAGGGTCTAAACTGTAACTTAATATAAGGGGAGATAATTCAATAATGATGTGAAGAAGTAAAACCAAACATTTCAGCTGGATTTTAACAATACAGCACACATTCAAAAAAGTTCCATTGAAATGTGTGTATGTGTTTCATTTGTTTCATTTGCATTTGTTAACTTACGAAAAGGGAGATAATTAGCGAAAAGAATAGATGAGTCAAAACCCTTATAGCAGGAGCACAACTACAGATGGTGTTCAATAATACTTAAAATTCAAATAGGTTCTGTTTAGGTATGACAGAGTAAAGCTCCGGAACGCTAAATTTCCATTTGTTAAATTATGAAAAGGGAGATAATTAATTCATGCACGAAGCGACAAATCAAACCCTTTACAGGAGTTGCACAACTTTAGATTATCTTCAACTCATAGTACTGCTGAGGTATAGCAGAGGAAAGCTCAGGACAATTTCATTTATAAAAATTAAGAGAGGGAGATTATTTATGAATGAAGACTCAAATCAAAACCGCAATTGCTGGTGCACAATTTCAGATGGTGTTCAACAATACTACTTAATTAAAAAAGCAATCTGTTGAGGCATGGCAGAATAAAGCTGTGGACTAAATTTCATATATTAAAATTACGAAACGGGATATAATTCAATAACAAAATGACGAATCATAACTGCAATCGCAGGTGTACAACTTCAGATGTTGACCAACAACATACTGCATAATTCCGTTCCGTTGAAGGATGGCAGAGTAAAGTTCCGGACAAAATTCAGTCTACAGACGGACGGACAGACAGACGGGCGAGACGGACGGACGGAGTGATTCCAGTACACCCCCACACATCGTTGTGTGTGTGTGTGTGTGGGGGGGTTTATAATGAATCCTTCTTTATACAGGTACACATTTAATACCTTATACATGTAATAAGTTTTGAGAAGACCCCCAAATTTAGTCCGCCACTCGCTTCTCGAAAGCCGTGTTCAGCAGCAGCGAAAAATGTCTAGTATGCAATATACGCTGCCAGCAAATATTCATATCGGGCGAGGCGTACTTTAATTTCAAATACTTGTAACATGCATGATAGCACCATAGGCCTACATGTATGACCTTGAGCGGAAGTATTTTCTTCTTAGAAACAACCACAAAATACTATAGAATAATTGCTGTCCCACACTAAATCTAAACAGTAAATCAAATATATAACCTTATACACGTATCATTTCGTATACTATTATGCCATAGATCTCCTGCGACCTTGATATGACAAACATAATGTTCTTGTAAATTACCCTCCTCCTTTAAAAGAACAAAAGAAAATAACTGGGTTTTTTTTTAAAAGTCGTTCATATATTTTGTTGTTTTTTATCATTATATTGTATGCATTTTTGAAACCTATGTCAGGATTATTATACGTTGGAGAAAAATATCAGGCTATCAAGCAAGGGAATTAACTCTTGTAAATACGTCATAAGGATTTTAGTAACCCCATATGGGATTTATGGGGTTTTAACGTGACCTCAATTGATCAATGGAATGACTAGAATTTAGTAGGTGGAAGATTAACGCAATGAACTGATACGGGAGTACTGGACAAGTAGGCTGGGTCCTAGTCTTGGTTACCATAGCATCTCCCCTAGACATTTGTCATGGGTACCAAATTGTTCGTTGGGGTCCTCAGAACACATTTTGAGCATGCCCCCCAAAAAAGTTTGTCCCAGCTGTTTTATTTAACGGTTTCCATTGTAACCCGATATATTTTCGCAAAAAAGGTTTAGTCTGAGAAGCCTATTAATTCATGGTAATCTTCGAAAAACATTGGTTAAGAAAATGCGTCATCACATTGCTTTTAGAAGCAAAAGAAGGGCAAAACAAGAACCAAAGTAAAGCAGAGATATACAGCCTGAATATGATATTAATTTTATTAATATTCATAATGCATTGTTATGAATATTAATGAGGAAGTAAAAACATGCGTTTTTCTTTGAAAACAGGGAGTTTGTTGTTTAGTCTGAGATGCCTATTATTGCACAAGTGTTATTGAATTTAGATTTAAATTGTCCGTTGGGGTCCTCAGAATATATTTTGAGCATGCCCCCCAAAACAATTTTGTCCAAACTATATTTTAGTTGACAGTTTCCATGGTAACCCTTGGTAATTTTCGAAACTACATTGGTTAAGAAAATTCGTCATAACTTTGCTTACAGGGGCAATAGAAGGACATAACAAGAACCAAATTAAAGCAGAGACATATATGTTCAATATGATAAGTAAATTTATTAATATTCATAATTCATTCTTATGAATATCAATGATCATGTAAAAATTGCGTTTTAACCCTAGGTAATTTTCGAAACTAAGAGAAACTTAAGTGTATTAGGCCTGTCAGACTAAACAACAACGCCCTTTTTTCTAAAAACAACGCATGTTACTTCGTCATTAATATTCATAAGAATACATATATTATAATTACATATCAGATTCAAGGTATATGTCTCTGCTTTATTTTAGTTCTTGTTTTGTCCATTTATTGCCTCTAAAAGCAAAGTTATGAAGCATTTTCTTAACCAAGGTAGTTTCGAAATTTACCTAGAGTTACCATGGAAATCGTTAAATAAAACATAGTATTGGCCTACTCAAAATATGTTCTGAGGACCCCAACGGACAATTTAAACCTAAATTCAATAATACGTGTGTATTAATAGGCCTCTCAGACTAAACATCAAACTCTTTTTTTCTAAAAAACGCATTTATTTACCTCCTCATAAATATTCATATGAATGCATTTATGAATATTAATAAAATTACATACCATATTCAAGTTATATGTCTCTGCTTTACTTTGGATCTTGCTGTGTCCTTCTATTGCCTCGAAAATTAAAGTTATGACGCATTTTTTAACCAAGGTGGTTTCGAAAATTACCTCGGGTTACCATGGAAACCATTAAATAAAACAAAGCTGGGACAAACTTTTGTTGGCCTCGTGCTCATAAAATTTTCTGAGGACCCCAACGAACAGTTTGGTACCCATGAAAAATAGTCTTGCGAATGCTACGGTAACCATGACTAGAACCCAGCCTAAAGTGTTAGGTACAGATACTAGCATACAATAACTACTCTAATTGGAATATGTACACTCTTCGGCAAATAGCACAGACCCAGAGGAAAGTACTTCTTGGGGAGCCGTTTGATCAGGGTCTATATTATTGACTACTGTGGCATTTAAAGACATTTAACAGTAGTCCAATAGTCCTGGTGACATTCTCAACTGCCAATGCAATGTTCAGCTGTAACTAAAGAAACCCCCATTGCCTTTACCCTTTTTTCTCATAAACAAATTGTGTGAAATGTTGACACTGATTATATAAATTAGATGGGTTTTATAACAGGAGTATGACCAAGAACGTATTTTACCATGGCATAAACTGTATTGCAGAAAAGAAAATCCAAATATAGATTCTGAGATCAAATATAAATCCTGCATACATTTAGCACTGTACATAGTGTACAATTTCAGCTTTCTGTACAGCTGCTATTTACTCTCATTGATAGTGTTTATACATTAACTACTGTATATTATGTGTCGGGTTTGGCACACAAAAAACATCAAAAAGGTATAGAAAGTCATTAGTAATTTTGCACTTCAAATTAAATAAAAATATTGCTTCGATCAATGATGGCATTCACCCATGTTTTCAGATTGCAGTGTTGGCATGAATATATACCATTTTTTACTTTTCCATCAGTGATTCTACCAAAGACGTTGACTCTGTTTTAGCTGGATTAATATATCTGTTGTATCCAGAATTTGTAATAAAATAATGTATGTCGGCTAGTATCTTACTATGTACAAACGACATTATCAGAAAATAAATATGGTTGCCATGGTACAGATATACGGCGTCCGTGCATTAATAAAATAAATTTAGTATTACATAAGCACACGGGTATCTGAAAATGGCGTATAGTTCAAAAGAGTAAGGTATGCTTTAGAATGTGTTATTTGGTTTTCTGTATTTCAATGATTACAATGTGATTTTGTGCTTACATTTCTAAACTGGTTTGATCCTAATAATGCAGCGTCTCATCTGGGTCTAGGCAGCTGTTCACTCTAGTTATTCATTTAAAAAGAAACTGAAGAAACCCAATTTAGAAGACATTATACCCAGCGAAAAATATACCCAGCGAGCTTAAGGTTAGGGGTACTACATTACCAGCCAATAGAAGGGGCAATGCAACACTTCTGGGGAACTGGAACCGGTTTTATTAAACATCGTACGACCAAACCTAACATAACTCCTAATTGACAACAATTGCTGCTGCTGAGATAGACGAAAGTATCGCACATTCTAGAATGCACTAATTATGGTCACATTCGTATGGGCAGAAATTATCTAAGTTATAACATGCGACGATCGCAACTTCCAGATACATTGTCAAATGTTAGAACCTGCGATGATTTCCCTCAAATGAAAAGTCCCTCAAATGAAAAAGGAAATATACAGTAATAAATGTAAAGAACCAACTCAAATGAAGTCGAGCCAAACAGTTTACAGCTGTAAGTCGCTAGTAGAAGATTAAGACAGAATATATTTTCTTATATTGCAGGACAAATGTACAATGTTTTAAGCGCATTTTGCTCAGCTCATTCTCCGTCAAACGACTACCTGGTTTAAAAGAACAAATGTTTATTTACCAGCACCCAACAGCACAAACAACGATACCATTAACCCTGACTTAAGCCGGTGCTAGGGGGCATGAGTAGTGTTGCACTTTTAATTACTACTCATGAACAGACTCAATAAAACCTAGTCTGCAATTTTCTCTTTTTGCATTTCTACTTTTGCTTTGGTTTGTTTTGGTTACAACTTTAACCAACCAATACCATTCGGGTTGAATGTAACTAAACTCAGTGCTGCATTAACAATAAACACTCTATGGTTAAATCAAATGATTATTTATACAATTAGGCGAAGATAGTCAATTAAAACCATTTTCTTTAAATAAATGTCTTATTACGGCTTTGCAAACAGAATAACCTGATATCAGACGTTTCTTTCTTTCTCTTTTTTTGTCTTTTTTGTATTCTGTCTTATTTCCTCTCTTCCTCTCTTACTTTTGATGAATATACATTTGATTTATATTTTTCTTCTATAATAAAGTATAGTATAGTATATAGTAAAGTGCAGCCTCAAATTTTGTTAAGATATAGAAAGCAAATTCTCCTTCGTTATACTACGTTCTTCATATTTGCAGCTATACATATTTTGAATAATTGTAAGATTTAGATACAGATTATATGCAATTGCCTATATATAGATAACAATTGCTCATACATTTAATTGCATTATGTATCATCAAGCATGTCAAGAGTTACGCTACTACAACTTGTTCTGAATCTTGAATCCTATGGGAAGGTCTGTTATGTTCGTCTATGAAATGTTCTAGATCAGTTATAAGTTTTATAAACCTTTGTTGCACGTGCATAAAAAGTACACCGCATTTATAACTTGAGGCATAAACAATGTGTATAAATTAATCCGTTTTTCCCAAACACCATGATGCGACTACGATTACATTCGTCTCGAATCTATAGAGGATCTTACAAGAGTGTTTTTGATTATTGAAGTATCCAATAATCAAGAACACGAATGCAAGATTCTATTTATAACATAACAAACACAAATGTTTTTGAAGCCAATAATTCAGCAATAACATAGATTGTTATAAATTATCCTTACATATAGAAACGATGAATGAAAGCTGTTATTAGGTTCGCGAAGTAACTGGGACAAAGTAGGTCCACTATTTCCAACTTTTGTTTACTTACTGTCATCTTAACCAGGATCTAATTCAGACGATTCTTGTATTCTATTTATCTGTGTGAGTTTGTCATAACAAAAACCTACAGAAACACGTCAAAAAATATTGAGTTACAGTTTCGACCTACAAACACGTCACAAAATGACGTCACTGTACACAACATGTGTTTGTGTAAAGTGCGCCATTTGCTCATAGTTTAAATGAAGACCCACATACAGTACTGACACTGACACATACTGACACACACTGTCAATGGGATTTAAACTGCGCCTTCGTTTTGGTATATTAAGCCCTTCATCAGTGTTGTATTGACATGGACATTTCCATCGAGAAAAAACAATTCGATTCAAATTCAGTGAACAAAGTTTATTGAAATGGAAAGATTCAGTACGTACTGCTGCATAAAACTGTGTTGGAACAGGAGGAAGATTTTCGCGATCAGCTGTTTTAGAGTAGATCTATATAACATATTTGAAATATGTTTGTGCTGTGCTGGATTCAGATGATTATAGTTGTTGATTAACGAGATATTTCTTATAAGTATAAATCTGCATGAAAAAACGGACATGCGGTGAAGAAAATGTAAAGTTGCGGCGGCAAAGTTTTATGTAGAATGGATGGTTTGTATCAGAGTAGCTAGTATGTCTTTTATGGCATACATACTGTTAGATATATACTGACAGCGACTATAATTTGTATTATTTTATCGAAATTAAGGCGCAAGTGCCAACAGTCCTTTGCCATCTATCGTGACTCAATCGTTGACAGGTAGGTCACGGTCCACCAGTTTGTTTGTTTTGACAGCGCGTATGAATACAGTTAGGTCGTTTGAATGTTATTCGCTAGTGAATATATGCTCGTGAATATCAAAATATACATGATAGTGTTACGTCACGCTGAAGCCACGAGTTATGTTATAAATGATCTTAAATAACGGTTCATACATAGGTCTTGACGGCGAACTGATAATGCCAGTATTTGTAATACAGAACCTGTGTGAAGTTGTCATTCATTTAACCCATTTGCTCCCAGTGGATTATTCCATGTTTATATATTGGATTAGTACATTTTTTATCCAAGGGGTGTCTGACCTAAATTTTCAATTTCGTTTTGTTTTATGTTGAAATTTCTATCAGCAAACAGTGTAGACTCTGATCAGACGCCGCATTCGTCAATCTAGGATTTAGGTAGATGTTTCCTACGCATTATAATCTACTCAAATATGTATATGGCGACTGTATAGAATTATTTGCCTTATTAGCTATAAACAGTCTGTGGCTTGCTGATCAAATTCTGATAAGTCTTACTTGGCCTGTTTAGTATTTAAAATCATAAGCATTATACCATTGTTTACACAAATACAATATGTGTGTGTTAAATAGTTCGGACCCAGATGAAGCCAGTCTGCCCCTCAGCGGAACCAATACTGTCTGTACATGTGAGCAGTAGCATACTACAGACTTACCCGCACTCGGTAAACTTGTTGATTGGTTTTGTTGAGTCGTTTTGTTTCCGTTTTCTGAACCAAATCTGTATCTGCTTCTCAGTCATGTCCGTAACTTTAGATAACCTCTGTGAACGAAACAGATATATAGCTTAGGTAATCACTCCATCAAAATGTCCCTTTGTAGTTTTGTAAATAATGTAGACCCCGATATCAGAGCCGATTGATCGGGGTCTGTGGTGTTGCTTAAGAAATGATATAGAGGTCACCATGACCTTAACTGGGAAATGGTTTCTGATCAATAACTGCTCAATGGTTTGGCTTAGGATCTTCAAACTTGCTGTGATCGTTGGTCATGACCACCAGATTCGCCTATTGTTTTTGATGTAACTAGGTCAAAGGTCAAGGTCACTATGACCTTAAATTGTAAAATGGTTTCTGATCAATATCTGCTCAAGGGTTTGGATTTTGATCTTCAAACTTGCTGTGGTGTTTGGTCATGACCACCAGATAACGCTTATTGTTTTTGAGGTCACTAGGTCAAAGGTCAAGGTCATCATGACCTTAACTTGTGAAATGGTTTTTGATCAATAACTGCTCAAGGGTTCGACTTACGACCTTCAAATTTGTTGTGGATGGTCATTGCCACTAGATGATCCCTTTTGTTTTGAGGTCACTAGGTCAAAGGTCAAGGTCACCATATCCTTAACTGGTGAAATTGCTTCCGATAAATAACTGCTCAACAGTTTGGCTTAGGAACTTTAAACTTGCTGTGGTGGTTGGTCAAGGCCACTAAATAACTCCTGTCGTTTTTGAGGTCACTAGGTCAAAGGTGATGGTCACTATGACCTTAGATGGTTAAATTGTTTCCGATCGATAACTGCTCAAGGGTTTGCTCTTTCAACTTACTGTGGTGGTTGATCATGACCACTAAATGACCCCAATTGTTTTTCAGGATACTAGGTCAAAGGTCAAGGTCATCATGACCTTAATTAATAAAATGGTTTCTGATCAACAACTTCTCAATAGTTTGACTTAGGATCTTCAAATTTGCTGTGGTGTTTGGTTCTGACTATAACATGACGCCTATTGTTTTAGGTCACTAGGTTAAAGTTCAAGGTCACCATGACATTAACTGGTGAAATTGTTTCTGATCAAAACTGGTCAAGTGTTTGGTTTGGGATCTTCAAACTTGTTGTGGTGGTAGGTCATGACCATAAGATGACCCCAATTGTTTTGAGGTCACTGGGTCAAAGGTCAAGGTCACCATGACCTTAACAAGTGAATTTTTTTCCGCTCAATAACTGCTCACTGGTTTGGCTTAAGATCTTCAAATGTGCTGTGGTCATGACCACTAGATGACCTCTATAGCTTTTGAGGTCACTAGATCAAAGGTCAGGGGGTCTGGGGGTATATATGTTTTACAAACATCTCTTGTGTATTGTTTGGTTTGTTTGCGAGTAATTTTTTATGTTCCCAGATGTCAAATTTTATCTGAAGGTAGCTGGTGTTTTGGATGTTTCAAGTAAATATTTCAAACGTAATTTCCGAATTTGAAGTACAACGTATTCAACGTATAAGTTGAATAGTGTCAAGAATACTTGATCTTCTGAAAAACATTATTAATATACAAAAATAAGTTTGAAATTAATTAAATATTGGAACATTGTAAACAATAATTTAAGTAGATAATCAAGAATGTTTGTATTGTTTTACAATCTGTAATGGTATACTCAATAATTAGAATAGCTACAGATAAATTGAAATTGTTCACAGATTTTGAAATGGGAGAAAAATGTAAAAGTAGTTACGATGGAAATTGTATTGTAGACCATGCCAAGAAAAAGTACAAATCAGCAAATTAACATATATTGCAAGTATTGCAATGTTTGAATGTAATTAAAAAATGTAATCAAATGTTATTAAATCGAAATGTGGCTGTATTTCAATTTTACCCGATTTATTGTAAAACTTGTGTTGTACAGCCACTCAGATGTGTATTGATAATTCCTTATTACAGGTGTTACTTGAATGCACTGGGGCGCAACCTTCTTAGTTGCATTAGGCTGTCACTGTAATCATAGGTCATCATAGCTGACAACAAGTGGCTGTTCAATAAAGGTTATTGAAACATTGAATGGAATCATGAATAGTACCGTTTACATCTTAACTAAATAGTTACTCTACATATAATACAGAAAAATTGACAAGCAACGCATATTTGAATATTAATGTTCAGCTATGCAAATTTAAGACAGTGCATGGTTGGAAAATATGGAAAAACTAAACGCATCAAGTCAGGTTTACAGCAAAGCAGGCGTAAAGAATACCAAACTATTTTTGAAACCATTCAATTCTTATTCAACCACACCCTACAGTATGTCCATAACTATGTGTCATTTTGTTGAGTGGATTCTAATTATGGTCACACCAATGGGACTGTCCGGGAATAAGGAAGTAAACTGCACAAAATTACCCGCGAGGGTGTGAAGCAGTATATCGAAATACATAGACAGATACAATACAAAAGTGTTAAATATTTCTAAGTATGAAATCAAGATAAAACAACTGATACAACAGTAACAACACTTTCTTAAAAAAATAAAGTGACACTTGCTTGTCTTAAAATCCAAATGTCATCAATCTTATGCTTGCGCACAATATTTGATGCTGAACCCTTTACTCCATAAATACGCCTTGGGCTGTTTGCAAACAGAGTAAACCTAGATCAGACGGCTCCCACAGGAACTGTTTGATCAGGGTCTGCTCTGTTTGCTTAACCCTTTCCCTCCCGCAGGTGGCGGTGGTCTAGTGGTAACGCGCTTGACTATCAGTCCGGAGGTCCGGGGTTCAAATCCTGGTCCCTCCCGGAAATTTCAGAGACGCTTTTCCGTGTCTCCAACCCGCACATCCTCTCCACCCAGGGGTTAAAGTGGGTACCTGTGAGGGTCACTCGCCGGTACTGCATGATTGCGCCATATGTTAGCAGTGCTTAATATAGTAGGCCAATGACTCAATGACCAGGGGAGTAAATGTACAATCGGCTGAGCGGTCATTCGGACTGAAAGTAGACTATAACTGAGTACTTTACATTTTTACTTTATATACACCCTTTTACAGAGTAGACCCAGATCAGATGGCTCTTACAGGAACCATCTGATCAGGGTCTTCTCTGTTTGCTTTTGACATGATACAGAAATGACTGTTCAGTTTTTGTCAAAGCGAAATTCTCTTGAACAATTTAAATTCTAAACATTGAGCTTATAGATAGGACGTTGTTTCTTGTACATAAATATTGAACATAGTAAAGGTTAACCCTTTACTCCATGACTATACATGTACGAAATTATGACGTCATTAATACCGATTGGTTGATATGTTATAGTGATACATGAACGCATATATATAGGTATATAAGTATAAACCTTTTCAAGCATTTATAGAGTAGACCCAGATCGGATGTTTCTTGTAACACGCCTTCTTTAAATCTAATTTATTGAAAAATCAAACATGTTTCGCCAGTACGGTTCATGAGTGATATAATTTGGTTCCTATGACGTGACGTCCTGTACAGTATAACCTCTCTTAACCGGAATTCTAGTAGATAAGAATTTAGATACTTTTAGGCAGGTGGCTGCTTAATGCAGAGTAAAAGTCATGCAGAAAGCTCCTAGAGGAGCTTTCTGCATGACTTTCACCCTGCATTAAGCTGCCACCTGTCTCCAAGACCGATATTCATACTAAATTTAACGGCCGGTTAAGAGAGGTTTTACTGTATATCAATATCTGGTTGTTATCAGTCCAGTTCCTTATATATCATTCATAATGTGTTAAGCCTTTACTCCATAAATACGCCTTTCTACACATTTGCAAACTGTGTAGACCCACATCAGCTCCTATACTCCAATTAAGATGCCTAAATTACATTATCAAGAATAACTCCTTTATTCCTCAACCAAATATATACTGTGACCACTCTTTAGAAATCTTCTCGAACAGACGATTCTAAAGAGCGGTCCCAGGGTAGGTTTTGGTGGAGAAATGACGATTTAGTTTTTGGGAACACACCCTTATCTGTAGCTCTGCCTATAGGAGTCATCTGATCAGGGTATGTTCTATTTGCTTATGACATAATATACATTTGGCTCTACAGTTTCTGCTATGGCCAAAATCCCAGTCGTAATAATGCCATTGCATGATTATCTACGGGGTCGACCAGCAACTATTGGCTGCTTGTATCCAAAGAAGTTCAGTATGTTCATTCTGAAACACGTTTGTTGCACATTTCACAAAACTTTAGGATAGCTTCTAATAGTCCTTTCTGCTTTTGATATGTCCAAGTTTTTGAAAAACATCAGACTTTAGAGTCCTGCCTATCTCTCTCAGCATGTCCAACTTATTCTAATTTTCGTTTAGAATCACCATCATACAGTATTTGACCTAATTGTTTTGCCATAAACTGGTACATGTGAAAAATTGCTGGCTCGATTGTGCCTTTGGCTTACTATGCCAACACACTGCGATATCAGGTCACACAGTCTAAAGCTTTTCAACGTTCCACCACAATCTATGACCGACTACTGTTCGATCTGGAGATTAGCAAACAATGACTGCTTGTATCTAAAGTAGATTTAAATAATTCATAAAACACAAAGTCAGCACCTGAGCTGATCAAGGTTTTCATACTTAGATGAGTTTTGGGAAGTCTTGTTTGGATGATGATAATAATTTTTCATCGATTTGGTCTTGCTTTGTGGTGACAATTACTGTATTTCGAAAATGAAAGCTCTTTGTCAATAAAACAGTATTATTCTCCGTTTTGTGACAATTAAAGCAAAGCGGGCTCTGTTAGAAAACTGGTATGTCAGGTCCCAGATTGTTTCGAATCTTGTCGAAATTACTTTCCACTGCAAATATAATTAATTTGTATGATTAAAATATATTTCATATGCGTTTGGATGTGTATGTCAGAGATTCCAACTGATAGCCAGGTCATATTAGTATGTATTTATTTAGCAAAAACATTAAATGGACAATACTCGGTCACACCCTTTTACTCACACTTTCTTACCAACACAAATTACAAATAACACATAAGCATAAACATATACAATTAACATATACAAATACACATTAAGAAATCGGGTCAGCTTTAGTTGTCTATTGTTTCTTACAAGTACATGGGTGCATGAGTTCACAATAGCCAACTAAAACTCTTCCACATAATACTGATACTGTTGAATTAATGAATGACTTCAAACCAATATGAAGTAACATATATATGTGTAAATTACACTAAGAAACTATAACTCCAAAATAGCACACAGCTTATAAACAGTTCATTGGAGCACAATAATGGCACTCAGCCTGTAGTTTATAGTCCTTTAGCACACAGCTAAAACTGGTAATATGTTAAAGAGCACACAGCGTCTTTATATATATAATGTTATGAAGCACTCAGCAACACGTTAAGTATTTGCACTCAGCAAGTTCAGTTCATATGCACTCAGCACGTGGCTATAGACAATAGCATTAATGGCGCACAAAGCAACATTATTAAATATATATGCACTCAGCAAGTTAACTAAATTAGCACTTAGCTACTAATTATGGCACCCAGCCTCATGGTCACATGTCTAGCAAACATCATCTGGCACACAGCCCCATGGATAGAAATATCTGGCACCCAGCCCCATGGTTACAATATATGGCACACAGCCCACGGACTAACGTCTTACTCCAATACTATATGCACGGACGGACGGTTGCAACAACGAAGCAAACATAAGGATCCATACCACCAGCCACGCCCATTACCATAAGCCACCTATAACAAAGTTTAACTACTTTGAGTCCACTATTAAACTAGCGAGAAACTAATTGAAGGATTTAAATAACCATAAATATTAATTCCAGTGGAATGACAAATGCAATTTAACTAATAAGAAACATTTAAACTTACAGTCACAAACTGTCGATTCCCAAAGTACCATGTGCTACACACCTGGCATAGGTCTGTACCTGACAAACGCTTCAGAGTGAATGCTCTCAGTTACCTGTCTACTTATAAATACTCAACACAGACCACTGGTCAAGCTAGTTTCTACTACATACACAACTACATGTACACCTGTAACTACCCGTGCTAAACTACAGTAACCCCTCACACAACCTATAATAACTCACAATAAAAATGGATTCCTGACATATCCCCCAACTAAAGAATGAAATCTATTTCTTTTCTAAACACTGGAAATACATTTTACACTATGAGCCTTATGTACACAAAGAAAACTACATGTGTAATAAGTTCTGATCATCTGCTAACACCCTACTATTAGATTCATTTAGTCATCCTCTACGAGAACTCTACTGAGAAAATCTGCTCCAACATTTTCAGTTCCCTTAATAGCAACTATTCTAAAACGGTACGACTGTAGAACCAGCGCCCACCTCATGATACGGCTGTTGGAACCTTTCATTTTGTTCAGATACACTAACGGAGCATGATCTGTCTCCAAGATGAATTCAACTCCATAGACATATTGCTGGAATTTTTGAATGCCCCATACAACTGCAAGACATTCCTTCTCTATAACAGCGTAATTGACTTCACGAGGCAGTAATTTCCTGCTTGCGTAGCATATAGGAAATTTTCCATCAAACCACTCCTGCAAAAGAACAGCCCCAATTCCAAACTTGGACGCATCAGTTCTCAAAATGAAGATTTTCTCCATATCTGGTAACCGAAGAATGGGTGACTTTGTCAAAGCTATTTTCAATTCCTGAAATGCTTGCTCGTGAATCTCTTCCCAATGAAGAACATTAGGACAGTTTTTCCGAGTCAAATCGGTCAAAGAGACTGCTTTGTAAGCGAAGTTGGGTATAAACTTACGGTAGAACCCTACTAAGCCCAAAAACGACCTTAACTCTTTCTTTGTTTTCGGCCTAGGAACCTTTTCAATACTTGTTACCTTTTCAGTCACCGGTTTCATTTGACCCTGTCCAACATTAAACCCTAGAAAGTCTAGATCAGCGAAACCCATCAAGCATTTGGATGGTCTAGCTGTAAGACATGCTATCCTAAGTCTCTTAAATAAAGCTCTAAGGACACGCACATGATCTATCCAAGTTTCTGTGAAGACCAGGATATCATCCAAGAAGTTATCGAGATCTTCAAGACCCTTTAGGAGTTTCCTCATCATGCGACTGAATGAACTCGGGGCGGTCACAAGACCAAATGGCATTCGTTTGAATTGCCATAAACCTGACGATGTTGCAAAGGTAGTGTATTGTTTGCTACTTTCACTCATAGGAATTTGCCAATATCCTTTACTGAGGTCAATTTTAGAAAAGTATTTGCATTTCGACAACCTAGACATAATTGCTTCGGGGTTTGGCATCGGTTCCGAGTCAAAAATGGTTGCTTGATTTACCTTTCTCAGGTCAACACAAAAACGATAAGATTTATCGGGTTTGAGGACAAGAACTATAGGAGAACAATAGGGTGACTCTGAAGGTTCTATTATGTCCATTTGTAACATTGATTCTACCTCTTTTTCTATAGTATCTTTCATTGCAAATGGTAAAGGATACTGACGGCTTCTGATTGGTTCAGACGTGGTTAACCTGATTTCGTGTTCAACAAGGTTGGTCTTACCTGGTAGATCAGTGAAAACATCTTCATATTCTTCTAGCAGTTGTCTCAATTCCTTTTCTTTAGCCTCACCTAACTGTGTCCCTACCTTGACATCTTTAACATATTCTTTCTTCACCAAAGGGGGTAATATTAGATTACCAGTATTAAAGCATTCCGCTTCATTTCCATCACTCTCCCTGTCCTTTTCCTCTATCATGACAGCACACACATTCGCTATAACTCCCGGTACCTCTGGTGTTTCCCTCTCATAAAATCGTTTCAGCATATTAGCATGCTACACTCATAAGAGGAAGCTCATCACATTCAAGCTTAACATCTCTCGTTACACAACAACCAACCTTTGGTTCAAAACTGTCCCTATAACTACTTCCTCGATAACGGTTAAAACCTCTTTGACTACCTCTACTCCTTCCTCTACCTCTCATACTTGAGCCTCTACTCATTCTCTGATAATTATCGTTCCAAATTGGACCACTTTCCACCTCAACTAGTGCTGCAGCATTATGTTTAACTACCTTACAGTCCCTAATTTTGTGATCTGTCTTCCCACACCCATAACACTTTTGTCTACTATCTTGAAACTGACTGCTAACATTTGCATCAGACTGGTTAAACCTTCTACCAACAAATTCATCATACCCATGAGCCTCTACATATCTTTCTGCCTGATCAATCACCTCATTTATCTCAGTTAACTTTTTCTCCTTCAAGAACAGACTAAGATTTTTACCACAGGAATTCAAAAACTGTTCTCTCAAAATGAGATCTTTCAGCCCCTCAAAGGTCTCCTCAACTTTACCCAATTCCATCCACCTTAACAAATAGTGTTCAATACGGGCAGCAAACTGAGTAGGCGTTTCATTGTTTTCTGGTTTACAGCTTCTAAACTTTTTACGAAAGCCCTCTTCATTCAATTGAAATCTTTTATACAAAGTTTCCTTTAAAGCAGTATAATTTCTTGCTTGTTCAGGGGATAGACGACTGTATACAGCTAAAGCTTTACCTTTAAGTAATGCACTTAAATGCAATGCCCTATCAGATGGATCCCATCCAACACTGATTGCATATCTTTCAAACCTTTGTAAATAATCTTCAATATTTTCCCTACTATCATCAAAGGGGGGTAATTTGGGAATTTTGGCTTTACTCTCAGTATGACTGTGGCTTAAAGTAGGAGCAGACAAACTAGCCTTAAGCCTTTCCTTTTCTATCTCTTTCTCCATGACTTCTTTTTCTAAATTCCTTTCTCTCAGTCTATTTTCCCTCTCTTCATTTTCTTTCTGTCTATCATATTTTTGTTCAACAAATTGTAACAATCTATCACCTGAAAGACCAAGCTTTTCTCCAATACCTATCATTCTATCATAGAACTTCTCCATGGTTAGTTCTTTACAGAAAGTAAATAATACCTCCAAATAATATTATGCTTAAATAAATATATATGACACAGTAATTGGCTACCCCACCCGTACTACCAATTGTCAGAGATTCCAACTGATAGCCAGGTCATATTAGTATGTATTTATTTAGCAAAAACATTAAATGGACAATACTCGGTCACACCCTTTTACTCACACTTTCTTACCAACACAAATTACAAATAACACATAAGCATAAACATATACAATTAACATATACAAATACACATTAAGAAATCGGGTCAGCTTTAGTTGTCTATTGTTTCTTACAAGTACATGGGTGCATGAGTTCACAATAGCCAACTAAAACTCTTCCACATAATACTGATACTGTTGAATTAATGAATGACTTCAAACCAATATGAAGTAACATATATATGTGTAAATTACACTAAGAAACTATAACTCCAAAATAGCACACAGCTTATAAACAGTTCATTGGAGCACAATAATGGCACTCAGCCTGTAGTTTATAGTCCTTTAGCACACAGCTAAAACTGGTAATATGTTAAAGAGCACACAGCGTCTTTATATATATAATGTTATGAAGCACTCAGCAACACGTTAAGTATTTGCACTCAGCAAGTTCAGTTCATATGCACTCAGCACGTGGCTATAGACAATAGCATTAATGGCGCACAAAGCAACATTATTAAATATATATGCACTCAGCAAGTTAACTAAATTAGCACTTAGCTACTAATTATGGCACCCAGCCTCATGGTCACATGTCTAGCAAACATCATCTGGCACACAGCCCCATGGATAGAAATATCTGGCACCCAGCCCCATGGTTACAATATATGGCACACAGCCCACGGACTAACGTCTTACTCCAATACTATATGCACGGACGGACGGACGGACGGTTGCAACAACGAAGCAAACATAAGGATCCATACCACCAGCCACGCCCATTACCATAAGCCACCTATAACAAAGTTTAACTACTTTGAGTCCACTATTAAACTAGCGAGAAACTAATTGAAGGATTTAAATAACCATAAATATTAATTCCAGTGGAATGACAAATGCAATTTAACTAATAAGAAACATTTAAACTTACAGTCACAAACTGTCGATTCCCAAAGTACCATGTGCTACACACCTGGCATAGGTCTGTACCTGACAAACGCTTCAGAGTGAATGCTCTCAGTTACCTGTCTACTTATAAATACTCAACACAGACCACTGGTCAAGCTAGTTTCTACTACATACACAACTACATGTACACCTGTAACTACCCGTGCTAAACTACAGTAACCCCTCACACAACCTATAATAACTCACAATAAAAATGGATTCCTGACAGTGTATTAATATAACAAATCAATAGAGGTTATTACACGAGTGAAAAAGGCATCTACCAGGTGCAATATTTACTCAAAATATTGGAAGAATCAGACGTTAGTGAAAATTTAAGGAGTTTTAGGGTATGACCATTGTGACGTGATTTTGATAACGTCAAAATGATTGTTTTATATTATTCAAACATCGGCGTTGGAAAGAGCGGTTAGAGTGTACTTTTTATTTACCGGTACGTGTACTGCGCGTCTACATCGAATCAGGCGAGGATTGTCTTTGTTAAAGCCAGGGTTTGGGGACTAATCGGTATGTGTACGAGAACTCTGACAACATGTGCATCATCGGAGCAAAATTAGACATTCATCGCGTATCGGGGTTCTGTTGCTATAGATTTAAAACGATTATCTTGGCAGCAGGCACAATATCGGTTATTGGCCCGTCGCTAGGTCTGTATTGGCCAGCTCGGACAAAACGACTCCATTTTTCAAATGATATTGTAACAATTTTAATGTAAAAAGTTACTATTTATAGTAACAAAAGCAATAATTACATTTTTACTTGATATTAACTGAATGTTTATAATCGGCACTATGGACAATTCTGTTTTAATCATACTAGAAATTTTAGAATCATCTCCGTTGGGGTTTTTCACTTTGGTTAGGTAGCGGAAGGGCTCTTTGATAGGGAAAGAATGCGTTGTGAGAGCAACGATGGGGAAATAGGGGAAATTAAATATTTAGCCTAGGCGGAGTTTGGAAAATTCTGACACCACTAGGTATTTCATGTTAAAAGTTGGCAAACAGTTATTTTTTAATAATTGGAGTGTGCTGAATCCGAATATTTTGCCAAGCTATATGTTCCGTATTTAAGGTACAAAATGGCAGAAAACAAAATGGCCAACAACGAGAACTAATTCCAGCCAATCAAGGATACACTACACCGAATATCTTGGCATTACATTAAAATTGTCTGTTAAAATGTACAAACGACCAATGGAGGACAATTTATTAAAGCTGAATATCCTTTATTGCATTCAAAGTTATATCCCAAGCGTTAAGCTAAAATGGCGTTAAACAAAAAGGCCACCAAAATGCAGAAATGTGTTAATGTATTTTATAAATGAAAATGTAGTAAAGTCAAGCAGGCAAAGCCTCATACAAGACGCAACCACAACTAAAACACTGGTAGACAGCATGACACACATACACACACGAGACGAACAGAGAAAACACCAACAGACACACAAGAACTAGAGGCAAACACTCAAATAGTGTAAATAAAGGTATCCCCGCCGGACTTACCCACAACATAGACGACGGTTAACACAGGACAACATGTAAAACATGTAAAACATAGCATAATAACTGTGACAATCCGTCAAATATGTACTCAATGGCTTTGCTGAAGTCACAGCACCTGCAGATAAGCCGTTAAGGGCACGACAGGGGAAAGGTAATACATGAGTATGGTAAGCTCATCCCGTATCTTAGTTTAAGAGTATACCATCATAGAGTACTACCCCCGACCTGTCATCGTGCAAGCAAAGAGGGAAGCGTAGCTAACCAAACATACAGTGCGTTGCAATATAATAGGTTCATAACTTTTCTTCCTAAAAGTTTTAATGCGTTTAATAAACAAATCGTGAAAATGGAAATGACCCAGAATTTTCCTTAGTATGTAGAAACAGGAAACATCACATACAGAACAAACAGTCGCCCGAACAACAACACAAGGAAACAGCAAATGTACATAACTATGAAAACATCAAGAGACACACAAAGACAAAACAAACATACAAAATGGGGAAGATGGAAGTACCGCCTTGGAACGGTCAGTGACAAAAGTCACTGAGGGTTAAACCGGTTTATGGGCGCTCAACCTCACACTTATTCCATTCCCACCCTAAAAGACAAACAGTGTAAATAAACGTATCCCCTCTCCGACTAATCTACAACAACCACGACGGCAAATAAAGTGGTAAAGTGCATGTATAACGAAAACATTTAAGTGAACAAACTGTATCCATCTATCGCTATTGTACTCAATGATTGAGCTGCAAACAGAGTAACTGTAGAAAAGTAATAAAAGGTACGACAAAAACGAAATAGTACAGATATCCGACGTCCTCCTTCCCTTTCTGGATTTAAGAAGTCGCCTTCGTAGAGAACTAAACCTTTCTTGTAGGCGTACATGCAAAGAGGCCAGCGTGATTGCCAACTGTAAAAGGGTTGACAACTAAACATGCAGTATGTTGCAGTACTACAGGATCATATCCCTATAACCATATACTATACTGTAGAGCAATACAATTCATATAAGCCCATATGTTAGAATCATATACACCAAAATTAATGGACAGCAATGTTATTACTGGTAGCAGCTTGTTTCTTGAAATGCATTTAATTATTATATATAATATAATGTAGGGCAAAAAAGCTCCAATAAGCCCATCTGTTTGAATCATATTCACTAAACATTATCGGAGTGTGACTGGTAGCAGTTTGTTTCCTGATATGAATTAACCATATACTAAACTTAAGAGCAATAAACAAACTCATAAAATAATATATGTCTATAATAAAATTGGGTCCAAGCGGTCGTTTGTACATTTTAACAGAACATTTTAATGTTAGACCCAGATTTTCGGTGAAGTGTATCCTTTTTTGCCTGAAAATAGTGCTCATTAGCGGCAATTTTGTTTTCCGCCATTTTGTATCTTAAATACGGAAGATACAGCTTGGCAAACAGCATATTCGGAGTCAGCAACTTTGGCCAACTTTTAACACGAAATGCCTACTACTCTTTCATTTTTCAAATTTTCTAGAAATCCGACTAGACTATTTTCACTGTAATGTAGTAAACCCTGACCATAGACATCTTATAAGGTAGGTTTTACAAGTCTGAGGTGTTTTACCAAAATATTTCAATAATTTTGTTGACATCAGTATCACTGAAATTAGACGGGAATTAGGGGGAAATATACACTTTTGCAGGAAGGGAAATGACCCGAACAAAAACACTGATCGTTTATTATTTTAAAAGCAAACAGAACAGACCCTAATCAGAGAGCTCATATAGACACTGTCTGATATCGATCTATGCTGCTTCCAAGGGTATTAACCCTTTAACGTGTTTTTACGCATTTGCAAACAGAGTAGACCCAGATCAGACGGCTCCTATAGGAGCTGTTTGATCAGGTTCTGCTGTTTGCTAATGGTATTTAATAGACTTTTTCTTTACTTTCTTTAATGGCTTCAATGTTCCACCTTCCAAATTTCATTATAGCTATTTGTTTTGAATATGCACTAGGTATTGAAAATTGAAATAAACATGGAACAGGGAAATGTTTAAGAGACCTATTGATGGAATATCAGGAAATGACTATAAAACCAATTAAAAGTGTACGCATCATTCACCTTTTTTCACAAATACTTCAGCATATAAATCATGCTAAAGCACCTGATTGGTCAAAATTTTCTTTCACTGTGAGTGTGTATTACTAGGATAAAAACAATATACTATAGCCAGACCTTGTACAACCTTTCTACAGAGTTCAATATCTATATGTCGACAAATTTACCCTTTCTCTGTTTAATTTTCATTTAGGGATTAATGACATCATTATATTATTAGACCAATTTTTAAAAGTGCATATTAACAAAGGGCATTTTGGTATGGACAGAAACTGTAGAATCTGATCTGATCGGATTGTCACAGTTATTATGCTATGTTTCTGCTATGTCTATGCTGTGGGTAAGTCCGGCGGGGATACCTTTATTTACACTATTTGTAAAGCTAGGGTGACTTTGAGAGAAGTGTGAGGTAAGGACGTCCGTAAACCGGTTTAAACCCCCAGTGGTGTTTTTGCTTCTGACCGTGCCAAGGCGGTACTCTCTTTGTCACCCTTCCTTTTGTTTGCCTTGCGTCTTTGTGCTTGTGATTTTGTTCAGTGTTTGTCTCTGGTTCTTGTTTGTCTGTTGGTGTTTTCTGTATTCGTCTGGTGTGTGAGTGTGCGATTGGGTGTGTGGTACATACAAGACGCAACCACCACCAAAACACCAATAGGCAGCATGACACACATACACACACAACCACACACCCATTTTTCAATTGATATTGTAACATTTTTAACGTAAAAAGTTACTATTTATAGTAACAAAAGCAATACTTACATTTATACTGGATATTAACTGAATGTTTATAATGGGCACTATGGACAATTCTTTTTTTATCATACTAGAAATTTTAGAATCATCTCCGTTGGGGTTTTTCACTTTGGGGAGGTAGTGGAGGGGCTCTTTGATAGGCAAAGAATGCGTTGTGAGAGTAAAGATGGGGAAATAGGGGAAATTAAATATTTAGCCTAGGCGGAGTTTGGGAAATTCTGACACCACTAGGCATTTCATGTTAAAAGTTGGCAAACAGTTGTTTTTAAATAAATGGAGTGTGCTGAATCCGAATATGTCATTTGCCAAGCTGGTTGTTCCGTATTTAAGGTACAAAATGGGCAGAAAACAAAATGGCCACCAACGAGCACTATTTCAAGCCAATCAAGGATATACTACACCGAATATCTTGGCATAACACTAAAATTGTCTGTTAAAATGTACAAACGACTAATGGAGGACAATTTATTAAAGCTGAATATCCTTTATTGCATTTAAATATTCTGAAAATGGGTGATCCTTCGAAAACGAAAGTAAAAATGCAAAAAAGACTCGGTTTTATTGAGTCTGTTCATGAGTAGTAATTAAAAGTGCAACACTACTCACGCCCCTAGCACCGGCTTAAGCAGTATTCAATTTTCAAAACTAATAACATCAATATTAATGATCCCGAAGGACCAGAAAAAAACACACTGAGAATATATCCCAGCTTTAAGCTAAACTGGCGGAAAACAAAATTGCCACCAATATGCAGAAATGTGTTAATGTATTTTATAAATGAAAAAGTAGTAAAGTCAAGCAAGCAAAGCCACATACAAGACGCAACCACAACCAAAAAACTGGTAGACATCATGACACACAAAACACTGGTAGACATCATGACACAAATACACAAACGAGACGAACACAGAAAACAACAACAGACACACAAGAACCAGAGACAAACACTCCACCCATGAACAAAATCACAAGTACAAATACGCAAGGCAAACAAAAGGAAGGGTGACAAAGAGAGTACCGCCTTGGCACGGTGTAAATAAAGGTATCCCCGCGCGACTTACCCACACCATAGACATTGGTGAATACAGGACAGCATGTAAAACATAGCATAATAACTGTGACAATCCGTCAAATATGTACTCAATGACTTTGCTGAAGTCACAGCACCTGCAGACAAGCCGTTAAGAACACGACAGGGAAAAAGTAATACATGAGTCTGTAAGCTCATCCCGTATCTTAGTTTAAGAGTATACCATCATAGAGTACTGACCCCGGCCTGTCATCGTGCAGGCAAAGAGGGAAGCGTAGCTACCGACTGTAAAAGGGTCGATAACCAAATATACAGTGCGTTGCAATATAATAGGTTCATAACCTTTCTTCCTAAAAGTTTTAATGCGTTTAATAAACAAATCGTGAAAATGGATATGACCCCGATTTTTCCTAAGTTTGTAGATAACATCCCCTTGAAAGTCTGGTTGAGAAATGATTTGTTGTAGGAACGTCCGTAGATTGCACTTATATATACTAATGAGTGGTAAATTTCGATAATAAAATTTAGAAAAGGTTTTCCGAAGTTTGTGATATCTGTAACCTTGCTTAAGAAGTTTATCAGTTATAACTAAATTACGACTGTTAAAATCTTCAAGCAAACAACAGGCTCGGGCAAACCGAATAAGTTGAGAAATATAAACCCCGTAAGATGTAGAACGGGTCACATCTCCATATAGAAAAGGATAATTAAAAAAATAATTAAAATCTTCTCTTTTATCGTATATTTTGGACGAAACTTTATCATCTGTAATTGAAATATTCAAATCTAAAAATGAAGCTATAATGTCAGCTTGATTCGCTTTGTTTAAAGACGTTCGTTTGGGTAAATTGAAGAAATCATAGTTTCAAAATAAGGATAATCTAAATTCAAAATATCGTCTAAATACCTTGAAGTTTTATAAAAGCATCAACAATATCGGTCTGTGTATCAGGTTTTAAGCTAAGCATAAAATCCTTCTCATAGCAATACAAAAACAAATCTGCAACAAGAGGGGCACACTCTGTACCCATGGGTATACCAACAACTTGACGATATATGGTACCCCATAACGCACAAATATATTATCTAAAAGAAAGGTAAGAGATCTACAAACATCAAGGCAAGTCCACATTGTGTAAAAGTACAAAAATAAGTCATGCAGGAAACACCACATACAGAACAAACACTCGCCCGAACAGCAACACAAGGAAACAGTAAATGTACATAGGTAGAAAAACAACAAGAGACGCACAAAGACAAAACAAACATACAATAGGAGGAAGATGGAAGTACCGCCTTGGAACGATCAGTGACAAAAGTCACCGGGGGTTTAAACCGGTTTATGGGCGCCCAACCTCACCCTTATTCCATCCCCATCCTAAAAGACAAACAGTGTAAATAAACGTATCCCCTCTCCGACTAATCTACAACAACCGCGACAGCAAATACAGTGGTAAAGTGCATGTATAACAAACAAACATTTAATTGAACATACTGTATCCACCTATCGCTAGTGTACTCAATGAATGAGCTGCAAACAGAGTAACTGTAGAAAAGTAATAAAGGGTACGACAAAAATGAAATAGTACAGATATCCGACGTTCTCCTTCCATTTCTGGATTTAAGAGGTCGCCTTCATGGAGTACTAAACCTTTCTTGTCGGCGTACATGCAAAGAGGCCAGCGTGATTGCCAACTGTAAAAGGGTTCACAACTAAACATGCAGTATGTTGTAGTAATACAGGATCATATCCCTTTTTAATGAATTGTTTTATATATTTGATGAACAAAGTGAGAAAATGGGTATGTCCAATAATTTTACGAAGTTTGTAAATCACATCACCATAAAATTCAGGATGTGAAATACCGTGTCGCAAAAGTACCTTGAGATTACATTTGTACTTGCCAATAAGCGAGAGATTTCGATAGTAAAATTTAGAGAAAGTTTTTTCTTAGTTTATGGTATCTATATCCTTGTTTAAGCAGTTTTTCAGTTAAAATGAGATTTCGACTGTTAAAATCGTCAATAGATGAACAAGCTCTAGCAAAACGAATAAGTTGAGATATATAAACCCCATAAGATGGAGCACGGGGAACATCCCCGTCAAGATGAGGAAAATTTACAATATTAAAATCAAAATCATCTCTTTTGTCATATATTTTAGAAGAAATCATTCCATTATTAATTTTAAGGTCTAGGTCAAGAAACGCTGCATAATTGTCGGACGGGTTAGCTTTATTCAATTTGAGTTCAACTTCTGAATTCGAAAAGAATGAACATTGAACATTATAAGCAATGAACATTTTGTTTTCTCTGGCAAAGGTTTTTTCTATAAATTTAATCAGTTTATCCTTTATAAGATGGTGAGGTATAGTAGTATAGAGTGTAGAGAAACCGTAAGAGCTCAATGAAGAAATGTTGTACTGTTCATTTTCAAGTTTAGTTAAAATATCATTTGAGCTTTTTATGGACCAAAACACATTAATACCAAAATTGTCATATATTTTATCACAGTAACGTTTTACATGTTCTTTGATAGTAGTAAGACACGACGTTAAAAGTTTAGATAGTTTAGTAGTAGTACAACACCTAGAGTTAGCAATAAAACGCGCCTTATAGGGATTTTTATGTAGCTTAGGAATCCAGTACATAGTAGAAAGTTTATGTTGTTTTACGTTAGCATTAGACTTAAAGTATTACACATTTTACATGTTCCGTGACTATATCTTTTTCATGGGTTTGCACTGTAATATATGTTTGTGAACCAGTTAAGTCCTTCCTCAAAACATCAACATAATACAACATAATTTGAATTTTTTATGGACCAAAAAAAACATTAATACCAGAATTTTCATATATTTTATCACAGTAACGTTTACATGTTCTTTGATCGTAGTAAGACACGACGTCAAAAGTTTAGATATTTTAGTAGTGGTACAACATCTAGAGTTGGCAATAAAACGTGCCTTATAAGGGTTTTTATGTAGCTTCGGAATCCAGTACAAAATAGAAAGTTTGTTGTTTTATGTTAGGACCAGACTTAAAATTATTGCACATTTTTACATGTTCCGAGACTATATATTTTTCAGGTGTTTCAACTGTTGTATACGTTTGTGAATCAGTTAGCTCCTTGAGGCGAATTAGAATGAGAATGACAATACATTCTAGTCTACAGTTTAACACACATATTTACAGAAGGTAACATATATAAGCATCATCTAAATCCTACATATTAACATAACAAAATGCAGCCCGATGCAAGTGCGAGTTTTCGCGGGCCCACAGAGTCACGGCACTGTAGGCTGGGTATAGTCTGTATCAGCAATGTAACTGTCAGTATTGAATAATGACATTGTACTAACTCGACGATTCACCGATAATCGTGTTTCACGAATGATTCTGTTAGATAATTCTTTTCTTCTTGAAAATCATAGCAGAATTATAAATAGAAAACAATGATATTCTAAGCGTTAATGGTTGTATCTACATGTACTTATGATCTTCGAACTCATCCAAAATGCGTGCCTGGTAAAACAAGTTCTACTCGCTTTGTTGATCAATGGTATAATATGGCGGACAAGACACATGATATTCAAAATGGCGGCGATCAATTAATAAAAAAATAAATTCGTGTATAAGTGTGCATAAAACCCGCGGTATTATGAATATCTCCTCATTTGAACAATATTCGTCATACTTGTTGAAGTGATGGACCAATACAGTAACTGCTTGTCTTACACAACGGTCCACATTGGTACTTTTTGGGAAAACGTTTTTACTGATGTCCAAAGAATACATCGATATTAAGCAGAGAGGACAATTGTTCTATAATTCGGTGCAAAGAATTCAAGGAAAGAAGTTTTACCAATGATGTGTAAAGCAACATGCACCTTTAAAGCAGAGGGATCGGGAGAAATTGTGTGCAGAGCAATTGAATGAAAATACTTTAAAACGTATAAAAAAAGGTTCAATACTGACGTGCCAAGATTCAGAAGAAAGCGCAAAAGACTTACTATTACTGTGCCAAGAATTTAACGATGTATTTAATTCAACATGTAATGGCTTTGATTGTCATGCAACAACATTTAAAGATTCAAGCGGATGAAAAGTGTTCGGAATTATGGATAAAAGCTCAACGATAAAATCATAGAACAATTGCCAGGCTTACAAATCAGCGATAAAAGCATTTCTTTGTGTAAAGACTGATTGAATGTAAATCTACTTCATTTGGTGACATTGTTTTAATAGGAACTCTGATAACTATATCATTGAGAAAGTAGTAAAGCCAAGCAGGAAAAGCCACACGCAAAACGCCACCATCACACCCACAGAAAGCATAGCAATTTATACTCATACACACACATACAGTAGAAAGTCACATACAAGACGCAATCACCACCAACACATCAATAGAAAGCATGCCACACACACACACAACCAAACACACGCAAACACACGAGAAGAACACATAAAGCACCAACAGATACACGAGCACCAGAGACAAACATGAACAAAACACAAGCACAAAGACACAAGACAAACAAAAGTAAGGGTGACAAAAAGAGAACCGCCTTGGCACGGTCATTAGACTAATCACCACTGGGGGTTTAAACCGTCAAATATGTACTCAATGACTTTGCTGAAGACAGAGCAACTGCTGCAGTACAATGGAACTCTGATAACTATTTCATACATTAAACTGGAACAAGACACTGAATATGCATTTCCGTCATGCTAATTCAATCAGCTGTTTCCTTGCAAATGGCCACCGTATGACGTTATACGCGTGTAAGCATTTCTAAGAGCTATTTGTCCCTCATAAAAATCGTTTCACTCAATGTCATTCATTCGCTATTTGCAATTAAGTTGAAACATTTTATGTTTTCAAAATTATCGTTTATAACAAATATTTGAATGAAAGCTGAACACTTATGAACTTCCATTCCTCTGCATTATTCATATTGTTGCTGTATTGATAAGTTATATTTCTCGTAGGCTCAGTTGAATGTTTCCAGAGTATAAAGGTTCTGAAAGCAGCAATGTGAAAAGAGAACATTTATTCTAAAACTACTAACACCTTTTCCTTCAGGCCTTAATGATAACATTTGCCAAAGCGGCAACATTTCTAAAAATCCAAGTATCGATATTTTCTCTATATTTCTATTCGAAAACGTAAAGGTAGATCACATGGTAGACGTAGAAATGGTACTATTAAGCGTAAATTAAGTCGTAATATGTCTATTCATGATTTACATTACATTCTAAAACAAACTGGCAAACATTCTATGTTATCTTGTTTATCGTCTTTACCCATTTCTCGTCTCAGGTTCATAGACGAATAGGCTGATGAAATCAATATACGTACAGATCCGTTAATTAATACTTCTCACTTATACAAAAATACACACAGCATGTTCTTCGTCTTCGTATTGATAAAGAGGGGGTTCTCTGTCTTTGTCGTCCATTTAGCCCATGGTCGGCAGAAACGGGCGTTAATCAACACAGACAAAAAAAACGTTCATGAGCAGTTATTAATAGTGCATTAATAGTGCAACACTACTCACGCCCCCTAGTGCCGATAATAACCACCAAGTAAAACATACATTGAATGGAATGAAGCAGGAGAAAAGAAAAGAAAGTGAATAAGTGGAATGGAAAATGTGCAACTATGGCGAATGTCGGATATGTTAATATGAAAAGAATGTTACATAGTTAAGTAGCAAAAGCCCTTTCTGAATGTCAGACTAGTATTTGTCTCATCATTGCCTGAACTAAGACATTGGTCGTTTCATTTTTGTTATATTTTGTTGGATCGCGTTTAGGACTTGTCTTTTAGGATTTCTATCAAGAATGTATTGTTCAAATCTATAGCTAAGCAAAATAAATATAGCATGATATTAATCTATTTCCATCATTGAAAAGGAGTATTGCTAAATGTCAATTAAAGGGATATTCAGATATATGTTGGTTAAACACAGATATCAATGGTCGACGTCGTTCAGTTTAAGTATGATGAGAAGACATTCTGTTTGTAAGAATGGTATTTACAACGTGAGAAAAATAGTCCACAGGGAGCGCCAAATGAACACCTCATGAACACCGGAAGCACGTCATTCATTTCTTAAGAAATTTCACAAGTGTTCTTTTGAAATGATATTTAAGTTTCAGAAATGTTCTTTCTTTTTCCTGTTTAACAATTATACTAATAATTACCATGACAACAAATGTTAATAATACAAAATAAACTATAATTATCATACTCTTACATCATTGTATACTCTAAAAATAAAATTTTCACCAGTGTTGTTCTCAAATGATATATAAAATTAAAAAACAAAACAAATTCTGTTTAACAAGTATTCATGTAATTACCATAGCAACGAATGTTCATTATACAAATAAACTATAATTATCATCCTCGTACAGCATTGTGCATACGTAATGATAGATTTTCACCAGTGATGATTTAAAATGTTATTTAAGTCGCAAAAATGTTCTTTCTTTTATTTTGTTTAACTATTGTTTAACAATTATACTTATAGTTACCATGGCAACGAATGTTTATAAAGAGTGCAAAACACAGCAGCCCGCATCATAACCAGAACTCCTCGATATAATCGGAACATCACTGGCTTCCGGTTCAACATCGGATTGAATTCAAAATTCAGACTCTTACGTATAATGCCATGCACAATGAATCTCCCAAGTACATTGTCGACATGCTTGAAGTATACAGACCGCGCAGAGAGTTAAGGTCAGCAAGTAGATCATTGTCGTTGGTTGTGCCAAAAAGTCATAAGGTAAAATACGGTGAGAGAAGTTTCATGCATGCAACTCAAAAACTTTGGAATGCTCTACCTTCAGGCATTAGAGACGCAATGTCACTGGCATGTTTCAAAAGGTGTCTGAAACGCATTTTCAACATTTGTTACTAGGACAGTTTTGTTCAGAATAGGAATGGCTTTCAGCCAGCCTAATATTTTACCCAATAGTCATGTACAGTGGCAACTAAGCTAAGGATAGGAATGGCTTTCAGCCAACCTATTAAGCTAACAGTTGACCCAGTAGTCATGTGCAGTGGCAACTGAGTTCAGGATAGGAATGGCTTTCAGTCAACCTATCAAGCCAACAGTTGACCTAATTGTCATATAAATGGAATGATTTTCAGTCAGCCCATTTATTCTTATTTACGATATTGATGGGCATGGCTTTCAGTCAACTTGTCTGTATCAATTTTGTTAACCTTTTACCCAATAGCCAAACCTCCAAACCCTTATCTTACACCGATATAGGTAAGCCTTATCCGATAATCAATAACCAATATCCATGTGGTAAGCGTAACGCACTCTCACCAATACAGTTTATTGGAAATATTGGAAAATTAGTTTGAATCTGACACCTGTTCTTTTCAATCCCATATAAATGCATTTATGTTTACCATTATCATTATAGTGTAAATAAAAAGTTTTTAGGGAATTAAATTTTCTTTTTGATGGTGTATTTTTCATGCAATTTGAAGTATGTATAAGCATAATACACGGGGATAAAACGAGGCAAGTCAATATATTTTCAGAACTTTATTATAATTGAACTTAAAATCTCAGCTAAATATGTTCGGAACAGTAACCTATCGCCTGCTATTCAAAATAAAATATCATTTCCAAACAGGCTTGATCCAGATCAGAGCTGAGTAAATAATTCCTATATTCATTCAGCACGGACCTAGATCATACAGCGAGTAACTCAGCGCCGGTTCGGGATCCACGCTTGGATCGATATCAGACGCCGAGAGACTCATTTCAGCCATTAAGGTTAGATCCAGATCAGTAGTTGAGTATGATGTCTGATCTGGATCTAGATCCAAACATTGATTTAGATCAGATACCGAGTAACTCGGCTCCGGACCTGAGTCCAAAATTTATCTAAATTAGATTCTGGGTAACTGTGTGTCTGATCTGAATCCAATTGTAGATCCAGATTAGATGTTGAGTTATCCGGTGCCTGATCTGGATCTTAAGTATTGAACCCGTCCAGGTTTGGGCCTGGCTCCAAAACGAATGCCGCCACCTGAAAAAATAATAATCGGAAGACAAATTTCATCTGCATGTTCACTGAACTAAATGAAATCATGAAATTCCGACACATATAAAGTATGCTATTTATTGTTCTTTGAAACATTTTCCGTTTTTATAATGCATTATAATACATATATTTTAATACATGAATTAAAGAATATTCATTATCATGGAGTTTTTCATGTAAATAGTTTTTATAATGCATTTGAGTCGGGCACAAGGAAAATGGAGAATGCGTTGCATTTCAAACAGTGTAGACTCAGATCAGCTGCATCTCACACGCAGCATCTGCTTCACACTGTTTGAAAATCACCAGAATATATGCATTATTTATTCATGTGGCCCAGCAAACAGTGTAGATCCTGGTCAGATGCCGCATGGGAAAAGCGGCTGCTGATCTGGGACTACACTGTTTACAATCTGCCAACCCACTTTTCCTGATATCTGTCTTATTTGCATTCATTATGCATTAATCGAGATTTAGAATAGTTCCTGATCTGAGTCTACACAAATTCAGTTTTTTGCATTATGGTATCTTTATTTATTAAATTAATTTTGATGTAGATGAGACGCCACGTAGCTTGTCATTTCATCCAGATCTAAACTGAATGGCGCTTATGAACGAATTATTTGTTTTATATCAATTCAGACAGTTTGGATCTCGATAAAAAATATCGGCGTCCACACGAGATCCTAACTGTTTGACATTTATGAATGAAATCCCAGACAGGATTCGTTTGAATGGTTAAATTGGTTGATTAGCTAAGTTATTTGATTGATATTGCTATCTACCCTCTAATCGGATTATACTTACGAAAGTTTTATTGCCCAATTTCCGCCGGTGTGTTTTGCGGTTGACAACGGGTTCTCCATGTGTTATTTTAGCCCCAAGGCAAGTCGCGCGTGATTTATGGAGTTCCGAATAGTCATTGGTCAATTATATTTAACATATTTATATTTAGAATTTGACCTTGGCGACAGTGGAAAATTTTCGTGTAATAATTTATCGGCAAAGTTCGTACTTTCAGAATAATGACGAATAGTATTATACCCATGTCTTACGATGATCACCGAACATATAAAAAGAATATACCACTCGACTTCAGCCTCGTTTTTTGCAATATTTTTCTGTAGTAACACTATTTTTAGATTTGTGATTTCAGAAGATATATTAACACACTTTAAATGTGTAGACATCCAGATAAAGAAATTTAACAAGAAAATTGAGATATTAGCAGGTAAACATTGGACTCGCTCAAACCCGCTTATACACGGTAATGGATAGACCCGTGCTTAGCCGCTTCTATCAGGGAATAAGCAAAGTCGCGTTATCTCGCTTCTATCAGGTGATAAGCAAACTCGCGCTTTCTCGCGCGTATAAGGTAAAGGGTTAATTAATACAGATTATTCTAATTTGTGATATTGATGAGCATGGCTTTCAGTCAACTTGTCTGTATCAAGTTTTGTTAATACATATTATTCTAATTTGTGATATTGATGAGCATGGCTTTCAGTCAACTTGTCTGTATCAAGTTTGTTAATACAGTTTATGCTATTCCTTGCTGATAGTGATTTCATATCTATTGTATATCTTTTGCATATCTTTCACTAACCGGATGGAAAATCATGTAGTTCCTTCCGGCTAGTGATTTCATATATATTGTACTTTCATATATATTGTCATTGTCTGGATAGATAATCATGCGGATCGTTCCGGTTAGTGATTTCATCCTGGTGAAGCGCTTTTGAACGCACATATCCAGTGTGAAAAGAGCACTACATAAATGTGGTATAATAATAATAATAGCAATAATAATGTTAATAATAATAATAATAATAATAAAGATATGTGCCAATCAAACACCTTATATGTTTAAAAAAAGAAAGGGTTTTTGACACAAATAATGAGCCGAGTCCAGTAATTATCTTTCAGTAAGTATCGGTATTCTAAAGTACATGTATACATATTGTCGAGCCAATGTCTACCTCAAGGTCATTCTCTTGAAGAGTTTTCGTTTGTCTGTATGTTAATTCCAGGGCTGTATTTGGGGCTAGTATGTGTTTCAATCCTTTTGGTACGCCAAGGTAGAGGCCAAGAGGCCTGAGGATCACTCTGAAACGACACGGACAAATGCGTTTAATCTAAACAACAACATTCAATTTAAGTCTTAAAACACTAATATTAAATGTAAAATTAAGTTGTCCCTGTTTCATCACCTTCTGACAGATCCAGAACGATTCGGCAGATGTCAATTCTGGCTCGTTTCACAATATAGAATTATATTAAACTAACTACAGTTACGAATGAACACGTTTCAATATGTAATTTACTATTTCCATGGAATCTACTAGATGATTGACCAAGTTTCATTTCTGAAACCAGGCCAATACTATTGAACAGGAATACTTTCGATTTAAAGAATTTAACTGATATATTATAAACGTTTTTGAAAACCTGTTTGAGATCTGACTATGCGTTTCTTAGTTGAAGATATTTAAACTACAAAAGGAAGATAAGTCTCGGGAATGACTTTTGACAATAGTACTAAATAACTTGATAGACGATCATTGTAGAATAGTTTCGAAATCGTAGTTTCTTAAAACATTTTTACTATTACGATGTAATTGTTGTGAGAAAATTTATCCCGTTCATGGCAATATTTTACAATATGACAGTTTTAAGGGAATCAGTGGATAATAAGCGAAGTTTAAAGTTGGACCGGTAGTTCCTTGTAATATTGATTTTCACTTGGAAGGCATGACAACTATACCTTTTCACGGCTACATTCATTTGAAGGCAGCTGGTTGAGGACAATTCATGAATTATTCCTTTAGGTTCCACACTTTCGGGATTATTCTTTAACTAAATATAGGAAATTGAACAATGAACGTAGAATTGTTTGCCATATCAGAGAAGGTAATATCATATCGTTATTATTGAAAACGTAGTAAGGTCAAGCAGGCAAATATGGAAAAATAGTCAAACAGGGAGAGCCACACACGGAATGACACCGCACCAACACCATCTAACAAGAAACGGTAAAGCCACAAGACAAAACATAACAGGACGCATATGAAGACGAAACACATTAAACATTAAGCATATTAAACAACAAAATTGACCGTAGGCTGAAAGCAGGAGTGCCGCCTTGGAACGGCCAGCAGCCAAAAACAATAAAAAAGGGCTACTGGGGGACTTAAACCTGGTTTACGGGTACCCAACCTCGTCCTTATCCCACTTTCACCAAAGTCAAAATGTAAATAAAATTCCCCCTCCAGACAACACCACAACATGCATAACGATGTCTGCCAAAATGAAAATGATTTGAAAATAAACGTTAGTGGTAAACAAGCGACGTCATCATGTAAATGACGTCATAATTTAAAAGTACGGGAAAACTATTTGAAACACTTCTACACCGACATTTAATAAAAGATAAAAGCCACATACAAGACGCAACCACCACCAAAATCGATAGATAGCATGTCACACACAGAAATACAAACCCAAGCACACCCACATACACGACCTGAACACGACATTAACAAGTACTAGAAATAAACATTCCTAACATGAACAAAAGCACAACGAAACTAGACAAACACGCGTAAGGGTGACAAAGATTGTACCGCCTTGGAACAGTCAGTGGAAAAATAACCACTGGGGGTTTAAACCGTATACGGACGTCATAACCTCACTTATCTCCAAGTCACCCTAGCTTAACAAATAATTGAAATAAAGGTATGCCATAATCAAACAGAATAGACCCTGTGAGGCGGCTCATTCGGGGTTCGTATGATTTGGGTCTACTCTGTGTGTATGTTGTTAAAATCTAATATATGAAAGAAAGGGTTACACTAAATTGATTTGAATTTTTAAAACATTACCACTATTTCAAAAGCTAACCCTTGCAAAATGTACATCATGTACTCACTATACTACCGTTAAACGTGTAAATATCATGGTGGAATAGGTGAATCCACAACATTCCTAAGTTTAAATTGTCTATCAAATCAATTCAGATTAAGGAATACTGACGCAATTTTGTATATAGTAGAACCTGTCTTAAGCGGCCATCAAAAGAGGTCTCATTATTGGTCCCTTAGACAGATGGTAGCTTAATGCTGGTCAAAAGTAATACAGAAATGTCATATAGGTGCTTTTGGCATTGACTTTATCCTGCATTAAACAACAATCTGTATTTAGACTCCTGTGTTCAATAGGTTAAAGGTCATTTATACTTTCGTTATGTTCAAATATATCATATACGTGTATTTGCCATTGAATAAACAAAATAAACATAATCAAAGACGCATATGGGGGATCTAGGATCGTAATATATACTGTTAGAATTATTTAGACAGTCACATTAATTGATGGCAAACTTTAAGAAAACTGAATACCGCTTAAGCCCGTGCTAGGGGGCGTGAGCAGTGTTGCACTTTCAATTACTGTTCATGAACAGACTCAATAAAACCGAGTCTGCAATTTTCTCTTTTTGTGTTGCAGTTTTTGCTCTCAGGGGATCACCTCACTTCAGAATTTATAATCTTCACAACAAGAGGTGTTAAGTGCTTGTGTGGCGGCCGTAAAACGTCGCCCCGTACTTCATTCTCAGTGTTGTTATACCTTCTGATCCTTTGAGATCATGGATTTCAGTACTTCTTGTTCTGAAAATTGAATACCGCTTAAGCCGGTGCTAGGGGACGTGAGCAGTGTTGCACTTTCAATTACTGTTCAAGAACAGACTCAATAAAACCAGGTCTGCAATTTTCTCTTTTTGTGTTGCAATTTTTGCTCTCGGGGGATCACCTCCCTTCAGAATTTAAATCTTGATAAAATAACATATTGGTAATTTAATATTGGTAATACAATAACCATTATATTGCATGTTACATGTGTATTTCTTTCAACTTTTGCAAAATCCTATAGCTGACGCTTTTGTCAATACCAAATTCATCAGTAGTCTGTAAAGATGTAAATGAATTGAAAGTTTACATAGGTAACACATTAAAAGGTGATATGAGAGTAGCATACAGAGTAAATCTAACCTGCATCACATGTTCAAACATATTTCGATGTACTGGGCGAAGGTCTCTTTCAATCCATATAATGGGTCTTTATTAATGTAACAAGAAATATGGCAAAAAACTGAAACAGTAATATATCTTAGGTATAAGATATATTCATGAGTAAAGTACATGTTATCATATAGTTGATATCTCAATCAGGGAATAAAAGTACAAAAATGAGTCATGCAGGAAATACCACATACAGAACAAACACTCGCCCGAACAGCAACACAAGGAAACAGCAAATGTACATGGGTAGAAAAAACAACAAGAGACGCACAAAGACAAAACAAACATTCAATAGGAGGAAGATGGAAGTACCGCCTTGGAACGGTCAGTGACAAAGTTAACAGTACAACTGTCAATAGTTTTCATGGTTCGTATTGTTTCTGGTATTTTATTCCATATTGAAGGTCCTGAATATAATATACTTTGCTTAAAAGTTCTACTTTTGGGCGAGGTATTTTATAATTTATTGAACTTGATGATCGTAAACTGTTGTAAATTTTCATTTCGTTTTCGAACATATTGTTAATATCAGTCGGAACTAATCCGTCAGATACTTTAAACATAAACTTAGCCTTTAGCAAAATAACCTTGTCAGAAAAAGTCAGGTAGTTCATTTTCTCTAATGATTGAGACACAGATACGTAATTTGTACTACCAAATTTTGTAGGCTCTAGTTTGTAATGGAAATAATCTATGGACACTGCCTGTATTTGAACTTCCAAACAATATTTCAAACATCTAAATGAGGTTGACTGTAGGCATTATAAAATATGATTCTAGAATGAAGTGAACATACCATTTGATTCTAGATAATAACAATATATTTGTTTAAAGCGTTCTTCTTACTTTATTGACATGGTCATCCCATTAAAGATTTTCATTGAAACTTACTCCTAATATTTTTTCTCCCTTGGATGACTTAAGAACAACATTTTTAACTTCCTTGAGAACTATTTGTAAGCCGTGCCCTTTTAGTACTTTAGTTTAATCAGTATTTGAATAAAACCATGTTTCAAGATTGTTTAAACAGGTTTGAAAGTTTCTTTCTACAGTTTCCTATGAGTAATGGGAATCATACATAGTAGTGTCATCTGCATACATGTCAGTTTTGCTTACTTTCTGCTGACAGTGAAAGAGGCAAATAGTTTATAAAAACTAAACACATAAGTGTGCCGAGGATGAGGAGGTGATTTACAAACTGCGTAAAGTTAATGGACACCAATTTTCTCACTTTGTTCATTAAATATATTAAAATATTCATTAAAATGCATCTGATCCTATAGATCTATAACCTATAACATGTCTGAATGTCAACCTTTTACAGTTTGCAATCACGCTGCCCTCTTTTCATGTACGCCGATAGTACTATATGAAAGCGACCTCTTAAATCCGGAAACGGAAGGAGGACGTCGGATATTTGTCGTACATGTTATTGCTTTTCTACAATTACTCTGTTTGCAGCTCAATTATTGAGTACACTAGAGATAGGGGATACGCTTTGTTTCACTTATATATGTTTTTTTACATGTACGCTACCGCTGTATTTGCCATCGCGGTTGTTATAGATTAGTCGTAGAGGGGATACGTTTATTTACACTGGGATGGAATAAGTGTGAGGTTGGGTGCCCCTAAACCGGTTTAATCACTAACTGTTCTAAGGCGTTACTTCTATCTTCCCCTTATGATTTGTTTGTTATGTATTTGTGTGTTTCTTTGTATCTTTTATATACATGTACATTTACAGTTTTTGTCGTGATGCTGTTCGGCGATTGTGTGTTTTGTATGCTTGTTTCCTGAAAGACTCATTCATGTAATTGTAAATAGCATAAGGACATGTGGTCCTGAAATTATTATTTAAATGACCTTAGAAAACTAGAGTTATGGTGCTTTGTTTGCCTAAAATGTAACTTGTTTTGTCTGTCCGTAGCCTTTTCTCAGACACTGTTTTTCTGTAACACTTTGTGTAAATAATGTACAGGCAGGAAACACCACACAAAAATCAGCCGCCCGAACAACAACACAACACGAAAACAGAAACTGTGCTAATGAAACACAAAGTGACGCACACAGACAAAACAAACAAACAATAAAGGGAAATGGAAGTACCGCCTTGTAATTGTCAGTGACAGTAGTCACTGGGGGTTAAACCGATTTAGGGGCGCAAAGCCTTACACTTATGCCATCCCCACCCTAAAAGACAGTGTAAATAAACGTATCCCCTCTCCGACTAATCTACAACTACCGAGATGTGGTAAATTGCACGTAGAACGGAAACATATTTAAGTGAAACAAACTGGTGCATAAAGACATACGGCCCTGGAAGTAGCATTTACATTGCTCATAACAAACTACTAGAGAAGAGCTATGGCCTTTTGTTTACCAAATGTAATGTTTTTTTCAGAAACTGTTCGGAATTTCACCTGGAATATTGAATATTCGTTAGATATCATAATGTAAAGCGGCCCTGCAAAATATCATTTACATTAACCATGGGGAAAAGAGTTATGGTCCTTTATGGTAGTACTTTATTATGGTAAACTTTTAAAGAGGAAGTCCCTACAATGGACGCATATCTTCATTAATATAATAAAACTTGGGATTTGTTTTGCTCAGTCATTATTATGAAGATTGTCAATTTGAACTTATATCGAAAATTGCCACTGTGATACATAATAAACCGACTAAATCAATACTTATAGTTTTTGTCCTACAACAAAAAACGGACGGACGCGAATAGTGAAAACATATACGAAACTAAACCCCAATACGAAAGAACTGGAACACACGGGACTAAAGGCGGGGTCGTCGATATCCAACAATTGGATGTTTTGTCATTTACAACGTTTATCGGATAGGTTTTCATGCAATATACTACTTTTCATCATATAAACAAATTAGGTATTTTCGAAACACATCGAACTTAGGGACTTCCCCTTTAAACCAAGTAACGGGATGAGCTTACGAGACATATGCATGACATTGTCTCTGTCGTCCCGTTACCGACTTCCCTGCAGTTGCTTTGACTTCATCAAAGTACAAAACTGAGTCATACAGGAAACACCACATACAGAACAAACAGTCGCCCGAACAGCAACACAAGGAAACAGCAAATGTACTTAACTATAAAAACATCAAGAGACACACAAAGACAAAACAAACATACAATAGGGGAAGATGGAAGTACCGCCTTGGAACGTCAGTGACAAAAGTCACTGAGGGTTAAACCGGTTTATGGGCGCCCAACCTTCTCACACTTATTCCATCCCCACCCTAAAAGACAAACCGTGTAAATAAACGTATCCCATCTCCGACTAATCTACAACAACCGCGACGGCAAATAGAGTGGTAAAGTGCATGTATAACGGAAACATGTAAGTGAACAAACTGTATCTACCTATCGCTAGTGTACCCAATGATTGAGCTGCCAACAGAGTAACAGTAGAAAAGTAATAAAGGGTACGACAAAAATGAAATAGTACAGATATCCGACGTCCTCATTCCCTTACTGGATTTAAGAGGTCGCCTTCAGTCTTTGAGTACATATTTGACGGACTTCCACAGTTGTTGTTTTACATTATCCCCTTTACATTTTTCACTATGTTGTGAGAAAATCCGGCGGGGTAATCTTTATTTGCACTCTTTGTTACACTAGGGTGACTTTGAGATACGTGTGAGGTTAGGACATTCGTAAACGGGTTTAAACGACCATTGGTGTTTTCCACTGATCGTTTCAAGAAGGTACGTTCTTTGTCACCCTTACTTTTTTTGTGTCCTTTCTTTCTTGTGTTTGTTGATGTTGAAAAATGTTTATCTTTTGTGTTTGTGCGTTTGTTAAAAGTCTTAGGTGTTAATCCCGCGTGTATGTGTGTGTATGTGTGTGCACATGTGCGTGTGTGCGTGTGTGGGGGATGCGTGCGTGTGTGTGTCTAGTTGTGTCTGTACGTGACATGCTTTCTATGTTTTGGGTGGTGGTTGCGTCTTGTGTTTTGTCTAAATCATAACTCAGACACTGGAAGTCTTTTCAATGAAAGGCTGTGTAAATGTTTGGTACTGAAGTATCACTCACATTTACCCTTGATCACCAGAGTTATAGGTCTTATCTTCTGGAAAACTTACCTTTCTTTTAGATAATATATGTGTGCGCTATGGGGATACCATATATCGTCAAGTTGTTGGTATACCCATGGGTACAAATTGTGCCCCTCTTGTTGCAGATTTGTTTTTGTATTGCTATGAGAGGGATTTTATGCTTAGCTTAAAACCTGATACACAGACCGATATTGTTAATGCTTTTAATAAAACTTCAAGGTATTTAGACGATATTTTGAATTTAGATAATCCTTATTTTGATACTATGATTTCTTCAATTTACCCAAAAGAACTGTCTTTAAACAAAGCTAATCAATCTGGCATTAATGCTAATCAATCTGACATTAATGCTTCATTTTTAGATTTGAATCTTTCAATTACAAATGATAAAGTTTCGTCCAAAATATACGATAAAAGAGAAGATTTTAATTTTAAAATTGTTACTTATCCTTTTCTAGATGGAGATGTGCCACGTTCTACATCTTATGGGGTTTATATTTCTCAACTTATTCGGTTTGCCCGAGCCTGTTCTTTGCTTGAAGATTTTGACAGACGTAATTTAGTTATAACTGATGAACTTCTTAAGCAAGGTTACAGATATCACAAACTTCGGAAAACCTTTTCTAAATTTTATTATCGAAATTTACCTCTCATTAGTAAATATAATTGCAATCTACGGACGTTACTGCGACAAGGCATTTCTCAACCAGAATTTTATAGGGATGTTATCTACAAACTTAGGAAAATTCGGGGTCATATCCATTTTCATGATTTGTTTATAAAACGCATTAAAACATTTAAAAATCCTATTATATTGCAACGCACTGCATGTTTGGTTATCGACCCTTTTACAGTCGGTAGCTACGCTTCCCTCTTTGCTTGCGCGATTACAGGCCGAGGGTAGTACTCTATGATGGTATACTCTTAAACTTGGATACAGGATGAGCTTACCAGATTCATGTATTACTTTTTCCCTGTCGTGCCCTTAACGGCTTACCTGCAGGTGCTCTGACTTCAGCAAAGTCATTGAGTACATATTTGACGGATTGTCACAGTTATTGTGCTATGATTTACATGTTGTCCTGTGTTCACCGTCGTCTATGTTGTGGGTAAGTCCAGCGGGGATACCTTTATTTACAATATTTGTAAAGCTAGGGTGACTTTGAGAGAAGTGTGAGGTTAGGACGTCCGTAAACCGGTTTAAACCCCCAGTGGTGTTTATGCTACTGACCGTGCCAAGGCGGTACTCTCTTTGTCACCCTTTCTTTTGTTTGCCTTGCGTCTTTGTGCTTGTGATTTTGTTCATATGTGGAACGTTTGTCTCTGGTTCTTGTGTGTCTTTTGGTGTTTTCTGTGTTAATTTCTTTTGTGTGTGTGTGCGTTTGGGTGTGTGGTTGTGTGTGTGTGTGTCACGCTGTCTATCGGTGTTTTGGTCGTGGTTGCGTCTTGTATGTAGCTTTGCCTGCTTGACTTTACTACTTTTCCATTGATCATTTTGTCCATCTGGTCAACAATTCTTAGGCAAGCACTTGTTTTTGCGGGGGATATAAATTCAACAAATTTGTTTTATTTGTATCTGACATATTGGTTAACTCCTATTTTCTTGAAAATATAATAATAATCAAACTCTGATATGCTGTAAGTTTAGGCCGTCCATAACAACTGACCGTTCCAAGGCTGTACTCTCTGTGACACCCTTACTTTTTATATATGTAATGTGTCGTTGTACTGGTGCGTTTGTTAATGATTGAAATGTTTATCTCTTCCACTTGTGCGTTTTTTGATGTTTGGGGTGTTCATCTCTTGTGTGTGTGCGTTTGGTTTGGCACGTGTGTGTGTGTGTTTATTTGTTTGTGTGTGTGTGCGTGCGTGTGTGCATGTGTGTGTGTGTTTTTCATGCTTTCTATCGTTGTTTTGGTTGCGTCTTCTGTGTGGCTTTTCCTTTTTGACTTTCGTCTATGTTGTGGGTAAGTCCAGCGGGATACCTTTATTTACACTATTTGTAAAGCTAGGATGACTTTGAGAGAAGTGTGAGGTTAGGACGTCCGTAAACCGGTTTAAACCTCCAGTGGTGTTTTTGCTACTAACCGTGCCAAGGCGGTACTCTCTTTGTCACCCTTCCTTTTGTTTGCCTTGCGTCTTGTGTGTCTTTTGGTGTTTTCTGTGTTCATTTCGTGTGTGGGTGTGCGTTTGGGTGTGATGTTGTGTGAGTGTGTGTGTGTGTGTGTGTCATGCTGTCTATCGGTGTTTTGGTAGTGGTTGCGTCTTGTATGTGGCTTTACCTGCTTGACTTTACTACTTTTCCATTTACTGCCTTTTCATTTTCTACCTTTTCATTTACCGATTCGTTCAAACTAGTGGCCGAGTGTCAAAAACACTGAATGAGCTGCCGAGTCCCACTGATATGCATGAAATTAAAACGAGTTCAATTTATTTATTTCTCCACCAAACCCTATGTTTTGAGCACTCTTCCAGACGCTGTTAAAGAGTGGTCACAACATAGGGTATCGTGGAGAAAGGGCGATTTATATATTTGACTACGCACTTTTATCTTTTGATCTGCAGGGTCACACATTTAATTTTGTAGATTTGAAAACTGATATAAATGAAAATGTAGTCGAGTCAAGCAAGAAAAGCCTCTATGTTGTAATAATGTGGTCATTAAACATATTGCCATACACATACACCTTTTGCAAATAGAGAAGACACATATCTTGTAGAATCGTTCTGATTATATTCTTCTCTGTTTCCTCATTGAATAATATAGATTTTATTCGAATGTTTCTGACACGGACGGACAAACATTTATACACGATTTATAAAGCTTCAACAATTCTTAGTAGTAGTATTATTATACCGCATTTATATAAGGCTCTTTTCACTCTGAATATGTGCGTTCAAACGCGCTTTACATGAATAATAATAATGAATAATTTTCATGTAAAAAGAGAAAATTGCAGAATCGGTTTTATTGAGTCTGTTGATGAACAGTAATTGAAAGTGCAACACTGTTCACGCCCCTAGCACCGGCTTAAGCGGTATTCAATTTTCAGAACAAGAAATACTGAAATTCATGATCCCGAAGGATCAGAAGGTATAACAACTCTGAGAATTAAGTACGGGGCGACGTTTTACGGCCGACACACAAGCACTTAACACCTCTTGTTGTGAAGATTATAAATTCTGAAGGGAGGTGATCCCCCGAGAGCAAAAAATGCAACACAAAAAGAGAAAATTGCAGACTCGGTTTTATTGAGTATGCTTACAGAATGTTTAAAACAAATAGAATTTAAGATAGAGATATTTAAATTATTGCTTTTATGAATATGCATTTGGTAAATGACCGAATAAACGCTTGATATGTTAAAGTCGCACGTAAACTATGGTTTCACTATGTTTGGGATAACCTTGATGCAGTGAATAGAGTAAAGGAACATGTATGAAAGTACAAAAATGAGTCATGCAGGAAACACCACATACAGAACAAACAGCCGCCCGAACATTAACACAAGTAAACGGCAAATGTACAGAACTAGAAAAACGTCAAGAGACGCACAAAGACAAAACAAACATACAATAGGGGGAAGATGGAAGTACCGCCTTGGAACGGTCAGTGACAAAAGTCACTGGGGGAATTAAACCGGGGTTTGGGCGCCCAACCTCATACTTATTCCACCCCACCCGTAAAGGCAGTGTAAATAAACGTATCCCCTCTCCGACTGATCTACAACAACCGCGATGGCAAATACAGTAGCTCGCATTTAACAAATTTTCTAACTCGCCAAAATACACCTGAACTTCAAACCTACTAGCATGGTAATTCTTATATAGCTGTCCTCGACTACCTTTTATGAATTCCTAGACATTATATACATGTAGATACGTATTATATCAAACCCGCTGTAAATTTGTTATTTTCAAAACTATTGTCAAGGTAGGAGTAGTATTTCTTACCAATATCTTACCTTTCTGTTATGTAGCGGGCAACAAGAAATGCCACTGCAAGGACCAGTGACCAGTTCAAGTCCAATAGTTTTGGAAAGTAGCCCTCTGCCCCCGGATGATTTTCCAAATCCTTCCATGTCCAGTTCATGTTATCAGGAAACCAAAGACTTTCATCCCATATCCATTCAAACATGTTTCCCTTTGTTTATTACTGTTATAAATACAGTTCTAGATTAAGATATAATGTAGTTGTTATTTTCCTCTTGCCTTCTATACACACGATGTCTGCGTAATCTCCACTTTTCACTTAATTCTGATTCTTTCAAGGTTCTGAGAAACTATGGATCGAGTGTCAAACAGCTTATATCCTTATGAAACGCGTAAAAGCCAGTTAGCTCGCATCTAGCAGCAAAGGTTTAATGTCAGTGAAATGGATTAAACGCTTGCCAATTCAAATATCGTATTCGATGTCACTTGCAGTAAGCTTATTAATTCATTATAGTTATACGAATAATTCAAGATAATATTTTCAAACAGCTTGGATCCAGATGATATTAACTTGGCGTTTCTCCAGAATCCAAACTGTTTAACACTCTTTGTCTTTTTTAAAAAAAACCACACACACATAGAAATGCATTTTGATAAAACTAACTTAGCTATGCCTATATATATGCTTATAACATCAATCCAGAGCGTACAGCCGATCTATTTGATACAAATTGGATATAGTTTATATTGGTACAGAGATGTCATTGTAATTCCAATCCAGCGATGTTTAGTCGAAACCGCCGATCTGATTGGCTGATATTTACATTCATTTCTCAATGAACGATCAGATCTGGCTCTTTGCCATTATTATATGGTTTACATGAAGTTGGTAACCAGTAGCCGATACTACATCTTTTTTACTGCGTAATACTATAAGATCTATTTGTAAATATACGCTATTGTGACCAAACAACAATACATAGTTTGAAATTATATTTTGCAAAGACGTTTTTAAAACAATTCACGTAATCCACTCGCCACTCGCCACTCACACTCCTATCAATCACTTAAACTGAACTCCCTACGCTTGGTGTAAATGAAAAAGTAGTAAAGTCAAGCAGGAAAAGCCACACTCAAAACGCCACCATCACCAAAACACCTACAGAAAGCAATCTATACAGAATTTATATACAATCACAAATACTACACATACAGGAGAAAGCCACAGGCAGCATGCCACACACACATATACACACAACCAAACACGCATACCAACCAATACCTGAAACTCACTACATTGTGTATAACACCTGAAAGTCACTACACGTACTTCTAAAACAGATATAGTAAAAATGATTCGATAAAACAGTATAAAACAGCCTTAATAGCATGCCGTGCGGTTCAAATGTTGAGAATTCTTAAAACTAAAAATGTGCTTTTAACCGTGAGAGTCACTACATCTGTCACGTGACCATGTTGGCGCACCCCGGAGACCCACTACAGCTTTAACACACATGCAACCCGCTACATTTACAAATACACATGCAACCAACTACATTTACAAACACACATGCAACCCGCTACATTTACAAACACACATGCAACCCACTACATTTACAAACACACATGCTACCCGCTACAGTTACAAACACATATGCAATCGGCTACAGTTATAAATACACATACATCACTTTACAGTTAGAAACACACATGCAACCCGCTACCGTTACAAACACACATGCAGTCTGCTACAGGTACAAACACACATGCAACCCGCTACAGTTATAAACACACATGCATCCCGCTACAATTTTATATAAACACACATGCAACCCGCTACAGTTATAAACGCACAGATTTGTGTTTATAACGCGCCCGCTACAGTTTTATATAAACACGCATGCAACCCGGTACAATTACAAGCACACATGCAACCCGCTACAGTTACAAACACACATGCAACCCGCTACAGTTACAAACACATACGTAACTCGCTACAGGTATAAACACATAATTTTTGTGCAACCCGCTACAGTTACAAACACATATGCAACCCGCTACAGTTATAACACACATGCAGACCGTAACAGTTATAAACACACATGCAACCCGTTACAGTTATAGACACATATATAACCCGCTACAGCTATAAACACACGTGCATCCCGCTACAGTTACAAACACACATACAACCCGCTACAGCTATAAACACACATGCAACCCGCTACAGTTACAAACACACATGCAGCCCGCTACAGTTATATATAAACATACATGCAACCCACTACAGTTACAAACACACATGCAGCCTGCTACAGTTATATATATATATAAACACACATGCAACCCGCTACAGTTTTATATAAACACACATGAAACCCGCTACATTTAAAACCGCGTGAAACCCGCTACAGTTAACACACATGCAACCCGCTACATTTATAAACAAACATGCAACCCGCTACAGTTATAATCACACGTAGCTTATACATATTTTATTACTCATACTAGTTACAGTTGAACACAGTACGTATGTACATTATACCACTATCAAAATCAAGTAATAGGGTTAGACCATAAGTTCTAATAACACCAGTTAAGGTCCTCCCCATTGTATAACCTTTGTCAATGCTGGTAGTGCTTTACAACTGCACCATTCAGTAAGATTTAAAGAATTACTATCATAATCGGTGAAGAGTCAAGTAACTGACGAGGAAGAGGAAAGGAGAAGAAGAAGACCATTACCAAAGTGTTCATGCACTAGAACTAGGTTACGTGTTTACCATCTGCAAATGTACATGTTCCACTATTTGAATCGTTTAGTATCCTTTATATGGTTTTGTACTTCTGTGAAAAGAATTAGATCATCAGTGACAGACAGATCAGTAATTCCAAAAAAGTAACTTGTTACAACTCATGCCTAGTTTACATTTGCCCAGCGATGAGTTAACGGGGCCCGAAGACTCGTCGTAAGGTCAAAACCGCACAGTCTTCATACGGTCGCCGTACGATTTTCTTACGGATTCCCGGGCGTCATAGCCTCTACGATTTGTCAAAAAAACAAGTTTTCAAAAATCGCAAGCCCGCAGCCCGTAAACACGTGGTTACAGGCATCGTACGGGCATTTTCGGTGTACATGTAGCCAAAATAATCGTTCGGCGACCGTACGGTTATCGCAAGATCACCGCAAGGCTGCCGCTCGGTGTCCGTGTGATACCCATGAAACCGTACGGACATCGCACGGTCGTCCTGCGGCAACCTCACGGCGACCGCACGATGGCCATGTGGCGCTTTGAGATTTCTGATGGGTACGTATTTATTTTACACGTCCTGCATTAACAACCCCGCTGGTCTCCGTATGGGCTCCGCGCGGGCTCCGTACGATTGTCTTATCCAAGCGGAGACCGCACGATGACTGCACGGAGATCGCACGATCTCCGTACGGTCGCTGCTCAGTCACCGTACGGATAAGCCGCGATCAGTATACACAAATAATTGTACGATGATCGTAGACAATGTAGACAAAACATCAAACTCAAACAACCACGACATATCTGTAACCTAACACACGTAGAATCGATATCAAAACCGACTCAAACAAACCTGAAAAGTATATTTATTGTAAGAACACGACAAGAAATGGGAAAATTCCAGGAATCAAGTACATGTAAATATAAACCGAAATACGGGGCGTTTGCTGCACTGCATAGCAATCGGATATTAACCCTTACCCTGCCAATATGCCATATGCAAACAGCTTGGATCCTGATGACACACCGAGTGACTCGGCGTCTCGCCCGGCTCAAAGCTGTTTGACACCCAGTCTCTGTTTGTTAGTTCTACATAAAAAGTCATTTTGTGGAGCTTTAAAATGAAGCATACGAGAGTTTGCCCATGCGCAGACTTTCATAGCTGGATAAGGGTTCACACTGCTCCTCTTTTGAAGATTAATTTGGTGACTTTACATGAGTGTGTTTAAAACAAACACTCACGGTGTGCTGATGCAGGCATATTTTATACAGATGCCGAGTACAGAACTCAATCAAATTGACCACATAACCGAAACGGGACCGAATCCAGTCAAAATCTCTTATGGCCGTTTTAGAACGCTGCAAGTTTAGTGTGACAGCGAGTTATTCGACGTCTCAGCATGATCCAAATTATTTGTGACGCCGAATGTATTGCGTAACAAAATGGATATACAGGTATAATACATACGAATCAACCGGCACTCCACAGAAGTGAACCGGAACCGGAAAATGAAGGTGTTTATATGAGGGAAAAGGTTAAAATAACGCAGGTAAACTAATAGTGTGTATAGACTATAGACAAGGTACGCACCGTACCGATCTACTGAAAACTCTTATTTCTCAGTAAAATTATTTCTTGTTGCAACTCATTAGAATTACTTCGGAGAGGCGATTCTAATGAGTTGCAGCAAATGAGATTTTTACGCTTCTTTTGTATACAGCTCAGATGTCGTTATGATTGCAAACCTTGTAAACTTCTCTGCGGTTGGCGAAATTGGAAAGGATTAATTCATTCGGCTTACACATCAATAATAAATTTCAGAGCTACAGATAAAGGCACCCAAGTATTAAAATCGTCATTTCTTCACCGATCCCTATAGGCCTACTGTGGCCACTCTTTTAGAATCGTCTCGGAGAGTGGCCACAGCATAGAGTTTGGTGGAGAGATAAAGGAGGTATTCGTGAAAATGTTTAAATTTACACAGCTTATCTGGACATTAAGTCATTTGCACCATTCATTTAGCAATGATTTAACACTTTACCTGATAAATATTCACGCTTGAATCCGCCCATTGCGGATTTTACTTAAGTTAATTCTTGAATAACAAATATAATAAAATAATGAAATGTATGAAATGTGGAATATGAAACATTGTGGTCATTTTAGAAACTACAGGAACATACATATCAAATTATATTAGCAAACAGAGCAGACCCTGATCTGGGTCTACTCTGTTTGCTGATGCGTGAAAATGCGTTTATAAATATGAAGGAAAGGGTTAAGTCGATTACGAATATAGAAGCGCGAATCCCGGAATAGACTACGCAACAAGCGATATTTGTCAGCATATAACTCGACAAGTTCAGGGATAGTTTTCTCTAGCCACTTTGTTTAGGTTACAGATTCCACGCATTTGTGTGTTACTGAACTTATTCTTAGTACTTTGAGCGAACGGTCATCCGCCGCATTTAATAAATATGTATATGTATATATTTTTCTCTTCCTACACAAAAGAACAATCGTAATGTCAAATCGGGCTGACCTATGTATCATCCAGATCCAAAGTGCTGCCAAAAGTATTCGCGAAGTCACTCGTGTCATGGTGCGTTAAAGGGATAACTTATATTCTAAATTATATTCGAATTTTTCTGCAGCTGCTGGACAACTTTGACAAGACTAGAAATGCGCGCTTCCTTTAACTCGCTGGTTTTGTCATCAGGTTCGGCGGAAACCCGGCCATAGGAGCAGGTTTTGCCCCCCCCCCCCCCGCGCCATTCGACTCTAACGTTCTTTCTCTTTCGTTTTCCTTAGTTTATTTCAATTTAAACGAGAACAAGAGATAATTGTAAAACATGTATACTCCCAGATTCCATGATCTAGTGACCTCACAAAACAATAGGAGTCATCATGTGGTCATGAATAATAATCACTGCAAGCTTAAAGATCCTAAGCCTAACCCTTGAGCAGTTATTGAACGGTAACCATTTCACAGCTAAGGTCATGGTGACCTTGACCTCTGACCTAGTGACCTAATAAACAATAGGAGTTATCTAGTGGTCATGACTAATAACCGCAGCCAGTTTGAAGATCCTAAGTCAAACCATTGAGCAATTATTGATCGGAAACCATTTCACCACTTACGGTCATGGTGGCTTTGACCTTTGATCTAGTGACCTAAAATCAATAGGGGTCATCTAGTGTTCATGACTAATCACCACAGCAAGTTTGAAGATCCTAAGCCAAACCCTTGAGCAGGTATTGATCCGAATTCGTTTCACCAGTTAAGGTCATGGTTACCTTGACCGTTGATCTAGTGACCTAAAAAACAATAGGGGTCATCTAGTGGTCATGACTAAAAATCACAGCAAGTTTAAAGATCCTAAGTCAAACTCTTGAGCAGTTATTGAAGTTACGGAACCCATTTCACAGTTAAGGTCATAGTGACCTTGACCTTTGACCCTGTGACCTAAAATACAATAGTGGACATCTAGTGGTCACGGCTAATCACCACAGCAAGTTTGAAGATCCTAAGCCAAACCTTTCATCAGTTATTGATCTGAAACCATTTTACCAGTAAAGGTTATGGTGACCTTGACCTTTGACCTAAAAAACAATAGGAGTTATCTAGTGGTCATGACTAATAACCGCAGCAAGTTTGAAGATCCTAAGCCGAACCATTGAGAAGTAACTCATCGGAAACCATTTCACCAGTTAAGGTCAATGTGACCCTTCCTTTGATCTAGTGACCTCAAAACCAATAGGGGTCATTTAGTGGTCATGACTAATCACAACAGCAAGTTTGAAGATCCTAAGATCCTAAGCCAAACCCTAGAGCAGTTATTGATCGGAAACCATTTCACCAGTTAAATACGGAAGATACAGCTTGGCAAACAGCATATTCGGATTCAACACACCCAGATTATGTAAAAGCAATTGCTTGCCAACTTTTAACACGAAATGCCTATTGCTCATTCATGTTTCACAATTTCTAGAAATCCGACTAGACTAGCTAGGCGGAATTCGGAACATTCTGACACCACTAGGAATTTCGTGTTAAAAGTTAGCAAACCGTTGTTTTTACGTAATTTGAATGTGAAAATTCCGAATATGCCGTTTGCCAAGCTGTATATTCCGTATTTAAGGTACAAAATGACTGAAAACAAAATGGTCGCCAACGAACACTATTTCCATCCCCACAAGGATACACTACATCAAAAATCTTGGCGTAACACTAAAACGTTCTGTTCAAATGTACAAACCACCAATGGAAGACACTTTATTAAAGCTGAATATCCTTTAGTGAATTCAAAGTTGTATCCCGAGGGTTAAGCCAAAATGGCGGAAACAAAATGGCCGCCCGAAACTCTTAATGCAGAAATGTGTTTTATAAACGCATAGTCATTTTCTTCTTATATGTGTTTGATTCAACACTAATTGTACTCTGACTGCGGAAAAAATAGTTTTTAGCTAGTTGTTTATCTCCCTACACTGACATTCAAATAGTGTCGGTAAATTAGACCATCCCTTCTCAAGCACATTGCTGGCCATCGCCAATTAAAACAAAACATGTAAGAAAGTGATGGGACTACATTTAAATGCGTTAACTATAAAAAAAATGTAAATATATTTGTATTGAAAACTGATTTAGACAGATAAATGGAACTAGGATGTTTATTTCTTAACAATACTTCATATTTTGTTTATATTAATCATATCCGAAACAGTCTATGTTTTCGAGGGATATTGAGTGGGCCGGGAAAAGCAGAAGGCATCTTCATTTAGAAATCCGGACCGAGAAATAGAAATTTACAATATCTTCACCATCATCATCTTCATATTCAGTAATCGCAATAAAAATCAAATAAACCCATCTGTTAGAATCATATACACAAACATAAATGGAGAGAAAGGTTGTTACTGGTAGTATTACTATTCCTGAAATATATTTAATTAACTTATATACTATAATGTTGAGCAATAAAGCTCCAATAAGCCGATCTGTTTGAATCATATACACTAAAAATTAATGGAAAGCAATCTTGTGACTGGTAGCAGCTTGTTTCCGGGAATAGATTAAATGAATCCATATACTATAATGCAGAGCAATAAAACTCATAAAATCTTTTTCACGCTTTTGCAAACAGAGTAGACCGAGATCAGACACCTAATGTAGGAGTCATCTGATCAGGGTTTGCTCTGTTTGCTTATGAAATTATAAGAGATCTGGCTCTACAGTTTCTACCAATACACATACGGTATGCCATTATACAAATTCAGGTAATAAATATTCATGATGTCATTATATCCTACATGGATGCTCTACAGGGAAATGAATAACTCTTTGGATTTTCTCTGATTACCTGCAGTGCGTTCATGCAGTTTAAATCCAGATCAAACGCCATAAATATTGGGTCTGATCCTAGGTCCACACTACTAGTCACTTTACTTCTGCAATTGTTAAGTTATTATTTTACGTAAAAAATCAGGTGAGATTTGAGATGCAATTTTTAATAAATATACGTACTACGACAACTGTAATTTATTTCATTTAGAGATTCAATATTTTGTTTCTAAAGTTGTTGAAAGCACATATATGGTATTACTTCTATGACAGATTTGGTTCCTTCATTGCCGCGTTAATATCTCTATAGTGCAAATTGGTCCATTGCTTTATTATAATTTAATGACCGACACTACATGTATTACCCTCTATTTCAGTAGCTAAGTTTAAATTACTATTTTGCAGTTACAAATTATCGCCGCTTGTATTATAAGAAAGTATTTATCTTCTTTGCTTTTTGTAACAAAGACTTACGAAGGTGACAGATAAATTTCTGTTAACATTTCTATTGAATAGTATTAGATTGCCCTGTGTCAGTTTGTTCCATTTCCCAATACAGCAGTACACATTTAAATACTTTTCAGCTTTTTTCACCAAAATGCTCTATCTCCAAAGTAAATATTTTTACATTTACAAATACTGTCTGTCAGTACGAACATACATAATTAATAATGAGAAATAATAAATGCACGATCCGTTAAATTTAACATTCTGCAAGCTGTTTTCTCCAAAGCTGAAAATGTTAGATAGAGCATTGTTCCACCCGGGCGACGAAATGGAGTTATTAGCATTAAAATAAATAAGTAGTTGGTACTCTTTTTCAGATTTGAGATCGCTAGGTAGGACTGATGCGGTACATTGACAAACATACTGATGTTTTATTGGTTAAATATTAAGTGCTACATTTACAGGAGTCCCTAAATCGTTTTAGAATGCATCTAAATAGCATATAAGAAATACCAATTTAAAACAAATCAACATTGGAGGGTACGCCCCTCTTGTTCCCACAACACCGCGTCTCTGCGGTTCCAAACTTCAAAACTTTCATACGCATCTGGCTATAACACCGAAGTATTTCACACACAAAAACAGAAACAAACATTTCCTAGGAGAAATATGAGAGTACTAGTACTGCCTTGAAACGATCAGTAACATCAATGTGATTAATTAGCAAATGTGTTATAAATTAATACGTTTATTTACATTATACAGAAAATAATTGGTTTGTAAAAGTACAAAAATGAGTCATGCAGGAAACACCACATACAGAACAAACAGTCGCCCGAACAGCAACACAAGGAAACAGCAAATGTACATAACTATAAAAACAACAAGAGGCGCACAAAGACAAAACAAACATACAATAGGATGAAGATGGAAGTACCGCCTTGGAACGGTCAGTGACAAAAGTCACTGGGGTTAAACCGGTTTATGGGCGCCCAACCTCACACTTATTCCATCGCCACCCTAAAAGACAAACAGTGTAAATAAACGTATCCCCTCTCCGACTAATCTACAACAACCGCGACGGCAAATAGTGGTAAAGTACATGTATAACGAAAACATTTCAGTGAACATACTGTATCCACCTATCGCTAGTGTACTGTAGAAAGGTAATAAAGGGTGCGACAAAAATGAAATAGTACAGATATCCGACGTTCTCCTTCCATTTCTGGATTTAAGAGGTCGCCTTCATAGAGTACTAAACCTTTCTTGTCGGCGTACATGCAAAGAGGCCAGCGTGATTGCCAACTGTAAAAGGGTTCACAACCAAACATGCAGTATGTTGTAGTACTACAGGATCATATCCCTTTTTAATGAATTGTTTAACAGATTTGATGAACAAAGTCAGAAAATGGGTATGTCCAATAATGTTACGAAGTTTGTAAATCACATCACCATAAAATTCAGGATGTGAAATACCGTGTCGCAGAAGCACCTTGAGATTACATTGGTACTTGCCAATAAGCGAGAGATTTCGATAGTAAAATTTAGATAAAGTTTTTCTTAGTTTATGGTATCTATATCCTTGCTTAAGCAGTTTTTTTGTTAAAATGAGATTTCGACTGTTAAAATCATCAATAGATGAACAAGCTCTAGCAAAACGAATAAGTTGAGCTATATAAACCCCGTAAGATGGAGCACGGGGAACATCCCCGTCAAGATGAGGAAAATTTACAATATTAAAATCAAAATCATCTCTTTTGTCATATATTTTAGAAGAAATCATTCCACTATCAATTTTAACGTCTAGATCAAATATTCTGAAAATGGGTGATCCTTCGAAAGCAAAAGTAGAAATGCCAAAAGAGAAAATTGCAGACTCGGTTTTATTGAGTCTGTTCATGAGTAATAATTTAAAGTGCAACACTACTCACGCCCCCTAGCACCGGCTTAAGCAGTATTCAATTTTCAAAACTTATAACATTAAAACTAATTATCCCGAAGGACCAGAAAATCAAGACACGCGGCATAATTGTCGGACGGGTTAGCTTTATTCAATTGGAGTTCTTTAGGATAAATTGTAGGAATCAGAGCTTGAAAGAAAGGGTTATCGAAGTTAAAATATCATCCAAATAACATCTTCTGGTGATTAAGGATTCAAACGCAACATGAAATCTCTCTCATTGCAGTACAAAAACAAATCTGCGACAAGTGGTGCACAATTCGTACCCATAGGAATACCAATTACCTGACGGTATATAGCATTCCCATAACGTACAAATATGTTATCCAAAAGAAAGGTTAGTGCTTCACAAACTTCTGAGCAAGTCCAATTGGTGTAATATTTCATTTGCTCGTCAGTAAAGAAAGCTTTTTCAGCATTACATGCCAAGAATGATGTTTTTTTTTAAAAAAAACTCCCCAGGTTAGTATATTCTATGATAGCAGTTCATATTCTACGGGAGGGGAGTCCATATTATATGTAGAATATGGACCGGGGAGTACCTTTTCTACGTCGAATATGGACTGGGGAGTACAGATTCTACGGGAGTACAAATTCGTCAATAAACCGGCTGAAAACGGGGGTGTTTCTCTACCAAGCAGATGGGACAATCTCTTGGCTCAAACCTGATCCAGCAAGATTTCTGCCCCAACATCTTATTCTGTGTGCACATTGTTGTAGCTTGGGTTGGTTCAGTGAAGAAGAAGGGGTCAAACCACCTGTTCCAGAGGTTGAAATTGAAATGTTGGAATCCAAACACGAAGAGGCTATCAGAAGGGTGATAATACACTGTATTGAATGAAAACTATCAAATACATGTGACTGCTCAAGATGTTGACATTTATGTATTCCTCATAAATGGAAAAGTAGTAAAGTCAAGCAGGCAAAGCCACATGCAAGACGCAACCACCACCAAAACACCGATAGACAGCATGACACACACACACACACACAACCACACACCCAAACGCACACACACACACACACACGAAATGAACACAGAAAACACCAAAAGACACACTAGAACCAGGGACAAACGTTCCACAACATGAACAAACCACAAACACAAAGACGCAAGGCAAACAAAAGGAAGGGTGACAAAGAGAGTACCGCCTTGGCACGGTCAGCAGCAAAAACACCAAAGAATGTCATGCAATAGGCTCCGATTTAAAGCTGGTACTTCTAAAAAGAAAATGTACATCCCATTCCCTATCATTGTAGAGCAACTCCCTTCGGTGAAAATAAACATGAAACTTTACCGGTATTTCAGGCACCTACGGGATGTGGTGACCTCATATATTGGAGGACATAGCAACAAAAATGCTGATTTTTGTTCCCTAGAGGATTACAACATTTTCAAAGATCTGATTAATGGTGAATTGAAAAACTCATCTACAGGGTATACGGCGTGTCCAATAAGGACAATCTAAATGAGGCATTATCACAGATGTTCGTAAAATCACTTTCTCCTGATTGCCTACAAGTGATGCTCTGAGCTTCCATTTCAATCTCATTCATTATCAAGCTGCAGTCTTGAGGCAGGCTCATAAATGACGACTAGATTTGCTTTTCTAGGAAGAAATCGGACCGAATTTGGAAGAAAGCTCACTGTTTATTTTTTTTTATTGAAGCTACCGGCAGTTCCTGGATCTTGTATGAAACTTATCTCCTACAAGTATACCACAAGGCGCATGTTTGCACTTTGCAAATACAGGAATGCCCGTATTGGATAATATGAGTCACAAGTATAACATTTTGTGAGATATTCAGGTTGTTACGCAAAATGTATACAATTTGACAAGGTTAGTTATGAAGACATGAGCTTGCGCATTTGTATATGCAATCGTATTTATATGTTTTTTGAATATTGTATACATGTTCATTTTAAGGAATTTTTCAATGTATTTGTCTCAAAAAGGCCAAACAAGTTTAGCATCAGTGCAAAGTTATGCATGTTTTTGATGTACAAAAAACACAGGCGATGCCAACATGAGACTAGCATTAATTTTGTTCTAGACTATAAACACGCCCTGATGATTATTATACGTCTCTCTCTCTCTCTCTCTCTCTCTCTCTCTCTCTCTCTGTATGTATGTGTGCTTGCACGCACACATGCGTGCCTGTGTGCATGCTTGTGTCGGTGACTTGTTCTGTGTTCTACTGAATAGATATTTCAATCAGATGTATTTTCCGTTTTATAAAAAAATATCAGTAAAAATGTCCCACGTGTTTGTTTAATAATTGATCATATGCGACCATTTCGTTTTCCACCATCTTCCCATTATAACTATATGTTTACCATACAGTTTGGCAGGCGGCCAACGTTTATAAACCCTAAACTATTTTCTATTACCTTAAATCAGTCTTTAAACAATGTCGATTGTACTGCTATATAGAACGTGTATAATTGTTTGGCTGCAAACAGTGTTTACTGGCGGCCATTTTGTTTTACCGCCATTTGGTTAACCTTTTAGATATAATTTAGAATGCAATAAAAAGAAATTAAGCTTTTAAAAACTGTCTTCCATTGGTCGTTTGTACATGTTAACAGAACACTTTAATAATGTTTCACCCAGATTTTCGGTGCAGTGTATCCTTGTTTGCCTGGGAATAGTGATCATTGGCGGCCATTTTGTTTTCCGCCAGTTTGTATATCAAATACGGAAGATACAGCTTGGCAAACCGCGTATTTCGATTCAGCACACCCAGATTATGTAAAAACAACTGTTTGACAACTTTTAACACGAAATGCCTACTACTCTTTCATTTTTCACAATTTCTAGACATCCGTCTAGGCTATAGGCTATTGCTGAGTTATATGCTGACAAATATCACCTATTAAGTAGTCTATTCCGGGATTCGCGCTTCTATATTTGTAATTGAATTAACCCTTTCCTTCATATTTATAAACGCCTTTTCACGCATCAGCAAACAGAGTAGACCCAGATCAGACGGCTACTATCAGAGCCGTCTGATCATGATCTGCTCTGTTTGCTAATATAAGTTGATAGATATGTTCCTTTAGTTTCTAAAATGACCACACTGTTTCATATTCCACATTTCATAATAATTATTTTGTTCACGAATGTTCATTAGCACATGCTCTACATCGTCGCTGTGCTATTAACCAATAAGGTTGCGAGATTTCAGGGCGTTGGCTTCAGTACTATATTGCGTAAATTTCTGTCTATTTCATCGATAAATGACAGCTGTCAATTTATCGGTGAAAAAAAGTGTTGACTATGGAAACAGGGCAAATACAGTAGCAACCTTCTAAAGCGAATCACTAAATACAATTTTATTTGTTTGATCAACTAGGATAATGTAATAGTTCTTTCAGAGACAAAGCATGACTATAGATCAGTGTAAAAGTTCTTTCAGGGAAAAAGTATGACTATAGTTCAATTTTCAGTTCCTTCCCACCCTTGATTATTTCAACACAACCAACGCTATCGGGCACTTCTATTCTTAATACACCGAGGGTCACAGAAGTGTTTTCCTTGAATGCAGACCTGGATTCTGCCGAAACATTGTCCTTGCTTTCCGACAAGGTAGCGCTGGTTGCTGTCGATGTGGCTATATCTGCATGTTCTCTCGGACGAGGCGGCTGAAGAGCATTGCTGATATCTTGTAACAGTTTTTTGTCTTCTCTTTGATAAAGCTGAACAGCGTTGCTACAGTGACCACTCCTGCTTTTTACACTTTTATCAGCAAAGCCTTTATTGTACAAAGTGGAGCAACTGGTGACTTTGCCTGAGTGATTTGAAATATTTCTACCGCTCGTGTCAATATTTGCGGCAGAAAACATACTTTTCATGTACTGTCCTAAAGCGTTTACACCAACAGCTTGTGTGGAGAATTTGATGCATTCGGTAGAGCTAAGTGGGCGCCGGTAAAATACGTCGTGAGTTGGTATTAATGATAGGTACCTTTCAAAGAGAGCAACTACACATCTGGGATTGTCAGGTTGTGCATAGTGTTTTATCAGCTTTGGTTCAACTTTCCTATGGTCAAGTCCTCCTTGAACATTTTTACAAACACGACCAGTAAACGACATATATTTACCGACTTCATCACTTCCAATCTTGAATTGGTCGACCTGTAGATTACGATGTTCATCCATGCCAAGAAACCCAAATAACTTGCAGTTATAAAAGAAAACTGCATAACTTATCGCACTGGATGTCATTTTCGAAAAAACAGAATTCCATAATTTGTCCTCATCCTCCAAAGATATTGGATCCGCACGTTTTTTTCCGAACCTTTCATTCTTTCATTCTACTATCCATACTTTTCCGGAAATTCATGAATCCGGGATCATCTTTCTTAAACATGTTCACATGTCGGCCATTTTCACGCATGTTCCGTTGGATTGCAGACATAATGTTTGTCAACGTACCTGTTGGATATGCAGTTCCATCTTTCCGCCTTATTTCCATCACCAACCTTGATAACCAATAATCCAAATCTTCAAGAGTAGCCGTTGTTATATCAAGCGGCACACATTTTCCAGATAAAATTGTCTCCATCTGATTGTTCCGGTACTCGGCCCACTCTCTATAGATTCGCATGCTCCAAGAATTTGCCTGTTGGGTTTTGCGCGGAACACGATCACTTATGCGCTTTGTTAACTCTGCATCTGACACCGATTTTGAAAAACGTGAAGTGGAACATGCCTCGCGCTTGAAGAAAAGAGCTTGGGTTGGGATATTAAGATCGTCGAAATCGTCTGTATTAAATAGGTCCTCAACGCCATCGAAAAGCACGTTAAAATTCATTGTTTCTTCCGCCATGTTTCAACAAAGAATGAGGATAGCGCCAAAACTTGTTTATTTCATTTACCGAAACGTCAGTTCATTACCTGATCGAACCGCTTCAACCAGTCAGTATTGTTTTGCTTTGCAACTTTGCAATATTTGGCGGGAAAATTGACGGCGACGGTAGAGCATTGTGCTAAATAGCTCAGAGCATGTTTATTTCATACAACAGAATAAAGTCCTCTCGGCGCGTCCCGCGCCTCGAGGACTATATTCCGTAGTATGAAATAAAAATGATCTAACCTATACGTAGGCATCAATATTTGAAATAAACATAGAACAGGGAAAGGGTTAAAGGATCCGGAAACCGTCGGTAAGGTTCGGTCTAACCGTCAAGGTAATTACTATAGACCGGCGCTCGCTTCGATGACCTCGTAGGACCCATCGAGTCTAACGGGACCCCCGATGACGTAGGGAGGCAATCCCCCGATGGCCCCACCGTGGCGCAATCCCACGATTAGGTCATCGCGTCACTGTTATACATCATAATCTCTCAATCTCCCAATTTGGGTTAGATAGGTTTTGCTATAATTCCGTCGTTTTACGCAAACCCTGTCGAGCAATCAGGATGTGGTATGTTTGTTGATATGTTACATATGCAATAAATCTCTTTACTTTATTATATGTGTTATTCAAGAATTAACTTAAGTAAAATCCGTAATGGGCGGAGTGAAGCGTGAGTATTTATCAGGTAAAGTGATAACGCATTGCTAAATGAATGATGCAAATGTTCAGATAAGATGTGGTGTAAATTTAAACACTTTCAAGAATAGCTCCTTTATCTCTCCGCCAAATTCTATACTGTGACCACTCTAGAATCTTCTCCTCGAAACGATTCTAAAGAGTTGTCACAGTAGGCCTACATGTATAGGGATCGGTGAGGAAATGACGACTTTTAGTACTTGGGTACCTTTACCTGTAGCTCTGAAATTTATTATTGATGTGTAAGCAGGGTGAATGAATCGTTCCCAATTTCGCCAATCGCAGAGAAGTTTTACAAGGTTTGCAATCACAACGACGTCAGGGTCCATGCTTATAAAGCTTTTAGTTGAGTCTGAGTTTCGTTCTCAAGCTTTTGACTGGTCAGATTTGAGTTCTCAAGCTTTTGATTGGTCAGATTTGAGCCAAAGGCTCAAATCTGACCAATCAAAAACTTGAGAACGAACTCAGACTCAACTAAACGTTTTATAAGCATGGACCCAGAGCTGTGTACGAAAGAAGCGTAAAATCTAATTTGCTACAACCCGTTAGAATCGCCTCTCCGACGTAATTCTGATGAGTTGCAACAAGAAATATTTTTACTGAGAAATTAGACATTTCAGTAGATCGGTACGTACCTTGTCCATAGTCCATACACACTTTTAATATTTTTCCTCATATAAACGCCTTCATTTTTCGGTTCCGGTTCACTTCTGCGCAGTGCCGGTTGATTTAAAGATATCGTATACATGTATATCCATTGTGTTACGTAATACATTTTGCGTCGCAAATAATCTGGATCAAGGTGAGACATCGAGTAACTCGCTGTCACACTAGGATCAAACATACTTGCAGCGTTCTAAAACGACCATAAGAGATATTGACTGGATTCGGTTCCGTTCCGGTTCTGTGGTCAATTTGATTAAGTTCAGTACTCGGCATCTGTATAAAATATGCCTACTTCAGCACATCGTGAGTGTTTGTATTAAACGAACTCATATAAAATCACCAAATTAATCTTAAGAGGAGCAGTGTGAACCCTTATCCTGCTATGAAAGTCTGCGCATGGGCAAACTCTTGTATGCTTCATTTTAAAGCTCCACAAATCGACTTGTTTTTTGGCAGAACTAACAAAAGATAGACTGAATCAATGTCAAAAAGCTTTGAGTGGGACGAGACGCCGAGTCACTCTGTGTCTCATCTGGATCCAAGTTGTTTGCATATTGGCAGGGTAAGGGTTAGTATCCGATCGCTATGCAATGCAGCAAAACCCGGTCATTCGGTTTATATTTACTCAAATTAATTCCTGGAATGTTCCCATTTTTTGTCTTGTTCTTGCAATAAATATACTTTTCAGGTTTGTTTGAGTCGGGTTTGATATCGATTCTACGTGTGTTAGGTTACCGATATGTCGCGACTGTTTGAGTTTGATTTAAAATAATGGCGTTTCAACATTTCGTGGCACCTGACTTTTCAATAATGGGAGCCGTCCGATTGTTCCCCCCCCCACACACACACACACACAGACCCACTAGTCCTGCTACAATTCAATCGAGAGGTCTTCATGATTATGAAAATATTGGAACCCACATAGTTGCTGGGGAAAGTAAATCGGTATCACGTTCACCTATCCTGATTGTATATGATCATCTAGGTCATTTTTCAACGAGGTCCTTTTTCACGTGTTGGTCTCTTTTTGATGTATGAGCAGGGTCGTTATTTAACGACCGGCTCATTTCCTAACGTTAAAACTTGACCCGTATGTCGTGGAATAGAGACCGGTTCATTTCCTGACGTTAAAACTTGACCCGTCTGTCGTGGAATAGAGACCCGCTGTGTCACTTTGCAACAGAGTCAACATTTTATGTAACACAGGTGTTCCCCAAAGGGGTCTGTACTCAGGCCATTTTTTGCTTTTTTTAGTGTATGTCAATGATATACAGTAAAACATCGATATTACGATAACTAAAGTGAGTACCATTATTGATCTTTAACACACGTGGCGGCTTAATGCTGGATGAAAGTCAAGCAGAAAGCTCCTCTAGTATTTCGTAGTATCAAGTTTTTACTGTAGTTGATGAATTATTAAGTGTTACATGTACTCGTCGTTTTGCTGATGCTACTTCCATTTCTTCCACATTAAGGAACGAAGTTGATATTGAAGGTATTCTAAATCACGACTTTAATCAAAATTATTCCTGGTCCAGACACTGGCTTGTTGATCTTAATCCAAACAAAACAGAGTCATTGTTCTTTACAATTCAGTAAAATTTGTTGACCCACATAAACATTCAGGACTCACATTCAGCAATAATGGAAAATGGCAATGTCATATTAACAACATAGTTACATCGGTTTCTAGGGCTGTGGGCATGTTAAGAAAAGTTAAATTATATGTAAAAAGAAAATGTCTGAATCAAATTTACATATTATTCCTACGACCATTATTCCTCGTCAGTTTCTTGACTCTTCACCCATTATAATAGTAATTCTTTATATCTTACTGAATGATGCAGTTGTAATGTATAACTTGTAAAGCATCACCGGCACTGACAAAGGTTATACTATGGGGAGGACCTTTACTAATGTTGCTAGAGCTTATTCTCTAAGCCTTTTGCTTGTATATTTGATAGTGGTATATGTATATGTACATGTATATATGTATTATGTTCCACTGTAACTAGTATGAGTAATGAAATATGTATAAGCTACGTGCGATTATAGCGGTAGCGGATTGCATGTTTGTTTATAACTGTAGCGGGTTGCATGTGTGATAACTGTAGCGGGTTTGACGTATGTTTTTAAATGTAGCGGGTTGCATGTGTGTTAACTGTATGGGGATGCATGCGTGTTTATAAACGTAGCGGGTTGCATGTGTGTTTGTCACTGTAGCGGATTGCATACATGTGTGTTTGTAACTTTACCGGGTTGCATGATGTGTGTTTATATAAAACTGTAGCGGGTTGCATGTGTGTTTATAACTGTAACGGGTTTAAATTAAAAAATGAACATATTGACGGCAAATGTCTAAGAGTTATTCAGAGCATGTATAATAATATAAAATCAAAGATTTCAACACCTGAGGGTATTTCTAGCTCGTTCGAATGTTTGGTGGGAGTACGTCAGGGGGAAATATTTCTCCCTTCTTATTCTCTATATTTCTAAATGATCTGGAAGCATTTCTTGCTAATAACGAAATAAATGGGATTTCTAAAGAAGTTATATTTGATCAAATAAGAATTTATCTTAAGCTATTCATCCTTCTGTATGCAGATGATACTGTAATTTTCAGTGACAACGAAACTGACTTTCAAACGGCACTAGACACTTTTAAAATATACTGTGATATATGGAAATTGAAAATAAATGTTTCAAAAACAAAAGTCAAGGTAGTATCAAAGGGAAAAGTAAAACATAAAAGAGCATTCAATATTAGTGCCTTTTATAAAACTAAACAACGCATTGCAGAACAAGCAGCAAAAGCCATGATTGCATTACTCAAAAAGGCCAAACGTCTTTCACTTCCGTTCGATTTGCAGATAGAATTATTCGACAAAACAGTTAAACCAATATTACTTTATGACAGTGAAATCTGGGGTCACGGTAAATTTGATGTTCTAGAAAAAGTCCAGCTGCTATTTTATAAGTACATCTTTAACTTTAAACAGTTAAGTCCATTATATAAGATCTACGGAGAATAAGGCGAGACGCCATTATCAGTAGACATAAAAAATAGAGTAACCTCATCCTGGGCTAAACTTTTAGACGATATCAATAATCGAATGGGTACCAAATTATCATCAAAATTGTATACTTTAGTCTATGCTCTTCATTCCCAAAATGCAGTTAAATCAACGTGGCTCGACAATGTCAGAGACATTCTTTGTAACACTGCATTTTCTGGTATTTGGTATTGCCAAAGTTTTTTAAACTCAAAGTGGTTAGTTAAGGCCATGCAGCAGAAACTGAAATATTAGTTTATACAACAATGGTATTCAGACCTGCAAATGAAATCAGACACATGTGTATACAAACATATAAAAACTATTTTAAACAAGCATCATATTTAACGAAACTCGGAATCATCGCTTACCTATAGAAATTGGACGTTGGCACAATACACCTTTAAACGGAAGAATGTGTCCCCATTGCAACGATATAGGCGATGAATATCACTATGTTTTAGTATGTCCCTTCTTTTCGAATATTCGTAGAAAATATATACAGCAACACTTTTATAATAGGCCGAATATGATGAAATTTATAGATCTATTATGTAATGAAAATGTCGACCAATTAAAGACTCTGGCGATCTTTTTTAATAAGATAATGGAGCATTTTAAAAATCCGACTCGATGACCAATACATGAACAATATACCTGTTGTTTTGTGGCAGTAATCGGCTGCTGAAAATCACCAGCTAACCCTTTCACCAATACCAATACCAATACCAATACGTTTATTTGTAGTTAAAGGCCTCCGGCCCAGAATACAGTACAATGTTACATCAAATTGTATAGTGATACAAATACAAATACATATTATCATTTATATACAGACGCACTGAACGTTAACATGTAAGCAACATGAACACAAATAACGGCAATTATGGTAAGTGATCTCATACTATTACATGTATAATTTTACTATAGCATGTAGTTATGGCGTTCTGCAGCACCCGCGCATCCGTTTCACGTATGTGAAGGAGGTGCGCTGATTCTGCACAAGGCCAGTGATACAATGTAGAATGTATCAGCTTAATTCATTTGGTCAACTCTGTTACGGTACATTAATATTACTTTAGTGTTTATTATGTACACCTATCTTTAAAGTGCGCTTCAAAGTCCAATCAAGCTGACAGTGGTCAAACAATATCGCACTTGATACATTGCACCCTAGTGACGAGTAAACTCGTCGTTCACAATCAATGCGTATCAGTCTTGTTCTTGTCTGATGCAAGCAGCGTAGACCCAGATCTTATCTTATCTATATACATTATAGACAACAACCCTTAACAGTGAATTTGGACTAGACCATCAAGTCGTTCAAGGCGAATGAGTTAAGTAGATATTTACAATATATAAGACAATCGAGCAGTGGATATCCATACCAACTTGGTTTAACAGGAAAGGATATACAGTGTGCAGTAGTGAAAACAATATAGTCCTATTTGTGATTATAGACTGCAAGATACAACACTAGTGTATACCAAACACACAATATATGTGGTATACTTAATTGTTCATACGGTTACCCCGTGTATGGAGCGCCTCCTGACAATTTAGGAACTGTCTTGTTGCTTTCTCATTTCGAAAGCTGCTTTTAGGTATCTTGCGATAGCATTGATACCTGCGTGTCTTTGGTCACACATTATCGTAACAAACTGGTTTTCATTTGCCACTGAGTCTCTCCACTCTTGCAGAAAATACTTGTCCCTTATTGCACTATACAAAGGACAGAATATTAAAAAATGCACCTCGTCTTCAATACAGTATATATTCCGCTGTGTACAGTACCTGCAAAACCTATTTATTCTGTCAATGTTCAAATGACGACCCTTTTCAATCATTAGCTCATGGCTTGGGCAGCGAAAGTTTGACAATTGTCTTTTCAATGTGTATGATATAGGGGAGGGAAATATAGGGTTCTGGGTATAATTCTCGTTTGAAAAGCTTATATGCTAATGCTTTTGGCGAGTCATTAATGTCACCGTGGATGTCTTGTTTTGCACAGTCGCGTAATCTTTCTTCGAAAATACGAAGGAAGGTAGCACTATCACCAACGGTATCTGCAATCCACACATGACCGAAGCCGTATCGGAATAGAAGTCTCTTAACGTAGGAAGCCCATGTGGTCCTACCACTATCGTCAAGTCTTCTCAACATAATGTAGCACTGCCTTGGATACCTATCTGGTGACATAGTCACCAATGTTGTCCAGTATTTGATAAGTTTTGTCATGTAGCTAACATTAAGGTGATACCTCCCACACTCACTCAATGCCATGAAGTTTGTCACATTTTGGTTCAAGCAGGCTATTCTCTTGCAAAAGTAAGTTTGTATTTTTTCGATTATTTTAGTCTGCTGATATCCCCATAGTTCAGATGAGTACAATATGATAGGTTTAACCATACTATCAAACAGTTTAAACGCGTCATGATGTGAGAAATAACCGAACCTCTTCTGGAACCTTAGGATTGCGTTTATTGCTTTCATTGCTTGTAAGGCTATATACTTGTGTGTTTTTGTCCACGTTAGTTTGGATGTAAAATACGCCCCCAAGTATTTATAAAATGGCACTACTTCTATCTCATTGTCTTTATAGAACCACTTTTCATAGTTTCTTAACCTACCACCGTTCCTGAAGACTACCACTTTTGATTTATTAAGATTCAATTTCATACCAGTGGTATCACAAAAGTCACTAATGCGGTTTATTTGAGTTTGTAATTTCCCCGCCGTTTCGCTTACAGCGGCTACGTCGTCGGCAAAGAGAATTGCATGCAGCTCTTCAATTTGGTCTGTTATGAATATACCGGATCCGCAAGTCGACTTTAGATATGTAACAAGATCATTAATGAAAAATGTGAAAATAATAGACGAACTTACACATCCTTGTTTCGTTCCTATTTCACATGGGAAAAAGTTGGTTAAGCCGTCGCGTAATTTAACAAGATTTTAACTGGTTGTACATGGATTGTAATACTGCAAGTAGTCTGCTGTTTTGATCGATTCCTTTACGTACGAGGCTGGCCCATAGTTGTCGATGGTCACAACTGTCAAATGCTTTAAATAAGTCAATGAAGAACACGTAAAGACGACCATTACGTCTCGATAGGTATTTCTGTATTACCGCTTGAAGAGAAAACATATTGTCAATAGTAGAGTACCCTCTTCTGAAGCCAGCTTGGGACTCGTCAATGACGTTATAACATTCTGCCCATAATGTCAATCGGTGACTTAAGATTTTCATGAATACTTTACTCAGGCTGTTTATAACAGAAATTGCCCTATAATTATTTTGATCGGACTTGCTTCCTGCCTTATGAATAGGGGTAATCGCACTTTCACACCAGTCTACCGGGAATTGTCCTGACGCTAGTATAGCATTGAACAGCTTGTTTAAGTATGGTAGCGTAAGATGTAAAGTATGTTTGTACATCTCAATACATGTTCCGTCTACACCAGGGGAGCGTGCGTTATGTAGCTTTGTGATACTGTGAATAATCTCCTCGTCGTTTATGTCACTATCAAGAATGTCACAGTCTGTGGCCGATCTAAAACATACATCTAGAAAAAGTTCGTTCGGAACAGTATCTGTGTGTCACTACCACTATGTAACTTTCTTCTGCAACATATTAACATATTCGGCGCTCTGGTATTAAGGCGCAATGTATGACAGTTAATTCCTAATTAGACGCCACATATAAGGGTATCTGACCTGGACACAAACTGTTTGCATATCATGAATGTCGCATACATTGGTACATAGTGTTGAAAGCGTTATATGTTTTATTAGTACACGTCTATCCACATATATAGCGCAATACATCGGACATAAATAAGTCATGGTCATGTTAATGTTTACAGCGCACGGAAAGGCTTAGTTCTGTATAATTTGCAGAAATTACTGTGGATATGAAATGTCTAGTTTTGAGAACAATAGATACTTGCACATACGGCATACGCACATATGGTTATGTACATACATAAGAATATCAACCCATGTTACATGCATATTCCATAATGAATTAGTTCATATATCTATAAGGGAAATATATCTAACTCTCAAACCGAGTGTTGCTATGACAATTTATTTGCTCACGTGACCTTTGAGAGGTAACCTGTAAAGCAGGCAGTGTAAACATTGACCTGATGACACCTACATGGGTCTTCTGATCTGTATGTGAACTGTTTGCAACGTTATTGTATAGTTAAACTAGCAGTAAATATCCTAATACTGATACCCCCTCCAATTTCACTCTTACGCTGTCTCTCCCCTCTCTCTCGTTCTTCTCTTCTCTCTCGTTCTTCTCTCCCTCTCACTCCCTTTTCCCTGATTTGCTGAAAATGAATCTTACCGTGATCCAAAAGCTCCGACAGATAGTCCCTATCAAATGGCCATGCTCACTGGGGGGAAACGTATCCCGGATATTGCTAATAAATGAGCTTTATTTTGACACAACGGAGAGAACAGGATGGCAACGAGGGTAAGTAAATGCGTATTTTCTCTTAATTAGTTCTTTTTTGGCAATTGATAGGTGGTGCTTTAGATTCACTATACTCATATTATACACGCTATATACATGATTTGGAATCAAACAATGCAAACGATTGGGAAAATCACAAAATGAACGCCGTGCTCGCGAAAGAATGCATAACCCTCTCCCAGATTTTTTTATGTTACTGAAAGATGGAATCAAAATATAAAATTCTGAATTGATGCTACAACTGACCAGACCGTGGCCGATTGTGTACTTGATGTTCAAACGGTGAGCACGCTTTTCTCATGTTGATGCACGGTGCCCCGGATTATCTGCTCGTGGCTTTTATGATCTTGTTGTTGACAATGGCAATACAATCATACTTTGTGTCAATGCTTATTTTTGCAATAGGCGATCAACATTTTGTTCCTTTTGCAGATCTGTATCGTCCTGTTTTATTAACCTGTCAAAATTTAAATAATTATACGCTTGCTGAACACGCCATAAATAACTTTGGTTGATATCGATTGTTTCCGCTAATAAAAGCTGCCCTACTTGGCTTATTCGAGTACTTCTACATTTATTGTGAATCTCGTGAAAAACGTTTGATATGCACATTTTGACAGGTCAATAAAACAGGACAATATGTGTGTGTACGTACTAGTTTAAAATTGTTTGAATGCATTTTGCGAAATAATTAGCTTCTTTACATGTTTGGTCGAAAGCCATGGCTACCTGAATGCTGACTCCAAATGTTCGTTTCGCTGGAGCGGCTGTCCGGGTGCAAGCCTACTTTCATCTGTACTTTTGTAGTATTGTAATTAGAGGTTCCGGTAGATAAAACGGTACACCGTATTCATTTGTCCAAAGAAAATGGAAAATGTATACTTTGCTACCACACTGTTGGCAAATGACAGTGCACTGGCATCCAGCATTCAAACAGTTCAGTTAAAACACAGTAATAGAATCGGATGTTGATTTTCCTCAAGTAAGAATTAATCTCATTATTAATACTGATGACACGATTATTTCCAATGGAATATGAACATACATGTAAACAGAAACTAAAAGTATATTTATGTTAGTCCAAAATAAACAGGGCGTACCTCGAGCAGACGTATCCTACATAAGAACATGTTAGTCCAAAATAAACAGGGCGTACCTCGAGCAGACGTATCCTACATAAGAACATGTTAGTCTAAAATAAACTGGGCGTACCTCGAGCAGACGTATCCTACATAAGAACATGTTAGTCCAAAATAAACAGGGCGTACCTCGAGCAGACGTATCCTACATAAGAACATATAAACTAGAATCATATCCTTTTGTTTCAAAAATAATGTCTTTGTAGGCAGGTGCATGGCTGCTTAATTCAGGGTGAAAGTCATGCAAAACGTTCCTGGAGGAGCTTTTTTCTTCATGAATTTCATCCTGCATTAAGCTGCCACCTGTTTTAACCCTTTCCCTGTTCTATGTTTATTTCAAATTTCAATACCTACTGAATATTCAAAAAGAAAATTGTTATAATAAATTATGGATGGTGGAACATTGTAGCAATTTTAGAAAGTAAAGAAACAGATATATCAGATTCCATTAGCAAACAGAGCAGACCCTGATCAGACCGCTCCTCTAGGAGCTGTCTGATCTGGGTCTACTCTGTTTGCAAATGCGTGAAAACACGTTTATATGAGGGAAAGGGTTAAAGACCCATAATAGTACGCATTTGAGTGTTCTTAGTATCGAGGTTTACTGTAGTCTGAGCAGACGTTTTCTACATAATCCGTCTGATCTGGGTCTACCATGTCTGCAAAGGCGTTAAAAGGCGTCTGTGTGGACCACTTAACTGACATTTGTAAATAGTTTGGATCCCGGTCCTATTAGCGTCTGATTAGAATCCAATATGTTTGACACAAGGTCAATAATTTAACACACACTAATCATGGCAATAACTAAATATGAAGTATGTGTTCACATCGTTATTCTATTCCTGTAGAATATGGATTTAACTTTTTGCCTTTAGTGTATTCATGCAAGAATTTATAATATTACAGTAAACCCCCGCTAATGCGACCACCTAAAAGAGGTATAATTCTGGGTGCTGGATGCATGTGGTAGCTTAATGCAGGACAAATGTAATGCAGAAAGTTCCTCTAGGAGCTTTTTGCATTACTTTTTTACTGCATTAAGCAACCACCTGCTTATAAAGACACCCATGTTTATTCATTTAGTTGTCGCATTAGAGGGGGTCTACTGCATAACATCTTGAAATGTATAATAATACAGCAGAATCTCTCTTATCCATTTCCCTCATATAAACGTGTTTTCACGCATTTGCAAACAGAGTAGACCCAGATCAGAGGAGCCGTCTGATCAGGGTCTGCTCTGCTTGCTAATAGAATTTAATAGATCTGTTTCTTTACTTTCTAAAATGGCTGCAATGTATCACCTTCTATATTTCAGTATAACTGTTTTGGCCATGAATATTCAGTAGGTAATGAAATTTGTAATAAACATAGGAAGGTTAAGCGACCATGAAAATTAGGTCTAATTGAGGGTAGGTAAGGAGGGTGGTGACTTAATGTATGTCAAAAGTAATACAGAAAGCTCCGAAAGGATCTTTTTGTATTACTTCGCCCTGCATTAAGCAACCACCTACTTTGTTAGTCCCCTGTGTCGAATAAATGAACAAGACAGGTTCTATTGTACATGAACACATACGTTACTGGCCAGTTCGGAAACTTTAGAATCAGGTCTATTACAAGTTCCTATAGGAGCTGTCTGATCTGGATCTACTCTGTTTGCAAAGACGTGAAAAGGCGTTCATATGAGGGAAGGGATTAAAGAGCGAAAGAGGGTTGGGACAGACGTTCGTTCACTTTCTTTGTATTCGTTTATATAGACAGTAATCAGTACGCCAAACTATTGCCTGCAAATATGATCTCCCTTTACCTAAGAGAGGGATGCGTCTTTTTACGAGTTTGCAAACAGAATAGACCCAAATCAGACGACTCCTGTAGGAACGTTCTGGTCATCATCTGCTCTGTTTTACTTATGAAACGGTGTAGATATAATTCTGCAGTTTTTGCCAAAACAAATACAGTAAAACCTCGATTATTCGAATTTTCGGTATAGAAGAATTTAGACCCTTTTAGGCAGGTGGCTGCTAATGCATGGTGAAAGTCATGCAGAAAGCTCCTAGAGGAGCTTTCTGCATGACTTTCACCATGCATTAAGCTGCCACCTGTCTTAAAGATCGATAATAATACGTATTTTAGTGTTCGGATAATCGATAATAATACGTATTTTAGTGTTCGGATAATCGAAGTTTTACTGTACGTGTTCATACACCATTACTATAATTCAACTAATAAATATTCATCATGCCATTATTTCTTACATGAATATTCATGCAGTAAAGGTTTAAATGTCACCCTCAAATTATAGTCATAGAATGCTATGATTAAAACGTCAGATGTGGTATACAGGATAAAGCGCCAGCTTCTTCGGACCAGGGAGGTTGAAGGTTCGGCATAGTAGTTAATGCACCCGTTTCGGACCCAGAAGATCAGAGGTTTGACATAGTGAATAATGCGGGCGATTCGGGTCCATGAGGTTGAAGGTGTGGCATAGTGGATAATGTATCTGCTTTGGACTCAGGAGGTCGGAAGTTAGATCTCTAGCAGTAGTTCTTTGGTGAACTGCAAGCAATGGTTTCTAATTACCTACTTTTACTTTGTGCTGCCTCCAATGGCTAGCATGGACCACTTCGGTCTAGTTATACATAGAGACCACTTAATGAATGTATTTAATCCTTTACTCCATGAATATATATGTAAAATATGACGTCATGAATATTGCTTAACTTTTTAATTTTTATAGTTACATTTGAAAATGAGATGTTTCGGTCCTTGCAAAAATTGTATGATCAGATCTTTATTATGTCATAAGCAAACAGAGCAGACCCTGACCAGACAGCTCCTACAGGAGATTCTGATCTAGGTCTACTCTATTTTGCAAGTTATAAAGCGTATTTATGGAGTAAATGATTAAAATCAGGCGTTGCTTAATGCGGGATGAAAGTAAAGCAAACAACTCCAAAATGAGTTTTCTGCATAACTCCTGTATCAAATTACATGTACCACCATAATATAAGATCAAGAACAATGCCTCCTTAAGTGGTCTCTTTAGAGAGGTTTTATATGTGACAATGAATTGTATGTGACGTTGAAATATATGTGACGATGAAATATATGCGACAATAAAACGTTTGCTTTATATTCTGTAAAATAACACAATATCACAAAAACAAAACAACACCAAAATGTTTATTTTGTTACAGTCCAAGAGACATATTTTTTACGTAACCCTTACCTCATTAATATTCATGTTAGAAATAAAGACATCATGAATATTTATTTGGTGAACATTTATAATAGTATATGTACACAAGAATTGTAGGTCATGGTAGAAACAAAAATATGGATTGCTGTTGTACTAAAACCAAACAGAGCAGACCCTGGTGATATGGCTCATACATGAGCCGACTGATCTGGGCTTACTCTGTTTGCAAAGGCTATCAGAGAAAGGATCACGTAAGATGTATAGAAAACACGATTATCCGTACAGTTCAGGAGTGTGTGCCGCGAGTAAAGTAATTCTCGTCCACATAATTATTTCACTTCCAGCATTGTCGTCAGCTGGACACAGTTTCGCCTGCTTCATGTTTTAGAGTTTGCACTTGTTCAGTTTCTTAACAAAACAACAAAACAATAAACTAGATGTCAAACATTTTTGATCTCGATGTGACGCGAAGTGACTCGGTGTCTCATCTAGATCCAAACTGTTTGCATAGGTATTCACAGATGCGACATTGGCTGAATAAACGCAATTGTGTTCTCTTTGACGGTAAATCTTTCAGACACTAATTTGACACCGCGTGTTGATGCGGTTGACCTTGGTTCATTTCGTTATTAATGTCATTCAGAAAATGAAATTGTAGCTAACGAACGAAATTTGCAGACGACAAAATTTGGCAGCGTAAGAACGTGTACCCGATGGATCTAGTTCTACAGTATGTGCCGAAACCCAACGACCCTATACCGTAATGTAGCTCCAATATAAAAGCATTTATACACAGAAGTCTTGAACACGGTAAGTTGTAAGTACGATCTACAAGACGATCTACTGTTGGAAAAGTTGGTCAATATGCCAATCTTATGGCCTGTAAATGAAGTATAACCACGCCCAGAGCTGTAACAACGCCCTATTTTACTCAGGTCCATCCTGGGCTTGTGATGTGCTCGGATCGGCATTTCTGGCCACCGGCACGGCGCCCTGCGGGTTGTCAGTGACAGATTCTGCCTGGTCCCCAGCCTGTTCCATCCGCGGCTCTGGTTTGCCCTCTTCATTGTCATCGCCGCTGTCTGAACAGACACACGCTATAAACTCTGTAAAATAACAGGCTTAAGAGCATATTCAGCAAACTGGTGTCTGCAATATTTTGCAATTGAAATACGCTGTTTTCAGAATCAGAATGTCAAATATTTAGGAACCGTCTGATCAGGGTCTGCACTGTTTGCTTATGATACAGATACTATTCTATTTTCTGCCATGGCCAAACATTCTGTCCATGATAATATTATATATATTATAATAATAACTTTAAATATTATTCAGGATGTCATTATTTTTACATAAATACTCAAGGAGAAAATGGTTATTTCAAAGAACGGAGAATCCAATCCAGTATAAGCCAATAATGCTTAATCATGATTTTTAATCGATTCTTGGCGCTCATTAGAACAGCCAGAGTGCCAGAATGGTTATAGACACTGGCTCGCGCTCGCGTAACTCCTCACCGTTGTGGGTTCGAATACCAGTCGAGATCTTCACATTGAGCAAATGCTCTATTTATATCAATGATTTCAAAAAACGAGTTTCAAAACTATACAATTCTAGAGTGTTTTCCTGTTCTATAGTTAATGACCCTTTCCGGTAGATTAATTCAAATAGGTTGGGTCTAAAATAGTATAGGAGTGAATGAGTTAAGTGATTAACACTAGAGAAGTTTTTAAAGAGATGCAGAGTGGAAACCGTGCAGAAAGGTCCCAATTGAGCTTTCAGTGTGAGTTAAATCCTGCATTAGGTTGTCGTTCCGTCTTAACCCTTATCATGATAAACGCGATCTGACTCACACTTGCAAACTGCTTGGACCCAGGTGAGAGTCAGAGTAGCCCAGCGTCTCATCAGGGTCGACAGTTTACAAAATGCTTACATGTACGAATAAGAAGTAAGTAAACAATATGCAACAGATCAGAATTTAGGCATTTTTTCAGCACAAGAAGGATTTAACGCTTTCGCAAACATAGTAGACCCAGATAAGACGGCTCCTGTAGGAGACGCCTAAGCAGGATCTGCTCTGTTTGATAAGATAGCTCTATGATAAAATAGAGGGCTATAGAGGGCTAACCCTTTGCTCCATAAATACGCATTTCTACGCCTATGCAAACAGAGTTGACCCAGATCAGACGGCTCCTATAGAAGACGTCTGATAAGGGTCTGCTCTGTTTGACAAGATATGTCTATGATATAGGGGGTTAACCCGTTGCTCCATAAATACGCCTTTGTAAACAGAGTAGACCTAGATCAGACGGCTCCTATATGAGCCATCTGATCAGGGTATGCTGTGTTTGCTCATGATAGACCTATCATATAGATAATAATGATTCTACAATTTTTGCAATGGTCAAACATTTCTGTGTCCATGTGCTATTATAACCATTAATCTAATAAATATCCATGGTTTCGTTATTTCTTACATGAATATTCATGGAGTATAAGGTTAAAGGCGGATAACGATATTGTTAGAGTGTCCGGATTAGCGAGGTTTGACTATAATGTTGAAGTGACGGTAAACTTAAAATACATAACCAAATGGTTTATAGAAACTGAAACTTCTTTTATTTTTAACGACAATGCCAATCAAGGCTCGAAAACTGATTGAAGCCAGTGACGTACAGAATCCCGTATGGAGGAAAATGTCTTGTAAATTGAGAACACACCCTTCTAATGCTGAAATATGAATATTTATGATTTCATTATTTCTCATATTAATATGCATCTGGTAAGAGAAGTCAGAGTAGCATGTATTGTAATTGTAATCTTACCGTCATAGTCTATCCGCCCGTCGCCGTCAATATCCACTTCGGCTATCATCTCGTCAACTGTAATGGGCAAAATAAATATTGTACAGTAGAACCCCTCTAATGCGACCACTTTATGAATAAACATGGGTGTCTTTATAAGCAGGTGGTTGCTTAATGCAGGACAAAATTATGCAGAAAGCTCCAAGATGTATTACTTTTGTCCTGCATTAAGCTACCACCTGCCTATACAACCCAGAATTATACCTCTTTAAGGTGGTCGCATTATAGACATTTTACTGTATTATATTCAAACTGATTTCGAAAGCGATTGCTAGTCACTCATTAATCAGGATCTGTTCTTTTGGGAATTGTAGTGACAATAAATCTATTAACTCTGGCCATTGACAATCCCTGTCAACTGATCTGAGGTACAATGTTCAAGTGATATCTGTGCTGGCTGTTGTTTTCTATGAAGCAGTTCATACGTTTTTTTGAGACGTTCACGTTTATTGAGTTCATTCAAGTAGTTAGTGTTCAATTAACCGCTACACTGCTGGAAATGAGTTACGAATGCCATTTGCAAACAGTGTAGAACCAGGTGAGAGGGCTATTAGAGCACTATCATCAGGGTCTGCCATGTTTGTCATATTACAAAAGTTTTGCGACTGAGGAACGCGCTCAGCGCATTGTATTTTGCGATCCAACCTAAGGTTTTTGTACCGAATATTATCAGTAACAGACATCGTGAGACGTCACTGTGACGCCTGACACAACATTATTTTTACGTATTGTACAGTGAAAATATTATTTCATTATGTTGCATACTGATAGGTTCAACTTTCAACGAGGAACATATGATCCAGTGATCCAGTTACAACAAAACGCCAGAATGAGAGATTCGTGTATCAACGTTGAAAATTGGAATTTTATAAAAACATCCAGATCGAGAAACTGCATTAACCATTTACTTCATAACCTTGTAAACAGAGTAGATCCAGAATAGAAAGCTCCTATAGAATATAGATATCAGCAAATACTTACTTTCCTCCTCTGTCAGGTCCTCGCCAAGACATTGAAGAATGGCCCGGATATCCGAGGCACAAATGTACCCACAGCCCCGCTTGTCAAAAACCTACATCCAGAATAGAATACAACATAACACCTCGAATTAGCGGCCAAAACGTTCTCTCTTAAAGATAAACTTTAAACACGTTTGCAAACAAAGTAGACCCAGATCAGAGTCTGCTATGTTTGCATGTGCGCTGATGCAATAATTTATGCAAAACGGTCCCTCCAAACAAACTAAAGACCAATAAAGGCCTCTCAAGCAAACTAAAAGCATGTGCACAATATCCCTTGAAAACAAACTCAAGACCAACAATGTCTCTCAATACAAAGAGAGTGGTTGATTAGTATTCTGTGTATATAAAACGGAAATTCATTACAGCCAAACTTCTAGTTAACCATTTCGGTGCCAGCATTGTTGCCTGCTGGACATTGTCGCCTGCTGGACCTTTTCAGCTGCTGGACATTGTCGCCTGTTGGACATTGCCATTTGCTGGACATTGTCATCTGCTGGACATTGTCGCCTGCTGGACATTGCCATTTGCTGGACATTGTCATCTGCTGGACATTGTCGCCTGCTGGACATTGCCATTTGCTGGACATTGTCATCTGCTGGACATTGTCGCCTGCTGGACATTGCCATTTGCTGGACATTGTCATCTGCTGGACATTGTCGCCTGCTGGACCTATTTGTCTGCTTCATGTTTTAGAGTGGATGCTTGTTCAATTTCTTTATAAAACAACGAACAAAGTGTCCAACAGTTTGGACCCTGGTGAGACCTCTCATCTGAATCCAAATTGTTTGCATGTGCGTTCACAGACCCGTAGTCACGTCAATGTTTATATATATGTATAACCCCTTACTACATAGAAACGCCTTTTGACGACTGTGGACACAGAGAAGACCCAGGTCAAACGGCTTCTGTAGCAGCTGTCTAATCAGGGTATGTTTTGTTTGAATATACACAGTCTCTGTTGTTTGTCATTGCAATAAGATCTTCTTATTTCTATTTCAGGGGCATTAATAACGATCGGGGTTATAGGTTAACCCTTTCCCCCATATAAACGCTTTCTCGTGCGTTTGTAAGCGGAGGAAACCCTGGTCAGACGGCTCCAATCAGGGTATGCTCTGTTTGCTTTTGTAATTAAAATAGAGCTGACGCTACAGTCTCTGCCAGTAACCAAAAAATCCTCTGCACATATGCCATTATAAAAAAATCATCAGCTAATAAAAATCCAGGATGTCAGGATGACTTTCAAGAATATTAAACAGGGAAAGGGTTAAGATGTCATATGGTCATTATATACAGGTTCTGTTGGGTGCCTAATTACTGAATAATAGCAGTGCACAACTCTTCCGGACAGCCAGATGTGGTAAACACCGTTCAAGGCGAGCCAATCATCTGTCTATAGTTGCGGGCTATACATTAACGTTCTAATAGGCAACCGAAAGAGATCTACTTCGTACACCGCAATGCTTGATGCTCATTCTGTTTGGAATGACTACGAATAATGAAGATAACGTACAAAACCAATGCTTCTGTCTTGATTTCCACTGTATTACATGATGCAGTTACAATATCGCTCTCGAGTTCGTATATTGGTCATAAAATCAAAACTGTATTCAGTTTCGTCACATTTTGGTATATTCACAAGCATTGTCCCTAAAGAGATACTAGTTGCTTCAAACAATATTTTCTGAAGGTCACACAGAGAATCCTCGCAGGAACTTTCCTTGAAATGAAATTAGATTGATCCAAAATACATATTTGGACAAATCCATTTAGAAAATTAGACTGCTAATGGTTTGTGTATTAAGTAGACGACGGCGATGTTTGCAGGTGACAGCTGCCGAGAGTGCTAATAGCGGTTTATTGAACAATGTAATATGGTACGAGACTAATCTCGCTGTGGTTTCAGAACTTATGGGATCAGTTGAACACGTGTTTGCGTAGTCTGAATGCATGTAACAAACATGTGACGTGTATTTTGACATGCTTATCTTTGAAAGCCCTTAGTGGTCAAATTATTAGATCAGAGATATTCTAGTATCTTTATGTAAAAAGAGTAAAACTACCTTAATGTAAAAAGCGTTTTTATCCAGTCACCAGGCTTCTCTAGTGACATAATAAAGGGGGTGCAAATAAACTTAGGTTTATTTGGTTACTTCCGGTAGTGGAAGGTTTATTAGGTTAGTAGATAGGCGTAATGATTCTATAACCATGGAACTATTTTAGTTTTCTGTAAATATTCATAAACATGTTGATGGAATAGATCTAACAGATCTATTTGGTCACCAGAAGAATTATTCAAATGGGAAAAAATAAAAATAATTGGCTACAGCTGGATTCGAACCCGCGCCTGATCCTACAAAAACTAATTCTAATCTCTCTAGAGACGTCGCCCTTACCGATTACGCCACTGAGGCCACTTACAAAATGACGTTGATTTATCACTTTTATTAATTTAATCCACCGCTGGCAAAACCCGTTTTTGATAAAATCAAACCTGGAAGCAAAGATTGACAGATAAATAGTAAATGTTTTCTTTTCACTCTCACGATTATTTGATTGATAAACTCTTACAGGGGCGGTGATAGTCATAAACCTAAATATAGCCTGTTCAGTTCCATCGATTTCTGAGTGACGTTAGGTAGAATCTAAAAATAGAAACCGAGACTACGTAACTCGAATTTGACCAAAGAATATAGATCATGTCTGTTTGAAATAACTTATCGACCCTCGATTCAAATCATCTTATTTTTCAAATTCAACCACGTTTCCCTTCTAGTAATACAAGTATCGAAACTATATTCCTCTGCGGTAGCTCATTAGATCTATTTACGTCTAAATGGAAGTGAAAAGGGAGGGATCCGTTGATCGAAAAACTGCATTTTCAACGTAAATTATTTCAAGAGTGTTATGAGTCTATAAAAAAGACATTTAACTATATTGACTGGATAAATCGAATAATAGGTTAGTGCCGTAGATGGGACGCCTTTATCCGACTCGGAGAGAAAACAGTTGAGGCTCGGCAAGCCTCGCCTCAACGTTTTCTCCCCTCGTCGGATAAAGCGTCCCATCTACGGCACTAACCTATTATTCTCTATAACTATCTTTATGTAAAAGTGTATAACTAGTATCTTTATGTAGAAAACGTTTAACTGTCTTTATGTAAAAAAAATCTTTAGGTGAAAAGCGTTTAACTAGCTTTATTTGAAAACACATATAACACATGTATCTATTCAAAAAGCGTTAAACTGTTTTATGTAAAACGTATAACTATTGTGTTTATGTAAAAAGTGTTTAACTATCTTTATGTAAAATACCGTATAACTACCGGTATTATCTTTATGTAAAAAGGGTCTAAATATCCTTATGTAAAACCACGTACAACTGGTATATTAATGAAAAAGTGTGTTATTTTTCTACATCTGGTAGTAAGCCTACAAAATATTGTATAAGTGTGAGATTATTAAACGCGTGCCTGGTAAAAAAGAGAAAACATAACAAACACATGACTCACAGTGAAAGCTTGTCTCAGTTCCTTCTCTTCGTCTTCCTCAGACTGTTCACTGAGTCCTCCCATGTTGGCCATGACTTGGACAAACTCCTCGAAGCTGAACGTGCCATCACCTGATCAACACATACAGAACAAATTGTAGAGATATTTAACCCTTTCCTCCATAAATACGCCTTTAGAAGTACGTCTTTGTAAACAGAGTAGACCCAGATCAGACGGCTCCTGTAGGAGCCGTCTGATCAGGGTCTGCTCTGTTTGCTTATAGAATAATATAAATTTGATTCTACAGTTTCTAATTAAGCAAATACTTCATGTGTTCATAGGCCATTTTTAAAAAAATGATCTTATTCTAAAATTGATCTAATTAATATTCATGATGTCATAATTTCTTACTTGAATATTCATGGAGTAAAGGCTTAACCTTTTTCATACTGGAAAAATAATGTCCGCAGTATGTCTCACAAATCCCTTTAATAACCATTCCTTCATATTGACTTGACGACTCTGTAAAATCACTTTGTAAAACCATTGTGATAAATAAAGCATTTGCTCCTATAGGAGCAAATGCACTATTTATCACAATGGTTTCAAACTACAAAATTCTAAAAGTTTCTTTTTCTCTAGTTAATGCTCCTTTTCAGTAGATTTATTCAAAACGGTTGTATCTAAAAATAGCCTATGAGGTAATGGGTTAACCAACATGAGAAACATGTTGATACAGTAGTGACATGTCGGTACTACTGACTCGGATGTTAGAATCTTTGGGCAGCTTAGTTTACTTCATGAATACATGTACATGTAAGAAATAATGACGTCTTTAGATTTTTATTTTCTGGCCAATATCAGAAACTGTGGAACCAGATCTATATTATTTCATAACCAAGCAGAGCAGATCCTGGTCAGATAGCTCCTACAGATAGCTCCGATATAGCTCTGATCTGGGTCTACTATGTTTGTAAATGCGTAAAAGGGCATATTAATGGAGATAATGGTTAAAATTGACACGCATATTAGAAGTATCTAGTCGTATCTAGCCTCACATGAACCCAAGTTCTAGACTGTCACTAATTTTCTCTCATACATATAAACACATTTTCATGCTGTCTGATCATGGTCTGCACTGTTCGCATAAGACATGATATAGATCTAATTCTACAGTTTCTGTCACAGCAAATAGAATCCCTTGAAAAGGTCACATGATACACATTCAGCTCATACATATTCACCATGTCATTATTTCTTACATGAATATTAACAGGGATTGATCTTCAGTAAAAATTTCATCATGAATACTTATTAGCTGAAGCTTTTCAAGGAATTTTTTATTTTGACAAACACTGTTGAACCATGTCAAAACATAGCTGAGCCTGGTCAGAATGCTCCTACAGGGACCGTCTGGTCTGAATCTACTTTATTTGCAAAGATGTAGAAATGTGTATTAATGGAGTAAAGGGTTGAGCTGAAATCATCGTTTGTTTACTTAGCAGTCTCACTAAAAGAGATTCTACGGCAATCAATACTGTATTAGAACTGGCAGAAGGCCAACCAGAGTCTGTTCCTGCTTGGGTACTGATCAGATCTGATCCTGATCATTACGGATTGTTTCCATGTGCTCTCTCATGGTCAAACCTTTACTCATATAGATACACATGTTCATGCATTTGCAAACAGAGCTGACCCACACCAGAAGGGTCCTGCAGGGGCCGTCTGATGAGGGTCTGCTCTGCTTGCAAGGAAATAATATATGTCTGGTTCTATAGATTCTGAAATGGCCAAACCTTCCACTGTTAATTGACAACTATAAAAATGCAGTTCATGAATATTCACGAAGTCATGAATTCATTTAAAAATATTCGTGAGGGAAATGTTTAATGAAGCTCGTGGGAATTCAGTTTCTCAACACTCACGACTTTGATTAATTGTATTTGTCGTCAAACAAGACACGGTGTACTTGATTAGACCTGACCCGAATCTCTTGAATTGAAGGGATGACTAGAATTAGAACTGCATTTGGGCGTTCTATCCCTGTTTAGTACAGAGCTCCAGATAAGATGCGTAAATTAAATATTTTCAACAATAACTTCTTCATTTCTCCACCAAACCTTATCACGTAGCGGCATTGCTACCCGGTGGGCACGGTTTGGCTATATTTCTGGCACTCTAGTGCCTCACATATTCTGTAAAAATTGGGTTGGAAATCACTTGAACAACAGAGATAACATAGCCGTGTGTGTTTTAAAAGTTTGCCTATGGGACTGTACAAGAGAGGTAATATGTCAGGCGTTGTGGTTTACATGTTTGCATATGGGCTCGTACAACAGAGATTATATGTCAGGCTTTGTGTTTTTTACAAACTTATCGATGGGCTCGTATAAAAGAGATAAGTTGCCAGGCTTTCTGGGGTTTTACATTCTTGTCGTTTGGCTCGTACAACAGATATAAGATAATATTCCAGATTTTCTGTTTGTTTTTCATTATTGTCTATGGGCTCGTAGAACAGATATACATGTAATATGCCAGCTTTTCTGTTTGTTTTACATTCTTGGCTATGGGCTCGTACAACAGGCACGGGATGTCAGTCTTATCTAAGGGCCCGTACAGCATAGATAAAATATAGGGTTTGTGTTTTACAAACATATCTATGAGCTGGTACAACAGAGAGATGAGATATCAGGCTATGTGGTTTTACAAGAGTGTATATAGACTCGTACAACAGAGAGATGAGATATCAGGCTTTGTGGTTTTACAAGAGTGTATATAGACTCGTACAACAGAGAGATGAGATATCAGGCTTTGAGGTTTTACAAGAGTGTATATAGACTCGTACAACAGAGAGATGAGATATCAGGCTTTGTGGTTTTACAAGAGTGTCTACAGCCTAGTACAACAGGGATATGAGATATCAGGTTTTGTAGTTTTACAAGAGTGTATATAGACTCGCAAAACAGAGAGATGAGATATCAGGCTTTGTGGTTTTACAAGAGTGGCTCGTACAACAGAGAAATGAGATATCAGGCTTTGAGGTTTTACAAGTGTGTCTACAGACTCGTACAACAGAGAGATGAGATATCAGGCTTTGTGGTTTTACAAGAGTGTATATAGACTCGTACAACAGAGAGATGAGATATCAGGCTTTGTGGTTTTACAAGAGTGTATATAGACTCGTACAACAGAGAGATGAGATATCAGGCTTTGAGGTTTTACAAGAGTGTATATAGACTCGTACAACAGAGAGATGAGATATCAGGCTTTGTGGTTTTACAAGAGTGTCTACAGACTAGTACAACAGGGATATGAGATATCAGGTTTTGTAGTTTTACAAGAGTGTATATAGACTCGCAAAACAGAGAGATGAGATATCAGACTTTGTGGTTTTACAAGAGTGGCTCGTACAACAGAGAGATGAGATATCAGGATTTGAGGTTTTACAAGAGTGTCTATAGACTCGTACAACAGAGAGATGAGATATCAGGCTTTGAGGTTTTACAATAGTGTATCTAGACTCGTACAACAGAGAGATGAGATATCAGGCTTTGTGGTTTTACACTCGTACAACAGAGAGATGAGATATCGGGTTTTGTGGTTTTACAAGAGTGTCTCGTACAACAGAGATACGCCGTCAGGCTCTGGTTGAGCCTGTGACTCCCCCGTCCCATCTCTGTAAAAGCACGCGCTCTACCAACCAATACATCCGGGCGATTCAAGGGTAAAAGTACCTAAACATTAAACTCTCGTCTGATGAGTGTCTCTATCTCACACATAGTTTAGCCCAGTCAGATTTTAAAATGCAAGAGGACTTGCATAGGCTATGCCTGTTGTCCAATCCATTTCTTTATTGAATAAAATATTGTTGAGATCAAAATACAAGATAGATTCAAGTTCACTACACAAATGCAGCGAGAATGTAAAACACTTTGAACCGTTTAACCCATTCCCTCATAGGCTATTTAGATCCAACCTTTGAATAAAGGCACATTAAGTAGAGAAATGGAAACTTTAAGAATTCTGTAGTTTTGAAACAATTGTGATAAATAGAGCAATTGCTCCTGCGGAGCAAATGCTCTTTTTATCACAATGGTTTCAAAAAGTTACTTTTACAGAGGCGTCAAAAGGCGTCATAATGATGGAATGCGTTAAAGACAACCTACTCAGGCCATCTGATCTGGGTCTACTCCGTTTGCAAATACGTGAAAAAGGTGTTTGTATGAGGTAAAGATCTAAATACTAACCGTCTATGTCTATTTCCTTCAGCATCATGTTCAGCTCCTCGGAGGACGGGAACTGGCCAAGATTCCGCAGAACGGTTCCCAGCTCTTCTGCTGTAATGGAACCATCCCCATCCTTGTCAAACAGCTTAAAGGCCTCCCGCAGCTCTGATAAATATAAGACGTTTTCTTTGTTCAACCTTTTACCCCATAGATAACATTGTAAACAAAAATGACACCATGAATCATTTTAGTGACGTTGTATATTTTTATAACGGGCGGTTGGTCATGCCAGATCTATGTTATTACATAAGTAATCGTATAAAAAGCAATTGCTTGATAACTAGATAAAGATGTCTTTAAGTACAGTTAGTTGCTTAAACCATTCCTTCCTATTTGCGCATGTTGACCCCTCTGTAAAAGTCATTTTTAAACCATTGTGATAAAAAAAAGCAATTGCTCCATAAGAGCAAATGCTTTACTTATCACAATGGTTTCAAAACTACACAATTCTATTTTTCCCTTTTTTCTTGTAAATGTTCCTTTTCGGTAGATTTGTTCAAAAAGGTTGATAAAAAATAAATAGACTAGGCGGGAATGGTTTAACTCTATTATAGGAGCCTACTGTACATTTTGTCGGACTCCATTAAACCTCATGCTTAGCGCGACCTGACTCGCATTTGTAAACAGTTTGGACCCAGACGCAACGCACCAAACACCCACCTAAGGACCCAAGATTTGTGACACTCAGTCAGCAGTTTCTTAAACTCTTGTTCGAATCATAAGTAAGTTAAACATGTAACAGATAAGACTTTTGGCAAACATGTTTTTTCATCACAGCTACAATCTGTCCTAAAAATTAACACATACTCGTTATACAGAATGTTTATTGTACTTCTTACCCAACAATGCCTTGTTTGCACGTTATACAGAATGTTTATTGTACGTCTTACCCAACAATGCCTTGTTTGCACGTTATACAGAATGTCTATTGTACGTCTTACCCAACAATGCCTTGTTTGCACGTTATACAGAATGTTTATTGTACGTCTTACCCAACAATGCCTTGTTTGCACGTTATACAGAATGTTTATTGTACTTCTTACCCAACAATGCCTTGTTTGCACGTTATACAGAATGTTTATTGTACGTCTTACCCAACAATGCCTTGTTTGCACGTTATACAGAATGTCTATTGTACGTCTTACCCAACAATGCCTTGTTTGCACGTTATACAGAATGTTTATTGTACGTCTTACCCAACAATGCCTTGTTTGCACGTTATACAGAATGTTTATTGTACGTCTTACCCAACAATGCCTTGTTTGCACGTTATACAGAATGTTTATTGTACGTCTTACCCAACAATGCCTTGTTTGCACGTTATACAGAATGTTTATTGTACTTCTTACCCAACAATGCCTTGTTTGCACGTTATACAGAATGTTTATTGTACTTCTTACCCAACAATGCCTTGTTTGCACGTTATACAGAATGTCTATTGTACTTCTTACCCATCAATGCCTTGTTTGCACGTTATACAGAATGTTTATTGTACGTCTTACCCAACAATGCCTTGTTTGCACGTTATACAGAATGTCTATTGTACTTCTTACCCATCAATGCCTTGTTTGCACGTTATACAGAATGTTTATTGTACTTCTTACCCAACAATGCCTTGTTTGCACGTTATACAGAATGTCTATTGTACTTCTTACCCATCAATGCCTTGTTTGCACGTTATACAGAATGTTTATTGTACGTCTTACCCAACAATGCCTTGTTTGCACGTTATACAGAATGTCTATTGTACTTCTTACCCAACAATGCCTTGTTGGCACGTTATACAGAATGTTTATTGTACATCTTACCCAACAATGCCTTGTTTGCACGTTATACAGAATGTTTATTGTACATCTTACCCAACAATGCCTTGTTGGCACGTTATACAGAATGTTTATTGTACATCTTACCCAACAATGAATGTTTATTGTACTTCTTACCCAACAATGAATGTCTATTGTACTTCTTACCCAACAATGCCTTGTTTGCACGTTATACAGAATGTCTATTGTACTTCTTACCCAACAATGCCTTGTTTGCACGTTATACAGAATGTTTATTGTACGTCTTACCCAACAATGCCTTGTTTGCACGTTATACAGAATGTCTATTGTACGTCTTACCCAACAATGCCTTGTTTGCACGTTATACAGACTGTTTATTGTACTTCTTATCCAACAATGCCTTGTTTGCACGTTATACAGAATGTCTATTGTACTTCTTACCCAACAATGCCTTGTTTGCACGTTATACAGACTGTTTATTGTACGTCTTACCCAACAATGCCTTGTTTGCACGTTATACAGAATGTCTATTGTACTTCTTACCCAACAATGCCTTGTTTGCACGTTATACAGAATGTCTATTGTACTTCTTACCCAACAATGCCTTGTTTGCACGTTATACAGAATGTCTATTGTACGTCTTACCCAACAATGCCTTGTTTGCACGTTATACAGAATGTCTATTGTACTTCTTACCCAACAATGCCTTGTTTGCACGTTATACAGAATGTCTATTGTACTTCTTACCCAACAATGCCTTGTTTGCACGTTATACAGACTGTTTATTGTACGTCTTACCCAACAATGCCTTGTTTGCACGTTATACAGAATGTCTATTGTACTTCTTACCCAACAATGCCTTGTTTGCACGTTATACAGAATGTCTATTGTACTTCTTACCCAACAATGCCTTGTTTGCACGTTATACAGAATGTCTATTGTACGTCTTACCCAACAATGCCTTGTTTGCACGTTATACAGAATGTCTATTGTACTTCTTACCCAACAATGCCTTGTTTGCACGTTATACAGAATGTCTATTGTACTTCTTACCCAACAATGCCTTGTTTGCACGTTATACAGAATGTTTATTGTACTTCTTACCCAACAATGCCTTGTTTGCACGTTATACAGAATGTCTATTGTACTTCTTACACAACAATGCCTTGTTTGCACGTTATACAGAATGTCTATTGTACTTCTTACCCAACAATGCCTTGTTTGCACGCAAAACACCCAAATAAGCATCACTATCGGTCAGTAAGACGGGTGAAAGCTTTTTAAGTGAGTCTGAGTTTGTTCTCAAGATTTTGATTGGTCAGGCTCAAATCTGACCAATCAAAATCTTGAGAACGAACTCAGACTCAACTAAAAAGTTTTATAAGCATGGAACCAGATCAGACGGCTCCTGTTGAGTCTGTTCTGTTTGTTTATGACATGATATAGATCTGTCTGATTTTATAGTTTTCGTCAAAGCAAAAAGTTCCCTTGAAAGAATTACATTATAAAGATCAAGCTAGTACATATTCATGATGGTATTATTTCTGACATGAATACTGAACAGGGAAAGGGTTAACCCATTACAATAAAATCTCTTTAACCGGATGTTAAAAAAGGGTATACATATCTTTCTTGGAGACGGGTGGCAGATTAATGCAGGGTGAAAGTCATACAGAAAGCTCCTCTATGAGCTTTGTGTATGAATTTCACCCTGCATTAAGCAGCCACCTGCATACAACTATCTTAATTCTTCTCTTTTAGAATTCTGGTTTACCTGGTTTTACTGTACCCGTTCATTGTGTTTTATGGTTATTGGTTGTTGTTTATTTGAAAGTAAACGGCCGTGAGGCTGCCTTATCTCAAGTCGAGGATTTGCTTAGCGCTTAACCTCAAGTATATTACTACAACAATTCGTGACTTCATGAATATCCATGAAATAAGATTTTATTAGCTTCAATATACAGCGGAATATCGATATCTCGAACACAGATAGCTCGAATACGGATATCTCGATACTGATATCTCGAACTACTATATAGCTCGAGTTAAAAATTGGGTCCTTTCCAATTTTTAATACAGAATTGTACTAAAATTCACCACTGGACATAAATATAAGACATGTGAAAGTTTGATGCAGGTCGCAAGGAATTCTTCAAGCTCCTACATGATTATGTGTGACCTGTTGTAAGCTGTCATATCTAGAACGTTTCCAAGCTAATAATAGGCTGACTCGAACTCCCGTTATCTCGAAGTAACGAGTATGGTCCCTTGAAATTCGCGATATCGAAGTTCCGCTGTATGGAGATTTTTTTTATTCATTAAGCAGTCGTTTAAAGATGGTTCTACTGTACCGAAAATGCTATATGTCAAACAATGCAGATCCTGCACTGTTTACAAAATACCAAATAGATCTAGTGCTATATTTTCTCATGGCGAGTCCTATTTCAGGATTTACTTCCTACGTATTTTCTCATGGTGAGACCTATTTCAGGATTTACAATCTGACGTATTTTCTCATGGTGATGTCAATTTCAGAGTTTACTGTCCTACGTATTTTCTCATGGCGATGTCTATTTAAGGATTTATTCTCCAACATATTTTTATCATGGTGATGTTATTTATCCATGTATTTGCGTAACCCTTTATCTCATGAATTCATGTAAGAAATACTGACATAATGAATATTCATCAGTTCCATTTTACACCAGTACTTTGACTTTGGCATATACAGATCTATAACATTCCACCCTGAGCAAACAAAGCTGACCCTAATCTGAGTCTAGTCTGTCTGCAAAGGTGTAAAATAGGAGTTGATATGTTGGAAAGGTTTTTCTGACCGACGGGTTTTATTGCCGACGGGTTTATTGCATACCTCTAATTTGGCTCGGTGAGTAGCGGGACAAGATGTCCGCATCAGTCTGAAAGTAGAAAAAATAAGTGTCTGAAAGACTAGACTACTTTAATGAGCCTTCTGGCTACACGTCTTAAATACTGAAATATACCATGCTAAAAGCGATTGGGCCCAGATCAGACTAGAATATTTCCTGCTAAATTCCACCTGAGTAATTCGGCGTCTCATCTTGATCCAAACTGTTTCACTAGACTATTTTAATAAGCTTTCTGGCCGCACATCTTACATGTAACCCTTCGCTTGCTGAATTTTAAAATACATTTCTCCTTCTTTACCCATGCCCAGTTGTATAATTACATATATCTTCACTGTGTACAAATATTTCACTGTGCAATCACTGCTGTGAAGTGCACTGGTTGCACAATCAACTTGTAAATAGTGCAGACCCTGATGAGACAGCTCCTGCAGGAGCTGTCTCATCTGGGTCTTCACTATTTACAATTAAGTATATTGACGTGAATAGCAAGCGAAGGGTTAATTGTATCCTGCTGAATCGCATGTACAAGCAGCCTGGGTCCAGATGAAACAATATTATACACAGGATGTTTTATATTGGTAGAAACCTTTGTGTCATTTATATTATCCCAAAAGCAAACAGAAAAGACCCTGGTCGGACGGCTCCTATAGACACCGTCTGGTCTGGGTCTGCTCTGTTTGCAAATGCAGGAAAATACGTTTATATGAAAGAAAGCGTTACACAATTTAGACCCTGCAAGACGCTGAGCAAAATGCTAGTCAGGTCCCGCTGAAAGCCTTTGCTGTGATGTGTTTTCTTCCGCAACTTTATTGTCTAATAATTGTTCATGTTGACCCCATTCCCTTTGTGAAAAAAACATAATTTCATTATTAAACAGTTTTGATCCTGACTACTTACTCGGCGTCTCATCTGGATCCAAACTGTTTGTAAATACCAGCCAAGACGCGATTGACATTAGAAGAATTGGATTAGAATCAATGCCAATCTTTAAGACAAGTGACAGTTCAATGCAAGATGAAAGTCAACCAGAAAGCTCCCAAGTGAGCCATCTGATTAACCCTTTCCATGTTCTATGTTTATTACAAATAACAATACCTACTGAATATGCACAGACACATTAGTTATAATGAAATGTGGATGGTGGAACACTGTAACCATGTAAGAAAGTATAGAAACAGCTACATCAAATATATCAAATTCCATTAGCAAACAGAGCAGACCCTGATCTGGGTCTTCTCTGTTTGCAGATGCGTGAATAGATCTGTTTGTTTTGTTTCCAAAATGGCTATTATGTTCCGCCTTCCGTATTTTATTATAACTAGTTTGTCCATGAATATTCAGTAGGTACTGAAATTCGGTCTAAATATAGAACAGGGAAAGGGTTAAATGCTTACAATGATAGTTCCTGCAATAAAAAGCATATTTTTTAATAACATCATAAAACTTTGTTTTTGTTATGCTCACTCATTATTATTCCAACTTATGTCGAAAAATGAACCCTGTGGTACTAACTAAACCGCTTGCGTCGGTACTTATATAGTTTTTATTGTTGTACAACAGTGGTATCGGCTTATATATCGAACAATTACGAAACTAAACCGTGAACCGAGTACATACTATTACTTGACTGGCGAATAATATTGGAGTCATCAATATCAGATACATGAATGCTTTGTCTTCTTCAGCGTTTATTCGACTTTGTTTTTTTGCATGCGGTATACTCCTTCTTTTTTCATGTAAACAAATGATTTATGCAATGTTTAGGCATTTTTAAAACGCGCTGCAAGTAGTAGAGACTACACGTATCAGTATATTTAAAGCATTTAATTTGTTATGCTTCTCTGTGGTTGTATGTTGTTCTTCTAGAGTCATGCTTATGTCTAAGTTATACACGTACAGTAAACTACCTCTACACTGGACATTAGAATTAGTACCAATGCCGATCTATAAGACAGGTGGCAGCTTAATGCAGGTTGAAAGTCATGCATAGAGCTCCTTTGGGAGCTTTCCGCACGACGTCCACCCTGTATTACGCAGCCACCTGCCTAATATTACCCAAATTGTTCTTTATCAAAATTCTGATTTATAAATACGGGTGTTACTGTATCATATTAAGCTTGAACCCATTCGTTACGGGAAACCAGTGCACTGTCACATTTGCAAACACTGTAGACCCAGTTCGATCAATAGGTCCCTAGAGGAGCCCTCTGATCAAAGTCTTCAATGTTTGTAATTTACAATCATCTGACAAAAATATACCCTTTCATACTGAATGGAACCCGTTTGTTAAACGATGATGAACCACCATTCCAAACTGAAATGTCAGCATTCAAATGTTTAAATCCTTTAACATTTAATTTGCTGTGCAAAATTTTATCTTTAGAAAATGCCATCGACTTCATTTGCATTTCATTGTTTTTTCAACAATACAATCAGTGTATCAAACAGTCTTCATCCTGATGAAACTCCGTGTTACTTGGCGTCTCATCTGGATCCAGACTGTTTGTATCAGTAAACACTCATCCGCCACTAGGTTCAAATCTAGATGCAGGCTAAGGGTTAAACTACCTCCACAAAATCCGTCTTTCAATGCTTATATTAATCCATGTATGCATAGTGTACATGAACAAGGGGACATAGTTAACCCTATCCCTCATATAACCCTGTTCTGTTCTGTTTGCTAGTGGACTTTGATATATTTGTTTCTTCAATCAATTTTTAAAATGGCTACAACGTTCCATCTTCTATGTTTCATTAGAACTATTTTGTACATGAATATTCAAACGGTAATGGAATTTTTAATAAACATAGAACAAGGGAAAGGGTAAAACGGTAACGGATCTGCATCGTTTATGTCATATCCTAAACATAATTCAAATGACGTATACAGTAAAAACTCGATACTACGAACTTTAGTAAGGAGAAATTTATGTCTTTGTAGGCAGGTGGCTGCTTTATGCAGGGCGAACGTCATGCAGAAAGCTCATAGAGGAGCTTTCTATATGACTTTTCTTCCTGCATTTAGCAGCCACCTGCGTTAAATATCAGTACTGGTACGTATTTGAGTGTCCCTAGTATCGAGTTTTGATACGTATTAGAGTGTTCGTAGTATCGAGTTTTGATACGTATTTGAGTGTTCGTAGTATCGAGTTTTGATACGTATTTGAGTGTTCGTAGTATCGAGTTTTGGTACGTATTTGAGTGTTTGTAGTATCGAGTTTTGATACGTATTTGAGTGTTCGTAGTATCGAGTTTTTACTGCATAAGTTGACCTTTCGCCTTCAAAGAGCGACATAGCTAGCATTTGCAAACAGTTTCGGTGTCTCATCAGGATCAAAACTGTTTGACACCTCGTCAATACGTTCTCAAACGCTTGTACGAAAACCTAGTACGTGAACATTGTTACATGTCGAAAAATAGAGGCATGTTATTGTCACAGAAGGCAACTGATTAACAGGACAATACAGGTTTAAAACAGTTACGGTTTTTCCTGTAAGATGATTTATCGGCAGAACCTCTCAGTGTCGAATTCCCTTCACCCTTATAAAACTAACGAACTTCTATTATTTTAACAACAGTAAAACCTTTCCGGAGCAGTCATTATAGATATATGGTTATGGGTCTGATAGGACAGAACGAAATCCACGCAGAAAGCTGTTATATATTTTCCACATTACTTTCTTTCTGTATCATATAGTTACATGCTCATAAAGATACCCGTGTCTAGATACCCGTGATTAAGTAATCAATGTAAAGAAGTGTTACTACTAAATGCATCTATTTTATTAACTTTTTAACTCTTAACGCAATAAATATGCCTTTCTACACCTTTGCAAACAGGGTAGACCCAGATCAGACGGCTCCTATCTACTCTGTTTGCTTATGATATAAAATAGATATGATTCTACAGTTTCTGCCATGGTCATAAACTCCTGTGTCTATATCCAATTAATCTAATAAATATCCATGATGTCATTGTTTCTCATGAATATTCATGGAGCAAAGGGTTAACTCATTTATTATTATGCACGAATAGCCATTGCCTGAGTCTATATCATGGTACCTAAACAAGGGAGCTGTTTGCCGTGACAGAAACTGTAGAATCAGGTTTATATAGTGTCCATTAGCACTGACACTGACCAGACAGCTGCTCTTAATATGAGTATACAGCTGAACTCACCTAAAGTGATCACTATATGAGAAAAAAAATAGGTTTTAAAAACAGTTGGTTACTTAATGCATGAGTGTAAAGCAGACAGATCCTGCATAACACTCATCTGGCATAAAGCTAAAGCAAACAGCAATTGCATGAAGCACAGTTGAACTTCGCTACCTTTAACTCCAATGGACAATACAAAGTATTTAGAGATAACAGAGGTTCGAGTCATCCGATTTCTAATCTGAACAGTTTCTCAGGTCCACAGCTGAACGCAGGTCTAAAGTAATGTTGAACGTTCCTGTAGGTGTTTTCAACATTACTTTCGATCCGCATTAAGCTGTCACGTACATTTATAGATATACGTAGTGATACATTTTAGAACAATTGCTGTATTTTAAATGTTGGAAGGACCGGACTTTCACGTCGAGTTATCTCGAGTTCGTGTTAACCGAGGTCGTGTTATCCGAGTTCGTGTTATCCGAGTTCGACATATCGAGGTTCAATTCTACTTTGGAAATACACGAGCACGTAGCCATGAAGCTCTTGATCAAGAGGTTTTGTTTGCAGATGAATGAAACATTGACTGGAAAAGAGCTCAAGCAGACAGCACTTGCATGAAGTATTTCGGAAGTACAGTAACCCCCCCCCCCTCAAATGCGACCACCCAAAAGAGGTATAATTACGGGTGGTAGAGGCAGGTAGTAGCTTTATGCAGGACAAAAGTAATGCAAAAAGCTCATAGAGGAGCTTGCAGCATTACTTTTGTCCTGCATTAAGCAGCCACCTGCTTATAAAGGCATCCATGTTTATTCATTAAGTGGTCGCATTACAGGGGCCCTACTGTACACAACCAAGTGGCCACGATGCTCTTGATCAAGAGGTTCTGTTTGTAGATGAATGTCGTTCAACATTGACTGAACTGTCCAGTATTTGTTTTGTTATGTTTACACTCGCTATTGAAAATGGATGACGCGATATATAATTTTTTTTTTATACACACCAGTGCTCTACTCTCGGAGCATGGTACACAAGCAGATGGCTAGAACCATAGTTATGGTGTGCGGTGGTCTAGTGGTAACGCGTTTGACTACAAATCCAGAGGTCCAGGGTTCAAATCCCGTTTTCTCCCGAAAACTTCAGAGACACTTTCAGTGTCTCCCACCCGCACCTCCTCTCCACCCAGAGGTTAGAATGGGTACCTGTGAGGGTCACTAGCCGGTACTGCGGCTGCATGATTGCGCCATATGTTAGCAGTGCTCAATATTGTAGGCGAATGACTCAATGACCAGGGGAGTAAATGTACAGTCGGCTGAGGAGCGGTCATTCGGACTGAAAGTAGACCATAACTAGGTACTTTTTTACTTTTTATAATCCTTGCCCTCATATAAACTCTTTTCAGGCCTTTGCAAGCATAGCAGACCTAGATCAGACGGCGCTCGTAGAAGCCGTCTGACCAGGATTGTCTCTGTTTGCTTATAGACTCATATAAATGTGATCCAGCTGTTTCTACCTATACTACAAAATCATGTGCATATTATAAAAATCATGACGTAATTTTTTTCTACATTAATAATCAAAAGGAGCTTTCTGATCAGGATTTGCTATGTTTGCTCGTGAAATTATAATATATCTGATTCTATAATTTCAACCAATATCATAAAATTTAGTAAAAAAATGGCGTAAAGGGTTAAAACAAATGTCAGCTTGATGCAGGGTGGAAGTCGTGCAGTCACAGCAGCTAAAACCTGCTATCTAAACAGTTTACACTTGCTACTTAACCATTTCCCTGTTGAATACAGTGAAAAACCTCTACAGCGACCACCTTACAGAGACATAATTCTGTGTCTTGAAGTCAGGTGGTTGCTTAATGCAATACGAAAGTAATACAGAAAGCTCCAATAGGAGCTTTGTGCATTAATTTCGTCCTGCATTAAGCTACCATTTGACTTTAAACACGCTGATTTCTATTCATTAAGCGATGGCTTTAGCGTGGATTATACTGTATTTATACAGTGAAACTCGTCTAATGCGATCACCAAAAAGGGGCATAATTTGCAGTGGCAAGGCAGGTGGTAGCTTAATGCAGGACAAACGTAGGAGCTTTCTGCAGGAGCTTTCTGCATAACTTTCGTCCTGCATTAAGCAACCACCTGCTTATGAAGACAGCCATGTTTGTTCATTAAGTGGTCGCATTAGAGGGGTTTTATTGCATAAGAAATAATAACATCATCAATATTTTATTTCAGTAGTTTTTTTTTTATAATCGCATGTGAACACGGGATATATTTACTCAGACGGAAACTGTAAGATTAGATCTATATTAAATAGAGCAAACAGAGCATACCCTGATCAGACCGCTCCTACAGTGACCGTCTGTTCTGGGTTTACCCTACTTGCAAAGACGTAGAAAGGCATATTTATTGATTTTATGGTCTGGGTCTACACTGGTTTCAAATGCGCGCAAAGGCGTTTATACGAAGGTTAGGGTTAAATGAAACTTGATATAAGAAGCAGACGACAATTTAATGCAGACGACAATTCATCCCTATGCCGCTAACAGCGACGTGATTCGTATTTGCAAACAACTTTGATCCAGATGAGACGCCGAGTAACTCGGTAACTCACAAATATCCAAGTTATTTGACACTCGGTCACTTTCATTGAATCGGAAGTAGTCAAAATCGCACCAGATCCAAATTTAAGCAGACATTATTTTTTCCGGCGGGTAGGTGCGAAAACTTTACAAAGGAGAATAGTCTGCACATAAACTTTCATAAACGGTCTCGGTTGAAAACCCTTCACCATTATCCAAACTTCAACGCAATACGAAACTAGGAAACAATAACAGTGTGGATTAACATCAGATGCCAAGTAAGTCAGAGGTAGATATAGATCCTGCTGAAACTCACCGAATAGCTCCTCAAAGGCTCATACGAATCAGACATTTCCTATCACGAGAAGGACCAAGAAACAAACACGTACCTTTTTAGATGCTTTCACAGACATTGTCTCCGGAATTATACAGTAATTTGCTAGTCTCAAATTCCTTACTACAATCGTGTTATATGAGTCTGTAGGTCTTGAAACACAGAAGTGGAGAAAATCAATAAAAGTTGCCTTCAGCCTATCTGGCTAACTTTTTATACCGCTAGGTGGCGCTCGTCTGAATATCTTGTCGTTTGCTTAAAAATAGTCCCCTTGTTTAACTTGTCATACAGCGTGTATCCTGATGAAACATCGACTTACTCGGAGTGTAATCTGGATCAAAACTGCGAGGGTCTGCTAAGATGTTCAATAAGCGGACAAAGAGTTAACCCATGCAGTACGGGATACGGGTCGCTGATCTCCTTTGCAAACAGTGTGGACCTAGATAAGAGGGCTCCTAGAGGAATCCTCTCATCAGGGTCTGCACTGTTTGTCATTTTACACTTTTCTTTATAAAATCCCTAAATATTCCCATAAGCTTGACCTGTTTGAATCTTGGAAAAGTCCATTTGTATATTGAGCGTTGTACGGGTTAAAACTTAGCCTGCTTAAACTCGGAGCTGGTACAGTGTTTACCTATTTCTAATTCTCATGGGGGGTCTGCACTGTTTGTCATTTTACACTTTTCTTTAGAAAATATCCCTAAATATCCACAATAAGCTTGGTCTGTATGGATTATGGAATAATCCATTTGACAATTCAGCAGTGTAAGAGTTAAATCTTAACCTGCTATAGATAATGATGTCTGCCTACACTCCGATCTATTACAGATTGCACTTATTTCCAATTTGATCAAGCTTTTGATAAACTATTGCACGAGCGTTCAACAGTTTGGATCTTGATGAGACGCCAAGTTACTTGGCGTCTGATCTGGGTCCAAGCTGTTTGCAGATGACAGTTAGGTCCCACTAAGCGGACAAAGATCAACAACCAATTGACAGCCGTGCTCTTTACTCGTCTATCAGTTTATCTGACTGTAAACAAATGACGCTCTGTCTCTGACTCTATTACGTGTTATAACCCTCTACCTGCTCATTATTCATGTAAGAAACAATGACATCATGAATATTTATTAGATGATTTTTTATCATGATATATCAACATATGGTTTGTTTTACATTGGCAGAAAATGTAGACTAACATTTATATTATTCCCTAAGCAAACAGAGTAGACACTGATCAGACGGCTCCTATATAGGGGCCGTCTGATCTGGGGCTACTCTGTTCACAAATGTATGAAAATGCGTTTGAAGGAAAGGGTTGACCCCATGAATGCCGGAAATAAGACAGGAGCACTCGCAGTGTAGACTCGGGTCATGATCTGGAGGTTCAAAGAGGAGCACTGTTGGTCAGTTATATTCATCTCCCAAAGTACGATATACCCTCGTATACCCTCTCTAGCAAAATGGACTCTATTGTTGAACAATGATGGACCATTCCACTTTAAAAACAATTCAGCTTTCAATGGATTAAGCGGTGCGACATTGTCGTCTGCTTCAAATTGCCACACACTAACAGTCTTTCTGTTTGTATTTTAAACCATTATGTCGAGAATTACGAACTGACTCGCATTTGCAAACACCTGTGATCTAGATAGGCAGGTCCCAAGCTGTTAGATAATTTGTCAATATTTTTCTCTCAAAAGTTTGGTTGTACAGTAAAACCCCTCTAATGCGACCACCTAAAGGAGGTATAATTCTGGGTGGTAGAGGCAGGTGATAGCTTAATGCAGAAGGAGCTTTCTGTATTACCTTTGTTCTGCATTAAGCCACCATCTGCTTATAAAGATACCCATGCTTATTCATTAAGTGGTCGCATTAGAGGGATTTTACTGTATCAAAAGCATTTTAAATGGTAGAGAGTATTCCCAGCTCAGATGTCTGAGTATGAATCAAGGGTCCATGCTTATAAAGCTTTTTAGTTGAGTCTGAGTTTGTTCTCAAGCTTTTGATTGGTCAGATTTGAGCCAAAGGCTCAAATCTAACCAATCAAAAACTTGAGAACGAACTCAGACTAAAACGTTTTATAAGCATGGATACTGGTATCTGCTACTACACTCTATAAGCCTGTCTACAGCGGATCATCCAAAGTCTGAAAAATTATGTTTAACCCTTTCGGCGCCATCTTTTTTAATTGTCGTCTGCAATCCAATTATGTTAAATCATATGGTACCATAAGGAAATAAGATAAACAAATGCAAATTCCAAAGGAATAAAGCACATATATAGAAATCGAGTTTGAGACAACACGAGAAGTCCCTGATCAGGGACTGCACTATTTGTCGTGGTGCATTTTTGCGACATTGGCGGTGAAAGGGTTGATGCAGCGCGAAAGTAATACAGAAAGTTTTTCTAGAAGATTTAATTTCGTTTTGTATTATGCAACCACCTGTTCTTATAAACCCTATATACATTAGAAACCTTCTAAATCGGATTTCAGGAGAGAAAAATATAGTTACTTTCAGGCAGGTAGAGCGAAATTCACGCAGAAAGCTCCTAGAGGAACTTTCAGTGTGACTTGCACCCTATATTAAGCTGCCACCTGTCTGCAAGCCCGATATTTATACTAAATTGAACATCCGCTTTAGAGAGGTTTTGCTATATTTATTCCTTATGAAGTCACTATTGTCAGATTCTATATGTATTGCATTTGTATGCTTGTTTATAGTGAAATTAACTTTTTCAGCACAACATAACTATTATCTGCAAAACATGTCGACTCGAATGTATGCAAAACAATATTGCAACTGACCAAACTTTAGCAGACATTATATTTTCACAGTTGGGTAAGGTTTAATGATGATCAGATATCCATCTTGGGCCTGGTATGGAGAATGTATGATTGTCTCCCATTTCTTTCCACTATTTGGAATGTGTGATCAAGATCACATTGTCAATGCAACACGTTCACAACATAATAAAGATTTATGATTTATAGCAGACGACAACTTTTGAAGCAGACGACAATCATTTAGTTATAGAGCAGAACCTGTATCTAAGGGGCCATAAAAAGGGGTTCCAGTAATAGGCCTGTTAGGCAGGTGGTTGCTTAATACAGGTCAAAGTAATGCAGACAGCTCCTATAGGAGCTATAGGCACTATTTTTGTCCTGAATTAAGCAACCACATACTTTTTAACACAACTAGGTCAATAAATGAATAACCGTTTAAGACAGACACTACTGTATAGTATGATACACTTACCGGCTAAATATTTGATGAAAACAGTCAGTGGCAACATATGTATGCTAGCTAATTTCCTGTATACAATAATATTAACCCATTAATGTTTACCCATTATCGAATAGATTGTAAGGACCACTAAACATGGACAGCTGTGGCAATGACAGCCACTGTAGAATCAGATCTATATCTAATTAGCAAACAGAGCAAACCCATATCACACGGCTCCTGTAAAAGCCGTCTGGTCGGTGGCTACACTGTTTGCAAAGGCGAAACCCCGTGTACGAGCGTATTAGTAAGAGGTTAAGCTTTATAAACAGAGTTTCTCTTGTTCAAAAATTGATCAGCTCAGTTACTTTAAAACGCAAATATTAGTTTGATTCAAACAGTTACTTGCTATACAGCATTCGGTTGTCAAACAGTGTTTATCAAGATGAGATGCTGAGCTGTTCGGTGTTAATCTAGATATACAGTAAACCCCCTCTAATGCGACCAGCAAAAAGGGGCATAATTCACAGTGGCAAAGGCAAGTGGTAGCTTAATGCAGGACGAAAGTTATGCAAAAAGCTCCAATAGGAGCTTTCTGCATAACTTTCGTCCTGCATTAAGCAACTAGCCATGTTTATTCATTAAGTGGTCGCATTAGAGGGGATTTACTATAATTATTCAAAATACCATCACCGACTTTCTAAAAGTACAGTTGAAACCGTCTTAAGCTGCTATTCATTTATTGAACATAGGAGTCTTAAAAAGCAGGTTGTTGCTAAATGGAAGGCTAAATCATTGCAGAAAGCTCCTATGGGAGCTGTTTGAATTACTTTGCCCTGCATTTAGCTACCACCTGCATTACAGACCCATAGCAAGACCTCTTTTCAGTAGTCGCTTAAGATAGATTCTACTGTACACGTTTATGTATACGATGAGTAAACGATGCAATTTGCAACTACCATTGTTACAGCTGGTTATGGATTAAATAGCATATTATACAACACGACTCATTATCAGTCAGTACAGTGTTTTGTCCGTAGTTTTCCATATCTAGTGATATTGGTTCTCATGCGACTGTAATCAACTAACTACATGTAATATCATATTTCTGAGATTCGTTGCCTTACAGTTATACAAAAACTGAGCCTGAAGTCGTTATGTATACATGTTTTGTCAGATTTTGAGTTCAACTTAAAAGCTGACCAATCAGAAACAGTGCAATCCTTCTAAAGCGACCACTTTATGAATAAACAGACGTGCCTTTAAGAGTTGCATTATGCAGGATGGAAGTAATGCAGAAAGTTCATGTGGGAGAAGTGTGTATACTTTTGTAATAAACTACGATCTGCCTTTAAGAACCGAGCATTGGACCTCGTTTTGTCGGTCTCATTAGAGGGGTTTTACTGTGCATGAAAATGAACTCAGATTCAATCTCAGAGGTTGTAATAACCTAGGGTACTGCTGGCATGTGCTCCTGTTAGGTAATACAATAGCAACTCTATAAAGTGATCAATAAACGTAGAACTTCTTTAACTGTCCCGCATATAAACTCCATTTTACGCCTAAACAAAAAGTTGCAGCACATCGGATTATGCATCATTGATTACATCATGATTTTTTATGCAAACAATAATGACTTCATGAATATGTATGCATTATTTTTTTTATACATCAACACGGGATGTTTTGGCCATTGCAGAATCTATACCTTCAGATCATATGATTTCTAAAACAAACAGAGCAGATCTTGGTAGTCTTCTATAGGAACCGTCTGATCTTGGTCTACTCTTTATGCAGATGCGTCAAAATGCGTATATATGGAGTACAGTAAATCCCCACTAAACTGGGCATTCAGTATAAATGTCGGTCTTGGAGACAGATGGCAGCTTAATGCAGGGTGACAGTCATGCAGAAAGTTTCTCTAGGAGCTTTCTGCCTGACTTCCACCCTGCATTGAGCAGCCACATGCCTAAACGTATCTGAATTCTTCTATACTAGAAATCTGGTTTAGACAGAATTTACTTTATAAAGTTAATGCAGAACGAACTAAATGCAAAACAGGGCTCATTTTGATCGTTTGTGGGCTCATTCTGATCGTTTAAGGGTTCATTTTGATCAGAATAAATCAATGATTCAGCTGTGGTACATGAGAAACACCATATGTCAGTTCACTGAGTCACGTTTCCAGCATGTATTTGTTTAGCATGCCAAACAAGAGATTAATTTTGAGAACTGTTTGATATAAATGAGATGATTACAGTGTCTCATCAGCATTGAAACTGAATGATACCCTGGCCTTACCCTGGCTTTACCGGTACTTTTGTAGTTAGACTGAATGTTCAGTATGCCACTCCCCAACCCTTCCCTCAGCTATGTTTTAAACCGGAATTTTAGAAGAAAAAACTATTTCAGACAGGTGACTACTAAAAACAGACAGAACTGCAAGAAGAAAGCTCCGTTGGGAGCTTTGTGGATGACTGTAGATAACTTTCAGCCTGCATTAAGCTGCAACCCGTTTTACAAACCGGCATTGATACTAGTTTAAAAGTCCGGTTGGTGAATAAGTAGCTTACTAATATTTGTAGTCCATTTAAACTTCTTTAAACCGGAGCCTACTAATACAGTCCATTTAAACTTATTTAAACCGGAGCTAACTACTACAGTCCATATAAACTTATTTAAACCGGAGCTTACTAATAGCGTCCATTTAAACTTCTTTAAACCGGAGCCTAATAATACAGTCCATTTAAACTCCTTTAAACAGGAGCTAACTAATACAGTCCATTTAAACTTATTTAAACCGGAGCTTACTAATACAGTCCATTTAAACTTATTTAAACCGGATCTAACTAATACAGTCCATTTAAACTTATTTAAACCGGAGCTTACTAATAGCGTCTATTTAAACTTCTTTAAACCGGAGCTAACTAATACAGTCCATTTAAACTCCTTTAAACCTTAACTAACTAATACAGTCCATTTAAACTTCTTTAAACCGGAGCTAACTAATACAGTCCATTTAAACTTATTTAAACCGGAGCTAACTAATAGCGTCCATTTAAACTCCTTTAAACCGGAGCTAACTAATACAGTCCATTTAAACTTATTTAAACCGGAGCTTACTAATAGCGTCCATTTAAACTTATTTAAACCGGAGCTAACTAATACAGTCCATTTAAACTTATTTAAACCGGAGCCTACTAATACAGTCCATTTAAACTTATTTAAACCGGAGCTAACTAATACAGTCCATTTAAACTCCTTTAAACCGGAGCTAACTAATACAGTCCATTTAAACTCCTTTAAACCGGAGCTAACTAATAGCGTCCATTTAAACTCCTTTAAACCGGAGCTAACTAATACAGTCCATTTAAACTTCTTTAAACCGGAGCTTACTAATACACTCCATTTAAACTTATTTAAACCGGAGCTAACTAATACAGTCCATTTAAACTCCTTTAAACCGGAGCTAACTAATACAGTCCATTTAAACTCCTTTAAACCGGAGCTAACTAATACACTCCATTTAAACTCCTTTAAACCGGAGCTAACTAATACAGTCCATTTAAACTCCTTTAAACCGGAGCTAACTAATACAGTCCATTTAAACTCCTTTAAACCGGAGCTAACTAATACAGTCCATTTAAACTCCTTTAAACCGGAGCTAACTAATAGCGTCCATTTAAACTCCTTTAACCCTCATATTGACGACTTTTGACGACTCTGTAAAAGTCACTTTGTGAAACCTTTGTGATAAATAGAGCATTTGCTCATATAGGGACAAATGCTCTATTTATCACAATGGTTTCAAACTACAAAATTCTACAATGTTCCTTTTCTTTAGTTAATGCTCCTTTTCGGTAGATTTATTCAAAGAGTTCGGATCTAAAATAGGCTATGAGGTAATGGGTTAAACCGGAATTTTAATAAAGAACAACTAATGTCTTTTAGACAGGTAACTGCTTAATACAGGATGAAAGTCATGCGTGATTTTCAAGCTGCATTAAGCTGTCATCTTCCTGAAAGACTGGTACTGACACTAACAGTAGCTTAATGCAGGTCGAATAAAGCGCAGAAAGTTCTTATAGGAACTTTCTACATTACATTTGACAAATTGTGCAGACCCTGTTCACAGCGTTCTTCTTGGAGTCCTCTGATACGGGTCTTCACTGTTTGTAAATTACAGTACATGCACTTTCACGAGGTTAAAGAAAATCTTAACGTAAATTTCCAGAAACACTATCAAATTATCAAACACGTCCGTAGCATACTGAATGGTAAACCTTACAACGCGGGACACGAGTCACCAATGTCATTTGCAAACAGTATAGACCCAGATGAGGAGCCCTCTCACCAGGGTTTCAACTATTTGGTCATGTTACACTTTTCTTTAGGAAAAAACCCTAAATATTCATCGTAAGCTTGGCCTGTTTGAATTTTGGAATAATCCATTTGAAAATCTAGGAATGCAAGGGTAAACCCAAAAATGTCCTTCTTCCTTGATTTCAGAGAAGAATGTCATTCATTTGTGTTTAACCTTTTACTCCATGAATACTCATGACAGTATGCATACTAATTTATTATCTATATTATTCACTTGCAAACTGAGCAGACCCTGATCAGACGGTTCCTGCGGGAGCCTCTGTACTGGGTCTACGTTGTTTGTAATGGGGTAGACAGGCGTAGTTAGGGAGTTAATTGTTAAGGGTTAATATTGTAAATAATTCTGAGGAATTAAAAAATTCGAGAAATCAAAAAGTTGGAAGGTACTTTTTTCATTAAAAAGTTCAATTCTTGTCCATTTCCTAGAGGAGAGCCACAACAGTCTGTGCGCATATATATACGCATGTGTATGCGTATTGTGTTTGTTTATCTTATCAAACTGTTTGTATTCGACTATCTCAAGTACTCTCTTTCCGTCCACTTTATGCCGTACAAGTCCGAACCACTTAACTCATATCTCTCTAATCGCGACCTGAATCCAACAAATTTGCAAACAGTTTGGATTCTGATGAGACACCGAGTAACTCGACGTCTCATCAGGATCCAACCTGTTTGACACTTGATCAACAGTTTCTAGACAGTTTAGACCCTATCCGAGGTAGTCAATAGTGCTCCAGATCAAAGGTTTGAGCAGACATTATTTTTGTACAGCGGGATAAGGTATAAGGGTGGCGGTAAGTGTAAATTACAAGCAAACGTTTATGTCACAGCTTGACATATCTACGTTCTCTCACCCTTTACATGTTCAATATTCATGTAGGAAATGATGACATCATGGATACTTATCAGCTGAATCCTTATAGTTGTATATGAACGCGAGAAGTTTTGAATTTGGCAGAATCTGTAAAATTGCATAAGCAAACAGAGTAGACCCTGAACAGACGTATCCTATAGAAGCCGTCTGATCGGAGTCTTCTCTGTTTGGATAGGCATGAAAAGTCGTTTACGTCTACTGCAAAACTACTTATACTTTCAATGTCATTTCAATTCTTAACAGAGTAACGGATTGGATCTCTCGTTGTCTCAGCTGGATTTAAACATGTCGTAACGTTTAACGCAAATTTGCTTTTTTCCCGTTGTTATGAAATACTTAAACAAAGGTTCAAATTACTCTGTAAACAATGAACTTCAACAATCTATAAACCTCGGGTATTGATATCTAATTAACTGTGTGATTCACATACCTGCGGAAAAATCATGTCAGACACTGCCGCACTGAAATCTCCATCAGGTCTAAACTATTTTAGAAGCAAACAGATCAGACGGTTCCAACCGGAGTCGTCTGATCTGGGTCTACTCTGTTTGAAAACGTGTAGAAAGGCGTATGTATGGACAAAACGGTTAAGTCGTTCTACGCTGAATTATCAGAGTAGAATAGTTCATCAGTGTTTAACTCTTTCCTCCATAAATGCGCCTTTCTACGCCTCTGTAATAGTCATTTTTTGAAACCATTGTGATAAATAGATCATTTGCTCCTACGGAGCAAATGCTCTATTTATCACAATTGGTTCAATATTACAGAATTCTAACATTTTCCTTTTCTCTGGTAAATGCTCCTTTTCGGTAGATGTGTATTCAAAGAGGTTGTGTCTAAAAATAGCCTATAAGGGAATGGGTTAAGTATAAAGGCCACCCAGTATGTGAGGCTTTAACTTGCAGGAATAGTTTGAATGACAAACAGTGCAAATCCTGATCAAATGGTTCTTGCATAAGCCCGTTGATCTATGTCTATACTGTTTACAAGTGACAGTGCACTCGAGTCCTGGGTCCATGCTTATAAAACTTTTAGTTGAGTCTGAGTACGTTCTCAAGCTTTTGATTGGTCAGATTTGAGCCTCTGGCTCAAATCTGACCAATCAAAAGCTTGAGAACTCAAATCTGACCAATTAAAAGCTTGAGAACGAAACTCAGACTCAACTAAAAGCTTTATAAGCATGGACCCAGATTTCAAAGCTTTAACAAATAAAAACAAGAGTAATGAATAAACAAATAAATATAACCAGCGTAACACATTACCTCATCAGCATTTACGAGTAAGAAATAATGACACCATGAATAGCTTAAAAACTGAATTTGGTGTACAGTAAAACTCCTCTATTGCGACCACTTAATGAACAAACATGATTGTCTTCATAAGCAGGTGGTTGCTTAATGCAGGACGACAGTTATGCAGAAAGCTCCTATAGGAGCTTTCTGCATAATTTTCGTCCTGCATTAAGCTACCACCTGCCTTTACCACAGTGAATTATGCCCCATTTTGGTGGTCGCATTAGAGGGATTTTACTGTATATTTGCATATGAAAAGAGAGGGGTTTGAGTAGTATAGTGCGAGGCGTTGGGGAGAATGCCTGCAGCCCTGCAGCCCCTGTCACGTGACCTATGACGTCACAATGGAAGGGTATACTATGACTGCCTAAGAACAATGCGCAGGGGGTCACGCTCATTGACCGTGACCTAACAATAGACTAGAACAATCCATAGAGGTCACGCTGACCATCCCGCATTCCTAAGACGAGAGCCGTAGAACAATAGGGACGGAATCGTATGACACCGCCCAACAACAACGGAGGTCACTCCGACCATCCCACATTCCACAGTTGCTGGGTCCCATCCCGCATTCCACCGTTGCCGGGTGCCATTTACTATAAAAAAAAACCTTTTAGGGCATTCGCAAACAGCGTAGACCCGGCTTTATAATCGGCTTTAGGATCGGTTTCACCTCCATATTCTATATATACCATTATAATAGCGATTTACAATTTATGGACCCGTTTTTATATAAAGAATATTCTTATTCTTCCTGTCAAAGACCTAGAACAATAGGTCAATTCAATTCTTTATGATAGCGCTACACCTTTTAGATATAAAATCGTATCAATGTCGGAATACCCGAAAGTATATCGACCTTCCAAGGTGTCGATGATCCCATACAATGTCAGTCCTTTCAACCGTTTTGAAAGATGACACTTTTTTACCAGTGGAAGGACAATGTTAAATTTAACAATGGGATCGAGTTAACGTCCCGACTCGTTATATCTTTTCCTTCTAAATGACGTCTATACGGTGGATTTATATCATCAATCCCATAGCAAACTGTCTATTCGTTTCTAACATATTTTGATTAAAATCGAAACAGTTTATAAAATGTTTACCGAATGACAAGTTTGTCTTTCAATACAATGTCTTACAAGCTTCACCGCCCACCGAAATACAAGACCCTTACGAATTACTCTGTAGGCGTCCAGCGTGAAAATGATAGATTAAATTTCTTCTGTTACCCTTATTCAAGATATTCCATATCAATTCTTTTATATTTACTCCCAATCCCTTAATATTAATGAATTAACTCTCATTAGGGTGCGCCGAATAAGTCTGAACATGTCCAACGGGTGCGGTTATTCGTTTGTTTTAATATAATAGAACATATTAAAAGTATATACCCGATGACTGACGCGTCAGATCTAATTATAAATATTGCTGAACTCTGGGTTTACTCCGTTTGCAAAGACGTTGAAATGTGTATATATGGAGTAAATGATGCAGGAAAGGAATGGTGTTTCCTGTCAGTTGCAAACAGTGTAGATCCAGATCTCTAGACGCCCCATGATCACGGTCGGTACTGTTTGTCATTCAAAATATCTTCGCAAATTATACCTTTGCATACTGAATGGACCATTTCACTTTGACTATTCAGCACTCAAAGATTTAACCCTTTCCCTCTTCAATATTCATGGTAGACATGATGACATGACTATTTATTAGCTGATTTTTTATGCTTTTCTTTACACCCTTCTTGGTAGAAAATATTAACTTTGAAAACATACAGCATACGACATTTTTTGCAAACAAATAGTTATAGAACAAACTCGATATCCGATTACGATTTATGCTTTTGCTTTAACACCCGACTGTTGAACACGCACTCTCCGTCATTTGTAAATGGTATAGAACCAGATGAAATGGCTCGCGGATCTAGGAGCCTCTGATTCGGGTCTACATAGTGCATCATTCGAAATCGCCTACTCAATTTAAGCCTTTGCTACTTAATGTCAATAGCGTGAAAATGATAGATTAAATTTCTCCTGTTACCCTTATTCAAGATATTCCATATCGATCTTTGATATTAATGAATAGATACTTACTGAGAGAAAATTATATCGATATATAGGTTTCAATAAAAAAAAGTCATTGCGTATATTTACACCATTTTTAGTAGAAAGGATTAACTTTGAAAACATGCAGCAGACGACATTTTTGCACACAAATAGTTATGGAACAAGCGCGATATCGGCTTATGATTTACACTTGCGCATTAACCCTTTAGTGTCGGACACGCCCTCTCTGACATTTGCAAACGGTATAGAACTAGATGAAATGGTTACCAGTTCTAGGAGCCTTTGAGTCGGGTCTGCAAAGTGCATCATTCAAACTTGTCTACTAAGTTTAAGCCTTTGCTACTAAATGTCAATGGACTGCTCTCGAGGGTTAATATTTGTAAGATTTTACGTTCTACAAGTATCGCATTATAACTCGTATTCCCTAAATTATCGTATGAGAGCTGGTTACCCGTATATAAGATATACTGTTACGTTAGACCCAAAACCAACCGAAAGAATATATGTATAAAAGTTTAAATACGTAGCACTTGACCAACTTTTCGATTATAGATATTTTCATCTTTTTACTTCGTTGATACAGCTTTGTAAACGGAGTAGACCCAGATCAATCAGTTCCTGTTGGAGCTTACATATCGAGCCGTCTCATCCGGATCTACTCTATTTGCAGATGCCTGAAAACGCATTTATATGAGGTAAAGGGATAAGGCACATAGAATCTAATTAGACGTGGTTCGGTTACCAACCGTTAATTTTAGCATTTAAAAATATATTGACCCGAGAGTGATTTGAAAATTATTACGACATAGCGATCGTTAAAGCCATACATGTATAAACAGCGCGAAAAAATTATGGTCAGAATCGTTTATCGAGACTAGAAGCGTTGGCTAACCCTTTCTATATTCTATATAGATGACATCATCGACTAACGAGGAATTTTCGGAAGCACCGGGGCCTGAGCTCAGTAGAGACCCCGATATCTGTTTCCCGCGGAAAACGAACATTTTATACAGCGGGAGTACCGATTGAAGAGGTGGTTTATATATAACGTTTATATAGTTTTAAGTATATTAAGTACAAATCTGGTAAATGTTCTGGACCCTAAGCAAACAAGAAGCGTTTTAAGCGAATGCCTTTAGCAGACGACAGAAGGGATCTTCTATAGAGTATATATATATATCGTCTGGGATAATAGTATATAATCTATTAGCATTGAGCGATGAGACTCGTGGGTATTCATTAGAGCAAAATAAAATTCGAACTATATCGCGAAATGAGTAAAGAATGTTACTAAAGTAGATTAGATGTCACTTTTGAGCAGATGCTTATTACACATAAATTCAATGGTAACATTGCACCGTTTACAAGCGGCCTATATCGTTGTGTACTCTGTCTCACTCTCTGTCTATCTATCTGTCTGACTATATGTCTGTCTGTCTCTCTATCTATCTCTCTAACTTGTAATTGCTCTATCTCGCTTATTCAGAGTGAAATGGGTTTGTTTCTTTCATCTCGTATCAACTTCTTGCGACGTTTTATATGTGATTGTCTTTTAGTTTGATTGTTTCCAAATATGAAAGAGAAGAGGGGGTGCCTCTTGAGGAGTAGGCGATGCCTCCTAAGAGGAGGAGGAGGAGTAGGCGATGTCGCCTAAGAGGAGGAAGGGGAGTAGGCGATGCCTCCTAAGAGGAGGAGGAGGAGGAGGAGGAGTAGGCGATGCCTCCTAAGAGGAGGAGGAGGAGGAGGAGGAGTAGGCGATGCCTCCTAAGAGGAGGAGGAGGAGGAGGAGGCGATGCCTCCTAAGAGGAGGAGGAGGAGGAGGAGGAGTAGGCGATGCCTCCTAAGAGGAGGAGGAGGAGGAGGAGGAGTAGGCGATGCCTCCTAAGAGGAGGAGGAGGAGGCGATGCCTCCTAAGAGGAGGAGGCGAGGAGGCATCGCCTCCTCCTCCTCCTCCTCCTCTTAGGAGGCATCATCTACTCCTCCTCCTCCTCCTCCTCTTAGGAGGCATCGCCTCCTCCTCCTCCTCCTCCTCCTCTTAGGAGGCATCGCCTCCTCCTCCTCCTCCTCTTAGGAGGCATCGCCTACTCCTCCTCCTCCTCCTCCTCCTCTTAGGAGGCATCGCCTACTCCTCCTCCTCCTCCTCCTCCTCTTAGGAGGCATCGCCTACTCCCCTTCCTCCTCTTAGGCGACATCGCCTACTCCTCCTCCTCCTCTTAGGAGGCATCGCCTACTCCTCAAGAGGCACCCCCTCTTCTCTTTCATATTTGGAAACAATCAAACTAAAAGACAATCACATATAAAACGTCGCAAGAAGTTGATACGAGATGAAAGAAACAAACCCATTTCACTCTGAATAAGCGAGATAGAGCAATTACAAGTTAGAGAGATAGATAGAGAGACAGACAGACATATAGTCAGACAGATAGATAGACAGAGAGTGAGACAGAGTACACAACGATATAGCCCGCTTGTAAACGGTGCAATGTTACCATTGAATTTATGTGTAATAAGCATCTGCTCAAAAGTGACATCTAATCTACTTTAGTAACATTCTTTACTCATTTCGCGATATAGTTCGAATTTTATTTTGCTCTAATGAATACCCACGAGTCTCATCGCTCAATGCTAATAGATTATATACTATTATCCCAGACGATATATATATATACTCTATAGAAGATCCCTTCTGTCGTCTGCTAAAGGCATTCGCTTAAAACGCTTCTTGTTTGCTTAGGGTCCAGAACATTTACCAGATTTGTACTTAATATACTTAAAACTATATAAACGTTATATATAAACCACCTCTTCAATCGGTACTCCCGCTGTATAAAATGTTCGTTTTCCGCGGGAAACAGATATCGGGGTCTCTACTGAGCTCAGGCCCCGGTGCTTCCGAAAATTCCTCGTTAGTCGATGATGTCATCTATATAGAATATAGAAAGGGTTAGCCAACGCTTCTAGTCTCGATAAACGATTCTGACCATAATTTTTTCGCGCTGTTTATACATGTATGGCTTTAACGATCGCTATGTCGTAATAATTTTCAAATCACTCTCGGGTCAATATATTTTTAAATGCTAAAATTAACGGTTGGTAACCGAACCACGTCTAATTAGATTCTATGTGCCTTATCCCTTTACCTCATATAAATGCGTTTTCAGGCATCTGCAAATAGAGTAGATCCGGATGAGACGGCTCGATATGTAAGCTCCAACAGGAACTGATTGATCTGGGTCTACTCCGTTTACAAAGCTGTATCAACGAAGTAAAAAGATGAAAATATCTATAATCGAAAAGTTGGTCAAGTGCTACGTATTTAAACTTTTATACATATATTCTTTCGGTTGGTTTTGGGTCTAACGTAACAGTATATCTTATATACGGGTAACCAGCTCTCATACGATAATTTAGGGAATACGAGTTATAATGCGATACTTGTAGAACGTAAAATCTTACAAATATTAACCCTCGAGAGCAGTCCATTGACATTTAGTAGCAAAGGCTTAAACTTAGTAGACAAGTTTGAATGATGCACTTTGCAGACCCGACTCAAAGGCTCCTAGAACTGGTAACCATTTCATCTAGTTCTATACCGTTTGCAAATGTCAGAGAGGGCGTGTCCGACACTAAAGGGTTAATGCGCAAGTGTAAATCATAAGCCGATATCGCGCTTGTTCCATAACTATTTGTGTGCAAAAATGTCGTCTGCTGCATGTTTTCAAAGTTAATCCTTTCTACTAAAAATGGTGTAAATATACGCAATGACTTTTTTTTATTGAAACCTATATATCGATATAATTTTCTCTCAGTAAGTATCTATTCATTAATATCAAAGATCGATATGGAATATCTTGAATAAGGGTAACAGGAGAAATTTAATCTATCATTTTCACGCTATTGACATTAAGTAGCAAAGGCTTAAATTGAGTAGGCGATTTCGAATGATGCACTATGTAGACCCGAATCAGAGGCTCCTAGATCCGCGAGCCATTTCATCTGGTTCTATACCATTTACAAATGACGGAGAGTGCGTGTTCAACAGTCGGGTGTTAAAGCAAAAGCATAAATCGTAATCGGATATCGAGTTTGTTCTATAACTATTTGTTTGCAAAAAATGTCGTATGCTGTATGTTTTCAAAGTTAATATTTTCTACCAAGAAGGGTGTAAAGAAAAGCATAAAAAATCAACTAATAAATAGTCATGTCATCATGTCTACCATGAATATTGAAGAGGGAAAGGGTTAAATCTTTGAGTGCTGAATAGTCAAAGTGAAATGGTCCATTCAGTATGCAAAGGTATAATTTGCGAAGATATTTTGAATGACAAACAGTACCGACCGTGATCATGGGGCGTCTAGAGATCTGGATCTACACTGTTTGCAACTGACAGGAAACACCATTCCTTTCCTGCATCATTTACTCCATATATACACATTTCAACGTCTTTGCAAACGGAGTAAACCCAGAGTTCAGCAATATTTATAATTAGATCTGACGCGTCAGTCATCGGGTATATACTTTTAATATGTTCTATTATATTAAAACAAACGAATAACCGCACCCGTTGGACATGTTCAGACTTATTCGGCGCACCCTAATGAGAGTTAATTCATTAATATTAAGGGATTGGGAGTAAATATAAAAGAATTGATATGGAATATCTTGAATAAGGGTAACAGAAGAAATTTAATCTATCATTTTCACGCTGGACGCCTACAGAGTAATTCGTAAGGGTCTTGTATTTCGGTGGGCGGTGAAGCTTGTAAGACATTGTATTGAAAGACAAACTTGTCATTCGGTAAACATTTTATAAACTGTTTCGATTTTAATCAAAATATGTTAGAAACGAATAGACAGTTTGCTATGGGATTGATGATATAAATCCACCGTATAGACGTCATTTAGAAGGAAAAGATATAACGAGTCGGGACGTTAACTCGATCCCATTGTTAAATTTAACATTGTCCTTCCACTGGTAAAAAAGTGTCATCTTTCAAAACGGTTGAAAGGACTGACATTGTATGGGATCATCGACACCTTGGAAGGTCGATATACTTTCGGGTATTCCGACATTGATACGATTTTATATCTAAAAGGTGTAGCGCTATCATAAAGAATTGAATTGACCTATTGTTCTAGGTCTTTGACAGGAAGAATAAGAATATTCTTTATATAAAAACGGGTCCATAAATTGTAAATCGCTATTATAATGGTATATATAGAATATGGAGGTGAAACCGATCCTAAAGCCGATTATAAAGCCGGGTCTACGCTGTTTGCGAATGCCCTAAAAGGTTTTTTTTATAGTAAATGGCACCCGGCAACGGTGGAATGCGGGATGGGACCCAGCAACTGTGGAATGTGGGATGGTCGGAGTGACCTCCGTTGTTGTTGGGCGGTGTCATACGATTCCGTCCCTATTGTTCTACGGCTCTCGTCTTAGGAATGCGGGATGGTCAGCGTGACCTCTATGGATTGTTCTAGTCTATTGTTAGGTCACGGTCAATGAGCGTGACCCCCTGCGCATTGTTCTTAGGCAGTCATAGTATACCCTTCCATTGTGACGTCATAGGTCACGTGACAGGGGCTGCAGGGCTGCAGGCATTCTCCCCAACGCCTCGCACCCTACTACTGGTTTGACCATGGCAGAAAACGTGAAAAGTTGTTTGTGTGAGGTAAAGTACCTCGTAAAATACATCTACCCAAATATATGTCATAAACCAATCGAAGTTGGCGTTACAAAACCTATTCTGCCGATGTCATTATATCTTGTGCATTTACAAAAACAGTAGACCCAGATCAACTGCTCCTGTAGGAGCCGTCTGATCAAGATCTGCTCTTTTTGCTAATACCCTACAGTGTCTACCCTATACCAAAAAAAACCACTCTGCACATGTCATTTTAAAAAGATCAGCTAATAGATATTTATGATGTCATTATTTCTTACATTAATATTCAACAGGGATGGGGTTAAGGGACTTAAGACACACCTGAGTTAATACAGAACGAATGTTAAATGCAGACAGTTCCATATCATTTTTAAGTTTTCGTCATACACTTTCTCAGGGGCTGTTAAAGGGGAATCACTCTTATTTGTCAGCACTAAATAAATATATAGGTTATGTCCCCTGAAACAGATTTCACATTTTAATCGCGAGAGTTGATTTTGTCATTGACATTAATCCCTTCGCTGTTGAATTTTCATGTAAGACTTATTTACATCATGAATATTTATTGACCGATGTATTTGATGTTATGTGAACTTAATCATGTTTTTGACAATGACAAACACTTTAGAATCAGATCTATATTATTCTGTAAGCAAAACGAGCAGACCCTGACCAGACAGCTTCCATAGGAGCTTCTGATATTGGACAGCTCTGTTTGCATGGGTGCCAAAAGGCATCTGTAACATGGTGAAAAAGTTGTGACTCGACTGGGACTCGGACTCAAGGCCTCTGGCTTACCATACCAACACTCTACCGACTGAGCTACCAAGTCACACAGTAAAGCCTATCAACTGATTCACCGCAATCTCTACCCGGCTACACATCTATGTGGACGAAGGGGTTAGGCCTAATGCATTTGTGATTAGGTACACGTCGATACGACCAAAACCAAAAAAGACTCCTAAATACTTCTTTTTATCTAGGTCTGCATTGGTTGCCACATACTTTATTTTTAAAGGCCATATTAGCAAACGAATACACAGAAACGCTCCTCAAAATGAAAAATGGATTTATTCACATCACACAATTTGACTAAGAAATGCAGGTTAGCATGTTGTTTTTTTATCGCAAATCGTTTGTTCTATTTACAACAGCATTGAATTCTCTGGAATGAAAACTTGACAACATGGTGAGAAATTCACCAACGGGGTCATGGTAATTTTCTTCACTTTTTTACAAAACAAAATACATAATCGCATTAACAAACAAATGAGTTACTCGGCGATTCATCTGAATCCAAACTGTTTGCATAAAACTCAGATAATCTCAGAGTTGCCATCGACAGCGAAAGCGTTAAGAACAGACGGATTTTGTTACAGATAACACCGTGTGAACGTGCTGAAAGCATTCAGAACAGACGGGTTTTGTTACAGATAACACCGTGTGAAAGTGCTGAAAGTGTTCAGAACAGACGGGTTTTGTTACAGATTACACCGTGTGAACGTGCTGAAAGAGTTAAGAACAGGCGAGTTTTGTTACAGATTACACCGTGTGAACGTGCTGAAAGTTGTAATATGATTTCTCAAATTTTTTTTATCAATTATTGATTTCTGTACATGTGGTTTTTAACACAAATTATGCATAACCATTAAGCTGTGAGTATCATCCTTCTGCTAAAAATGTTAAAAAGTATCATATACTCTAGTTTTCCGACTTGTCTCGATTTCTTCTTTTAGACATGCATGTGCTATCAAGAGTTTCAAACAGTTGTAAACATAATGAGACAAGGCAGTACCCAGTTTCACATCTTAACACCTTCACCGCTATATGCGAATCCGTGATAACTTCTGCTAACAGTCTGGATCCAGATCATACGCAGAGTAACTCGGCGTCTTATCAGGATCTAAACTGTTTGACACTAAGATTAATGGTTTTGAAAAGAAATTGAAGGAAACTTGACCTTGAAACCTGACGCAGACGACACTCGTAGCAGACGAACTTTATTTGGCGGTGAAAGGATTAATCCAAACTAAAATTTAAACGGTTATCATACATTCATCCGAGGCGTATTTCAGGTTAACACTGTCGTCTGCTACATTTTCCGTCTGCGAAATTTTTAGTCTACTTCAATGTTTTCTTTTAGTTTCCAAACAGTTTGAACTCTTGTGAGACGCCAACTTAATCGGGGTCACATCCATGTTTTCTCAGGAGCGTAGCTGAATCCAAATGTAAAGTACGCACCGTTGCTATAGGGATCCGGGGGCATGATCACCGGGAACATTTAGAATAATGTAGTTTTTAAACCATTGTGATAAATACAGCAGTTGATCTTACAATAGCAAATGCTCTCTATTTATCACAATGGTTTCAGAAGGTGACTTTTACAGAGACGTAGAAGGGCGTCATTAGGAGGGAATGGATTAAAGCTTACATGACAAGACAGAACATTTATCAAAGTCTAGCCCATAGCCTTCAAGTTTTGTTCCATTTTGGCCATAATAATGTTTTCATCTTTTAGATTGATTTTACGTACGTTCGTAAGTGCGTATCGCTAGCAACGCCCCTGATTCTCAGATTCGTTGCCAGTTATAGCCTACGTACGGCCAACCACTTAATCTAACCAACCGAGGAACATAATGTTTTAACCTTTATACTTTTAACCTTTATACTTTTAACCTTTATACTTATAAGCGCAATCTTACTTGCATTGGAAAACAGCTTGGTCCAAGATGAGACGCCGAGTAACTCGGCCTCTCATCAGGATCCAAGATGTTTGCCATTCGAAAAATGGTTTCTCAAAACCTTGAAGAAACTGAAAGTAAGAATAAATTGCAGTAGATTCGAAATTATACATACATCATTTTCACAACGCGTTTTGGAGTTAACCCTTTACCTCATAGAAACGCCCTTCCAAGTCTTGCAAACAGATTAGACTAAGATCAGACGGCTCATGTAGGAACCGTCTGATAACGATCTGATCTGTTAGCTTATGAAATATTATAGATATTCGATGATACAATCTGCCATAGTAACTTAGTTTCTTGGTCTCGAATATCATCATAAAAGTTCAGCTATTTAATATCCAAAAAGCCATTATTTCCTATCAAATATTCATCGTGGAAATGGTTTAGCTCTCTCAGGCATGTTCATCGAAGGGACATTAACGTGTCAACAAGCCAAGTATTAACACTATCCCTGTTTATCATTTATTCAATTCATTAATATTCATCGACAAAATCAATAAAATGGAACATGGAAAAGGAACTTTTTTCACAATGATTGAAACTGTAGAAGCGTATCTATGAAATCCATAAGCAAACAGAGCAGAGCCTGATTAGACGGCTCTAAAATGAGCTGTCTGATCTCAGAAAAATACAGACAGATACAATGCGAGAGAGATAGGAGGGAGATAGAGGCGAGACACAGAGAGAGAGAGAGACACACACACACACACACACACACACACACACACAATCACAGGCGAAGAGAGAGAGGGGGAAAGAAAGTGCCAGAAAGCGACAGAGAGAAAGATACTACAGAGAGAGATAGAGCGAGGGGGATACAAATAGACATACGGTTACAGAGACAGGGTCATTGACACATCGCACCATTGTTAAGATATACAGCAGTCTACAAAGCCAGCTCTTGAAACAATTAGACTTTTAAGACAGGTGATAGCTTAACCTTTTGTCTGCTTAGCGCGACTTGAATGTCATATTCAAACAGCGTGGATCCACATGAGACTCCAAATAACCCGGCGTCTCATCAGGATCCAAGCTGTCTGACACTGGATCCAAATAACCGGCGTCTCATCAGGATCCAAGCTGTTTGACACTGGGTACAAATAACCCGGCGTCTCATCAGGATCCAAGCTGTCTGACACTGGGTACAAATAACCCGGCGTCTCATCAGGATCCAAGCTGTCTGACACTGGATCCAAATAACCCGGCGTCTCATCATGATCCAAGCTGTTGACACTGGGTACAAATAACCCGGCGTCTCATCAGGATCCAAGCTGTCTGACACTGGGTCCAAATAACCCGGCGTCTCATCAGGATCCAAGCTGTCTGACACTGGATCCAAAATAACCCGGCGTCTCATCAGGATCCAAGCTGTCTGACACTGGATCCAAAATAACCCGGCGTCTAATCAGGATCCAAGCTGTTTGACACTGGGTCAATCGTTTCTCGAAAGCTTGAAGGAATCAGAAGTAAGTTCCAGCAGTCATCATTTGTATAGCAGGCAAAGGAATAATGCAGTGCGAAATGTATACAGTAGAACCTGTCTTAAGCGACCTTATATTAATTGGACACAGGAATCTTAAGAGCATCTGGTTGCTTTATACAGGGAAAAGGTAATACAGAAAGCTTCCAGAGGAGCTTTCTGTATTACTGTTTATCTGTATTTAGCTACGACCTGCCTTACTTTTCACTGCGTTACTTTTTACCTGTATTAGGCTACTACCTGCCTTACAAACCCATGTCTAAACCTGTATTAGGCTACTACCTGCCTTACAAACCCATGTCTAAACCTGTATTAGGCTACAACCTGCCTTACAAACCTATGTCTAAACCTGTATTAGGCTACTACCTGCCTTACAAACCCATGTCTAAACCTGTATTAGGCTACAACCTGCCTTACAAACCCATGTCTAAACCTGTATTAGGCTACAACCTGCCTTACAAACATATGTCTAAACCTGTATTAGGCTACTACCTGCCTTACAAACCCATGTCTAAACCTGTATTAGGCTACAACCTGCCTTACAAACCCATGTCTAAACCTGTATTAGGCTACTACCTGCCTTACATACCCATGTCTAAACATGTATTAGGCTACTACCTGCCTTACATACCCATGTCTAAACCTGTATTAGGCTACTACCTGCCTTACATACCCATGTCTAAACCTGTATTAGGCTACTACCTGCCTTACATACCCATGTCTAAACCTGTATTAGGCTACTACCTGCCTTACATACCCATGTCTAAACCTGTATTAGGCTACTACCTGCCTTACATACCCATGTCTAAACCTGTATTAGGCTACTACCTGCCTTACATACCCATGTCTAAACCTGTATTAGGCTACTACCTGCCTTACATACCCATGTCTAAACCTGTATTAGGCTACTACCTGCCTTACATACCCATGTCTAAACCTGTGATAGGCTACTACATGCCTTACATACCCACGTCTAAACCTGTATTAGGCTACTACCTGCCTTACATACCCATGTCTAAACCTGTATTAGGCTACTACCTGCCTTACATACCCATGTCTAAACCTGTATTAGGCTACTACCTGCCTTACATACCCATGTCTAAACCTTTTTCTTTTTTATGGTCGCTTAAGACATGTTCTACTGTATATAAATCTGGGATATTTCTGTGCGTCTTTCGTTGTGCCTTAAAAATCCACTTTCCTTCATCAATCTTTCACTGCGTAATTCTACCACATTATGCCTTTGCAAACAGTGTAGATCTAGATTAGATAGCTCCTGTATGTAGGAACTGTCTAATCCGGTATCTGCTTTGTTTGCTCAAGTAACAAAACTGACTCGCTACTATTTTTCATGGCAAAAACGTTACCATCCAATCCGATAAATTTTGTCAAATTCAATGACAAAGTCTATTGAAATAGACAGTAGTTTATATTTTTATTATAATTTATATGGCGGAGTCTCACGGAGTAGGTGGTTAACTGTTTCACCGCCATAGGTGAATCCCTGATAAATTTTACAAACTCTTGAGATCTATAGAAGATGCCGAGTTACTCGGCGTTTCCACAAAATCCAAACTGTTTGACAGTGGTTACACTTTTGTAGAGAAATAAATGAAAAGACTACTTCAACAGAGACAACGATCTTAGCAGATGGCATTTATTCGACGCCAAAAGTGTTAAAATACAGTAAAACCTCGATTATTCGATCGAACACTCAAATACGTATCATTACTGATCTTTAAATAGTGGAAACTTAATGCAGGGTGGAAGTCATGCAGAAAATTCCTCTTGGAGCTTTCTCTGTGACTTTCACCCTGTATTAAGCAGTCACCTGCATGAATTCTTCATTAGTACAATTTCAAAGTATCGAGTTTTTACTGTATATTTGTTTGTTTTGTTTTTTTCATTCATTCAGTTGTCGTTCTTTAGAGGACATCTTCCGCATCATGTATATTCCCACTGCAACATGGTTTTTTTCAGTTCAGCTATGATGTTAGAACATATTGACTACAGTAAAACCTCCCTTAAGCGGACGTTAATTTATTGCAAGTCTTAAAACATGTGGTTGCTTAATGCAGGTCAAAAGTAATGCCAAAAAGCTCATATAGGCGGGTTTTGCATTACTTTTGACCTGCATTAAGCTACACCTGCATTACAAACCCTTAATGCGATCTCTTTTTGATAACCGCTTAAGACATGTTCTACTGTATTTGCATTGGATCTAGAGACGTCTACATTTGTCCGAATTCTCGTTTAGCCAAATATACCAGTCATTGTGATGCATGCAATTACCTCAAAGCTCGCCAGGTAAAGTATATCCAGACTATTGTTTGTCTATAGTTTGACACTCGTCGTGAGCAGCCTTTTGTATGTACCAGAATCTGGGATGAAAGCACGAAACATGATATTTACTGATATTTGCCCATTAATTTCAATTCAGATACTTGAGCTCTCCCATTCACGCGAGTATGGATTCTCTAGCAACACGGAAAGGAATAATTGCACACATGAATTGGCGTACGTTTTCATATTATATAATCTATAGGTTGTCATCAGCATGTAATTTCCAAACTGTGACAAACCATATTTCATAAACAAAATAGAAGAATCTAGAAGAAAAGGTTTGAAATAACATGCAACGAATTAACAACAAACACTTACGTTTGCTGGGTACACGGTTTACTGCTTCTGGTACAGGGGTACATCCAGCATTACCACTTCAATTGAATTAACCCTTTCCCTACTGAATATTCATGTAAGGAATAATGAAATCATGAATATGTTTTAGCTACATGTATATACATTTATTTATAACGGTATATCTACGCAGGATATTTGGGTAGAAACTGTAAACATATCTACACAGGATATTTCGGTAGTGGTAGAAACTGTAAATATATCTACACAGATTTTTTCGGTAGTGGCTGAAACTGTTAACATATCTATCATATGTTCATAAGCAAACAGAATAGATCCTGATAAGACGTCTCTTGTAGTAAAGATGTTAAACCCCTCATTGTTACTTCTGTTGAATTATACCCATCACTGCTAGTTAAGTCGCCCCGTACATCATTGTAAGTGTTTTATATGTTCTGGTCCTTTGGGATCATTAGGTTCGATGTTATTTGTTTTGAAAATTGAATACAGCTTAAGCCGGTGCTAGGGGGCGTGAGTAGTGTTGCACATTTAATAACTGCTCATGAACAGACTCAGTATGCCGAGTCTGCAATTGTCTCTTTTGCATTGCTGCTTTTGCTTTCGAAGGATCTCCTACTTTCAGAATTTATGTACTTCACAACAGCAGGTGTTAAGTGCTTGTGCTGTGGACATAAAAAGTCGCATATTCTTCATTCTCAGTACTGTTTATATTTTCTGATCCTTCGGGATAATTAGTTTCAATGTTACTAGTTTTGAAAAACTGAAAACTGGTTAAGTCGATGTTAATAGCATGAGTAATGTAGCACGTTGAATATCTGCTCATGAACAGACTCAATAAAACAGTGTCTGCAGTGCTCTCTTTTTACATTGCTGCTTTTGCCTTCTAAGGATCTCCTACTTTCAGCACTTAAAACCGCCATTGTTGTTTATGTTGAATTAAGACCCTCATTTCTCGGTTTGTTGGGTTAACTCCCATCATTGCTCTATCTGATAGGTCATTTCCTTCATTGCTATCTATACTGGGTTAACTCCTTTATTACTGTTTCTGTTGAGTTAAACTCTTCATTGCTGATTACTGTTTTGTTCGTTTAAACCCTTTATTACTGTTTCTGATTAGTTAAACCCAACAGTGTTGTTTCAGATTGGTTCCACCCATCGATGACACTTCTGTTGAGTTAAAACCGTTCATTGCTGTTTTTGTTGGGATTTTGCCTGTAATGAGTTAAACCCTTTAATGCTGTTTATATTGAGTTAAACCATTCCTTGCTTTTTATATACGGTTAAACTATTCATTATCATTTCTGTTTGATGTTATTTCTGTTGGGTTAAACCTTTCATTGTTACTTCTGTTTCGATACAGCCCTTACTAGTCTAAAACAATAAACTTGTCCTCGTTTCTTCTATTCTGCTTTAATGCCCCATAAAGTCATTCTGATTCAGTGTCTGCTATACATGTATTTACTTATGAAACGAAATAGATTTTATACTCATATCCTTCACATGCCATTATCAAAAATACTTTGTTTTCACCATTGGGACGGGAAAACATATTTCGAAAGATAAAGCAACATTTTTGCAGGGAGGAATGCTACCCAGTGTTATAACAATAAGTGGTAGGACGGGAAAAGAGCATTTTCAGTTCATCGGCAAAAGGTCCACCTACGGATAACTTACTACGAACTCCTTCGCTGTGAAGCATTGTTGTCTGCAAACATTATATTGTTGAATGCTCGTCCTTAAAGTTTAAGAAAACGTTATCACGATATCAAACTGCTTGGATCTGATAACAGCCGAGTTACTCGACCTTCTCATCTAGATCCCAACTGTTACTGACAGAGACATACTTCAATCCTCTTACAGTATGATACACATTGTATTGACCCGTTTACTCTATAGATACGTCCGTTCATGTCTTTGCAAAGAAAGTAGACACGTGGTCTACTATATCTGCTTATGAAATAATACACATCTGTTTATACAATTAATGGCATGACCTAAATTTCCTCTGCTTATATGCTGTAATAAAACGAGATATATCATTAATTTGTACATTAATAATCATGGAGCTAAGGGTTCAGATTTATAGCCTGTGGATTATGGTTATCTTTGTCAAAGACCTAATTTCACTCCGTGTGGGCAGTGAATGTGTTTCCGTAGGCATGGTCTGTCGTTTGTATCTAAAGTTTGTCTGTTGATATTAATATAGTCCGCTATACAAGATGTCGTCTGCTGACTTTCTAAATCTGTTTCTACCCTATTTACCTTAAGAATTTGGACTGACAAGCTTCTAGGCAAATAGCACACACCGAGATTAGATCGTTCCTAAATGAGCTGTTTGATCAAGTTCTACACTATTTGATACTATGACTAGCTACTTTAAAGTTATAACAAATGTGTTATTTTGACTTCTTAACCTTTACAGATACATGTCTACATGGATATGGGAAACAAGGTGTCCGAATAGTTAACCCTTTACTCCATATATACGCCTTTCTATCCCTTGCAAACAGAGTGGATCTAGATCAGGGTCTACTGTGTTTACTGATGATATAATGTAGATATTATTCTACTGTCTCTGCCCTGGTCAAATATTCATGTAGTCATGTGCTTTTATGAAAATTACTCATTAATATTCATAATGTCATTATTTTTTTATATGAAAATTCATGGAGTAAAGGGTTAAGGGTAATCATATTATAAGTATAGAATGTTCAATTCTTCAATTTATAAAAGCATAAAACAATATGTTTATCTTAAAACAGGCAAGATCTACACTGTGTAACACTCGATATATCAGTCCTTTCGCCAATATAAAATATCAAAAAAGAAATTTGTCAGATAAGATTTTCGTCTGTTTAAGGTTTCCAAGCGGTGTTCTTCGATTCAGTTGAACTATTTCCCATTCACTACGGCCTGAGGTGAAGGGTTACATGTGAAAGGTTAAAACCATATTTCTCGAGTGCTCATTGACATCTACAAGCTGGTAACAGAAGTATGTACAGTTGAACCCCGATATGTCGACCTCGAGTTAAAACGAGCTTCCATGTTATACGATTTAAATTTTGGGTTAGTTCCAAAATTTGTAATACAGAACTGTTCTAAAATTCACCACTGCACACATCTTTACAGACATGTGACAGTTTGATACAGGTCGCAAGTAATGCTGAAAGATCCTGCAGAAGAGTTAAGCATTAATTCCCAACTGCATTAAGCTATCACATTGAGAAAGTTTCCAAGTTCGTAATAGGCTGACTCGAACTCCTGTTATCTCGAAGTAATGTGTACAGTCGCTTAAAGTTCGAGATATCAATGTTCCACTGTTCCAAGACAGTTGTTCAAATCACTGATGTTATTCAAGCTTGTCAGTTATCGTGATATCCTTTCTTTCCATTAATCAGAATACAGTAAACCCATCTAAACCGGACTTCTAGTAGAGAATAAATTACCTACTTTTAGGCAGGTGACTGCTTAATGCAGGGTGAAAGTCATGCAGAAAATCCCTGGAGGAACTTTCTGCATGATTTTCACCCTGCATAAAGCTTCCACCTGCCTCTAAGACCGATATTTAAACTAAATTGAATGTCCGGTGTAGAGGGGTTTTACTATATTCTTTCAATTAATCAGACTCAGAAGAGGTGCTACCGGGGTTTAACAATACTGCTACAACGAGCTCATGTGTTATTACATTTACAAATGGACCCAAATTTGATGTGACAAACTTGAGTGACATATGTTTTACATGTTTGAGAAGAAAAGAAAGAAGGTCTGCTTCAGCATGTGAACTGGAAGTCAGTTTCTGTCGACGAAACATTTGCTCAGCAGGCTAAAGGCTGGAAATTACAAAAACGTAGAGAGCAACGAGACATGCCCTTGTTATGTGTTACAGTAATTGTCAGTCACGCAATGTTTACTGGCACCTGTTACAATGTAATTACATAACATGATTGTGGCTGAGAATTCTAACTGCGTAATTGAACCATTCAGTTAGTAAAGAACGATGTGGGACCTTAACTCTTCACTTCATTAATATTTATAGCAGACCCACCCCATTATGAATATTGATTATCCCATCCTCTCATATTGACGTAAAGTCACTTTTAAACAACCATGATAAATAGAGCATGTTTTCCATAGGAGCAAACACTCTATTTATCACAATGGTTTTAAAACTACATACAAATGTAATTCTAAAAAATCCCATTCTCTAGTAAATGCTCTTTTTCGCTAGATTTATTCAAATAGTAGCATAGGAGAAAATGGATTAACCCTTTCCATGTTCTGTATTAAGGCCAAATCTCAATGCCTACTGAACATTCATTAACACAATAGTTATAAAGAAATATGGAAGGTGGGACACATTGTAGACATTTTAGAAATCAATGAAACAGATCTATCAAAGTATATTAGCAAACAGAGCAAACCCTGATGAGCCGTCTGGTCTGGATCTACTCTGTTTGAAAATGCGTGAAAAAGCGTTTATATGAGGGAAGGGGTTAACTAATAACTACTGTTTTATTATGTTACGTAAATCAAGTTAACTGTAATGCCAAATGGTATAGAAACAGATAAAAGTCTATAAGCAAACAATGCAGACCCTGGCCTGACGGCTCCGGCAGGTTTGCAAACGTCTCTATGAAACTATTGAAGAAAACTATATATAAAACTGTACTACTGGAATATTTATGTAAGAAATAATGGCACCATGAATATACATATATTATTGCTTGGGAATGGGAAATGCTCGGCTTTCACTTCCAAACAGACAATAACAAAGACTTTTTTATTTGATTATAACAGGTCCTGGCTTTTCTTTTAATTTCGATGAGAATTAACAGTGAGTTGATTCATGTATCGTTCTAGAACTATCAGCAAAATAGCCAATACGTAATGTATGAAATATTTCCGGTAAATGTCGGACATGCCGGGTTTCACCAATTCAAGGGATGTATACCGACCCTGTCCCTAACATTAGCACACACACACACACACACACACACATTAGCACACACCCACACACACTAGCACACACCCACACACATTAGCACACACCCACACACATTAGCACACACCCACACACATTAGCACACACCTACACACATTAGCACACACCCACACACATTAGCACACACCCACACACATTAGCACACACACACACACACACATTAGCACACACCCAAACACATTTCTAAATGCAAACTTGACTGTAAAAGTAAAACTTCTGAAAGTTGATGTTTACACCTGGGCCCATGCTTATAAAACTTTTAATTGAGTCTGAGTTCGTTCTCAAGCTTATGATTGGTCAGATTTGAGCCTTTGAGAACTCAAATCTGACCAATCAAAGACTTGAGAACGAACTCAGACTCAACTAAAAAGTTTTATAAGCATGGACCCTGTTAACCGTTAACAGCGGCCTGACTCGCATTAGCAAACATGTTCAGCTTGGACCCAAGCGAGACGCTCTATTTATCACAATGGTTTCAAAACTACACAATTCTAAAATTCTTAAATTCTTCTTTTCTATAGTTAATGCTCCTTTTCGATAGATTAATTCAAAGAGTTTTAATCTAAACAAAGTATAGGAGAGAATGAGTTAAGTTCAATCATTTAATAATAGAACACGGGGATCTTGAAAAGCACGTGGTTGCTTAATACAGTACAAAAGCAATACAGAAAGCTCTCAAAGGAGCGTTCGGTATTAATTTTGACCTGCATTAAGCTACATGTACCACCTGCATTAAAAACTTAGAAAAACTTCTCTTTTTGATTGCCACTTAAGACAGGGTTTACTATATTTCCAGAGTACGCAATTCAATACTAGTGAAACTTGGCCTGTCAAACCCATTGCAAAATTATTACTATCTTCTATTATATAGGCGAGTTAAACCATTTGAATGCCAGTGACACAATTAATTACTCGACGTCTCATAAGCACCTAGACAGTTTTCCAGCCGTTATCAGGGGTCCGTCTCATACAATGTACATGTATATATAGTAAATCCCTTCTAAATCGGAATTCTAGTAGAGATGAATTTAGAAACGTTTAGGCAGGCTGCTGCTTAATGCAGGGTAAAAGTCATGCAGAGATCTCCTAGAGGAGCCTTCTGCATGATTTTCACCCTGCATCAAGCTCCCATCTGTCTCCGTGATCGATATTTATACTAAATTGAACATCCGGTTTAGAGTGATTTTACTGTTTACTATTTTTGCACTAAACCTTTCATTCTGGTTAAAAGCTGTCGGGCAATAAAGACTATTCAAAAGAAGACATTACTGAAATTCAAAACTATAAACCCGTATTATGCTAGACGCGACCTGACTGACAAGTGCAAGCAGTGTGGATCTAGATCAGGCGCAGAATAATTCGGCACATCATCAGAACCCATGCAATTTGGTACAGGAATAAAAATGTAAAAAAACGATTGTGATGTAAGTAAACATCGTGGCATATCAAAGTTGGAGCGGTTATTATTTTCATAAGCACGCTAAGGTAAAACCCTTTCAGTCTGGGACACGCATGCGCTGTCATTTTCAAACAGTGTAGACCAAGATCAGAGGACTCCTAGAGGAGCCCTCTGATCAGGGTCTACACTGTTTGTCATTCAGGATCATTTAGCAAGTTTAAGACGTTTACACTGAATGGACTCTATAGTTAAACACTGATGGGTAATTCCACTCTGATATATCAGGGTTAAAAGGGTGTAATGGCTTTATATACTTACACGGTATATAATTCACTTCACACCATCGCGTCATATTACACTGTAGGTCTATCATATCGGTTAACAATAATAAAAAATATCCCAGTTACTCTAAATATTCGGATATCCCATCTTCCATCCCCATGGGTTTGTAAAACTGAATTTATTAATCAAATTGTACTATAGTGATAAGTTTAAATTACACTGAACAAACTGCTCATTCATGGTCAGTTTGATCTGGACGTGCACTATATCCCTAAGCGTGTCTGTCCGAATATCTAGGGTGGTTAGGGTTGGGTCAGTTTAATCTGGATCTACACCATTTTCCTAAGCTTGTCTGTCCGAATATCTAGGGTAATTAGGGTTATTAGGGTTGGGTCAGTTTGATTTGGATCTACACCATTTTCCTAAGCTTGTCTGTCCGAATATCTAGGGTAATTAGGGTTGGGTCAGTTTGATCTGGATCTACACCATTTCCCTAAACTTGTCTGTCCGAATATCTAGGATAATTAGGGTTGGGTCAGTTTGATCTGGATCTACACCATTTCCCTAAACTTGTCTGTCCGAATATCTAGAGTAGCTAGGGTATATATATATATATATTCGTAAAAGTTACGTTACACAACATTCTAATTCAACAAACAATGTGGAAGTTTTTTGCGTTGGCATATGTTTACAGTAGAGCCTGTCCTAAGCGGCCATGTTTTCATTTATTAAACATAGCAGTCTTATAAAGCAGGCGGTTGCTTAATGCAGGGCAAACGTATTGCAAAAAGCTCCCATAGGAGCTTTCTGCATTACGTTTGACCTGCATTAAACTACCACCTAACTTACAGACCCATACTAAGACATATTTTTATGGCCGCTTAAGCCGGGATCTACTGTAGTCCATTCATTCTAAAGGTGTACACATTTCTAACAACACTTTCTAAAGGTGTACACATTTCTAACAATACTTTCTAAAGGTGTACACATTTCTAACAACACTTTCTAAAGGTGTACACATTTCTAACAGCATATTCTAAAAGTGTACACATTTCTAACAACACTTTCTAAAGGTGTACACATTTCTAACAACACTTTCTAAAGGTGTACACATTTCTAACAATACTTTCTAAAGGTGTACACATTTCTAACAATACTTTCTAAAGGTGTACACATTTCTAACAACACTTTCTAAAGGTGTACACATTTCTAACAACACATTCTAAAGGTGTACACATTTCTAACAACATATTCTAAAAGTGTACACATTTCTAACAACACATTCTAAAGGTGTACACATTTCTAACAACACTTTCTAAAGGTGTACACATTTCTAACAGCATATTCTAAAAGTGTACACATTTCTAACAACACATTCTAAAGGTGTACACATTTCTAACAACACTTTCGCATTGAAAACAGTGCAATGCATATCCTGATTTAAGGGATCATTCAGATAAACTCTAATCTTGATGTGCATTGTTTGCGAATACAAGTTTAATATTTTTCCTATGACATTTTCATGTAAGAAATAATTACACCATACATATTTATTAGCTGAATATTTAGAATGGCATATGTGCGCATGAAGAGTTGATATCAGTAAAAACTGTAGTATCAATCAGATCTTTTATAACTCCAAGCAAACAGGACATACCCTGATCAGACGACTCCTACAGGAAATGTCTGATCTGGGTCTACTCTGGTTGCAAAGGCGTAAAACCGTTTGTATTGAGAGAAAGTGTTATTTATACGCTTCGAGGGACCACGTTACAAGAGACCACTACCAAAAACAACTGTTGCAATTAATTAAAATTTAGAATTGCAGACGACAAATACCGAAACATTGCTAAGAATTAACCATTTACCAGATAGAAATACATTTTCAAGCATTTGCTAAATATGTAGACTCAGATCAGACGGCTCCTGTTGGAGCCGTCTGATCAGGGTCCAATGTTATAAAAAATCTTGAGTCTGAGTCTGAGATCGTTTTCAAGTATCTGATTGGTCTGATTCAGATGCTTGAGAATGATCTCAGACTAAAGCAAAAAGTTTTATAACCTCGGTGCCAGGGTCTGCATAGTGTGCTTTTGAAATGATACAGGTTAAATCATGATATAAATGTACATATATTACGAAAATATCGCCAGCGAAAATATCGCCAGCTTCATTTATATAAATATCGTATTCCCATTTCTGTTCAGATTTGTGTCACAGTCTCAAAACAAATTAATTCGTATTAGATGTGCTCGTCTTCCTTCATTCTAACAGAAAATCATGAAATTACACGCAAATAAACACACCTGGTTTGTCATAAAACACAACCAAAAACTACTTACGATGGTATATGTCTCTTCCTCGCTCATAATGCCCACTAGTGGTACTTCAATAAAATCCTAAAACGTACTGTTACTGTGAACCTATAAACCTGAGATCGAAAGAGCGTATATCGGAGGATCAGTGAATGGGACAAAATTACCAGTTCTATCTATACCAGCTGAAGAATATCAACAACCCTGTCCAACATCACGTGAAAAGAAAACGTTTTGATGAGAAATAGCAGTGTGGGACAGTTTCAGGGATGTATAAGAAATGCAGATTGGTGTAGGGGTATCGAACTGAGTGATATACAGTAAAACCTCTCTAAACCGGATGTTTAATTTAGTATAAATATCGGTCTTGAAGACAGGTGGCAGCTAAATGTAGGGTGAAATTCACACAGAAAGCTCCTCTAGGAGCTCTCTGCATGACTTTCACCCTATATTAAGCAACTACCTGCTTAAAAATATCTAAATTATTCTCTAATAGAATTCCGGTTTAGAGAGGTTTAACTGTACATGTATATTCATATGAAAATCATAATTGACATGTTGAACTGAAAACAAAATCTACAGATTTACTGACTAAAGTCCGATTTACTGATCTAGGCAGATGTAAAAAGGTGATATTTTCAAATTGTGCAAACTGTCGTAGCTTTTATCTATTCTTAAAAGTATATTTGCACCACAGTTATTCCCCTTTTGAAGTCAAGCTTTAATTTCGCTATTACTCTGAAGTCAATGAACCAATTTCTGATATTTTCCGTATGGTGTCATTCAAACAATATTCATTTCTGAAATGTCAGGTTTCTCGGCGTTTTGCCAGACTGTATGCATTTCAAACGTGGACAAAACACGTATAATTAACCTTGGTGCATGTACATCGGACAGAACTTTCACATTTGCTCTACATACAGTTTTTAGTTCGTTAGGGTTCGTCTTTAAAATCCAAATTAATATACAGTGAAATCTCTTTTAAGCGACCCAAAAAGACTTCTAATTCTTTGCCTTAAACTCATTCCCTCATATTCACGCCTTTTGACGTCTTTGTAAAAGTCACTTTTTGATTTTGAACCCATTGTGATGAACAGAGCATTCGCTCCATAGGAGCAAATGCTCTATTTATAGATAGATAGATAGATTTATTTCGATAAAAAGTGTACATAACATGGCAAAACATAACTAAGACAACATATAAAAAGCCATGTAATGCGCACTAGAAACCAAGGATTACACAAAAAAGGAAAATATTTTCCTTATTTCATTGTGGTCCTTGCTTCTAGTGGCAATACACAGAGGGTCACGGTATCTTTATCAATAACTATCACAGGTATTATCTTAAAATATAAGTATCACAGAAATATCCCTATAAACACTGTTAATTTCAAAATATGTCGGTTATAGAATGTCGATGAACATGCTTACAGATTAACACCGCAGAGTATCACAACAATTCATAAGAGTCATATTAAAGAATAAATTGAAACAAACCTATCAAATTAACAAAGATAAAACAGTAATTAATAAAACTAAGCCCTGATATTCAAGAAAATGCAATAAATACAGAAGAGCCATCATTTTAAAGAAAATTGTTGTATAATTTATTCTTTATCTATCAAAACCTTTTTAACATCAAATTTAAATTGACTAGAAGATTTGCTTTAAAGTCTGAGGAAAGCCACTCCACAAGTGAACACCTCTGAAAAGAAATTATTTCTTACCAAAACTGTTAACTCTAGGAATGGCGTAGCGTCTGTTATCTGTAAAAGTGAAAGAAAACGAATCTTCTTGAGCACGAACAGCTGACATGTTTGATCTTGTACAGCGGTTATGTACAGAGCTTAAATGAACAAAACAGTCACCATGATATACAGGAGCAGTGCCCTTAGAAATGTTAAAAACATTAGAAAGAGTGATTTGATCAACTCTTTTGGATACTGGCAACCAGTTGAGGTATTTAAAATGACATGTGCCTAAGTGTTCTCTAGCGTCTAAATTTAAAACAAAGCGGATTAATTTATTTTGAGTTGATTGCAGTCTATTTTTCAAATCTTGAGTAAGAGCAGGGTACCAAAAACAACAAGAGTAATCAAAATGACATTGAATAAGTGCTAAAACCAAAAGTTTCCTTGTATGAAAATTTAAAAATTGGCCTTTTCTGTACAAAAACTTCAGCCTGCTGCTTGCTTTAGTAATAACCGATCTTGCGATTGCCTCACAGGATAAGAATTGGTCTAAAATAGCACCCAGATATTTAACAGAGGTAGAAGACTTAATATGTTGACCATTACAAAGTATATCTAAATGTGGCTGATTTCTTAATTTAGGCCTAGAACCGAACAGGATTGACTCATTCTTACCTAGATGAAGAGAAAGTTTATTATCAATTAACCATTTGCTAACTTCATCCAGATCTTCAGACAGATAACTTTCAATTTGGGAAATATTTTTGCCAGATACTAAAATACCCTAGTCATCTGCATACAATAAAAGCTTGTTTGATACAGCACCCGACATGTCGTTTACATAAATTAAAAACAAAAGTGGTCCCAAAATGGAGCCTTGAGACACACCACAAGAGATACCTTCACGAGATGAAAATGTTCCCGACACATCAACTAGTTGTTGTCTGTCTGGAAGGTAAGATCTAAACCAGTCAATACTGTATTGGTGCAAACCTAAAGCTTTAAGTTTGATAAGTAAGACACCATGATCAATTGTATCAAAAGCTTTCTGTAAATCAAGGAGAACCCTGCCAACCATATTACATTTATCCATTTGGAATCTGATAAAGTCAGAAAGATGAATTAGACAAGTATCAGTAGGAAATCCTCGTCTAAAGCCGGACTGAAAGTTGTACAGAAGCTTATTATCGTTCAAATATGTTTCAAGTTGATCAAAAATAACTTTTTCAAATACCTTAGATAATATGGTAAGAATGGATACTGGCCTGTAATTACTGACACCAGATCTATCATTTTTCTTATACAAAGGAACAACTCGAGCTTGTTTCAAATCACCAGGGACGGACCCTTGGATTATTGATAAATTAATAATATGAGTGAGAGGACAAACTATCAAGTGAGCACCATCACGTACAAATCTAGATGGAATGTCATCGAATCCCGTAGCTTTATTAAGACCTAGGTTCCTTAAATATTTCAAAACACTATCTTCACTTACGATTGAGAATGTAAAACTATTAGGAATGACACGTTTAGAAGAATAGTATTTATATTAATAGAATTATCACAATGGGTTCAAAACTATACAGTTCGAAAAGTTTCCTTTCTCTAGTAAATTCTCCTTTTCGGTATTTATTCACACAGGCTGGGTCTAAAATTAGCCTATGAGGTAATGGTTTAAAGGCGTGTGGTAACTTAACGCAGAAAGAAGGTCAAACAGAAAGTTCCCGCGAGCTTTTGTCCTGCATTAAGCAGCCCTCTGACACCCACGTTTGTTTATTCAGTAGTCCCTCTAGCAAGTTTCTACTGTTCGCCAAAAGGTCAGTTAGATATCACTACAAGAGATCCAGGTAAGAAGCGTAAATTAAAACATTTTCAAGAACAACTCTTTTATTTCTCTCCCAAACCATATGCTGTGACCGCTCTATGTCTCAACATAGGGTTTTGTGGAGAAATGACAATTTCAGTATGTGAGTACACACATTAATATGTTGCTCTGCACCACCTTTCGACACAAGTCGATGTGCCAAAGACATGGTGTCTGATACAGATCATCGTCGTTTAACCCTGCATCGTCATTTAACATCTTTTGCTTTTTCTTGTCAACAAAGATCCATCTGACTGAACTCGATCGGTCCGATTGGTTTTATGCTATTTTGTTTGCGAATATCAATACGGATGGTTTTGCTCTACATTGTGTGCAAAGATCGATCTTGATGGTTTTGCTCTACAGTGTGTGCAAAGACCGATCTAGTTGGTTTTGCTCTATACTGTGTGCAAATACCAAGCTGACTGGTTTTGCTCTATACTGTGTGCAAAGACCAGGCTGACTGGTTTTGCTCTATATTGTGCGCATATACCGATCTGGATGGTTTTGCTTTATATTGTGTGCAAAGACAAAGATGGCTGGTTTTGCTCTATATTATATGCAAATACCAGGCTGGCTGACTTTGCTCTATATTGTGTGCATAGGCCGATCTGGATGGTTTTGCTTTATATTGTGCGCAAAGACCACGCTGGCTGATTTTGCTCTATCTCTTTTGCAACATTCCAACCGGTGCCTTAGCATGTGGAGAATACTTTGGCAACGTTTAAAGTGACATCTACATAAGATTTCAAAACTAATTTTCTATTTATTTTCCTAGACGTAGTTTGGATACTGATGAGACGTCGGACTGTTTGTAATCACTTAAATGCCAGATATATCCGTAGCAGGCTAATTTTTAGATTTGCCTATATACCGGCATGATAATTTGTGAGTTCAGTCTTGAATTTTAGATTTCTTTATGCAATGTTAAGTCTTAACTATTATCATGCTGGAAAGATTATGTTTGCCGAAACTCTGATTTGTTGCAGTGTTTATTAACATCTGATCCGTACAAGCGTTTGATACACTGTTTACCGAGTATCAAACAGCTTGGATCCTGATAAGATGTCGAGTGACTCGGCGTCTCATCTGGATCCAAGCTGTTTTCAAATGCGAGTCATATCACACTTAGCATGATGATGATTAACAAGCCAGTGTTTCGCTTGAAAGCATGCATTACGCGAGCTATTAAAGATTTACTAGATTTAGTAGTGTGGTATCTATAGTAACAGGTAGAAGAACGCCGTGTTTAAACATGACGCATTTGAAGTACAATAACACTTTCCTCCATATAAACTTTTCTTGCGCGCCTTTGCAAACAGAGTAGACTCAGATCATAAGGTTCCAAATGACCCGTCTGATCAGGATCTGCTCTGTTTGCTTATGGACTTATATACATGCAGATCTACATCTACAGTTTCTGTAATGATCAAAATTCCCCTTGTTCAGTAGTCATTATAACAATTAAGTTACCGAATATTCATAAATTGCAGAGGTCCAGATAAGATGCGTAAATTAAAACATTTTCAAGAATAACCCCTTCATTTCTCCACCACACACGGTGGTGTGGTCACGCTTCAGAAACATTACTTTGCGTACAAAAACTTATTCTACAACAAGTTTGATGTTTTGCGTTAATCAGCTTTATTTGAATATATAGAATTATGTGTGTTAATGTTTGTAGTTTATGTGAAATACATTTCGAAAACAAGCAGCACGAAGCGAATGAGAGAGAGAGAGAGAGAGAGAGAATATGACATATCAGGCTATGTTGACCAGGGTTGTAGAATAGTGAAACTGAACAACAGTCATTTATATAGTCCCAACAACCAGCAATTAACTGCTGTCGATGCTGTCTTTGAAGTATAGTAAAACCCCTCTAAACAATACGTTAGAATTAGTATCAACGCCAGTCTGTCAGACAAATGACAGCTTAATGCAAGTTGAAAGTCACACAAAAAGCTCCCAAAGGAGCTTTCTTCGTGACTTTCACCCTGCATTAAGCAGACATCTGTCTAAACTGACCTAAATTGTTCTTTATTAGACTTCCGATTTAGAGGGGCTTTTCTGTACTGTTGGCAATTATAACTTAAAGTATCTTAGTTATACTGAACTTTATTGGTTGACAACCGGTTTGGGTTTTGCCTGAAATCGATTGCTGTAAGCCAGTGTAGCATTAAAGAACCGAGAGAAATTGTCCTCTATCGTGTTGGGTTATTAATTCATATATTATTTACTTAAATGTTGAAGCAAAATTTACGACGCTACTTTTATCGTTATAATGAGGAAACGGTCCTGGCTGATAGCGCTGAAAATGGTGAGAAAATCAATGCCTAGAATAAATTGCCCCTAATAAATGCACAGCTGGCAGGTAAGCAAATATGGCGTTTTTAATTTCTCGCTGTGCTATTTGTGTTACTTATACGTTAGTAAGACCTTTTCGAGACAGCATTTCCCTCATCATTTTAACATTAAAATTTCACGCGACAGCTGGTCATGCTTATAGTTGTCGTTAATCGGGAACACGAGAATTCTGATATTTACAGACAGTGTATACCCTACGCGAGTTTCTCTATTCACATTGCTGTTTTTGTTTTCCTTCGAAGGATCTCCTACTTTCAGAATTTATATAGAATGAGACTGAGATAAGTAGAATATACACAATACATACAGTAAAACCTCACTTAACCGGAATTATAGTAGAGAAGAATTTAGATTTAGTTAGGAAGGTGACTGCTTAATGCAGGGCGAAAGTCATGCAGAAAGCTCCTCTATGACTTCCATCCTGCATTAAGCTGTCACCTGTGTCCAAGACCGATATTTATACTAAATTTAACGTCCGGTTAAGAGAGGTTTTACTGTATCTGCAAATGGCTTTGATTTTTTTCTTCTTAAATCAGTTTGAATGAAAAAAGACGCTTGATAAAGCTTTTTGCTCCAAATATTTTTTTATCTTTAAAACAGTATCGTCTGCTTCACAGTGAATTTTTTCTCACCTTGATCCAAACTGTTTGCAAACGAAACTCACAGATTCACCCACTGTTGCAAGTCACGTGAGTCACTTTCCAGCAACGAGAGAGTTAATTAGAGGTATGCCCAAGCTGGTAACAGCTCACATATTATTCGTGAATATATATGTAAATTGGCAGTGTGTGATAGATAGATATTTTCTTGATTTATTCGACAAACACTGAGCGTATGTACTATCAACCTACGTCCATCATTATATTGGTGCTACGTATGAAAAGAGGATCTCTGTCAGCACGATACTTTCGATCCGATCCTACGTGTTACTACAGTGTTACTACAGTAAACTCTAGACTATCCGAACACTCAAATACGTATCTGTATCGGTCCTTAAACCATTCCCTCATAGGCTATATTTAGGCACAACCTCTTTGAATTAATCTACCGAAAAGGAGCATTAACTATTGAAAAGGAGAATTTTAGAATTGTGTAGTTTTGAAACCATTGTGATAATAGAGCATTTGCTCCTATAGAGAAAATGCTCTATTTATCACAATGGTTTCAGAAAGTGTTTTTTTCAAAAGGAGTCAGTAGGAGGGAATGGGTTATGACAGGTGGCAGCTTAATTCAGGATGAAAGTAATGCAGAAAGTTGGGAAATTTCTACTTGATTTCCACCCTGCATTAAGCAGCCATCTGTCTAAAATGGTCAACAATCTATATGCATGTATCGAGATTATACTGTACCATGATATCAACTGAACTATGAACATTAATAAATAAAGTAGGTTTAAACTAATAGGTTTAGAGTATAATGCGATTCAATCGAATATATTAGGTAAATATATTACCTAACGTGAGAGAAACGATTTTACGGGTATGCTAGATGCAAATGTCTGTCTGATGCGCAATTGACCGACCAACAAACGAAAGAAATAAAGATAGAACAAAAAAGACACGTGTATTAATTCTCCTGTTACAACATAAATATTCCGAACGGGATGCCGTGGGCTAGCTCTTTATTCTGTAAGTGTAAATACGACGCTGTATATGGATTTCCTATGGAGTGCTGCTAATGAATGCGCCTATTTACTGCTACTGTTCGTCCATAACACACCAATCAATCTTATATTTGCATAGTCTTAACAATCTAAACTGTATTTATAAGCAGTAATGTTATCTGAAACACGGGGTGACTAATGCACAGTCGAATCTATGTTTAGGCGTGTACTACATTTTCTGTAAAATACAGTAAGAAATATATAAAATATAATTATCGTACACAGTATTGGTAGACATTATTTTGAGCAAATAAGTCTTGTGCGGCAAACAGAAGGTTGGCCCTTTGAATGCAGGACACGCACAGTTATTTGCAAAACGGTGTAGACCCAATTCAGAGGACTCCTAGAGGAGACAGTGTTTGCACTGTTTGTCATTCGAAATACTCTAGCAAATTTAAGCCTTTCATACTGAATGGACTCTATAGTTAATCATTGATGCGGTATTCCCCTCTGAAAAATCGGCGTTGAAAGGGTGAATTGCCCCCTGCCACAGTGATTTATATCGGACAGGGGGTTGCTGACGGTTTGCGAAAACATTAACACCAAGAAGTTCTTTTTGCGAGCCTTAGCCAGACCATTGTCGATCAGTAGGAACATGTGAGAGGTTTACAGATCTATCCAAACCTCTCATTTCTCAGACAAAACCAATCCCCATGGTACTTATTAGAATTACCCCGAAAATGCTATTCTGATGGATATGTTACCAATAAAATATGGTTTGGGGAGAGATAGAGAAATTAGGGTGCATAGATTTACTAAATGTCCTCCTGTCGTTGCCGACCTCTGGAATATTATATAATTGTATCTTCCGTTTGTCTAATGTTTCTTTCTACTTTGTTCATTCATTTCTGTCTTCTGTTTATTTTTAATTTATCATAGGTTAATTCACCACAAATACTTACTTTAGGAAACAGGTACTCCTGCTATTTGTGAAATATTTTCAGAGCGACAGATAAAGATACCAATTACTAAAATCTTCATTTCTCCACCAAACGCTATATTGTGGTTACTCTTTAGAATCCTCTCGAAGAGACGGATTGTAAAAAGTGGTCACGGTATAGTGTTTGCTGAAGAAATAAGGTAGTTATTCTTGCAAATGTGTAAATTTACGCATCTTATCTGGACCTCTGACTTTCAGTTGTATCTTATATATACAGCGAAACCCCCTAAAGCCACCACTTAATATATACATGTAGGGGTCTTTAAATATATGTAACTAGATTTTGATGTCCGTTATGGTTTGTTTTGTTTTAACTAAAGCACGTTGCAACCAATTTCTTTCAGACTGAATACATTTTCACGGGCATTGATTATTGGACAAATTGCATCAACTTTGGAAACATCTATGCATAATATTCAGAAATATGCAAGAAGTGTTACCACTGGATATCCATCATATATTTTTATCTGTCCACAGTCAGAAAACTCGTCGTCAGATCTCCCGGCTGACTGGATTGTTCCTTTTCACCACATTCGTCAAAACGAACAGAAACCCCATAACAGGTCGATCGAAGGCAGTGGTCTTGTATGAATAATACCCATTTCCATTTACTTTGAAAATCATCTTCTTTGGATGTGGAGGGGCACAGCGAACGAGATATTTACCGGAATAAGTCATTGACATCTATTGGTTCAGCAAACAGTGCAGGCCCTGACGGATCTCTCTGCTCTGGGTTGGGTATACACTGTTTAAGGGACACTGGTTACTAATGGATTGACCCTTTAACTGATAGAGGCGCATGTTTACCCGATTGTAAAATTACGGAGTAGATCCAGATCAGACAATTCCTGGGAGAGCTGACTGATCAAGGTCTGCTCTGTTTGTTTTTCAAATATTACAGATACATTCGTAGGATTCTGCAGTCTATTCCATGGCCAATAATTTCGTTTTCATGAGTCGTTATAAAAAAGGGCATCTAATTAATATGCATGATGTCAATATGTCTTACATTATTATTCATAAAGTAAAGGGTTAACACATCATTATTTCACAGTGGGTGATGCTATACGCAGTGGTTGATGCTATACACGGTGGTTGATACTATACACAGTGGTTGATACAGAGGTTGATGCTATACACAGTGGTTGATACTATACACAGTGGTTGATGCTATACACAGTGGTTGATGCTATACACGGTGGTTGATGCTATACACAGTGGTTGATGCTATACACAGTGGTTGATGCTATACACAGTGGCTAATGCTATACACAGTGGTTGATGCTATACACAGTGATTGATGCTATACACAGTGGTTGATGCTATACACAATGGTTGATGCTATACACAGTGATTGATGCTATACACAGTGGTTGATGCTATACACAGTGGTTGATGCTATACACGGTGGTTGATGCTATACACAGTGGTTGATGATATACACAGTGGCTAATGCTATACACAGTGGTTGATGCTATACACAGTGATTGATGTTATACACAGTGGTTGATGCTATACACAGTGGTTGTACACAGTGGTTGATGCTATACACAGTGGTTGATGCTATACACAGTGGTTGATGCTATACACGGTGGTTGATGCTATACACCGTGGTTGATGCTATACACGGTGGTTGATGCTATACACGGTGGTTGATGCTATACACAGTGGCTAATGCTATACACAGTGGCTAATGCTATACACAGTGGTTGATGCTATACACAGTGATTGATGCTATACACAGTGGTTGATGCTATACACAGTGGTTGTACACAGTGGTTGATGCTATACACAGTGGTTGATGCTATACACAGTGGTTGATGGTTGATGCTATACACAGTGGTTGATGCTATACACAGTGGTTGATGCTATACTTTGATGGGTGGGTACTGAATGTCTCATGGTTTTACGAATACTGGATGCCATCGTTCAAAAAGTACTTCTTATTTTCCTTTGATGGCTGCTGAGTGTACCATATTACTTACGTAGTTCAAACGTTTCAAATATATGATTACTGAATGTCCTCTTTGTAAAATGATGGGATGTCTCAATTTACGATTACTGTTGGTCATCTTGTTATGGTCATCTCTTTTATGGTCATCAAATTAACCCTTGCTATTCACGTCAATATAACTACCTGTAAATAGTGAAGACCCAGATGAGACAGCTCCTGCAGGAGCTGTCTCATCAGGGTCTGCACTATTTACAAGTTGATTGTGCAACCAGTGCACTCCACAGCAGTGATTGCACAGCGAACTACTTGTACACAGTGAAGATATATGTAATTATACAACAGGGCATGGGTAAAGAAGGAGAAATGTATTTTAAGATTCAGTAAGAGAAGGGTTGAAATAAGCGGACCTTGATGTATCAAATTTACGAATGGTAGGGTATATACTAGCCAACATAATGGTTTCACACCACTCTTATGTGATTAGGCATAGGATGTTTATGCAATCCCAGTCGAGGTCTACGAAACCGGCAGACCAGTTTTAGTCCAAATGTTGACCGAACTATTTAGATCCTTCTATAACAAATAGTTTTGTGTCATCCAAGAGATAGATCACCTCTGTCAGTTACAGGCAAATTCCTGACTAGTGTATTGCTGAACCGTCTGATTAAGCATCTTGGACAAAGTTTCCTGTCAGAACCAGTGTGATTTCAGAACAAAAATCACGAAGGAATGTGCAAATCCGTGCCCAAAGTAGGGTGTCAACGCTCTTCTCTGTGATGTTTTCGCCGATGCTAACATATGCATAATGCATTCCACATGTTAATCCAAGTGTCGAAATTCAAACAGTCGGCAAACTGCAACAAAACATGGTTTCGGGATCAGTATCAAGAAGACTGAAGTCAAGTACCAACCAGTCACGGACAATGTTTACACAGAGCCTACCACTCTGATCAAGGGCGCTAAACTCCAATTTTGGACATGTTTAGTGCATTTGCCATGCAGGCATGTCCATCTGGAAGAAGAAGTCAGTCAAATTACTCAAACAGAAAACGCACCCTTTGGTAGACTCCAATTCTCTGTATAGGAGCATAAAGGCATGCCAACTTCTACGAAACGGGAAGTCTACAGAGCTTTTGTTGTCGTTGTCCTACTCCAATACATTAAATAATTTAACCTTGGATATACAGTAAAATCTCGATTATTCGAATTTTCGTTATAAACGAATTTAGACCCTTTTAGGCAGGTGGCTGCTTAATGCATGATGAAAGTCATGCAGAAAGCTCCTAGATGAGCTTTCTGCATGACTTTCACCATGCATTAAGCTGCCACCTGTCTTAAAGATCGATGATAATACGTATTTTAGTGTTCGGATAATCGAGGTTTTACTATATGTGTGATGTCGTTTGCAGTCAGTGTACACCGATAATAATAGCACATGTACATAGGAATATTTGGTACTGGTAGAAACTGTAGTCGCTTGATGTCACGTGTAAGATTCCGAGAAAGCACGAACTGAAACATTTGTGAACCAATCACCTATCATTTTACTGATACAGTAATTATATCTAGGCGCTGTCCTAACTGGCCACTATGGCACCTGAGAGATATCCGATCCACCACCATACCCGTGCACTAGCTATATACATAACGGCAATGTTTTCCACACGATGTGTCCACTTGCACACAGTGTGAACTCATAACAGCCTCTGTGATCTCAGCCTCGTTTAGTAGAGAAACAAAGGAGTTATGTTTTACGAAATGTTTAATTTATACATCTAAGTCTCTTAAATGAGCTGTTAAACCTTACAATGCGGGAAAAGAGTCACTAATGTTCTTCGCAAGCAGTGTTGATCCAGATGAGAGGGGCTCAGTCCTCTCACCAGGGTCTGCACTGTGTGTCATGTTACACTTTTCTTTAGAAACATCCCTTAATATTCACCATAAGCTTGACCTGTTTGATTTTTTGAAAAGTCCATTTTAAAATTCAGCATTATAAGGGTTAAACCACCATGTTAATTTTGTTATACTTACATTTACCATCTTCGTCTGAGATGTAGCAACACCGAAAGTAGCCTCAAATCACTACAGTAAAACCATTCTAATTAGAATAAATGTCGGTCTGTAAGACAGGTGGCAGCTTAATGCAGGGTGAAAATTGTGCAGAAAGCTCCCAAAGGACCTTTCTGCGTGACTTCCATCCTGCATTAAGCAGCCACCATCCTATAAAGTTATCTAAATTCTTCTTTACTTTTCTGCTTTAGAGTGGATGGGAGAGTACACATATATGTGGATTAATATTATCTATGTCATTGAGTACTGCAATTCATTCCCATGAACAGCAACTATATAATTCTAAACAATGCTCTCCCAAGAATTACCATGGAATGGAATAACATGCCACAATCACCTTAACACTTTATACAGTAAAACCCCTCTAAACACAGAATAAGTATCGGTCTTGGAGACAGATGGCAGCTTAATTTGGAGATGACCACGCGGTCTGGGTGAACATTATTGTCACTCATGAGAACCCTGATTGTACAGCTATGATTACATTTTGATCATCCAAAATATCCTGCCAGACTAGTAAGCGCTCAAGTCTTTTACTCGATCTACTGAAGAAAAAGTGAATTGCATGGACCATGCCATCAAAGAATCCCATTTACCTTACCAACTTTGTGGCAATGACATGTGAAAGGGCCAGTTTGTGAGCTACACAGTACATGCTTAGCATGTCCAGATTCTCAGATTTCAGTTGGTTTGTAATTCCATTTTGTTTGCCAGTCATAACTGCATCAGTACTAAAGCCAAGTATTTTAGACACATCTGTTTTGCAAATTCTAAGGTAGATTATGAGTGCGTTATATATGACTCTAGCATCTTCAGCAGTCAGCTTAACCCTTTCATAAGCTCGTGCACAATTTACCATTGTCTAATTAATTGACATAAACAAGATATCTGGCAATGGCAGACACTGTAGAATTAGGTCTGTATAATTCCATAAGCAAACAAAATTTTCAAAAACTGAACTATTCAAGGAAACCTTTTGCTTTGATAGGAACTGTAAAATCCGATATGTCAAACGCAAACAGAGCAGACCCTGATCAGACGGCTCCTATAGGACCGTCTGATCTGGGTGTACTCTGTTTGCGAATGCGTGAAAAGACGTTTATATGAGGAAAAGGGTTAAAATGAAAAAAAAGTGAAATATACTTTGAAATGTTCTTGTTAATCCTTTATCTGATAAAAGGAAATAGTATGAAATAAACTTTTGAAGTTGTTTGTTAACCCTTTCCCTGTTCACTATCCGTGTAAAAATAATGATTGTTATCAAATCATGAATATCTATTAGCTGAATGTTTATACTGTAAAACCTCTCTTAACCGGAATTCTAGTAGAAAAGAATTTAGATATTTTAGACAGGTGACTGCATAATGCAGGGTGAAAGTCATACAGAAAGCTCCTCTATGAGCTTTCTGCATGACTTCCACCCTGCATTAAGCTGTCATCTGTCTCCAAGACCGATATTTATACTAATTTTAATGTCCGGTTAAGAGAGGTTTTACTGTACTGTAAAAGTTTCAAGGGAATTCTTTGCTTTGACGAGAACTGTAGAATGTCATAGGCAAACAGAACAGACTGTGATCAGACGTTCCCTATAGGGGTCTACATTGTTTACTTAATGTTTGAAAAGTCGTTGAAAGAAAGAGTGAATTGTTTCAAAGTTTCCAGTTATTAACATGTATTGTGCAACTTCCTTTCCCTGTTCTATGTTTATTCCAAATTTTGATGCCTAGTGAATATTCATAGACAAAATAGTTACAACAAAATATGGAAGATAGAACATTGTAGCCATTTTAGAAGGTTAAGAAACAGAGCCTTTCAAATTCCATTAGCAAAAAGAGCAGACCCTGATCAGACGGCTCCAATAGGAGCCGTCTGAACTGGGTCTACTTAGTTTGCAAATGCGTGGAAATACGTTGATATGAATGAAAGGGTTGATTAAAACTTAACCCATTACCTCGTAAATATTCATGAATGCCTTAGTTCATTATGATTATACTTATTCTAATTAATGTATTGTAATTCAAAATATAAATAAAAAGAAGTGTATTGACATTACAAACAGGAGCTATTCTGTGATATATAGCTAAACCGAGTAGACCTTGATCAGATGACTCCTTAAAAACCTGTCTGTATTTCGCTCAAACTTTGTTTGAAAGGCATCAGATAAACGGCTTGTCAGACAAATTTTGATTTATATTTGACTCCTTATCCTTTAACATGTAAAAGGTTTTTATCCAGTCACCAGGCTTCTCTAGTGACATAATAAAGGGGGTGCAAATAAACTTAGGTTTATTAGGTTACTTCCGGTAGTGGAAGGTTTATTAGGTTAGTAGATAGGCGTAATGATTCTATATAACCATGGAACTATTTTAGTTTTCTGTAAATATTCATAAACATGTTGATGGAATAGATCTAACAGATCTATTTGGTCACCAGAAGAATTATTCAAATGAGAAAAAATAAAAATAATTGGCTACAGCTGGATTCGAACCCGCGCCTGATCCTACAAAAACTAATTCTAATCTCTCTAGAGACGTCGCCCTTACCGATTACGCCACTGAGGCCACATACAAAATGACGTTGATTTATCACTTTTATTAATTTAATCCACCGCTGGCAAAACCCGTTTTTGATAAAATCAAACCTGGAAGCAAAGATTGACAGATAAATAGTAAATGTTTACTTTTCACTCTCATGATTATTTGATTGATAAACTCTTACAGGGGCCGTGATAGTCATAAACCTAAATATAGCCTGTTCAGTTCCATCGATTTCTGAGTGACGTTAGGTAGAATCTAAAAATAGAAACCGAGACTACGTAACTCGAATTTGACCAAAGAATATAGATCATGTCTGTTTGAAATAACTTATCGACCCTCGATTCAAATCATCTTATCTTTCAAATTTTCAACCACGTTTCCCTTCTAGTAATACAAGTATCGAAACTATATTCCTCTGCGGTAGCTCATTAGATCAATTTACGTCTAAATGGAAGTGAAAAGGGAGGGATCCGTTGATCGAAAAACTGCATTTTCAATGTAAATTATTTCAAGAGTGTTATGAGTCTATAAAAAAAAAGACATTTAACTATATTGACTGGATAAATCGAATAATAGGTTAGAGCCGTAGATGGGACGCCTTTATCCGACTCGGAGAGAAAACAGTTGAGGCTCGGCAAGCCTCGCCTCAACGTTTTCTCCCCTCGTCGGATAAAGCGTCCCATCTACGGCACTAACCTATTATTCTCTATAACCCTCTCCCTCATATAAACTTTTTTTCACAAGTTTGCAAACAGAGTAGACCCTATATGCACCGTTTGATCAGGGTCTGCTATGTTTGCAAATAGAATATGATAGATTTGTTTCGTATGTTTCCAAAAGGCTGCAACATTCCATCTTCCATATTTCATTATAACTATTTGTCCATGAATATTCAAAAGGTTTTGATAATTGGAATAAACATAGAACAGGTAAAGTGTTAGTAGTTCATCAAATACAGTAGCTTAGTTTTAAAAACCATGAAACAAATGTCTGCATAATTTGATAGTGACTGAGGGTGGCCCAATGGCTGAATGTTTTATTCATAACATTGACCAGTTACTCCATAAATATGCCTTTATACGCCTTTACAAACCCAGATATATAACCCAGATCCCTTATATTAACACATTTTCACGCATTTGCTAACAGAGTAGACCCAGATCAGATGACTCCTATAGGAACTGTCTTATCAGGGTCTGCTCTGTTTGCTTATGAAATAATATAGATGATTCTACAACTTCTGCCTTGTCAAAATATCCTTTGCTCATCTGCTATTATAAAAATGAATCTAATCAATATTCATGACGTCATTATTTATTGCATGAATATTCATGGAGTAAAAGGTTAATGGTATGCAAGTTTGTTCATGATAGCATGAGAGGGGTTAAACTGCAGCTGAACTCTTTACTCTATGAATATTTATGTAAGAAACATTGATACCATGAATATTAATTAGATATAGTTTTATAATGACGTCTACATAGAAAGGTTTGGCTATGGCAGAAACTGAAGAATAATACTAAATTAGAAAAATAAATAAGTACACAGAGTAGGACCAGATCAGACGGCTCCTATAGGAGTTATCTGATCTGGGTCAACTCTGTTTCCAAAGGCATTTTAAAGGCTTATTTATGGAGTAAATTGTTAATTAACTTTACTAGAAAAGTATTTGCCTGTACACGAAGAGTCAGTTGCCAAGGTATTTGCATGTCAGTAAGTTTTCCCTGTTCTATTTTTAGAAATTCCAATACCTACTGAACATTCATGGACAAAATAGTTACAATGATATGTGGAAAGTGGGAAATTGTAGCCATTTCAGAAAGTAAAGAAACAGATATTTCACATTTTGTTAGCAAACAGAGCAGACCTTGATATGAGAAGTCTGATCTGGGTCTACTCTCTTTGCAAATGTGTGAAAGCATGTTTATATAAAGGAAAGGGGAGAGGGAGAATTTGGATAGAGAGGGAGGGGAGAAAATAGGGAGAGGGGGAGGTTGAGAGAGATAGAGGGAAAGAGGGGAAGATAGAGATAGAGAGGGAGATACAGAGTGAGAGTGAAAATTGGGTGACGATGAGAGAGAGAGAGAGAAAGAAAGAGAGAGAGAGAGAGAGCGGTGTGAGGAAGGTTGGAAAGAGGACAGGGAGAGGAGAGAGAGTGTGAGGGAAAGAAATGATAGAGAGAGGGACAGTTGAGAGAGACGGAAAGAGAGGTGAGAGAGGAGGACAGACGAGAAAGGGAGAGAGGGGGTTTAGCGAGGAGAACGAAAGAGAGAGAGAGAATAAGAATATCCGAGAGAGAGTCAGGGAGGCAGAGAAATGAGATTGACAGAGAGGGTAGGAGAGAGGAAAATGGTGAGAGAGGGGAGCGAGACACAGAGGAAAGTAAGAGGGGAGATAGAGGATGGGAGAGAGAGAGTGGAAGGGAGAGAAAGGAGAGCGAGAGGTTAAGAGAGGGGAGGGTGAGAGTGGGAGAGCGAGAGCGAGAACGGGAAAAGAGAGAATAGGGAGGGGAGAGAGAGGAGATTAATAGACAGTGGGAGATGAGAGGGAGAAAGAGGAGATAGAGAGAGGGGTGGAGAGAGTCTGAAAGAGAGTGGGAGGGAGAGAGACAAACAGAGACATAGTAAGACAGACTGAGAGAGCGATGGTGGGAGAGAGATGGGTATGGAAGAGAATGGGAGAGGGGAAAGAGAAAGGAAAGAGGTGGGGGAAGAGGGGGTGAGAGAGAATCTAGACATAGAGACAGTGAGCGAGAGAGAGTGAGCGAGACTAAGACATACAGACAGAGACACAGATAGAGATACATAGAGACAGACAGAGATAAACACAGACAGACAGACACAGACAGACAGAGACACACAGAGAGATAAACAGAGACAGACAGAGATAGACAAGTTGATGCATTGCTTTGACCAGTGTTATTTGACTATACATGTACAGTAGAAACCCTCTAATGCGACCACTTAATGAATAAACATTTCTGTTTTTATTTAAGCAGGTTGCTGCTTAATGCAGGGCAAAAGTCCTATAGGAGCTTTCATCATAACCTTCGTCCTGCATTAAGCTACCACCTTCCTCTGCCATCCTGTATTATTCCCCTGTTTGGTGGTCACTTTAACTTTAGAGGGGTGTTACTGTATATAGACCTATGTGTTACTGTTTGTATTGTATATGAAATACTTTTGGATGAGGGTATAGAGGTAGATTAGCCGTTGTGACTAATCGGGCTACCCTAGTTACATAAAGGCATTCACTCATTCATTGATTGATTCATTCATTCATTCATAGCCCTCTTATAACTACAGAGTTACTGTAGGTCTATTATAACTTCATAAGCAAGCAGCTAGAGACGATTCTATTGAGTGATCACAACACAGGGTTTGTTGGAGGTGTGACAATTCTAGTATCAGAATAGGGCCATTTATCTGCTGCTCTATCTTAACACTCGCCTTAATGGCACAACGAAATGATAGCATTGTCTGTGAGTGAGAGAGTTGGGTTTTACGACCGACCAACAGTATTTCAGTTATTTGCAGACGGCACCCGCATGAGACAAGTTATAGGGCTGCCTCACTGGAATACCCCTACCGCAGGCACATGGCAAGGGCACCCCACCCAGTCACATTATCCTGACACCGGGTCGACCAGTCCTAGAACTGCCCCTTTAATGTCGAGCGTAGACAAGGGAGCTACTAGTACCATCTTTTAACTAATTTTGGTCTGTCGCGGTCAGGGTTCGAACCCACGACCTTCCGTACCACAGGCGGACACTCTACCACTGAGCCACGCGGCCGGTAGCATTGTCTGTAAAACTCAGGCAGTAACGTTCATCATCCGTTTTGTAATGTTAATAATAACATTAACCCTTCGCTTGCTATTCACGTCAATATAACTACCAGTAAATAGTGAAGACCCAGATGAGACAGCTCCTGCAGGAGCTGCCTCATCTGGGTCTGCACTATTTACAAATTGATTGTGCAACCAGTGCACTCCACAGCAGTGATTGCACAGCGATATACTTGTACACAGTGAAGATACATTGCATATGTTATTATACAACACGACATGGGTAAAGAAGGAGAAATGTGTTTTAAAATTCAGCAAGAGAAGGGTTAATAGTAGGGTTATTAAGCAGCTGGTACATGTGTATGATGTATTGGAGTCACCAATGTCTTTAAAAACTATTTACTCTTGCAATCAATTTGAAGTTGTTACATGTCAAGTACTCGCTTTGCTAACCAATACCCCCATGATGCTGTACAATGTAGACCGATGCTGTACAATGTAGACCTAGATCATATGACTGCTGTTAGAAGAACTTTGATCAGTCTATATGCTGTCTGCTATAGAATGCCACCGACTGTCACCAGCATGTAGGTTTTTAGTCCCGGAGCCCATTACATGAAACACATGGACGGGTTCCAGTTTTCAATTCGAACAAGTTTACCGAATGTACTATATCAGTCAACCCTTTACTCCATGACTATTCAGAGCATAAATAATGACATAATGAATATTAATTAGATTAACTGTTGTTATAGTACATGGACCCAGGAATATTTGACCATTGTAGAAACTGTAGAATCATATCTTTATTTTATCATAAGCAAACAGAGCAGACCCTGATCAGACGGCTTCTGTAGGAGCCGTCTGATCTTGGTCTACTCTGTTTGTAAAGGGCGTATTTATAGAGGAAAGGGTTAATGTCAATCCTAGTATCAACTGTGTCTTTCGAACGCTGGCAAAGACCATCGAAGCTAAACAATAACCAGGCTTGTCCATAAACACCGCCATAAGTAGTATGACGTGGGCTTTGGGTACAATTGTTGCAAACTAGTATCAGATATTAGATGATGGTATCGATACTTGCCTAACAAACCATTAAGGTCGTGATATTAATGGCTTCACCGGCCCATAAATATTTTTTTTCTATCTCTGATCAGGAATTGAAAAGACAGACCGCATGACCTTACAACTAGCCAATTTCGTATCATTTAAAGCCCCATATAATTTTCAAATATCCCTTGAGGCGTAGTTAAAGGTTCAAATATAACTTAATTTGTCGTCTGTTACAATTTTCATTTGTTTTATTTTTCTTCATTTTTTTAAGTATAGTCACACTAACAAATAGTTTGGATCCAGATGAGACGCCGAGTTACTCAACGGTCTCATCTGGATCCGAACTGTTTGCTTAGGAAAAAGATGTGACATTGGCAGCGAAAGAGTTCAGACTGTAAGATGATATACCGGTGACTGTGTGATCAGGCAAATCAAAAGCATTAACATCATTGGTTTCAACAATGTTTTATCCAATTAAGAGACGGGTTATACAACAGACATAACCTATGTAAGCCCACTCCAGAATATTAAAATTATTCATATGCAATTCCGATACATGTAATACATGTCTTCTTTTTTCAAATTATAAATAATCATGGTATTTTAGGTGAACACATACATAATCGCTTGAACACATACATTATAGCTTGAACACATACATTATAGCTTGAACACATACATTATAGCTTGAACACATGAATTATAGCTGACCTAACATAGCCATCATAATAATGCTCGTAACACTTTACTCCATCAATACGCTTTTCTACGAATTTGCGAACAAGGAAGGTCCTATAGGAGTCGCCTAATCAGGGTATGTTATTTATGATATAATATAGATATGAGTCTACAGTTTCTGCCATGGCCAAATATTCTTGTGTCCATTAACTAGTTTAAAAATTAATCTTATCAATATTCATGATGTCATTATTTCTTACATGAATATTCATGGAATAAAGGGTTAGTGAAAGTATTTAATTGACCCTTTCCCTCATATAGAACGTTTTTCCAAACCTTTGAAAACAGAGAAGACCATGAGCACACGGCTACTCTAGAAGCTTACTGAACAGGCTCTGTTCTGATTATAGCATGCTATAGATCTGATTATACAGTTTTTGTCAAAACGAAAACGTACCTTGGAAATCTTATATTATAAAACAGCAGCTAATAAATATTCATGACGTCATTTTTCTTAATAAATATTCAACAGGGTAACGGTTAAGATACATTAAGCCACATCCCGCCTTCAGCGACTTGAACTTGCAAACACTCTAGATCCAGATGAAACTCGCAGTAACTCGGCGTCTTACGAAAGCTGTTTGACACTCAATATTTCCTTAACCCATTCCCTCCTAGTGACGCATTTTGGCGCCTCTGCAAAAGTCACATTTTGTACCGTTGTGATAAATAGAGCATGTGCTCCATATGAGCAAATGCTTTATTTATCACAATTGTTTAAAAACTACACAATTCTAAAATTGTCCTTTTCTCTAGTAATTTCTCATTTCCAGTAGTTTTATTAAAGGAGGTCGAATCTAAAAATAGATTATGAGGTAACGTATGACGTATACAAGACTGACCAGCGTGTGACGAAAGAAGACTCATGCAGAACAAAATTAATGTTCTTTGAGGATCTTCTGCATAACGTTAGTCTTAATCTCCACCAATTTCGCCATACTATAAAGCGATCAACGGCGCAGTCTAAATCTGTAGGCTACTTTCTATGTCTGCAGTTTAACTCATGGAAAATTGCATCTGTTTATAAAGTCGTTGTCTTACTGTAAAAAAAAAGTAAAGTACCTAGTTATAGTCTACTTCCAGTCCGAATGACCGCTCAGCCGACTGTGCATTTACTCCCCTGGTCATTGAGTCATTCGCCTACAATATATGAAGCACTGCTAACATATGACGTAATCATGCAGCCGCAGTACCGGCTAGTGACCCTCACAGGTACCCATTCTAACCTCTGGGTGGAGAGGAGGTGCGGGTGGGAGACACTGAAAAGCATCTCTGAAATGTCCGAGAAGGACCGGGATTTGAACCCTGGACCTCCGGATTGGTAGTCAAGTATGTTACCACTAGACCACTGCACACCACAACTGTACTAATTTAACAAAATTTGGTTGCCGACGCCAATTAGAAATTTAGCACCGACTGAGGTTTTGCTTGCATTATTGTCCGATAAGTACGTAGATTATTTGTTGTGGACATTGAAGAGATGTACTTTACGCCGCGGCAGAATACAAAGACACACTAGATACACTTCGCGTATATATTTAGGTTACCCCAGCAACAGGTAAATGTGCGTCTCGCCAAATCTGTTTTGACATTTGGTCAATAGTTTCTCAAAGATTGTGTCATTACACGTTTTCTCAAAATCTTAATAAAATCAGAAGTGGTCAAAAGTGAACAAATTCAAATTGAGCAGACATATTTTTGTTCGTAGTGCGGAAAAAGTTGAATGAGGTGGGGTCGCGTGTCCTGATACACGGGGGTTTGCCGTGTGCAACCCCACTAATCGACCATATGTTACCCCCACCCCCACCCCCCACCCCCCCACCCCCATCTGCAGCCTTACAGAAAGATATTGGTCAAACTAATCTCAAACATGTCAAAGTATTGTCAAATACCATAACACAACATTTAAAAGTGAACTGAATTTTTGTTTCACATCAATGTAATATATAATAACATGGTAGTTATCTCTTAACGCTGAAAATTGGCATGCAGTCACTACAGGTGTCGTAACTTTGTCAATGTCTCATGTATTCTAAAACACTATGACTTATATTTCTTGGGAGCGGTGCCTTCAGACATGTAATTAAACAAAACCTCCACCGTACATACACATTCATTTGAACACATGCCTCTAAATCTCAAAATAAGTTGGTCGGCTCCGATCTGATAGACCGGAAACTCACATTTGCCAAGAGTGAAACTACATATACCGAACAAATTCTGTAACATATCAGTGATAAATATTGGTTTCATGTTCATGTCAGAATAATGACGTCATGAATATTAATTAGATTACATTTTTACACAGGCATTTTTGGCCATGACAGAAACTCTATAAACATATCTTTATTATATCATAAGCAAATAGAACAGACACTGATCAAACGGCTCCTACAGAAGCCGTCTGATCTGGGTCTACTCTGTTTGCAACGGCGTAGAAAGGCGTATTTATGGAGTTGTACTGTGTTATCTCTCATTACCGCTGCCGAGATCGTATCTGTTTCCAAAGGGAGCTTCTTGAATTGTGTACACAAGTTGTCGCTTAATACAGAATGAAAGCAATGCAGACGTTTAGGCTCTTAGGGGAGCTTTCTACATTGCTCTCAGTCTGGCAGAAGTTTAGGCTTGTAGGGGAGCTTTCTGCATTGATCTCAGTCTGCACTAACCTCAAAAACTGGGTTTCTTTTTTAAAATATTATAATTTTGGGTTTATTTTGTTTATTGGGTTTTAGTTGTCTTATTCACTGTTAGCCCCACCCCTACTCCACACACACTACACACACACACATAAACACACATATACACTACACACATACATACACACATACACACACTGTCCCTCAGTATAGACAACTTGGGATGGAACCCTCGCATTCAGCACTGAAATCTTATTTACTGGCAGGCGAACAAGTGCACCATAGATATCGTGTAGTATGGAACATCAGCGCAATATGTGCGTGTTCAGATACCTGAATCACATCTCTCCGCCATAACCTGTGTTGTGAATACTCTTCAAAATGTTCTCATTGAGACACTTCTAAACAGTGACCACAGTCTATGGCTTGTTGGAGAAATAAAGAAGTTGACCCTGACACCCTTATAATGTACGCATTGTACGCTCGTATTCAGGCTTCTTGTACATAAATATGAATGCTTATTTATGTAATACAATCGAGGATTTGTACAGGGTGTTCGGTGATTTGGTATCTCCAAATCTGTTAGACACCGGCAACGTCTGTAAAGAAATATCAAATTAAGATATCTGAGTCTTCCCGTTGAATGGTTAAACTTGATTCCTTATAACAATGATACACTATATGTCATTGGAGTAGATGCAGGTATTCGTATAAGCGTGTCGTCTTAGCCCTTACACGGCAATGAAACCATGTCTGATTGTAGATGATTCGAAAAAGTTTTTGATAAACTATTGACCTAGTATCAAACAGCTTGTATCCTGACGGACCGAGTATCAAACAGCTTGTATCCTGACGGGTCGAATATCAAACAGCTTGTATTCTGATCAAACAGCTTGTATTCTGACGGGACGAGTATCAAACAGCTTGTATCCTGACGGGACGAGTATCAAACAGCTTGTATCCTGACGGGTCGAATATCAAACAGCTTGTATCCTGACGGGCCGAGTATCAAACAGCTTGTATCCTGACGGGTCGAATATCAAACAGCTTGTATCCTGACGGGCCGAGTATCAAACAGCTTGTATCCTGACGGGCCGAGTATCAAACTGCTTGTATCCTGACAAGATGCCGAATTACTCGGGTGTCTCATATGTATTCAAGACAGGGGCGTAACCCAATCCAAATGTATTGTACGCACCGTGGCTATAGGGGTCAGGTGACATGCTGTCTCGTGAAAATTTAGAATTTTGTAGTTTTGAAACCATTGTGATAAATAGAGCATTTGCTCCTATAGGAGCAAATGCTCTATTTATCACAACGGGTTCAATAGGCGACTTTTTCAGAGGTATCAAAAGGCTTCAATATGAGAAAAGTGTTCCAATTTACATGGCACGGCAGAACGTTTTATCATAGTCCATCCCACTTAGCCTTCCAGTTTTGTTCCATTTTTGGCCATAATAATGTGTTCACCTTTCAGATTGATGTTAGGCACGTGCGTAAGTGCGTATCGCTAGCTACGCGTCTGCAAGAGTTTGCAAATGAGAGCCAGGTCGTCGTTGGCGAGAGAAAGGTTAACACATGTATACACAGTTGCTTGTGTCAGCACATTTCTTTGCCCCAATCAGTCCTTATGATGGGTACAAGGTATATGTAAGTTTAGCATCGGTCTCCACGATTAGGATAAACAAAATATTTTTTATCTATACCTTGGTCGACATCTATAGCCAACAAATCTATAGTGTTGGCATTGTCTTCTAACCCTATGGATTGTTCTTTATTTAGATAATCTGATATCATATTGCTTAACCCATACCCTCATATAAACACAATCAGAGTATACCTATACAGCATGCCAGGGGTAGTCGCAGATCAGATGACTCCTGCAGGAGCCGTCTGAACAGGGTCTGCTCTGTTTGCTTATGTATATTTTAGACGGATTTTTCGAGAAAAATCTCAGCTTATAGTTTGGCGTAAACCGGGCGGGTTTGGGCGGGCGGGCTTTCGGGCGGCGTGCCATCGTTAACAAAACTTTAACATTGCTTATAACGTCTGAATTACTTAAGCTAGACAAATTATATCTGGTATGCAGATAGCTTGGGCAAAGGTTTTTCACTTTATACAAGGATACGGAGGCAGGCGGTCACCGTACGATTTTCAAACGGATTCCCAGGCGCCGCAGCCCCTACGATTTGTCATAAAAAAGTCGTACGACCTCCGCACAGGAATCCTATGGAGGCCGCGCGAGGATCGTGTGTAAAACGACCGATTTTTGGTGGACATGTAGCCAAACATGATCACCACAAGGCTGCTGCTCGGTGTCCGTGCAATACCAATGAAATCGTACTTACGGTCAACCTGCGGCAACCTCACAGCAACCGTACGATGGCCGTACGGCGATTTCGAGATTTCCGATAGGTGCATATTTATGTGAAAGTTCCCGCATTAATAGTTTGTCTAGCTATAGAAGATGGAACAACCCCGCTAGTTTTCGTACGGAACCCTCACAGGCTCCATACAGGCTCCGCACGGGCTCCGTATGATTGCCTTAACCAAGCTGAGACAGCGCGGTGACTGTATGGAGATCGCACGATCTCCGTACGGTCGCCGCTCAGCCATCGTGCGGATAAGCCCCGATTCGTATACACGTATTATCCTACAAATTTGACCTGAGACGCATGCATACTCCGTGTATTATCGTCGGTAATCTTCGAATAAATTTCCGAAGGTATAAGCATGTGCTATATAAATACAGTAAAACTCCTCTAATACGACCAGCAAAAGGAGGCATAATTCAAAGTGGCAAAGGCGGGTGGTAGCTTAATACAGGACGATAGTTATCCAGAAAGCTCCTGTAGGAGCTTTCTGTATAACGTTTGTCCTACATTAAGCAACCATCTGCTTATAAAGACAGTCAAGTTCATTCATTAAGTGGTCGCATTAGAGGGGTTTTACTTTACAATCCTCGTGGAACATGATTATTACCGGCCTTTGGTTTGCTATGTTTTGTCACAGAGTATTACGAACAATCCCGATAAACACGCCGAAATTTAATCGAGTCTCAGGTCAAATTGGGAGGATAATATCATAGACATTGTAAACAAAAACATCACAGCCCGTATACTTCTACGATGCAAAAATATATCAAAGGAAAATCGTAGATAAAGAAATCGTACGGCCTCCATGGCAAATGTAAAATAGGCATAATGCCTATAGTACATATAAAACATTCTCGATGCAAATGATTTTATTTTTCAATTCAACCACGTTTTCGCCTCTTGTAATGTAAGTATCGAGTCTATTTACCTTTACGGTAGCTCATTTACGTCTAAATGGAAATGAAAAGGGAGCTCCGTTTATTGAAGCAACACGCAATACATATTAATTCATTGTAATCAAGATTGTAATATATTTTATGAGTCTATCAAAAAAGACGACACTTAATTGACTTGATAAATCGAATAATAGGTTAGTGCTGTAGAGGGGACGCCTTTATCCGACCCGGAGAGTAAAACATTGAGGCAAGGCTCCCCTCGTCGGATAAGGCGGCCCACCTCCGACACAAACCTATTATTCTCTATATGAAGACATAAATGGAACTTACATGTATTTGGTCAGTCATTCAACCATAATAAATGGGACCATGCCACTGCCTTTGTGTGCGAGCATTTATTTGTTGTATAGCAAGGTTGATCTTGTTATAGGACATCTGCTCAAGATTCACTGGCACATAATATTGACTGAATATTAGAATGTTCAGTTTGCATACCATTGCTTGTTCCGTGTTCGGCCTATAGCTTTAGGCACTTGACACGTTGTATACGTGCAACTGATATGTCATTTCTTTTTCCTAAACCCTCGGATCGAACTATCTAAAAGACCTGTTCTGCACACCATCGATAAATCAAGATTATGTCTATGTTAAACAATTACATACAGACGGGCGTATGAATAAAACGTCAGCTGTATCAGATAATATATTTTCTAAATATACTAGGAAGACACAATTTATATCAGCGATAACCAGTAAATACAGGTATAGTTTAGATTGTATCAAGAGTGAATAACTCATAAAAGCAGCACGCCATCTGAAAAAGGAATATATGGGTATGATGGCATTGCGATAACAAATATTCATGTTGAGTTTCATTGAATTCTGTCAATCCGTTCCAGAGGCATAGCATTGGACGAAAAACTGTGTTTTTTGCGCATCAAAGAACAATAATTCCTAAATGCCGCAAGTGATCTAGAAAGGACAGATAGACGGACGGACGGATGGTCAGACGGACAAACCCAAAACAATATCCGCCTGCCTTTGGCAGGGAATAATTATTACAAACGATCGGAGCTGTTCCCATACATGTAAAAACTAATGACACTGAACATCAATTAGCTCAATGTCTCTAATGGCATTACGGGCAAATTAGTTTTTGCGAAGACATTGTTTCATAAGAAAACAGAGCCGATATTGAGTTCCAGCAGCAGTCTTCTCTGTTTGCATTCTTCTATATCAGGAAATAGGTCAAGCAGGTGTTCTACGTATCGCATGATAAGGGATGTATCTACGCTATACGTATGCAACTAATGAGTGACGTTTTAATGAGTCACAGATACTAGTTAAACAAAAAGGTTAAGCTGAAATTTAATCTAACAACTTTAAATGATAACGGGTGGCCAATCAATTGTGTTGTTAGATTTGGATCAATATTCAAATGTTAAATACGCTGTAATAAGTCAATGCCATTTCTACTTAGATTCGTCTTTGTTTCAAATGAATTTAAGTACCTATTCAAGTCTTAAAAAAATGTTTGTTTCTGCTTACCAGACTGACCGCGTTTACCTGTAGTTTACCCGTAGTTGTTTGCATTTCAGGGGAAAACAGTGCACCGTTGTTTATTCTATTTTAACCCTTTAATCAATAAATACGCCTTTCTACGCCTTTTCAAATAGAGAAGAGCTAGATCAGACGGATTCTGCAGGGGCCGTCTGATAAGAGTCTGCTATGCTTGCTAGTGGAATTTGATAGGTCTGTATATTTAGCTTCTAAAATGGCTACAATGTTCCAGCTTCCATATTTCATCATAACTATTTTGTCCATGAATATTCAGTAGGAATTGAAATTCGGACTAAATACAGAACAGGGAAATGGTTAAATACGGAATTCAATGGATACGCGATAAAAATGGTAAAGACAAAATTAATATGAAAATTGAATAATTTCAACAGTTACAAATACTAAAAACTACAGTCATAGATTACTAATTGGGCGTCTTAGTGGAACCAAAGAATTAATGTTCCACTCCTAAATTTTTTATCTCGTCATTCCCAACAAAATCTTGAAACTTGTTTGCTACTATCATTACAAATGTTTTGCATCCGGACGACTAAACTCACGTGCTAACGGAAAGACACGGTATTTGGCAAGGAAGCTACTTTCCACCAGGGGTGTTTTGATATCACTATAGACACGCGTTTCTGTGGATGTACATTGGAATGTTTGTATGAGGTTAAGAGACATCGCATCGCAGTAGTCTACAAACATGAATATGTTCGGCTTTAAATTGATCACAGTGCTTAGTGCACTTTTGTTTGGAAGCACCGGTGAGTTGAAAGTATTTCTTTTTGTTTTACTTTTCGATTTGATTGTTGTGTAAATAGGTCATATGATAACTTAAAACCATGCGTTTTACAATGACGACCAAACATTATTTGAATTGTTTGTTGTTTTTCTATTCAGTTTGGATTCAGATGAAACGTCGAGTAATTTACCAGGGTCCAAACTGTTTGTCACTCTGACACTGATTTTATACAAAATAAATGGAAGAAAATTGTACTTTTAGAATTGAAGCAAACGATAATATTTGCAGACGACAATTGCTCAGAGTGCGGAAGAATAATTTCATTAAATGTTCCCTGACATCGGCTTCTGTCGGAATTATGTTAAGCCGAGCTACATCCTGGACACATAGAATAATAAACATGTAATGACTTCCATATGATACTTCTGGTTTGATTCGTAACATTACAATATATTAATCTCGAACTATTGCGTTCATCGTTTCTTCTTCGAAGCATAACTCTAAAATGTTCACGTGTAGAGAGATATCCAAAGCACCCAGAGGAAGAAATATATAGCTTGTAATGTGTATTGAGAATAAAAGCAAATGTATTTGTTGCGACATCAGTTTAATTGTAACAATACCGACAACTTTCAACATTCCAGTATTAATAATTTCTCATAAAAAGTGACATTTACGGTGGCACTGAGGTGACATATACAAGAAATTTTTTTCAAGTTTGTTTTCCCGAGATAATTTTTTTTATTATCTCGAGAAAACGAAACAAAGTTCGTTTTCCTGAGATAATATTTTTTATTATCTCAAGAAAACGAAGTAGTTCGTTTTGACGAGATAAATAAATTTATTATCTCGAGAAAACGAAACAAAGTTCGTTTTCCTGAGATAACATTTTTTATTATCTCAAGAAAACGAAGTAGTTCGTTTTGACGAGAAAAATAAATTTATTATCTCGAGAAAACGAAAAAAGTTCGTTTTCATGAGATAATTTTTTTTATTATCTCAAGAAAACGAAGGAGTTCGTTTTTACGAGATATTTTTTTTTATTATCTCGAGAAAACGAAATAGTTCGTTTTTGCGAGATAATTTTTTTTATTATCTCGAGAAAACGAAACAAAGTTCGTTTTCCTAATAAGCCAATCAGAACCCTCCATCAGAGTCAACAGTTTTCGCAAGTATTTGAGGCCTATGAGAACATGGCCGAGACAAGGGATGAACTTATATGACGTCATAATTGCGTTTATCTTACCTCCTACAAAATTCTTGTCATTCCATTGGTCAATAGAGGTCACAAGAAACCCCTAATATAGATTCCTTATGAGGGTACTAAAATCCTTATCATGGCTTTACAAGAGTTACTTCCCTTATTTGACAGCCATATGCTTTTCTGTTACTTATAATAATATTTTATGTTTATCCACTACAGTTTTTAAAATGCATACATATAATTTATGCTTTAATTGGAGTTGAAATATAAAAATTAATATTAGTTTTACAGTGATAGAAAAGGAAAAACAAAATATATAAACGAGATTTTAGGCAATTACAAAATATTTTATTTAATTCTATTAAAGGGAGGTAATTCCCTTGCTTCCCTAGGGCAAGCCATACACGTAGACCTATGCTGCAAACATGCGTATAAATACTTGAAATGTTCGCCTCGTCCCATATAAATATTTGCTGGCAGTGTATAGTCCATATTAGGGACACTAAGCTCTGCATAACTAATAATAACGTTACCGTGACGTATCAAACATCACTATGACGCGTAGTAGTAGTAGTAGTATGACGTTGAGTAGTTCTAAATAAGGCTTGTAATTGGTTTACTATACAAAAGCAGTGAATCAGATTGGTTAGATATGAGACCCCTATACAATTTTCAATAGACGCAAATGTTAGTCGCGTTGATACGCTAACCATTTCCTCCATAAATATTAAAGAGAGTTTCTACCCTTATGAATGCATGTAAATCTATGTAACTAGATCTACCTAAAATTAAGTTTTAATAGAAAATATGAAGGAAAGGGTTAAATTGTTTATGGAAAGCGTCCATCCGTTTCCCATATGTCGAATACACCTTCCCGGCTTTCAAAAGGTTTATACACAACTGCGATTCTTCATATTAACCCATGCACTCCTACATGACTATTCGTGAAAGGCCCCATCACTATGAATATACCGATATAATAAATATTTATTTAGGAGCAAACTGATAAGATTTTTGAGGAAGTAGATCTAGCCTATATTCTATATTTTAGTATATGTTCTAAGCAAACATAGAAGACCCTGGTTAGACAAATCCTTCAGGAGCTATCTGTTCAGGGCCTACTCTGGCGTAGAAAGTTAAAATCTTGATTTATGACATTTTCTAAGGAAACATAATAGACCCTGATCTGGTAGCTCCTATAGGAACTGTCTGATGCGGGTCTTCTTTGTTTGCAAAAGTGGTGATAAAATGCAGCAATCACGCAGCAAAAATAATTCACTTCCACATAAATTCGTAACTTCTTCTGATTCGCTTACTTTGGGAAAATTATATTGCCCGAGTATCAAACAGCTTAGATCCTGATCAGACGATTGTTACTTGTTGTCTGATCTAGGTCAAAAGTGTTTGCAAATCTATCGAGCCTCGCTAAGCGGGAAACGAGAAACCCCATAGATGAACAATTGACTCTGACGGAGGGTTCTGATTGGCTTATTAAGTCGTGCGCACGACTTAAAAAATTATCTCAGGAAAACGAACTTTGTTTCGTTTTCTCGAGATAATAAAATTTTTTATCTCGTTAAAACGAACTATTTCGTTTTCTCGAGATAATAATTTTTTTTATCTCGTTAAAACGAACTACTTCGTTTTCTTGAGATAATAAAAAAATTTATCTCATGAAAACGAACTTTTTTCGTTTTCTCGAGATAATATTTTTTTTTATCTCGTCAAAACGAACTACTTCGTTTTCTTGAGATAATAAAAAAAATTATCTCAGGAAAACGAACTTTGTTTCGTTTTCTCGAGATAATAAATTTTTTTATCTCGTTAAAACGAACTACTTCGTTTTCTTGAGATAATAAAAAAAAATATCTCAGGAAAACGAACTTTGTTTCGTTTTCTCGAGATAATAAAAAAAGTTATCTCGTAAAAACGAACTTTTTTTCGTATTCTCGAGATAATAAAAAAAATTATCTCGGGAAAACAAACTTGAAAAAAAATCTTGCATATGTCACCTCAGTGCCACCGTAGACATTTGAAACGCAGAGTATGTTGTTGTACGACAACTTCCGTGTAGCATGAAATTCAGTCGATCGGTAGTTTAGATGAGTTAATAAACTGCAGACCCTGGTCAGTATCAATCATTGACCCTGGTCAGTATCAATCATTGTAGATCTTGATTTAATACCATAAACTGCAGACCCTGGTCAGTATCAATCATTGTAGATCTTGATTTAATACCATAAACTGCAGACCCTGGCCAGTATCAATCATTGTAGATCTTGATTTAATACCATACACTGCAGATCCTGGTCAGTATCAATCGTTGTAGATCTTGATTTAATACCATGCACTGCAGATCCTGGTCAGTATCAAGCATTGTAGATCTTGATTTAATACCATACACTGCAGATGGTTCGACTCTGTAAACCACGGACAGTACTCTTCGCCATGACAATATAATCTTTACAATGCCAGTATACTTTTTTACCATGGCACTATACTACTTAATCATAACTCTATCTGTATTTACCATGGCAATATACGTCTTCACCATGCCACTATACTTCATTTCTGCGACTCAACTTTACCATAATAATACCGGTATACTTTTTCTTTAATAATCTGTCGAAATCTATTTGAAACATTGGATGACGCATATTGTTATGAGTAATTCATTAATCACTTAGATCTGCCTAATGAATATTCATACTTGATTTTTTTATAACGGCATTATGAACAACAATGCGCATGTTTTGTCATAGCAGAAACTGTAGAATCAGATCTATAAGTTCATAAGCACTCAAAGCAGACCCTGATCAGACGGCTTATCTGATCAGGATATAATTTGGCTGCTTATGTCTGTAGACACATATTCAAGTATTAGTTAATGAGCACGGATAGCAGACCCTGATCAGACGAAACTGGAGTCGTCTGATTTTGGTCTACTCTGTAATCAAAGTCGTAAAAAAGGCTACAGGAACTGTCTGATTTTGGTCTTCTCCGTTTTAGTATTGATTCCCCAATACACGAAATATTTTTTGCAAAATAACTTTTGTTTGTAAAGTTTTGTTTGTGGTAATATTTAAATATTTTAATGATGAAATTTCAAGGTAGAATTGGCCTTCACTGGTAAAGAATTCATTATCCATGAAAGGACAAACCCTGCGAGAGGAATCCGAACGAGAAACAGTGCAGACCATGGTTAGATGATTCCTTTAGATTTCATCTGATCTGTGTCTACACTGATTGCAAATGATATTTATGTTGATGTTGAGTTTATGTTGACACCTGTAAACACCTGTACGAGTTTATGTTGACACCTGTAAACACCTTTACGAGTTTATGTTGACACCTGTAAACACCTGAGTTTATGTTGACACCTGTAAACACCTGTACGAGTTTATGTTGACACCTGTAAACACCTGAGTTTATGTTGACACCTGTAAACACCTGTACGAGTTTATGTTGACACCTGTAAACACCTGTACGAGTTTATGTTGACACCTGTAAACACTTGTCCGAGTTTATGTTGACACCTGTAAACACCTGTACGAGTTTATGTTGACACCTGTAAACACATGTCCGAGTTTATGTTTACACCTGTAAACACCTGTACGAGTTTATGTTGACACTTGTAAACAGTTTAGAATCAGAGTACAGTAAGACCCTCTAAACCGGACGTAATTTAGTATAAATGCCGGTCTTTGAGACAGGTGGCAGCTTAATGCAGGGCGAAAGTCCTATGGGAGCTTTCTGCGTGACTTTCACCCTATATTAAGTAGTCACCTGTTTGAAAGTATTTTAAATCACGGTACGAGTTTATGATTACACTCGTAAAGAGTTTAGATCCAGCTCTGAGTACATCGATACATCATTACAATCCAGACTGTAAGACACTTAAATTATTTGTTTGGAGTGCATTAAACACCCTCTAAACCGGACGTCCTATTTGGTATAAATATCGCTCTTGGAGACAGATGGCAGTTTAATGTACGGTGAAAGAGGAGCTTTCTGCATGACTTTCAGCCACCTGCTCAAAAGTATCAAATCCTTTTCTGCTAGAATTCCAGTTTCGAGAGATTTTACTGTATCTCGATACTTCATTACGATCCAAACTGTAAGAGACTCAAATCATTGGTTTGAAAAAATATGTAATGAAAACGTAGGTGAATTTGTAGGCAGGTGAACATTTTACCCTAATTAATCTCTACCAGATGATGCCGGCAATTCGGCGTCTCATCAGGATTCGAGCTGTTTGACACTCGGCAAAAGTTTGAATCGGACGTACAGTAAAACCTCTCTATAACGACCACTAAATTGTGTTAATTAGTTGGTATTTACGGCAAGTGGCTGCTTAAAGCAAGGTGAACGTACATGTAGAACAGAGCGCTCCAATAGGAGTGTTCTGTTTTACTTTCACCTTGCTTTAAGCAACCACCTGCCTTTAACACAAAATACTTGATGTAATTTAGTGGTCGTTATAGAGAGGTTTTACTGTAGTCAATATTGAAGCAGACCTAGATTTACAGACACTTTACTTCTCACGGTGGGGTAATGGTTTACAGACACTTTACTTCTCACGGTGGGGTAATGGTTTACAGACACTTTACTTCTCACGGTGGGGTAATGGTTTACAGACACTTTACTTCTCACGGTGGGGTAATGGTTTACAGACACTTTACTTCTCACGGTTGGGTAATGGTTTACAGACACTTTACTTCTCACGGTTGGGTAATGGTTTACAGACACTTTACTTCTCACGGTGGGGTAATGGTTTACAGACACTTTACTTCTCACGGTTGGGTAATGGTTTACAGACACTTTACTTCTCACGGTGGGGTAATGGTTTACAGACACTTTACTTCTCACGGTGGGGTAATGGTTTACAGACACTTTACTTCTCACGGTGGAGTAATGGTTTACAGACACTTTACTTCTCACGGTGGGGTAATGGTTAACAGACACTTTACTTCTCACGGTGGGGTAATGGTTAACCCTGTCCGTGTTCAATATTCATTCAAGAACTAATGACATCAAGAATATTCATTGGCTGTTTTATATAACCGTGATATAGAGGATTTTTTGGCTCTGGCATAAACTGTAGAATCAGATCTATAATTATGATTCCATGGGCAAATAGATCAGACTCTCATCAAACGGCTCCTATAGGAGCCGTCTGATCTGGGTCTTCTCTGTTTGCAAATGCGTGAAAAGGCATTTACATGAAGGAAAGGGTTATTTCAAGAACAACCATATTCATGTGTCTTAGGAATATAAATTCTGTTTACTGGTCGATTGTTTCATGTAGTAACGCATTATATGGCTGTAATAACTCTTGTAATGTGTTATGGTAGCTTCTGCAAATTTCATAATCAAGAATTGGCAAGCATGAAATCAAAATTGTATGGCTTTGTTATGCATTCCACGACGAATCCATGTTTTTATGAGACACACCAGATTAACGAATTCTTGCAGAATCATCCCTTCACGTGGATATTACATCATATAAGATACGTCCAAAATACTTATTGGGCAAGCCCACGCATTTATAAAATGAGGTTAACTTCGATTAAGGACGAGTCGGAGTTACAGTGGAACATGTCTTAAACGGTCATCAAAAGGTTCCAATTATGGGTCTGTAAGACAGATGGTAGCTTAATGCAGTTTAAAAGTAATGCAAAAAGCAAAAAGGAGCTTTCTGTATTACTGTTGCCCTGCATTTAGCAACCAAATGCTTTTCAAGACTCCTATATGATCAAGAAATGAATGGTCGCTTAACACATTAACACCCCCTTGTGATGCATTTTTGCGCCTCTATAAATTTCACATTGTGAAACCATTGTAATAAATAGAGCATTTGCTCCTATAAGAGGAAATGCTCTATTTATCACAATGGTTTCAAACTACACAATTCTAAAATTTTCTTTTCTTTAGTTAATGCCCCTTTTCGGTAGATTAATTAAAAAAAAGTTGGATCTAAAATTAACCTAGGAAGAAAATGAGTTAAGATAGGTTCTACTGTATTTATTTTTCAACTTGACATAAAGTAAAATCTGAAGATAAATTATTTCTTTTTAAATGGTACATTAACTGGTTTGGAAGAAATTCATGTTCTAGCGGCTTTCTACATTATACATGTATTGGGTTTCTGGGAAAATATTGGATTTTTTCAGTCGAAATGTTTGAAATAAAGAAAGTTGATCTAGGTACAAATTGTCATTTTATATTAATATTGAAAAGATGATAGTGTGATAACAATACTATTCTATATCATTCAGTTAATCTACGTTGGTCGAAATAATGTATCAAAATAGTTTTTAAAAGTGGTTATTATGGCAACGGCGTCGGCCATTTAAAGCTTAAAGTAACATTTTAGTCAAATCATACCCTTGGTGAATCTACCGCTTTCAGAAACGTGGTACTTCATTACCGTCGGGGTTTAACCCTTTCACCGCCGATTTCGCATAAATGCACCACGACAAATAATGCAGTCCCAGATCAGGGACTTCACTATTTGTCTCAATCTCTATTTCTATATATGTACTTTATTCCTTTGAAATTTGCATTTATTTATCTCATTTCCTTAGTTTACTGAATGATTTAACAAACTTGGATTGCAGACGACAATCAGAAATTTGGCGCCGAAAGGGTTAAGTATTTCAAGAATAAATCACTATTTCACTATTTATAGAAGGAATAAGGTATCTGTCAAATAATTGGTCGGTCTTTAGTACTCATGTGGCCTGATACCGTTATCTATGATCACAGAGAGCACGAATAGTGAACACAACCCATATCGTCGCTATGCTGACATTAGGTATATTAGTGAAATATTTTCGTGTGAATTTTGAATATCTGGACCTGTTAAATACTGGGCAGTTTGAATTTCTCTTTTTCACATGCTTTGTACCTTTAACCCACAAATACATCTTTCTATCCCTTTGTAAAGGCAGAATAAACTGGATTGTCTATGGACGTCTATGTACGTGGAAATTTACTTTTTGTAATGGCATATTGCTCTAGTTCTAATTGATTACATGCATATTTAAACGTTATAAGTTCATCCAATTTATGAATCAGTTCAAATAATAATAAGTAAGTATGAAAAGTTGCACAGTAAACCCCTCTTAACCGGACGTGTAGTATATTCAGGTCTTTTAAGGTTGATTATTGCTTAATGCAGGGTGAATCATGACGAAAGCTCCTGATACAAGGCCTGTGATTCGGCTATGATTTTGTTACCTCTTTCTTTCGGCTTTGATGCTGTTAGACCTTTGTTTCGGCTATGATTCTGTTAGAACTTTGTTTCGGCAATAATATGTTTCGGCTATGATTTTGTAAGGACTTTGTTTCTGCTATGATACAGTTAGAACATTGTTTCGGCTATAATATTTTAAGCCTTTGTTTCGGCTATGATTTTGTAAAGCCTTTGTTTCGGCTATGAAATTGTTAAACCTTTGTTTCGGCTATGTTGTTTTATATTTGTTTCAACCCTATAGAAGCGTTCTGTTTAACTTTCATCTTGCTTTGAGCAACCACCTGCCCAAAATACCAACTAATTAACACAATTTATAGATAGGGTCTACTATAGAATAGATTCTCTAGTTTCTGCCGATGTGGAGAAAATATGAGTCCACATATCATTATAAAGTGCAACTAAAATACTCCTGATTATTTCTCACATGAATATTCACCAGGTTATTGTCTAAGACATGTGTTCACCTTTTCTGTTTCCAACAACAATAAAAATACGTTATCTATCAGGCAAGGGGAAAAGTGATGCGTAAGTGTGAGAACACCCTGTAAAAGATTGTTATAAGATTCCCTTAGTTGAGTCGTGTAATGCAATGTTTTAGTCAGAGTAGTCAGTACTAGATCTTGTTGAAATTCCATACTTGTAATGGTAGTGTTCAGATCTGCATTGAGTTTCAACAGGAGGTTGTTGTTTTGTTTAGCGGCCGTAAAGAGATTTGTTAACATGTCATCAGTGGATTTCATGAAGGATGTCAAAATTGCATTTTGATGTGAGAAACCTATAGCTAATTCGTTTTTCTGTGTGGTTAATTGGTTGACATGATTAGCCACTCTTTGTACATCACGAGACGTAGCTAAGCCGAAAAGTCCCTTAGCTACTCTGCCAACAAAAGGTAGTACAGAGCGTCTGGATCTAGATTTACGAGATGGTGAATGGATTCGGTCTTGATTTGGTAAACCTTTGGCTAAATGCATTATTGTTTTGTTAACATCGGTCAAGGTGTCATTATATAAATGAAAAATCTGCCAATATGACTTCTTTAAATGTTCACATCTACAGCGTGGGTCTACTTCATTTATCACATTGGGTACCAGTAGCTTCACCATAAAAGTATTGGGTATCAGTAGCTTCACCATAAAAGTATGTTTCCAATGTTCGGCTGAGACCGTGACCTGGCCATTTTTGGTAAGTATAGTTACATAATTCAGTCTTTGCTGTATTTCTCCAACTCCGACGTTAACAGTCAAATCCACATCATCAGCAGGAAGGGTACTGCAAAATGATAAACGGATATGACTCAGAAATGATATGACCAAATGCAGTGATGCAGTGTCGACAATAGCACTTTTTCGTGAGATCAACTCATTACTTAAAGGACTGCAACCTTATGCTTGTGGACATAACTATGAGACAAATTCGAGTTTCACTTATAAAATAGCGTATTGTGTGGCGAATATGTAAGCAAGAGTTTTACAGGAGTAAACAGAGACAATCGGAACTTTAAAATGGTGAGGTCTGTACTGTTGCAGCCATATTGGTGATTTAACTTATGAAACTACTTGTAGTTTACATTATATAATTACATTATGTACACAGTTTACGTTATCTATTCAGTGAACTGAGTTCGCTGGGAAGAATCATTGTATTTCTTCAGTCTGTTTGCATTATACAATTTCCTTTCAACCCTGCCATCTGTTAATCGCCTTAAACTGTATGAATGATTCGGCCCAAATTCAGCGATTTCATAGGGACCCATGAATTTGCTAGTTAACTTCTTAGACTTTCCGATGTTAACTTCTTGTACCCTGACCATGACATTGTCTCCCACTGCAAATTCAGGCTCTTTTGCATTTTTGTCATATGTACGCTGTTGTTTTTCTTGTGCAACTAACTTATTTGCTGTAACAAGAGCTCGAGACATGTCTAACTTTTGACGAAGATTTTTCAAGTATTCCTTAACAGACAAAGGCAAACTTTCGCTGGGGATGAGAGCTACATCGATAGGCAAGGTCATTTGTCGACCGAATAAAAGCTCATGAGGGGCATACCCACTGGAAGCATTTTGCATGTTTCTAAACGCCATCATGATCTGGATATGTACTCATCCCAATAATTCTGTTGTGCATTACAGAATTACCTCAGGGCTGACCTAGAGTACTGAATGAATGAATGAATGAATGAAAGACTTTATTTAAAGAGGGTTACCCGGTTAGTCAACAGACTAATCTATCCCAGGGCCCTCTAACACAGTCATTTCATACAAAATATTTAACAACAGAAATATAATAAGAATATCTGTAATTTAAAAGACTGGACAGAGTAGCCATATAATGCACATTTTAATCGATTAAAACGAACTGAATGCGAATACTAGTTTGAAAAAGTGAAAACATGGCATCATAATACCAAGAAAAGAAACTTCCACAGAAATTGTCCAATCTGGGATTACTCAATTCTTAGCCTCATGTAATACTCTGTACACAGTCATTTAACACATGAAAAAAATCATAGTGATAGATATTAGAAAACATATTCACAAAACTGGTTTATCAAAACAACACTGTATGTATATGCTATAGAAAGTATAAAAATATTGTTCACATATTTCAACAGGGCAAACCCAGCTCAGAAACTCCTGCAGAGTTTTTTCTGAAATGGAATTGTTCTATTTGTTAATGTTCAAGACTAAATTGTAAATCGTCATTGTTACACTGGTTGTTTTACACTGAATTACAATAGAAGAAACTTTGACCTCACAATAGAAATGATTTTGAACAACAACAGTCCTTTCAAATCTATGTAGGTTTTGAACACTTGACAGTAATTAGCAGTATCAAATTATTGTTGATATTTGTTTTTAAGATTATTTTAAACGTTTGCGGATACAGATGCTTGCTTTGGAAAGCTTTCGATAGTACATGTACCTTCATTGTTCAATAATGGTTGTTTTGTAAGAAAAAAGGCTAAAATTGATTTAAAACTAGAGTTACTTTAAGAAAAGGAAAATGGTTATGAACAACAAAATAGCAAGATATGTTTATGGTATCTTGAGATAGTGGCTCAGAACAGGCAATATAAATTCAGCGCTCTGTATGAAAAAAGACGGTGCATAGTAAATAACACCTATGTTGTGAACATTTGGTCTTTAGAAGATGAATGAATGAATAAATGAATAAATGAAAGACCCCATTTTACGAGGGCAGCTCATTTAGTCACTATGATCAATCTACATTGAAGCCCTTAAACCAAAACAATTTATACACAATACAAAACAGTAAAACACAGATCTATATGCACAAGAAATCGATGTTCGGTAATGTTGAGTCTGGATAATTAATAATTGTTGTCTGCTTCAATTTTTACACCTATTATTTAAGGACACGCAGTTGGATCCTGATAAAACTCCGAGTAACTTGGCGTCTAATCTGGATCCAACCTGTTATCATATGTTTAATTTGCCACTAGCATCTAAATAAAAAACGTAGTTAATAACTTAATATAGAGCTATAATACCAAGTGATTGCACACAAAAAATGAAACGCATTTATAAATACCATCTGACCTCGATTCAGGTGGATGAACGCACGCGCTATTACTATTCACCCTTTCAACACAACTATTCGTCTGAGGATGTAATGCAGAAGTGTGATGCCTAATTAGCTGAAACATGCGGCAGACGTTTTCTATTAGCTTTGACATAAAGTTGGTTCCGCGGTCAGTAACAATTGTATTCGGAGCCCCGAATCTGCAAATGATTTCTCTGAACAGAATGGTAGCAACTTCTGAAGCTTCTTGTGTTCTCAGACAGAATGCCACACCAGTTCGAGTAAGAATCAACGATAAGAAGCACATACCTGAATTTGTGTTTCGTGAGCGGCAACGGTCCAAGAATATCCATTTGAATGCAGTCAAATGGCTTACTTGAGACAGGCAGCGGATGCAAAGGTGCCTTGTGGTTTGCATAGTTGCGTTTAGCCTTTTGACATACATCGCATGTTTTCACATGAACAACAATGTCCCGATACATTTTGTTCCAGAAGTATTTCATACGCACTGCAGCATATGTTTTATCAAACCCAAGATGTGCGTTCCCATCATGATAACTCACTATAACATCATGCCTAAGTGATTTGGGTACTACCAGTTGAGAAATGCACTCATCATGACTCTTCTTTTTCTTAAACCTAGTGTCAAGAAAATGGTACAATACGCCGTCACGAACGACATAATTATTGCTCAGAGGACATAATGATCTTCTTTTTCTCAATGTCATCATCAGGGAGTTTGTCATTGACCATGTATGCAAGAAAGGGTTTAAGTTCTAGACGCTCCCATTGTAATTTTTCTATCTCAGACTGAGTAGATCTACTAATCATTGGTTCTGATTTTGGGAGCACTTGCTCGTCATCATCTACACCAATTTCAGCAAGAAAATTATCTGTGTCAGACTCGGCTTGCTCAGCATTTGTTTGTGTATTTTCTGATTCATAAACAAGTCGAGACAGTGTATCTGCATTTTGATGTTTTACACCTGGCCCATGTGATATTTCGAAGTCGTACCCTTGCAATTTTAGAGCCCATCTGCCTATTCTGCCATTTGAGTCTTTGATTGATTGGGTGTACTTTAAACTGAGATTGTCAGTATAAACATGGAATTTTGATAACGCCAAATATGGGTGAAACTGCTTGACTGACTCTGCCAAACATTCTTTTTCGTGAACAGGGAATTTCAGTTCTGTGCCTCTTAAAGCTCTGCCACCATAAGCTATGACTCTTTCTTGATTGTTTTCATCTGTTTTTGCTAGAATATAACCCAGAGCATAGTTGCTCGCATCCGTTGGCAATAAATATTGTTTTGTCATGTTCGGAAACATGTTTGGCACATTCTGGTGTCCATTCAAATGCAACATCTTTCCTAAGGAGGTTTGTAAAGTGGTTTCGCGATGTTTGCGAACCCAGCAACAAATTTCCTGTAGTAGTTGCAAAGCCCTAAATATTCCCTGATCTTTTTCTTACTATTTGGCACTGGTAAAGATTTGACAATCTCGATTTTGACGGGTTGACTTCAACACCATTTTCGAGAAGAATTGTCCTAAATACTCTACTCGTTTGGCTGCAAATCTACGTTTCTTTGGTTGCATATGATATTTGCATCTCTGAGTCGGTCAAAGACAATTTGCAAATGTTTCATATGCTCGTCTAGGTCAGAACTATGAACCATGATGTCATCCACATAGACAAGTACAAATTTGAAGTTGATGCCATGACACATTGAAATGCAACTGGTCCATTTTTGATTCCGTATGGGACGCGCTAAAACTTGAAGCAGTCATGATGCGAAACAAAGGTAGTTTTTTGCTTAGTCTGAAAATATTTTAGATCTGTTTTCTCCAACAGAATCTATAACATCTTCAAACCTTGGCAAAGGAAAGTTGATTGATTTTGTCACAGCATTGAGGCGTCTAAAGTCAACACAGAATCTGTACGTAGAATCTCACTTCTTACAAAGGACCACTGGAGCCGCCCAGTAGGAATCTGAAGGTTCGATTATATCATTTGCTAGCATATCAATCCTCATGTTCTTCGATAACTTTCTTTGCAGCTGGCGAAACTTTGTATGCATGTTGTCGTTGTGGTTGTGCTTGACCTGTGTCAAATTTGTGGCTGTGTAAGTGTGTGCAGCCTAGTTCTGATGTGTCTTTTGCAAACATGTCCTTATTCTTGATAATGAACCATTTTAAGTTTTTGCATTTTATTTTCATTAAGTTCACTGTCTTGCAATTCTATGCCTAACTGACCAAGTATTTTCTCAAAGTCGGCTTCATCTATTGAGCCTATATGCGGTTCTGAATCTAAAACGACATCATTATCATCCTCACCCTCCGTATCAAACTCACGGACAAAAGTTTCATCTATAGGTGATAATTTGCCAACAACAGCATTTGATCTTATGGTAACCGATTTTGGAAAGGGGTTCATAATTCTACATGCAGCATAACCTTTCCTAGACTTAACAATCACCCTAGCACCTGCAAGTTTCTTTGATACTAATGAGTTCACAGGCTCTAGCAATGCACAGGCCTGATGGTGACAGCAAATTTACAAACGGTTTTCCATCTGGCATCTCCAAAATCATATCTTGGAAATTGATATTGCATTGATTTTGCTTCAATAAGTCTATTCCTAGAATCAATGCATGATGAATGTTGTCAAAAACATGAAATTGCTGAACAAATGTGCGATCTTACCACAAAAAATCTTTCCACTAACTCCAAAGACATGATACAATTTACTTTGACTCTGTTTGCACAAGGACTCATCAATAATTTTCAAGAGGGATTTTGAAATGCAACTCAAACTTGATCCGGAATCAATTAAACTTTTTGATTTTACATTTCCTATCTTAATGTTTACAAAATTGTTTTGAAGGGGTGTATTAAATGAAGCTATTGATGGTATTTCTTCATTACAATTTTTGTCTAAGTCAGATTTTTGAATTGTTTTGTTTGATTCATTTTTAGTTTTTGTCAAGTTTTCAAATTTTCGCCTATTCGTTTGGTTCCCTCTTTTACCAGCGGCAGGCTGACATCCCTACATTTGATGCTGACGTTGCCGCCGTCATGCTTTAGCTATGTGACCAACTATCCTACAATTATGACACGTTTTGGATCTATGTCTACATTGTCTCCAATCATGATATCAGTGCAAGCTGAACACCTGCTTTATGTTTGTCTTGTTTTATTTTTAGTGAAGTCCCTGTTTGGGTTGAAATTCCTATATTGTCTACCATTATATTGTTGGTTTTGCCTTTCAAAATTGTTTTGAGGTCGTCTTTTATCTGCCAACTGCATTGAACTGATGCGTTTTGTTAGTTCTTCTGATATGACACTAATTTGATTTTTGATGTCTTGACGCAAGTGATCCCTAAGTGACTCTTTAAACAAATTTATCATGGCTTTATCTGAAACTTGAGTCGAAGCTGGGTCCAATGAATTTGCATACTCAGTAATTTCAGCCCTAGATATCAAATCATCAAGAGTTTCAGGTGCATGTTTGACAATTTCTACTCTAAAACGTGGTAAAAACCCATTGTACAGAGCTGAAAAAATGTGTGTCTAAATTTAATATCCTAGCCTTTTTTCTGAACTTGTGTTATATAGTCCTGAACAGTTTCATTTAATTGTTGTTTTATGCTAAACAACTGTGCAAGAGATTCCTGTGGATCCTTAGGGACCTTACAGTACCTAGAGATATGTTTTTCTCTGAATTTTTCAAAGTCCTATAATACTTCATCACTCAGTGAATTGAACCAGTCCATTGCTGCCCCTAACAATAGCAATCTAATGTATGTCATCATCTCAATGGTCGTTAAGGCTTGGGCTGATGCCAAAGCCTCAAAGTTGGTTATGAAGTTGAAAGCATCATGTTTTTTGTATCATATTTCTCAAAACTAGGGGCAAAAGCCAAACCTTTAAATCCGGTCCTGGTCCTGGCGTCTGAGGTGCTTGTTTCGGTATCTGATGAACTCATGTTGCTTGTTGCGGTCGTTGGTCTAGTTTCTGTTTCAATTGTTCTGTCAGTAGGGTCTAAGTGTCCTGTCGTTTGGCCCGTCCGCGTAGTGGCTGATGACCGAAGAAGCCGTTGATATCCTGGATTCGGTGTGTAGACCTTCTTCACCTTCTTCTTCACAGGCAAAGATTTTTGGGATCTTTCCTACCCCACCAGTTATCAGAGCGTTTTAGGCGCTGTAAAAGTGTAACAGAGAAGAATGTAGATTTCAGCTTCTTTATTCAATGTGGTAGCAAAATGTTGTTTTCTTTCTTTCATACATGTGTACATAATACATAATTATAATGCATATAGTAATTTCAAACACAAGTAATCGTTTAACAAATTCAAATATAGAAATAGTTTGAAATTACAATAACATTCATTAGCTCATTTAATGTAGAGACTCGCTTGGCTTTGAGAGGTCTATGCCTGTTAGGTCTACACATTTCAAATAATGGTATTTTCTAATGAATTTAAGAAGCTTGTTAAATAAAACATGTCTTTAACTTTAGATTAAAAATAAATGTAACTCTAGAAAATTTATTTACACAAAACAAGGAATAATCTCCTTACGGTCTGCAAATTAAAGAAATGCAAATTGTCTAACAAAAATAATGTAAAAGATTTCACCTTACCTGTAAAAGTGTTAACAGAGAAGAATGTAGATTTCAGCTTCTTTATTCAATGTGGTAGTAAAATGTTTTGCTCCCACTTTGAATTGGGCCAGTATTTATACTGTGGCGTTGTCAAGCTGAGATCTCTTCTCTGCCTGTTCAGGCATTTGGCAATCTTTTCCCACTAGTTAGACAAAAGACCGTATTTCATAACCATTTATATAAAGCAGATTATTTTACTATCTGATACACACTAAAAGGCAAAGTTGTATAATTTCTCAGATTATGTGCTCTTGAAGGTATAGCTTAATAAAAGTATGATGTTTATGTGACAAACATGTGTCTGGGCTGTTGCAAACAAACAACAACATATATATCTTCACCATACCTATATGATGCAAATAGATCAAAAATAAAAAGTATAATATCAAAATTATTAAAATCATAATCACAAAATACATAAATATTTGCATAATATGCAAATTGATAAAAAAAAATGTATCACTGTCCTTTTGATAGTTTTGTGATACCATACTCATCACATCAAAATGGAGTCTAATCGAGGGTATGTAAAGCAGATGCATGGAAACTTAATGCAGGTCAAAAGTAACACAGAAAGCTCCTATAAGAACTTTCTGTATTAGTTTTGCCCTGTATTAAGCAACCACATGGTAGATTTAAGACTCAGGACTACGTTAAAAAATTGAATGACCGCTTAAGACAGTTTCTACTGTATATAAGTACATATCTACAGCCGAATTCCTCAAAAAGTCGAGAAACAGCAACTTTGCTAATCTTGTTATTGTTATCAGGTCGTCATTACAAAATAAGCCATTATCTCTGTCATATTATAGTTACCTTCATGTTTGCCGTTATTGCAAATTTACGCCATAAATACGCCCTTCAGAATTTAAATCAAACATCCATACAGCTCCTACATGTTTTACGTACACTCATCTACCTCATTTCACAAATCCTTATCGTCACCGCCACATGAAATTGTTCAAAATGCATGATAACTTCATGGAGCTTGGGGCATACACATGCAAGCTGCACATTTGTCGTTGACACGACGACTGTTACGAGCGTTACAGATTTCATATCTTTATCTGCTCATTCGTTATCTATATTTACCAAATAACTATGATGGTGATTTTTTAGAATGCGCGATAAATGGATGGACGTCAGGTGGAGGCACTACGGGAACGACAGATGTAACAGACACAAGCTGCGCATCGGTCGCTGAAGACGGCACCTTGTCATTCACTGTTACGGCCACTACAGATTCAACTAGTGTGGATGCATATTCAATACAAACCCAACCTAGTGGGACGACTGGGACGTATACGTTTGCTGTCACTAATTCTGGAGTAGTGACTCTAGCAAGTGGAACACTGGACCACGAAGCAGATGGTACCATGGTTGTTGTCATTCGGTAAGTTATCTCTTGTTACTTTAGCTAACACAATAAACACACAAACATATCATACGGACAACATGGGTGTTTCTTCCTTATACATTGCATTTATGTAAAGCAGCAAACGGTAAATCAGTGCTGGGCTACCATGGCAAATTAATGTACAGTAGAACTTCTCAAAAAGTCTACTAACACTCTGATCTGTAACGCTCCTTTTGTATCCGATTCGTTCAAACTGTTGCACGAGTATCTGGCAAATAGCTTAGACCCTGTTGAGGCGCAGAGTCATTCGTCGTCTTGTCTGGATACAAGCTGTTTGCAAATATCTGTCACGTCACGCGCAACCCCTTTACTACCGCGGCAGTTCACAGGTTTACTTAATTTGGGCTAAAATATTGGCCTACTCGGCGTCTCATCCAGATCAAGCTGTTTGCATGTAACACTACTCTCTGGGTAAGGCTGTGAACGGATTAACATGAGAAAAGTTTATATTACATATGAAAAACAAATTGATTGCTTGATATGCCGTTAAAATAAAATTGACAATTTGTTTGTAGACTAAAATAGCAGTGCATAGAAACAGCAGCGATCATATATTATATAATGCTTAATGTACAACTATGAAGGTTGATCTCTTGTTCTGGAATCGTTATTAAGTTGGATTATTTCCATAACAATTCATCCACATGAGAGACATGGCTTGTATTAGATATTTAGATATCAGACATGAAGAACATGCAGCCAGATCAAACTCGGCCATATACGAACATTGTATACACACCAGACATCACATCAGTCCACTGGACACTAAAATAATTACTTCAGAGAACACGCACACTAAGAGACGATTGCAATAAAACAGCGACGGCCATCACTAAACAGGGATTAGGGCTACCACCAGTCCACAACACTCTCCTTGTGTCACGTGACCGTCTTACGTCTAGTGACTCAATCCACTGAACCTGCATAACAGCTGATGAAGATCGTGAGATACGATCGAAAATTCCTAACATGTAAGTGTTCTGAGTTAAGGAATTAATGCAACTTAATAATGCTCAATGTACTTTGCACAGAGACATTCTAAACCTTATGTCAGGAACACTAAATGAAAAGGGCTACACAAAACAAGCTAAATAAGTATTTATGTTACGCTTTACTCCATGAATATTTATGGATGAAACGATATATATGTGAATATTAATTAACCCTCTCCCTCATGTAAACGTGTTTTCACGCATTTGCAAACAGAGTAGACCCAGATCAGACGGCTTTTATAGGATCAAGGTCTGCTCTATTTGCTGATGGAATTTGTTAGATCTGTTTCATTAGTTTCTAAAATGGCTATAATGTTCCATCTTCCATATGTCATTATAACTATTTTGTCCATGAATATTCAGTAGATATTAAAATTTGGAATAAATATAGAACAGGGAAAGTGTTTAGCTTAATCAGAAATAAGAGAGCCATTATTTTTCAGTATGAGAAGGTTTAACACATAATATTTACTCTGTTTGATACAGTGCCACAGATGATCTCACGGCCACGGGCGATCTGACATGCACGCTCACTGTCACGGATATCAACGAAGCAGCTCCGGATTTCACCCTGAATTATGGTTGTCTATACTTTGACAACAACTTGGCAGCAGGTACGACTTATTGTTCTATCATTCTCAATACTATTTGCATATGTGCAAACATTAGCTCTCGCTACATATGTAAAAAAGATAATTTATATGTCGCATTTGTGTTCACTTATGCAAACAGTTTAGACCCAGGTAAGATGCAAGTAACTCGGATCTGTTATTTTCATGCAAACAGTTGGGAGCCATAAAACATCATGCTAATTTACTCGGCGTCTCTTCAGAAAAAAACTGTGTGCTACTATGACTGTTTTATAAATAAACACGAAGAGAAATAAAACAATCATACAGCAGACGACAAATGTTCGAATTATTGCTGGACTACATATTCGGGTATACGTAATCAGTACGTATCCGTGTTTGTCTAAGTACAAAAATGAGCCATGCAGGAAACACCACATACAGAACAAACAGTCGCCCGAACAGCAACACAAGGAAACAGCAAATGTACATAACTATAAAAACATCAAGAGACGCACAAAGACAAAACAAACATACAATAGGGGGGAGATGGAAATACCGCCTTGGAACGGTCAGTGACAAAAGTCACTGGGGGTTAAACCGGTTTATGGGTGCCCAACCTCACACTTATTCCATCCCCACCCTAAAAGACAAACAGTGTAAATAAACGTATCCCCTCTCCGACTAATCTACAACAACCGTGATGGCAAATACAGTAGTAAAGTGCGTGTATCACGAAAACATTTAAGTGAACAAACTGTATCCACCTATCGCTAGTGTACTCAATGATTGAAATCGATCGACTGTTGCAGTAATGATTAAATTGCCGTATACACGCCAGCGCACTGTTTAGTATGACCAAAATATATTTTAGTTTAGGTATACATAATATGGGCACATCGTCATATAAACTCAAATAATAGACAATTAATATATTATATCTTATTTATATGAAATATTTTACAAATAATAGTGACAGATGTAAACAATTTACAACCAGCAACAATGTTCAATATGATCAGATACATGTATAATTATCTAGAATTTAATCTCCAAATGATAGTGTTAATATTCAAAGTGAACTATTAGATTTCAAACAATTTGTTACGGTGTCTATTTCTTTACTTCTTAAACATAATTTTGTCATATATTATACATCCACTCCATACATACGCCTTCCCATGCCTTTGCAATCAAAGTAGACCAAGATCAGACGGCTCCTGTATAAGTCATCTGATCAAGATCTACTATGTTTGCTTATGAAATTACATGTATATAGATCTGGTCCTGCAGTTTTTATCTAAGCTAACATTGAAAAGTTTACCATACAAAAATCATGAAGTTATCAATTTATGAATAAATACTTATTTGGGAAATGGTTATGTCCAAACTGTAGATAAAGGTGTGTATTCAAAAAGAGACAAAAACTCTTTTGGCGCCAACTTTCTAATTGTCTTCTGCAATCCAATTCCAAGGCAGTACTTCCAACTTCCCTCTATTGTATGTTTGTTTCGTTTTTGTGCGTCTCTTCATGTTTTTATAGTTATGGGCATTTGCTGTTTCCTTGTGTTGCTGTTCGGGCGGCTGTTTGTTCTGTAAGCAGTGTTTCCTGCATGACTCGTTTTTGTACTTTTGTTAATTCATTTGGTACAATAAGGAAATGAGATGAATAAATGCAAATTTAAAATGAATAAAGCACAGGTATAGAAATAGAGATTGAGACAAAAAGTGAAGTCTGTGACTGCACTAATTGTCGTTGTGCATGAAAGCGACATTGGCGGTGAAAGGGTTAAACATCGGAGTGGAAGATCCTTTGAAAGTCAAAGCAGCATTACAAATAAAGGAACTCACAGACATTGCTTTATTGGACCTGTTCATGAGCAGTTATTAAAAATGCAACACTATTCACGCCCACCCCTAGCTACGGCCTAACCTTTTCCCTCATGTAATTGTGTTTTCATGTATTTGCAAACAAGGTAGACCCAGATCAGACTGATCAGGCTCTGCTCTGTTTACTTATGGAATTTGAAACATCTGCTGCTATACACTCTAAAATAGCTACAGTGTTCCACTTTCCATATTTCATTATAACTATTTTTTCTATGAATATTCAACAGGCATCGAGGTTTGTAAGAAACATACGTAGAACAGGGAAAGGGTTAAGCGGTGTTCGATTCTCATAACTAATAGTACTGACATTGATTATCCCGGTGAACACTGAGAATAAAATACCGGGAGACTTTTCACGGCCGCCACGTGAGCATTTAAACCTACTATTATGAAGTACATTAATTCTTCTAGTGGGAGACCATTCGAAAGCAAAAGCAGCAATGAACAAGATATGTTTGTGAAACACTATGCCCCCTATATGACCTTTGACCCTGAAGGATGACCTTGACCTTGAAATGTGACCCCCAAAATTTACAGCTTCATGAAATACACATGCATGCCATATATCAAGTATGTATCTCTACTGGTTCAAAGTTATAGCCAATGTTAACATCGGTGATTTGACCTGTGTATTTGACCTCTGACCTTGAACGATGACCTTAACTTTGTCATGACACCCCCACAAAAAAATGTGCGGTTATCTATACTGGCTCAAAAATTATGACCAATGTTAAAGTTGGTGACAAACGAACAGACAAACAAACAGACAGACAGACAGACAGGGCAAAAAAGATCTGATCTGGGGGCACAAAACGTCAAAATCAACATAGTGTGTAAGATGTAAAACAGCCGTTGTACCAATTCCAATGCTCCCGGTTCGGACAAATTGTAAACAGAGTAACTAGTTCAATGTATTATGTTATGTACACTTTGTAAGCATCCAACATTCTTTAATACAAATTGCGTATATACTGGTTTCTTATATAAATATACCATACGCTGATATGCGATAAGAGAGTTTTAAATCAAAGTAAAGTAGACCTTGTCTTACGCAGCCATAAAAAATGTCTAATTATGGACCTGTTAGGCAGGGTCTTAGCTCAATGCAGGTCAAAAGTAATGCAGAAAGCTCCCAAAGGAATTTTCTGTATTTTCCTTGTTCTGCATTAAGCAACCAACTGCTTCTTAAGACTCCTTTGTTCAATAAATAAATTGCCACTATGAACAGGGTCTGCTGTAATGTAATTGGACAAATACCCAAATAACTCATTGTTTTACAATTTACTTCATATAAACGTGTTTACACGCATTTGCAAACAGAGTAGACCCATATCAGACGGCTCCTATAGGAGCAGTCTGATCAGAGTCTGCTCTGTTTGCTGGTGGAATTTGATATATCTGTTTCTTTGCTTTCTAAAATGGCTACAGCATTCCACCTTATATATGTCTTTGTAACTATTTTATCCATGAATATACAGTAGGTATTGAAATCTGGAATAAACAAAGAACAGGGAAAGGGTTATCACCAGTACAAATGAAATAATATTTAAAACAAATGGTCTCGCAAATATCGATTTAGCATGATATGTGCTGATATTTCAGATGATAGATATTAAATGTACACAAGTCAAGCCAAACCGCGACTTTGAATTCACATGCTCGGTTTAGTCACTAATTAAGCTTATTCGTGAAAATGGGACTTGGAGTAATTTATAATGATCAATGGGTGATTGATCAATCAATTTTCTTTCAAAAGGAGATATACCTAATGATTGTTCTACTATGTTTCTATAGTTGAAAGATATAACCAGCCTTACAAAAAGATAATACAGCAAAGTTCTTCTAATGCGACCACCTAAAAGAGGTATAATTCTGGGTGCTGGATGCAGGTGGTAGCTTAATGCAGGACAAAAGTGATGCAGAGGAGCTTTCTGCATTACTTTTGTCCTGCATTAAGCAACCACCTGCTTTAAACGACGTCAGTGCCTGTTTATTAAGTGGTCGCATTAGCGGGGTTTTACTGTACAAGTCTGACTGCTGATTCAATAATTGCATTCTTATTATTTCAGCTTCAGATATTGCGACACTTGTTGCTACTGACGCCGACACTTCCCAGACCGTGACTTTAGCCTTAGCCAGTAAGTATGAATTGATACATGGAATTTTGATCATTCGTCTCCTTTATTTTATGCCCCAAAATATATGCCTTGGGGCATGGAGTGATTGGACCGTATGTCTGTCAGTCAGCCTGTCAATTAGCTAGTTTGTGTGTGCGAATGTGTTCGGGGCATGTAATGATTAAACAGTATGTCTGTCAGTCAGTCTGTATGTCCATTAGTAAGTTAGTAAGTGTATGTGTGTGTGCATGCGCGCGCGTGCGTATGTGGGTGGGTGCGTGCGCGTGTGTAGTTTGCTTCTCGGGAGCATATCTCCTATATTACTTTGGCTTTGATCACCAAATATTGTGTGTGAGTGCATCTTGGGAAGGTGGAGTGTCGCGTACTATTTTTAGGTCAAAGTGAGTACACCATGGCATGGCAGAGTGTCGCGTACTATCTATTGGTCAATGTGACCTTGACCATGGGCTTTATTCACAAAAACATGTCCACAGCATATCAAACTATTTCAGCTAGGATCACCAAATGGTGTGTGTGTCCGTTCGTTCGTGCGTGCGTATGTGAACATCTGGGGATAGCGGAGTGTCGCATACTAATTATAGGTCAATGGGACTTCGTTTACGACATTGACATCTGACCTCGGTTGAAGAAAAACGTTGTCCGGAGCAGATCACCTATAAAATTACAGTTAAACTTCGATATCTCGAACTCAGATAACTCGAACTTTGGGATAACTCGAAAAAAAAGTTTTGTTGATGTACTCCTATAGGAGCAAATGCTCTATTTATCACAATGGTTTCCCAAAGTGACTTTTACAGAGTCGTCAAAAGTCGTCAATATGAGGGAATGGGTTAAAGAAGTTAATGCACATGATAAAAATTATACAATCAATAACAGCATTTAAACGCTTTTAAAATCACAGAATAATCACAGATCAGACTGCCCCTACAGGAACAGGACCGGATCTGTTTATTTATAAAAAATATACATATGTGAGTCTAGTTTCCGTCGTGACCGAAATTTCCAGTGTTCATATGCCATTTCAAAAATGCATCCAGTTAATAATTTAAATGCATCCTTCATTTCTCACATGTCTATGAATGGAGTAGAGTGTTATGTCGAACATTACATTGCTAATCAAAAACATTCACTTAGTGATGTATCCAACTTCCCTTGGTATTTGTCCTGTTTCATATTTATTTAACACTAACCGTTCCTTCAACATGAATATTCATACAGCCACTATTTCACATAAATTTACGAGAAATTTGCAATTTGTTTTAGCCGGAGACGCCGGGTCTGTATTTGCGTTTAACGCCGGCACTGGGAAGCTTACTGTTGGTGGATCCGCTTTGACCACTGGCAGTTATACCCTAGGATTTACCGGCACAGACAACGGATCTCCCTCCATGATGACAGGAACCACAACTCTGACAGTCAACATAAACACTTCATGTGAGTCAGGCGTTGCGAAGGTGTTGGCAATCTCTTCACTCGCCCTGATGACCTCACTGCTAGCTTTCCTCGGATAACTTGCAATATTTGGTGAAAACTGAACGGCTAGTGTCTGACGAATTATCTGAAAAGAACAAGCTTTGTAAATAGTGAAAGACAGTTCTGTTACATAGCCAGAATTTGATGCTCTGCTTTAACCTTTAGCCTGCGGAGCAAATGATTTCATAGAATTTTTTACCTACTACATTTTCAAATTTCAAGTTATAATCAAATTATCTACCAAAGTGCAATCAGGGTGTCAAACAGTTTGGATCCTGATAAGACGCAACATAACTCGGCGTCTCATCTGGATCCAAACTGTTTACATAGGTATTCACTGATCCCCCATAGCAGGCTAAGGGTAAATGGATAAACGGAATACTCCCTTACCATGCTATGTTCCATCGGACCGATTCATTTGCAAACTTTTTGACACTCGGAAATATGTTTCCCAAAAACAAAAATAAATTTGAAGTATGTAGAATGTATAATCTTGCCAGCAGTAAGTGTAGCAATTGTTTATGCAGATACTATATCATGATAAGGGTCAAGCTATGTAGTTTATTGATGAGATTTTTTCACAAAACTTAAAATCAACGTTCATTAGTATTCTAATTTCTTCACATGTTTAGAATATAAAATTTGATTTTTTGAAACATTCCTGAGTAATGTAATTGCTACTTTTAAACCAATTTATGTTTAAAACGTGCATTTGCCCACCTGGGTAACTGACATGTACTGATTTATGTCATAATCGCACGGGCTTAATTGGTTTAAGTTTTAAATGCATAAACTTATATGGTACTATGAACGAAACGATTTGAGCTTCGGTGTGTATATTTTGCACCTAATCTAAGTATGGTTTGATGTTCAGAGTGAGATGTCGACATGGAATACACTGTTAATTAAAACTTGAAGCAAATTGAAACATAGGGTCATTTTACTCTCCATTTCTCGCTCTCATCAATATAGACATTGAGCAGAACAGGTGGCGTGTCTGAGGAGACTGACTGGGTCAATGTTTTTGTCAGGTTGATAAAACTACAACTCTTGTTTCAAAGAACCTAGATCTACAGCTATAGCTTTGTTGCTGGTCTAGGTATGCTTACAACGTTAAAGATGTGATTCGCTAAAATTCGACAATCGCTTGAACTAGTTTTTTACCAGTAATGAGATTTTTAGTCTACATATTCCCATTTTTACATTTACTTTAAACCCTTACAGATCATTTCCCTATTTAAAATGCATTTTCCAATAATACGCATCAAGACGCCTGGTATGTGCCCAAAGTATATGTGTTGATGTTACTTCTTAAAATTACATTAGAATTGAACCTATCTAATCGACAGTTTAGCCCATTCCCTCATACTGACGACTTTTGACGACGCTGTAAAAGTCACTTTATAAAACCAATGTGATAAATAGAGCATTTGCTTCTACAGGAGCAGATGCTCTACTTATCACAATGGTTTCAAACTACAAAATTCTAAAACATTCCCTTTCTCTAGTTAATGCTCCTTTTCGGTAGATTAATTCAAAGAGGTTGGGTCTAAAAATAGTCTATGAGGTAATTGGTTAACTCATTACCTACTAGACTACCTTTAGGCCCAACCTCTGTGAATCAATCTACCGACAAAAACGCAATACTATAGAAATTTTAGAAGTGAGTAGTTCTGAAACCATTGTGATAAATAGAGCATTTGCTCAATAGGAGCAAGTGCTCTATTTATCACAATAGTTTCAAATAATGAGTTTTATAGAGGCGCAAAAAGGCGCCAGTAGGAGAGAATGGGTTAATACGTTAGCACGTGTATCTTTAAAAGCGAGTGATTTCTTAGTGTAGCACAAAAGTAATGCAATAAAGCGCGAGATGGTTCTTAATGCAGTACGAACCTAATACAACAACCTCCTTTTCTAATACCATGCGTTTGTTTCCTTTCGGTAGTCGCTTTAGAGAGGGGCGCTGTATACATGAAAGGTAATAAGAATTTAGAGTGCACATAAATATATCTTATACTTCTGTAATGTTGGTTTGTTTGGACTTAATTCTACCCTTGGCCTGCTGCAAAAACGGAGTCCTGCTCAAAGTTTGATCATGCGCACTGTTGTCCAACTACGATTCGTTCAATGTTGTGAGAAGGTATTAAACGATTGTTAAACAGATTGGATACTGATTTGGCTCCATGCTGTTGACACATGTAAGTCAGATCGTGGATAGCTGGAGAAGGGTTAGATAGACAGAAGAACCCCTCTAATGCGACCACTTAATGAATAAACATGGATGTCTTTATAAGCAGGTGGGTGCTTAATGCAGGACAAAAGTAATGTAGAAAAGTCCTCTAGGAGTTTTCTGCATTACTTTTGTCCTGCATTAAGCTACCACCTGCATCTAGCACCCAGAATTACTCCTCTTTTGAGTGGTCGCATTAGCGGGCTTTTACTTTATTTTATGTAAGGTTTGTGATATCACATTAGATGAATTTTGGCAAAACTAATTCTAAAACGGAACAAAGGTCTTCAATACTGCGTCGTTCTTTCATGAAAAGCAATTATCTGCTTTGATGTACTGAATCGACCAGAGGAACATCGGGAACTTATTCTGAACTTTCTTTTTTCATATGTGTTTGCAGAACAATAAACTATGGGTTTGTGGAATATACATGCATGATTGGTCTATTGTTATTAAGAGTTCTTTCTAAGTGGCCTATCAATGATTTCATAGTAGGGGTTTTCAGTTGTGTTTGTTTATTTAGTACTATTAATAAATATGCCACCCTACACAGCGAAACGTATGTATGTACTTGTATGTTTGAAAATAAAATTTGCAATGAATCTGGTTTTCATTGTATTACCTTAGTTTTTGACAATGACAAAATCAATCAACTGACACATCACATACAGAATAGTGTGCTTCTATATGAATTTGTACGCTTTAATTCATTCGTTCAAACAATTTTGCAGTTCAAGTTTAACCCTTTACATAGATAAGAAATAACGACATCAGGAATAATGAACTCCATGACAGAAACTTTAAAATCAATATAATTCACTACATGTATGTATAAGTAAAATATCAGATGACCCCAACAGGGTCACGAAGAGTCGTACATAAATGTACGAATTACTACTGCTTGAAGCATTTGGGGACACTCATTTTAATATATTTAACTACATTTAGTTCATTCTAACAAACTACACGCATTACATAATTCCCCCCTTTGTATGTTGGATTGTGTAAAGCAGTAATAACTTATAAACCTTAACGCTGGTTCCCTGTTCTGTATTTCAATACCTACTGAATATTCATTAAGAAAATAGGGTAAGTGGAACATTGTAGATATTTAAGAAAGTAAAGAAACAGGTCTATCAGATTATTTTAGAAAACAGAGCAGACCCTGATCAGACGGCTCCTCTAGGAACCGTCTGATCTGGGTATACTCTGTTTGCAAATGCGTGTAAACACGTTTATATGAGGGAAAGGGTCAATTAATCTTAAGCCTGCTATGGGCGGATGAACCTTAATTAACATTTAACCTGCTATGGGCGGATGAACCTTAATTAACCTTGAGCCTGCTGTCACGTAGTGACTTTTAACCTCTTGATTTGGATCCAATATCTTGGTTTGGATCCAAATATAATATAGACACAGTAATAGTAATTAAACATAAACCAGGAAATAGAGTCAGGTCACCTGTTTAGGTTACCTGCTTTGCTTGACAATTATATAGCTTCCGGGTATATTGCTATGGCGACTGTCCTGATATGTTAGATTGAATCAGACTTTCCTGTACAAACAGGAAATGTCTGTCACCGGGCTTAGGGAGATATATACTGTCAAAAGGTAGACATGGGGCAGTTTGAGTTGGGAGTTCAGTTGAGAGTCAGTCTAGATTAGATCAGTTGGGCAGATTAGATCTAGAAATGCATTATGGGACTGCAAGGTACGTGGCAGGCATATGCCAGTATCGACTCAGAAACGAATAGGGGTAGTCATGTTAGAGAACTTTAACTATGTGTTGCTGTATTAGACTTTATGAAATATATGTTGTATTAAAAATATCTGAGACTGAAAATGTGTTGTAAATGAAGCCCATAACGCGACACGTATAAAAATGGTGCCGTTGGACCAGGATTCGAAGCGAGTACAAACCACTATAAACGATGAGAAAGGAGGAAAACTGGATAATCGTGAGTACTGTTAAACTCTTTTGTGTTTTAAAATGGCAGATCAGAATATTTCAAAAGTATTGCAAAACGTTTCCACGTCTTTAAATGCTTGTAGTATTGCAGAGAATGTACCTAATTTTCACGGGGATTCAAAATTGTTTAAAAACTGGGTTAAACAAATTGAGAAATATGGGGTTGTGTATGGATTAAATGGAAATCAGCTCAAATTAACAGCCTTTCAAACAAGTAAAGATATTGTTAGCGACTACATTCAGAGATATTTGTCTAAAAATCCACAAGCAAAGTGGGAAGATTTGAAAAATGATTTGGAAGCAAGATTTGGTGAGGTTCATGACGCACACTATTGTTTAAAATTACTCGGTCAAATTAAACAAAATGCAGGAGAAAATATTCACATTTATGCAGAAAGAATTTGGAATTTGGCAAAAGAGGCTTACAAAAATGTTAATGGAGAATTGCAAATTATTGAAACACAGTTAACAGAGTTTTTTATTGATGGTCTGGCAGAAAAGGATATAAAATTTGAAGTTATGAAATTACAACCTCAGAGTTTTGAAAAAGCGGTTACTTTTGCTGCGAATGAGATGAAAGTTAGAGAAAGAGTTAAATTAAGAAACAATTCAGAACAGAACTCGAATTTCAGACCGACAATTAAAACGAGAACAAAGAAAACTGGTAGCTTAAAACCCAGACAATATTGTACACACTGTAGGAACATTGGACATGTTGTTGATGACTGTAGACATAGGATTAAAAGCAATAAAATGTTCTCAATGAAAAGAAATAAGAGATTTAGAGAGAGACAAACGCAAAATAAATGGCGGCCTAATTTTAAATGTTGGAATTGTGGGAAGAAAGGTCACATCCTTCGGGTTTGTAGAAAGCCTAGAGTTTCTAGACCGAGATGCAATAGAAAATCTTTAAACGGGAAAACTTTCGTCATAATGAAGTCGTTGACGAAAGTTCAAACAAGGAAACGTACACAATTAACTTATGCGGAAATCCTGCTTCGTGCTTAATACGAACGGGTAGACAAAACTTCAGGGCGTTGGTAGACACGGGTGCTGGTGTGAGTTTAATAAGTCTCAAAGCTTATAAAATGTTAAAGAACAGACCGAAATTAATGCCAGAAAATATACAATTAAAATCAGTTAATGGAGGTTTTCTTAAAATACATGGGTGTACAATGCTTAATTTCAAAATCGGGAAGATTGAAAAAGTTCACAAATTCGTAGTTGTTGAAGATGTTAGAAATATGATTCTAGGGAGAGATTTTCTACAAGAAAATGGTGTTAGATTATATTTCGATTTAGGCTGTTTGAGAATAGACGACTGCTATGTTTCACTAGAAGAAGATCACCACATTGCTTCAATAACACGATTAAGTAAAAGTGCAGTATTAAAGCCACAAACTGTCAATGTTGTTTTTGCAAAAGTAAAGAAACATGAAGGATTTAAGACAAAAACCACTTATGACTTCAAACACATTAGCAATTCATTTTTTGATAATCAACCAGAATTAGAGGTAGTCGACTCGGTTGTAGAACTCAGAGCAGACCGAACGATTCCAGTATTGGTTATTAACAATAGCCACAAGACAATTAAGCTTAGAAAAAGGTGTGCACTAGGAAAGATTAATTCAATTAATGATCAAGAGATAAGCTCAGTGGAAGAAACCACTAGAAGTAATTCAGTAAATACAGGTTTAACTGAAGAAGAGATTTTAACGGGTTTAAATTGCTCTGAAGATCGTAAGGATGTAATTTTACCACTGCTTCTAAAACACAGACATCTGTTTGCTAGGAATAATTTGGAACTAACTCAAACCAACACAGTAAAAATGACTGTGCCAACAGGAGATCATCCACCGATTAAGTTAAGGCCATATCGTACACAACTGAATAACAGAGCTGCTATTGATAAAGCCATTGACGAAATGTTAGAGGCAAATATAATTAGACCTTCTAAATCTGCCTGGAGCTTTCCCATTGTAATTGTTGATAAGAAAGATGGAAGCAAACGTTTTTGTGCTGATTTTAGGCAGCTCAATAAAATTATCAAACCAATTGCATACCCAATTCCAAACATAGATGATTGTATAGCTAACTTAGGGAAAAGCAAATACTTCACAAGTTTAGACTTAATTTCTGGGTATTGGCAGATTCCAGTGGAGGAAAGTGATAAACAGAAGTTATCTTTCAGTACTTTCAAAGGAGCATTTGAGTTCCAGACGATGCCATTTGGGATTTCAACAGCCCCGGGGAATTTTCAATCATTGATTCATACTGTTCTTAGAGGCTGCGAAAGTTTTAGCTCATCTTATATCGATGACATTCTTATCCATTCTGAAACCCTTGAGAAACACTTGATACATATAAATACCGTATTGGAACGCTTGCACAATCATAACCTAAAGTTGAAAATAACGAAATGTCAATTTCTCCAGGAGCAGACAAAATTTTTAGGTTTCATAATTGATAAATTCGGCGTAAGGCCTGACCCATTAAAAGTAGAAGCAATCAGAAATTTGCCGCAACCCAAGTGTCAGAGGGATGTTCGTTCACTGTTAGGAATGGCAGGTTTTTATAGGCGTTTTTGTCCAAACTACTCGCAATTAGCAGAACCTTTGATCAATTTAACTAGAAAGATAATACAGTTTAAATGGACCGAAGAGTGTGAAAATAGCTTCAGACAACTGAAGGATGTGTTAACACAAATTCCGTATCTTTCATATCCAAACCCAAATAAGCCATATACTCTGTATACAGACGCTTCGCTTCGGCATATCGGGGCATGCCTTACACAGAAATGTGATGCTGATGAAACTGGGGATTTTGTAGGGGAAAAACCAATCTATTTCCTGTCACATAAGTTAACAGAAACCCAGACTAGATGGAGTACAATTGAAAAAGAATGCTATAGTATCTTTTATAGCCTAAATAAACTTGATCACTATCTACATAACGCAGAGTTTATCATAAGATCCGATCACAGGCCACTGAAATATGTGTTAGAGACGCAAATACAGAACAAGAAAGTAGCTTTATGGAGCTTAACAATCGCCAGTTACAATTGTAAGATTGAATACATTCCGGGCAAACAGAATATAGTTGCTGATTTCCTAAGCAGACCGCCTGCTTGTAACACAAAGAGTAATCAGAGTAATGAAGAAGGGTGTGAATTAGATCAAGAATGTGTGTTAGATATCAATGATAAAACATACGAGATCTCCCCGCAAGGTAGCAATTCTGAAAAAGCCCAAAGCGTTAACCTAATTGACTCAACGCACCTAAATCTAAAGCAGATTGTTGATAAAGAATGTGAGCTGCCAGATTCTTTCATAGAGCCACTCAAAGAAGTGTCAGAATGTGACATGAAAATTGAACAGAATAAAGATCCCAAAATTTTAGAGTTAAGGATGAGACTAAAACATGGGAAGCCGAGCAAAACAGAAGAAAGTAGATTTCTTGAGATAGATAATGTATTGCACTATATTTCCAATGTAGATGACGAACCCAGTCTGAGATTATATGTTCCGACACATATGACTGGAATGGTAATAAACCAATACCATGACGAGAATGGCCACCCGGGTTGTCAAAGACTATTTCATACAATTAAACAGAATTATTACTGGCCGGGTATGTTTAAAGAGCTATATGCATATGTCAACAAATGTGTTATTTGCCAGACTCGCAATCTAACTGCTATTAAAGCACCTATGTCAGATGAATTAATTGTCCCTCCGTTCCCGTTTAGTGTGGTCTCAGTAGATATTACTGGCCCGCATCCATTAACACTTTCAAATAATCGGTACATTATAGTGTTTGTAGACATGTATTCAGGGTTCATAGAAGCATTTCCATCTCCAGACAAAACTTCTGAAAGCGTAATTCATTTTTTAATGAATGAAATATACAGTAGATACTCCTGCCCTCTAAGACTAATTTCCGACAATGGAAAAGAATTTACTAGCTCAGCATTCCAAGAAACGCTAAAGGCGTTGAATATAGATCATGTTAAAACAACAATTTATCACCCAGCTGCAAATGGGGCTAATGAACGCAGTCATAGTACATTAAACAATATTTTAGCTAAACGTGTGCAGGAAAACGTACAAACATGGGATGTGCATTTAAACATGACACTAGCGGCTATGCGTTTTTCTACCTCTGAAACATCAAAACATACACCATATTTTCTGTTATTTAACAGAGAAGCAGTTTTGCCTATAGACAATCTACTAAAACCTAGGCGTAAATATCAGGGTGAGCAATACCACCAGGTGATTCTGGAAGAACAGCACAAATCATTTCTAAAGGTTAGGGCGCAGTTAAAGAAATCAAAGAGAAAGCGGGCGCAGTATGCGAATCGCACCGCACAAGATATAACCTTCGAAATCGGAGACACTGTTTACTATAAGAATTTTCAAAGAACCAATAAATTCGCTAGTAAGTTCAAACCCTTCTATAGAATCATACAGCAGAAATCACCTTTGACGTATGTGATTAAGAACCAGCCTGACAATTCAACAGTGAAATGTCACGCTTCCCAGATAAGGCATGCGAATATAGATAATTGGGAAATTCCTGAGAATCAAACAGAAAGGCCGATTAGAAAGGCAAATTTGGCGTTTGCACCAGAAACAACGTCCGAATCAGAAAATTCAGACAACGGTCATAAAATGCCACTGGTAACTAAGCAACTGCGTCAAAGACATGAGCACTCTAGTGATAGTGAAAATATTCCCCTTGCAGAACTGCAGAAGCATTTGCGAAATAAAAGTTTTCAGAATCAGGCTGTAGGTGACACTGAAACAGATAATCTATCTGATAGGTCAGAAGGAGAAGAGTTAAAGACTCAAAGGGTTATGTCTGACAACAGAGAATCAGATGACATGGAGATAGATGCTATCTCAACTGTGCCCAAATGTTGGCGTAAACGGAAAGCAAAGCCTGGCAAGCAGACTGTAAAAAAGGCTTTAGCTTCCTGTCTCAATGTTCTATTAGATTCCCTATAGAACAAGATATCTAAGTAGGGTTAATGAGTGTATGTTTGCAAATAAGACTTCAACATAGTGTGAATGGATGTTATGTAAAGGATTCATATCTAGTAGAGCCGGTATATGACAGATTGACCGGACTGATATGTGAATGACTGACTTGTGACCAGTAGTTCGGGTAAAATGTATACTTTTCATCAGGTAAACCATAAGCTTGATCGGTAATTAATATGCATGAGTGCACGTCATAAAACCCACCACTTAACTAGCTAAATGTAAATTCGGGCGGGCATCAACATAAAAATAATAAGATGCTGAAATAAATTTGCTGTATTAAATGACTGTTGTAGCTATAAGTTAAGAATGGAGAAATAATTGGGTCTAGGTACTCCTCTGCATAAGCAAAGATTTCAAGCCGGAAACTATCTTTATTAGTAATGAGTAAATACATAGGAATATGTTTTATTAATAATGATATGCAATGAAATACACAAGCGGGTGAAACAGTTCTCCAAATGGTGACCATGTTATGGTGTGCTTACATCGAGCATTCAAGGGTTGAGTTAAAAGACTTTGACACCAGATAGAAGAGGAGAAATTAAACGGAGAAATATCTCTCTGTTTGAGTTGGAGACTAACTATGGAATACATGTGGTCATTAACTTTTGTGTAAATAGCCAGATATGAACATTGACTATTGTTTTATTAATATACACATGCGTGTATATACAAGAGACTTGTCTGACAGAATTGAATCGGCGCAGAGCGTGGGAACCAGAGAGACCTGAACCAGCCAGATAAAGGCGAGTCCGTGGTTACCATGACAACAACAAGTAAACAACAATGGAAACCAGTCGAGACAACCAGGGACGAATGAGCGGTTACTATGGCAACAGTAACAACCCACAGCAGGACCAGCCAAAAACGACAAGCAGACATTAGTAGAAGTTACGTAATTGTATTAATTTCATAAGAGATTTACTTACTTGTACATGCATATAATCCATTTATATCTTTTAGTTTCAGTTTTAAAGCCATTCAATGTGACTTTATATGTTCACTGTCAAAATGCTTATGCTACATAACTAGTTGGTAAGAGAATTTATACGCAAGGAATAATAATTAGGTCGGATATTAAAACTCATGACAATTGGTAACTGCCAAATGTGTCAAAATGAATTGGTTCTCATTTAACACCATTACGTCCTATACTCAACTTAATTAAGAAAGGTGTTAATTAATTGAGATGTTACGAGCATCCGATCAATTCTGAGTTTGACTGTCAGTTTAGTGAGTAAAATGGAATGTTAAGTAATTAAGTCATGTAAATTATAAGTATGTTACTGTTTCGTGTTTTGATTTTTATCATTGCAGAAGACATGAGAAGTTAGAAAGACTGTATACAGATCTCTCCTCAGGGACAAGGCAAAAGTGTGGCTTAAAGGCAGAATACATTGTGAACTTGAACATTTACCTACACACAACGGATTACAGAGACAAAACAGTGAATTACACCTGTGTGAGAAGAACTATTGAACTGTGTGTTAATCATTGTGTGTTATGAACCTGACATTTGAAGCCTTAAGCTAAATACTGACAATAGTGAATGCCTTATATCAATCCTGAGAAATTTTGTAAATCGTAACATAGCGATAGAGAGTTACTGTATACAGTATTGCGTAATTAATATGTGGTGATGGGGTTTTAAAATTTTACATTAATAAGATCAATATTATATTTTCATGGGCGATACAGCTAAACACGTATTAATCAGATTTAATTGTTGACTCAATGAAATCTGAAATGAAGGAAGAGGCGAGTGTCACGTAGTGACTTTTAACCTCTTGATTTGGATCCAATATCTTGGTTTGGATCCAAATATAATATAGACACAGTAATAGTAATTAAACATAAACCAGGAAATAGAGTCAGGTCACCTGTTTAGGTTACCTGCTTTGCTTGACAATTATATAGCTTCCGGGTATATTGCTATGGCGACTGTCCTGATATGTTAGATTGAATCAGACTTTCCTGTACAAACAGGAAATGTCTGTCACCGGGCTTAGGGAGATATATACTGTCAAAAGGTAGACATGGGGCAGTTTGAGTTGGGAGTTCAGTTGAGAGTCAGTCTAGATTAGATCAGTTGGGCAGATTAGATCTAGAAATGCATTATGGGACTGCAAGGTACGTGGCAGGCATATGCCAGTATCGACTCAGAAACGAATAGGGGTAGTCATGTTAGAGAACTTTAACTATGTGTTGCTGTATTAGACTTTATGAAATATATGTTGTATTAAAAATATCTGAGACTGAAAATGTGTTCTGAATGAAGCCCATAACGCGACACTGCTATGGGCGGATGAACCTTAATTAACATTTAGCCTGCTATCGGCGGATGAACCTTAATTAACATTTAACCTGCTATGGGCGGATGAACCTTAATTAACATTTAGCCTGCTATGGGCGGATGAACCTTAATTAACATTTAACCTGCTATGGGCGGATGAACTAATATTTATGCAACAGTTTGGATCCAGATGAGGCTTCAAATCGCAAAGTTTCACAATACCAGGGGCCATAACTCCAGTAAACTTGCTTGTGTTTGGATTAAAATACCCAGGTGAAAAAGTTTACATGTTGTTTAATTGAATATCCAAGGTCACGTGCAATACAAACATACAATTCCATATGATCACAAAATCAAGGATCAGAACTCGTCTAATTACATTTGGATGTAAATATCCAGGTGCACAAAAATCACCACCCTGAATAATGCATTCATAAAGTCCCGTGTCTCTAGTACAAATCTCTTAGAGTTATGTACCACACAAACTCAAAATTCCATATTTTCACAATATCAAGGCCCGTAACTTAGCCAATGTTAATTGTGGTCGAGGGGAACTATCCAGGTGCACAAGCTAACAACCTGAGTAACACATTCATGAATTTTCATGTGTGTTGGACACATGAGTGTATTTTAGACATTCCATTTATAGCAAATGTAGCAGACCCTGGTACTATTAGTTACATAGTCATGCAGTGACCGGGTACGGGATGATACCTGGTTAGTAAATGTTATAACCGGCGAGGCGAAGTGCTCAGTTGCTTCTTTTTCTCAATCTCGTCTGCGTCTAAGGAAGCAAAGCGTTAACAAACTAACGACAACTCTTACCATAACTGTGCCGTGTCTATTTGACCCAACATCAATTCGGCACAGTCCAATCGAGCTAACCAAAATTATAACGGAACATATTTAACTTTAAAATAAAATCTTATTTACTCAGTAACCATTTGCTGACAAAAGACCGTGCAGTCATTACCTCAAATATGGGCTCTACTTTGGCAGGGGAATACCTAGCTACTGACCGTGTATTGGATTTCTACTGACTGTGTATTGAATTTCTAGTGACGGTGTATAAGTTTTACTCTTCGATCACGTGACAGAATTCAACCAATCACACACGGATTTCACCCACAAATTATCAGAGGTGGGGTAAAGATACTTCTGGTGAGATCAGGAGCTGTCTAGTATTGGTATAATTTGTTTTCAAATGTGTGAAAAATTGTACATTTACAGGGAACAATTAAACATGTTTATACAAAGTAAATATCTACTTGAAAGTTGAAACTTTAAACCAAAAATGCCAAATACAGAGGATTGCGAAACTAAGTTTCCTCTCCACTGTTACCAAAGGATAAAGTATTGGACAGTGTCAGAAATTACAATTCAATTCAATTCAACTTTATCAGCAAATCGGCAAAATATATTGCCTTTTTACCATTTACAAAATACAAAATACACATGGGTATGATCAAGGTTGCGCAATACATCAATACATTACATATACCAGTGTAAGCAAATATCATATTATATTCTATAAATTGTACTGGCAAAACAATTTACACTTGTAGAGCATTACAACGAATGTAAAGGCTTCTTTGATAAACTTCGCAAGGTTAATCAATTTTTTAGTATTTGTTGATGACGTAACTGAGTCGAATTTATTCACCGAAGGCCATGTGATGATATCCAAATACTCAGAGCGCAGTTGCTTATATTTCGGACAACACATAATAAAATGATATTCTGTTTCTACGACATATTGATTACACAATTTACATACAGGACTGATGGTCTCTGCCACACAGAGAAATTCAAAAATCATTCTAAATGGAGAGTATTCACTGTTGGGAAAATTATACTTTTATTGACTGAGTATGAAGCATACTCAATTGTCTACTCCCAAATACTTTGACTATAAGTTATGATACTGTTTTAAGTCTAAACATGATGCTTAAATAAGAGACAGGTGAAATTAATTCAAAATCTGATCAGATGCTTGAGTGTGATGGAAATATAAGAGTTACAAAATTTCCAACTGTTGAATATCCCTCATTCAAGCTTGATGGATGATATGAAACGCATGGGTCATGGTGGCAATAGATAATCAGAGCCAGTCACAGCCTTTGCCACAAATTGAAGATAAGAGGGCTACATTAGTTTTGACTTGTTCAACTATAATTTATATTATTCAGTAGTTTTAATCCTATTGCACCCAGTGGATTCTGCCATGTTTATATATTGGATTAGTCCATTTTTTACCTAAGGGATGCCTTGCCTAACTTTTCAATTTCGTTTTGTTTTATATTGAAATTCCTATCAGCAAATGTCCAGTATATGGGATCGTGGTAGCCATATTTATTCTCAATATTATCACCAGAGGACTATTCCTACCAAATACCATTCAGATCAAGTCTTTTGGGTGAGACTTTATAAACTGAGGTCCGATGTATCAGTGCGTACATTGGATATCTAAACGAACCAGAGAAACGTTATTGATAACAAATTATGGGATCATTGAAAGCAGTGTCATAGTTCCCTACCGGTTATACAAGAAGATGTATATCATACTTATTGACTCAAATATATCACGTCTGACAAAAATGATCACACGTTTCATGACAATATGACTTATTTTTAACGACAACGTTTACAACAAATTGTAAGTCACAAAAGGGGGATAACTCTGTCAAAATTCGTCAGTAACATAGTACAGTTACATGGCTGCTGCAAGACAATGTCATCTAATAAGTTTTGTCAACTCCAAAATTGCACAATTTCAAGGACCAAGCTGTAACTCATTTTGATTTAGCATTATGCCAAATATAAAGTTAATATATCAAAACACTTCGGGAAAATCGAACAATTGACGAAATGATAAAGTGCAAAATTATTCGACTGTACCGAGGTTCGCACTTACTCTATAACCCATCTAGATTTAGCTTTACAGCGGATATAAAGTTAATATTTCAGACCACTTCTAACAAAGTCCGGAATTTTGAAAAATAAACGAAACATTTCATGTCCAAGGGCAATAAATCTGGCAATAATATGTACCGATATGCAAACTTAAAGCTGTAACTCGTCTAAATTTAGCTCTGTACCAATTATAATGTTAAAATCCCAATCCACTTCCAGATAAAGTCCTTCAGACGAGACTATAAACCGAGGTCCAATGTATATATCAGTGCTGTATATTGAGAATCTAAAAGAACCAGAGATACTCTGTCTCTGTCTCTCTCTCTCTCTCTGTCTGTCTCTCTGTCTGTCTGTCTGTCTCTGTTTCTGTATCTCTCTCTCTCTCTCTCTCTCTCTCTCTCTCTCTCTCTCTCTTTGTGTCTCTCTCTGGCTGTCTGTCTCTGTCTGTCTCTGTATGTCTCTCCTCTCTGTCTGTCTGTCTCTCTTGCGCACTCTTAGCGCATAGTGAGCAGAAACGGACGTTTAACAATACAAACAAATCCAAATAAACTGCAGGGTTTTGAATTTGTACGTGCCGCCGTTTCATGAAGTTTATCAGGGTGCACGATGTTTGCTTTAAAATGTATAACAAATCTGACTTCCTACCAATACAAAATATGTCTTTATAAAAGTTCAGCTAATAAATATTCATTATTGAAAAAGTAGTAAAGTCAAGCAGGAAAAGCCACACACAAAACACCACCATCACCAAAACACCGACAGAAAGTAATTAATATATAGCAATTTATACACATACATACAGCCATCGAAAGACGACAGCGACCAATCACACACACACGCACGCACGCACGCACACACACACACACACACACACACATACACACACGAGAAGAACACTGAAAACACCAACAAACACACAAGCACCAGAAACAAACATGAACAAACGTAAAAGCACAAAGACACAAGACAAACAAAAAGTAAGGGTGACAAGGAGAGTACCGCCTTGGCACGGTCAGTAGCAAAATCACCACTGGGGGGTTTAAACCGGTTTATGGGCGCCCAATCTCACACTTATTCCATCCCCACTCTAAAAGACAAACAGTGTAAATAAACGTATCCCCATATCCGACTAATCTACAACAACCGCGAAAGCAAATACAGTGGTAAAGTTCATGTATAACGAAAACATTTAAGTGAACAAACTGTATCCACCTATCGCTAGTGTACTCAATGATAGAGCTGCAAACAGAGTAACTGCCATTTTTCGTACATGCGTATTCAGCAGGGAATGGGTTAAAACAATGTTGACGAATGGACAGACATACAGACAGACAGACGGACGGACATGCATACAGACAGACAGACAGACAGACAGACAGACATACAGACAGACAGACAGACAGACAGACAGACAGACAGACAGACAGACAGACAGACGGACAGACAGACAGACGGACGGACATGCATACAGACAGACAGACAGACATACAGACAGACGGACATGCATATGCAGCATAATGGACAATCGCGCAACCTCAGCTAAGAAAACGCCGATGAGTTAAAAACATCATAGAATATAAACACACTGGCCAATCAACGAATGTTATTAACAAATCTATAAGACCAATGATGTAAGATACTAAACATTAATTACAACTAAAGATATCGATGTTATGGAATGTGATTAACCTTATCCTTCATATAAACGTGTTTCACGCATTTGCAAACAGAGTAGACTCAGATCAGACGGCGTCAATGCAGCGTCTGATCAGGCACTTCACTTTTTGTCTATCTGTGCTTTATACTTTTGAAATTTGCATTTATGTATCTCATTTCCTTATTTTACCGAATGATTTAACAAAAATGGTTTGCAGACGACAATTAGAAATTTGGCACCGAAAGGGTTAACGTTTTCCGTGTCACCCCACCCTTTAGTTCCATTGTTGTCAATCATCCATACTGGCATGTTCCTCCTGTGTTGCTCCACTTTTGTATATCCTTTCGTCACTCAACATAACTTTTCTTGCCAGTCATCGTGACTCCATTGCAAAGTGGAGCGCATTTGATTACATTACAATTTAACCCTTTCCATTATACAAATGCCCTTTCTTGAGAGCATCTGTAGATCCAGATCGGATAGTGACCATAGGAGTTGTCTGTTCAGAGTCTGCTCTGTTTACTTATTAAAGATATGATTTTACAGTTTACAGAAAACATATTCCTCTATTAATGTACAATTATAAACTTTCAGCTAATAAATGTTATCCCGAACTATTTTGTATAGTCCCATGAAGTCCGAGATATCGAAGTTCAACTGTATTAGTATGAAGATGTAGCCGGGAGAGGTAGTGAAACGATTGACAGGATTTAGAATTTGGCTTGATGGCTCAGTCGGTAGAGCGTTGGCATGGTAAGCCAAATACCCTGGGTTCAGTCCCATTAGAGTCACAAGTTTTTCACCATGTTACAAAATTACCCAGGTGTACAAGTACACAGCCTAAATGATATATCCATGAAGCTTGGTGTATGTAGTTTCAATACTTTCTGAATTACACGAGACACAAAAGTCCCTGACGGACGGGCGTACGTACGGACGGGCGGTGGGTAATACTATGTATGGGACGTACCTACAGACGTGCATGAACCAATTCAGATACCCTCTGCATATCATCTGGATCCAAACTATTTGAATAGGTCATCACAATCGATTCATGTCTAAACTGGAATACGCAGTTTTTGTTATACTTTTATACATGTATGTATCACGTAAGAAAACAATTGCGATCACAAATCGGCATGTGGCACCTGCCAGTTGACATGTTAGAAATAGACATTTGACATTGAAGTAAGACCTTGACATTCCACCATTTTAAGGTCGCAGCCTCCTTTGGTAGTTGCCCATGTTATATATTAAAATTAACTGGTCACAAATTAAAAGTATAAGTTAAATAAAAAATGTGCGCGCGTGCGTGCGTGCGTGCGTGCGTGCGTGCGTTTTGGGATGTGAGTGTATGTGTGGGGGTGCGTATTTTGTTACACTGTCGTTATTTATAAAGGACGTGAGAATGTTCTTTTGGATCTTAAAAAAAATCTTAGAAATGTAAGTTTTTGCCATTGGATTGCACATTTCTGCTCTAAGGCAAACACTGAGAAAATGGAAAACACCCAACACAGAGCTCACATGATAGTATTCAATGATTTTAAATCAAATTATGAAGAACTGTTACAAAAAAAGCTAATATGCCAACACTGCATTTTTAAAAGCGGAATAAGAACTGTCAGCTTGAAAACGTATTCATCATCTTACTCTTTTCGGTATACTCACATGATGAACTTGCTAAAAGTCAGAACAATTACCTACGTAAACAGTCTTTCTGGTTCCAAATCGCCCAAGTCTGGAACACCCTACAAAACCATTTGAGACAAATTGACAACTATAGCGCGGTTGCTGTGGAATTGGCCCATCCCAACCTGTAAATGCCATGCATGTACCTAGGAAAATGCCACGACTTTCTATTTATTGTTTATATAAAACATGCCAGATTAGATATACATGTATAAAAAAGACACGGACTACAAGTAATAATCAGAGTCTGTGATAATGTATTATTTTTAGCTACATACTCGTACACCATTTTTATTTATCCAGCATGCTGTGAGTCCACTGTTTATAAAGTGTTTCGCTACATTTGAATTTTGGAAAAGATTGTGAACTGTAATTTAAAGATGAAAATACTTTTGATCTTTTCCCTATAAATCTAATACAATTTATCAAAGACCTATGATAACATAGTGTTATCATAGGTCTTTGATTTTATCACTAAACAAAATTCTACTTCAAATTTTGAAATTATACTGTCAATTTTCTTCAAATGTTCAGCATGGGAAATATGTGTTGTTTATTAAAATTACTGATTACTTGTTCTATTTGTTGGACTTACTATGTTTAACATAACCGACTCTAAATATATCAAGTATGAAACGCCATTCTGTCATGCCAATTGCTAAATACAAAATGCGATATGCTTTTTGCCAACTGTGTAAATTGCCAGGGAATGTTCCAAACAAAGACCTATGATAATACATGTGTTATCATAGGTCTTTGTTATGGAACGCCATTCTGCCATGCTATTTGCTAAATGCGAAATGCTAAATGCAAAATACGAAATGTTTTTTGCCAATTGTGGAAATTGCTAGGGAAAGAACCGGAATGTACCAAATGATATATGTAAATGGCAAATGCGAAATGCAAAATGCTTATTGCTAAATGCATGTTTGCACTACTAGAATTGAACCGTGCCATTTTCAGTTAAGTAGAGCATTAAGCAATAAGCTTTAATTAATGTAAATAAACATCCATTTAGCAAATGTACAGTCACTTTAAAATGGCGCCGTTCGATGCCAGTAGTGCAAACATGCATTTAGCAATAAGCATTTCGCACTTCGCATTTGTCATTTACATCCAACATTTGGAACATTCCCTAGCAATTTACACAATTGACAAAAAGCATTTCGCATTTTGTATTAGCACGGCAGAATGGCGTTCCATAGGATGTAAATTTATGACAAATGCGAAATGCTTATTGCTAAATGCATGTTTGCACTACTAGCATTGAACAGTGCTATTTTAAAAGTGACTGTACATTTGCTAAAGGCATGTTCACTGTGGTGCAAGCTGTACGGTCGCGAATGTTTAGACTTTTCCAAGATGGAGGACGAACAGGAGACTGAAAGGTGAGCATCACATTTTTACACGTTTTAAACAATGTAGATTTTTCTTTCCGTCTTTTGTTGGTGTCATAACACAGAATTATAACTCCGGTCACCAGCGGTTTACCTCCTATATATATAATGGTTAATGTCTGTGTGTAAGGCTCAAAATCTTCCGTAAACAATGCAGAAACCGAAAATCAGAAATCGAATCGAGGAGGAGGTCATATTTTGCCTCATTGTAAACTTACCAACAACGCTAAGTCTTTTCTAACACTATGGGTATATGCATTTGAGTCCGATATTAACGTTGAGTTAATGAGTTTGAAGTACAAATCTACATTTACATAAATGTTTATTTACATAAAAGCTTATTACACTACTAAATTAGAATTAGCGCTGTTCGATCAATGCTAGTACATGTAGTGCAAACATGCATTTAGCAATAAGCATTAATTTCGCATTTCGCATTTGTCATTTACATCTATCTATCTATCTATCTATCTATCTATCTATCTATCTATCTATCTATCTATCTATCTATCTATCTTTATCTATCTATCTATCTATCTATCTTATGTCTATTTATCTATCTATTTATCTATCTATCTATCTATCTATCTATCTATCTATCTATCCTAAACATTTCGCATTTTGTATTTAGCATTTCGCATTTAGCATTGAGCAAATATAGCATGGCAGATTGTATCTGAGCCTCGTTAATTCCGACAAACCGAGCAGCGACCGGAAAGCCTCGGAGATTTCTTCCTCACTCGGAACACCTCGGCTATTTCTATCGTAATAAGACCTATATTCCGAACTCTGACGGAATACGGCGAGTAGTTACGATTGATTTCTTCGTTAAACACAGTTTTTCCGAGCTTGCCGGAAACCAACGAGTAGTTACGATTGGTCGGAGATGTTTAGTGGTGACACCGACTAGCCTCTACCACAGGGAGACACTTTAGAAAAGGTAAAATAAACCGAATGCGCCGGAATTCTGAATTTACATTTGTTGTGAAATAAATAGTCGCTGTCACATCTTGATATGGGTAATAAAATGCTTTAGATACTTCGTTTCAAAGAAATGTATATTCAAAATGGCGTCGAGGATATTATATTTTTTTGTTTGAGGCCCGTATTGTGTGTGAATAAATTTAATAGTTTATGCTGGCTGCATAGAACCTATTCGGAATCTACCAAATAGTTGAATTGTAGTGTGGAATTTATAAGAAAATGAGTGATTCGGGCACATTTTGGTTGCACTTTTAGGTTGAAATATTGTGTAATGAAATGTTTTTCATCGAAACGGTGTCTTAGCTACTTTTACCCCTTGAAAAATAATTTAGAGAGACCTCTAATCAGAAGCATGAGATTTGATAGTGTATATTAACAATTACCATCAAGATTTCTTGGCCAAACAAGCATACATTCGATACAGATCGTCCTCCAAAATAATTGAAGAAATCCTGAATTTATGACAACTTTCAAAAATGATATCAACATTAAAACACGCCAAAGACTGTTACCCCGACTGTTACCCAAGCCACTTATTTAGGGATTGAACTAACTTCAGATCTGTCATGGAACGCTCATGTTAATAAAGTAAAATCTAAAGCCAGTCAGACTTTGGGGTTCCTCAAGCGTAACATTCACTCTTCCTCCAAAGAGACAAAAATAGCAGCATACAACTCTCTGGTGCGTCCTACTTTAGAATACTCTTCCTCCATCTGGGACCCTTATCTGAAGAAGGATGTGGAAAGAGTTGAATCTGTTCAAAAACGTGCTGCTAGATTTGTTACAAATAACTACACAAAAGCACCTGGTTCCATGACAAACATCCTCTCCTCACTAAACTGGCCATCCCTAGAAAATAGGTGTTACCAGCAGACTAATACTATTCTATAAAATTGTTAACAACAGAGTGGATCTAAACATGAATCAATACTTACAGCCACATAACAGACAATCTAGGCATTATCACAACCAGGCTTATCACCTTGTTCAGCCCATAAATGACACCTATAAGTTCTCATATTTTCCATGTACTGTCTGCCTGTGGAACACTCTGCCACAGTATGTAGTCAGCTCCGACTCTGTCTCCGGATTTAAGTCGGCGCTGGCTGCAAGTGCTTGGACAGGGTAACTTATGTCTATCTGCTTTTATTTTTAACATAACTAATACCTTTCTTTCTTGCACCAAAACCATACCTGTACATATTATAGATTATTAGGCATCTAAGTTTTAAAGTGTTAGGTTTTGCACTATTTCACGTTGCTGTGGTTCTCCTAGGTGGATTGAGTAGCCTGAGAGACCTAGCACTTCCTTCACTATTACTAACCCCCACGCATGGCCATGATATTCTGGAAAGAATGCTTGCCATTACCATAGAAGAAGAAGAAAGAAATAGTGGTCAAAGTGTATAGACCGGTCACGCAATTAATATATAATGGTACATGAAGACAGGAAAAAATGGCAATGACAGAAACCGTAGGGGTCAGAGTATTGCTCCGATAATAATGTAGGAGCCGTCTGATCAAGTTCTGCTTTGTTGCTTATGGAATAATAGATCTGATTCTACAAGTTCAGCCATTCCCGAACACTTAAAATTGTGATCAATAGCCACTATAAAAAAGTAATACAATTAATATTCATGATGTCATTATTTTGTACACGGATGTTCATGTAGTAAAGGATAAACCCTTTCCTTCATATAACATGTTTTCACACATTTATTTGCAAACGGAGTAGACCCAGACCATGCAGGGTCTACTCTGGTTGCTAGTGGTATTTGAAAGATCTGTTTCTTTACGTTCTAAAATGGTTACAATGTTCCTCCTTCCATATTTCATTATAACTATTTTGTCATTGAATATATCCTGTAGGTATTGAAATTTGGAATACACATGGAGCTGGGAAAGGGTTAAGACTTTGTTTGTGACAGTAATAGAGTTTGTAAAATTTGAATATGTTTGCTTGCTCAAATTTTCAGCTATTTTTATTTTCAGATTTTTGACACACTAATTTGTCAATATGGCAGATGGCACCGAGCTGGGGGACTTGGATGACTTTATGGAGACGGTCACAGCCTACAGGTGCAAGTTCTGTGACTTTACGGCCACCACTCCACAAGCCATTGGCTCCCATGTGAAGCAGACACACATTAAATGTACTCAGAAGGATGCAGGTATGGTCAGTTTGAATACAGATAAGATAAGTGAATTAAAACATTTTCAAGAATAACTCCTTTATTTCTCCAACAAACCCTATCTTGTGACCACTCTTTAGAATCATCTCGAAAAGACAATTCTAAAGAGTGGTCACAACATACATTTTCGACTGAATCTTTATGAAACGTGGTCAGAATGATTTTTTTAATAAAATCTCGGAAGAGTTTGAAAGTGAGTCTTGTGGGTGAAAAACTAGGTCACAAGGTCAAACAGTAGGAAAACATTGTGAACACTCTAGAGGTCGCATTTGTAGCAGAATCTTCATGGCATTTTATCAGAATGATTGTTCAGGTGCATTTCCAGGAGTGTTTGTAATACATGTTGAAAAAGAGCGTAATTGGGTGAGGGAAACAAAAAACTCAGGTTTAATCATTGTTTTATTGAATTTTAGTAGATCTAGAGCAAAAATATTACTGAAAAAAAGTTTGGGCAATTTTAATGGGGTTGTATGCCAGCTCCGTCCCCTCTAAATCCGTGCCTGTTGTTTTGATAAAATCTCTGATGAGTTTGAAAGTGAGTCATGTGGGGTCAAAAACTAGGTCACTAGGCCAAACAGTTGAAAACCCTTGTGAGCACTAGTGGTCACATTTTTTGTCCAATCTTCATGAAACTTGGTCAGAATGATTGTCTTGATAAATCTTGGACAAGATCGAAAATTGGTCAAAAACTAGGTCACTAGTTTGATTTGTGATCAAGGCAGCTGAGCAGGGGTATTCAATCACCTTTAGTGATAATTCTAGTTATTTCTTACATGGATAATCATGAAGTAAAGGGTTTAATATATAGCTCTATTTTCTATTCATTTTTCAGCTGGGTCTAAGAGATCACTTCTTTCCACTACCTCTCTGGCAGACATCCAGCTGTCAACATCATCTTCAGCCGCTCAGCAGAGCATATCAGTGGAAGCAGGTCAGATACCAGAGATACAGCCTGAATCTATTGTTAAAACTGAACCACCAACACTCTTAACAGTAGATGCCCTGTCTTCAGTTATACAGCAGAGTGAGATCTGCTTGCAAGATGGTCAGGATAAACCAAGCCATGTAACAGAAGTTTCAGGAAACCAGCTGAATCAGCAAGGTAGTTCTGCTAGTTCCCTGCAGCAGGTGTACAACAAAATACTGGTAAATCCAATAGCAGAGTCAAATGCTCAAGTGTTACCAGCTGGGAACTCAATGACTGTGCTGTCTGCCTCTGATTCATCTGGCTTTTTGGGTGACCAGCTTCAGAATGTGAGTGATGCTCAAGCCCTGGAAAACATTCACTTTGTAAATGAAGACCCTCAAGGTCAGTTGGTCGCGGCTGACTGTGGCCATGTGCGTCTCGATGACGGTTCAACAGTGCAAGTGTTAGTTTATGACTCAAACATAACTCAAAATGTAGACACACAAACGGCCAATGTTATTTCAGTTGGAGAGGGGGACAATAGCGATGAGACAGAGACTGTCAAAGATCAGGGTACTAACCCAATAGAAGAAGACACTAATCTTCACTTTGTAGTAGATGCTGAAGATGGAGTTTATACAGAACAGGAAAACTGTAAAGTCAAGCCAGTACTGAGTCAGAACACTGAAGGTAAAGTGCATGTGCTTGTTATGCAGAAAATGAGATATAAAGCAGTAAACAGAAGCCTAGATAAAATGTGTTAATTAAGAAAAAAAGGGATTCCACCAAAGCCTATGTTTCTACAGAGACAGTGTCTGAGTGGTCACAACCTAGAGCTTGGTGCAGAAATGATGATTTTATTATTTGCATTAAATTACGAAACCTTATCTAATGCTTTAGTAGAGCTTTAGATAGGGTACATGTATCTGAAGCTGTGAGTAGAGCACTTAGATAAGGGAGGTATCTAGGAAATCAATGATGATTATGTTTATCCCTTTACGCTATAGATACACCTTTCTACGCCTTTGCAAACAGAGAAGACCCAGATCAGATGGCTCTTATAGGAGCTGTCTGATCAGGGTCTTATTTGTTTTCTTATGATATATTATAGGTATGATTCTACAGTTTCTTCCCAGACCAAAGATTCCTGTGTCCATATGCTGTTATAACAACTAATCTTAGAAGTAAATGCTCCTTTTCAGTAGATTGGTTCAAAGAGGTTGAACCTAAAATAGTTCATGGAGGAATGGGTTAACTGATCAATATTCATGTAGAAACTGTAAAAATGTATGAATAGTAATTTTCTAATTTTTAGCTCACCAGAGCACAAGGTGCTCAGGGTGAGCTTTTGTGATCGCCTGATGTCCATCGGCGTGCATCGTCCGTCGTCAACAATTTGACCTTTAAAAATCTTCTCCTCTGAATCTACATGGTTCTCAGCTTTCATCTTTGACACATAGCATCATCTTTAGGTACTCTACAAAAGTTATATAAATCATGCCCCTGGGATCAAAATTGGCCCTGTCCCAGAGGTGTCTTGTTTTCAATAGAAACATATAGTAAAACTTAAAAATCATCTCCTGAAACTGGAAGGTTCTTAGTTTTCATATTTGGCACATAGCATCATGTTCAGGTCCTCTACAAAAGTTATATAAATTATGGCCCTGGGGTCAAAATTGACCCTGCCCCAGAGGTGGGCAGTTTTCAATAGAAACATATAGTAAAACTTTGAAAATCTTCTCCTCTGAAACTGAAAGGTTCTCAGCTTTAATATTTGGCACATAGCATCATGTTCAGGTCCTCTACAAAAGTTTTATAAATTATGGCCCTTGGATCAAAATTGGCCCAGTCCTAGGGGTGGACAGTTTTCAATAGAAACATATTGTGAAAACTTTCAAAATCTTCTCCTCTGAAACCGGAAGGTTCTCAGCTTTCATATTTGGCTCATAGCATCATGTTCAGGTCCTCTACAAAAGTTATGTAAATTATGCCCCTGGGTCAAAATTGGCCCTGCCCAAGGGGTGGGCAGTTTTCAATAGAAACATATAGTGAAAACTTTGAAAATCTTCTCCTTTGAAACTGGAAGGTTCTCAGCTTTTATATATTTGGCTCATAGCATCATGTTCAGGTCCTCTAAATAACTTATATAAATTGTGCTCCTGGGGTCAAAATTGGCCCCGCCCCGGGGATGGCCAGTTTTCTTTAGAAATATATAGTGAAAAATTTAAATATCTTCTCTGATTTTCTGGTGAGCAATATCAAGGTCATCATGGCCTTCTTGTTTGTAATGGCATTATGAACAAGGAGACTTCTAACCCTTCCAGAAACTGGAGTCACGTCTTTATTATTTCATATAAAGCAAACATCAGTTTCTGATCATACATCTCCTACAGGAACCATCTGGGTCGACTCAGGCATACGGTACATTTACACACTACACATTCATGATTGACAGTATTTCGATAAAAAGATCTAGGACTTTGACTATGATGAAGTATTTAGTTTTTCCAGAGCTCAAGCTTGGGCTCTTTATCAAGTGTTGGTCTCGATACAGTATTGTTCTATAATGTATCACTACGTATAACTCGAAACACACATGACAGCTTAATGGAGATCAAAAGTAATGCTACAGGAGCTTTCAGCATTACTTTAGACCTGCATTAACCCTTTCCCCCATAGGCTATTTTTAGATCCAACCTCTTTGAATAAATTTACCGAAAAGGAGCATTAACTAGTGAAAAGGACAAAATTTGGAATTTTGTAATTCTTAAACCATTGTGATAAATAGAGCATTTGCTCCTTAGGAGCAAATGCTCTATTTATCACAATGGTTTCAAAATGTGACTTTTACAGAGGCATAGAAAGGCGTATTTATGGAGGAAAGGGTTAAGCTGTGAACTTGAGAAATTGTTCAGATATGAAATTGGTTGTCTCAAACTTCTGTTATAACCTGGAAGTAATTTGTATGGTCCTTTGAACCCTTGAAGTTCAAGATATCGAAGATCAGCTGTAGTCAAACTTCTCCCTCAGCTCAAAATAGGGAGAATTGTAAATCTACCGAAAAGGAGCATTAACTAGAGAAAAGGAAAAAATTGGGAATTTTGTAGTTCTGCAACCATTGTGATAAATAGAGCATTTGCTCCTTAGGAGCAAAATGCTCTATTTATCACAATGGTTTCAAAATGTGACTTTTACAGAGGCGTACTTATGGAGGAAAGGGTTAAGCTGTGAACTTGAGAAATTGTTCAGATATGAAATCGGTTGTCTCAAACTTCTGTTATAACCTGGAAGTAATTTGTATGGTCCAGACTCCTTTGAACCCTTGAAGTTCAAGGTATCTAAGATCATCTGCAGTCAGACTTTTCCCTCAGCTCAAAATAGGGAGAATTGAGCAATGTAAGTGAGATTTATTCACTCAAATCACTCTCTAGGTTGAGCCCTGTTTTCTTTATGAATTCATCATATTTTTGACTCAGGTTTTGTCACTGATGTTTTGTGTTTGGTTGTTGCAGGATTCAGTCAGGGATCTGCCCAGAGCCAGGAAGGAGAGGAGGGAGATGGGCTGACCAAGGAGCTCTACCTCTGTGGCTCCTGCTGTGAGGGCTTCTCCACTATCAGTGAGTGCAAGGTCCATATGATTCAGGAACATGGGCTCAATGAAGCCCCAAACTCGGGGCGAGTGGACACCGGCACTCAAATGGAGCCCAAGAAAAAGGTTGGGCGAAAGAGAAAATCAGAAAAATTGCAAGAAGAAAAAGCGGAAGAACAAGAAGAGATTGCGATATCGGACTCGGATGAAGACTGGTCAGAACAGTTGTTTTCTTACAGTACACGTAGCAAGCGTAAGCGCCGGCCACCGTCGTCACTCAGGAAGGACTATTATTTGGGCAGGAGTAAACAGAAATCTCCGAAGAGAAAGAGGCTAGATGCAGGAATTAACTTAAGATGTGACATGAAGGGCTGTGTGGCACGTTTCAGGTCAGAAGAATCAAAGAAACTTCATTTGGAATGTCATATAGAAGGAGCCCGCATTAGTGATCCCCAGTTTAGGTGGGTACTTTTGACCGAGATCTAAATCTTGGTCTCTGTTCTTTAACAATAAGTTTTAACCAAAATTTAACCCTTTGAATTTAGGACATACATGCACTGTCATTTGAAAACAGTGTAGATCCAGATCAGAGGATTCTTTTCTTCTTAGAGGGGCCCTCTGATCAGGGTCTGCACTGTTTATCATTCAAAATCCTCTAGCAAGTTAAAGCAATTCCTACTGAGTGGACTCTATATAGCTAGACACTGATGGGCTATTCTACTCTGAAAATTCAGACTTTAAAGGGTTAATTCATTCCCTCCTAGACCACTTTTAGACCCAACCTCTTTGAATTAGTCTACCTTAAAGGAGCAGTAACTATAGAAAAGGAGAATTTTAGAATTGTGTAGTTTTGAAACCATTGTGAAACCTTTATCTGTGCTCTGATAAATAATTAGATATGCCTTTGTAAATTGGGTAGACCTAGATCAATCAATCCCTGTAGGACGTGTCTCATAGATAATTAGATATGCCTTTGTAAATTGGGTAGACCTAGATCAAACAATCCCTGTAGGACGTGTCTCATAGATAATTCGATATGCCTTTGTAAATTGGGTAGACCTAGATCAAACAATCCCTGTAGGACGTGTCTCATAGATAATTAGATATGCCTTTGTAAATTGGGCAGACCTAGATCAAACAATCCCTGTAGGACGTGTCTCATAGATAATTAGATATGCCTTTGTAAATTGGTTCTGTCCTGTTTGTTTAACCCTTTACTCCATTAATTTTATTGTAAGAAATTATGACATCATTAATACTAATTATTTTTTATAACGGCATAATTATGTTCACATGACATTTTGGCTCTGACAGATAGAAACTGTAGAATTAGATCTATATTTTACCATAAGCTAACAGAGCAGACTCTGATCAGACAGGTACTATAGGAGCTGTCTGATCTTGGTCTACTCTGTTTGCAAAGGTGAAGAAAGGCATATTTATGGAGGAAAGGCTTAAGAATATTAACTATGGAAATGGTTTGGCACAGACATAGCAAACAGCATTGAATTGGATCTATACCCTACACATACAGACACATGCTCCTACAGTACTGGTATGTTTTGTTTCAAAACTGCATACCATGATACATGTATATGCCGGGCTGTTGATATAAAGAGCTATATTTAGGAAATCTAAGTAAAATAATTTTGATATGTCTCCGCTGTCTCTGACTGCTACCTTTTATAGTCTAGATAAGATGTGTACTGATATTTTCTTTGTCGACGCTGTAGAAAAGCATATTTATGGAGTAAAGGGTTAATTTGAAATCATATACAGTGAAACCCCGCTAATGCGACCACTTAATAAACAGCCACTGATGTCGTTTAAAGCAGGTGGTTGCTTAATGCACGACGAAAGTTATGCAGAAAGCTCCTATAGGAGCTTTCTGCATAACTTTCGTCCTGCATTAAGCTACCACCTGCCTCTGCCACCCAGAATTATGCCCTTTTTTGGTGGTCGCATTAGCAGGGTTTTACTGTAGATTCGACTCTACAGTTTCTGAAATGGCCACAATGTCCTGGGTTCGTTTGTTGTTATAAAAATTCAGCTAATAAATATTTATGGTGTTATGATTATTTCTCACCATTCATTATGTAATGGGTTAACCCTTTACTCCATAAATACTAGTGATGGAGAATCGGACCAAAATCATAATCAATTTTCGACTTGAATTGAACATTTATTATCGATTAAAAATCAATAATTAATCGAAAATACTTTCAGAGATTCTGTGCATGTAAAGCTTGATGTAACAAGCTAATACCTAACTAAGCTTTTGTGTCTACCAAACAGTATGCTGTGACCATTCATTAGAATCATATAGAAGAGACGATTTTAATGAATGGTTACAGAATACAGCTTGGTAGAGGCTTATTATAAAGGTAAAATACTTTATACAGTTATATTCCCATTAAAACGCCTACGAAAATTACTTAAGCTGCTGTACAGATTATACAGTCAGTAATCGATTATGGCGAAATTACTATCGATAGTAAATCGAAAATATTTTTTCGATCAATCATCGATTATTCGAACAACACTAATAAATACGCCTTTCTACGCCCCTGAAAACAAAGTAGACCCAGACCAGACAGCTCTGATCAGGGTCTGCTCTGTTTGCTTATGAAATAATGTTGATCTAATTATACAGTTTCTGCCATGGCCAAAACTTTTTGTGTCAATATGCCATTATAAAATTGACTGTTAATAATATTCATGATGTCATTATTTCTTACATGAATATTCATTGAGGAAAGGGTTAATGAGTATGGCCTGTTTGGGTTTGTATGTTCATATTTCAACATGTTTGTTGTTTTCTACTCATACAGGTGTACAGCATGCGAGGAGAAATTCTTCACATGGAAACTAGTCCGCCACCACCTGTGGAAGATCCACAATATTGAAATAGATCTATTTGTTTGTACGGTCTGTAACAACTTCAAGACGGACACGCAGTCCAAACTGCAGGTCAGTAACAAACAGAGGTCCAGATAAGATGCGTAAATTGAAATATTTTTAAGAATAACTCCTTCATTTCTCCACCAAACCCTATGTTGTGACCACTCTTTAGAATTGTCTCGACGAGACAATTCTAAAGAGTGGTCATAACATATAGGGTTTGGTGGAGAAATAACGATCTTAGTACATGAGTATGCACATATGTCTTGTTCTGGTTACAAACTACAAATACATATTTAGGGCTATAGGTAAGATGTGTACTGATCTATCAAAATATGTTATTTCTCGGCCATACCATATCTTGCTGCATACTGGTGTTGGAAAATCTTTCATTTCTCAGCCAAACCCTGTCTTTGCTGCATACTGGTCTTTCATAATCTTTTATTTCTCAGCCAAGCCCTATCTTTGCTGCACTCCGTAAAGGCCTGGTTACAACCCGCTGTGCATGTTTTTAGCACGTACGTCAGGGCTGCTACGTTTTTCTGAAAACGTGGAGAAGAAGTAGCAAATGCAGGGAGGAACGCACGGTTGCGCAAGGTGTACGTACGTGGCACGCACGACAGCCTGGCCCTTGCACGCGAGGTATGTGAGTTGAAAGTGCTTACAACATGCTCACAGTGTACGATCTCCGTGCGATTGCCGCATTATCGTACGGAGGCCGTACAGTCCACGTGCTGCTCATGTACGGTCCACGTGAGTTTTGTCAGTTCATTGGACAGTAGAACTGGGGAAGTGACGAGTGAGCACAGACCACATACTTATCACGTGCGTTATCAAGTGCGTCGTCTGTAGAGCAAGCGAATGTGGGGAAAAAGATTAAAACACTCACGGAGTCAGTACGTTGTGCGCACGTTAGCCGTAGAAGCACGTGCGTCAACTGTACGTTGGTGAATCCGTAGCCCAAACGCAGCGAAAGTTTTGCATGCACCGAAAGTGCTGCAGCGTGTCTGCGTGCTCCTAAATCCGTATGGAGGCCGTACTCACCACGTACGGATCCCAAAAATTTCCCCACGTTTTTGCACGTGGACAACACGCACTTGCAAGTACGGCGGGTTGTGACCACCGCTTAACTGATCTAGCTAAATCTATCAATTCCCAGTAAAACCCTGCCTTGCTGACTCTTATTTGAATTGCCTTTTCAAGTCAGTAGGAATTACTATGCTAGTAGTTTTGGAGTTCAGCTGCATTTTGGCGAGTTAGAAAAGTTGTTAAATGCGAGCCTTTTATCATGCAACACCAAGAAAAAATGCAGAAAATGAAGAAAAGAAAGTGTTATCAAGCGGTTTCGTCCCCTGAATGAAAATACATGCAAGTGCGATATACGTGACATCATATTGGCGTGCAGTTATGTCATCGACCTTTACAACATAAACAAATTTGATTTAATCATTTTATATGGATAAATAGTTGAGACAAGGGTGAGCAAATGTGTTAAATTTGATGTGCATGTTTAATTATGCCTTTTTCGTCCTTCTGTTTCCTTTTTCGTCCTTCTGTTTTCCTCCTATTGGCTGAACCAAACTTGCATCCCAGTGGGGTCAGTGCACATGCACTATACCTCTGACAAAAAATACAGTGTCGACGAAGAAAATGTTATGCTAGTAGGAAGTTGCTATATTTGGTGACGTTGCATGATAAATTCTAATAAGTGGCAGCAAGGTTGACTGAAAAAATAAAGATTTTGATAGATCAGTACGCATCTTATCTATAATAGGTAGCAGTCAGATAGGGTTGGGCGGAGACATATCAAAATTATTTTACTTAGATTTCCTAAATATAGCTCTGTATATCAACAGCCCGGCATATACATGTATCATGGTATGCAGTTTTGAAACAAAACATACCAGTACTGTAGGAGCATGTGCCTGTATGTGTATGGTATAGATCCAGTTCAATGCTGTTTGCTATGTTTGTGCCAAACCATTTCCATAAATATTCTTAACCCTTTCCTCCATAAATATGCCTTTCTTCACCTTTGCAAACACAGTAGACCCAGATCAGATGGCTCGTAGAGAAGCCGTCTGATCATTGGTCTGCTTTGTTTCCTTGTGATATAATATACATGTAGTAATGATTCTACAGTTTTTTCCATGACCAAAATTGACTCTGTCCATCTAATTAATATTCATGACATCATTATGTCTAATATTAATATTCATGGAGGAAAGGGTTAATACAAGAATAAAATCATTATTTTTATGAGTTGACTATTACATGAATATTTCCGTCATATAAACGTGTTTTCACACATCTGCAAACAGAGTAGACCCAGATCAGATGGCTCGTAGAGGAGCCGTCTGATCAGGGTCTGCTCTGTTTGCTAATAGAATTTGATAAATTTGTTTCTTTGCTTTCTAAAATGTCCACAATAGTCCACCTTCCATATTTCTTTATAACTATTTTGTAAATGAATATTGAGTAGGTATTGAAATTTGGTCTAGATATAGAACAGGGAAAGGGTTAACTCTTTCCCTGATTAACATTTATACATGTATAGACCACTTCAGGATTATTTAAAAGGTAAAAAATGAAAAAGGGGAAGTGTTGGCTTAGACAAAAACTTTAGGATCAGATCTATATAATTTCATAACCAAACAGAGCAGACATAAGAACATCCTATAAGAGCCGTCTGATCTGGGGTTTTTCTGTTTGCAAAGGTGTGGAAAGATGTTTATGTAATGGAAAGGGTTAAATATAGGATTAATATTGCTGATTTCATCATTGTGAACAGATTCACTGTGAGATTCACGGGACTGACCGTCCGTATCACTGTGAGATGTGCGGTAAAGGGTTCAAGCAGTTTGCGCAGATGAAGAACCACGAGCACTGTCACACGGATAACAGCTTTGGTGTACATCCAGAAGATGTTGATAAGTGGTAGGTGTTGAGACTGCCGTGTACTCTTTTGTCAAAATCTTGACTCTTGGTGTTGCTAACTTTGTGATCTGTCAGGGAAATTTAAAATATAGGCAAGATTCAAGGCCATAAATGTCCTCAAAATATTACCCAAATTATGACCGAAAGATCAAATGTCGCAATGTAACATGTCTATGAAATTTGAAATTATGTCAGGAAATGTATTCAGCATATTGTTTGAACCAAAATTGTTTTTACGGTTATCATATATTAACCTATGGTGATGAAAGAGTTAATAATTTTATACAGAGGTCCAGTTAAAGTGCGTAAAATAAAACATTTTCAAGAAAAACTTCTTTGTTTCTCCACCAAATCCCATGTTGTGACCACTCTTTAGAATCATCTCGAAGAGACGATTCTAAAGAGTGGTCACAACATAGCATTTGGTAGAGAAATAACGATTTTAGTTTCTGAATAAGCACATTTATTTGTTGCTCTGCATATGTATGAATGTATGGTGACCTTTGCCAATACCAGCAGTTGTAATTCAGATGAGAGGCAGATTAACTCAAATTCTTGTCAAGATCAAGCTTATTTTAACTCTTTCCATCAGCAAGAATTGTCGCTGCTTCAATTCTTAACCTTTAACTCTATAAACAGGCTTTTCTACACATTTGCAACAGAGTAGACACAGATCAGATGGCTCCTATAACCGAGATCAAATGGCTCCTATAGGGGCCATCTGATCAGGGTCTGCTCTGTTTGCTTACGAAATAAAATAGACTTGTTCTATAGTTTCTGACATGGCTAAAATCTCACGTATTCATTATAAAAATGAATCTTTAATACTGAATTTTAATGATGTAATTATTTCTTACATGAATATTGATAGAGTAAAGGGTTCAGATGATATTTCTCTCATTTCTTCGCAAAAGAATGGTCAATGCATGAAACGGTTTGGATCCTCATGGGACAGGTATTATGCGACATCACATCAGGATCCAAACTGTTCACATATTTCATCATAACAATTTTGTCCATGAATATTCAGTAATTATTGATATTTAAAAAGAAATGAAAACAGTTTTTTTTAAATTTAACTCATTACTTCATATTAAATGCAAAGGGCTGTTTCATTTAAATGTGTATTAGGGGGCAGGAAGGCACTTTAAAAAACAGCTAAGCATGGGTGGGTTTCGCTGCAAATATGGTACTTTTTATACGCCCGAAGGGACGTATTATGGTATGGCGCATGTCGTCTGTCCGTCCGTCTGTCTGTCCGTCCGTCCGTTAGCAATTTCTTGTGCAACTAACTCCTCCTTTATTTTTCAACATAATTTCTTCAAACTTTCAGGAATGATAGATACTGATGTGTAGTTGTGCATATCAGTGAGATAACTCTCATATCATTTTTCATTCTGGAGTTATTGCCCTTTGATAGTTTCGGGTAGCAATTTCTTGTGCAACTAACTCCTCCTTTATTTTTAAACATAATTTCTTCAAACTTTCAGGAATGATAGATACTGATGTGTAGTTGTGCATATCAGTGAGATAACTCTCATATCATTTTTCATTCTGGAGTTATTGCCCTTTGATAGTTTCGGGTAGCAATTTCTTGTGCAACTAACTCCTCCTTTATTTTTCAACATAATTTCTTCAAACTTTCAGGAATGATAGATACTGATGTGTAGTTGTGCATATCAGTGAGATAACTCTCATATCATTTTTCATTCTGGAGTTATTGCCCTTTGATAGTTTCGGGTAGCAATTTCTTGTGCAACTAACTCCTCCTTTATTTTTAAACATAATTTCTTCAAACTTTCAGGAATGATAGATATTGATGTGTAGTTGTGCATATCAGTGAGATAACTCTCATATCATTTTTATTTCTGGAGTTATTGCCCTTTGATAGTTTCGGGTAGCAATTTCTTGTGCAACTAACTCCTCCTTTATTTTTCAACATAATTTCTTCAAACTTTCAGGAATGATAGATATTGATGTGTAGTTGTGCATATCAGTGAGATAACTTTCAGATAACTCTCAGATAACTCGATGTCATCCTTCATTCTGGAGTTATTGCCCTTTGATGGACTCATATAAAATATGAAAATGTTAAAGGAACGTAAAGCCTCAGACAAACAAACAAATCGCAATTCGAGAATTTTTTCGTTTCAACTTGCTGCGGAAATTTCGTTAAAATTTTGCCACCTATGAAGAAGGCTTCTTTCACTAAATAGAACAGCCTTCGGGCGTATATTGCCCCGTCTCGCGGTGCTCTTGTTGGTTTGTGCATTAATAAAAAACTTCTATGGGTGGGTGGCCGAATTTGAAAGTGCCTTCCTGCACCCCCATACAAATTTAAATGGAACAGCCCTAATCATAATTAAAGACATAAAAGAAAGGTACATCATATTGCAGGCATACGCCAAAGGAGTGTGATGTATGTGGGCGAACATTTGCTAATGCAAAATGCTTGAAGAAGCACAAGGAGACGGTACACAGTGACTACAGGCCATTTAAATGCATGTACTGTACACACACATGCACCCGGAAGGCCATGATGATCTTGCACCAGCGTGTGCATACTGGAGAAAAACCTTTCAGGTAATCAACTCAATAAACTGTTTGAAAAATGTTGCTCTGTCAGAGATCCAGGTAAGATGTGTAAATTAAAACATTTTCAAGAATAACTCCTTGATTTCACTATGTTGTGACTTCTCTTTAGAATCGTCTCAAAGAGACGACTCTGAAGAGTGGTTACAATATAAGGTTTGATGGGGAAAATGATGATTTTAGTATTTGAGCATGTACCATTATTTGTTGCTCTGTCTAGATTTACCTGATTGACACACAGGGTAGACCCAGATCAGATGGCTCCTGTAGGAGCCGTCTGGTCAGGGTCTGCTATGTTTGCTCATGGCATAATATAAATCTGATTCAATAGTTTCTATCATGGCAAAATAATCCTGTGTTACAGTTGATTAATGTTCAAGATATCACAATGCTTTAAAAACTGCACAGTTCTAAAAAAAATCCTTTTCTCTAGTAAATAGTATTTACTAAATACTAGTAAATTTACATGTATTCAAAGAGGTTGTATCTGAAAAAGCATATGAGGTAATGGGTTAAATAATTTGGATTCTAATGAGACAAAATTTACCTTTTATCGATCTTCATTCAAAAGTTTTTGTTTTGTGTACTTGCAGCTGTGATCAGTATTCATGCAAAGCAAATATTAGATTTAATCCTTAACTCATGAATATTAATGTAAAAAATGATGACATCATGAATATTTATTAGCTGATGTTTTAAAAATGGCAAATGCATAAGAGACTTTCTTGACAAAGACAGAAATTGAAGAATCACATCTGTATTATTTCATAAGTAAACAGATCAGACCCTGATCAGATGGCTTCAACAAGAGCCGTCTTGTCTTGGTCTTCTCTGTTTGCAAAGGCATAAAAAGGCATATTAAAATGTTATGGAGTAAAGGGTAAAATAATTGGGAATGAGACAAAATTTACTTTTAGTCAATCTTCATTCAAAAGTTTTAATTTTGTTTACTTGCAGCTGTGATCAGTGCTCATACACATGTGGGGATCACAACTCTCTTCGAAGACACAAGATGAGGCACTCTGGTCAGAAACCGTACAAATGTCCCCACTGTCCATATGCCTGTATACAAGCCATCTCATTAAAGGTCCATGTTAAGAACAAACATCCGGGCATGGGTGGGGTATTCAACTGTCATTTGTGTTTGTATCGGACTGTGAACAAAGTGCAGTATGAAAACCACATGTTAGATCATAAAAATGGTCTGATTGAAACCTTGGTCGCCCCCGATGGACAGATCATGTATAAAAATGTCAGTCATTCGCGAAAACCAAGGACTAGGGCAACGAAGTCTGAGATGACCACTGTGGCTGTCCAGCCTGACCTGCTGGAGACGTTACAGACACAGACTACACACATGCATAATATTGTACAACCTCAGGCCACTCAGATCCCAGTCTCCACAGTCGACAACACCGAGCAAGTAGCTCAGGTTGAAATGCAAGTGAATGAAGCAGGAGAAAATGTGATTAGTGCAGAGGACTTAGCGAAACTGACAAATTATGAAGGTATGGTTCATTCAGATGTTCAAGCTGCGCAGCTGATCTACTCAGCACTGTCGGCAATATCGCAAAATGGTGGAGGAAATTCTGATGAAGCTACGCAGGATTTAGTTGCAGGTGTGGAAAATGGTGATGTACAGACATCCATTCAGACAAACTCAGAACAAGGGGTGACAACTCATACCATAACATTTCACTTACAGGAAGCAGAGGAATCACCAGGCAATGTAATATTACAGGGAGAATATGATAAAAATGTGAGGATACTTAAATTGGACGAAGTTGGGATTTCCGCTTGGCCGGCCAATACGGTATTACTAGATCAGGCAGAGGTGCAAAACAACTGAAAACCTCTTTACATCAGACAAATAACACAGGAATATGTATTATATTTAATATATACCGTAAGTGAGTAGGTCAGTTGGGCAGATGATTTTATATCATTATATCGTTACCTGTTTACCAAGAGTCCTCATATTTGGTATGGAGGTTGGTCGTAATAAGTAGATGTCAATAAGTTAATCCTTTCAACCTGGGACAAGCATGTACTGTCATTTGCAAACAGTGTAGACTCAGATCAGTGGGCTCCTGGAGGTAATGAGCAGGTTTTTCTGTATTCGAATTGCCTCAAAGAGGAGATTTTGATAGGTGCATGTACTGATTAGCTACAGCTCTGAGAAAAGTTAAATTACAGTTGAATTTTGATATCTTGACATTGGATAACTCGAACTTCAGGATAACTCAAACTAAAAGTTTGATCCTTCCAAAACTTACAACACAAAATTGTTTTAAAATGTATAACTACATATCTAAAAACACATGTGACAGCTTAATGCAGGTCTAAAGTAATGCTGAAAGCTCCTATAGGAGCTTTCAGTATTACTTTCGACCTGCATTAAGCTGTGAACTTAAGAAAGTGTCCAGATTAGAAATTGGATAACTCAAACTTCTGTTGTCTTAAACTAATTTGTATGGTCCGTTGAAGTTCGAGGATGCAAAGAGAATTTGATTTTTGATACTTATGCGAGAAACTGACATCACAAAATTCAATATTAATTGACAGAATTTTTATAATAACACTACACAAAGGCATTTTTATCTTGATAGAATATGGAGAATTTCATTTTATTAAAGCTATACTCAGCAGGGATCGAACTGGAGTTCTCAATCAGGGAGAAGTTTGGTTCGATTTAGGGAGCAGTTTAGGTCCTGATTTTGTATCTCCCTTTATTCGTGTATTCTATAAATTTAAACTTCTGGCTGCTCAAAACAGGGAGAAGTCAGCAGGATTAGGGAGACTTTTTCTCCCAAATCGCCCTCTAGCTTGATCTCTGATACTGTTACAGGAGCTGCCTGGGTCTACACTGTTTACAAAGGTGTTTTGTCTCTGTTCACAGATTCATGTGGCATATTTGATTATTATCCAACTAAAGTTATTTATTCTCTATTTATGGCTTCCTAATTGATGGACATCTGTTTGTCATCAAGAGTTTGTTTAGTCATTGTTATTGTTTTGTGCTACATGTACAGTAAAACCCCTCTAATGAGACCACTTAAGAAATAAACATGGCTGTCTTTATAAGCAGGTGGTTGCTTAATACAGGACAAAAGTAATGCAGAAAGCTCCTAGGAGCTTTCTGCATTACTTTTGTCCTGCATTAAGCTATCACCTGCATCTTGCACCCAGAATTATACCTCTTTTAGGTGGTCACATTAGCGGGGTATTACTGTATATGCCCTTTCCCTGTTGCATATTCATGTAAGAAATAAAGACATCATGAATATTCATTACCTGTATTTTTATACTGGCATATAATTATGTACACAGGGTATTATGGGTATTAGTAGAAACTGTCTAGTCAGATCTATCATAGTTTCATAAGCAAACAGAGCAGGCCCCGATCAGACAGCTCCTCTGGAGCCATCAGATCTTGATCTACTCTGTTTGCAAATGTGTGAAAAGGTGTTTATATGAAGGAAAGGGTTTACCCATCTGATGCTGAATATTCAAATATGAATCCATCCACTATGAATATATATTAGGTGAATGATTCTAAAGTTGGATCACATGTAGCCATTGTAATATAATGGCAAATAGTGCAGACCCAAATGAAACAGCTCCCCTAGGAGCTAACTCGCCCTAGGAGCTAACTCGTGTGGGTCTACACTACTTGCAAATGGAGATATGTATGCCAACAATGAAACAGCTCCCCTAGGAGCTATCTCGTATTGGTCTACACTATTGGCAAATGGAGATACAGTGCTCCCTCCCTACAACGGCCCTCTCAATAACGATTCCCTCCTTACAACAACGCATGTCACTGTTTCGGAAACAACAAGGCTCCAGAAACAACTTTTTTCCATCGAATTTTCTTTATGCCTCCATCAAACCCTATGTTGTGACTACTCTTTAGAATCGTCACTTTGTGACGATTCTAAAGAGTGGTCACAACATAGGGTTTGATTGAGGCATAACGGTTTTAGTTCTCGAAATACATCTTATCTCGGGATCTGCAAACAAGCTAATTATGTTTGATTTTCCCTCCCAATAACAACTCCCTCTGAACAACACATACAATATTCGTATCCCAAAGGGTGTCGTTGTAGAGAGGGAGCACTGTATGTATGCTAACAGCATCAGAGGGGTTAAATCTAGAAGCTCTTGAAGTCTTCTAGGAGCTGTCTCATATTTGTCTACACTATTTGCAAAATACAGATATGTACACTAGTGCTGAAACGGTTTCTGGAAAATTGTAATCAGTTAATCGGGAGTATTAACCATGATAAGCCAGTTAATCGGAGCTCTGTCACATAATTATTCAAACCTGGGTACACTGTAAATCTTTGTACTAAATGCGTCATTTGCAAATTTTGCTAATGAAGAAGAAAATTGACGGTTTGATGTGCTTAACAGAAAACCAACAAATAAATATGTTTTGAAACAAATACATATACAATGTACTTCAACAGTTTTATTGAACCTGAAAAGAAATTTAAAAATCTTTTTATGACCGTTGTAACCTTTAGCACTCTACTAGTGAACCAACTGATAACAACTAAGGGAAGTAATCAATCTGGTTAATGGGTTATGGATTTTGTAACCGGTTAATCGCCATTTCGTAATCTTCAATGGTTAACCGGGTAATCGTTTCAGCACTAATGTACACTAATGGCATGAGAACGGTTAGAATTGGTGTTTACTATTCGAATCCAAACCAGAAACATTTGAAAAATGATATTGTATACCTCTGTCCAAAGCCAATAAAATAATTATAAGAATTGTTAATATGGGTTGGGTGTTTTTTTATCCAAATCTTGCACATTTTTAGCTTGCCTGGGTATGCTTAGGTGAGCTTTTGTGATCGCCCACCATCTGCTGTCCGTCAGCAATTGCTTTAAACGACATCTCTGAAATTACATAGTAGAATGTAACCAAACCTTACGTAAACGATCTTTGAATCATGCTTTATCAAAATTGTTAAAAGAATCTGGATCCATGTAGAACTGGTTGCTATGGTAACCAAAAGAGAAATCTTTAAACATCTCCAAAACCAGTGGTCAGAATTGAATGATATTTGATAGAATAGGGTTTTTTGCGTCTCTTTGTGTTTTGATAATTATGTACATTTGCTGTGTTTTCTTTTTTTGGTGCTGTTCGGGTGGCTGTTTGTTCTATATGTGGTGTTTCCTGCATCACTCATATTTGCACTTTCCTAGTGACCATCTTCCGAAATTGTTTAAATTGTGTGATATCTCAACAAAACATGGCTGCAAGTGGCAGGGCTAGATTTCCTGATATACGTATATATGTATAGAAAACCTTCAAATTTTTTTTAAAAACCGGCAGCCCAATTTGCTGACTCTTTATGGAAACTGCTAGTCATGTTGATATCACAAAAAACATGGCTGCCAGGGGCGCAGCTAGATTTACTTAAACAACTCTATAGAAAACCTTTAAGAATTTTCTCCAAAACTGCTAGTCCAATTTGAATGTTATTTGGAAGGAATAATTGCCTGGTTATACTTTATCAAAATTGTTAAAACCATGTTGATATCTGAAAAGATATCTGAAAAGAACGTGGCTGCCATGGGCGGGAGCTAAATTTCCTTATATGACTACAAGGAAACTTTAAAATCTTATTCAAAACCAGTGAACCAATGTTAATGGCATTTGGTAGGAATGGTCTCTTGGAGACCCTTTACCAAAATTGCTAAAACCATGTTCATAATTATGCATGAAAACTCAGTGGCAGGGCTAAATTTCCATGTCTCTATTTGGTAGGAATAATCTCCTGGTGACTATAGAAGTTGCTAAAACCATGTTTTTGTCTGAAAAAAACAAACCCAAACAGGGCTGCCAAGGACAGGGGGGGCTTACATCTGCATAGGACTATAGCAAAAAGTTTAAAAATCTTCTCCAAAGCCAATGGCTCAATTTGAATGGTGAATAATCCTTGATGTTAATAATCCTCTAATGACCATATTGAGAATTTCTTGAGACTACCATACATAATTTGAACAAATTGAACTATCTTTAGTTGAAAAAAAATTAAAACTACTATGACCCTCTTTTCTTCATATTCCAGAGATGACTGTGACTAGTTCATCTCTATCTAGTGCTACATATTCCAGAGATGGCTGTGACTAGCTCATCTCTATCTAGTGCTTCATATTCCAGAGATGACTGTGACTAGTTCATCTCTATCTAGTGCTTCATATTCCAGAGATGACTGTGACTAGTTCATCTCTATCTAGTGCTACATATTCCAGAGATGGCTGTGACTAGTTCATCTCTATCTAGTGCTACATATTCCAGAGATGGCTGTGACTAGTTCATCTCTATCTAGTGCTACATATTCCAGAGATGGCTGTGACTAGTTCATCTCTATCTAGTGCTACATATTCCAGAGATGACTGTGACTAGTTCATCTCTATCTAGTGCTACAAATCCCATGTGAGTGATATAGAGCCTTCATGACCCTCTTATCTTCATATTCCAGAGATGACTGTGACTAGCTCATCTCTATCTAGTGCTACAAATCCCATGTGAGTGATATAGAGCCATCATGGCCCTCTTGTCTTCATATTCCAGAGATGGCTGTGACTAGTGCATCTCTATCTAGTGCTACAAATCCCATGTGAGTGATATAGAGCCTTCATGGCCCTCTTGTGAAAGATGTATTCTGCTTATATTTCTGAAAAAAAGGTGTAAATATGACTTTAGAATCTGAATCTGTGAAATGAACTTTGTGTTAACCCATTCCCTCATATTGACGACTTTTGAAGACTCTATAAAAGTCACTTTGTGAAATCATTGTGATAAATAGAGCATTTGCTCCTATAGGAGCAAATGCTCTATTTATCACAATGGTTTCAAACTACAAAAATTCTAAAAGTTTCTTTTTCTCTAGTTAATGCTCCTTTTCAGTGGACTTATTCAAAGAGGTTGTATCTAAAAATAGCCTATGAGGTAATGGGTTAAAGAGCATGGTAATTAGGAAAGACTTGTTTGTATTTGGGTAAAAATGAGAAAATTTGATTGCTCTGATAAACAGTGTGAACACCACCAATCACAAGAATCTTTCGCAAAATGAATTATGCATACCAGATGCATTCATTTTAATGTACACATCGGTAAACCAGTGGAATTATGTTGACAACTATAACTGGATTTTAACCCTTTCCCTCATACAAACTTGTTGTCACGCATTTGCAAACAGAGTAGACTCAGATCAGATGGCTTCTAGAGGAGACGTCTGATCAGGGTCTACTATGTTTGCCAATTGAAATTTAGATTGTCTTTAGTTTCTGAAATGGCCACAATCTCCAATATTTCATTTTAACTATTTAGTCCATGAATAATCAGTAGGTACTGAAATTTGAAATAAATATAGAACAGGGAAAGGGTTAACCCTTTACTCTATGAATATTTATGTTAGAAATAATGACATTGTAAACATTAATTAGATTACTTGTTATAATAGACCATGGACACAGGAAATTTTAACCAAGGCAGAAATTGTAGAATCATATCTATATTATATTATAAGCAAACAGCAGACCCTGATCTGATGTATCCTACTGGAGCCATCAGACCTGGGTCTGCTACTCTGCAAAGGCATAGAAAGGCATATTTATGGAGTGAAATTAAGAGTTGAGAAGAATTCTTAGCTTGTCTGTTTTATAATAAAATAAAGGTCAATATATTGCAATAGATCAGAAAATGCTGTATGCGCTGTACAAAACATTATGTGGTAGTTTCAACATCTATATAGCCATTCCTGTCAAACTTTATACAGTTGTTCACCAGCTATCCCAGTTATCCCAGACAGTTGTTCACCATCTATACAGCTATCCCACACACAGTTGTTCACCATCTATACAGCTATCCCACACACAGTTGTTCACCATCTATACAGCTATCCCACACACAGTTGTTCACTATCTATACAGCTATCCCACACACAGTTTTTCACCATCTATACAGCTATCCCACATACACTGGTTCACCATCTGTACAGCCATCCCACACACAGTTATTCACAGTCTATACAGCTTTCCCACACATAATTGTTCACCATCTATACAGCTATCCCACACACACTTGTTTACCATCTATACAGCTATCCCACACACATTTGTTCACCATCTATACAGCCATCCCACACACAGTTATTCACAGTCTATACAGCTTTCCCGCACAGTTGTTCAGTCTATACAGCTTTCCCGCACATAATTGTTCACCATTTATACAGCTATCACACACACAGTTGTTTATATAGCTATACTAAACACAGTTGTTCACCATCTATACAGCTATCCCTCCCACAGTTGTTCACCATCTATGCAGCTATCCCACACATAATTGTTCACATTTATGCAGCTATCCCACACACAAATGTTCACCATCTATAACAGCTATCCCTGTCGAACTTCACATAGTTGTTAACCATCACAACGGCTACAATCTGGCAGGAGTCCAGTGCTCAGTTTTGTCTAGAGTCTTGAGTAATGTGCCTTTAACCCTTTCCACTATGAATATTCATGTTAGAGATAATGACGTCACGAATATTAATTAAGATTGAATTGTTATATGGATACAGGAATTGTAAGTAAGCTATGACAGAAACTGTAGAATCATATCTATATATATATATTATATCATAAGCGAACAGAACAGACCCTGATCAGACAGTTTGTATAGGAGCTGTCTGATCTGAGTCTACTCTGTTTACTAAGGTGTAGAAAGGTGTGTTAAATTTATGGAGTAAAGGGTTAAAACACTGATTTTAAATGGATAAACAAGCATTCGCATGTACTTTTTCTTTGTAATTTTTTTAGCTATAATTTATTCAATAATGTATATGTCACAGTAGAAACTGCCATTCAGGACAGTCGTTGATTCTCCTAGGACAGATTGTGATCGCAATCTCTCCTAGGACAGACTCTGATGCTAATACATCCTAAGGACAATCGACGATTCTAATTAGTAAAGATTCCGATCACAATCTGTCGAAGGACAAACTGTAATTCTATCACAATTCTACTGGAAGAATTTATTATTATAGATTTAGATATGACACTTTAATTCTTCTAGGAAAATGTACAATTCTGCTAGAAGAATTTATAATTATAGTGTTTTATATGACACTTTAACTCGACCTACAAAGAAAATCTACAATAAAAGTCAATTCTACTGGAAGAATATATTATTTTAATATCACAAGTCTATATTCAAAACATGACAAACAGAACATGATTATATATGAATGATTTAAAACGAGGATTGGAGTCTGTCCTAGGAGAATTGACGATTTTCCTAAATCGCAATTTCTACTGTAACATATACTTGACCCTTTACTCCATAAATATGCCTTTGCAAACAGAGTAGACCCAGATCAAACGACTGCTGTAGGATCTAGTCCTCCTGAGCTGTCTGATCATGGTTAGCTCTGTTTGCTTCTGATATAACATACTGTAGATATGATTATACATTTTTTGTCAAGGGCAAAAATTCCTGTGTCAATGTGCTGTTATAGCAGTTGATCTAATTATTATCCATGATGTCCTTATTTCATTGAGTAAAGTGCTAAACCTATCTTGAATCACTTAATTAGTATACAATGTATATGCAAGGATATAAATTTACGTATAAGCTGTTTCTTGAAAGAAAATCTAGTTTTCTGATTTAATCTCACACATGCTGAGACAAACCAAAATGAATGTTTAGCTCCTACATTTCAAAGGAGAATGACATGCATGTTTTATTATTTGCTCTATAATAATCCATAGAGTACATCTATCTGTTCTTTGTATGTTGTGAAAATAACAGTGCAGACTTGAACTATTACTGAATATTCAATAAATATTAACATTTGTTGAGTGAAGTTATTTTCTTTTTGTGGTCAGGCCAGACCATGCCATGAATAGTTCCACTCCCCGTAAAGTAACGAAGAACACTTGAAGGGCCTCAATTTTAGAGTTACGACAACATTGAAATATATATTGTAACACCGCTTCAACAACTTCCGGTGTAAACAAAACAGGAAGAAGTCCGGCGAACTTTGCTATTTTCTCTCCATCCGACAACCCTCAGCAATGAAGGTATCGAGGCTGTTGCCATTGTTGCCAAACATTTTCCTTAGAAAAAATTAAACTCATATCAAGCCATGTTTCATATATGTTAAATAATAAATTGACGGGTACATGTACGGGTCAAACTAGTCCAAATAATTTGACATCACGCAAGCTTATTTTTCATTCAAATTATCACGTTATCATTCTTCATTTTGTTTTTCATCATTCTTATTCATATTTATCTTTCTCTCCTGGCGTGAAGGGTTAAAATAATAAAAAATAGAAAAAAACAGATATAAAAGAATAAAAATGTGATGAAGAACGATAATTATGACATATTTCGAAATACAGAAGTTTTATATTGTAGAACTAGGGTCAAACGGGGTGTCCGACGTTTCGGTAAATGACCGTTTCGGTAAATTGAATTTATAGAGTAACTCGATCCGACGTTTCGGTAATAAGGTCATTATATAGTACTTATCTTATATTTTTCCAAAATGCCTTTAAGAAAACATTATTTTTCAGGATTGATGTCATAGTTCTTAGAAATTTTATGTATTAGATCTATATTGTTGTTAAATCAGTTTATTAACTGATAATTTTACCGCCACACAATACCTGTTTGCACTCGCTGACGGCACGTGTCATTGATAATTGTTGTTAGATGTTCGCACTCTTCTTTAAAAGTAGTCGTAATAAATACTTTTAATTATTGAGCAAACGCCGCCGAAATTAGAAATAATTGTATTAAATGGTAGTACCAGTTTGCACCCGCTGATGGTACGCGCCTTTGATAATTGTTATGCTTAATAGATGTTTGCACCTTTGTTTAAAGGTAGTCGTAATAATAATAATCCGATCTATACACAGCTTGCACCCAGATCACACAGAGATACTTAATGTTCCAAACCTACAAAACCATGATAATACCTGTGTATATAATGACTATATATATAATCACGTTTTTACCGAAACGTCGATTCTATTTACTATATAAATTCAGTTTACCGAACTGGTCATTTACCGAAACGTGGGTAAATCACCTCACGGCCCACTTCCAAAACGGACCCGAGTCAAAACGGCCCGGGTCGACGTGGTAAAAAACAGCCCACTTTTAGTTTTATATTTTATGATATAATGTACATTCAATGGTTAACACCCCTCCCTAAGCATGTGTTTCAAACACCCCTCAACTAAAGCTGTGTTCCTGAACAATAGAAATCTGAATGAATGGAAGCTAGTATAAATGTATGTGAACAAAATAATTCTGTTCTGTTTACAAAGGCATTGATATGGTTCCTTTTCAGGGAAAAGGTTAATCCATTACCCCATGAATATTAATGTAAGAAATAATGACTCGTGGATATCAATTGACTGAATATTTTTTACCCATTACTCCATGAATATTCAAATAAGAGCTAATGATAGCATGGATATTAATCATTAATTATTATAATAGCATATCACGTGACATGGAAACATGAATTTTGATCATGGCCAGAAACTGTAGAATCATATCTATATTGAATTACAGTCAAACCGGCCCCAAGTCAAACCGGCCCCTGGTCAAACCGGCCTCCAAAAAGTCAAACCGGCCTCATGTGAAATATTTTTTTGGTCAAACCGGCCCCACAATTTAAAAAAGATTTTCTAAACATGTTTAATTATTTTTTTGGGATTTAGTTTCGTAATGTAGTTTCATATCGGAAATATTTTGGCCATTTGGAAATATCTGCATATTAGTGTGTTCTATTCGGCTCACGTTTAAGATCAATGAAGTTAATGCCAATTAATGGCACGCATTTCGGTAGGTGTGATAATCCCATTAATGGCACAAGTGTGTATGTATATTTACGATAATCCAATTAGACACACGTTCATTGTGTCAGTTGAATGAACATTATTAATGTTTATCTTGGTTATTAGGCATATTTGCATGCGAAAATGAATTAAGTAATTTTTTTGCGACTGTTTTAAAATAGTGTCATCCAGTGAATTTTTTTTATTTTTTTCCAAACCAGAACTAAGTATTTCCTATTTCCTTCCTTTAAACGTGTATTAATGTATTTACAAACAGCGTAGGAGCCGTGTGATCAGGATCTGCACCGTTTGCTCATGGAATTTGAAAAAAAAACTTGATAACCACAAGGTATTGAAACTTTGGAGAATGAATATCGAACATTGAAATATTTAAATCTTGTAATGGAAAAAAATCTCGAATTAAACTGGGTGACACGGTTTATTAATATGGAAAGAAGCTATAGTATGTGACGACCAACGTTAATGAAGCTAGAAAAAACAGAACACTGATCCGATGTTTGTAATATTTAATAGCACATATCTCAAGTCAATTCATTATAAACTTTTAAAGTATATTTAAAACATTTTAATCTATGAATCAGTCATTATGTACGAAATAATGATAATTAATATTTATTAAAATCATTTTTATCATGGCTTTGTTTAGGCAGACACTATGGAATCGGGGATATAGTAGACTTTATTAAGCAAAGAGAGCACACCCTGATCAAAAAGCTACTTTATAAACTGTCTGATCTGGGTATACTCTACACATGGGTATATTTAATAGCACATACCAAGTCAATTCAAGAATTAAATCGTATAAAGTATATGTTTAACCCTTTAATCTTTGATTTTTGAATTAGTCATTATATAAGAAATAATGACAATTAATATTTATTAGATTCATAGAATATGTTAAGTAAACAGAGCAGACCCTGAACAAAGAGCTCCTTTATAAACCATCTGATCTGGTTCTACTCTGTGTCAATATGACAGTTAACTATTATCTAAGTTATGCTCATAAATAATCAAGCAAAAATGCATGTAGCACGTGTCCATGTTAATTTAATCAGTGTCACATACTGATACATCAATCTAATCGGCTTATCGGCGGTACCTGTGATCTCGGAGTGGACAACATTTACACGTGCCTTAAATTAATCAGCATCAGAAAAGGTGTGGGTAGCGAAACGTCCGTCAGCCTGACAGACAGACCGACAGACAGACTATCACACAGGGGAAAATGGTAGGGACTTGATAACTAAAACCTGGAATATATCTGTAATATAATTATGGCCGCTTGAAGCGTTTTCAGTATAATTACCATGATAATAATATCTTGAAAATATATTACAGAAAACCTTTAGAATGATGAATAGCTACTCTACCCCCCTCTATTTAAATTATGTAAAGTTTCACTAGAAATATACTTACAGTTTCAACCAGTTTGATACCTGATGAGATGCCGAGTGTTGTCGACCTCTAATCTGGGTCCAAATTGTTTACACAACGTACTAAAGGTTAACTAATACTGAATATACTTTGCAGTTAGCACTCTGTCGCTTTTGTAGTAAGAAAATTAGTTTTTAAATATTACTGTCTACATGAGTAGGTATATACTGAGTGCACGTGCACTCAAACTGATTGACTTAAATATAATAGTCAAATAAATTTTGATGGTATTCTCATTCTAGTTTTGGACAGACATATATATATACATGCAGAAAGACAAACACATACACAAGGGAAAAATGGTATGGAATTAATAATTAAATTTAACATAACAGTAATGCACGTGTACAGCACAAGCCAGAAACAATGATTGATTTCTATTGTAGTCAAATAAATCGCGAAAGCTGTATTTGATGGTATTCTCAACTTATTTTTGGACATACACATTGATATACAGACATAAGGGGAACATGGTAGGGACTTTATAATATAAATTAACATACCCGTATTGCACGTGCGATGCTGCTATCTTTCACATGAGTCACATGTAACTGCCTGCTGTAAAGGCCGAACCAATTCCCCACAATCTATACAGTTGTCTGTCATTGTCACACAGCACAATTACACAGATAACACAACACCAATACGAGAAGAATTCAAAGTCAGAATAAAAATTGCAATTAATCACATATAAAATACCAATCACATATCCGATGGTTCACGTGGAATAAATTAATAGAAACAAATTGGTCCAGTACAAAATAACGATGATATATCCAAGAAGTTAATAAAACACAGAGAAACAATCACATAGTAAAAACTTGTTGATAGTGAGAAAGACATGAAATCATAAACTTTATTTATACATACCATTTTTCACTCACATCGCCAATTATCGCTCTTCAAAAATACCGAAAAATAACTTAACTTGTTTATTGATGGCACCGAACAATAAAAACAATGGGATTAACACCGTAATGTACATTTGTGTGTTACCGCCCCGTGCATACGTTAGCAATTAGTGCTCATCTTTAACAACCATAAAAGGGATTAACACCTTTAAGTACCTTTAATGACACGTGCATAACATGCCAATTAGTCTTTGTCTGTACATAGCTTAAACTAATATATTAATGTGTTAATTGTGCGGTTATATTAAAGTCACACACAACTAATTACTGTGTGTCTTAAAATTAATGAGCGTCTTACGATAAGTGTTAAAATTTCGGTTACATTATAGGCACAAATTTAAAAAAGTGTTAATTGTTTGCTAACATTTACGCAGAAACATGATATCACCTGATCAAATGATTCTCGAACATTACATTTTATGATACATAATAATATAACATTACATTTGAGGATTTTTTTTATTTTTATTTTTTTATGAGGCCGGTTTGACCAGCAAAAAAATATTTTGGGGGCCGGTTTGACCAAAATGAGGTCCGGTTTGACTTTTTGGAGGCCGGTTTGACCAGGGGCCGGTTTGACTTGGGGCCGGTTTGACTTGTTCCCTCTATATTATATCATAAGCAAACAAAGCAGACCCTGATCAGAAGGCTCCTACAGGAGCCATCTGATCTGGTCTACTCCGTTTGCAAAGGTGTAGAAAGTCACATTTATGGAGTAAATGGTTAAAGTGGCATATGAACAAGGGGATAGTTTTCTCTTGCAAAAACTAGAATCAGATCTACATTATTTCATAAACAAACAGAGCAGACCTTGATCAGATAACTCCTACAAGAGCTGTCTGATCTGGGTCTGCTCTATTTGCAACATCATAAAAATGCATACACATGTATGTTTATATATGAAGTGAAGGGTTAACTGTGTGTGTACTGATAATTTACAGGTGCTGATGCTGTACTATCCAATTTACAGGTGTTGTGTTTAACACTCCTGCTGATGCTGTACTTTCCAATTTACAGGTGTTGTGTTTAACACTCCTGCTGATGGTGTACGTATCTGGGAATGTTGTGAAGGAAGATGATCCCATCAAAGTTGTTCATCTGATCTTTATGAACCATTTGGGTAAGACAAGTGTTTTATGTAAAGTCTCTCTCAGATTTAACGCCTATCCTGCCAATCAAGATTTTGATCATACAGTAGTACTTCCATATCTCGAACTTTGGGATAATTCGAACTAAATTCCTTCCAAAATTCACAATACAGAGTTGTTTTAAAATGTATCACTACACACACATGTATACAGAAACACATGTGACAGCTGAATGCAGGTTGAAAGTAATGCTGGAAGCTTCTACAGGAGCTTTTAGCATTACTTTCGATCTGCATTAAGCTGCGAATTTGAGATATTGGTCAGATTAGAAATCTGGTGACTTAATCTTCTGTTATCTCTTTTGTATGGTTCCTTGAAGTTCGAGATATGGAAGTTCAACAGTATTTGCAAACGACTTGGATCCAAATGAGATGCCAGACCCTTTTCTGGAGTCAATTAATGTAGGTCTGCTTAAAGGACCCATTCCCAATGCAAAATAGTTAACATTTTCCCCTAAGAATTTTGATTAAAATACTAAAAAATTTGAAATGCAGAAATGGGACAAAACTATTTTCAAAATCATTGAATTTTATTTGTGAAAAAATTACCAATTTCTAAAATGCATTTTTTCCAAAATCACCCCAAAAGGCTGTCTTATCAGGATCCCAGCTGTTTGTCACTCAGACACTGACTTTTTATTCCATTACTCCATGAATATTCATGCAAGAAATTAATATGAATACTTCATGGATATTAATTTGGTTTCATTTTTATAATGTCTTATGAATACAGGAATGTATGGCTATGGCAGGTTCTTTACAGTCATATCTATTATATTTCATAAGCAAACAGAACAGGAGCTGTCTGACTCTGTATCAGAATTGCTAAAACCATATTGTTTTCTGAGAAAACATAAATGTCAGGACTGGGCTAATTTCCTTATATGACTATAGCGAAAACTAAATAAAAATCTTCTTCTCCAAAAATGATGGTCCAATTTGAATGGTATTTGGTAAGAATAATCCTGGTGACCATATTCATATTTAATTATGACTGCCATGCACTTTGAACAGATTAGATAATCTTCAGTTGAAAGAACTAAAACAACCATGGCCCTCTTATCTTCATTTTTCGGAGATTGTTGTGACTGGTTCATTTCTATCAAGTCCTACAATTTGCAGGTGAGCTTTATAGAGCCATCATGACCCTCTTGTTTAAAGGAACTTCTTGCATTTTGTACATAGATGGGTGTTTAACACTTCGCTTGCTATTCGCGTCAATATACCTACCTGTAAATAGTGAAGACCCAGATGAGACAGCTCCTGCAGGAGCTGTCTCATCAGGGTCTGCACTATTTACAAGTTGATTGTGCAACCAGTGCACTCCACAGCAGTGATTGAACAGCGAAATACGTGTACACAGTGAAGATATATGTAATTATACAACAGGGCATGGGTAAAGAAGGAGAAATGTATTTTAAAATTCAGCAAGCAAAGGGTTAATGTAGAATGAAAGCAATGCAGAAAGCTCCTAGGGTAGCTTTCTGCACTCTTTTCAATCTGCAGTAAGCTACTACATGTGTCTTGAAAAACCTATACATGTATTTCTTTATTTAATGGTTATTGTCAGCTCCTCCAAATATGGGGGCATTCTATTGCAAGATGCAACTGACATTGATTTCATGTTTATCCTTTCAGATGTAGGTTATTCGTTCAACAATCTACCAGGCCATGTTCTAGATGTGCTGAATGCGTACTTTACTGTGTATTTTCCCCGGGCAATATCTGTGGCCCGGCAGTTGATTGCCTTGAGGTACCGGGAGCGGTTTATCTACACCACCCACCCATGGCTAGTGAGCCTGTACCTCGACTGTCCACCAGATCTCTGGCTTTCCAATAGGAAATTGCAGGTAAGGCATACACATTCAGTGTAAACATATTCTATTGTTTACTTTAATCCTTTACCTGATAGAGATGACCTTTGATACCTTTGCAAACAGAGTAATATAGATCTGATTCAACAGTTTCTGTTGTGGCTAAACATTTCTGTGTTCATATGCCATTATGTATATAAAAGCATCTAATTAATATTCTTGATGTCAGTATTTATGTTTGTAAGGTGAATGGTTAACCCGTTACTCTGTAAATACGCCTTTGTAAACAGAGTAGACCCAGATCAGATGGCTCCTGTAGGAGCCGTGTGATCAGGGCCTGCTTGCTTATAGTATGATATTGATCTGATTCTACAGTTTCTGCCATGGCCAAAACTTCTTATATCCGTGTACTATTAAAACAATGAATCTAATTGATATTCATGATGACATAATTTCTTACATGAATATTCATGGAGTAAAAGGTTATGTCAGACCATGCAACATACCAATGACTGCGCTATACAAAAAATGGGTAGAACTGGTACATTGTAGAAAGTACTGTAAAAATGACCACTCTAAAGAAATCTGATTTGGGATTTGTTACCAGTTGGTAGGTTCACCCTTCCCTCATATAAACATTTTTTCACACCTTTGCAAACAGATCAGTGGCTCCTATAGGAGCCATCCAATTAGTGGCTGCTCTGTTTGCTTATGAAATTATACTTATGGCATCATGAATATTAGGGCATCATGAATATTGATTCCCAGCATCTCATCAGGATTAAAACTGTCTGTCATTCAGATTGTATGGTCATAGAAAAGATATTGTAGCTTATCTGATTAACCCTGTACGTCATATATACTCCTTTCTATGCATTTGCAAACAGAGTAGACCTAGATCAGATGGCTCCTTTGTTTGCTCATGATATAGATATCATGATTCTACAGTTTCTGCCATGGCCAAATATTCCTGTGCCATAACAAAAATTAATCTTAATGAATATTCATGATTCCCATATTTCTTACATGAATATTCATGGAGTAAAGGGTTAAATACAAACCATGCCAAAGTTATTATAGATGTGTTGAAAATTTACCCAAAATACTATAAAGGTTGGACTTAGGGATTTTTTAGCTCATCTGTTTTTTCAAAGAAAAAATTATTAGCTGATTTTGTTATTCCAGTGTTGGCATTGTCATCGGTGGTGTTGTCGTTATCGTCCAGGAACTTTAACATTGGCTATTACTTCTTTACTATTCATGCAAATCTTGTGAAACGTCACACACTTGTTCACTGTCACAATGGCTACAATCGAACAGATGAGCTTGAGCACTTGCATATGTTCTTATTTATTTATTATACCCCCCAAACATTGTTTGTGGGGGGGGGGGGTATATAGGAGTCACCTTGGTGATCGGTCTGTTGGTCGGTCGCTTGACACATTTGTTTCCGCGCGGTCTCTCGGTAGCCGCTGACTTGAATTCAATGAAACTTGACATGATGCTTTATCATAAAGAGGACATGTGCATTCAATTATAATTTTCCAGCTGATTGATTTTCCTTTTGTATTGGTCCGTCTGTTGACTTTTATTCCGCACGGTCTCTAAGTAATCGCAGACTGGAATCCAGTGAAGCTTGACATGATGCTTTATCATAAAGAGTACATGTGCATCCAATTATAGTTTTCTAGTTTATCTCTTTCCTTACAGAGTTATGCCCCTTCGAATTGTACAAAGCTTTTTCATGTGACAGTCACTTTGTGGGGGTATTAATCACCTTCAGTGATAGTTCTAGTTTTATTTTGTTAGTGTCCAGATGCTAAGAATAGAACGGTGTTTGTGGATGCAATCAAACAGGGTATTATCACATGGCATGCTGGGCCTATGAATATGGAGTTTGAGATGCTGGATGAATCTATGATGGAGTTTGCCATTCAGCTCAGCATTGACTTGGACAAGCGGTTCAACAAGGTCCGCAAATACAGAACTGTCAGTCAGAGAGATGTACCAGGTAGACATTGCATGATTTGATTACATAGTTACAGAACTGTCAGTCAGAGAGACATAGCAGGTAGACATTGCATGATTTGATTACAATTTAGAATTTTGGCTTGACTACATAGAAGGCTGCACAGCTGTGTTACAGATATTTTTGCAGTCAATTGCAGGTTTAAAATATTTCCATAATACCATGATATAGCAGTAGTGTAGTTGAAAGAGCCGTCCGGTAGGCTGCAATTTTATGTGATATACATTGTAGTACAGAAAACATTTCTAATAGCTTCTTGACCATTGGTAATTTTGTCAGTAAACAGTTTTCTACAGCACAAAAGATACATAAAGGTTTGGACCAGAGCTTTCTTTTCTAGAATTGAAAATTGTTTGAAAGAATTTGGCCTTTTATGATGATCCCAAACATGGTACTGACTTGTATTTCATGAACTTTACTCTTATTTTTAAAGTTTCAGAGGTGGCTAGGTAGATGTAATTAACCACAAGCAGTCATCGGTTTTACAATTTATTGATTAATTCTACCGGTTTTGGCCTTTTTCAGGCCTTCATCAGTAATAATAATTTAAAGTTTGTGTGATATAAAGAATAAATTCACTTAAAACAATGACTGTAACATGTTTGTCTCAGTATTTCAAATTATTTGTAATTTTACTCTTTAATAAACAGGAAGTGTAAAAGATTTGTAGTCATACTATCTTGTTATAGCAGCGAGTGAGTAGCCAACTTTATCCGTAGGAATGAGAATTTCGTTGGAATGGATTTCGTTATTTCGAATCCAGACTGTATGTATGAAAGTATAGTCAGAGTCTCTAACAATTTTTATCTTAATAATCTCTACTAGCAGAGACGTAGTGCTAGGACTGGTCAAGCCTATGTCAGGATAATTTGACTTGAGGTGGGTCATCAGACACACATTTGAAACATGTGCGTATGTTACCATAAAGTGCTGAATGTTAAAGAACCAGGGATCCTAAAGAGGATTCTTCTGAATCTGAATTCTTCCTCCTACTCCCCTCCCCTTCCCCCACCCCATCTGTTCTAACAGAATTAATGTTCTATATTTAAGGGACCACTCAGGCTATTCTGCCTATACTGGAGAAGATGGGAATTCAGGGTCTGTCTATTGGTGTTAATGCAGCCACAGCACCTGCTGAGGTACCACCAGTGTTCACCTGGAAGTTCCAGAACACCTCCATGATCACTCTGTATCACCCAGGTAACCATAACAGTTTACTGTTATACACCGCTTTACCTGATAGAGACCCCCATTCACATCTTTGCTAACAGAGTAGACCAAGATCTTCTGTAGGAGCAATCTGATCAGGGTCTGCTCTGTTTGCTTATGAGATAATATAGATATAATTCTACTGATTCTGCCAGGATGAAAAAATCCTGTGTTCATGGTGATAAAATCAACACAAATCGGTTAAATGATATCCATAACATTATTAGTTCTTGCATAAATATTCATGGAATAAAGGATTAAAGAATACTTTGCTGATTTGTAGGCGGCTACCCTAATGGGTATGGGCCCTCCCCCTTTATTCCTGGAGGCCTGTCAAGAAAGGACTGTGCCATAGTAGATGGACTGGATCATGCCTTGTGCTTTGCATTCCGAAGTGACAATCAAGGACCTCCCCAAGACTACAAGGTAAAGAGAAAAGTGTCAAAGTTTTCCTACACTTTAACTCTTCTCATGCAGGCTGGCGTTTGCAGACAGCTTGGATCAAGATGAGACATTGATCGGGACTGACATTTGCATAATCTAGTGAGATTGTTTTTGTTTGATTTCATCTTATAGTTTTATTTACGTTTTGTTTGATTTCATCTTATAGTTTTATTTACATTATTTATTAGGCTCAAATGACCATCAGTGTTGATGGGCCGTAAAACATCATTCATTCATACTAGATGAGACATTGAGTAATTTGGCATCTCATCAGGATCGAAGCTGTTTGACGCTTAATAGTTTCTCAAAAGTTTGAACGAATCGGATTTTTTTCTGCATGAGAAGGGTTAACCCGGGTTCCCTGTTTAACATTTATTCAAGATTTTATCACCTCATTAATATTCATGGACAGAGTCAATAAAGTTGAAAATGGAAAAGGGATTTTTTTAACCATGGTGGACAGTGTAAAATCAGATCTATAAAATTCCATAAGCAAGCAGAGCAGACCCTGATCCTATAGGAGCCGTCTTATCAGGGTCTGCTCTGTTTGCTAATGCGTGAAAATGCGTTTAAATGAAGGAAAGGGTTAAGACATTATTTTTGAGAAAGGTTTGCTATTTTCACACTAGCGGATTTTTTTAGATTGCCTATGCAGACAGTTTGGATCCAGATCCAGATAAGACACAGGAAAAGCTTTTCATCAGGATCAAAACTGCTGGACACTGTAGTTCTAAAGAAAGAAATGAAGCAAAAAACAATGTTTAGCAGTGCTCCAGATAATTTTTGGCTACCATCAGTACGGTACTGATCCATATTGATTTTCATCAGTACAGGGTATTTCCGGCCAGTACATGTAACCAGTATTCCGGGCCCGGTTACTGAATAGAAATAACCAATAGTGCATAACCCTTTCATCCATAAATAAACATTTCATCACCTATACAAACAGTGTAGACTCAGATGAGGCAGATCCTGGAGCAGCCATATCAGGATCTACTCTGTTTATGACATACTACATGTATGGCATTTCTCTTGTACCAAATGTAAGACAAATACATACATTGTATATGTGCCAATACTTATAAACTTCATTATAAACATATAAACTACATTAAGAATTCATAGTTGGTGGAGCTCCAAATGGATATTCTTGGAGGTAAGGGTGAAACTAACTGCATAGAGAAGACTATTTTAAGTTCCAAGTCTTATTCATGAAATAAAGGTCGAAAACCAGCTATGCTTGACTACGTTTTAGAAGTGTATTGGGTAGACGATTCTAATAGGTGGTTATACAAAACGTTTTTGGTCAGAAATAAGAAAGTTGACACAATACAAGGTTATCCAGGCTTCTTTAGAACAAATGAACCATGAAGGAATATTCCAAAATATCTACTTTATTATACAACTCTGTTTATTCCCATCTCACGCATTTAGTTATTTACTATCATGTGTGTTGAAATGTAATAAAACTGTTGATGGGACAGTCTGGTCTGAAAGCCATGCCATTTTCCGCAAACATTTTTTTTAATATTGATGTTTGGTACGAAGTGCCTCAAGGCGTCAAAGCACATGTTAGTACATAACCCACCTGTATGCCTCGACGCTTTTTCCCCCAACGTATTTTGTTATGCCATAAAATATGCCTGATATAATGAAGTTACTTATGGAAATGGGGTCTGTTTTTTGCCAATAGTCCAAGCGAGAGAAAAGCACATTATTTCGTTGACATGTTTGCGCGGTTCTGGTTTCCGCTTCCACTACCTTGTCTCGCCATCGTAGCAATTAGGGGAGATCGCTGTTGGAAGTTGATATCGTGTATGATGAAACGCTTGATTTGTTCACATTTAATAAGTGCCTAAGCAACATTGACCTGCGAGTCTTTTTTCCTTGCTTTTATAAAAGGCGTCTAGAGCAACTAGCGAGATTTTAGATGTTAATTTTACAATTTGTAGATCTTGAATACGGATCATTTTGGTATTGGATCCGTACGGGCAAAAAATGATACGTAACAAGTACTTATGGATTTGAATTTCTATCCGTACCGGCAAAATATTTATCCGTACAATACGGATGTACGGATACTATCTGGAGCACTGGTGTAGTATTACAGCAGATAACAGTTTTTGCAGTGATGAACTTTAACCCTTTACTCCATGAATATTCAAAATGGCATCATGAATGTTAATTAGATTAATTTGTTTTAATGGCACAAAGACACAAAAATGTTTGGCCATGGCAGAAACTATAGAATTATGTAATCTATATTATATGCACACAACATAGACCAGGGTTTGCAAATGCGTAGAAAGGCATATTTATGGAGAACAGGGTTAATGAAATTTGGCAAACTTTCTGATCATTTACTGTATGCACTCTACCAGAATCTACTTGGGATCTTGTTTTATATTTTTGTTTCCAATATGCTAGACTCTTGATATTTATTTCTCTTTGTTAGGAAGTGCTTAATGCATTTGAAATTGCTAGATCTCAGTTCAAAAAAGCCTTCATCGAAGCATCCACTTTTGAGACGTTCACAGAGCTTCTGACAACAGTAAAGGATAAACTGCCAGTGGTTACTGGGGAGATTGGGGATGTGTGGATACAAGGCGGGGGCTCCGATCCTAGGAAGACAGCCCAGCTTCGAGCTCTCTACCGAGCTCGTGCAAAATGCCTATCAGATGGTAATATTGGCCTTACAATGCTCAGTAAAGCCTGTCCTAAACATTTCCTTGTTTTATGTTTATTTCAAATTTCAATACCTACTAAATACTTATAGGCAAAATAGTTATAATGAAATATGGAAGGTGGTACAGTGTAGCCATTTTAGAAATTAAAGAAACAGTTCTATCAAATTCCTTTGGCAAACTGAGCAGACCCTGATCAGACGGCTCCTATAGGAGTTGTCTGATCTTGGTCTACTCTGTTTGCAAATGCGTGAAAGAACGTTTATATGAGGGAAAGGGTTAAGTGACAATTGGAAAGAAAGTGATAGCTTAATGCAGGATGAAAGTAATGTAGAAAGCTCCCACCTAAGATGTGCATTACTTTTGCCCTACATTAGGCAATCACCTGCTGGTTAATTCCTTACTCCATAGATACGCCTTTTAACACCTTAGCCCCTCACCACTGTAGGTTTGAATCCCGGTCTGGGCATTTGGATTTCTCATGTGAGGAAGCCTTCCAGCTGGCTTTGCGGTAGGTCTGTGGTTCTACCTGGACGTTCTTTTGTGCATGAAACAGTGTAATTTGTTCCTTGCACTGATGACCCCATTGGTTTCTTCCACCTGAAATTAGCTGGATGTCGTGATATGACTGAAATACTGTTAAAACAACGTAAAACCCGATAAAAACCAAAACCAAACATTTAACACCATTGCCAATAGGGTATTCCCAGATCAGAAGACTCATATAAGGGTTGCTTGGTCAGGATCAGCTCTGTTTACTAATGAATAAATCACTCACTCACACTCACTATCCGGTTTATTTGTTGATCAGGCCATCAATTAATCCTCTGCTGAGGGTGGGGCCTGACTGTCTAGTCTCGATCTAAGTCTTCCTCTCCATTCTCGTCTCTGTTGAGGGTTCAAATATAGATCCGATAGTACAGTTTCTGCAGTTTTTGGGCTTACATACCTTTGTAAACTAGCAGCTCATTAATATTTCTTACATGAACATTCATGGACCAAAGGGTTAAACAGTAATTGTTCATTTAACTTTTAGCCTGCTGTGGCCAGATGAGTGAATACCTATGCAAACAGTTTGGATCCAGATGAGACATAGAGTAACTCAGGGTCTCATCAAGATCCAAACTGTTTGACACCTGATTGCATTTTTGTAGACAAATTGATTATAGCTTGGAATTTGAAAATGTATCAGGTGAAAAATTCTGTAAAAATAATTTGCACAGCAGGCTAAAGGTTAAAAGGCTTTTTTTCTGTAATTCACTAGCCAATTCTATCACGAGAAAAGATGCCTTCAGGATTTTGAAAACGTTTTACACAAAGACAAACTACAAGCTATGTCTATCGTCAGGCCCTGAGCAATGACGCTTATTTGGACCCTCTAAACTGTTTGTGTACTGTTTGCAAATGCCAGTACACTAAGTCTTGTTTCCAACATTCAAAGGGTTAACTGATATTTATTTTCTCATTTGATTAACCCTTTCCCTGTTCTGTATTTAGACCAAATTTCAATATCTACTGCATATTCATTAACAAAATAGTTATAAAGAAATATATAAAGTGGAACATTGTAGACAATTTAAAAAGCAAAGAGACAGATCCATCAAATTCTATATAACAAACAGAGTAGACCCTGATCAGACAGCTCCTATAGGAGCTGTCTGATCTGGGTCTACTCTGTTTGCAAATGCTTGAAAACACGTTTATATGAGGGAAAGGGTTAACAATGTAGGACTTATCACGTTGGAGATTCAGTAACCCTTTACTCCATAAATACACACTTCTTTACCTTTACAAAGTTTAACAGAGTAGACCCAAATCTGACTCCTCCTATAGGAACTGTCTGATCAGGATCTGCTGTGTTTATTTATAAAATAATATAAATATGATTCTACAGTTTCTGCTATGGCCAAAATTTCCTGTTTGTGTGCCATTGTGAAAAAATAATCAGATTCTAATCAATATTCATGATGTCATTATTTCTTGAATGAATATTCATGGAATAAAAGATTAACTGGCTTGGTCTAACTTGTTGAAAAGCTGAAGCTACCTTTAGTTTTTTAATTTCTTCACCTTTAACCCTTTTGTTCATATAAACGCCTTTTCATGCATTTGCAAACAGAGTAGACCCAGATTAGACAGATCCTGTTGGAGATGTCTGATCAGGGTCTGCTCCATTTGCTGATGGAATTTGATAAATGTGTTTCTTTAATAAATCTGTTTCTTTATTTTCTAAAATCGCTACAACGATCCACCTTACACATTTAACTACAATGTATAACTATTTTGACTATGAATATTCAGTAGGTATTTAGATTTTGAATAAATATAGAACAGGGAAAGGCTTAACCCTTTACTCCATGTATATTTATGTATGATATAATGAGATCAGAAATATCAATGAGATGAATTATTATAATAGCATCTGAAAGAAGAAACGTTTAAAACTGTAGAATCAGATATAACCCTTTCCTCCATAAATATGCCTTTCTGCGCCTCTGTAATAGTCACTTCTTGAAACCATTGTGGTAAATAGAGCATTTGCTCCTATTGGGCAAATGCTCTATTTATCACAATGGTTTCAATACTACACAATTCTAACATGTTTCTTTTCTCTAGTAAATGCTCCTTTTCGGTAGATTCATTCAAAGAGGTTGGGTCTAAAAATAGACTATGGAGGAAAGGGTTAATTCAGTAAGCAGACAGAGATACCCTGATCAGACAGCTCCTACTAGGAAGAGGATGTTGATCCCCATGCATGGCATGGGTGTTTGGAATAAGCTGAAATTTAGAGCCAAGGAAAAAATGACATCATGAATATCAATCAGATTTTGTAATGACATTATGAAGAGGAAATATTTACTATTGAAGAAAATATAAAATTGGATCTGTAGTATGCCAAAAGTAGACAGATCATACAATGCTCAGACACCTTCTACGAGAGCCATCTGATTGGGTCTGCTCTGTTTGCAGAGGCATTAATAAGTGTATCTATGAAGTAAGGTGTTCAAACTCAAATCACCCTTACACATTATTTCTTATAGAATTTAATTCCTGTCTCTGTATGATAGAGATGTTTGATTGTGTTTTTTAGGGAAGTGCACAGTTAATGATGCTCAGGTTTACAATGCCAGCAGATTCATGCTGAAGCTGTCTGAGCACACTTGGGGATCTGCAGGGAACTCTGTTGACAACATACACTGGCCAAATGACCAGTTCTACAAGATGGTCAACATACCAGGTTTGTCTCCCGATTATTCCCAACAACATACATGTGCTGTGCTAATGCAGAGCTGTAGATTAGAAGAATCTAAGCACAATCTTGCTGGTACTCATTAAAAAGCTTGGATGAGTTCGATTTTCAGAGGAATCTGTCATAGGTAACCTTTTTTATGCCCCCCCCCCCCCCTTGGATCTGATCTGGGGGACATATTGTTTTTGCCCTGTCTGTTTGTGAGCAACTTTAACATTGGTCATAACTTTTGAACCAGTAGAGATAGAGACTTGATATTTGGCATGCATGTGTGTCTCGTGAAGCAGCACATTTTTTAGGTCATGTTAAGGTCAATGTCATCCTTCAGGGTCAAAGGTCAAAAATTGGCTGGGGGCATAGTGCTTCACAAACACATTTTGTTTTCTATGACTGTGGTGGAATGGGGTATGCGAGCTTGCTCAATGCTCACTACAGTTCTTCTATTCATTATGTGGTCACTTAAGATAGATTCCACTGTACTCCTCTTAACCCTTTACTCCATACATATCTAATTAATATTCATGATGTTATTAAATATTCATGGAGTACAGGGTTTAAATAGAGCTCTGCCTATGTTTCTTTTTCTACATGTGTTGCACAGTTGTTCTACAGTCAGGTCATTGTGTGCATTTATAATCATTTGAAATGTGTGCGAAACTAAATACTGATAGCCAACATTTTGAAATTGATGGTGTTATACATGTGTTACCATTTCCCTCATGACTATTTATGAAGGAAATAATGACTTCCTAGATATTTATTAGATGAATTCTTATAAAGATATATGTTTTGGCCGTGGCAGAAACTATAGAATCAGATATATATATAATTCCATGAGAAAATGGGGTAGACCCTAATCAGACAGCTCCTATGGAAGCTGTCTGATCTGGGTCTACTCTGTTTGCAAAGGCTTTGAAAAGCATTTATAGATAGGAAAGTGTCAATAAGTTATTGGCATTTGCAAAATTGTCATCTTCTTCAATTCTGAAACTTTTTTTTTCTTTGTGAGGGATTTTAGAGAGGGTTAATTGTACAATATCTTTGAAGAAGGCAAGAAAAGTAATCTAATTTGAGAATAGAAACTTATAGAAAATCTTTCAAATGTCAGTTTGCTGAAGGTGAACACTCCAGCATTTTGTTACAGATGGAATGTATGAAAATGCCACTTACTTTTGGGATGAGCAGCGTAACTTTACTGGTCTAGCTTTGGAGGCTTTAGGAGATCACCCACTGGCCAAATATATACAATCCCAACTGATGGAGATAGACTTCAAGGAGCCTGACATGAAGGGTACTGTTACTTATTTGCTTTTTGTTTCCCCTAACCTATCTTTCAACCCAGAATTGTAGAGGAATACTGATGTAACTAGATCTCTTATTTCTATGCCAAATCATATCTTGTTAGTACTCTTAGAAGTGCCTCTAATAAATACCAAAAAAATAGGGTTTAGTTATCTAGAAAATATAGATATAGATTTAACAAGATAGTTCTTAGTTGAAAAATCTAGAAATAGATTTAACAAGATAGTGTTTAGTTGACAAATCTTCAAATAGATTATTTAGAAATAGATTTAACAAGATAATGCTTAGCTGACAAATCTAGAAATAGATTTAAAAAGATAGTGCTTAGTTGACAAATCTAGAAATAGATTTAACAAGAAAGTGCTTAGTTGACAAATCTAGAAATAGCTTTAACAAGATTGGACTTAGTTCTTTATGTACTCATGCAGGTTTTAAAGAAGTGCCTAAGGAGTCTCTGTGTGGCTGTGGTGGGTTTCAGTTAAAGTTTGACCAGCAAGGAGCTCTTATACAGCTCACAGATCCCAGTGGCAAGGTGGGTATACACTTTGTAATCTGTAGAACTTCCCCATAGTGTACCTCTTAACCGTTTACCTCATGCATATTCATGTAAACTATAATGACATCAGGAATGTCAATGTTAGAATAGCACATGAACAGATGTTTTTGTTTTATTATGACAGAAACTGTAGAATCAGATCTATACTACATGTATGTCATAAAACACAGAGCAGACCCTGATCAGACAGCTCCAGCAGGAACTGTCTGATCTGGTTCTACTATGTTTGCTAAGGCATTAAAATAATTATGTATGAAGTTAAATGTTGATATAAAATAAAAGTAGGTGTATTTAAAAGTAGATGACTGCTTAATGCAGCATGAAAGTAATGCAGAATGCTTACTGTATAAGTTTGCCCTGGACTAATATACAATTTGTCTGATGCAGAATGCTTACTATATAAGTTTGCCCTGGACTAATATACAATTTGTCTGATGCAGAATGCTTACTGTATAAGTTTGCCCTGGACTAATATACAATTTGTCTGATGCAGAATGCTTACTGTATAAGTTTGCCCTGGACTAATATACAATTTGTCTGATGCAGAATGCTTACTGTATAAGTTTGCCCTGGACTAATATACAATTTGTCTGATGCAGAATGCTTACTGTATAAGTTTGCACTGGACTAATATACAATTTGTCTGAACCCATCTCCTCATATTGATGCCTCTATAAAAGTCACATTTTAGCTTGTCTGTTTTTCGAAGAAAAAAATATGAGCTATTGTTGTCCACTTTGTCATCGTTGTCGTCCGGAAAATTTAACATTGGCTATTACTTCTTTTCTATTCAGGCAAATCATATAAAACTTCACATTCTTTTTCATTGTCACAAGGGCTACATTCTGACCAAAGGCTAGAACTCTGTATGTTTTTTTTTTCAAAAGTATGCACCTTTCTTGAATTAATAGGAAATAAAGGGCTACCATCACACAGATGAACATTGGCAAGGGGTGCTCTTGTTAAAACCATTGTGATAAACAGAGCATTTGCTCCATAGGAGCAAATGCTCTATTTATCAAAGTGGTATCATAACTACCTAATTCTAAAATTTTCCTTTTTTGTAGTAAATGCTCCTTTTCAGTAGATTTACTCTGACAGAGGCTAAGTCTAGAAATAGCTTATGAGGGAATGGATTGAAAACCCCAGAATAAGAATCGCTAAAGCCATCATAGACTTTGAATAACACTTTGAATTAAAAAAACAAGTGTACTAGCATTTGTAAACAGTGTAGAACCAAATCAGATCAAAGTGTTCAGTGTTTGTCATTCCGAATTCTCAAAAGAAATTACTTTTAGTTTATAGTAAATCACTGATGGGCCTACTCCATTTACAAAAGCTCCTAAAGAGCTTTCTGAATAACTTTTGTCCTGCAATAAGTTACAATCTAGTTTAACCCTTTTCTCCATGAATATTCATGTAAGGGATGACATCATGGACATTATTTAGACAAATCTTTATACATGTAATGCCATACAATTACAGGAAAACTCCTCATACACCAGTGGGAGTACATGTATTTACTTCAAACATTCACAGATGAACGTCATTTATGTCAAGATATACATAAAGAATTGAAATTTTTCTTCAGCCATTCTTACCAGAGTTATGGGACTTTGGACTTATCTTCACTATTGAATATATTGTGATTTAGAGACGTTCCTGCCAAGGGGACATCTGTGTCAAAAAGTGTTTACATTATGAAAATTCAGCTAATGAATATTTATGATGTTATTATTTCATACATTAACATTGAAAAGGGAAAGGGTTATAAGTAGATACTGTAGAAGGCTCTATTTTCTCATATATTTGTTGTTCAAAATATTTTTTCATTGTATCTTGCACCTACAGAACTGGGCATCAGCAGACAATCCAATGGGGAAGTTTATATATCAGTCATATAGTGCAGCAGACTTTGACAAGTTTTTCAATGCTACAACACCATACAGCAAAAACTTCTTCCTTGGCATAGGCAAACCAAACATGTCGAAGAATGCTCAGCCTGAAAGCAAGATATGGCCAACAAAACTAGACACAGTGTATCTAAGCACAGGTAAATGAGCCGAATAAAGGAAACATATGGGGAAATTAGGTATTGGAAATAGTACAGAATCGAATAAGCATCTTCATTGACAATGTAACATCTGAACAGGGTTTACACTGTATGATGAAAGTTATTTTGCATGTTAACTGGATCTAAACTGTATGCAAAGGTTATCACACAGACCTTATTCTTTTTAACCCATTCCCTCATAGGCTATTTTTAGGCCCAACATCTTTGAATAAACCTACTGAAAATGAGTATTTACTAGAAAAAGGGGAAGTTTAGAATTGTGTAGTTTTGAAACCCTTGTGATAAATAGAGGATTTGATCCTTATGGAGCAAATGATCTTTTTATCATAATGGTTTCAAAAAGTGAATTTTATAGTGGCATCAAAAGGCATCAATATGAGGGAATGGGTTATGGGTTTTACTGAAGCACCAACATATGAAACATTTGTTTATTAGTTAAATTTAGGTATTAAAGATGTAATGTCATTGTTTGGTTAGCAATTCACTATTTGTTTGCTCTGGCTTGTTTTTCTCACAAAATGAATATCTTTATTCAAATTTATTACTTTCATTTGTTGTTTTGCTTGGATTAGTTAACCTATTCCCTTATAATGACGACTTTTGATGACTCTAAAAGTCACATACATGTAGTTTGAAACCATTGTGATAAATAGAGCATTTGCTCCTGCAGAAGCAAATGCTCTATTTATCACAATGGTTTCAAACTACAAAATTCTAAAAAAAATATTCCTTTTCTCAAGTTAATGCTCCTTTTCGGTAGAGTTATTCAAAGAGGTTGTATCTAAAAATAGCCTATGAGGTAATGGGTTAACCATCTATGGCTAATTGCAACCTGACTGTCATTTGCACACATCTTTGATCCACATGACTTGTCAAGTAAGTTGACCCTCTCATCAGGATCCAAGGTGTTTGCATCTCAGTCTATATTTTCTCAAAAGCATGAATCAATCAGAAGAAGGTAAACATGGAATAGATTGGAGATGTCATGTTACATGGCATCTCATCAACTTATAAACTTTTGATGGGATTTTTTACTGTGACAAAAACTGTGGAATCAGATCTATGTCATGTTACAAGCAAACAGAGCAGACCCTGATCAGATGGTTCCTATAGAAGCCATCTGATCTTGGTCCACTTTGTTTGCAAAGATGTGAAAAAGCGTTAATATGAGTGAAAGTGTTAATCATGAATTTGCATGGACTGAGTTAATCTATTGTTGTTATTTGTTTTGTTTTTTTCAGAGACTTCTAGTGTGATTGTCCACATGACAATGTTAGACAATCAGAGTATATCATACTATGGTGCACCAGCGCAGGTTATTGTACAGTTTGACTGTGCCCAGTCAGCTGCCAAATCAGGTAACAGTAGGAAAACACTGAACACTTAATAAAAAAATTAATGGGCAGATGGGATGGGCATATTATAAAAAAAAATCCTTTTGGTATAATCCTTTTGTTTTACTGATATTTTTTTGTGCTTTAACCCGTTCCAGGTTGAATATTCATGTAAAAAATAATAGCATTATGAATTGAATCTTTATAAAAAGAAGTTTATTGTAAGAAAACCAGTTGAATAAACACCGAAGAAGACCCAACTTTCATACATTTGATATGTTATTCGGCAATGTACATTGTATTAGTATTTATTCGGCTCACGTTTTAGTTTTGTTAACTGTTCGACCAAGGGCGATAATATTTTGTTGTAGAACAAAAATTATAAGTGTTGTTGAAAACTGTTTATTTTGTATCACAGGGTTTTTTTTTTCGATATAAGTTCAAATTGACAATCTTCATAATAATGATTAAACGTAACAAATATTAAGTTTTATGACATTATTGAAAATGTGTGTTCATTGTAGGGACTTCCTCTTTAAAGGTCTGTTTTGAATGTAACATCATTGATGTGTCAATTTGCATTAACTCATTTCCTCCTACTGATGCCTTATTGTGCCTATGTAAAAGTTACTTTTGTAACCAATGATTTCAAAACTACACAATTCTAAAGTTTTCCTTTTCTCTAGTAAATGCTCCTTTTCGGTAGATCTATTCAGAGATTGGATCTAAAAATAGTCTAGGAGAGAATGAGTTAATATCAGTAATGAATCAATTTGCTGAATATCTGCACAGGTGTGTAGGATTACTTTCATGACACGGTATATATATGCATGTTACTGTTATGAATTTTGTTTTCTCATTTAAAAGGTATAGGTGTCACAGTTCAGTGGGTGAACAAGGTACCAACACGCCTCCCAGAGAGTCTCAATTTTCTGTTTATGCCAGATCAGAAACCTGGCTACAGCTGGCTAATGAACAAGATAGAGGAGCTGATAGATCCACTGACTGTAGTGACCAATGGGAGCCAGAGACTACATGGTCAGTTATAAATGAGCACAAGACTTACACTTAACCTTTGTACAGCTAATCGTATTGGTATTTTTGATTACTAATCTACATGACTAACATTCTTGTTTTTGCTTGTTGCATTAACTAGACCAAAATTATTAAATTTAAAAAAAAAATGTACATATATATAGAGCTCCAGTTATAATGCGTAAATTAAATATTTAAGTATAAAACAAGGTATACCAGTTGCCTACATATTGATTTGTCAATAATTGTTTTCTTTTTCATTGATTAGAGGTCCAGATTAGATGCGTAAATTCAAATATTTTCAAGAATAACTTCTTTATTTTTCAACCAAACCCTATGCTGTAACCACTCTTAAGAATCGTCTCGAAGAGACAATTCTAAAGAGTGGTCATAACATAGGGTTTGGTGGAGAAATGATGATTTTAGTATTTGAGTATGCACCTTTATCTGTAGCTCTGTATTTTCTGTTAAAACTGTTCATTTTTTAATTCAGCCATAAACAGAGGAGTTTACTATATGGACAAGTCTTTCCATGGGTTGGAGATTACCTCCCTTGATTCAGCTTTAGTTAACTTTCTTACTGAAGACGACTTTGTTTCTGCCATACCTCTTCCCCTTACAAAGATCTCGTCAGTGACAGGGGTAGCTTTCAACATGTACAACAATGTGTGGGAGACAAATTACATCTTCTGGTACCCCTACAGACAGATGGACAAGAACCAAAAATTCAGATTTTCTCTGAATTTTAGAACACATTGATATTTTATATGACATTGATATCAAGCATGATCTGATATTGGAAGGAGGTTACAACAAATCATTCCTATATACAGTAAAATCCGATAGTTCGAACACATATATGTATCATAATCAATCTTTAAGACAGGCAGCTGCTTAATGCAGAGTGAAAGTTATGCAGAAAGCTCCTCTAGGAGCTTTCTGCATGACTTGCACCTAGCATTAATCAGCCACCTGCCTAAAAAGGCATAAATTCTTCACACTTAAATTGTCGAAGTATCGAGTTTTTACTGTTAATATATTGATATTTACTGCAATGTTAAGTTTTGATCTGATGTGTCAGCTTGTCTGTTAACTTTTTGAATGCTAAGTACACAATGTTTATCTGCTAAAAGGTGTGACCTGATATAATTCTCAGAGTAAACATTACTTTCATTTCTTGTTAGAAAAACAGCCTGAGTGTCAAACAGTTTTGACCCGGGTAATTTGCCAAATTGCTCAATACCTGATCTAGATCCAAACTGTTTGCATAGGTTATCACAAGTCGTGGATAACATGCAAAGAACTAGATTTTGATCTGATGTTTCAGTGTGTCTGTTATATGTTGATCTGATGTTTTCAAGAAAGGTATTGTCACAACATTGTTGTTTTAAACCTTTACTTCATGAATATTCATGAATTATGGCACTATGAATATTAATTAGAATAATTGTTAAAATAGCACTTGGACACAGGAATTTTCAACCCTTGTAACAACATTATATGGGGTGATATTGTGATGGCCTTTGGATGGCCTTAGTAGCCAGTATGACACTTAGTGTTTTTCAATAGTAACACAAGGATAAGCAAAACAAGACAATTTTAGGAAAACAATTATTTTTATCCTTGAAACTGTTCATTGTGTTGGTAATTTCATTGTATATGAGTTTATTTAAACTCGAAACTGTTAGTAATGGAAAAAAACTTTAAAGTAATTCATATGAATTATTATGAATCTCAGATGATTAGTCACGTCTTTCACATAGTTTTACATAGAGTTAGACTTGTATACATTTGATTATTTACTCTTAGCTCATAGTAATCTTAACAGAAAAATTGGTCTGATTTATTTATCAGTATATTCTTTTCTTTTCAAATCAACATCAGAATAGCTTATGTGTTTGATTTTACAACACCAGCTTAACCTTTTCAACCCGTGATGCACATCCACTGTCATTTGCAAACACTGTAGACCCAGATCAGAGGGCTCCTAGAGGAGCTCCTAGAGCAGCTAACCCTTACTCTCCTAGAGGAACTAACCCTAACTCTCCTAGAGGAGCCCTCTAATCAGGGTCTGCACTGTTGGTCATTCAAAATCCTCTAGCAAGTTTAAGTATTTTATACTGTGTGGACTCAATAGTTAAACACTGATGGGCTATTCCACTCTGATAATTCAGGGTTGTAAGGGTAAAGGCATTGTAATTTCAATCAATCCAAATTGCGTGCAACATTTGTGACAAATAACAGCACAGATTACTGACAGTGAAAGATATTTATTAATGCACATGATAAATGTTTACCTGGTAGTGTAGCCTAATGACACCTTTGCAAACAGAGTAGACCCAGATCAGATGTCTTCTATAGAAGTCATCTAATATGGGTCTCTTCAGCATGCTTATTGAATACTATAGATGTAGATCTGAGTGTGTGGGGGGGGGGGGGGGGCGTATTGTTTTTACCCTGCCTGCATGTTGGTTTGTATGTTTGTTTGTTTGTGACCAACTTTGATGTTGGCAATAATTTTGTAGCCATTGCACATACATACTTCAAACTTGGCATGCATGTTCAGCTTATTGAGGCGAACATTTTTAAGGTGACTGATCTTCAAGGTCAAAGGTCAAATTGGGGGCATGTTTTTTCACAAGCACATCTTGTTTATTCACTTTCAGTCTTTTCTTTTCATATAATTATGAGATCTGGGGGGAATATTGTGTTTTCCCTGTCTGTTTGTTTGTCTATTTGTTTGTTTGTCACCAACTTTAACATTGGTCATAACTTTTGAGCCAGTAGAGATAGAGACTTGATATTTGGCATGCATGTGTATCTTGTGAAGCTTCCCATTTTGAGTGGTGAAACATCAATGTCAAGGTCATCCATCAAGGTCAAGGGACAAATGTATAGGTTAAAGTTTACATACGCTATACTGTGGGGAGCATATTGTAGTGTTTCACAAACACATCTTGTTTAAGTGATATCATTATACCTCCGCAAACTAGTTTGAGGGGATATACTTGAATCACCCTGTCTTGCGGTTGGTCTGTCCACATTTCAACCTGGGTGGTTGCTGTCGCGAACTCCTCTAACGGTTTAAAAGTTATTGCAGTTATATTTGGTATACATAATAACCAGGAATATTACATGTGCAAGACATAATTTTATGTGTGTACCCGGTGGCATTGCAGAATTATCTCCCCTTGAACTAAGAGTATTTTTTGTCATTTGTTCACGAAACATGGTGAGATAGTGTCAGGAACTCCTGCATCAATTTGAAACTTATTCACTTTATATATGGTATACATAATAACCATGAGTGGTAGATGTGTAAGATGCAATTTTCATGTCTTTAGCGCTGGGCATTAAAGAATTATCTCCCCTTGAGCTTAGAGGTTTTTTTTGTCATTTTGGCTTGAAATAAGGGGAGCTGGTGTTGCCAACTTCTCTTTCAATTTTAAAGTTATTGAATTCATGAATGCCATACATAATGACCACGAATAGCAGATAAAATTATGCAAGACGCAAGTTTCATATGCTTAGTTGCAGGTATTACAGAATTATCTCCCCTTTTTGTGTTTTGGTCCTGTTACATGGGTAGTTGGTGTCACAAACTTTCAATCAAAGCTGCTAGGGGGGAAGGGGGGTATTCATCACCTTTAGTGACAGTTCTAATTTTGTTCTGTTTTATTGTTTTATTTATTGAGTTATTTTTGCAAATTCGAGTCAAGTTCCATTTGGTATGGTGGTGATTGCCTTGAAAGATGATATGGGCATCACAGTAGGATGAAGAGCAATTTAGATATTTTTAGCTCACATGAGCCAAAGGCTCAGGTGAGTTATTGTGACCGCGATCCGTCCGTCGTCCGGTGTCCGTCGTCCGTCCATATTTTCAAACGACATCTCCTCTGAAACTACTGACCCGATTTTAACCAAATTTTAACAGAAGCATCAGTGGTTAGGGGGAACGAAATATTGTTCACATGACCCCCGGGCCAAAAATGGCCCCGCCCTAGGGCTTATCAGTTTGTCATAGGAAAATCTTTAAAAATCTTCTTCTCTGAAACTGTAAGGCCTAGGTTTTTTATATTTGGCATGTAGCATGATCTTATGGTCCTCTACAAAGATTGTTCAAATTATGACCCCCGGGCCAAAAATGGCCCCGCCCAAGGGCTTATCAGTTTTTCATAGGAAAATCTTTAAAAATCTTCTTCTGAAACTGTAAGGCCTAGACCTTTGATATGTGGTATGTAGCATGGTCTAATGGTCCTCTACAAAGATTGTTCAAATTATGACCCCCGGGCCAAAAATGGCCCCGCCCAAGAGCTTATTAGTTTTTCATAGGAAAATCTTTAAAAATCTTCTTCTCTGAAATTGTAAGGCCTAGACCTTTGATATTTGGCATGTAGTATGGTCTAATGGTCCTCTACAAAGATTGTTCAAATTATGACCCTGGACCGAAAATGGCCCCGCCCAAGGGCTTATCAGTTTTTCATAGGAAAATCTTTAAAAATCTTCTGAAACTGTACGGCCTAGACCTTTGATGTTTGGTATGTAACATGATCTAATGGTCCTATACAAATATGTAGCTTGGCTTGTGGTCCTCTGCCAAGAATGTTCAACTTTCGACCCTGGCCTCTGGGCAAAACTTGGCCCTGCCTTGGGGCTTATCAGTTTTTCATGGGGAAAATATGAAATATTATTTTTCTCTGAAACCATTAGGCTTAGACCTTTAATTAATGGCATACTGCTTTGCCTTGTGGTTCTCTACCAATGTTGTACAAATGATGACTTCTTGGTCAAAAATGGCCTCGCCCCTTGGGTTATCTCAGGTGAGCGCTTCAGGGCCTCATGGCCCTCTTGTTATTATTTTTAGCTAACCTGGCACAAAGTGCCAGGTGAGGTATTGTGAGGGGGCTTTCTCCGGCGTTGTGCGTATGTGCGTCGTCAACAATTTACTTAAACATACAGTGTATGCATAAGTCTATAGTAACCAGGTGAACAAGTAAGGGCCATCATGGCCCTCTTGTTGCAAACAGTGTACACCCAGATTAACTGTGATATTTGGACATAGCATATTATCTAGAGTTGCTTATGGACATGGGTGTTGTTTTTCTGTGAATACCATAAACATTCAACCAAACATACTGAGGCAAATAGTGTAGACCCAGAAGAAAGGAGCAGTTCATTCAGGATCTACACTCTTCGATACACCATTAGTTACATTTAACCCATTCCCTCAGTCATATTTTTTGACCCAGTCTCTTTGAATACATCTTTGAATATTCATGGAGTAAAGTGTTAATATTTGAGTCTCCGCATTAATGGGATTTTGCTGTACAACAATCTTTGACAATTTTGTCAAATTAAATCATGATTTAGCTTTTACTTCAATCTGGTCTTTGTTGGAAATTGTATTTTGTTGAATGAGTTGAGTTTGACCCATACATGCATTGTCCTAGAGGAGATCGATCTCTGATCAGGGTCTGTACTGTTTGTATTAAAAATTGTAGTTTTGGGATATTGTACTGAGTGGAGTCTATAGTTAAACACTGATTGGCTATTTCACTCTGAAACTTCAGTGTTGAAAGAGTTTTGAATTTCAGGAGTACATATTTCCAATTTTTCAGGTGCTAGGAATGCTTAAGTGGAAGAATTTGGTATTGAGTATATACTTGAATCTTATACTCAGTGCTAATTATATGTGCAATAAAACACTTTTGTAAGTACCAGCAGTGTTTATTTTGTTTTGACTTTAGTCTATCTATATCTATCTACTGGTCGCATGGCTCAGTGGTAGAGTGTCCGCCTGTGTTACGTAAGGTCGTGGGTTCGATCCCCGGCCACAACAGACCAGAAGTCGTTAAAATTTGGTACTAGTAGCTCCTTTGTCTACACTTGACATTAAAAGGGTAGTTCTAGGACTGGTCGGCCATGTGTCGGGATAATGTGACTAGGTGGGGTGCTCTTGCCATGTGCTCACGACAGGGGCATTCCAGTGAGGTAACACTGTAACTTATCTCAAGCGGGTGCCGTCTGCAAATAACTGAAATACTGTTGGTCGGACTTAAAACCCAACTCACTCACTCACTGACTCACCCATCTATCTATCTATCTATCTATCTATCTATCTATCTATCTATCTATCTATCTATCTAATTATCCATCCATCCATGCATCTATCTGTCTATCAGTCAATCTCTATATCTAGGATACGGTATCTAGTTATGTATAATATTTCTCCTTTTTTCTTTCTTCACTTGGCTTTCTTTCTTGACCCAATCTTCTTTTGATTTGCACATTTAACTTCCTATGTGTATGTTCCCTTTTATTTACCTATTATTTATTTATTATTAATATTTATAAGTTTTGTCCATATGAAAAAGAGATTTATTTAGCCAAAAAAGGTCAATGAGTAGACAATACTGTGTTACTTTTACGGTATAGCAGTTTGCACGCATCACCGGTTTGTTTATTTCTCGACCAAAAATACTGTGAATCATTTTGGAAGATCCTCGAAGTATATTACGAAATAAAGAGGCGGTTGAGAATTTCACGAACGCAACCATTTTCCATTAAAACAGGTTCGTATAAGAGTTTGATCATGATCCCCATGCAATCGGCTGGTTTGTTTGATCTGCAAGTAATCTCATCAAATTATGGTTACAAGTTGATGAACATTACAATGTAGATCGATATGTTTCAAGTTGATCATGCTAAATACATGGTGAAAACAATAATCAGGAATATATCATTTCGTAAGTAAACAGACCTGACCCTGGTCTGGGTCTACACTCTTTGCAAATGTGTAAAAGATGAATGTACATGTATGGAGACTTTCAGTAAAGGGTTTCTGACACTATAAGGCTGAGCTGTATGGTGATGGGTCAAAACGGCCCAGTACCAATATGGCCCACTTTCATAATGGCCCTGTACATATCCAAAACGACCCTGTTTTATGATAGTTGATGTATATCTGGTAGCGCTATATAAATATCCATGTTTATTTGATTGAATAACGCCCCTTGTATTAATATTAATCTAGTGTATTCTAACACACCTCACGCACACATCTACATAAACAAAGAAGGGAAGTGTCTATGTTTGAATTCTCCATAAAACTCCGCACACGCTGTAATGGCTTATCGTGACGTAATATCATGGCTTCGAAAATTCGTACACCAAGAAATGTCGTTGAGATGCTTATAATTAAATCACTCGGCCTCACTTACACATCTCAACTCCTACCAATGTTCGATTACACGATAAAACATTGGTATGAATTTATTATTTCTCAATTCTCATATTGTGTAAGGCATGCATATAAGTGATCGAATGAACCCGATTTTTATATAAAATTTATAGCAGCACCGAGACCTGACAAAATAGCGCTATTGACACTCAAACAGAGGCATCGTCTACGATGTTGAACAGGGTCTACACTACATGACACCGTATAAACATGTTATTAATCTAATTATTTTTTTTTTGTAAATGCAGCACAATAAAATCGATGGCTCAGCGCAAAACTAGGCTAACTCCATTTTAGAAAATTTTACAGGAGAGCAAAAAAACTTTTTTTTCTTTTTCCTATTTGATCTCTTGTTTATATTTTTATAGTTATCTATTCCTACAAAAGTCTTTAAACTTATGATAATGTTGATTTTCTTTTAAAACCATGTTTTTGAGGTTTTTAATAACTTTTTTGAGTTAGCTATAGTTTTGCACTGAAAATTGACGTCTTTTAGTTAAAAACTCAGCGCAAAACTATACCTAAGTCAAGTTAGTTATACTTTTGCTCTGAAAATCAATGTCTTTCAGATAAAAACTCAGCGCAAAACTATACCTAAGTCAAGTTAGTCATAGTTTTGCACATAAGATATGTAGAATATTGGAGGGTATATACTTTTAAAATAACTACTAACTCAAGTAGGCTTTAGTTGATTATTAATATTTTCTTACCAAATTGACAAGAGAACAAAATAAAACATTTAGAACAATACATAATTGTCATTTTAAGTTCATATCTGCCAGTTCTTTGTATTTTTAACATAAAATGATAGATTAATGATAGACTATTTCTATAATGTAAACTTCACCAATGATTTCATCAGTCTTTGCTCAATGAATATTTATGCTTCACACATCCTTCCAAGAACTGTCCCAAGATTAACAGAAATATTGTTGAACTACTGAAAAGCAGGAATACTCTTATTCTTTAAACTATGACCTGTCAGTTAATCTCAAAACCCACCCATTTATATGAATTAACTTATTTAATTATACTTTCAAGTGTATGAAGATATTTTCCCATAGCAGGCAAGGTAAAACCTTCCCCCAAAACAGATCCCATGGCATACACTTCATGTAGCAGCTGTTTGATCAGACTGTGCAGCCAGTTTGCAAATGCATAAGAAGTATAATGTAGAAAGAATAATTTGAAGAAAATGGCAAAAAAGGCTGATTGATTAACCCTTTTGGTATTGGTCTAATGCCAACCTTAAACTTTGGACCAGTTTATTTTATCAGTTACTTATGCAATTTTGGTATTTTAACAGAATCTGACTTCGAAATCACGAACAGTGCAGACCCTTATGAGAGGAGCTCTCTGATATGGGTCTATACTGTTTGCAATAATTATTATAACATGCTGTAGGGTTGAAGCTAAAGAACAGTATTTCCCTTTTATTTTGATCATTATTACTCGACATGATTTTTAAAAGATAACTCCAACCTTTTAGCGTATGACTGACGGTGTCCACCAGTATTTCTAGTTGACTGTATAACCCTTTCAGTGTGGGAAGTAAGGGTGTAGGGCATTCACAAACCAAGTTAAATCTTGTAGACCTAGATTAGAGGTCTCCTGAAGGAACACTTTGATAAAGGTCTTCAATGTTTGTCATAATTCAAATTTTGTATAAATTTACTAGCATTGTGTCCAGAGGACATGGATGCCCTCACCTTGCACTCTTGACACAAACATTTCTGAAGAATTTAACCCTTAACCCATTACCTCATTGGCTATGTATAGACTCAACCTCTTTGAATGAATACACTGAAAAGGAGGATTTACTAGAATAATGAAAATTTCAGAATGTTGTAGTTTTGAAACCGTTGTGATAAATAGAACATTAACCCTTTCCCTGTTCTATGTTTATTGCAAATTTCAATACCTACTGAATATTCATGGACAAAAAGGTTATTATGAAATATGGAAGGTGGAACATTGTAGCCATTTTAGAAAGTAAAGACACAGATCTTTGAAATTCTGTTAGCAAACAGAGTAGACCCTGATCAGACGGCTCCTAGAGGAGCTTCTGATCTAGGTCTACTCTGTTTTCAAATGCGTGAAAACAAGTTTATATGAGGGAAAGGGTTAAAGCTCCTTTGGAGCAATTATTGCTCTATTTATCACAATGATTTCAAAAGGTGACTTACAGAGGCGTCAAAAGGCATCAAGATGAGGGAATGGGTTAACCCGCTAAATAAATTAAAACTATTCCTCCTTCTATGAATATTAATTAGGTAAATTTTCATACAAACTGAGGGTGAGCAGCAAATTATTATGCGTTGACAATAGTTTAGTTTGTGGATATGAAGATTTCCTATGGCAGACTATGCAGACTCTGATGAGAGAGCCTACACTGTTTGCTGGTGCAACTATTGGCATGCTTAGTAAGCAGTTTAAGGGTTCAGTTAGAAAGGACCATAACTCTTGAACCAATCCATGGATCCAGTCAAAATTCAAGACTGACCTCTATTTTATCAGTCATTTTCCCAAAGTGGAAGGTTAAAATTCTACATTGAAAGGGTTAACAAGATTGGTAACCAATGCATTATGCAGGTCTATAAATTAGAGAAATCCATCTCATGAGGCAGGATGGCATAATAAAAGTGAACATATAATGAGAGCTGGGTATCACACCTGACCTGCACAACGAAATGAGGTCTTTGAATTTCATAGATGTAATCTTTAGATCCTCAGTATGGTACCTTCTTAACCGTTGGGGTAAATCTAGATAGTGAACTGTGCCTGCATAATCATACTGCATCATACCTGTACTTCATTCTCAGTGTTGTTATATTTTCTGATCATTAGTTTTGATGGAGTAAGTTTTGAAAACTTTGCTTAAGCCGGTGCTAGGGGGTGTGAGTAGTGTTGCACTTTTAATTACTACTCATGAACAGACTCAGTAAAACTGAGTCTGGGATTTTCTCTTTTGGCATTGTTAATTTTGATTTAGAAGGATAGCCCACTTTCAGAATATTAATCACTACTTTGTTTGGATTGGTTGATTCAAGTTTAAAAGATCTCACTTCAGTCCAGCGAACTTTGTTTTTGTCTGTATCAAGATCAATGTTTTTTACCATTTTTGATACAGACTTGCAATTCTCTAAATAGAGCCTGTACATAAGTGCAATACTAAGTTCTTGGCCCAGGTACATATTTTACCATCTTTTCTACAATAATGACTTTCAATAACAGGAAATGACTCAATATGTGACACTGCAAAATATATTTTATCTTCTGGTATTCTGTTTGGTATAATTACTGTGACTGCCTCTATTTTCTAACTTTACAATCTGAGTAATAGTTTGGGTCTCTTTAAAAGTCACTTTTTGAAACCATTGTGATAAACAGAGTTTTTGCTCCAAAACTTCAAAACTATCCAAAATGCTTATCCCTTTACCTGTTCTATGTTTAAGCCAGGTTTCAATAACTTCTGAATATTCATGAACAAAATAGTTATAAATAATAAAATATTGAAGGTGGAGCACTGTAGCTATTTTAGAAACTAAAGAAACATATCTTTCAAATTCCTTTAGCAAACAGAGCAGACACTGATCAGATGGCTACTATAGGAGCTGTCTGATCTGGGTCTACTCTGTAAAACTTTGCAGATGCATGAAAAGGTGTGTATATGAAGGAAAGGGTTAAACAGATATGATTTCTTAAACAAACTGCTGAAAGCCTTTGAAGTCAATGTCATTTCATTTAAAAACTTTTCAAACACATTTATTAATAAGCAAATATATATATCACATTGCATAGCCTTCCTTACTTCATTTAGTAACTTTGTACACTGACATCATTTAAGCTATTGTTAAGATTTTTTTAAAATTAATCTAATTTTAAGCAAGTTTTAAATTTTACCCCACCCACTCAAAATCATACACAGTAAGTTACATGTGCTTTTTGACCTTCTCAAAATAGTTATTATTCTGTTGTCAAGAAGCTTCGTAATAATTATAAGTACATGTGCATCAAACAAGAACAAATTAGTTACAGAGCTCTGTTAATTTTCTTGTAAATTTCAAATTTTGATAGTAAACAAACTTCTGTAGTCTTGTCTGAAGGTCAAGGATGCATGTATACTTAAATAGGTCTATTTATTGGTTTACAACTATAAAATTTACAGTAACTATTTTTTTTAAGATGAAAAGCACCACTTTTTTTGTTTTTGCATAAGAAAAAAATATTAAATGAAAGAAATCAACATGTACTACTACATTTTCATCATTATTTCTCAGTGCAAAACTATGTCTAAGTCAAGTTAGTGCACCGACAATATTTTCTAATTTATCAAATTATGAGAGCAAAACATTAGCTAACTCCACTTAGACATAGTTTTGCACTGAAGAAATTACCATTTAGACTTAGCATATTTTATAAAAAATGCAATAATTTTGAAAATACAAGGAATATAAGCAGAATATTTTGAGGGATGAAGGGGAATGTAATAAGCCTTGAGAATTTTTGAAAAAAGTATTTTTGCCAAAATAGTGAGTTAGCCTAGTTTTGCGCTGAGCCATCGAAATGACATGCACCTTTAATATAAACAGCATATAGTGATTAGTCCTGTTCAATGAATGTATCAATTATCGAGTTAAAGAATTTTTACATGAATTTCAAATATACATATAACACTTTAAATTACCTGTATCTATTACTAATTACGAAACATTTATCAAACATTATATTTGGTGTTACACTTTTAAACTTTAAAGTGTGCTCATTGAAAATATATTTATTATATCAAAATGAAAACTTAACGTGATACATAAATACTTGAATAGCTCTGATCCAATATTTCGACCACTAATTAAGGTCCTTTTTCAAAGATTTTCATGAAAATGTATACAAGTCGCAACCTCTCAAACAACTATAACTGCTATAGCAGAGCAGAAACGTTAAACTTCTATAGGCATCAAGGAATAAATAAGAAGAAATATTTTAATAGCAATAACACAAGCAAGAATGATAAGAAGAAATATTTTAATACAAGCAAAAATGATAAGTTAGCAGTGTCGCACAAGCGGTGCTGCCAATGTGTACATGCATCGCACGAGACTGCATGCTTTCGAGTTCTAACCCCTTTCTACAATGGATGCACGGGATTTAGCACATTGTAAGTACTTCAAATAACGCTACATCCAAATTAGACTAGACTAATAAATAATGTGTGACAAGAAAAGAAAAAACTTTTTCTGTGTTCATATGCCATTATTGAAATTAATCTAATTATTATTCATGCTATATTTCTTACAATTATATTCTTGGAGTAAAGGAGTTAACACATTTCATGATAAAAAGTATATAACATAGAAGCATGAAACACTTTTTTGCCATAATGCGATATAATCGGCAAAGTTTCTTAAAATTCTCAATGTTGTAAAAAGTTGAGCTAATTTTAATAAAAAATTATATGGTTATTATTTGGACGACACTCCCCAGATCAATAGGACGAAATGTCCTAGTCGAAAATTGGTACGAATTGTCCAGGACGAAACGTTCCGGGAGGAACTGTTTTTGGAGCGAAACGTTCCAGAACCCCTAAGACGGGACAAAAACACACAACTGTCATTACCCTTTACTTCATAAATAACGACTTTCCATGTCTTTGTAAAGAGTAGACTCAGATCAGAAGGCTCCTGTTTTTTCTATTTTTAATATTTTTTTCACTTTTTATCATTCCTGAAAAATACGAAATACCTCATGCCAGCAGTCAAAACTAAATATGACTATGGATGATGAAAAACACAATGAAGAATGATAACAGGGTTATTTGAATGAAAAATAAGGTTGCATGACTGTCAAATGATTTGGACTAGGTGTCTAGTCTGCTCTGTTTATGATAATTATAATATTGTTCATGACATCATTATGTCTTTCATGGATATCCATGGAGCAAATGATTAACATAAATTCCATGCAGAATGAAGTGTCCAGATGCAGACTTTATAGTACTCTTTTAACCCTTTCCCTCATATAAACATGTTTTCACACATTTGCAAACAGAGTAGACCCAGATCAGACGGCTCCTAGAGGAGCCGTCTGATCAGGGTCTGCTCTGTTTGCTATTGGAATTTGACAGATCTGTTTCTGTACTTTCTAAAATGGCTACAATGTTCCACCATCCGTATTTCATTATAACTATTTTGCTCATGAATATTCAGTAGGTATTGAAATTTGCAATAAACATAGAACAGGGAAAGGGTTAATACTGTGTCTTTCTGGTAGTGTGCATATGTGCAAGTGGGACTATTGATACTGGTTCAATGGTGATAGCCCAGCTATGGTATCAATTACAAATTAAAATAAGTATTGATGAGACTGCAATTTGCTGCTACAGAAACTCCATACATACATCCACACATTCTCATTTCCAATGGAGTAATGTATAGGAGGAATGTGTCAATAGCCTTATTCATGGATAGAACCCATGACCAAAGCTCCAGATTTAAACATTTTCAACAATAGCTCCTTTATTTCTCCAACAAACCCTATACTGTGACTACTCTTTAGAATCTTCTCGAAGAGACAATTTTAAAGAGTGGTCGCAATATAGGCTTTGCTGGAGAAATGATGATTTTAGTATTTTGGTACGCACCGTTATCTGTACCTCTGCATGACCATATAAACCTGAGCATCCACACACTCTAACCATGTTTCTAAGCAGCTAGCCATACTGTGAGTCTGTTTGAAATGCCTTTGCAAACCATCTAGAGCTAGATCAGATGGCTCCAGTAGTTATTCAACCAGGGTCTGTTCTTTTCACTTATGAAATATGATATAGATCTGGTTCTACAGTTTCTGCCTAGGCCAAAGAGTCCTGTGTACATGTATATTCTTTAAAAAAAAAAAATTAATCTAGTTAATATTCGTGATGTCATCAACTCATCATTTCTTACATGAATATTCATGAAAAAAAGTGTATAAGCCTTTTAGTACAGACTAGACATTATTTTGCATATCGATGGCTCAGCGCAAAACTAGGCTAACTCACTATTTTGGCAAAAATGCTTTTTTCATAAATTCTCAAGGCTTTTTACATTCCCCTTCATCCCTCAAAATATTCTGCTTATATTCCTTGTATTTTCAAAATTATTGCATTTTTTATAAAATATGCTAAGTCTAAATGGTAATTTCTTCAGTGCAAAACTATGTCTAAGTGGAGTTAGCTAATGTTTTGCTCTCATAATTTGATAAATTAGAAAATATTGTCGGTGCAAAAAGTGCACTAATTTGACTTAGACATAGTTTTGCACTGAGAAATAATGATGAAAATGTAGTGGTACATGTTGATTTCTTTCATTTAATATTTTTTTCTTATGCAAAAAACAAAAAAAGTGATGCTTTTCATCTTAAAAAAAATAGTTTCTGTAAATTTTATAGTTCTAAACCAATAAATAGACCTATTTAAGTATGCATCCTTGACCTTCAGACAAGACTACAGAAGTTTGTTTACTATCAAAATTTGAAATTTACAAGAAAAGTAACAGAGCTCTGTAACTAATTTGTTCTTGTTTGATGCACATGTACTATTATTACAAAGCTTCTTGACAACAGAATAATAACTATTTTGAGAAGGTCAAAAAGCACATGTAACTTACTGTGTATGATTTTGAGTGGGTGGGGTAAAATTTAAAACTTGCTTAAAATTAGATTAATTTTAAAAAATTCTTAACAATAGCTTAAATGATATCAGTGTACAACGTTACTAAATGAAGTAAGGAAGGCTATGGAATGTGATATATATATATATATTTGCTTATTAATAAATGTTTTTGAAAAGTTTTTAAATGAAATGACATTGACTTCAAAGTCTTTCAGCAGTTTGTTTAAGAAATCATATCTGTTTAACCCTTTCCTTCATATACACACCTTTTCATGCATCTGCAGTTTTCGGAGTAGACCCAGATCAGACAGCTCCTATAGTAGCCATCTGATCAGTGTGTGCTGTTTGCTAAAGGAATTTGAAAGATATGTTTCTTTAGTTTCTAAAATAGCTACAGTGCTCCACCTTCAATATTTTATTATTTATAACTATTTTGTTCATGAATATTCATAAGTTATTGAAATCTGGTATAAATATAGAACAGGTAAAGGGATAAGCATTATGGATAGGGGGAATCAAAAAAGGTTTTGAGTTCTGATACAGGTGATTAATTATGAGGACTGAAGGTCTGAGTGGTTGATAAACCCTCGTCAGAACAAAAATATAATTTGGTAGCGGAATAAAATTTAAGCAACTATAGTATACATGTATAACCTAACTTAATTGCTATCATGCAGGTCCTATGTTTAAAAATATTTAAACCCTTTACTTCATGATAGATATGCCTTTTCACACCTTTGCAAATAGAGAAGACCCAGATCAGACAGCTCTAACAGGAGTTAGTCTAGTCTGGGTCTGCTTTGTTTGCTTATTATATAGTACTCTACATTATAGATATGACTTTCCACTATTTGTTGAGACAACAATTTATCACATGCCTGTATACACTTTTGGTTAATTAACCTGTTACCTCATAAGCTATATTTAGAAGTGTCATATTGATTGAGATTTTCATATGGACATGAATCGGCTAAGAAATATCGCGATATATCGGAATTCACAGAAAACCGTAAATATTTTGAGTTATAATATGCTGTTTTTGAAAGAAAAACTTAAGAATTTGTAGTTTTGAAGTTTTGAAACCAGTGTGATAAATAGAGCATTTGCTCCTTTGGAGCAAAAACTCTTTTTATCATAATGGTTTCAAAAAGTGACTTTTAAAGAGACCCAAACTATTACTCAGATTGTAAAGTTAGAAAATAGAGGAAGTCACAGTAATTATACCAAACAGAATACCAGAAGATAAAATATATTTTGCAGTGTCACATATTGAGTCATTTCCTGTTATTGAAGGTCATTATTGTAGAAAAGATGGTAAAATATGTACCTGGGCCAAGAACTTAGTATTGCACTTATGTACAGGCTCTATTTAGAGAATTGCACAAAAAATGTCATCATGTCTCCCAGTCTCCCTCAAAATGTACAGGCAAATTTTAAGCATACATTTTAATATTGCTTTTGACTAACCAATCAAGGATCAATGTGATCTATGCAACTCATATAAAATGTCTCAAACTAAAAATGAAAGAAAAGTATGAAAGCCATATTAAAAAAAAGGAGTTATCCAGAGAAAAAAAAGAAACAGACAAGAAAACAGTGACTCAACAGTCACAGCAGCATGCTTTGATCTTGAAGAGGTGCTAGTGACACCTGAGGCATTTGAATCTACCTTGAGTAATGCTTATGGCTATCTATGGAATGAGTCTACTTCGGGAAGGGGAGCATGTGAAATTTCAGCAGTGGCTTTGAATACTTAAGTTCAATGGTCAAAAAGGGGAGAAAAAAATATTCAGATAACTGTGGGGGACAAAATAAGAACAAGTATTACGTTTCAGTGTTGTGGTCATGTATGGACCGTATGCCTTGTAAAATTGAGCTCGAGTCTGTGGAGCAAAAGTACCTAGAAAGGGAGTATACACAAAACGAAAATGACTTGGTTCATGCATGTATTGAAAGGATAAGTTGGTCATTTTGTATCTACACAACTGCCGAGTGGATATCTGTTATCAGAGCTGCCCATCACAAAAATCTGTATCATGTAAAAGATTTAGCTTTATTTTAATTTCAAGTCTGCATCAAAAATGGTAAAAAACATTGATCTTGATACAGACAAAAACAAAGTTCGCTGGACTGAAGTGAGATCTTTTAAACTTGAATCAACCAATCCAAACAAAGTAGTGATTAATATTCTGAAAGTGGGCTATCCTTCTAAAGCAAAATTAACAATGCCAAAAGAGAAAATCCCAGACTCGGTTTTACTGAGTCTGTTCATGAGTAGTAATTAAAAGTGCAACACTACTCATACCCCCTAGCACTGGCTTAAGCAGAATTCAGAGTTTTCAAAACTAATATTCCATCAAAACTAATGATCAGAAAATATAACAACACTGAGAATGAAGTACAGGTATGATGCAGTATGATTATGCAGGCACAGTTCACTATCTAGATTTGCCCCAATGATTAAGAAGGTACCATACTGAACTGAATGTACAAGATATTGTTCTCAATCAGTTATATGATGAGGATCTAAAGATTGCATCTGAGAAATTCAAAGACCTCATTTCGTTGTGCAGGTCAGGTGTGATACCCAATTCTCATTATATGTTCACTTTTATTATGCCATCCTGCCTCATGAGATGGATTTCTCTAATTCATAGAACTGCATAATGCATTGGTTACCAATCTTGTTAACCCTTTCAATGTAGAATTTTAACCTTCCACTTTGGGAAAATGACTGATAATATAGAGGTCAGTCTTGAATTTTGACTGGATCCATGGATTGGTTCAAGATTTATGGTCCTTTCTAACTGAACCCTTAAACTGCTTACTAAGCATGCCAATAGTTGCACCAGCAAACAGTGTAGGCTCTCTCATCAGAGTCTGCAGTCTGCCATAGGAAATCTTCATATCCACAAACTAAACTATTGTCAACGCATAATAATTTGCTGCTCACCCTCAGTTTGTATGAAAATTTACCTAATTAATATTCATAGAAGGAGGAGTAGTTTTAATTTATTCAGCGGGTTAACCCATTCCCTCATATTGATGCCTTTTGACGCCTCTGTAAGTCACCTTTTGAAATCATTGTGATAAATATAGCAATTGCTCCAAAGGAGCTTTAAATCTTTCCCTCATATAAACTTGTTTTCACGCATTTGCAAACAGAGTAGACCCAGATCAGAAGCTCTTCTAGGAGCTGTCTGATCAGGGTCTACTCTGTTTGCTAACAGAATTTCAAAGATCTGCAGGGCTTTTTTTCATCAAGTGGGGAAGGGGCCTGGCCTCTACTTTGGGGGAAAAAATAGTACAATATTTTGATATAGGGGAAACAAATTTCCAATGTAAAGTCATTGTTTGGGGAAAAGTGCATGATTTTAAAGAAATTTTCTGAGGGGAAGGGGCCTTTAAACGGCCCCTACTATAGAAGGAATAAAACCCTGATCTGTGTCTTTACTTTCTAAAATGGCTACAATGTTCCACCTTCCATATTTCATAATAACCTTATTGCCCATGAATATTCAGTAGGTATTGAAATCTGCAATAAACATAGAACAGGGAACTGGTTAATGCTCTATTTATCACAACGGTTTCAAAACTACAAGATTCTGAAATGTTCATTATTCTAGTAAATCCTCCTTTTCAGTGTTTTCATTCAAAGAGGTTGAGTCTATACATAGCCAATGAGGTAATGGGTTAAGGGTTAAATTCTTCAGAAATGTTTGTGTCAAGAGTGCAAGGTGAGGGTATCCATGTCCTCTGGACACAAGGCTAGTAAATTTATACAAAATTTGAATTATGACAAACATTGAAGACCTTTATCAAAGTTTTCCTTCAGGAGACCTCTAATCTGGGTCTACAAGATTTAACTTGGTTTGTCAATGCCCTACACCCTTACTTCCCACACTGAAAGGGTTATACAGTCAACTAGAAATACTGGTGGACACTGTCAGTCATACGCTAAAAGGTTGGAGTTATTTTTTAAAAATCATGTCAAGTAATAATGATCAAAATAAAAGGGAAATACTGTTCTTTAGCTTCAACCCTACAGCATGTTATAATAATTATTGCAAACAGTATAGACCTATATCAGAGAGCTCCTCTCATAAGGGTCTGCACTGTTCGTGATTTCGAAGTCAGATTCTGTTAAAATACCAAAATTGCATAAGTAACTGATAAAATAAACTGGTCTAAAGTTTAAGGTTGGCATTAGACCAATACCAAAAGGGTTAATCAATCAGCCTTTTTTGCCATTTTCTTCATATTATTCTTTCTACATTATACTTCTTATGCATTTGCAAACTGGCTGCACAGTCTGATCAAACAGCTGCTACATGAAGTGTATGATCAGAGTCTGCACTAGCTGTTCCCCATGGGATCTGTTTTTGGGGAAGGTTTTACCTTGCCTGCTATGGGAAAATATCTTCATACACTTGATAGTATAATTAAAAAATTTAAATCATATAAATGGGTGGGTTTTGAGATTAACTTACAGGTCATAGTTTAAAGAATAAGAGTATTCCTGCTTTTCAGTAGTTCAACAATATTTCTGTTAATCTTGGGACAGTTCATGGAAGGATATGTGAAGCATAAATATTCATTGAGCAAAGGACTGATGAAATCAATCATTGGTGAAATTTACATTATAGAAATAGTCTATCATTAATCTTTATCTTTATCATTTTATGTTAAAAATACAAAGAACTGGCAGATATGAACTTAAAATTACAATTATGTATTGTTCTAAATGTTTTATTTTGTTCTCTTGTCAATTTGGTAAGAAAATATTAATAATCGACTAAAGCCTATTTGAGTTAGTACTTATTTTACAAGTATATACCCTCCAATATTCTACATATCTTATGTGCAAAACGATGACTAACTTGACTTAGGTATAGTTTTGCTCTGAGTTTTTATCTGAAAGACATTGATTTTCAGTGCAAAAGTATAACTAACTTGACTTAGGTATAGTTTTGCGCTGAGTTTTTAACTAAAAGACGTCAATTTTCAGTGCAAAACTATAGCTAACTCAAAAAAGTTATTAAAAACCTCAAAAACATGGTTTTAAAAGAAAATCAACATTATCATAAGTTTAAAGACTTTTGTAGGAATAGATAACTATAAAAATATAAACAAGAGATCAAATAGGAAAAAGAAAAAACAGTTTTTTTGCTCTCCTGTAAAATTTTCTAAAATGGAGTTAGCCTAGTTTTGCGCTGAGCCATCGATATGTATACTGTATTTTTTTTTTTTCAGGCAAATCATTGAAGGAAAGAATGTCCGTTGTTAAATCAGGGTACATCAAGCGTTACAGCAGTAAGTATATATATGCTATGCATGGTTATGTATTAAACTAGGGTCAAAATATCAAAGTAACACTTTACTCCATAGATACGCCTTGGAACACCTTGGCAAACAGAGCAGATCTCAGGGTTTACTTTCTTTGCTTAACCCATTCCCTGTTCTGTATTTAGGCCAAATTTTAATACCTACTGAATATTCATTAACAAAATAGTTATAAAGAAATATGGAAGGTGGAACATTGTAGACATTTTAGAAAGCAAAGAAACAGGTACATGTATATCATATTCTATTAGCAAACAGAGTAGACCCTGATCAGACGGCTCCTCTAGGAGCCGTCTGATCTGGGTCTACTCTGTTTGCAGATGCGTGAAATGAGGGAAAGGTTTAAGTAGTTATATAGGCATGATTCTACTGTTTATGCCAATGCCATAGCTTGGTTAACCCATTCCCTAGAAACCTATTTTTAGACCCAACCTCTTTCAATAAATCTACTGAAAAGGAAAGTTTTAGAATCGTGTAGTTTTGAAACCATTGTGATAAATATTTATCACTTTGGTTTCAAAAAGTAACTTTTACACTATATGCATCAAAAGAGGTCAGTATGAGGGAATGGGTTTAGGGTGATATCCTTTATCTTTTTGGTAGACATTAGATAAATTAATAATTAAGTCACACATGCTGTTTGATTTGTATGACTGATAATTCTGTATTTGTGAAACAGAAATTTTACTTTGAGAAAAGCTTTTATTCTCCATTGATAAATTTTTGATTGTATTTTTCAACATAGATGAAATAACTGTTTGAATGAGATTTGATGAATTAGAGAAAACCTATGCAAACAGTTTGAGTTCAGATAAGAAGAAGAAAATCTTCATCTGGGGCCAGTTGACTGACACTAAACCCTTTCCTTTATATAGACACATTTTCAAGCATTTGCAAACAGTAGACCCAGATCAGACGGCTCCTGTAGGAGCCATCTGATCAGGGTATGATCTGTTTGCTAATGGAATTTGATAGATCTGTTTCTTTACTTTCTAAATGGCTACAATGTTCCACCTTAAATATTTCAATATACATGTAGCTATTTTGTTCATGAATATTCAGTAGGTTTTGAAATTTGTAATTACAGTAGAACCCCTCTAATGCGACCACTTAATGAACAAACATGGCTGTCTTCAAAAGCAGGTGGTTGCTTAATGCAGGACAAAAGTAATGCAGAAAGCTCCTCTAGGAGCTTTCTGCATAACTTTTGTCCTGCATTAAGCTACCACCTGCATCTAGCACCCAGAATTATACCTCTTTTAGGTGGTCGCATTAGCAGGGTTTTACTGTAATATAATTTATTGAACATGGAAAGGGTTAACTGACCATTAGACTAAGTATTAGTATGATTATAGGATGATTTTCTAGGAAAGGTTCTGATTTTTACTTCATAAAACAATCAGTAGTTACTATCAATCCTGTAAACTTTTCTACAATAGTCACATGAAAGAAGTCTTCATGGTGTTGGTTATTTTTTTCAAGACATGTGGGAGCTTAATGCTTGACTGAACTATTTCAGAAAGCTTCCTACAGAGCTTTCTGAGTTATTTTCCTTTCGCATTAGCTCTCTACCTCATTGAAACGCCGACTGATGCTGCAAACAGAATAAACCAATATCAGATGGCTCCTGTAGGAGTTGTCTGCAAACAGAATAAACCAGTATCAGATGGCTCCTGTAGGAGTTGTCTGCAAACAGAATAAACCAATATCAGATGGCTCCTGTAGGAGTTGTCTGCAAACAGAATAAACCAGTATCAGATGGCTCCTGTAGGAGTTGTCTGATAACAGAATAAACCAGTATCAGATGGCTCCTGTAGGAGTTGTCTGATAACAGAATAAAGCAATATCTGATGGCTCCTGTAGGAGTTGTCTGATAACAGAATAAACCAGTATCAGATGGCTCCTGTAGGAGTTGTCTGATAACAGAATAAACCAATATCAGATGGCTCCTGTAGGAGTTGTCTGATAACAGAATAAAGCAATATCCGATGGCTCCTGTAGGAGTTGTCCGATAACAGATAAACCAATATCAGATGGCTCCTGTAGGAGTTGTCTGATAACAGTCTGTTATGTTTACTTATGAAATAATGTAGATCGGATTCTACAGTGTCTGTCATAGTAAAACATTCCCTTCTTTATATGCGATATTATAAAAACTCATCTAATATTTTTTCATAGTGATTATTTCTTACTAGAATATTCATGAGGGAAAGATTAACCCTTTCCTGTTCTATGTTTATTCCAAATTTCAATACTTAGATCTACTGAATATTCATGGACAAAATACATCTTTATTATATATGGAGAAACTCTAATACTTATCTACCGTGTTATTTTATTCACCAGAAAGTATTCTGTCTGGAGGCTGGAACAATGTCTATCTGACACTGTATCAAGATGGCTACCTGCTAGCTTACAAGAAGCAGGGTGACAAGGACCCAAAGACAAAGATCCGTATGAAGGTGAGTTATTCACAATGTATGTTACATATCATTGAGTTTTAGCCCGTCTGTCTCGAGCTATTTTGATCACTGGGTTATAGTAGTTGTAGACGTCGTCGTCGGTATGCAAAAACTTTAATGTAGCTCATTACTTGAAAAGTATAAGAGATATCAACATGAAACTTCATAGCTGGGTAGATCTCATTGAGAAGAAGGCCCCTACATAAGAACCATAACTCTTGATTTCAAAATTTTGGAGTTATGGCCCTTTATTATTTTCAAAAAGTTCTAATTTAGCTGGACAGGCACCAAATCAGATGAGCATTGGCACCGCACATGGCTCTTGTTTTATTGATGTCTTTGAGAAAGGGCCCCCAAACACTGCAAAGATGACCCAGAAATTGACAACATTGAAGATTGAGTTGTAGATAAGTGAAGTACTGATTTATCTCGGGTTTGGTAGAGAAATATAAAAGGAGTTTACAGGTACCTAAATTTCAGGAAAATACTCCCTGGTATCTACAGCTCTGAACCATGGTGTGTTATGTGTGTCTTTGGTATTACATTTTTGTATTGATCATTATGTTGACCAATAGGAGTTATAACTGAATATATCTTAATCTAATCTGTATATAAGTCAACTTTTATTTAGAAATCACTGTAGAAAGTATCTATATAATGCATCAGTTTATACATCTGTGGAATAATGACTTAATATATATCACAAACGGTATTAATAAAAAGTGTGATTATTAATACTTCTCTTAAACCCTTTTGTCATAGAAATGTTTTTTTATTATCTTGCAAACAGTGAAGACTCGGAGCTGATGGCTCCTATATGAGCTATTTGATCTTGGTCTGTCCTGTTTGCTTATGAAATTATAATAGCTACAAATAATTCTGTGTACTTATGGCAATTATAAAAAACTCAGCTTATGAATATTCATATTGTCATTATTTCTTACATGAATATTAAATAGGGGGGGGGGGGAGATTAAACAAAAACTGAAAATATCTAATTATGGACATGTGGGGCAATTGATAACTATCCTTCATATAAGCACCTTTTCATGCATTTTACAGAGTAGATCCAGATCAGACAGCTCCTATAGGAGTCATCTGATAAGAGTCTGCTCTGTTTGCTAATGAAATTCGATCAATTTGTTTCTGTAGTTTCTAAATTGACTACAATGTTCCACCTTCTATATATCATTGTAGCTACTTTGTCCTTGAATATTCACTAGGTATTGAAATATGGCAAGAATATTCATGGAGTAAAGCATTAATGCAGTACAAGTTATGCAGAAAGCCCCCCACCCCATGCTTTCTGCATAAAGCAGTCACATACTATCAAAGACACCCATTTTAACCCTTTACTCAACCTTTATTCATATAATAAATAATGACATGATGAATATTAATTAGATTAATTGTTATTATAGCACATGAGCACTGGAATTTGTGGCCATGACAGAAACTATAGAATCATATCTATACTACATTATAAGAAAACAGAGCAGATGCTTATCTGATAGAAGCCATCTGATCTGGGTCTCCTCAGCTTGCAAAGGCATGGAAAGGCGTATTCATGGAGGAAAGGGTTAACTTACTAATTGGTTGCTTTGGTGTTTCAGGATGTATGTAAACACTTCGCCTATGGTGAGCATGTGCACAAAAACTTCAGAGAAGTGCCACAATTGCCACACGGAGCCTCGTCCAGTTGCTTGCTGGCCATTCCAGAGAAACCTAGTCACAAAGCCAAACCCCATTACTTTCTGGCCCGAGATGAGGCTGAGCTAAAGTAAGTATCATTGAACAGGGAAAGGGTTAACATGATACATTAGCATGTTGTTGGGGAATTTATGATTTACATTTGCAAACATTTTAGATCCAGATGAAAGTAATTTGCATGTCATCAGGATCCAAACTGTGTGACACTCTTAAAACCATATTCATAGTCATAAATGGCACAATCATGCTATTAAAAACTCTGTCATTAAGACATCATATTTATTTACATATACATGTTAATATTTATCTCTAAATAATTCAAGGGTGGGAAAATCTGGTATGAAACTTGTGCATTTACTACATATTCAGCAGTGTGATTCTCTCCAGATGATTAGTCCCATGCTTTAATGTGTGACCAAGACAAAACTTAAAGAGTCAAACAATGGAATTTATTGTGGTTATCCCATTGCCTCATAGCCTAATTTTAGACCCAACCTTTTTGAATAAATCTACCGAAAAGGAGCATTTACTAGAGCAAAGGATTTTTTTTATATATGTGTAGTATTGAGACCATTGTGATAAATAGAGCATTTGCTCTTATTGTTTAAAAAAGTTTCTTTTACAGAGGCGTCAAAAGGCGTCAGTATGAGGGAATGGGTTATAGTAATGTTTTAGAATGCTTGGGTATTTTGTTAATTTAATTTTTGAAGCAATATTTCAAAACTAAACTCATGAATGTCTGCTTCTTACCAGTTTGTAACATAAGATTGAACATAGCTGTGATTAGGTTTTAGCAAGACAAACAATTTTCATTTATTGTTTGTTTTTGTTTTCTTCTGCAGTGAGTGGATGAATGCTATTTGCAGCACAGTAAGTACACAACACCTCGTATAGTCTATACTCCATAAATATACATTTCTATGCCTTTGCAAACAGAGTAGACCTAGATCAGACGGTCAGATTGCTCCTGTAGAAGCCATCTGATAGGGTCTGCTCTGTTTGCTTATGAAATAGTATAGACTATAGAAGACTATAACTCAGCGCTTCCCTGTGAAAAGGTACCTTCCCTTGTTTGCTTACAATGTAGCTCATAAATATTCTTTTATGAAATAATGACACCGCACATATCAATTAGATGAAATTTTATAATAGTGAAGTAACACAGCATGTTTTGATAATGACAAATTGTAGAATCAGATCTATAATTACATAAGGGAGTAGAATAGACGTTACTCAGACAGCTCCTACAGGAGTCATCAGATCTGGGTCTACTCTGTTTGCAAAGGTATCAAAGTGTTTCCATCAGGTAAATTGATATATGAATGTTTTTGCCATTCAAAGCTTGAAAGTTGTTTTCTGAAAAGTGCTGTTGTTTTACAGTTACCTCCTAAGCCCCAGAAGGAGCAGCCAATCCCGGCATACAGTTCCCAGCCCACCAGTAACCAGCCCCCGCCATATGCCCCAGGTCCCATGGGTCCCGGTATGCCACAGCCACAGATTGGATTTGCCACAGGCCCAGGTCAGTACGGCTAACTGCGAGTCTAACCCATTTGTGCAGAGTGTCCCTTAATAGGGACATAGGCAAACTGTAAAATCCAGATCAGATGCCTCCTGTAAGAGCCTTCTAATCAGGATCTGCATTTGCTTCACAAATTGTTTTTAGCTTGTCTGTTTTTAGTAACTCCTGCATACATGTTATCATTGTCATTGTTGTATGGAAACTTTAACTTTGGCTATTACTTCTTTTCTATTCATGCAAATCTTATGAGACTTCACACACTTGTTCACAGTCACAAGGCCTACAATCGAACAGACAAGCATTGGCACCCACATGCGGTGCCCTCCTGTCTAAACACCACTTTGGCAGTAAGTATTAAGACTTTAACCCTTTCCCTGTTCTATGGTTGTTACAAATTTCTTTACCTACTGAATATTTATGGACAAAATAGTTATAATGAAATATGAAAAGTGGAACATTGTAGCCATTTAAGAAAGTATAGAAACAGATCTATCAAATTCCATTGGCAAACAGAGCATACCCTGATCAGGCGGCTCCTTTCTGGTTCTAGTCTGTTTGCAGATGCGTGAAAACACCTTTATATGTGGGAAAGGGTTAAGTAGTTCTTGCACTCAGTGTACACATGGCCCTTTAGAATTAGATTCCTTCATGATATATATTTGGACATTTTCAGCACATATACCATATTGGACATTTTATTAACTCCTTGTGATCAGTATGGTATGCAGTGGTAACGCGCTTGACTACTAATCCAGATGTCCCGAGTTCAATTCCCGGTCCCTCCAGGAAATTTCAGAGACACTTTTCAGTGTTTCCCACCCGCTCCTCCTCTCCACCCAGGGGTTAAAATGGATACCTGAGAGGGTCACTAGCCGGTACTGCGGCTGCTTGATTGCGCCATATGTTAGCAGTGCTCAATATTGTAGGCGAATGACTCAATGACCAGGGGAGTAAATGTACAGTCTGCTGAGCGGTCATTCGCACTGATAGTAGACTATAACTAGGTACTTTTTTTTATCCAAGAATCAAGATCTATATAATTCTATAAGCTACAGGAGCTGTCTGATCTGGGTCTATTCTGTTTGCAAAGGCATGACAAGACATCTCTATCAGGTAAAGGGTTAACTCTGTAAGGTCTGCTTCATTGAAAAACATGATAACAAAGTGAACAATATAGAGCCAACTTTCAAAACAATCGGCTGTACTCTCTTCACATTGATCATTCTGAATGTCCTGCAATATTCAAGTACTGGTACCTGTTTTAAAACTAACGTGTTTCATCAGTAAGTTGTGGGTTACCAGCCGAGATCCAGATGAGATGTGTAAATTTAAACATTTTCAAGAATAGCTCCTTTATTTCTCCACCAAACCCTATACTGTGACCACTCTTTAGAATCATCTCTTCAAGACAATTCTGAAGAGGGGTCACAGTATAGGGTTTGGTGGAGAAATGACAATTTTATTATTTCAGTATGCACCTTTATCTGTAGCTCTGTTTACCAGGTAAAACTTTTACTGTTTTCTACTTTGAAACACCTGAATGAATGAAAATGAGAAAGTAGATTCATGCTTGGTATTGTTTTTCAGCTCCATACCCACAACAAGCTCCGTACCCACAACAAGCTCCATATCCCCAGCAGGCTCCGTATGCACAACAACCAGCCTACCCACAACAAGCTCCTTATCCCCAACAGGGCCCCTATCCTCAACAGGGCTACTCTGGCTACCCACAGCAACAGTACTATGGACAACAGCGTAAGTGATATTGTATAATATATAGTATATACAGTAAATCCCCTCTAAAATGGATTTTTAGCAATGAAGAATTGATGTCTTATTAGGCAGGTGGCTGCTTAATGCAGGATGAAAGGTATGCATAAAGCTCCCAAAGGAGCTTTCTGCATGACTCATCCTGCATTAAGCTGCCACCTGTCTTACAGGCCTGTATTGATGCTAATCAGAATGTCCGGTTTAGAAGGGTGTACTGTACATGGAGGTTTGTATCTTTCTTCCTCATAGACTCGGACAGTTGATAAGGTGCATAATGATCAATAAAAATCTATTATTTCTCGTCCAAACTTTATCTTGCTGTATCTCCCTGAGACAATTCTAATTCTAATAGAATTTTGCAAAGTACAGTAAACCCCCTCTAAACCGAACATTAAATTTAGTGTAAATATCGGTCTTGGAGACAGGTGGCAGCTTAATGCACGGTGAAAGTCATGCAGAAAGCTCCTGTAGAAGCTTTCTTCATGTCTTTCACCCTTCATTAAGCTGCCACCTGTCTAAATGTATCTAGGTTCTCCTCTACTAGAATTCCAGTTTAGAGGGGTTTTGCTGTAATATAGAAAATGTTACATTTTGTAAAAAAGCTTTGTATTTACAGCCATTAGAGGGCAGCAGTTATGTCTGATGTAACCTTTTACCTGATAGAGATGCCTTTTTACACCTTTGCAGAAAGACTAGACCCAGATCAGATGGCTCCTATAGGAGGTGTGTGATCAAGGTCTGCTCTGTTTCCTTATGAAATCATATAGATCTGATTCTACAGTCTCAACACAGTCCAAGAGTTTTCGAGTATACAGACAAGAGTAAATCTACATGCCCCACACAGATGGGGGCATAAAACAAAATTAACACCTTTCCCTGTTCTGTGTGTGGGCCAAATTTCAATACCTACTGAATATTCATTAACAAAATAGTTATAAAGAAATATGGAAGGTGGAATATTGTAGACAGTTTAGAAAGTAAAGAAACAGATCTATCAAATTCTATTAGCAAACAGAGCAGACCCTAATCAGCCGGCTCCTCTAGGAGCCGTCTGATCTGGGTCTACTCTGTTTGCAGATGGGTGAAAACACGTTTATATGAGGGAAAGGGTTAATTAATTTCTGTGTTTAATTCTAGTATTGTCTCCTTGATACTTAACGCTTTCAGCCCATGCATACACTGTCATTTGCAAACTGTGTAGACCAAGATTAGAAGGTTCCTAGAGGAGCCCACTGATTAAGGTCTGCAATGTTTGTTATTCAAAATCCTCAAGCAGTTTTACGCCTTTCATACTGTCAGAGTGGACTCTTGTTGAATACTGATGGACTATTCCACTTTGATAGTTCAGGGTTGAATGGGTTAACCCATTAGCTGATGAATATTCATGTACAAAAAAAACAATGATATGAAAAATATTTTATGAGCTGAATTTTTATAATGGTATATGAACACGTGATTTGTTTGGTTTAGTCACTGTAGACCGGTTTTACTGAATCATTGCACAGTGACTCAAGCAGTACTGTAGTTACATGATTGGGATATCTGATGATATTGAGAACTTTGTTGTAACTACATTCTGTAATACAAAATGATCTTCTTGTGTACTGAAATCTCTTTCCAAAGCCACATTCAGAGTGTCAGACAGTTTGGATCCTGATGAAAATCCAAATTACTCTGCCTCACATCTGGATCAAAACTGTCTGCTAAGGCTATCACAATTGTTTTCCCCCGTAAATGTTACTTCCAACAGTTTTGCACTAACAATTTGAGTTATATTAATAATAAAAAGGTACCAGTATATTTCTTCAAACACTGTTGTCTGCTTCAATTCTGAGTTCTGAATTCCATTTCATTATGATCTTAATTTTTTTCCATAAGTATGCCTTTCTATGTCATTGCAATCAGAGTAGACCCAGATTAGACGGCTCTTATAGGGCCTGTCTGATCTGCTCTGTTTGCTCATGATATAATATAGATATGATTATATAGTTTCTGCCATGGCCAAACATTCTGGTGTCCATGTGCTATTAAAACATTGAATCTAATTAATAGCCATGGTATAATTATTTCTTATATGAGTAAAGGGTTAAATCACTTTGTCAGGAAGAATGGATCCTTATGAGGCAGGTAAACCGGTCATTGAAAGATGATTATGTCTCCCCCCATATTTATATGGGGGAGACATATTGTTTTCGTGAGAGTTGTCTGTCCGTCCGTCTGTCCGTCTGTCTGTCACACTTTTTGTCCGGACGATAACTTCAATATGCCTGATGCCAGTTGATTGAAACTTCATATATGGAAAGAGCATAATGAGAGGAAGTGTCATGCACAAGGTCCATAACTCTGGCTTCACTAATATTGGAGTTATTGCCCTTTGTAAAAAAAAAAATCACACTTTTTTGTCCGGACGATAACTCCTATATGGCTCATGCCAGTGGATTGAAACTTCATATATGGAAAGATCAGGACGAGAGGAAGTGTCATGCACAAGGTCCATAACTCTGGCTTCACTAATATTGGAGTTATTGCCCTTTGTAAAAAATATCATAATTTTTTGTCTGGACAATAACTTCAATATGCCTGATGCCAGTTGATTGAAACTTCATATATGGAAAGAGCATGATGAGAGGAAGTGTCATGCAGAAGGTACATAACTCTGGCTTCACTAATATAGGAGTTATTGCCCTTTGTAAAAAAAATCACACTTTTTTGTCCGGACGATAACTTCTATATGGCTCATGCCATTGGATTAAAACTTCATATATGGAAAGATCATAACGAGAGGAAGTGTCATGCACAAGGTCCATAACTCTGGCTTCACTAATATTGGAGTTATTGCCCTTTGTAAAAAATCACAATTTTTTGTCCTGATGATTACTCCTATGTGACACATGCCATTGGAGTGAAACTTCATACATGGAACGATCATGATAAGAGAAAGTGTCATGCATAAGATCTATAACTCGAGCTTCAATAAATTTAGAGTTATTGCCCCTTGTACATTTGTTTAATTCTTTCTTGTCCGGACGATAACTCCTACATGGCTCTTGCCATCGTATTGAAACTTCATGCATGGAAAGAGCATGATGAGAGAAAGTGTCATGAACAAGGGCCATAATTCTGGCTTCAATACTTTTGGAGTTATTGCCCTTTGTTACATTTTTTGGCCGATCAATAACTCCTGTTCGACTGATGCTATTGGAATGACATTTTATTTTTGGAAAGAGCATGTTGAAAGTAAGTGTCATGCACAAGGGCCATAAATCTGGTATCAGTATTTTTGGAGTTATTAGCTGTTATCATTTTCTTCTTGAAAAATGTAGTGTGGAAAACGCATAATGAGGGGAAGTATCATTCATCAAGACCATAACATTTTTAGTGATTTCCCTTTACATATTGTTTTTATTAGAGGGGAGACATCCGTTTTTGTGACAAAAACCTCTAGTTTGATTAGTTTTTATTCTATTACATTTTTGTTACAGCATACGGTTACCAGCAGCCTCCGCCACCACCTCAAGGATACCAAGCACCACCTTACGGGTACCAGCAGCAAGGCTACGCCCAGCCTGGTCAGCAGGTGGTGTATGTGCAAGATCATCACAAGAAAAAAGGAGGATTGGGAGGAATGATGGGCAGCAACACTGGCAAAATGGCAGCTGGTAAGCTTCAAGTGAATGTTTTGCTGTCCAATAAGATGGTTTTACATTACAACTTCTCTCTTAATGGTTGGCCTCATGAATATTTATACATACATGTACAAGATTTCATGACTGTATGAATATTCATTAAATGAATTTCATAATTATCAATGAACAAAGGAAAGTTTGGCCATGGCAGATATTCGTAGAAATCCATATATATGTTCTATATTATACCACAGTCAATTAGAGCTAACCCTGATCATGTCTGATCTTGGTCTGCTCTGTTTGCAAAGGTGTTAAAATTTGTATCTATGGAGTGAATTAACCCTTTCCTCCATAAATACACCTTTTTACGCCTCGGTAATTGTCACTTCTTGAAACCTTTGTGATAAATAGAGCATTTGCTCTAGTTATCACAATGGTTTCAAAACTACACAATTCTTAAATTTTCTTTTTCTCTAGTAATTGCTCCTTTTCGGTAGATTTATCCAAAGAGGTTGGATCTAAAAATAGCCTATGAGGTAATGGGTTAAATGAAGTAATGTTGATCCTGCATTTATCAACTACATGTACTTGTCTGAAAAATATAGGAATATGAATGTCTGACCCTGGACTACAGTGTTTTGAGGGCTTATAACTTTCAAAACTGTTATTAAAAATGTTATATAACATTTATTAGAATCTGATAAAATAAAATAATATTTTTTTTTATTAATTGTGTGCCTAAAATTATCAGTTAAGTTTTCTTTCATTTCTACTTAAAAACATGATCAGAGTATCAAATAGTTTCAATCCTGATTAATCCTGGTTCCCTGTTCTATGTTTATTACAAATTTCAATACCTACTGAATATTCATGGATAGTTATAAACAAGTATGGATGATGGAACATTGTAGACATTTTATACAGCAAAGAAATAGATCTATTAAATTCTATTAGCAAACAGAGCAGACCCTGATCAGACGGCTCCTCTAGGAGCCGTCTGATCTGGGGCTACTCTGTTTGCAAATGTGTGAAAACACGTTTATATTAGGGAAAGGGTTAAATGCCAAGGTACTTGGTACTTACTGTCTTATCTGGATCCAAACTGTATGCAACTCGGGGTAAGCATGCAAAAAAGTAACTATCATTTCAGGAATGTATAGATGACAGTTTTACTTAACCCGTTACTCCATAGATGTGCCTTTTAACGCCTTTGCAAACAGGGTAGACCTAGATCAGACAGCTACTATAAGAGCCGTCTGATCAGGGTCAGCTCTGTTTACTTATGAAATAATGTAGATCTGTTTCTGAAATGACCAAACATTTCAGTGTTTATATGTCATTATTTAAAAATCATGTAATTAAAATATATTACTATGGACTATATTCTTTCAGGTTTGATCGGAGGTGCAGCTCTTGGTTACGGAGCAAGTCGTATGATGGGTGGTGGTCCTTTTGGAATGTTTGGCATGGGTCGCTGTGGAAGCTGGAGCTCCCTCAGCAGCTTTGGAAGCTTTGGGAGCTGTGGCAGTTTTGGAAGCTTTGGAAGCTTTGATTAATTTCTACTTAGTTCAATCTAACTTTGCATTACTTGTTTAAACCAGATACCAGAGTATGCAGTTATTGGGTTGGTGTTAGCAAGGGTTAACCCTTTTCTACATAAATATGCCTGTCTACGCATTTGCAAACAGAGAAGACCCACATCAGATGGCTCCTATAGGAGCCGGCTGATCAGGGTCTGTTCTGACTTATGGAATGATTAAGATCTGATTCTATGGTTTCTACTTTCACAAAAAATCACGTGTTAATAAGACATTTTAAGAATTAATCTGATTTTGATATTCATGATGTCATCTTTTCTTTAATACATAAAAGATTAACAAGGAAAGGCTTAACAAAGTGAACCAACACAAATGACAATCATGTACTGTGTATATGTGATATAAAAGATACATCTGAAGAAAGCACATAGCCTGAAATAATTGTAGATTAACCCTATACTCCATGAATATTCATGTCAGAAATAATGACATCACAAATATTAATTTAATTATTTTTTGTGATAGTACATGGACACAGGAAGTTTTGGCCATGGCAGAAACTGTAGAATCATATCTATATTATACCATAAGCAAACAGAACATACCCTGATTAGATGGCTCCTACATGAGTGGTCTGATCTGGGTCTGCTCAGTTTGCAAAGGCATTTAAAGGTGTATATATGGATTAAATGGTTAAAGGCTTACTGATCTATTAACCATCATGAAATAACGTCATGAATATTAATTAGGGTCATTTTTTTTAATGGCATATGAACACAGGAATTTTTTGTCATGGCAGAAACAGTAGAATCATATATTTATTATTTATAATAAGCAGTTAGAGCAGATCCTGGTCAGATATCTCCTATAGCAGTCATTATATCTCCTATAGCAGTTATTTGATCTGGGTCTACTCTGCAAATGCTTAGAAAGGTGTATTTATGGAGTAAAGGGTTAAATACACTTCTTTCATCTTAGTATTTGAACCTTTACCTGATAGTTTCGTTCGGTTTTTATCGGGTTTTATGTTGCTTTAGCAGTATTTCAGTCATATCACAACGTCCAGCTAATTACAGGTGGAGGAAGACCCCAGAGGTTCTTCTGGGCATAGAACAAATTGCACTGTTTCATGCACAGAAGAACATCTGGGGAAAAACCACGGACCTACCCCAAGTCAGCTGGAAGGTTTCCTCACATTTAGCTGATACAGACTCCTTTGCAAACAGAGCAGACCCAGCCCTGATGGTTCTTGTACCAGCCATCTGATTGGGGTCTGCTCTGTGTGCTTTTAAAATTATATATACATCTAACTCTACAATTTCTGCCAATGCTAAAAGTTCTTTAACTTCTTTTGTACATTTACCATTATATAAATTAAAAGAAACATTATTATTCATCCTGTCCTGATTTTTCTTACATGTACATTCATTAGGTTAAGGGCTATTTGTGCCATTTTGAATATTTGCAGTTTGCCACTGTCTGTGCTGAATGTCAGTATGTAGACCCTGTTAACCCTTTACTCCATAAATACACATTTCTACTACACCTTTGCAAACAGAGTAGACCAAGATCAGATGACTTCTGTAGCGGACATCTCATGATCTGATCAGGGTCTGCTGTGTTTGCTTATGCTATAATATAGATATGATTTTACAGTTTCTATCATGGCCAAACAATCATGTGTCTATGTGCTGTTATAACAATTGATTTATTAGATTAATATTCATGATGTCATTATTTCTTACATAAATATTCATGGAGTAAATGGTTAATTATTTACAATGTAATTTAACCTTTTGGTAAATTATTACATATTTGTTCTTTTTCCATAACCTTTTGAATGCCGAATTTTCAAAATGGAATGGTCTTTATTTAATGCACCCATTCAATATCAATGGGTATAACTTCTGGTCTGGATTTACACTGTTTACAAATGCTAGTACATGTACACTTATTTCCTGCATTTAGATTGTTAACCCATTCCTTCATAATGACGCCTGTTGACACCTTATGTAAAAGTCACTTTTTAAAACCATTGTGATAAATAGAGCATTTGCTCCTATGGAGCAAATGCTCTTTTTATCAGAATGGTTTAAAAACTATGCAATTCTAGTATCTGATGCGAGAATACACCTATAATTTGTATTCTTTTGCTTTTGCAAAGAATACAAAAACCATGTAATACTCAGATTGTAGAGACAGGTGTGTACCTTATATTAACTCATTCCCTCATAGGCTATTTTTAGACCCAATGTCTAATTTTACCAAAAAGGGGGATTTATTAGAAAAAAGGAAAATGTTAGAATTGTGTAGTATTGAAACCATTGTGATAAATAGAGCATTTGCTCCTATGGAGCAAATGCTCTATTTATCACAATGGTTTCAAGAAGAGACTAATACTAAGGCATAGAAAGGCGTATTTATGGAGGAAAGGGTTAAAATTAAGCGTACAAATATTTGCCCAGCTAATATTTTATCAAGCAAATCTTAATATATTTATATAAAATTATGAATGTGTCTTGATATGGCATTAAGCAAGTTACATTTATATAAATGTATTGATCTGTGGTAGATGAATTGTATTAAATTATTGGAGAGATTCTCATTTGCTGCATAACGGTGAACATTGATAGCTTTTTGTTGTGATATATACATTTGCAGACCTGATTATTCCTGGTTGAATGTTTTGTATACTTTTTTATTCATCATTTATTTAATAAGTGTTTGTTATAGGACTTGTCACCTCTTCTTAGTTGTTACTTAATGTTATTAATACATGTTCTCAGAAAGTTAAGTTTATAAGATATGATTTGATATTACAGAGCAACCGATAAACATGTGTATTCAAATACTGAAATAATCCTTTCTCCACCAAACCCTACGTTGTGACCACTCTTTAGAATTGTTTCTTCAAGATAATTCTAAACAGTGGTCACAACACAGGGTTTGGTGGAGAAATGAAGGAATTGTTCTTGAAGATGTTTTAATTTATGCATCTTATCTGGAACTTTTGATATTAGATATGATATTAGTTATGATATTAGCTCTTTATCCCTCTATCTGTTACCTAACTCACATTTGCAAACAAAGAGACTTAGTATCTCATCAGGGTCCAAGCTGTTGGATGCCTGGTCCATAGTTCTTCAAAATCTTTGTTGAATCGAAATTTAAGGAGACATTATTGTGTCATGACTCCCATACAAGCTTTATACATTACTTTTGCTCTCCATCAAGGAGCCACTTGCTTTTAATGGCTCCCATGTTTATCAAAAGACCACCATAGAGATATTCTGTTGTACATTTGTATTTCGTTTTGTATTTTGTATAACCTCATACCTGAAGAGATTTGCCTATCACTATAATAGTGATATGGTTTCTTCCCATGTTACTTAACAATTAATTCCCATTCTGCTGATAAACATTCATGGTGTTATTATTTCTTACATGAATATTCAACAGAGAAATGGTTAACAGAAGGAAATTAATATAAATTATTAGTTATATAGACATGGAAACTAGAAATGAATGCATTCAAAACACTGCCATTGGATTTGTTTTAAACATTGATTATACTAATTTTGTTAGTATATATGTGAATGTTAGTTTATATTTTAGGAATATAATGTTCTTTGTGAATGTTTTTGTTTACTGGTGAAAATGAGGATTTCTCTTTCACTAGTTCATGAGGTATATGAATAAATGTAGAACAGGGAAAGGGTTAACTCTTTGCATACTGATTATTAGCCCTGCTGAAGGTGGAGGGATATAGCCCTGCTGATATTATTAGCCCTGCTGAAGGTGGAGGGATATAGCCCTGCTGATATTATTAGCCCTGCTGAAGGTGGAGGGGTATAGCCCTGCTGAAGGTGGAGGGGTATAGCCCTGCTGAAGGTGGAGGGATATAGCCCTGCTGAAGGTGGCGGGATATAGCCCTGCTGATATTATTAGCCCTGCTGAAGGTGGAGGGATATAGCCCTGCTGATATTATTAGCCCTGCTGAAGGTGGAGGGGTATAGCCCTGCTGAAGGTGGAGGGATATAGCCCTGCTGAAGGTGGAGGGATATAGCCCTGCTGATATTATTAGCCCTGCTGAAGGTGGAGGGATATAGCCCTGCTGATATTATTAGCCCTGCTGAATGTGGAGGGGTATAGCCCTGCTGAAGGTGGAGGGGTATAGCCCTGCTGAAGGTGGAGGGATATAGCCCTGCTGATATTATTAGCCCTGCTGAAGGTGGAGGGATATAGCCCTGCTGATATTATTAGCTCTGCTGAAGGTGGAGGGATATAGCCCTGCTGATATTATTAGCCCTGCTGAAGGTGGAGGGATATAGCCCTGCTGAAGGTGGAGGGATATAGCCCTGCTGAAGGTGGAGGGATATAGCCCTGCTGATATTATTAGCCCTGCTGAAGGTGGAGGGATATAGCCCTGCTGATATTATTAGCCCTGCTGAAGGTGGAGGGATATAGCCCTGCTGATATTATTAGCCCTGCTGAAGGTGGAGGGGTATAGTTGTGGTGTTGTCCGTCCATTCTAGCATGCTAGTAATCAGTTGGTGATGTCCATTGCAAACAATTTTGATCCAGATGAAAGTCGGAGTAAATCGGATAAAATGCAATGAATATTCATGAATTCTTGTATAAATATTCATGAGGTCATGGGTTCATGTAATTGTTATAATGTATATTATATTATCAGTATTTCATCAGTTGTAGTCTGTTTCTTATGTAATATTTTGTTGGTGCAAGATCTGACTTTTATGTTTATCCCTTTACTCCATTAATATTTATGTAAGAAATAATGACATCATGAATATGAATTGCATTATTTTTTATAATTGCATATGAACACATGAATGTTTGGCCATGGCAGAAACTGTAGAATCATATCTATATTGTATCGGAAGCAAACAGAGCAGACCCTAGTCAGATTTTGGTCTACTCTGTTTGCAAAGGCATAGAACGGTGTATTTATGGATTAAAGGGCTTGTCTGATCATGTATACTCCAGAGTGTTCAGTAGATCCGTTTCATTTTTAATTGTAAACCTGTTATGATGACCTTTGTAAACCTGTTATGATGACCTTTGTAAACCTGTTATGATGACCTTTGTAAACCTGTTATGATGACCTTTGTAAACCTGTTATGATGACCTTTGTAAGTAGTCTGGATCAGTTGTAAACCTGTTATGATGACCTTTGTAAACCTGTTATGATGACCTTTGTAAATAGTCTGGATCCTGATGAGACTGCCATATCAGGATCCAAATTTTTTGACATTTGGCGACTTTTTTAGAACAAATTAAAGAAGAATGTACTTTAAGAATTACAGTTCGAAATTGTAGTAACAAAGAATGAAGAAGTTTTTAGGCAGGTGGCTGCTTTAATAACCCTTTCTTCCATAAATGCACCTTTCTACACCTCTGTAATAATCACTTCTTGAAACCATTGTGATAAATAGAGCATTTGCTCCTATTGAGCAAATACTCTATTTATCACAATGGTTTCAAAACTACACAATTCTGAAATTTTCAATTTCTGTCGTTAATGCTCCTTTTCAATAGATATATTCAAAGAGGTAGGATCTAAAAATAGCCTATGAGGTAATGGGTTAACGCAGGATGAAAGTCATGCAGAAAGCTCCTAGTGGAGCTTTTTTCATGACTTTCATCCTGCATTAAGCTGACACCTGTCCCTAAAGACTGATAATGATACTTTTTAGTGTTCAAACTACATGTACATGTATTAGGATTTTACTGTAGTGCAGAAGGCAATGTTTTTCAGACAAAAGAATGGACCCACGTCATATGGGTCCTGTAGGAGCTTTCTGACCAGGGTGTGCTCTATTTGCTTAGGGAATTATAATATACATCTTAACCCTTACAGTGCGGGACACAAGTTACACAAGTCCTTTGCAAACAGTGTAGACCCAGATGAGAGGGCTCCTAGAGGAGCCCTCTCATCAGGGTCTGCACTGTTTGTCATATTAAACGTTTCTTTAGAAAAAATCCCTAAATATTCACCGTGAGCTTGCCCTATTTGAATTTTGGATTAGTCCATTTGAAAAATCAGTGTTGTAAGGGTTAATTCTACCATGGCCAAAACATCCTGTGTTCGGGAGCTATTACACATGTATAAAAAAATCAGCTGATAAATATTCATGATGTCAGTATTCATTACATGAATATCCATGAAGTAAATGGTTTACAAATACATTTATATGTTCTGGGTCTTGAAAAATGGATCGTTATACAATAACTATTGCAAAACATGTACAGAAAGTATTATAGAACATTTGATTGAACAAGTTCACTTTGGTTTTTTGCCCTGAAATTGATTCATATACAGCAAAACCCCTTTAAACTGGAATTTTAGAATAGAAGAATTTAGATACTTTTAGCCAGGTGGCTGCTTAATGCTCGGTGAAAGTTATGCACTAAACTCCTCTAGGAGCTTTCTGTATGACTTTTACCCAGCATTAAGCTGCCACTTGTCTCTAAGGCCATTATTTATACTAAATTGAGTATACTAAATTCTGTAGACCCTTGTAGCCATTTTCATGCTAAATGCAATATTTTAGCCATTAACTGTAGAATGAGATCTATATTATTCCAAAGGTGCTCGACGCATGCTTGGACTCACCCATGGAAACAACCCCCCCCCCCCCCCCCCCCCCCCCCAAAAAAAAATAAAAAAAATTGTGATCGAAGTATGTTAAACTAGCCTAAAACTATCTATTTGAACCTTAAACCACTCCGAAAAACAAAAAAAGCACGACCCGGAAAAAAATTTCCTATCGGGTCTATATATGTATTGAAAGGTATCCAACTACGACAGATCGGCGGCGGAAAATACAACATTCATATTTTTCAAAGTCTTACAGCAAAGCCAATTCAACACCGATTTTAATCAGTTTGGTCTTGATCCGTTCCAAATTCCATATGCTAAGCGGCACTGTTAGTGCTTTCCTTAAATATTGCCCCGTCTTGTCGCTGCAAGACCGCGAATTTGAAAATACGCTAGAGCGAAACGATGTGACTCCCGCCAGGATGCATATAAGTATATAGGGGGATCTGTATTCGTTAAACTTTTCAGCAAAAACGCGAATTATGCTGAAACACATTCGAAAAACATTCACCTTACCGCAGTTAAAACGGTGCTGGCTATTTGTAGTCTGCTATGAGACGCCAGTTTTCTTTCTCCTACTTTCGTTTTGAACGGAGGTGGCCAAATCGCTGTTGCCCGGATATTTGCATATCGAATAGTTTATGAGCTGGGTCACAGCAAAATGGCCGCATCCGTTCAAAAGGAAAGTAGGAGAAAGAAAGCTGGCGCCTCGTAGCTGACTGGAAATAGTAAGCACCGCTTTAATTGCGGTGAGTTTAATGTTTTTAAATAGTGTTTAACCATAATTCGCGTTTTTGTTGAAAAGATTAACGAATACAGATCCCCCTATATACGTCTATGCATCCTGGCGGGAGTCACATCGTTTCGCTCTAGCGTTTTTTCAAATTCGCGGTCTTGCAGCGACAAGACAGAGCAATATTTAAGGAAAGCACTAATTGTGCCGCTTAGCATATGGAATTTGGAACGGATCAAGACCAAACTGATTGAAATCGGTGTTGAATTGGCTTTGCTGTAAGACTTTGAAAAACATGACTGTTGTATTTTCCGCCGCTGATCTGTCGTAGTTAGATACCTTTCAATACATATATAGACCCGGTAGGAAATTTTTTCTGGGTCGTGTTTTTCTCGTTTTTAGGAGTGGTTTTAGGTTCAAATAGATAGTTTTAGGCCAGTTGAACATGCGTCGATCACAATTTTTTTTTTTTTTTTTTTTTTTTTTTTTTTTTTTTTTTTTTGGGGGGGGGGGGGGGTGGGGGGGTCCATGGATGAGTCCAAGCATGCGACGGGCACCTTTGTATTATTCTAAAAGCAAACAGAGCAAACCCTGATCAGACAACCCCTATAGGAGCCATCTGATCTGGGTCTGCTCTGTTTGAAAAAGTGTACAAGTTTATGGAATAGAAAGTTGTGGAATAATAAAGATATGTTTATATAGTTTCTGAAAAGGCAAAAAATCCAATTTGCATTGAGCAATATGCAAATGTAATGTATATTCATGAAGTCACAAACTAGGGTACGAATATTCATGAGAGAAAGGGTTAAGGACTCAAACTGGGTGAAGTAACAAAAGATTAGTTCATAGCGCTGAAAGTAAACCATTTACTCCGTAGATATGCCTTTGCAAACAGGGTAGACCCAGATCAGATGCCTCTTACAAGAGCTGTTTGATATGGGTCTACTCTGCTGGCTCATGAAAGGATCTGGTTCTACAGTTTTTACCATAGCCAAAAATTCCTGCCTTCATGTACTATTATAAAAACTATCTAAACAAATCATACAATCATTATTTCTTACATAATATTCATGAGTAACAGAGGGCTAAACAGGAACTACTCTTATTACATGTTGTAGAAAAAAATGCAGTTCATAGTCCGAGTCTCCACTTTTTGCAAAGCTTGTCTCAATGTTTTTTAGTCAGCATATATGATATCTTGAAGTGGATGTATGAAATGAAAAAGGATGAAGAAAGAATGTACATTTATGGGTACAATGTACACATATTTTTCATCATGAAGGATTTTTTATTCCTTTTTATACACCCGTATGAAATAAGGGACATATTATGGAATGGCGCTGTCTGTCTGTCTGTCTGTCAGTAACATCTCTAACTCAAGTTCTGCTTTGTGGATCTTTCTCAAATTTAACCACAATGTTTATCTGGACATGCTACAGTAGCATGAGTGTGTCCTGGTACGTATATCCAAGGTCAAGGTCACACAATTGGACTTAGAATTTGCTTTAAACAAATGATTATGTTAACCTCAATTTATGTTGAACAAATTATCACTTATTTACATAACAAATCCATGTATTTACATAATCCTTTAAGGTAAAGCTTTGAAACTTGGATCACTTGTTCACCATTACAAGTTTCACCAGTAGGCAAGAGTACATAACTCTGTCAAGCCTTTTGACAGAGAATTATGACCCTTATTTACTTTATAGAATTTTTGGTTACGGTTTTTGTTAAAGTCCACTTATTTACATAACCCTTTGAAAAAAGGCTTTCAAACTTGAACACTTGTTCACCATCACAATATTCACCTGTATGCAAGAGTACCTAACTCTGTCAAGCATTTTGACAGAATTATGACCCTTTTTTCCGTTACGGGTTTTGTTAAAGTCCATTTATTTACATAACCCTGTGATATAAAACTTTTAAACTTCAAACACTTGTTTACCATCACAGACTTCATCTGTAGGTAAGACTGAATAACCTGTCAAGCATTTTGACAGAATGGTGGCCCTTTTTAATTCAGAATTTTTGGTTAAGATTTTTGTTAAAATCCACTTACATGTACAAATGTACATGTGTATTTACATAACACTTTGAGATAAAGCCTTGAAACTTGATACACCTGTCTACCATCACAAGCTTCATCTATTTGAAAAAAATGGGATGTATTATGGAATGGTGCTGTCTGTCTGTCTGTAACATCTGTAACCCAAATTCTGCTTGGAGGATCCTTCTCAAATTACACTGCAGTGTTTATCTGGACATGCAACAGGACCATGGGTGTGTCCCAGTATGCATATCCCAGTTCAAGGCCGCACAGATTGGACTTAGAATTTGCATTTAGCATTTGCGTTTAGCAATTGCATTTAGCATTTGCATTTAGCATTTGCGTTTAGCAAATATGGTAACCTCAGTTTATGTTGAACTAGGCCTTGACGGGCGTATATTGTGCCCACTGACACTCTTGTTATGCTTGATATTAAACTTTGGTTTGAAAAATAAAAATGAAATAAATGCAATAACTCCAAATTGTGTTTTTGTTTTCTAACAAAAAAATGTGTTATTTAGGATGTCGATGTCTTCTGATATTGGTATTCACTGTTTGCTGTTTACTTCTCTGCAATGACTTTTAAAGAGAGTATATAAATGTCAGCTTGTTAGTTGTTGTTATCTCTTTCTTATCCCCTCTCTATGCCTTTACAAACAGAGTAGACCTGGATCAGATGGCTCCTATAGGAGCCATCTGATCAGGGTCTGCTCTGTTTGCTGAAGGAATAATTAACATAGATATGATCCTTGGACCTATAGTTTCTGCCTGAGCCGAACATTCCTTCGTTCATGTGCCATTATAAACAGTTAATCTAATTAATATTCATTATTTCTTATATTAATATTCATTGGTTAATGGTTATTTTTGATTGAACAAACATTTTACAGATTTTGCTGTACTGTTATGAATCATAACATAATTGATCTTTAATAGCAAGATGAGCAGTTGTATGCCACATAATGTTGGTTTTTTGCTTACCTGGCATGAAGTGCCAAGGTGAGCTATTGTGATCTCCTAAACTTGACAGGAATGTTCCTTGGGTCAACCTCTTCCAAAGTTGTTCAAAGAATTTGATTCCATGCAGAACTCTGGTTGCAATGGCAGCCAATGGTCAAAAAGAAATAAAACCTTTATTACACTTCTAGTCAAAAGGTGTAATGCCTAGTGCTACCAAATTTGATATGTAGAATTATCTAGTGAACCTCTACTTAGATTGTTCAAATTTTGTCCCTGGGGTCAAAACTGGCCCAACCCGGGGGTCAAGTTTTACATTGGATTATATAGTGAAAACTTTACAAAGCTTCTCGTCCAAAAGCTTAAAGCTGTGATATTTGGTAGTGTTGCATCATCTGGTGAAGCGTTACTAAGATTTTTCAAATTATACCCCCGGGGTCAAATACAGCCATGCCCTGGGGGGTCACACGTTTTACATAGGAATATACAGGAAAAACTTTAAAAATATTATTGTCTCAAACCGAAAGGCCTAGAGCTATGATAATTGGTATGAAGCATCATCTGGTGGACCTTTTCCAAGATTGTTCAAATTTTGTCCCTGGGGTTAAAATTGTCACTACCCTGGGGGTCACAAAGTTTTTTATAGGAAACTCTTTAAAAATCTTCTTCTCTAAAACTGTAAGGCATACACCTTTAATTTTTGGTATGTAGCATTATCTAATGATCCTCTACAAAGATTGTTCAAATTTTGTCCGCTGAGCCAAAAAGGGCCCTGCCCTGGCAGGGTTGCCACGTGTCAGGGAAAAGTCAGGAAAATCTAAAAAATTTCAAGGTCAGGGAATTGTCAGGGTATTTTGAGAACCTCTAGGGAAATTTGAAAATATAGGCAAATGTCAGGGAATTGTCAGGGAATTTTGAAAAACATGAGAATGAATGTTATAGATTTTAAACAATCCATAACATATTAAATAAATTATGACAGAAAGACCAAAATTCCGCGATGAAATGTGTCAGGGAAATTTGAAATTATGTCAGGGAATTTTGTTTCCTCTTTTGTGGCAACCCTGCCTGGGGCTTAACAGTTTTCAAAGGAAAATCTTTAAAAATCTTGTCAAAAACAGAATGTTCCAGAGCTTAGATATTTGGTGTATAGATTTACTTATAAGTATACCTTTATAAAGTTTGTTCATATCATTATTCTGAGGTTAAAATTGGCCGTGCCCTGTGGGTTATACTTTGAAATAGACTTCATCACATCAGAAACTACAGTTTAAAGGTTTCCCCTTAGCCATTTACTCACTGTAGCTGGGCAGTGGAACTGTTATGTCATTATTGGAGTGGTCATCACACCTAGTCTCAATACAGTAGAAATTGTGTTTGGAGAAATAAGTAACAAACATTCATTTTAGATTGAGAAAACTAGGTTATAAATTTTTTTTGAAAGTTGTTTTAGTTTTCTGTAAAAGTTACATATGCTTTAGGTCAGAATCCAAACTATGTGTTAATTTCAGTCAAGTCATGCTCAGCAGTGACAGGGTTAACTCTGATTTCTGTTGTCTGCTGAAGAACTAACATTGTCAGTATATAACAATAACTTTATAATATGAGCGATTTAGTTAACCAATAGCCCTTGTTTTCATAGGAAATTGTTTAATAAAACTCTTCTCTTAAACTGTAAGGCCTACTAGACCTTTGATATTTGGGATGTAGCATCCTTTAATGGTTCTTTTCCAAGATTATTCAAACTATGACACCTTGGTGAAAAAATGGCCCGCCTAAGATTACATGAATTCATTGTACAATGTAATCATAAATCTGTTATAACAAGGTGAGCGATTAAGGGCCATCATTGCCCTCTTGTTTTTTTACCAATCTAAGTCAAGATGGTCAAATGATGGCTCTCTTGGATATTGTAGTGCTCTTGGAGAGCAAACTTGTGTTACAATTTCGTCTGCATTTTCTTCAAATTCACAAAAGTTATAGACATGTTGAAGGGCATTATGGAACATTATTTTATTATGTTTTCCAACCCGATTCAAGATATTGGATATTTCAATTTCCTTGTGGAGCAAGATAGTTTTACAGATTCTGTTACATTTTGCTACCTCAAAGTTGAAAGCAGTGTATGACATAATTTTTAAAGATTGGCTGCAAAAATGCCATTTTGGATTGCAATAATTAGCGAGTAAGTGCAGTGCTGCAGGACTATATTAACCCTTATATAAATCAAGGGCTTGGTGCAAAACTATTCTAACTCCATCACAAAGTGAAGGAGTTAGAATAGTTTTGCACCAAGACCGACCTCGAAATGCTTTTATACACCTTTGCAAACAGAGAAGAATCCAGGATCTGCTCTGTTTGCTTATGCAATTATAATAGATCTGACTCTGCAGTGTCTACCAATGCCAAAACTTCCTGTGTACATTATGCTATAATAAAAAATCAGCTATTAAATATTCATGGTATCATAATTTCTTAACTTAATAGTCAACAGCTAGGGAAATTATTAATCACTCTCATAGACTCATATCTCTCATAACTCTATAGACTGTGTCTCAAATACAAACCAGTGTACATAAAAGTAGTCATGTACAGTGCTCCCTCGCTAAAACGACACCCTTTGGGATACGAAGATTGTATGTGTTGTTCAGAGGGAGTTGTTATAGGGAGGGAAAATCAAACATAATTAGCTTGTTTTCAGATCCCCAGATAAGGTGTATTTCGAGAACTAAAACCGTTATGCCTCAATCAAACCCTATGTTGTGGCCACTCTTTAGAATCTTCACAAGGTGACGATTCTAAAGAGTGGTTACAACATAGGGTTTGATGGAGGCATAAATAAAATACGATGAAAAAGTTTTCTGGAGCCTTGTTGTTTCGGAAACAGTGACATGCGTTGTTGTAAGGAGGGAATCGTTATTGAGAGGGCCGTTGTAGGGAGGGAGCACTGCATAATTTCCATTCACCAGCTTCAGATCAGCTCAATGTGTTGCATTACATATATTGACGTATCCATCAGCAATTGTCCAGGCCATAGTCTTATTTAGCATCCAACAGTCATGGGAAGACAGTATGTTACATGTACTGTAACTACAGCCCCTACGCATCACCTGTTGTGATTGCTTGTTGGTATCAAATGTTCTTATATTTCTGTTTTGCATCAAAGCATTGGTTTTACAATGTTAGATGCATCATCGTGAACTACTGTGTTAATTGCCGTTTTATTTAACCCTTTCCCTGTTGCATATTCATGTAAGAAATAATAGCAACAGACAAAGGTGCGTACTCAAATACTAGACTCCTCTGTTTTCCACCTAACTCTATGTTGTAATCTCTCTTTGAATTGTCTCGAAGAGAGAATTCTAAAGAGTGGTCACATCATAGGGCCTGGTGGAGAAATAAAGAAGTTATCATTGAAAATGTTTTGTTTTACACATCTTTTCTGGACCTGTGATAACATGATGAGCCAAAATGTACTGTGTTGTTCATGAGTCATTATAAATAATAATGTATTAATTGATATTCATGATATATCTAATTCTTACATAAATATTTCACATGTAAGGAGTTAAAAAAAAGAAAGAAAAGAGGACCTACAGTTGAATTTTGATATCTCGAACTTCAAGGGACTGTACAAGTTATTTCGAAATAACACAGGTTCGAGACACCCGATTTCTAATTTGAACAATTTCACAGCTTAATGCATGTCTGAAGTAATGCTGAAAGCTCCCATAGGAGCTTTCAGCATTACTTTGGACATGCATTAAGCAGCGGCACATGTGTTTCTAGATATGCATAGTGATAAATTTTAGAACAATTCTGTATTGTAAATTGCGGAAGCTAGGACTGAACTTTTACTTCGAGTTATTCCAAAGTTGGAAGTTCGAGATACCGAAGTTCAACTGTAGTATGAAAAAGCTAAATGTTGACAATGTTGTTAAAATTGATAATCAGAATCTTTTAGTGTCACACAACAATGCTAATGTCTTGATGTATGTGGCTGACTCCAGACTGGAAAATAGCACATTGACACTGGCAAATAATGTAGACCCAGATCACCCAATATGCAATCTGATTGAGATCAGTGTAGACCCTGATCAGATAACAGATGCAATAAGAAAGGTCACAGAAGTGTCTCTGCATAGAATTCAGAATTTAGCATGACCTACTCCTATTACTTGAGCATTTGGCCAATTGTTGGTACATGTATGTACTTTTGTATTTTTAGTTGACCTCATTTCATTTTTAATGATGTGACATGATTATATTTATTATGTGATAAACAGAAGTGAACAACTTTGTCTCCTGGCCCGGAGGTTATAAAACTTCTGAGTCCGAGTTCAGTCTCAAGGATGTGATTGGTCAGATGCTTAAGAATGAAGTTAGACTCAAGCAAATAGTTTTACAACCTTGGGACCTGATATCAACATTTTGTTTTGTACGATTACTTAGTGACATTTGCATGACCATTTTGTATTGAATTTGATATGGCAAGATAACTTGCTGGAGTAAAATAAGAAACCTGACGAGTGTGTCTTGTGATACATCTACCCAGAAGGAGCATTACCTAACTAGAGGAAAGGAATATTTTAGACTTGTGTAGTGTTGAAACCGTTGTTATAAATAGAGCATTTGCTCCTATGGAGCATATTATGCTCTATTTATCACAATGGTTTGGGATTATTTCAAAGTGACTTTTACAGAGGCGTCAAGATGAGGGAATTAGTGAACATGATTTACCAATACCCCTTTCCCTTATATAAATGCCTTTTCTTGCAGGAAGGAGCCCTCTGATCAGGATCTACTCTGTTTTTATGGCCCCGTTGACGATAGTTAGGGGGCATTATGTTTTGCACCTGTCCGTCTGTCACACTTTTATGTGCAGCTGGTATGTGCAGTTGGTAACAAGTCACAGTTTTTTCATGTCTTATATCTCACTAACCAGTATAGTTTTTGGCATGGCATTGAATATACACATTAACCACCATCCATATTTTCATTGTGCACCCATACAGCCCATGCTGCCCGCAATCCCAAGGTCAAATGACTTAGGAACTTTACACACAGCTTGACAAGCATCACCACGGGGGCATCGCTGTGTCTTACAGACACAATTTTGGGCTGGGTCTACTCTGTTTGCAAATGCATGAAAAGGCATTTATATGAAGGAAAGGGTTAATAACAAGTTACACAGCATCACTCAAATATTCTCGTGATATCAATACATATTTCAAGGTTAATCGCAATCCAAACTCAATGTGATGACTAGGAATGCGGAGGACAATGGATTTTTTTCACCATATATACTTGCATGTTAAACCTTTACTCAATGAATATTCCTTAAGAAATAATGACATCATGAATATTTATTAGATTAATTGCTATAATAGCACATGGACACAGGAATTTTAGCCATGGCAGGAACTGTAGAATCAGATCTATATTAATTATAAGCTAACAGAGCACACCCTGATCAAAAGGCTCCTACATCTGATCTGGGTCTACTCTGTTTGCAAAGGTGTAGAAAAGTGTATTTATGCAGTAAAAGATTAATATTCATGATGTCATTATTTCTAACATAAGTATAAATGTATCATGTTAACCCTTTCCTTCATATAAATGTGTTTTAATTCATGCATTTGCAAACAGAGTAGACCAAGATCAGATGGCTCTTATAACCCCTCTGATAATTACTAACCCGTCTGAGCAGGGTCGTCTCTGTTTGCTAATGAAATTTGAAAGCTATCTATCAATACTTTATAAAATGAATACAATGTTCCACTTTCCATTTTTTGTTGTAACTATTTTGTCCATAAATATTCAGTGGCTAATAAAATTTGGAATAAACGTTGAACAGGGAAAGGGTTAAGGGTTCACTCTTAAATTGGCACGTTAAAACTAACTCATGATTTTTTAACACCCCCCTTTTGAAAAATGTGGGGGGTATATTGCTTTGCACATGTTGGTGGGTCTATCTACCTGTCGGTCCGTAGATCAAACGGTTTCCTATATAAAAAGTGGGGGTATATTGCTTTGCATATGTCGGTTGGTCTGTCTGTTGATCGTTCGGACTGTTAGTAGATCGAACGGATTCCAATTAATAACTAATAAATGGCTTGGCGTAGGATCTTCAAACTTGCTGTGGTAGTTGGTCATGACCACAAGATGACCCCTATTGTTTTAACTCACTAGGTCAAAGGTCAAGGTCAAATATTTTAGACCACGATTACTTCAAAATTGTTCAAATTGTTTTTTAAAAAATTCAAACTGGAATATTTAAATAAATTTTAAATTTCAGTTTCGAAAGTATATTGTTGATGCTTTTGAAAAGTGATCAAATAAATTAATGTAACTAATCAATTTAGAAAAAAATGACTTTTGGTATTAGTAATTACTGCATGAATATGATTTTCCAATGACACATGCTCAACATACCTCGCTATCTTAAAGTGCAGTTAAGATGATTTGTAATAGTATTTAGCAGATCTCTTTACAAAGATAAACTAAAGACCTATGATAACACAGTTATGTTATGTGTTATCAGAGGTCTTTGGATAAAGTTTGATTATAAACCCAAAATTGACCATTGGAGAATAAGGGTATATGGTAATTCATAATTGTCTATCTTCAATGACATTTTCTGCAAACACACTCAAATAAAATATTATTTCCAATCAAACTTTCATCTTTTTTTTTTACTGGCTTCAGGTTCAACCTCTGGGACACTTCTTCCTAATTCCACTTTTGAAGTTTCCCTTAATATTTTGTTAATGACTCTTCCAGTATTATCATTAAATTTTCAAACACTGGCTGTTTTATAATTATTGAAATAGACTATAACATGAAAATGTGTACTGGAGGTTGGAGCGGCTGGGTCCTATATGGACAGTCGTGAATTAAATGGCATCAATATAACCACTTGTGTTTCATACTGTTTCCTTATTTGACATATGATATGTAAGTGATGGCTTATCAGCAATTTAACTTTATATCGCCGATCCAAGCACATAACATCAGACCACCAGAAAATCTACTTCAAACACCAGATAAAAGAACCAGACAGGGCAACACTTACTCATACAAACATATAGCAGCAACAAAAGACACCTACAAATATTCATTTTATCCTAGAACAGTAAACCAGTGGAACCTACTCCCAGTCTCTGTACAGTCGGCAGCCACAGTCGATGCATTTAAGTCCTTAGTTCCAGTGGCTGTCCTAATACCGATACTTAATAACTAGACCTATACAGCTTGTATATAGTTTTATTTTTTAACTAGTTCAGCATTCATTTTATTGAAATAAAGTTTTTCTAAATTAGGCGCCAACACATAATTCTCAAAGTTGAGAGAGTGTTATATTTCAGAAGAAGAAGAAAAAACACTGGCTACTTTAATCATTCACTTGCATATTTCATTGTCCTAAGATTTCTTTACTCAACACAGATATATATTTATAAAGTAGGTATGTGTCTCCTCTCATCAGTGGTACCTAAACGCACAACTCTTTTAGTTCTTTGATTTTAAAATATTCTTGTCGAGTTACTATCCTTTGTAAAACAGGGTTTTACAAGGGAGGTAACCCGCAGACCCAGCCTCGCTTTCGAACGCGGCCTCCCGAAGTCGGCCATTTTGTGGCAAATTGTACAATGATGTGACAAGAAACTACGAATTTGTTCGCTCTTACATCCGTCATTATAGCTTGGAAGTGCTATAACCTATGATATTTTAAATGTTTAGACATTGCATTACATGAAAGTTTAAATTTCTGGAAGAGTAAATGGTCACGTACACAGAAACCACAAGGAAACGCACAGCCGGTCAACAAAAATGATACAAATCGGTAGCCGTAGAAAACGTGCACATGACTACAACTAGATATTGTGATATTTTATGTATAATAGGAAAGCACATTAGTTTTAAATCTGCTACTGTTTGCAAAACTAAACTACTGTTTTGCTACGAACACTGGTAAAGTCGCTTGCAGGGTACAGTTTACCCAAAAGGACTGCACTTCCAGCACGTTGCATGTCGAAAATGCCGCAACCAAGCAGAGCGAGAGTTTATGCGGATGTGAACAACCACAGGCCCAGAGAATACTGGGACTACGAGTCACATGTGGTTGAATGGGGGTTAGTGTATTTCTTAATTTTCACAATTGAGTATTCCTATAAATTTGCATGTCATAATTTCCAAATGTCTTGTTTGGTTTCAATTTTGAATGCAGACTGGTACATTCACAATATATTCAGTGGCCATTTACAATATTGCTTTTGTATTGGTTAGCAGAAACTTCACTTGGTCCATGTATAGCTCAGTGGTGAATGTAGGTGACTGTGAAGGAGAAACTGCAGCCAGGTCCCACATAACATCTAGTGAGTGCTTCACTTGTTAACCTGGCAACTATTGAGCTAAGAGTTCCACATATGTCACATACTACATTAATTCCCATTCAGCTTTTCAGAGCTGACTAAGCTCTCAAAATGTTTCCCACTGCAGTGGCAGTCAAACAATTAGACAACCAAAGTGATAAAAAAGATGCTGCCAATACAGGACTCGATCTGGGATTCTCCCTTACAGGACCAGATCACAACCAATGGAGCTAACCGAGCTACTACCAGAATCATTACAGCCTTTTAAATACTTATTAACCCTTTACTCCATGAATATTCATACATGTAAGAAATAATGACATCATGAATATCAAATTCAATTGTATTAATTTCTATAATGGCACATGGACACAAGAATATTTGGTATATCAATATTATTTCATAAGCTAAGAGAGCTGACCCTGATCAGATGACTGCTATAGCAGCTGTCTGATCACGGTCTACTGTGTTTTCAAAGGTGTAGAAAAAAGATATATTTATAGAGTATTGGGTTTAATGTAAAATCGGCTAAACTTATTAAGTGCTGTCAATTTCAAATTACTTTGTCACTGAATTTGAATCGAGATTTTTTCTTCAATTCTAGTCTGATTGGCCTTAAATCTACTTCATTTGATCGCATTGTTTTTCAGAAACTCCCATGCTAAATATCCCTCGATGCCATGCAGAAACAAGGAAGAAAATGCAGAAAATGCATTTTCTACATGCTAATTCGTTCAGCTGTTTCTTTGCAAATGGCCGCTGTATGTATGGATAGTAGAGCATATCATTTTTCAAGAGGGGTGAATTGCATACTGATATGAAATAAATTACGTAATTATGCCCCCGTGACGACAGTCAGGGGGCATTATGTTTTGCACCTGTGCGTCATGCTTTTCTATAAAATATTATATATCGGTAATTTCTACACTTATACACATGAAACTTCACATACACATCAATTACCATCTGTGTTATCATTTGGCATCCAACCCATGCTGCCCGCAAGCCCAAGGTCAAGGTCAAATGACTTGGAAATTTTACGTGCAGTTGTCACATTTACGTGCAGTTGGTTGTCACAGTTTATCATTGTCATTTCTCCCTAACCACTGTAGCTATTGCCATGGAATTGCTTATACACATTAAAGACCATCCATACTTTCATTTGGCACCCCACCCATGCTGCCCGCAAACTCAATGTCAAGGCCAAATGACTTGGAAATTTTATGTGCAGTTGTCACATTTACATGCAGTTGGTTGTCACAGTTTTTCATTGTCTTATTTCTCCCTAACCACTGTAGCTATTGCCATGGAATTGCATATTCACATTAAACACCATCCATACTTTCATTGCGCACCGAGCCCATGCTGCCCGCAAGCCCAATGTCAAGGTCAAATGACTTGGAAATTTTATGTGCAGTTGGTTGTCACAGTTTTCTCATTGTCTTATATCGCCCTAGAACCACTGTAGCTATTTGCATGGAATTGCATATATATACACATTAAATACCATCTATACTTTCATTGCACTCCCAACCCATGCTTCCCGAAAGCCCAATGTCACTGTCAAATGACTTAGGAAGTTGGTTGTTACAGCTGCTTATACCTCACTAACTGCTATAGCTATTGGCATGGAAATGCATATACACATTAAACTCCATCTATACTTTCATTATGCACCCAGCCCATGCTGCCAGCAAGCCCAAGGTCAAGGTCAAATGACTTTGGAATTTTACGCTCAGCTAGGCAATCAACTACACGGGGGTATCGCTGTGTCTTACAGACACAATTTTCTAGTTTCGTGTATGATGTCAACTTTTAAGAGCTATAAAATACCCTCAGTTAAAATCGAATATTCCACTCGACGTCAATTGTCTGCCATTTGCAATTTGAAATGAACATGTTTACAATGGGAAAACATTGTTTTTATGCATGAAATCTTTATTTAAAGATGGATTCAAGGGAAACTCGGACACAAGAGTTAGTGAAAAACGATGACACAAGTGTTTAAAATTTGATCTCAACTCGGTAAGGAATGAAAAAAGTCTTAATTCAAATGCAGTGACAAAGTAAATTGAAATGGACAGTAGTAAATTTATCTCGATTGCAAAATGAGGGGAATAAAAAACCCTTGTAGGCGTACAAATCAGCTCTAGTGATAGGCATATCAAAGGGCATACTGTTCTTCCTTTTGTATCCAAAATAGATCTTTTTATGCTTGTCCATAGTTGGTGGAGTCTGACTGAGGCCATGATTACAAACTGGTGTGTATGTTGGTAACAACTTCTACTAATTTGGACAAGTAGTGTATGGTCTGAGTAAATGTACAGTGTTGTATGTAAGCATAGTAGCATTCAGATTATACCCACATTTATAATTGGCTCATGAGTATAACATAATGTATCAGATTACACATGATGTGTCCTGTTAATATATCCTGTCTGTTTGTCTGTCTGAAACTTTAACCATGGCCATACATTAATTTCGAATTATTAGTGATAGAGACTTTGTACTCGCCTCAAGAAGTTGCCATTTGTAACTAGTATACGTATACACACTTCAAGAATCTACCATAAATGTTTTACAAACTTACAATCTTATAGTTTTTTCATGGACTTGAAACAGATTTTTGTAGAAAACTTATTTATAAGATGAGTCTGACTCCTTAATTAGTAGACGAAGAGGCAGGCTCTTTATCTGTTCAATATTCATGTAAGAAATAATGACATCATGAATATTAACTACATTATTATTTAAAACAGCATACAAACATAGGAAATATTGGCTGAAACAAACTGTAGGAGCCATCTGATTTAGGTCTGTTCTGTTTGCAAATTGCATCAAAAGGCGTTTATGTGAACAGTAGACCCAGACTAGACAGCTCCTATATGAGCCATCTGATCACAAGTCTGCTCTGTTTGCTCATGATATAATAAAGATATGTTTCTGTCATGGCCAAAAATTCCTCTGTCCATGTGATATTATAGTAAGTACCGGTATTCTAATTAATGTTCATGATGTCATTATTTCTTGAATGAATATTCATGGAGTAAAGGGGTTAAAGCAAATCTGAAAATCTCCTGCTGAAAATTTGTAGATAGATATGCTGATATATGTAAAGGTGACAGGACCTGACCAAACTTTATATCAGACTCGTTAGCAATTTGCATAAACCTTTTCACAACTTGTATAAATTTATTAGTGCATCGACAATAAAATCTTGTAAATTCATTCGACAGCAATTTTATCACACATTGAAGCAGTCAACTTATCCCACAGCTTGTAAACATTATTAAGAGCTACTGAACTTTTCTGAATCGGGAAAACTTTTATCCCTCCTGGATTTGTATGGTAAAAAAATATTTCAACACGGAAATATATATGTAGCTTTGTTGTATAATAGGAAGTCCACAGGAGCAAATGATCTATTTATCACAATGGTTTCAAAACTACACAACTTTGAAAATTTCCTTTTCTCTGGTTAATGCTCCTTTTTGGTAGATTTAATAAAAGAAGTTAGGTCTAAAAATAACCTAAGTGGGAATGGGTTAATTAGATGACATGAAATGCTTCATGATTTTGACAAGTCTTACGGCAGATTCCAGTTCTCATTAACATAAAAACAAGATACTTATGAATAAAATAAATGAAATGAAATTGATTGTTTTGCAAATTTTGTCATCTTTGAGAGCTTTAAAGATTTAACTAGTAGTCACAGCATGGGGTTTTGTTTGATTGAATAGTGTTGACGACTTAGAGTTTGGGAAAGGAATGACGATTTAGTCTGGTACATGTATTTGAATATGCACTTTTTAGCTCACCAGAGCACTTTTGTGCTCAGGGTGAGCTTTTGTGATCACTTGATGTCCGTCGTCGTCCGTCGTCGGGCGTCAACAATTTGAACCTTTAAAAATCTTCTCCTCTAAATCTACAGGGTTCTCAGCTTTCATCTTTGGTACATAGCATCATCTTTAGGTCCTCTACAAAAGTTATATAAATTTTGCCCCTGGGGTCAAAATTGGCCCCGCCCCAGGGGTGCCTTGTTTTCTATTGAAATATATAGTAAAACTTTGAAAATCTTCTCCTCTGAATCTACAAGGTTCTCAGCTTTCATATTTGGCACATAGCATCATGTTCAGGTCCTCTACAAAAGTTTTATAAATTACGCCCCTGGGGTCAAAATTGGCCCCGCCCCAGGGGTTGCCAGTTTTGAATAGAAACATATAGTGACAACTTTGAAAATCATCTCCTGAATCTACAGGGTTCTCAGCTTTCATATTTGGCACATAGCATCATGTTCAGGTCCTCTACAAAAGTTATATAAATTATGGCCCTGGGGTCAAAATTGGCCCCGCCCAAGGGGTAGCCAGATTTCATTAGAAACATATAGTGACAACTTTGAAAATCTTCTCCTCTGAATCTACAGGGTTCTCAGCTTTCATATTTGGCACATAGCATCATGTTCAGGTCCTCTACAAAAGTTATATAAATTATGCCCCTGGGGTCAAAATTGGCCCCGCCCCAGGGGTAGCCAGTTTTGAATAGAAACATATCGTGACAACTTTGAAAATCTTCTCCATTGAATCTACAGGGTTCTCAGCTTTCATATTTGGCACATAGCATCATGTTCATGTCCTCTACAAAAGTTATATAAATTATGGCCCTGGGGTCAAAATTGGCCCCGCCCCAGGGGTAGCCAGATTTCATTAGAAACATATAGTGACAACTTTGAAAATCTTCTCCTCTGAATCTACAGGGTTCTCATCTTTCATATTTGGCACATCGCATCATGTTCAGGTCCTCTACAAAAAGTGTATAAATTATGCCCCTGGGTTCAAAATTGGCCCCGCCCCAGGGGTGGTCAGTTTTCAATAGAAACATATAGTGAAACTTTGAAAATCTTCTCCTCTGAAACTGGAAGGTTCTCAGCTTTCATATTTGGCACATAACATCATGATCAGGTTCTGTGCAAATGTTATATATATTATGCCCTTGGGGTCAAAATTGACCCCGTCCCAGGGGTGACCATTTTTGTATAGCTGACTGCAGATTAGAACAATCAGATCCTTTACTGATCACTGATAATTAGGTCAAGCAGTATACTGCAGACAGGTGCACTCACTGTGTATTAGCTTGAAGTGCTGTGGCTTACAATTATGTGGGGTAGAGTTAGTCATTTCTTAACCCTTTAGACCATGAATGAATATTCATTTAGGAGATAATGCCATCATGAATATTAGTTAACATAATTTCTGTTGTGGATGAATAAGCAAAAACTGTGACCTGATAAATACTAGAATCAGAACTATATCATGTCAAAAGCAAACACAGCAAACCCTGATCAGCCATCTGATCTTGGTATACTCTGTTTGCCAACGGGTTGAAAGGCCTATTAATGGAGGAAAGGGTGTTAGCAACACCATTATTCTCCCTATAGAAACATGTAGTGAAAACTTTGAAAATCTTCTCCTGAAACTGGAAGGTATTCAGCTTTCATATGTGGCACACAGCATCATGTTCATGTCCTCTACCAAAGTTATAAAAATCATGCCCCTGGGTTTAAAATTGACCCTGCCCAGGGCTGGCTAATTTTCTATAGAAACATGTAGTGAAAACTTTGAAAATCTTCTTCTCTGATTGTCTGGTGAGCGATATCAGGGCCTTACAGGCCCTCTTGTTTTCTGGTACTCTAATTTAGTGACCTTTGTTATTTAGTGACCTTTCTTGTTTGTTACAGGCAACAGGATGACTACCAGATTGTGAGAAAACTAGGTAGAGGAAAGTACAGTGAAGTGTTTGAGGCAGTCAATGTGACAAATAATGAGAAGTGTGTCATCAAAATTCTCAAGGTAAAAGAATATTCCGTACACAAGTCTAGAAAAAAGTAAGAGCCGTATTTGGGAGCTTTTGTTCACCTTTCAGGTCCTGTCTGTTGTTATCTTTGAAATAAGAAATGTAGCTAAACTCAGAAACTCAGAGCTTAGTGTGCAGAGCAATAGATAAAGGTGCATATTCAATTAAAACATCTATAACGGCCACTAAATTACATCAAGTATTTTGTGTTAAAGGCAGGTGGTTGCTTAAAGCAAGGTGCAAGTAAAACAGAATGCTCCTATAGGAGCATTCTGTTTTACTTGCACCTTGCTTTAAGCAGCCGCCTGCCCTAAATACCAACTAATTAACACAATTTAGTGGCCGTTATAGAGAGGTTTTTCTGTACTAAAATAGTCATTTCTCCACCAAACCGAGACAATTCTAAACAGTGGTCACAACATGCGGTTTGGCGGAGAAATAAAGGAAAAAATCTTGAAAATGTTTAATTACAATCTTTATCTGGCCACTGTTAGTATTATCCGAAAGAATTTTTGACTTATAAATGAATGTGTGTGTTGGACTGTCAGACATCTGAATTCCTTTACAGCTGAGAATATTTACCCAGTGTGATTGCTTCACTGTAATAATGAACATTGAATGATGTTCATTTTTAGCTCCACTTGTTCAAAAAGTGTAGCTATTGTCATGACGCTCTCGTCGGTGTCAGCATTGGTTAACATTTTTGATTAGGTCCATTTCTCAGAAACCATCAAAGATATTTGGTTCACATTTTGTATGGATATCAGGGTTACAGATAAGGTTTTGTTGCAATTGGGTATTTACTCCTTGATTTTTTACAGAATTGGGTATTTGCAATTTTTATTGGGTATTGGCAATTTTAGTAATTGGGTATTATTCATATTCTCATTAAGTATTCTAACATTTTTTTGCTTTTTGCTATATTTATTTGCTTTGTGTTACTCATTCTTTTGAAAACCAAATGCTTTTTTCACAATTTTAATTGGGTAAATACCCCAATACTCCCCTTATCTGTAACCCTGGATATTTTCTATCATGAGGGGAACCCATTTTACAAGGGTAGGTAACCCTAAAATTAATTTTGCTACAGTTATTGCCCTTTTTCGACTTAGAATTTTCATTGTTGGTTAAGTTTCATGTTAAGGTCCATGTCTCAGAAACTGTCCAAGATATTTTGTTCAAGTTTGGTATCCAGCACTAAAGAAAGTGGAGCGTGCTGTCCGCGGGCAGCTCTTGTTTATATTGTCAGATCTGCTCTAAAAAGGGGAAGGGCTGTTGTAGCTTTGATTTCATGGCCATTTATTAGGGCACCTTTTTTTCTGGAGTTCGTAAAAAAGACAAGCTATTATAGTATCTCTGGGATCTGCATTGTCATCATTGTCCAGAAACTTTAACATAGACTATCAATTCTTTACTAATAAATGCAAATCTTGTGAAACTTCACAAACTTGAACAGATTAGTGTTGGCACCCACATACGGTCCTCTTGTTATAATTTCCTTTAGAGCTATAACTGTTATGACTGACCTTATTAAACTTCATCATCACAGATGCCACATTCTGATCAACATCTACATCTGTATCTCTATCATACATGTTTGACAGAATAGGACATAAAATGTTAGATAGAAAGGTTTGATGTGGCATATATATGTCAGTTAAATGTAGAATGTATTAACAAATACAATTAACTGATTTGATTACCCAGTGGGTAGAAATGTTACAGTTCAAGATAAAAACAGTATTGATCATCATAGGCTGGGTCCTAGTAGTGGTTACCGTAGCATCCCCCCCTAGATTTTTTTTCATGGGTACCAAATTGTTCGTTGGGGTCCTTAGAACACATTTTGAGCATGCCCCCAAAAATAAGTTTGTCCCATCTATGTTTTATTTAACGGTTTCCATGGTAACCCGAGGTAATTTTCGAAACTATCTTGGTTCAGAAAATGCGCCATAACTTTGTTTTTAGAAGCAATAGAAGGACAAAACAAGTACCAAAGTAAAGCAGAGACATATAGCTTGAATATGATATATGATTTTATTAATATTCATAAATGCATTCTTATGAATATTAATGAGGAAGTAAAACATGTGATTTTTTTAGAAAAAATGAATTTGTTGTTTAGTCTGAGAGGCTTATTAATGCACAGAAATTATTGAATTTAGGTTTAAGTTGTTCGTTGGAGTCCTCAGAACACATTATGAGTATTTCCCCAAATAATTTTGTCCCATCTATGTTTTATTAAACGGTTTCCATGGTAACCCGAGGTAAATTCCGAAACATCCTTGGTTCAGAAAATGCGTAATAACTTTGCTTTTAGAGGTAATAGAAGGACAAAACAAGTACCAAAGTAAAACAGAGACATATAGCTTGAATATGGTATATGATTTAATCAATATTCATAAATGCATTCTTATGAATATTCATGAGAATGTAAAAAATGCGTTTTTTAGAAAAAGGAAATTGTTGTTTAGTCTGATAGGCTTATTAATGCACACAAATTATTGAATTCAGGTTTAAATTGTTTGTTTGGGTCATCAGAACACATTTTGAGCATTCCCCCAAGTATTTTTGTCCCATCTATGTTGTATTGAACGGTTTCCATGGTAACGCGAGGAGGTAAATTTCGAAACATCATTGGTTCAGAAAATGCATAATAACTTTGCTTTTAGAGGCAATAGAAGGACAAAACAAAAACCAAAGTAAAGCAGAGACATATATCTTGATTATGATATATAATTTTAATAATATTCATATATGATTGCTTATGAATATTAATGAGGAAGTATAAAAATCCGCTTTTTTAGAAAAATGAGTTTTTTGTTTAATCTTAGAGGCCTATTAATGCACAAAAATTATTGAATTCAGGTTTAAATTGTTCGTTGGGGTCCGCAGAACACCACTTGAGCATTTCCCAAAATAATTGTGTCCAAGCTATGTTTTTAACGGTTTCCATGGTAACCCGAGGTAAATTTCGAAACATCGATGGTTAAAAAAATGCGTCATAACTTTGCTTTTAGAGGCGAAAGAAGGACAAAACAAGAACCTGAATAAAGCAAAGACATATAACTTGAATATGATATGTAATTTAACTAATTTTCATAAATGTATTCTTATGAATATTAATGAGGAAGTAAAACAATCCGATTTTTGTTTAGAAAAAAGGAGTTTATTGTTTAGTCTGAGATGCCTATTAATAAACAAGAGTTATTGAATTCATGTTTGAATGTTTTCATGTGAAGGAAAATAAACCATCTTTGTTTCAGGTAATATTTCTATAAAGCATGCGTATTTCAGCTTATTTGCATATAATGTACGTATATGAATAAGCAATTTTATATGAGCATTGTATTTAGTATTATTTTGAGTATACGGTAAAATCTCGATTATTCGAATTTTCTTTATAGAAGCATTAAGACCCTTTAGGCAGGTGACTTCTTTATGCATGGTGAAAGTCATGCAGAAAGCTGCACTAGGAGCTTTCTGCATGACTTTCACCATGCATTAAGCTGTCACCTGTCTTAAATATCGATAATAATACGTACGTCAATGATAATACGTCAATGTTTGAAGCGAATCCCAACTGTTGGATGCAACTGCCGGTGCTAAAGAAGTGAATGAGAGAGAGAGAGAGAGAGAGAGAGAGAGAGAGAGAGAGAGAGAGGCCTAATGCCCGCCCCTGGGGCTGTCTGAAACAAGTGAGGGGATCTGATAAAACATCCAAGGTCGATTTTCATTTGAAACCGGAGGCCTAAGAGATACCCAGGGAACCCTTGTCCGTAAGAGTTTAGCGGACATGATCTACCCAGTTGCCGGGCTGGCACAAAAATCTTCGTCCAGGTCAGGCAAATGGGAAAGAAGTCCCGTGGAAGGAGAAAGAGACTCCCTAGACTTAATTAGGTTAGGGAGGTCCACTTTTTCGACTGACACTAGCACGGAAGAGGATAGAGGACCCCTGTGAATAGGATTCGGGGGTCTAGGGCAGACAGAGGGTGGGATGATTCTAAAACAATCTTCACACGCACTCTCAATAGAAAATATTGATGTTCAGAATCATCTAAAGAAAAAGAGGACTAAGTCCCGTCTAAATCTGAGTGAGAGGCTTCCACAAAGTCTGATTCCCTTAAAACATAGGACCATCCCTAGGAGCCATAATGGACAAAGTGTCTTCCTGCTCTCCCTCAGAATCCGCCCTGGTGAACGCCATGGATGGCAGCACCCGGGAAGAGTGGGACCCGCCACAGACATAGAAGTGTGGACTGTGGGTTCACGTGAGAGCTATTCTCCCTCTAGGTGAAGCTTGCTGGTTCCCAGAATGAGTGTCGGCTATCGAGAGCGACCAGCCGGCGAATCTGAGGAGGCAGAGCGATAGAAGAGTAATGGTAAGACCTCGATCTGCGATGAGAGCGGTGCGAGTGCCGGTTCCCATTAGAAGAATAAGAAGGTTTTTACGCCTCCTACGGGGTGGGTGGGATGGGGGCTGGGGAGTCCGAGGTGTACTCAGAAGATGAAGAGTAATTGCAGGGTCTAGACGACCAAGAACGTCTAGACTTAGCCAGAGCAGCTTCCTGTTGACTTTCACCACTGTAATGCGGTGTAGAGACAGAATGTCCTGTAGAAAAGATTGGACTGGTAGATTTACTGGTCTACTTCGGTATCCTGGTCCAAAGGACCAGACCGGGCCACCGGAGGACCGTTGGAGAGTAAACTTAGCTCACCGGGCCAAAGAATACACAGTGACATCTTTGGGCGGGGGCTCGGTAGACCGGTCTGCTGGTGATGTCATGAAACGGAAGCACTAACGCCAGGACAACGGGGACCGGTGACGGATAACTGGGCCTAGATTCAGCGGGACCAGGCAAAACTCTTCACACAACAAGCGGACCGGGAGACCTGGCAACAATAGTACCTGGGACCAGAACAAAGGGTACCATTCAAATGGTAAACGGGGAACCCGCGCCCGGGCCGGCAGTTGGGTGCCGATCTGCAACTAACAACTGGGGAATAGACTGCACCACAGGGGCTGTTGACGAAAGAGATTTTAAAGAAGAAGCAGGCTTCTTCTGAGCTTTAGAGGACAGTGATTTGTCTGTTGCGAGAGAGTCGCTGACCAAAGAGAAGAATACTTCTTCCGTCGGGCAGCAAGCTCCCACGTCTCCCCTGCCCAGAGGGATGAAACTGGACAGGGAGCTGACGCGGAGCATCCGCAACAGGCCAGACACACTTAATGAGTTGTCCAGCCTGTCGCGAAATGCTCGCAAGAAGCCTTGCGTTGCTCTGGCATGCTGTGGTAAATAATCAAGCAAATGCATAAGACATCGCGAGTAAGTTAGAAGTCACGCAAGGCTAATATGGGTAAACATAAGCTGATGATTACAGTCGAGATGCTATATATTTTCTATTGCATTGCAAAACACCCAAAACAGTAATATTCTTCATAAAACATGCATGAGGCTCAATTCCTCTGCTGTAATTTCTTACAAGAAATGTGTTGTTCACATACATGTATATTGCAATATAATAGAAAAACTTACTTTCCTACAACAGTTTACATTCTCATTAATATTCATGATTTTGAAACAATATTCATTATCTACATATTTATATACATGAACATCAATATCTCTGTTTCAGTCAGTATCAAGCACTATACTGGTTAACTAAAATAATCTCAGATAAAAAGAACAGCTCATTCAAGTGTGTTTATTTTACATCTCATTAATATTAATAAATATGCATTAATATTCAAGAACCCAAAGTAATGACCCTCTGCTCTTGTCAATGTTTGTTGTTCTGGTATTTTACGTAAAATAAATAATAGAAAAGATAGTACACTCGAAACAATGCTAAATATAGGGCTTATATTAAATTGCTTATTCATTTACGCACGTTATATGCAAATTAGCTTAAATATACATGTTTTAGAATTATTATATGAACCAAAGATGTTTTCCTTTATTTGTATGTTGACATTAAAACATTTAAATCTGAATTCAATAACTATTTGTATATTATTAGGCCTCTCAGACTAAAAACAAACTAGTCAAACTAAAAACGCATTTTTTACTTCCCCATTAATATTCATAAGAATGCATTATAAGAATGCATTATATGTATTAATTGAATTACATATCGTATTCAAGCTATATGAGGTCTCTACTTTACGTTGGTTCTTGTTTTGTCCTTCTATTGTCTCTAAAAGCAAAGTTATGAAGCATTTTCTTAATCAAGATAGTTTCGACATTTACCTCGGGTTACCACGGAAACAGTTTAATAAAACATAGCTGGGGCACAATTATTTTGGGAGAATGCTCAAAAAGTGTTCTGATGACCCCAACGAACAATTTAAACCTGAATTCAATAATTTTTGTGCATTATTATGCCTCTAAGACTAAACAAAAAACTCATTTTTCTAAAAAAGCGGATTTTTATACTTCCTCATTAATATTCATAAGCAATCATATATAAATATTATTAAAATTATATATCATAATCAAGATATATGTCTCTGTTTTACTTTGGTTTTTGTTTTGTCCTTCTATTGCCTCTAAAAGCAAAGTTATTATGCATTTTCTGAACCAATGATGTTTCGAAATTTACCTCCTCGCGTTACCATGGAAACGGTTCAATAAAACATAGATGGGACAAAATTACTTTGGGGGAATGCTCAAAATGTGTTCTGATGACCCAAACAAACAATTTAAACCTGAATTCAATAATTTGTGTGCATTAATAAGCCTATCAGACTAAACAACAATTTCCTTTTTCTAAAAAACGCATTTTTTACATTCTCATGAATATTCATAAGAATGCATTTATGAATATTGATTAAATCATATACCATATTCAAGCTATATGTCTCTGTTTTACTTTGGTACTTGTTTTGTCTTTCTATTACCTCTTAAAGCAAAGTTATTACGCATTTTCTGAACCAAGGATGTTTCGGAATTTACTTCGGGTTACCATGGAAACCGTTTAATAAAACATAGATGGGACAAAATTATCAGGGGGAAATACTCATAATGTGTTCTGAGGACTCCAACGAACAACTTAACCCTACATTCAATAATTTCTGTGCATTAATAAGCCTCTAAGACTAAACAACAAACTCCTTTTTTCTAAAAAAATCACATTTTTTACTTCCTCATTAATATTCATAAGAATGCATTTATGAATATTAATAAAATCATATATCATATTCAAGCTATATGTCTCTGCTTTACTTTGGTACTTGTTTTGTCCTTCTATTGCTTCTAAAAACAAAGTTATGGCGCATTTTCTGAACCAAGATAGTTTCGAAAATTACCTCGGGTTACCATGGAAACCGTTAAATAAAACATAGCTGGGACAAACTTATTTTTGGGGGCATGCTCAAAATGTGTTCTAAGGACCCCAACGAACAATTTGGTACCCATGAAAAAAAGTCTAGGGGGGGATGCTACGGTAACCACTACTAGGACCCAGCCTATCAGGTGTTAAAAAATACAGTAAAACCTCTGTGTAACAACTACATGTACTCAAAAGGTGTCTAATTTTAGATATTACCTTTTCCTTCATGAATATTTATGTAAGAAATAATGACATCATGAATATTAATTTGTTATAATAGCACATGGACACGTGAATTTTTGGCCATGTCAGAAACTGTAGAGTTATATCTATATTTTATCATAAGCAAACAGAGCAGACTCTAATCAGATGGTTCCTATAGGAGCCATCAGATCATCATAGGGGTCTACTCTGTATGCAGAGGCATAGAAGGGAGCATTGATGGAGTAAACAGTTGACCCTTTCCTTCATACAAACACTTTCATGCCATTTTAACAGAATAGACCCAGATAAGACAGCTCCTGTAGGAGCTGTCTGATCATTGTTTGCGTATGAAATTATGAAATACCTGGCACAATAGTTTCTAACAAAACCAAAAACTCATGTGTATTTATGTCATTATAAAAATTCAGCTGATAAATATTCAGAATGTCATTATTTGTTACATGAATATTCAACAGAGAAAGGTTTTAAGACAGATGGTGGCTTAGGTGGCTGCTAGAGAAGTTAGGTGTCTAGAAATGATCATAGTGTCTCTTATATAGCACTAACCATATCTATTGTGATTGGCAGAATCATGTGTTAGAATAATGTAACTTGTATTATTTACAGCCGGTCAAGAAAAAGAAGATCAAGAGAGAAATTAAAATCCTGGAGAATCTACGAGGTGGAACAAATATTATTGCTCTTCTAGCAATTGTTAAAGACCCAGTGGTAAGCGTTTATTCTTTGCTTGCAAGTTTTTAAGAGGACCGGTAGTTCAAAATATCTCCAAGTCCTTCGGACAAGACTATAATGTAAGCTCCAAAGTATCATTGTTTCACACTGAGCATCTAATAGGAACCAGAGAAACTCTTTTGATAATTAAAGAAGGTTAATGTGCCTGGATTTCTCTGTATCCTCTCCCCTCTCTCTGGGGCGTCCAATTAGCACAGAGTTCGCCTCACACCTTGGTTAAGGTTTTTGTTAAGTCCACTTTTTGCCTTTGGAATAAAGCTTTGAAACTTGGAACACTTGTTCACCTTCACAAGCTTCATCTGTAGGCAAGAGTTCATAACTCTGTCAAGCATTTTCACAGAATTATGGCCCTTTTTAACTTAGAAATTTTGTTTAAGGTTTTGCTAAAGTCCACTGATTAACATAATCCTTTGGGATAAAGCTTTGAAACTTGGATCACTTGTTCACCACCAGTGGTTAGCTTCATCTGTAGGCAAGAGTACATAACTCTGTCAAGCAATTTGACAGAATTATGGCCCTTTTTATCTTACAATTTTTGGTTAAGGTTTTTGTTAAAGTTCACTTATTTACATAACCCTTTGGGATAAAGCTTTGAAACAAAGCTTTGAAACTTTGATCACTTGTTCACTATCATTAGCTTCATCTGTTGACAAGAGTACATAACTCTATCAAGCAATTTGACAGAATTATGGCCCTTTTTAACTTAAAAGTTTTGGTTAAGGTTTTGTTAAAGTCCACTTATTTACATAACCCTTTGAGATAAAGCTTTGAAACTTGGAACACTTGTTCACCATTACTCTGTCAAGCATTTTAACAGAAATTATTGCCCTTTTTAAATTAGGTTTTTCTTTTCATTAAATATTCACCACAGAGATACTACATATTGAAAGACATTTTACTGACACTTTGATTACTTGCTTGTCATATAACACCATTTTAGGCCACTATCAATCATTTTTACTCTAATAATTCTGAGAATAGTCAAGCATGCTGTCCTGTGACAGCTCTTGTTTATTCCCAACCCCCCACACCCCAAATTGGGGAAAATTATACCTATTTTGCATTGGGATGGACCCTTTTAATGGGCCAGTATAAATGCCAGAAAAAGGCCTGTAATTCTAAACCCTTTCGTGTATATATAATACAGGCCTTTGCAAATAGAGTCGACCCAGATCAGACTGATCCTGTAAGGGCGATCTGATCAGAGTCTGCACTGTGTGCCTACTCAACTCAACAATTCCATATTAGATTTATATCTATAGATCTATGAAACTTATGTTAATATTTATGACATGATCAATTGAAGCATTAATATTAATTAGGGAAAGGGTTAAGTTTGTTTACAGAGGGCAGCTGTCACTTATTTAGGTTGTGATTCCCAGCCAAATATCAATCAGGAGTATAGTAATTTTATAATTATACAATTTGTTTGTTACCACTTTCAATGAAAAGCAAAATCTGAATCTCCCACTCCGTAAATGATTACTCAACCCTTTCCGTCATATAAATGGTTTTTCGCACATTTTCAAACAGTATTTTTAGATCGAAATATTCGAATAGAGTCTTCTGATCAGGGTCTGCTTCGTTTGCTGATGAAATTCAATAGCGCTGACTACACTTTTTATATGCCGACGGTAACTTCAGTCGTATTATGGTATGGCACTCATCCGTCCATCTGTCCATACGTCCATCCATTAGCCACTTCTTTGTCCACCCAGTAACTTTGCAACTATTTGGTGTGCTGTCTTCATACTTGGTAGGAAGGTTGGTCATGGCTAATAGATGACCCCTACTGATTTTCAGGTCCGTGGGTCAAAGGTCAAGGTCACAGTGACCGTCAACTCAAAAATCTTGTCCGCTCAATAACTTGATAAGTATTAGGTTTACTGTCTTCATACTTGATATGAAGGTTGGTCATGGCTAGTAGATGACCCCAACTGATTTTCAGGTCAGTAGGTTAAAGGTCAAGGTCACAATGACCTTCAACTAAAATTTTGTCTGCTCAATAGCTTGATAAGTATCAGGTGTGCTGTCTTCATACTTAGTAGGAAGGTTGGTCATGGTCAGTACATGAGCCATATTGATTTTGAGGTCAAAGGTCAAGGTCACAGTGACCTTCAACTCAAAATTTTTGTCCACTCAATAGCTTGATAAGTATTAGGTGTGCTGTCTTCATACTAAGTAGGAAGGTTGGTCATGGCTAGTAGATGGCCCTATTGTTTTTGAGGTCAAAGGTCAAGGTCACAGTGAACTTCCAACACAAAAATCTTGTCCGCTCAAAAGCTTGATAAGTATTAGGTGTGCTGTCTTCATACCTAGTAGGAAGTTTGGTCATGGCCAGTACATGACCCCTATTGTTTTTGAAGTCAGTCTGTCAGGTCAAGGTCACGGTGACCTTCAACTCAAATTAATATCTCGCATGTTACGATGGCGCATACTTCAGGCTTATAATGCTCCGACACATGGGGCTCTTGTTACAAATACTAAAAATTCTGTGTGCCTATGCCATTTTCAAAATTCAGCTAATAATATTCATGATATCATTATTTCTTTTATGAATATTGGACAGGAAATGGGTTTAGTGGTCATTTTAGGAGGGTTCTACTGTATGAGCAAAGAGAAATTCTTTCAGTAAAAATTGGAGATGAGTAACTTGTGTGTATGTTTGTTTCAGGCCATTCATAATGTTCTTCAATTTTCTTACAGTCTAGAACACCAGCCCTCGTATTTGAACACATAAATAATACAGACTTCAAGGTAAGTCCTGTGCAATTACTTGATTTCTCAGGTCATTATGCACAGTCACTTCTGTCTCTTTTTGTTGTTTAAACCATTTTTTTCTGTAATTGTAATTGGCATTTTCAAACTGCATGAATCCAAATGAGAAGCCACATAAATCAGCGTCTCAACAGGATCCAAGCTGTTTTACACTTTTTCAGTTGTTTGTGACAACTTCGAGTGAAGACAGAAGTAGTAACTTGTAAATTGGTTTGGATCAGAGTTTAACCAACTCCTTCATATTGACGTCTTTTGATGTCTCTGTAAAAGTCACCTTTTGAAACTTTTGGGATAAATATCTAGCATTGAGCAAATGGCTGTACAAAATTACACAATTCTCAAAAATTTCCTTTTCTCTTATAATAAATTCTCCTGTTTGGTAGAATTACTCAGGTTGGATCTAAAAATAGCCGATGAAGTACTGGGTTAAGCAGTGTGAGGGTCACTGACATACTGATAGAATGGCATTAAATATATTTATGTTTTTCTTCATGTTATGTCTTTCCCGCATGAATATTTATAAGAATTAATGACATAATGAATATGATAAGCTGAATTTTTATTCTGATATTTAAACACAAATGTTTGGCCATTGCAGATGCTACAAAATCAGATCTATGCAATCTATAAGAAAACAGAGCAGACCCAGATCAGATGGGTCTATTAGGAACCATCTGATTTTGGTCTACTCTGTTTAAAAAGGTAATGAAGTAAAGGGTAAATGAATTATATTCATTTTTAGCTCGTCTGTTTCGAAGAAAAGACTTATAAGTCTAGCAATTGTGATCATTGGGTCTAGCCGGCATTGTTGTCAGTGGCATGCAAAAACTTTAATGTAGCTCATAACTCGAAAAGTATAAGAGGTATCAACATGAAACTTCATAGGTTAGTAGTCTCATTGAGGGGAAGGCCCTTACGTAAGAAACATAACTATTGAATTCAAAATTTTGGAATGGCTGTTTAGTTTTGTTTTTTCAATTATTTTTTAATTTAACTGGACAAGCCCCGAATCAGACTAGCGTTGGTGCGCACACGGCTCTTGTTATGATAATGGTTATGTTTTTACATGAGATTTCAAGTATTTCAATTTTAAAACTGACCAGTTCTGGTAGAACATATTTTGTCATTGGGCTTTTAGAAAGACTGGATAGACCTGTACCTGTTGTAACAACTGTTTCTGTATATATATATGTACTCACTTGTAAGACTGCCCATTTCTTGTCAAAGGTTGGACATTTGTTATTGAACATTAATGAAATGTTTTGTTTTATTCTTTGTCATTGTTGCCCATATTCCATCTTCATGTACATATTATGTTGACTGATATTCAAATCATTGTTGTAAATTATGGCAATGTAACAAGTAGTATAGCTATATATGTAATTATGTGTTCATGTATGGAAAGACTAACCACATGACACTTTGAAACAACTTTTATCAGAAAGAAAATTTTAATTTGTAAGAATTATTTTTCACACTTTTAGTGCAATGTTGCGATGCCAGTAAGTTACTGGCCAATGTAGTTAATTGTTTATATCAGTTTGTTCAAGGCTGGAAATGATTGTTACCTTCTCACTCTATCTGTTTTTTGTGTCACCTGCAGAGAGGCAGTGTGTCACTTAGGGATCACTTTTCTGTCGTGTGTCTGTCCATCTGTCTGTCACACGTTTCTTTTTTTTTGCTGTCATTCCCAACTAATCATTACAGAGCATATTAACAGTTGTGTCATTTGCGAGAAGGTGACACATATCGTTGACGTTCTTCTACAATGTCGTATGTCAATTTTGCTTGTTTTGAGAAAAACGAAAAAAACATATTCATTTCTGTGTTTGTTAAGTTACGGTTCTCAAAATCGGCACACATTATAAGGAGACATTTTCACCTGTTTATGCATGTCACTTATGTGTCTGTGTCCCTTATGTTTCTGTGTCTGTGGTCCTTAGATTTTTTATGCGGCAATATACGACCTTTAAGAACTTGAATATTGTTGTTTAGAGGTGTTATACGACGGATACAACATTTACGACTTTGAAACCTGACATGCACTTTGTTATACGACAGCTTGGAATGTCAATGTTTCTTTCGAATTCTAGAGACTCACTGGATGATGCAGAATTTCCCGCTCTTTCAGATAAAGCGAAAAAAGTTTTCTCGCCATAATCGATATACGACACTTTAGAAGAAGGTCGACGATATGTTTCTCAGAACACTCTTGTTGTTAATTCGTGTTAAGATGAATTTTTATATAACTGATGAAACACAAACAATTGAAATTATAAGGATATGAGCATCTTCAAGTTTTGGGTAATATCAAAGCTAAAAGTGTCAATTAAGTATTTGTTACATAAAGACATTGATTGTCTGAGAGAATATTAAAAGAAAAAGTCTGTTATAGCAATTTGAGAGTTGACTGTAGAGACAAATGAATTTAGCAAGAGATGCACATGCATTCCATGAAGTTTTATGTAAAAATGAAAATCACCAGATTGATTAAGCACACACTTACAACAGGGATGAGAAATTCCGCGGATTTCATTTCACTCAGGGCCGTTTTTGAGATCGATGTAAATCCGATGAGAAATTTGAAGAGGGGGGGGGGGGGGGGGGGGGGTTATGGCGATTAATTCAGGAAATCATTATTTGCCGATATATTCTTTCACTAGTCCAAGCAAATCCACATTAACAACGTTTATATCACGTTAACAGCGAGATTTCAGTTCAGCTAATCGAATAACGAGACTCTTGTCCTACAGCCAATCAAAATGCTCGTATTATGCAGTGTTCGTTCAACATTTCCAAGATGGCGTCCGTGATATAAAATTCTGTATCTGTACTGTCAATTAATCTGAATTAAAGACAAGAATGAGAAGCATAGGCAGAGATTACGATAACAGTGTGGAAAACAAGTTTTACCCAAGATGGCTAGAGAAAGAAATTACGTTGACATTCGGTAAAGAAACAAGAAAAGTGATAATTGGCGACAATTTCGTGAAACTGAAAGTAAATTTCGGACGAGGGAACCTTGTGTAAACTTTGTTCCAACAAATGAATTACGGAAAACGTGACTTCGTAGCATATAAGAACCTTCTGAAAGGCATTAAACATGTCCAGTTGTTGAAACAGCGGATTTCCAGTCACAGGAAAAAACTTGTAATGTCAAGTATTCACAAGAAAGTTGTCTGTCAATAGCTATTCATAGGTAATGTTAAAGGAACTGGTCGAGATGTATGGATTCAGAAAAGTTATATTTTGTTTTAATAAACCAGTTTAATGAATAAGAAGATGGTTTATTGACATAAAAAGTAATGAGAATCAGTTTGAATGTGAACTTTGACTAGAATTTGTGACTGTAATGTGAACTTTGGTGAATTTTGTCTAGAAAGTTCACTGTTACAATACCATGCCAACTTTAAATCAAATTTTCAATCTTTAATTCTTTATCTGTGATCAGTGATCACCGAGTTCCATTTGATTTCAATTTTAAAACGTATGAGTTCTTAATTGCTTGTGTTTGACAAGAAATTAATCTGGCAATGTTGAATCGATCCAATAATAAACTGAATGTAAATTGTATGGACATGTTATTCAACTGGTTTGTTTGAAACACAGTTCATCATGTATGACATACAACTCAAGTATAATTGTAAAAAACACATGAATGACAGACCCATGTAAAAATGCAGGAGAAGGCTCCTGAAGTGCTCAGGAAAGCTATATTTCATTTTGCGTCGGGGGGGGGGGGTTGTTTGCCCCCTTGATCCCCCCACATGGGCGCTGCCCATGTCCCGCAAGGAGCCTAGGTGGCCCCCTTCACCCCTGCCAATTTTCCTCTTTTTTTTTACAAACGGCCATTCTCACCCCTGTTTATATCATAATGCAGGAGTGATCGTACCTAATGCAAGTCATCATGTCAAAGTGATCATACAAGTCTTAATGCTTTAAAGATGGTCATTATACCTGATGTTTACTGGATTTATTATAGTACCAGTGTGATCATGCCAAAGTCACATTATTTGAGCCATGTAATTATGATTAGGAAATTAAACTTCTTCATGTAATTTTCAATGTTATTTTTGTTACAGAAGACTTTAGATGATGAGGTATAGAATAATTGAGTGAAAACATTTCTGTTCAAATTCATTTGTTACTTGCAATTTTCCCATTGTGACTTTGATACTTTTACTGTTCAATTTTGTTCAGCATGACTTGATAATTATGAAAACAGGTCTTAGATTTAAAAGGCAAATTCAGTAGTAATTACAATGTTCTAATTTTGTATTCATGGTAAACCTTTGCACTTTTTGCCGTGTGTTTCCATTCTCCCTTTACAGTAGCTTATACAGTGCCTCTACATTCACTTGTGTAATTGTTGTACTAAAAGGAGTGTACTACTGTTTTACATAGTTGATGCCCATAAGCAATGATGACTGGTTATGTTTGCATTTTACTGTATCTTAAAGAAAAAATCTGAAAAGAGCAAAGTATGACTTTCTTGAAAGCTGAAGTATTTTGGATTAGTTTTGAAGCAACCCTCATAAATATCAATATTTTCGTATAAACAAATGGTTGCCAAATTGGTTATTATTTTTTAGTGAACTTTTTGCCACATGTTTAGGGTAGTCTTACAAGTGAGTGAACATACACTTTCAAGTGTGTGTAAGTGACAAATGCAATGTATTTTTTATATTGATTATGTATTGTTTGTTTTTGTTGTTTTGTTTTTTTAAATTCTTCAAGTAACATTTTCAATACATTTTATCAGATGTTTGAATAAGATGCAGAAATTAAAACGAGAAATGAAAATTTTGCAATATTTTTTATTGCTCAATATTAGATTTGAATATAACTTTATCTTGAATAAATGGCACTTTGACATTAGCAGTGCAGACCCTGATAAGATTAGGGTCCTCACTGTCACTGGCTAGAACCAGGCAGTACAAGCACTTAACCCTTTCCCTCAAATTAATTAATATAAACAATTGTTTTGCCTTTGCAAAAAGATTAAACCCAGATGAGATTAGACCCATATCAGACAGCTATAAGAGCCCTCTGATCAGAGTCTGCTGTTTGCTCATGACAAAATAATACAACTGACTCTACAGTATATATACCAATACCAAAATTCCTGTGTACATATGCCATTAAAAAAATCAGCGAATAAGTATTCATGATGTCATTGTTTCTTACATGAGTATCAAATGGGGAAAGGGTTGCTGCATTCTAATGCAGGTACTAACCTTTGCTACAGACTAAGCATTGTGTTACAGCTAGCCAAGTAATAGTAGAGCTATGCTATAGCAAGTATTAACCCTTTCCCTGTACCATGTTTACTCACAATTTCAATACCTACTGAATATTTCTAGACGAAATAGTTATAATGAAATATGGAAGGTGGAACAATGTAGCCATTTTTAGAAACAAAAGAAACAGATCTATCAAATTCCATTAATAAGCTAACAGAGCAGACCCTGATCAGACAGCTCCTATAGAAGCTGTCTGATCTGGGTCTACTCTGTTTGCAAATGCACTAAAAGGTGTTTTTATGAAGGAAAGGGTTAACCTTTGTCCTGCTATTCTTGACTGACTCTGATTTGTAAACAGCTCAGATCCAGATGAGTATATGTGTTTCAGGATCCAAGCTGTTTGACACTCGGTCAACAACCTCCCAAAAGCTTCATTTAATAGATTCGATAGTACTTACATTGAACAAGATCCAAATTGAGCAGCCATTTTTTTCCACAGGTGGATAATGGTTGAATTTCTGTATATTTCAGCAATTGTATCAGACGTTCACAGACTATGACATCCGGTTTTATTTGTATGAGCTATTAAAGGTAAGTTTGTTGCTTATATTTTAGTGAGATTACAGCATATCTAATGTTTATAAATTGAATCTCTTCATGGAGGTCTAGAAAAATACATGTGGTTCTGTTTATGTGAGTGTAATACATGTAAGCAAATAAGCAATTTGATTACAACACTTGTCTTAACCCTTTCCTCCATAAATATGCCTTTCTACGCCTCTGTGAAAGTCACTTTCTGAAACCATTGTGATAAATAGGGCATTTGCTCCATTGGAGCAAATGCTCTTTTTATCACAATGGCTTCTAAACTACACAATTCTAAAATGTTCCTTTTCTCATGTAATTGCTCCTTTTTGGTAGTTTTATTCAAAGAGGTTGGATCTAGAAATAGCGTAGAGGCAATGGGTTAAGCCATTCTATATGTGCGGGCATCTGTGTGATGGATATGTATTTCTAATTCCAACTTTAAGGCCATATTAAATCTCACCTTAACCCTTTACTCCATAACTACACTTTTCAATAGAGTGGGCCAAGATTAGACCTATAGGTGCTGTCTGATCAGGGTCTGTTCTGTTTGCCTATGATATAGATTTGATTCTACACTTTAAACTTCGGTAAAAATCTCATGTATTAATATGCCATTTTAAAAATTAAACTGATTGATATTCATGATGTCATCATTTAAAACATGAATATTCATGGAGTAACGGATTAAAAAGGAAAACACTGGAGACCCGTTATAACGCAGTGGTTCGGAGACACAAAATTCAACCCGCAGTAAATACCGAATCGTGTTTTTTTCGGGGCACTTACACAAACTTACATAACCACCATCATCCTAAAATAAAGTAATTTCGAACGAAATTGACTTGTTTACTTTGTTTCCCAACCCACTCACGTACTGGAAAGGTTCAAGGTTATTATACAAAATAACAAAATAAGTCGAGTATTATTTCAAACAACCAAGTATATTTCATAAAACAAGCCTGTTGACAGGATGTTAATTGCGTAAGGGAGAAATATTAATTGCCTCTAGGCCTGTCAAACCCCTAATCCGATTAAAACCTGCTGTGTAAAACAATAAATATGGCTGTCACTATTTTCAGAAAATGAAGGGTTACATGATGTTGCGTGTGATTTATTGGGTTTTTAAATTTCATGTGATTGGTCAAAGATTACACACCCTTTTCAGCATTAGCATATAACCTCCAACCCCGCACTGAGTTAGGGGTTTAGATTTCTAATGATGTTCGTTTTTCATAATTTAAGTGCAAATTTTAGTGGCTTTGACAGTACACGCGCATCTCAATTATACACACAATTAATTTGTAATGAAAGTTATGCAGTTAAGATTTTACTGGTTTCCGTGCTATTAGGGCATCATGCGCATGATACGAGCCGGTAATCATTTTTGTCTATTACATTCATGGAGGCATATATATGAGTTCATAGTTGTCAGTTTTTCACACATAAAATAGGCTTTAATTGTTTATGTATGTTTCATTGCGATATACAATCAGATTATAAATAAGGTATTTACAAAAAAAATTGGCAACACAGACCACCCGCATTATATTAGATACCGCGGTAAAACGGTTCACGTTATAACGGGTCTCCAGTGTATTAAGGAATGTGCTGAAAATGTAGAAGCAAACAGAGTCTATACTGACATACATCGGCCACTAAACCCTTTACTCCATAAATATCAATTAGATTAATTATATAATTGCATATGAGCACAGGAATTTTGTCAATAGTAGAATCATACAGTATATTGGCGATATTTCGAGCACCGTCGGGAATCAGTAAAAACCTCGGATTATCGCAATGCTCGAAATAACCGATCTCTAGCATTTTCTGTCATTTCCAAGAGCATTGTTTGACGACAAGAGGAAACATATTTCTTCACAGTAAACTTTTTAACATTATCATAAACTTCAATGCGTATATAATTCATCGATTATTTCCTTATATAAGTGATAACAGAAAACACCATTTACATCGGCGACCGAAGTTTTGAACAGTATAATTTGTATTGGTCCGTTCAACGGACCCTTCACATTTATAAACTCAAAACTTGTTTCAAACCATTTAGACATATCCCTTGAACAGTCGTGGCATATAGCGTTATGTCGTTTATTTTCCATATTTTCCATTTGTCGACATTAATTTAGTTGTTAGTGCTGAGTTGGTGCACAAACAAATATTTTCCTTTCGTTCCCGTGCCATTTCGTAGTAAGGAAAATCAGGGCGAGTGACCAAATTAATTAATAATCGGAACACTCGGCTTTTTTCGTCTGACATAGTTATTCTCGTTCATCTCTCGTAGCAAGAGTCTGCATGAACGAGACTGTCTAAAATTAACAAAAATATTGCGAATTTCAAAGCACTACACAAAAAGCACTGCACTATTTCTAAATTTAAAGCAGAAAGACGTTATATGGCACCCTTTCAGCGGTACCGAAAAATCACAACACGTTTGTGAACGTATGAAAATTCATGGTTCCCTGAATTATGATTGTGACTCTTTGTTTATTAAGACTTCAGTCTACTAAATTCTCATCATTATTTACACCAAAGTAAAGTCTGCATTCAATGAATGTGTTATTCACACATTTGGAAGATCTAATGTCCCATAGGCCGGATCTTTCAAAAGGTCACGACAACGTATCGAGAAGGTGTGAATAATTACCTCGGAGGTGGGAAAACACCGTGCTCGAAATAAACAATCAATAAAAGGAACCAGAATGATCCGCGGGACCAGCACACATGCTCGAATTTTCGGATTATCGCTATTCGGATTAATGCAGGTATTTTCAATTAGATTTGATAGAATTTGAGCCGGGACCTCAACATTCCCTCGGAATAAGAGGGTATCTCGGAAAAACGAGAGTCGAAATAACGCCGTTATACTGTATATTATTTCATAAGCAAACAGAGCAGACCCTGATCAGGCTGCTCCTACAGGAGCCGTCTGATTTGGGTCTTTTCTGTTTTTAAAAGTGTAGAAAGGGTAATTTATGGAGTAAAGGATTAACTCCATGCACTCTTGCAGCACAATTCACAATGACTGTGATCAGATGGCATATCTGTGATCAGATGGCTTGTTTGCATGTTCACAATTTGCCGAATTCCATAGAAGGTACAATAAAAACTTGATTGTTCAAAGTTTTTGTAATGAAGCATAGAGAACTGTTTACACATTTGGCTGCATGTCTGTAACTGCATTAAGCTACCACTTGTCTTAACCCTTTCCCTCATATTGACGACTTTTGACGACTCTGTAGAAGTCACTTTGTGAAACCATTGTGATAAATAGAGCATTTGCTCCTATAGGAGCAAATTATTTATCACAATGGTTTCAAACAACAAAATTCTAAAAAAAAATCCTTTTCTCTAGTTAATGCTCCTTTTCGGTAAATTTATTCAAAGAGGTTGTATCTAAAAATAGCCTATGAGGTAAAGGGTTAAAGACTGATACTGATACTTGTTTTAGTGTTCAAACTTTATGATTTTTACTGTACTTACATTTGTAGTTAACCCTTTCCCTCATATAAACATGTTTTCACACATTTGCAAACAGTAGACCTAGATCAGACGGCTCCTAGAGGAGCCGTCTGATCAGGGTCTACTTTGTTTGCTAATATAATTTGATAGACCTGTTTCTTTGATTTCTAAAATGTCTACAATGTTCCACCTTGCATTTCTCTTTATAACTAGTTTGTTAATGAATATTCATTAGGTATTGAAATTTGAAATAAACATAGAACAGGGAAAGGGTTAAGGCTTATATATAATGTATGTTGCACTGAACTTCTGTCTTACTGTTGGTCACTCTGATTCCCTTTCAGGCTCTGGACTATTGCCACAGTATGGGTATAATGCACAGAGATGTAAAACCTCATAACGTTATGATAGACCATGAAAACAGAAAAGTAAGAATGGATTCAGTTCATGATATGTGTATTTCATAAAAATATGTATTGAAACAACCCTAGAAAGAAGAAAGTATTCTATTAAAAATAAAATTATAGCTTTTAGTTATCTTTTTAAACTTTACTTGGCTATTGTTTAGAGAAAATAAAAGATATTGGCAAGGATTTTTATAAGGGGGAATAGTTTGATAATCAACAATACAATCAAATTGTGCTGATATTTTTAAGCCAATATAAGTTTATCTCAATGCCAGAAATACCATTTTCATTGATTGATATCACTCATAAAGTCATGGGACATCATTGCTTTCAGCTACGGTTGATAGACTGGGGTTTAGCAGAGTTCTATCACCCAGCTATGGAATACAATGTACGTGTAGCATCTAGGTATTTCAAAGGACCAGAATTACTTCTAGATTATCAGGTAAGTTCTGTAAATCTGTTATGTCCATAGATTTAGTGTTGTAGCCTGAGAAATTGCCACATCTCTCACCTAGGAATTTGTATGACAGTTGAATGCAATTTTTCTTTGCATAAAATTGAATGTTTTGCAACTTTTCAAAGAGCCCAAATTGACCTACAATAGATCTGCAAATTGGTTTGGTTCCAATATTATACATTGTTGTAAAATGTGTCAGTTCTAACCCTTGTTCAGTATTCATATAAGAAATAATGACACTATAAAATATTAATTTGATTAATTGTTATGCCCCCAACTGTGGGCATATAGTAATCGCACTGTCCCTCCGTCTGCCTGTCCGACCCAAATTTTGTGTCCCTTGTATTACTTTTTTATGCCCCCGTGAAAGATAGTCAGGGGTCATTATGTTTTGCACCTGTCTGTCAGTCCGTCACGCTTTTACGTGCAGTTGGTAGGTGCAGTTGGTTGTCACAGTTTTTTCTTTGTCTTATATCTCACTAACCCCTATAGCTATTGGCATGGAATTGCATATACACATAAACCACCATCCATACTTTCATTGCGCACCCAGCCCATGCTGCCCACAAGCCCAAGGTCAAATAACTTAGAAACTTACCTGCAGCTAGGCAAGCACCACCACGGGGGCATCGCTTTGTCTTACAGACCGATTTTCTCGTTTTTATCTGTGAATGGATTTCAAAATAACCTGGCACAAATGTTCATCACACAAAGACGATGTGTCACATTCAACTCATTGATCCATGGGTCAAAGGTCAAAGTCACAGGGTACAATTTTGGGGGGCATTTGTCACGTGACTGACAGCTCTTGTTTATAATGGCATATGAACATGGGACATTTTAGCTCTGGCAGAAACTCTATTTGAATATATTGTACCATAAGCAAACAGCAGACCCTGATCAGACACGAGTTTATATGGATGGTAGATGCAAACATGAAAAAAGAGAAATCTTAAAAATTATGAAAATCTATTGAAGATGTCTTGTAGAGGTGATTCTCATTAGATCTAACCGGATTATGGCCATAAGATATTGGCCAAGTTCAATTTTGGGCAATATCTGACTAATAGATTCAGAGTTATTTGCTTGTGACCTCTAGGATGGCATATTTTTATCACATTGACATGTTTCTTCCTGGATCCTTGCATACAATCTTGTCAAATTTATGGGCTAAATGTAACCAGTAGGTTTAGAGTTATGTGCCCCTGACATAGAAATAGCATATTTTACCATGTTTACATGCTGACATCTTATGTTTCACCACACATCGTAATATATATGTGTATGGATTAAAGATCTTGACTATTGAAAAATTGATTTGGGGCAAGAATTGGACCAAAGGGCATGTGCCCTTCATTTATCAAAGAATAGCATATTCAACCATATAATGAGTGTAGGTAGAATGAGCTTGGTGTATGTTTGTATTCAGTTCATCTTTAAACAATTTGTGTCATCCATTGTAACATTGTGGTCTTTTCTCCAAGGTCAAAACTGTTGGTGGCAACTCGTTCCATACAGGGTCATCGTGGCCCTCCTATGTTGTTCTGTCTCTTATTTTGAACTCACTTACCATGTCGTGTCTCTTCTCATTTCAGATGTATGATTATTCCCTGGACATGTGGAGCTTAGGTTGTATGTTTGCTAGTATGATCTTCAGGAAGGAACCATTCTTTCACGGTCATGACAACTATGACCAGGCAAGTACAACCAAAAGTTTGCAACTTTATCAATTGGTTTTTGAGAACTTTCGTTCAGCTTTAGATTAATATGCAAATTATATTTGCGAAACCTGTTATCTACAGCTTGACTTTTCTTTTTGAAAAGTGATAATGAAAGCTAGATAAGAATCATATTTAGAAAATCTAACACATATTGTTATATTTCTCCGCCAAACCTTATCCACGGCCTCTTCTGGCTTATTTCTTTCCATGGAATGAGAAAATTTTAATTTTTTAGCCTAATGAGTCTTTTTTGCCAATTTGGATCTGTTGGAGCCAAACATTTCCTTCAGTTTGCATGTCATGAAACATTTGTTTATTTGTTCAACATCTGGTTTGTTACATCAAACAGATGAAGCATGTTTAACTTATTAATTGTCCATTATACATTCAGTATTTAATATAACTAAGTCAGGGACACATGTGGCTTCATCGTTCCTGACAGTGTTTGATTATCATGGACATGCCTCAGTTACAGTCATCAATCAATCTTGAATTCTAATGCAACATTTTTGTAACACGCATTCTGATTGGTCCACGTGACAAAATTTGAAGCATATAAACCACCGATATACTGTCGGAAAGATGAATATACTGTCGGAAACCGAATCACTAGAAAATTTACTACGAAATATTCATACGCGCATTCATAGTAAAATTGAATGAATGGGTCTGAATGAACGAAGACACCGGCTGAATGAAATGTCAAATGTTTTCAATTTGCTTGTTTTTTTTCAACACACTTTATGGTTGTAGTCAAAGTGAGTCTGGCGTTTCTACTCAAATTTCTATGGCAAAGTCCCACAAGTTGATCCTGAGTCCATTTATTTCACATGTTGATCTAATTCACTGTCCTTGAACAAACGTTTCTCTTCCCATATTCTGTTTTGATGTGTATGTGGCACCTGCACCCTGTAGATATAAGATTTAAGGTATATAACCATGTAGCTGTGAGATTTATATCCATACTGAAACTATTTAAGAAGGACCTGACAACACTTAAACATTACCAACCGATTACAGACAATGATCTGAAAACACTAAAAAACTCAGGTGTCCTCTCTGCCATAAATCTCAAATCTTTCCAAAGAAAAGTGGTTTGACATAACCTTGAATTTCGCTCTTCTTGGTATACATAAAAAACCTAAGATCTCTGACAAAAGTACAATTTATGATTCATGCAGGATGGAGGAAACATGTCCTGTAAATCTCTGAAAACATAACTGATAAAACTGCACCCGTGATCGAACCATTTCATTCAGTAACCCAAACGTTCAGTGGATTATGAAGAATCATATACACATTCAGGCCTGTTGGTGAGCGTGTGCTAAACGAAATGATGAAAACAATTTCTGCTGAGGCTTGTTTCGCTAAAAGTTTTAAAACACAAATCACTGTGTCCGAGAAACCGCAATCATGCACTAGCTGTTGGCCTATGCTGGTGTCAAAACCAGGGAAATAATGAAAAAGTCTGGTCGGTCATCAGAATGAAGCCAGTGTCCGAAGCTATAATGCCGACTCGTCCGACAATCAGAAGCGGCAGTATTCTTCAAGGACAGTCCCATAATGAGAATTCGCCTCACCCACTCTAGACCACTCGTGGGCTCGTTGCAAATTCCAAACATGCCTGTAGATTGTCGCTCCTGATAATTTCCATTTGCACGTCCACTATGCCTATCATCATTCTCATCAAATACACCAATCAGCCAAAGTATCTTTGCAACCAGTTCCACATTGCAAACAATTTAAAAATAAATAATTCCGTTATCCATGTGCACAATTATTGCGGAATTTCGAGCAATGTCAAGGTCAAATTTGATTCATCTTTCGTAGTTTTGAAAGGGACCTACCGTCAGAAATTCAAAGGACCATGACTTAACGGTTTTCATTTGTGAAAATCAAAGCATCAAGTGAAAACACCAGTTCTTGGTATATTAAATATAAGCACAATTGCTCGGTTCCGGGAGAACTATTTTCTATATGCGTAATGCGGAGATATGCGGTGTTTCATGACGTCATGTTATGACGACAGAGAGAAAATATCAAAGGACTTAAAGTATTGATTGTTTTTTACCATCTGGATCTATCGTTTCACTAGAATAGGGATAACCGTTGCGTATTTGAAGATTTGCAGTAGTATATCGGTGGTTTATATGTCGCAAATAATCGTTTTAATGCTCCGCTGACGCATCGCATGTAAAACTAAATTTGCGATATATAAACCACCGATATACTGCTGCAAATCTTCAAATACCCAACGGTTATCCCCTAATTGATATTGAAATGTAGCTTGAAATATGCAATGCCATTGCTGAAACAGTTACAGGCACACTTCTATCTCCCAGTCATACTTTGTGCAAATAATATAACCCCTAGTTATTGATAGTTTCTGTGAACTAACAAGTGAAAGTTGTCATTAAAATGGTAACCGATTGTGCATACAATTAACACTTCAACAGAGCGAGAATGGAAATCATCTTGTTTATGCAGTTAGCTTCTGGTCGCACATATCATTAATAAAAGTAACAATCATAATTCGGGGTTGAATCGTGACGAAAATTAGCAACATTTCTTTTCGTCACACCAAATTATTAATCATCCTTCCCCACCCAGAGTTATATATCAGAATCATTGTGTAGAGTTTTTCTTCGAAATTTTGTGTAAATGTTTAGTAACATACGGCAATGTGGGCCATCAAGTATCACTCACATTAACCCTGGAACAGCAGATTTAGACCATAAATGGTCCTTTGTTTGCCAAAAACATAACCTTTTTGTCTGTCCAGCGCCATATCTCGGAAACCGTTCTTAGTGTGTGTAAATGTGAAGTAGCATAAAGAACTTTGGCCCTGCAAGTATCATTTACATTGATGGTACACCAGAGTTGGGCTCAATGTTTGCCAAAAACACTACCTCTTTGTCTGTCCAGAGCCATATCTCAGAACCTGTTTGGAGTTTTTCTATTCAACTATGTGTAAATGTTAAGTACCATTTGGAAATTTAGCCCTTCAAGTATCACTTATATTGACCATGAAACACGGGAGTTGTGGTCTCTTTTTTGCCAAAAAAAGTTAACTTTTTTGTTAATCTAGAGTCAAATCTCTGAAACATTTTGGAGTTTTTCTATGAAACTTTGATTAGCTCTGTACATTTCACATCCAAATTTTATAGTATATCTGTCATGAAGTCTGTTAAAATAAAATCATTGGAGAATTCTTGCACCTCTGCAAGACTCCAGCATCCATTTTGACTGCAGTGCTAGAATAGGGCAGCAATGCTAGATATTGGACATTCTACTGTAGTGTCTGGGGCTGGGCAGCTGCTAGATATTGGACATTCTACTGTAGTGTCTCAGGCTGCACAGCTGCTAGATATTAGACATTCTACTGTACTGTCTTCACTTGTAAGGGCAGCAATATTTTGTCTGCTATTATGAAAACAGTGAAAATGCAGACCCTTTTCTGGCGTCTACAGAGACCCATTAAAAGGACCTATTTTTTCCAATTTTTTAGAAAAACATCCCAATTGATGCAAAATTTTGATTAAATTGCAAAACAAGAGGGCCTGAAAGGCCCTAATATTGCTCACCGGAAAATCAGAGGAGAAGATTTTCACTATGTGTTTCTATAGAAAACTAGCCGGCCCTGGGGTGGGGCCAATTTGACCCCATTTTAATAGCATGCTATATCAGTGTCTTACACACTATAATTATGTACTATTTTAAAATTCAGCTTACATAGAAAAACTGAAAGATTAACCCTTTCCACCGTAGATACACATTTTATCACCTTTGCAAACAGAATAGACCCATATTAGGCAGCTCCCGTAGGATAGCTGTCTGATCAGAGTCTACTCTGTTTGCTTAGAAAAATATCATAAATCTGAATTTTTACCTTTGTCTACTGCCAAAATATTTCTTAACTTTGCTTAAAAATTAATTTTTACTTAATTATATATTCATAGTAGATGGAGTCTCTAATAAAAATCCATGGAGTCATGGGTTAAGAGAGGTCAGGTAGAAAAGATTCAAGAGACTTTATGCTTAGTGTGCATATTAGGACATGTTTGGCATCATGCATGTTACATTCAGTATTGAGCAATTAAGAATGAAAAAGTCAAAAACATTTTTAAAATGATCAAAACACTACTGCTGTATATATAGTTGTCATAAAGAGAGAGGTGATAAGGATAGTCTGATGGGGAGGACGGAGCCCAACATTTATTGATCATGCTCATAGATGACCAATTAAACTTCTGTTAACATGGGGTCAGGGAAAATTGAAATTCGGTCAGTGAAAAGTCAGGGAATTTTATTTTTTTGTGTTTTGTGGGAACCCTGTTATTTAATGTAAATTATACATGTAGAAAATCTTTATGTATTGCTGATATTTTTGTCAGGATTCAATGACTATCATTATTTTAAAAAATGAAGATCTTGCATACAATTTTTGTTTTTCATATGATGTTTGGCTTTGCAAACATATATATATTTTTTATTCTAGTTGGTTCGAATAGCCAAAGTTCTTGGAACAGATGACCTTTATGCATACATAGAAAAATATCAAATAGACCTAGATCCTAGGTTTAATGATATCTTAGGCAGGTGAGTAGAATTTTGATATGAGGTAATGCATTTGATTGCCTAGGAAAATGCAAGTCTATTCTTTATAAAATAATGACATCATGGATATTTATTGGCAGGGTTTTTATAATGGCATGTGAACTGAAGATTTTCTTTTAGGACATGCGGCCCTTTATTTGCAAAAAAAATAACTATAGAAATATCTTGTCCAGACACTTTCTTGGAAAGTATTTGTCCAATCCTTATCAAAGATTATACACATGTTTGTAGCCATTATATCTCTGTCAAATTTAATAGCCATTTAAATCGCTTCAGTTGTCGCATAAAGGATTATGGCCCTTGCTTTCTGTGACTAAAAATCTGAAGTGGGGGCATCAGTGTCCTATTGACACATTTCTAGTTTTTTTAACCCTCGTCTTTGTTTATCTAATCTTTCATGAATGGTATATGTGTGTCTCCCTGCAGACATTCACGGAAACGCTGGGAGAGGTTTGTCCACAATGAAAATCAACACTTGGTCAGTCCAGAGGCATTAGACTACTTAGACAAACTGTTACGCTATGATCATCAGGAACGGCTGACTGCCCGAGAAGCCATGGAACACCCATACTTTTGTAAGCCATCACCTGAATTTGAATTGACTAATTGTTTGCCCATTAACCCTTTACCCATTGAATATTCATGTAAGAAATGATGACATCATGAACATTAGTTTAGAGTAATTTTTGTATTTTAATAGCACATGAATACAGAAAGTTTAGTTCATGGCAGAAACTATAGTATATCTATATTATATCAATCAAACCTAGCAGACCCTGTTCAGATGGCTCCTACAGGAGCTAACTAATCTGGATCTACTCTATTTACAAAGGCATAGGAAGGTGTATGTATGAACTAAAGGGTTATCTCGTTTGCTGAAGTTGTTGTGTTACATTTCTCTTAAATATTCATTCAATAGTGAAATAGTTTTGATCCTGACGAGATGCCAAGTTACTCAGCATCTCATCTAGATCCAAATTATTTACCTGGGTTTTAATTAATTAGACGCTTGCATGCAAAACTAAATAAAAACTTAAACTATCCATTTGTTTTTCTTCTATTTTTCAGTAAACAAATCAACTGTACAATTGTTTGCTTAATGCTCAATTTCTTTTTTGATTCAGGGGCTTTTATATCTAGGACTTAAAGGTTGAATATATGAGGACTCAAAAGATTTGTTTCAGATGAGACCCAGGACAAAGTTTTAGAACTGAAGATTACAACAGATATGGAATTGTCTGTAAATTGTAAACATGCTGAGTTTAGTGCAGTCTTCAATTATAAGTGATAAGAGTGTCATACTTAAAGACTGATATTCCATTTTGTAGAGTGAAACATTTCAAGCTAGTTTGGTTTATGATATGACCAAAGCTCATTGAGAATAGAAAGCTAAAACCAACTGAAAGTGTACACGTACCATTTCTGACATGGAGAAGGCCAAACAGTATGGAACCAGATCAGAATGCTGCTTTGTTTCACCTCAATCTTCAAACCGTCTAAATGAGGAAAATTAGTTAATTAGCAATTGCGAACAATTATTTGGGAAAATTAACTTCATAGTGCTGACAATTCATGGTAGGGGTTATTTTTCAGATATGGTTTAGGAATGCAAGGATTTCTCTCTGTGTTTCAGTATGTTTGTATTTTCTCTTGCAGATCCAATAGTCAAGGAACAAGGTAGAATGTCGTCCATGTCAGGGCACAACTCTCCCTCCCCCATCCCAGCGGCAGGCACAGTTGGAGGTACGCCCAACACGTACCATTAGCATACAGCACACTTACATAAACACCACTCCTCTAGGATAATCTCAGCTTTCATGGGTACCCTGGAGCTGTCCTTGTGATATAATGAGCTCCTTTGAGCATATCATCTTGTCAGTGAGCCCCTGATATCTGCAGTGGCAAGAGACAATTTTGAATTCAGCATTTCTTGAACTGTGTGTGAATTAATTGATTGTAACAAAGTCTGTGTAAATGCAATGTAAGATATTTCTGAAGTTCTTTTTTAAAGGTTCCTTTTTTCTAATCAAGGACTTGTTTGGATTCTTGCAATGGTCTGGAAGCCTCAGAATTTAATATGTTATGCACATTATGATATTACTTTATAGGTTGATATGATAAGCCAATTGATGTTTCTTCAACCTTTTTATATTTTCTTTGTAATAAGCCTGGATTAAGGGATATTTTGACTACTAGAACTTGTGTTTGGAATAAGTTCTAGTAAAGTAACAGTATAATTAAAGGGGGAGGGAAGGGTGTTTAAAATTTTTGTCCCCTTTATGTTTTAAAATTTTAGGTACAATTAAATTTTAGACATTTCAGACACACAGTGTTTTAGGCATTTTCTTAGTGAAAATTCAGTCTATTATTTACTTTAAAAGTGAGTTACTGTTCAGTATTAGACTGTTAGTTTATTATCAAAGAAATCATTCCCAATTACAGATACAGTATAACCCCTCTAAACTGGAATTCTAGTAGAGAAGAATTTAGATACGTTTAGGCAGGCAGCTGATAATGCAGGGTGAAAGTCATGAAGAAAGCTCTTCGAGGAGCTTTCTGCATGACTTTCACCTTGCAATAAGCTGCCACCTGTCTCCATGGCCGATATTTATACTAAATTTATCATCTGGTTTAGAGGGGTTTTACTGTATATATAAAATTGTTTTCTGTTATGAACTTTTTTAAGTCATTGCCTGCAGTAAACATGCTTATTGGTCAGCCCCAGCCCTTGGTCCAGTCCAGCGATATTGTATGCTTTCTTAAGTTACGTACCCAGGCTTCTACTGAGTTGTTCTGGCCAGTTTTCTTTCAGTTTGTCTGTGTGCAGCATATTTAGGCAAGCATATTATAGGTTTGTCTTTGTTTTTCTCGCAGCTCAGTCTGTGTCATCAGGCAGTGTATTAAGGGATTAATAAAGTAGCATGAGAACATAGAAAGTAAATGCAATACTCATGACTGCAGACTGATATCAAATTTGTATGCTACAGGAATTTTTTCTGGACACACAATCTGAAGTTTTACTTAGAACAATGAACATGGTAATTTTACACATAACATCTGAACTAGATTGGAAAGTATTATTACCAGAGTCTTATTGATTTATAAAAATCAATTATTTATCGGCCAAACCCTACCTTGCAGGTACTCATTAAAGTGGCTTCTCGGAGACAATTCTAATGAGTTGGTGCAAGAGATGGTTTAGCAGGGAAAATGAAGAAAATACGTTACCTGCATTTCCGAAATTTTACTCTTATAAGCAACTGTTGACAGCACTCAATTCTTTCAACAATGATATTTTATACAGCACTATATTCCAAGTTGAATATTGAAATGTTATACAGTAAAGTCTCTCTAAAGCCACCACATGATTTTATAATATAGGAGACAGTAAAAGCAGGTGGTTGCTTAATGCAGGGCAAACGTGATACAGAAAGCTCCTATTGGTGCTTTCTGTATCACTTGTCCTGCATTAAGCTACTACCTGGTTGTATTAGAGAGACTTTACTGTTCTGTACTGTATGTGTCCCAACTCCAAGTATTCAATCTGTGCATGCCAAGAGAACAAATCTTAGCAGTTAAGCATTAGGAAGAAGAGTAATATGGTGTTTGAAAGTGTAGAATTTCTTTAACATTTCACTTTTATCCACCCACCTGAACTAACATTCACATTTCTAAACTTTTGGTGATGGTAACTGTTGGTTTGAATGTCTCTTGTCAAACCATGACTTTGTGAAATTACCTAGTAGAATTGTTTTTTCTTTTCATTAAATTTATAGCATATAAACAGAAACACCTACAAGTCTATGCTCGGATAGCAGCAAAATAAGGAATTACTGTAATTTAGCATGTCAAGTTCTGAATGAAAATTATTTTCCAAATTTCAATGAGGATATTCATATTCTTATAATAATCATTCACTGAATGGAAAACCTTGAAAAATTATTAATTTTCAGTATCTATGCATGCTGAAATGTTTGCATAACTAAAAGTAGGAAAACTGAAACTCATTAAGGTTTTGTCCAGAGCTCCAGATAAGGGGACTATATCAGATGTAAAAGTTTTCTCCACCAAACCATATTTTGCCTAAATAGAATTGTCTCAAAGAGACGATGCTAAATAGTGGTCACAACATGGTTTGATGGTGAAATGAAGAAAAATGGCTGCTAAAACTTAAATTTACCCGTCATGTCTGGAAGTCTTGTAGTGCCTTCATGTCGTATGGCATTCTATATGCTGTGGAGTGATATCAGAATACCTACAAAGCCACCACCTGTCTGCTTCACCAGTCCCAATGCTGTGTATGATATCTTTTAAAAAATAAATAGCCGAAGTTTAAAAGCAAAAAAGAATGATGTTAGGTATGTGCCAGTAGATTTCATTGATAAATTTATTAACCCTTTCCTGCTTACGAATGCCTTTTGATACCTATGCAAACAGAGAAGACCCATATCAGACAGCTCTTATAGGAGCTGTCTAATAGGGTCTGCTCTGTTTGCTTATAGAAATAATATAGATATAATTTTACAGTTTCTACCAATACCAAAATATTGTGTGTGCATTATGGCAATATAATCTTCAGTAAGTAAATATTCTTGATGTCATTTCTTACATGCATGTTCAACAAGGAAAGAGTTGAGGACAGTAACTAGTTTTAATTCTGTACACTGAGTAATTGAATTATGCAAAAGTCATCGTCTGCTGCAATTCTCAGTTTATGTTTCTTCCATTTCTCTGTAGAATTACAGTGTCAAAGGTTTTGAATACTGATGAGATGTCGAGTTGCTCAGCATCAGATCAGGAGCAAAACTGATTGCAATGGCCCGTTTTAAATATTTCAGAGAAATTTTGTTTTTCTTTCAAAATCAAGGTACAACATTGAATCATTTTACAACAATGAACACTTGTTTTGTAGAAAGTTACCATAGGATTTTAATGTTTCAAAATAATTGCTTTGCCTATATATACCCACAAGAAAGGAGCAGGTTTGCATGAGTAGGTGATTAGGAGATCTTAACTCACAAGGTTTTCCAGGCATGATACTGCTACTGCATGAAAGAAATAACCTCACTCTTGCTGTATCAAACTTAGGCCATGGCCTAGTGCTGCAATTATGGACATGCTGCACTTTCCGTAGAGATAGAGGATAAAACGACATTTTAGGAGAATGATAAATTATGCAGAACTTTTAACGGGTATTATGCTGAGAATGACTTAGCATTCGTGTACAGCTTGGATTTAGATGAGACACAGAATTACTTGGCGTCTTATTAGGAGCTAAGCTGCTAGACACTTGCTTAATATTAAGATTTGTGAAAAGATTGAATGATAAAAATTGCAACAGATATGACATCATTTTACAGCATGACAATTTTGAAATAAAAGCTCTTTTCAGCAAACAAAAGTTTTCTAAAGGAAAAGGCTGTATGTTCAATAAATATTTTTTAGATCTAATCACAGATTAATTTGAGTTAAAAGTTCCTTCCTTCTCGTGCTTAATCCATTTCCTCATATTGACGCCTCTGTAAAAGTCACTTTCTGAAACCATTGTGAATGATAAATCGAGCATTTGCTTCTATGGAGCAAATGTTCTATTATCTCAATGGTTTCAAAACTACACAATTCTAAAAAAATCCTTTTCTCTAATAACTGCTCCTTTTCGGTAGATATATTCAAAGAAGTTTGGTCTAAAAATAGCCTATGAGGTAATTTGTTAAAAATAAGCAATTTTCAAACAAAATTTCCATCTTCTGGCTGATGATTATCCTGTTTAAATTGCTGCTACCCGAGACATAAACCTTAGATACTATCTTATTCTTCTTTTCCATCTAGCCAATCAATTTAGAGTACCTGTAACAGGTATCAAGGTTCTTATTGATACGTAGGAAATACAGAAAAGCGTATGCCCAACATTCTGAAATTTATGGAGAAATTCATATAATTTGGTGAAAAACCTTAAATTTGTTTAAAATTTGTCAGTTTTGTAATATTTTTCAGGCATCAATTAGATATTTAAATTGATCTTTTTCAGTTTGAATGATGTTATCATCAATATAGAGGAAATGAATTTCAGTTAGTTGGGCTTGTAAGAAATTCTCTTGCATTTTGCTGATAAATGACTTCTTTGGACTGCCATGGACGGCTATGTTTTATTTTAGGAAAAAATGGAAAAAACCTGTTAGACTGCTAGAAATAAATAGAAATTTCTATCAAACTATTTTATTTAGTGATGCAATATATGACAAAACCAGTTTATTATTCAGAACTTGTAGAGAAAAATTTGTAATGGTAGAATTTCAAGAAACTTTGTCATATTTTGCCGGATTTTTATTGAGATCAGTGCTGTCAGATATTTCTTTAATTGGTGTTACTTTCAATGCTTTCTGATACTTACAGATTGGATCCAGATCATACATGGTATTATTTGCCTTGTATGTTTGCACTTATCAGGACCCAAACTGTAGGGCCAATATATATAATGCATAGTAATTTACAGGTGAAACGTTACAAATTACAAATATGAATAGTCCCTCTAGCAATTTAGTGGAGGGTGTGTTTCATATTTTCCATCATAGAGACACTTTATGATGCCTTTGCATACAGAGAGGACTTCAAACAGCTGACAACTGTGGGAGCCGTCTGATCAGGGTCTGCTCTGTTTGCTTATGAAATAATACAGATTCAACAGCTTTTCTCATCAGATTTCCTTTATTCATGATGCCATCATAAAATTCAGTTAATAATACTCATACATGCATTATTTCTCACATTAATTTTCATAAAGGAAAGGGTTAACACTTTTCTCCATGAATATTCATGTAAGAAATAACATCATGATTTAATTTTTTTTATAGAAACTGAAGTCAGATGTATTACGATTTCATAATCAACCAGATCAGACCCTGAACAGATTGCTCCTAGCCATACTCTGGGTCTACTCTGTTTGCAAAGACATAAAAAGGCATATTTATGGAGTAAAGAGTTAATCCTTTGCAGACAGTTTGGATCAAGATAAGATACTAAGTTAATTGGTATCTAATAATATCCATACTATTTGACACTCATTATATTTGGTATACATATGAAAAGAAAAATAATTTTTTAGAGATTAGGCAAATATCATCAACATAGACAATATCTTAGGGTGCTGATGTACTATTGGCACCCTGCTCTCCATGGCAGTCCTATGCTTTGCTGCTTCACTGGCTTGTATCTATATCTGTGTGTATTTTGTACACCGTCTAGGTGCCAACGTTAACAACTCCGTGCCGGTGTCCAGCTCTCCTGTACTGACTCCGAGTATGTCACCCCTGCCTAATAGCGCTACTGCTACAGCACAGTCCTAAAGCACGTGTGTCACGAACATCCCTCTAACAGTGGTAACCGTCGCGTCAGCACAACAAGCGGTGTTACTACTCCTTCTACATACCAGCTGGGAATACAATTAACACAAATAATTTAAACATGGATCGTTTCTATGCTGTTTCATCAGAAAAGCAACAAATCCGATTTCCATGGAAACTAATCTTGATTTTCTTAAACAAGTCAGGCATATAGAACTCTTAGAATCTCTTGTAGAGTAAACAAACATCTGTATGGGAATTAGCAAAGCTTCTACCATGCTGTGTCATTCTGTTAACCCTTTATCTGATATGCAAACAGAGAAGACCCCAATCAAATGACTCCTGTAGGGGCGGTCTGATAAGGGTCTGTTCTTTGTTCACTTACATAATAAAAACTGATTCTTTGGTGTCTGCCATAGCCAAACATTCCTGTGTTCATATGCCATTATAAAAAATTAGCTAATCAATATTCATGAGGTCATTTCTTACATGAATATTCATAAGGTAAAGGGTGAAGCAGATTACTCCATGTTCCTTGATTTAGCAGGTTGTAAGCATTCAACTGTGTTTTTTTCTTTTCAGGGTTTGACCATTTGGTGGTTTTTTATTTGTCCTTCGTTTCTTTGCTAAGTAACAGGCATGCCTTTTGTAGCAATAAGCAGTTTTAGGACTGACTGGCATTAACACAGAAGTTGTCTTAAATGAACCTGAAGCAAACTCTGCGAAATGTCCTTTTTAGAATTGTTAGTTTGTGAACATAAGCTGCACTATTTTTTTCTCTACATAAATTGAACCTAGATGTCAAACAGTTTGGATCCTCATCCTGATCCAAGTTGTTTGCAAACAGTAACTGATTTATCCAGTTATGCTTAACCCATTCCCTCATATTGACACCTGCAAAAGTCACCTGCTGGAACCATTGTGATAAATAGAGCTGTTTATCACAATGGTTTTAAACTACAAAATTCTTAAATAAAATTTCTTTTCCTCTAGTTCATGATCCTTTTCGGTGGATTTATTCAAATAGGTTGGAGCTAAAAATAGAGGGAATGGGTTAAAGTAAGGAGTGTCTTGATTGGTGGAATAGATATGGCAAAGAGATGCTACGGTTTAAACAAAAATAGGACACATTTAACCCTTTAATTGCTTAACCCTTGCCCGCATAGAAACATGTTTTCATGCATTTGCAAACAGAATAGACCCAGATCAGACGGCTTCTAGAGGAGCTGTCTGATCAGGGTCTGCTCTGTTTGCTAATAAAATTTGATAGATCTGTTTCTTTGCCTTCTAAAATGTCTACAATGTTCCACCTTCAATATTTCTTTATAACTAATTTGTTAATGAATATTCAGTAGGTATTGGAATTTGGCCTAAATACAGAACGGGGAAAGGGTTAAACAAGAGAAAAACAAGCTGTTTCAAATAATGTCTTAAACCATTCCCTCATATTGGTGTCTTTTGATGCCACTTTTGGAAACCATTGTAATATCTAGACTAAGAACATAAATTACTCCATAGGAGCAAATGCTCTATTTGTCAGCGGTTTTCAAACTACACAGTTCTAAAAAATCCTGTTTTCTGGTAAATGTTCCTTTTCAGTAGATTTATTCAAAGAGGTTTGGTCTAAAAATAGCCTATGAGGATATTGGGATAATCTAGTCAGCTATCCCTTTCTGTGTTTTGCCCAAATTTCATTACCTACTGAATATTCATTTTACAAACTTGTTATATGAAATATGGAAGGTGGATCTTTGTAGCCATTTTTTATATATTAATAGAAACAAAAGAAACAACTCTGTCAAATTCCAACAGCAAATAGAGCAGACCCTGATCAGATGGCTCCTATAGGAGCCATCTAATCTGGGTCTTCTCTGTTTGCAAATGCGTGAAAAGGTGTTCATATGAAAGAAAGGGGTCTTCAAACAATAATGGGGAATGTAGATAAAAACCCAGTTTGCTTAACAGATCTGAACTGTGTCATTGCTAATGTCACATCGATGATTACATATCATGGCTATGGAACAGTTTAGATCTAGATGAGAGGCCAAGTAACGCAACGTCTTATCAGGATTCAGACTATTTGTTACTGTGGTAACATTTTGAAAGAAATGGACAGAAATAAACAAACAAAAATTATAGCAGATGTCAATATTTGGCAGCAGATAATGGGGGGCATATGCAAACAATGTAGACCTTGATCAGAAAGAGCTCCAAAAAGAGCTTTATGATCAGGATCTGTGCTGTATATTTCATAGCTTTCGAAAACTCGCATCAACTAAAGAATAATTACCCCCTTCAAATGAAAATTAGACTGTTCCTAGATATATATATTTGGGCCAGTAAACTTGGAAAATAGCATCAAATTCTTGGCATTCAAAGTAATTTTTTTGTCTACGTCTGTGGCCCATTTCATAAAAATTTACATATTTAAGATACTTTTTAGATGCAAAAGTTTCATTCAGATTGTACAAGGGTTAAAACTTACAACCTGTGGCCCATTTCATAAAAAGTATCACATTCATTTTAGACAAAATTTAAGATACTTTTTAGATGCAAAAGTTCCATTCAGATTGTACAATAGTTAAAACTTACAACATTCATTAAAACCTCGATAAAAAAGTACATGTATTACTATTGGTCTTTAAGACAGTGGCTTTCTGCATGACTGACTGCATTAAGCAGCCACCTGTCTACAAAGTTCTCAATTCTTCTTTCTTAAAATTCGAGTTAATGAGGTTTAACTCTATTTACCTGCAACATTGAAAGAATTCAATTAGTGATCGAGGGTTCAATTCAGTTTCTGCATGAATAACATTTCACACTGGCACAATATTACGCCACAGCTGTCTCATAATGATAGTACCTGTTAGGTAGTTATTCTTTACTCCATGAATATTCATGGCAGACTTCACCCATTATAAACATGAACTACCTGATTATTGTATACTGTTAAATACAACAAGTGAATATATAGCTGTGCTAACTAGTATCAAACCAGATCTTAAAATATTCTATAACCAAACAGCAGACCCTGGTTAGATGGCTCCTTTAGGAGCTGTCTGATCTTGGGTCTCCTGTGATGGGTCAGACCCTGGTTGGACGGCTGCTATAGGAGCTATCCGATCTTAGGTCTCCTGCGATGGGTTAGACCCTGGTTGGACGGCTCCTATAGGAGCTGTCTGATCTTGGTCTCTTGTGAAGGGTCAGACCCTGGTTGGACGGCTCCTATAGGAGCCTATCAGGATCTAAATTGTATCGCAAACTTTTCATTTTTACTCTCTTTTTTATCTTTTAAAGTAAAATCTTCATGTTGAAAGGCCCAGCATTTCATGTTTTTGAATTCCCGAAGGTTGAGTGACACTTAACTGTTTCTTTATATTAACACGTTTTCACACGTTTGCAAATAGTAGACCCAGATCAGATGGCTCCTATAGGAGCCGTCTGATCAGGGTCTGCTTTGTTTGCTTATGGAATTTGATAGATCTGTATCTGCTTTCTGAAATAGCTACAAAGTCCCGCCTTCCATATCTTCCTTTTTTTGTAACTATTTTGTCTATGAATATTCTATAGGTATTGAACTTTGGAATTAACACAGAACAGGGGAAAAGATTAATCCTTTATCCTAAACCTTTTGCCTTCCTACTTGATTGATATTCATGACAGATTCCACCCATTGTGAATATTGATTTGCTAACTTTCTTACATTGTTACATACAGCCAGTGGTACATTGTAATGACCAAAAGTGTACAATCAGATCTAGAATACTCTATCAAGAAACAGAGCAGACCTGGATAAGACATAGCCTACAGGTCCATCTGGTTTGGGTCTACTCTGTTTGAAATAGGTGTCCCTACCAGAAGTGGTTAACCCTTTATTCCATAAATGCATCTTACTACAATTTTGCTACGGAGCAGATTCAGATCAAATGGAGCCATCTTTTCAGGGTCTGCTCTGTTTGCTTATGAAATTATATAGATATAATTCTACTACAGTTTCTGTCTGAGCCAAAATATGCTTAGTTCAAATGCCATCATAAAAGATAATTTAATTGATATTTTTTACCTGAATATTCTTGTAGTAAAGGGCTAAGATCCATTGATAGATGTTGTCATGTGATGTCCATTCTTCTCTTAATGCTGAGTTAGGTAGATAAATATGAAGTGTTCAAAGAACCATTTATGTTACAGGTAATGATATTTTGAAGGAAAAAAAAGATTTACTGTGAAGAGTTACCGTTGTTCCATGATGAGAGACATTGAAATATGACATAGGCGGGACCATTCAGAAAAAAGAGAATAAAACATTAAGGCTGTAGTTACATTTTTTTACCCTTTACCTGTTAGAGACACCTTGGCAAACAGAGCAAACCCAGATCAAATTCTCCTGGAACCGTCTGATTAACCCATTCCCGCATATTGACGCCTTTTGGCGCATCTCTAAAAGTCGCTTTATGAAACCATTGTGATAAATAGAGCATTTGCTCCACAGGAGCAAATGCTCTATTTATCACAATGGTTTCAAAACTACACAATTCTGAAAATTTCCTTTTCTCTAGTTAATGCCCTTTTTTGGTAGATTTAATCAAAGAGGTTAGGTCTAAAAATAGCTTAAGTGGGAATGGGTTAAGGGTCTGCTCTGTCTGCTCATGGAATAATAAGGAACTAATTCTACAGTTTCTGTTGTGGCTAAAAGTTCCCTTATTCAAGATGCCATTATAAAAAATTAGCTAGTTAATATTCACACATCCATTAAATCTGAATATTCACGAGTGTAAGGGTTAATCAGCAACATTGACACTGGTTCTGCAAGAAAAATGAAACTGGAAAAACACACCTAGAAATTTGAATTGTTATAGTCAGTTTAGTGCTGTGATCATTAATCAGTTCTAATTATTAGAATGCTTATTGTTATGTATGAACAATTTTGATATAAATAAAACTAGAATCTGATCTTTATTTTTCCGTGCCTCCATCAACTTCAATAAAGGTAAATAGGGCACAAGATAGATTCTGTGTTACATGTATTTTTTTAGGTTCAAGCAGATGATGAAATCATTTGGTGCAACTATTGAAGGGCAATTAATTATTGTGTACATTATTTTGCTATCATGGAAGACCTGTAAAACATTTCAGCTGTGATATGTGTTCATAACTGCAAATCTCGGACAACTGAAATCAAACCATAGAACAAATGTTAACTTTTAGAGGTACAGTTGAACTTTGATATCTCCAACTTCAAAGGAACATACACATTACTTCAAGATAACAGAAGTTTGAGTCATCCAATTTCTAATCTAGATAATTTCTCAAGTTCAAAGCTTAATGCAGGTCTAAAGTATTGCTTAAAGTTCCAGCAGGAGATTTCAGCATTACTTTAGACTTGCATTAAGCTGTCACATGTGTTGCCAGGTATGCGTAGTGATACATTTCAGAACAATTCTGTATTGTAAATTTTTGGAGGACCAAACTTTTACTTCGAGTTATCTCAAAGTTCAAGTTATGCGAGTTTGAGATATCCAAGTTCAACTGTATTCCTAATATGCAAGTAATTTAAAAAAGATGGAACAATGAGGCCCATAGTTTTGAAGCTGTCTCAAAGCCTTCAGGTGGTTTTAACTCTTTCCTTCATACAAACACTTTTTCTCATGCCTTTGCAAACAGAGTAGACCTTTATCAGGTGGCTCCTGTAGGAGCTGTCTGATCAGGGTCTGCTATGTTTGCTTATAAAATTATAATAGATCTGACTCTACAGTTTCTACTAATACCAAATCCTGAGTATGTGTATGCTATTATTTCTTACATGAAGAGCAGGGAAAGGGTGAATACTTGATGCTTGATATAGTTTTGATGCAATTGGAGCAATACCTGCAAACCTCCAGGTTCAGATTAGATGTCAAAGAAGTCTATATCAACATTCAAGCTCTTTCACATTCAGCTTTTTTTTTAAAAAAGAAGAATGTTACTGAACCTTAGCCCTTTACTCAATACATATGCCTCTCTATGTCTTTGCAAACAGTACACCCAGATCAGATGGCTCCTGTAGGAGCCGTCCGAACAGGGTCTGCTCTGTTTGCTTATGATATAATATAGATTTGATTCTACAGTTGCTGCCTTGGCAAAAAAATTCTGTGTCAATATGCTTTGATAACAATCTAATTCATATTCATGATGTGATTGTTTCATATGAATATTCATAGAGTAAAAGATTTAAAATTAAGCAGATGTTGATTGCATATCATAAAGAGAGTCATTTTTACTGTATAAATGCCTTCATTCTGTACACACCCCAGATGATAATTTTGCAAATATACTTGTGTTTCTGTCTGTAGGTTTTTTATTTATTTCTTGTAGGGGATTGTTCTTTGCCTGAATTTGTTATGTTTCCTTTTTAATGATTATATTGTAAACAAATACTTTTGAAACTGCATATACTTTCTGTCAAGTTGAACATGCTTTATCATACAGGAACGGGACAGTTTGTGTTCATACATTTGATCATTGCAGCTGAAATTAATATGTGATCGATGAAGGGGAACTTCTTAAAGAGATTAGCATTAGTTTCATACCTCCTCCCATCATCATGTCTCTGCCTATGATGTATAGACCACTGCATGATAATTATGTCAACAGTACATTGTCCTTTTCTCTATCACACTACCATTACATTAACTACCATAATTACTGTAATTGTTCGGACAGACATACAGTAAAACCTCTATAACGGCCACTAAAATTACATCAAGTATTTTGTGTTAAAGGCAGGTGGTTGCTTAAAGCAAGGTGAAAGTAAAACAGAACGCTCCTATAGGAGCGTTCTGTTTTACTTTCACCTTGCTTTAAGCAGCCACCTGCCCTAATATACCAACTAATTAACACAATTTAATGGTCGTATGAGAGAGGTTTTACTGTACTTAGGCAAGTAGTGCAGACCTGGATCAAACTGTTTCTATTGGAGCAGTTTCATCGGTTATTCACTGTTTGCTGCTATTCAGTATAATTTAAAGTTATTGAAATGATGCCAAATTGAATTATTCAGTTTGATGGAGAAGGGGGATTGGGTATCCAGATATATAGGGTAAACAGGGCTCAAGTTAGAGCTCTCCATCAGGAAGACATTTAGTGGGTTTCAGGGAGAAGTTTTGGTCCTGATTTTGTATCTCCCTATATATTTAAACTTCTCCCCAGCTCAAAAAAGGCAGAAGTCAGCAGGGTTAGGGAGACTTTCTCTCCAAATCCACCCTCTTTCTTTGAGTCCTGGTAAATAAGGTATATGAATTATTTTAGCACTACTTATAATTAACATAGCGTATTGATTTCTCAAAGTTATGATAGTCTCACAGAGCAACAGATAAATGTACGTATTCAAATACAGAAATCGTCATTTCTCCCGTGTTGTGACCACTCTTTAGAATCGCCTTGAAGTGATGATTGTAAAGAGTGGTCACAACATACTTGAAAATGTTTAATTTGGGCTTCTTATATGGGCCTCTGGTCTCACTAGGATGTTAAAAATGTGTTTATAATAGTTTTGATCTTGTAAACCTTTATATGCTGTTGGCAAATTTGTGATAACCTATGCAAACAGTTTGAATCTAGATGAGATGCCAAGTGATTCGTTAGCTTATCAGGACCCAAACTGTTTGACATTTTGATGGAGATTTTGAAATGGAATGAATGAAAATTTCAACAGGTGTGACCCATATCCAGCAGAGCATGGTCTAACTAGCATCTACAAATATCGTGGAATTGGATGTAACTCTACATCTCATTCAGATACAAGATATTTTATTTGTAAATAAATTGTAACTCTGCATCTCATTAGACTGTTTCTCATCTCAAGTTATGAAACAAATTGGAAAATGAAAATTATTCCACACCAGAATTTGAGTAGTTGTAAATTATTGAAGTAGGACTGGGTAATTGAAGTAGGACTGGGTAATTGAAGTAGGACTGGGTGAATACATTATACCATAATGATAACATTCATGGACAAGACTTCAGGAACACATTATAAAGTGCTTTTCGGACAAAGTAGTTGTATGCCAATAGTCTGATAGAGATCAGCCACCAAATTAGATGCAGAGTCTGAACAGTCTCTGCATTATTTCCTAGCCCTTTGAATGGGCGACACACATGCGCTGGTATTTGCAAACAGTGCAGACTCAGATCAGAGGGCTCCTAAACTAGCCCTCTGATCAGGGTTTGCACTGTTTGTCATTCAAAATGATCTAGCTAGTTTAACCCTTTCCTTCATACAAACACTTGATCACACCTTTGCAAACAGAGTAGACTCAGATTCTGTAGGAGCCATCTAATCAGGGTCTGCTCTGTTTGCTTATGAAATATCAGACTCTACAGTTTCTACCAATACCAATAAAATCCTGTTTACATATGCCATTATAAAAATTCAGCTTATAAATATTCATAATCTCTTTATTCCTTACATAGATATTCCACTGGGAAAGTGTTATGCATTTCATACTGAGTAGTCACCGAGTTAATGGGCTATTCCACTGAAAATAAAGCATTTAACCATTACCTCATAGGAGCAAATGCTCTATTTATCACAATGGTTTCAACAGGTGACTTTTGCAGAGGCGTCAATATGAGGGAATTTGTTAAACTGGATGATAATACTCTTTATGTCAACAAGCGTAAATCCGGATCAGACACCATGATACTAACAAAGTGGCTTGTCACAGTCTGGGTCTACTCCATGACTATTCATGTAAGAAATAATGACATCATAGATATTTATTGGTTGAATTTTAATAATTGCCTATGAGCACAGAATTTGTTTGCTCATGACAACTGGAGAATCAGATCTTTATAATTCCATAATCAAACAGGAGAACCTGATCAGACACAGAGTCTACCCTGTTTGAAAAAGCATTAATAGGCATAGCTGTAGAGTGAAACGTAATTTTTTTTTGTTGAAGCAAAGACCACTGTGTTGATACTTTACTGATAAAAGTACATAGGCTCATATTCACAAGGGTAAAGTGCAAAAAAACAATTGGTTATTGATTTATATAAATGTGCACAAAGAAACCATTAGAAATCAGAAAATGATGTTTCAATATCTATGCCTCAATTAACCCTGTACTCCATAAATATGCCTTTGCACACACAGTAGACGAAGTTCAGACAGCACCTGTAAGAGTGGTCTGATCAGGGTCTGCTCTGTTTGCTTATGATATAGATCTGATTCTACACTTTCTTTGGCAAACAGTTCATGTGTTTCTATGCCATTTTAAGTAAATGGAGTAAAGGGTTAAGGATTTATTTAAATGCTAGTAAACATGACCCTGGTCTTTAACTTTTTATCTCATGAATATTCATGTTATAAATGATATTCTGGATATTAATAACATGGAATTTTATAACGGCTTATGGACACAGGAGGTGTTTGCCATCACAAACTGTTTTATAGTCAGATCTGTATTATTCTATAAGTACCGTAAACCATGCAGAACGTTTTGATGGTTCCAGTAGGTGCCATCTGTGCTGGGTCTACTCGTTGTTCAAAGGCATTAAAAGGTTTGTCTTATGTCTACAATGTGAAGGGTTAAATTGTTAGTACATGCTTATTTATGTTTGATAGGGCATTTAACCCTTTCCCTGATCAGTATTCATGTAATAAATCATGAATATCTATTAGCTGAATTTTTATATTGTAATATTTTCAAGGTAATAATTTTATTTAACAAAAACTGTAGAATCAGATCTATTTCATATCATAAGCAAAGGGAGCAGACCCTGGTCAGATGGCTCCTACAGGAGCTGTCTGATCTGGGTCTACTCTGTTTGCAAAGGAGTTTATATAAGGGAAAGGGTTAATACATTGAATGCTGGAAAACAAGTTAATGTTAACATTCATTTGTAAACAGGACAGAGTCGGACAGAGGACTCCTGAGGGAGCCCCATCAGGGTCTGGACTGTTGTTCATTCAAATCCTCATACTAAATAGACTCTACTGTTAATCAATGATGGACCATTCCACTTTGAAAATTCAGGGTTGAACGGCACAGTCAGCATGCACATCTGTTGTTGTGAACCGTTGATTATAAAGATTGGTTGTGTTAACTCTTATCCTGCTGGAATATTACTGTCTGCTCAATCTCTGATCTGATGCAATGCTTTACAGTAGAAACCTTTCTTAATTAAGCTATCATTACAAAGAGGTCTAATACAGGATCTGTAAGGCAGGTGGTAGCTTATTGCAGGTCAAAAGTAATGCAAAAAGCTCCTAAAGGAGCTTTCTGAATGACTTTCGAACTGCATGAAGCAACCATCTGCTTTTTAAGACTCCTTTGTCTAATCAATATAAGGTCGCTTAAGACAGATTCTACAATATTTTGATTCATTCAATATTTTTATTGACTAAGTGTCAGACAGCTTGGATCTTGATAAGGTGATGAGTTACTCTGTTGCATCTCATCAGGATGCAAGCTGCACAAATGCGAGTCGTGTCACACCTAGCATGATAGGGGTTCAACCTTTCCCTAATGTAGCATAATAGGGGTTAACCCTTTCCCTAATGAACATTTATGCATAAATTAATCATCACTTAATGAATAATTATTAACTAAATTTTTTATATGGTAAGATTATCAATGGAAATTTTTGTTTTGACTTAGACAAACACAGTAGGATCAGATCTGTATAGACAAACACAGTAGGATCAGATCTGTATAGTTTCATAAGCAAACAGTGCAGACCCTGGTCACATCGCTTCTACGGGGTCTGAGTCTATTCTGCAAAGGTGGGAAAAAGTGTTTATATGAGGGAAAGGGTTTAGGCTTGCTCTTAGCAGCTCAAATCAATTTCACATTGTATTTGAATTGGTGTGAATAAGAATCAATCTTTCAGATTTTAACAGTGTTATAATTTCACTACATGTGTATTCCTGCAGGTATGGTTTTATGCAGAGATTTGTCATGAAATGTCTTGTAAGCAGCATGAGCAAAAAAGGGCACTTGAATATTACACTGTAGATTCAGATCAGCCACCATTGGACACGTGGCATGATACAGGCTCTGCACTGTTGGCTTGTGGCTGATCTGGGTCAGATATTCAGAACAATAGATAAAGATGTATTTATTCAATCACTAAAAGTGTTGTTTCTCCTACAAACCCTATGTTGTGGCCACTATTTAGAATCGTCTCAAAGAGACTAGATTATTCCTAACTGTGGTCACAGCATAGGGTTTGGTGGAGAAATAAAGGAGCTGCTCTTAAAACTGTATCAATTTACACATCTTATCTGGACCTGGATATGTAAGCATTGTCAGAATATGTCTGAGTGCCCTTTTTCTTATGTTGCGGCTTATATGATGTCATCAAAACTGTTGTCATTTCTGCTAGGGACTGTGACAGGAAGTACATACATAGCCATCTGCAGATGGGAACAAACTGTGACAAGTGTCTGAAATCAGATCTTAACAGGGGTCACCAAACATATTCATTTTGTACATCTCATGATCTTGTTTTGCTCTGTCAAATAAACAATCATTTGATAAATGTATTGTATTTATTTTTTTCACCAGTATTTATTTTACAAGAACAGATAATATGTGCTTTTTTATTTGAACACTGCTCTGTAATTACCACAAAGTATTTTGATCAGTTGTGAGCAAAGCCATTGCCATATAACCATTTTAATTTTTCAAGGTTTATTAGCACAACTATTTTTTAAGTTTAACCCTTTACTCCATAAATAAACCTTTCTATGTCTTTGCACACAGATAAGACCCAGATCAGACGGCTCCTATAGGAGCCATCTGATCAGGATCTGCTCTGTTTGCTTATGGAATAATATAGATCTGGGTCTACAGTTTCTGCCTTGGTAAAAATGTCATTTGCTAGTATACTCTTTTTTAAAACCTAATTAACATTCATGATGTCATCATTTCTAACATGAATATTCATGGAGTAAGGTGTTAAATGCAGCATCCAGTTTACTAATACAGTAAAACCCTCTAAAGTGACCACTTAATAAATAAACATGGGATTCTTTCAAAGCAGGTGGTTGCTTAATGGAGGTACTTTCATCCATCAGTAACCCATTTGCTCCCACGATCCCATATATGGGACTTTGGCGGCGTCTGATCAGAGTCTACACTGTTTGCTGATAGGAAATTCAATATAAAACAAAACAAAAATGAAAATTTAGACCAGACATCCCTTATATAAAAAATGGACTAATCCAATATATAAACATGGAAGAATCTACTGGGAGCAAATGGGTTAAGCTACCACCTGCCTTTACTCGCATGACCCTGAGTTAGACCACTTTTGGTTGTAATTTTGGATCGGTTTGACTAATATTTAATTTAATTTACTTTCAGTATAGACATTTCTTCCATTTCTATCAACTCAATCACTATATTACCAATTTCCTGGTTGAAAATTCATGTAAGATGATAATGACACCATAAATATTAATTAGATTATTTTTTAAAATGGCATTTGAACATAGGATATAATACCGTAAGCAAACAGAGCAGACCCTGATCAGACGGCTCCTCTAGGAGGTGTCTGATCTGGGTCTACTCTGTTTGAAAAGGCATTTATATGAGGGAAAGGGTTAAAGACTTAATCCTAACAAGTCATCAAGGTACTTGGCATCTCTTCTGAACCAAAAACAAGGTTACAGCAGTTTGCATGAATTTTCACATACAATATAGTTTCAGTAGTTTTTCACTTGTCCCATTTTAACCTGTACTCATCCAAGGCTCTTATTTTAAATGAATCTATTTTTTGTTTATGGGGTGTTTCGGCAAGAATTGTTTTGCCATTTTAACCGTTTGTAAAATAGTGAAGCAAACGCTGCAGACCCTGATCAGAGAGAAGCCCTGTGATCTGGATCTATATTGTTTGCTTATGTCCTTGGAGCAACAGTAGGCATAAATGGGTTTAACCCATTCGGCGCCAAATTTCTAATTGTTGTCTGCAATCCAATTTTGTTAAATCATTCGGTAAAACAAGGAAATAAATAAATGCAAATTTCAAAGGAATAAAGTACAGGTATAGAAATAGAGTATGAGACAAAAAGTGAAGTCCCTGATCAGCACCGCCTTTTCAAGGCTGCGTCTGATCTGGGACTGCACTATTTGTCATGATGAATTTTTGCGACATTTGCGGTGAAAAGGGTTATTAAAAAGTTTAAACTGTGATATGGTTAGCGAACTATATAAAGAATGTGAGGAATTGATTTAGATTTTATTCTTCACACCATGTTTTTATGCCCCCAAAGGCGGGCATATAGTAATCGCATTGTCCGTCCTTCCGTCTGTCCGTCTGTCCGTCCGTCCGTCTGTCCGTCCGTCCGTCTGTCCTTCCGTCCCAAATTCGTGTCCGGTCTGTAACTTCTTCATCTATAAATGGATTTCAATATAACTTGGTACAAATGTTCACCAGACAGAGACGATGTGTCGCGTTCAACTCCCCGGTCCATGGGTCAAAGGTCAAGGTCACAGGGTACAATTACTTTGTCACAAATTTCGTGTCCGGTCTGTAACTTCTTCATCTATCAATGGATTTCAATATAACTTGGCACAAATGTTCACCAGACAGAGACGATGTGTCGCGTTCAACTCCCCGGTCCATGGGTCAAAGGTCAAGGTCACAGGGTACAATTACTTTGTCACAAATTTCGTGTCCGGTCTGTAACTTCTTCATCTATCAATGGATTTCAATATAACTTGGCACAAATGTTCACCAGACAGAGACGATGTGTCGCGTTCAACTCCCAGGTCCATGGGTCAAAGGTCAAGGTCACAGGGTACAATTACTTTGTCACAAATTTCGTGTCCGGTCTGTAACTTCTTCATCTATCAATGGATTTCAATATAACTTGCCACAAATGTTCACCACACAAAGACGATGTGTCGCGTTCAACTCCCAGGTCCATGGGTCAAAGGTCACAGGGTACAATTACTTTGTCACAAATTTCGTGTCCGGTCTGTAACTTCTTCATCTATCAATGGATTTCAATATAACTTGGCACAAATGTTCACCACACAAAGACGATGTGTCGCGTTCAACTCTTAGGTCCATGGGTCAAAGGTCATGGTCACAGGGTACAATTACTTTGTCACAAATTTCGTGTCCGGTCTGTAACTTCTTCATCTATCAATGGATTTAAATATAACTTGGCACAAATGTTCACCACACAAAGACGATGTGTCGCGTTCAACTCCCAGGTCCATGGGTCAAAGGTCAAGGTCACAGGGTACAATTACTTTATCACAAATTTCGTGTCCGGTCTGTAACTTCTTCATCTATCAATGGATTTCAATATAACTTGCCACAAATGTTCACCAGACAGAGACGATGTGTCGCATTCAACTCCCTGGTCCATGGGTCAAAGGTCAAGGTCACAGGGTACAATTACTTTGTCACAAATTTCGTGTCCGGTCTGTAACTTCATCTATCAATGGATTTCAATATAACTTGCCACAAATGTTCACCACACAAAGACGATGTGTCGCGTTCAGCTCACTGGTCCATATGTCAAAGGTCAAGGTCACAGAGTACAATTTTTGGGGGCATTTGTCACGTGACTGTGACATCTCTTGTTTCATGTTAAGTTTTTCTTCCCTGTTTGCAAAGGCACATAATGTTTATGGGGTTGAGGGAAAATCCTGTTTAACAGTTTCCCATATGATAATCCATTTTCAACCGGACACTCAAATGGATCATGCAGATATTGTGCTCATAGAAATCAAATGTCGTATAAGGATTGTGATAACTATGTATTGTTCATCAGTTCCATTATCATGAAACTGTTCATAAAGCCCATATAATACAGCTAGCGACATAAAAACAGGTTGGACCTCAACAGAACACCCACTTGGCATCCTATTAGTACCCAAGCTGTTTGATTTTTAGTTGGCAGTTTTTTTGCAGAGAACGAGAACACGATTAATCTTCATTCAGAGCAGACAGAAGTTGGTTGAGCTTTCTTTACCCATTCAACATATAGAAACTTTTGTCTTCAAAAGAAATTGTCTGCTACAGTTTTCTTTTCAAACATTAAACCTTTCCTCCATAAATACGCTTTTCTACGCCTTTGCAAACTGAGAAGACCCAGCTCAGACGACTCCGGCTCCTAGAGGAGCCGTCTGATCAGGGTCTGCTCTGTTTGCTTATGATATAAAATAGATATGATTCTAAAATTTCCGCCTGAGTCAGAATGTCCTGTGTCCATGTGCTATTCTAATTAATTTTCATGATGTTATTATTTCTTACATAGATATTCATGGAGTAAAGGGTTAATGTGTGTGTCAAACAGTTTGAATCCTGATAAGATGCCGAGCTACTTGCCATCTCATTTTGGATCCATACTGGTTGTAGAAGCTCTTAAGTGTTGGTCCATTGTGTTGAGTTAACCCTTTATACCGTGGCCGAGTGGTTATGGTCTTCGACTGACAATCGCTTAGCCCCTCACTTCCACCTGTCTTGCGATAGGTCGGTGGTTCTACCTGGATGTTGTTCTGTGCACGAAACAATACAATTTGTTCTTGCACAGACCCTCTGGGGTCTTCCTCCACCTGTAATTAGCTGGATATTGTGATATGATTGAAATACTATTGAAGCGACGCAAAAGCCAATAAAAACCAAACCAGACATAAATACACCTTTGTAAACTGTAAACTTTCCTTGCTCTTATGCTATAATATATATTAACCCTTTCCCTCATATAAACATGTTTTCACACATTTGCAAACAGAGTAGATCAGGGTCTGCTCTGTTTTCTAATGGAATTTATTTAGTTTCTAAAATGACTAAAATGTTCCACCTTTAATATTTTGTTCATGAATGTTCAGTATGTATTGAAATTTAGAATAGATATAGAAGAGGGAATGAGTGAAGCTAATTAATATTCATACATACAGTGGATCTTAAATAAATATTCATGGAGTAAAGAGTTCAATACCTTGAAAGCCAACTAAGTTGCACACTGAATTTTTTTTGGCTCATACTTCTAAAGAAGACTATTGATCTGTATACAAACAAAAAACATGTCCATTTAAATTCAGGATGCTGTGATTTTTGTTTTATTATGTCTACCCCCATATTTATATGGGGGAGACATTGTTTTCGTGACAGTTGTCTGTCTGTCTGTCTGTCCGTCCGTCCGTCTGTCCGTAACACTTTTTTGTCCGGACGATAACTTCAATATGCCTGATGCCAGTTGATTGAAACTTCATATATGGAAAGAGCATAATGAGAGGAAGTGTCATGCACAAGGTCCATAACTCTGGCTTCACTAATATGAGTTATTGCCCCTTGTAAAAAAAATCATACTTTTTTGTCCGGACGATAACTCCTATATGACTCATGCCATTGGATTGAAACTTCATATATGGAAAGATCATGACGAGAGGAAGTGTCATGCACAAGGTCCATAACTCTGGCTTCATTAATATTGGAGTTATTGCCCTTGTAAAAAATATCACAATTTTGTCCGGACAATAACTTCAATATGCCTGATGCCAGTTGATTGAAACTTCATATATGGAAAGAGCATAATGAGAGGAAGTGTCATGCACAAGTTACATAACTCTGGCTTCACTAATATGGGAGTTATTGCCCTTTGTAAAAAATTCACACTTTTTTGTCCGGAAGATAACTTCTATATGGCTCATGCCATTGGATTGAAACTTCATATATGGAAAGATCATAACGAGAGGAAGTGTCATGCACAAGGCCCATAACTCTGGCTTCACTAATATTGGAGTTATTGCCCTTTGTAAAAAAAATCAAAAACTTTTGTCCGGATGATAACTTCTATGTGACACATGCCATTGGAGTGAAACTTCATACATGGAAAGATCATGATAAGAGAAAGTGTCATGCATAAGATCCTTAACTCGAGCTTCAATAAATTTAGAGTTATTGCCCCTTGTACATTTGTTTAATGCTTTCTTGTCCGGACGATAACTCCTACATGGCTCTTGCCATCGTATTGAAACTTCATACATGGAAAGAGCATGATGAGAGAAAGTGTCATGAACAAGGGCCATAACTCTGGCTTCAATACTTTGGGAGTTATTGCCCTTTGTTACATTTTTTGGCCGATCAATAACTCCTGTTCGACTAATGCTATTGGAATGACATTTTATTTTTGGAAAGAGCATGATGAAAGTAAGTGTCATGCACAAGGGCCATAAATCTGGTATCAGTATTTTTGGAGTTATTAGCTGTTATGATTTTCTTCTTGAAAAATGTGGTGTGGAAAGCGCATAATGAGGGGAAGTATCAATCATCAAGACCATAACATTTTTAGTGATTTCCCTTTACATATTGTTTTTATTAGAGGGGAGACATCCGTTTTTGTGACAAAAACCTCTAGTTTTTCATGTTATGCAGACTGTTTCATGCATGATTGCTCACTTGTTTTGGCATTAACCCTTTACTCCATGAATGTTCATGCAAGAAGAAATGACATCATGCATATTAATTAGCTGCATGTGTATTATAACATATGAACACAGTTATATCTAATGAAGCCAGAAAGTGTAGAATCCGATCTACACTATGTCGTGAGCAAACAGCAGACCCTCATCAGAAGGCTTGTATGGGTCTACTGTTTGCAAAGGTGTAGAAAGGCATATTTATGGAGTACGGGTTCACCCTTTCCCTCATATAAACATGTTTTCACGCATTTGCAAACAGTAGACCTAGATCAGATGGCTCCTATAGGAGCCGTCTGATCAGGGTTTGCTGTTTGCTAATGGAATTTGAAAGATCCATTTCTTAACTATTTTATCGATGAATATAGAGTAGGTATTGAAGTTTGGAATAAACAGGGAAATGGTTAAAAGAAAATGCTTCAAACGGTGTCAATCTAGACCAGCTGTTGTTTTAAAAACCATGGTGCCTAAATAGGGTCTGCACTGTTTGAAAATCTTTGTACTGCATTGTATTATCTATCCCGATCAGCAGTAAGCTTCCTGTTCGTTGCCAGAAGACACCTTTTCCGTTTGTAAGGATCATACATTTGTTGTTGACCTTTAGCTCTCTGCTGGCGACCTTGGAATTACCTTTGCAAACAGCTTGTATACAGTTGAGACGTCAAGTAACTCGGCGTCTCATCAGGATCCAAGCTGTTTTGTCACTTGAACACTGTTTCTGAAAATAAATTGGAAGACATGCATACTTTTAGAATTGAAGCAGACGACAATATAATTATGCTGATGACAGTTTCTCAGAGTGCAGAAGGTACCTAGTTACCACTTACCCCTTGAATACTGATGTGAGAAATAATGACTATGAATATTAACCCTTTCCTCCATAAATATGCCTTTCTACCCCTCTGTAAAAGTCACCTGTTGAAACCATTGTGATAAATAGAGCATTTGCTCTATTTATCACAATAGTTTCAAATTACAAAATTCTAAAAAAAAAATCCTTTTAATGCTCATTTTCTGTAGATGCATCCAAAGAAGTTGGATCTAAAGATAGCCTATGGAATATTGGAATCCTGAATTAACGAGTTTTTACCGTGGCAGAAACTTGAAGTAGAACTTTGTTTTTTATATGCAAAATGTGCAAACCCTGATCTGACAGCTACTTCTAGAGCCCCCTAGTCAGGGTCTGCTCTTTTTGCTAAGGAGTTGAAATGTGTATGATTGGAGTAACCTTTTAGCAAGATTGGGGAATTTATGTTTAGATTTGCAAGTGTTTTGATCCAACTTAGACATGAGATTATGTGGTGCCTGATCAGAATCCAATCATTTGATACTTTTATCATGATTTCTATTAACCCTTTACTCCATAAATATGCCTTTCAATGTTTTTGCAAAAAAGAGTAGACACCTTTGCAAACAGAGTAAACCCAGATAAAACTGAGGCATATAGTGCAGAACTAGATCAAACTGATCCCAAAGGAGCTGTGTGACATAGGTTTACACAATTTACGACACTTTCAGTCTAATTTAATGTTTACAAAATGTAGCCAAATTGACTTGTTCAGCTTTATAAACCCATGGAGAGGGGAGATGGTTGTCTGAATACTGAGAGTTAATTAACCATTTCCTCAATAAATTCGCCTTTCTACACCATTGCAAACAGTAGACCCAGATCAGATGGCTCCTATAGGAGCCGTCTGATCAGGTTCTGCTCTGTTTGCTTATGATATAGTAGAGATATTATTCTACAATATCTGTCATGACCATATATTCCTATGTCCATGTGCTATCATAACAAATAATCTAATTAATATTCATGATGTCATTATTTTTTTTACATGAATACTCATGAAGTAAAGGATTAAGGTACATGTACCCCAAAAAGGCCAGAATACCTCATCATCGTTCATCTCTAGGGTAGACTCAGACTGACGGGGTACCTTAATATGTAACATTGGTCTGCAAAATAAATATTGAACAGCTTCTATTATCAAACAATCTTTTATAGTATTTTTCTTTCAAGTATGATCAGAATCAAATAGTTTGGATTCTGATGAGCTGCATGTGTAGTTACTTGTCGTTTCATCTGGATCCAAACTGTTTGCCAAGGTTACATTGTGTAAATACAGTTACCTAATGAATATTCAGGTAACAAATACTGAATATTAACTCATTCTCTCCTAGGCTATTTTTAGACCCAACCTCTTTGAATGTATCTACCGGAAAGGAGCATTAACTAGAGGAAAGGAAAGATTTAGAATTTTGTAGTTTGAAACCATTGTGATAAATAGAGCATTTGCTCCTATAGGAGCAAATGCTCTATTTATCACAATGGTTTCGCAGTGTGAAGTTTGTAGAGACGCAAAAATGCGTCACTAGGGGATAATGTGTTAATATTACATTTGTATATGAAATAGCTGATTTTTGGTAGAAACTGTTAAATCGGATCTACAGTAAACCCTCGCTATAACGACCACTAAATTGTGTTAATAGTTGGTATTTAGGACAGGTGGCTGCTTAAAGCAAGGTGAAAGTAAAACAGAATGCTCCTATAGGAGCGTTGTTTTACTTTCACCTTGCTTTAAGCAGCTACCTGCCTTTTAACACAAAATACTTTATGTAATTTAGTGGCCATTATAGAGAGGTTTTACTGTATATTATTAAACCTTTCCCTCATATAAACGTGTTTTCATACATTTGCAAACAGAGTAGACCCAGATCCGACTGCTCCTATAGGAGCCATCTGATCAGGGTCTGCTCTGTTTGCTTATGGAATTTGATAGATCTGTTTCTTTAATTTCTAAAATGGCTACAATGTTCCGCCTTCCATATTTTAACCATTTTGTCCATGAATATTCAGTAGGTTTTGAAATAAACATAGACCAGGGAAAGGGTTAAGCAAACAGCAGACCCTGGTCAGATTGCTCATATAGGTGGCTCTAACCTTAGTCTACTGTTTGAAAAGGCATCTCTATTGAGTAAAGAGTTAACCCGATCCTTATTGAATATTCATGTAAGAAATGACGACATCACGAATATTAATTAGCTGACTTTTTATAAGGATATAAGTAGGTTTGATACTGGTAGAAACTATGCTCAGATCTATTATAATTTATAATTTCACAAGCAAATACAGCACGTCCTGATCACATGGCTCTTACAGGAGCCGTCTGATCTGGGTCTACTCTGTTTGCAAAGACGTAGAAAGGCATATTTATGGAGGAAAGGGTTGACAGCTAGATCCAGACGAGATGCCAAGTTGCTTGGTATATCCAGATGAAATGCCAAGCTGTTTGACACCTCATGTGGATTCAAGCTATTTGACATCTCATCTGGATCCAAGCTGTTTGCAAATCCCAGTCAGGTCATGCATTGCATAAGAGTTAATTTATCAATGCAATACAGTGTTGTATGTACATTAAAAACTGCATTGATATTGTGATTATACTATTTATTTTCACAAGCATATGATTTATGTACAGGTATAAATATTATCTAGCAAGTGGCAATCTTCTGTTTTGTACTTAACCGTTTACTTCTTGAATATTTCATATAAGAAATGACATCGTGAATATTGATTAGATTAATTTTTATAATGGCCAGTGGACTATGTTGGTTTTTTTACCATAGCAGAAGCTGTAAAATCATATCTATTATTTCATAATCAAACAGAGTAGACGCTGGTCAAATTACTCTACAGGAGCCATCTGATCTGGGTCTACTCTGTTTGCAAGGGGGTAGAAAATGTGTATTTATTGAGTAAAGGGTTAACCCTTTCCCGGATATAGACACCTTTGCAAACAGAATAAACCCAAATCAGACAGCTCCTTTTAGGATCAGGGTCCAAGGTTATAAAACTTCTGAGTCTGAGAATGATCTCAGACTCCAGCAAAATGTTTTATAACCTATGGGCCAGGGTCTACTGTTTGCTTATTAAATAATAAGGATCTTATTCAACTGCATCTGCCATGGCAGAAAGGTCTGGTGTTCATATGCTGATAAAAAGATTTGTCTAATTAATATTCATATGATCATTCTTTCTTACATGAATATTCATAAATATGAAGGGGTTAAGAAGTTTTTGTTTATGTTGCCTGAAATCATGAATATCTGGAAATGCGCCATGAGGAAAGGACAGTGTTTAATTGGTTTGAATGCTGACTAGTTATACTGAAATGATCAACTTGTTTAACTCCTTTCCTCATGAATATTCAAGTCAGTACTTTTGTCATCATGAGTATCAATTAGCTGAATTTTTATAATGGCATATGAGCACACAGCATTTGGCCATTTCAGAATCAGATGGTTATTATTCAATTTTGCAAACAGAGCAAACTGATTGTACTGTCTCTTCAGATGCTGAAAAATCCTGTATGCATATGCCTTTATACATTTCAGGTAATAGATATTCATGTTTGTTACACGAATATACAACAGGGAAAAGTGGCTGCTCTGAGTTTACAGTGTTTTAAAATGTTGGAGCGCTCCATTTTCACTGCTGTGGCACTGCCCACTTTGTTCTGTGTGATTGATACCTATTTGATCAGAAACATCTTGAGTGTAAGCATATCACAAATGTTTGAATGGTGTGTCATCATGCAATCTTTAACAGGGTTCGTTTGTCCTAGTTTTTAATTTTCTTTGCACACAAAAGGCTTCAGCATGTACATTTACTTCTTGCTTACCATCACCACTTTAAGGTATTTGTCTTTTTGCAAAAATGTAGTTTACTCGTTCCCTCCTAGTGACGCCTTTTGACTCCTCTGTAAAAGACATTTTTGAAGCATTGTGATAAATAGAGCATTTGATCCACAGGAGCAAATGCTCTATTTATCACAATGGTTTCACAACACCTTTGGTAGATTTGTTCAAAAAAGGTTAGATCTAAAAATTGTCTAGGAGGGATTGATTGATTGTGATTTTTTTCTATTGCCATTTTGTTTCACTAGCTTCTATTTAGTAGTCAGCTGTTTTCCTTCTAAACTCAACCAAGCAAAGGATCTACATCAGACATTAGTTTGCAACCTTGCCCTGATGGTTGCTTTGATGTAACTGGCATCCTCCATGCGAATTAATGATTATTTTACAGAGTAATTCCAATGTCACTTCGATACGTTTTGGAACCAAGAGTCAGTATTGGAAAGGCTAGTCCTTTGTGATGGACAAAATGTTATGTATTTTCAAACAGTGTAGACCCAGATAAGACATGTCTTGAAGGAGCTCTCAGATTAGGGTCTGCTCTGTTTGCTTATTACATAATACATATATGATTCTACAGTTTCTGTAATGATAAAAATCCCCTTGTTAACAGTGCCGTTATAAAACATTCAGTCAATTAATGTTCAATGATGTCAGCATTTCGCTCATTAATATTCATGGAGTAAAGGGTTAAAGGCAATGTGTTCTTATGTATGGTTTTGTAATTCAGAGCTGAGTGTTACACTGCAGTAACTACAGTGTATTGGGTGACACATTGAAGGGATACAGAGTAACCGTGCCACTCTTCAGCATCCAAACTGTTTTACCATTTTTTCAACAGAAATGAGAGAAAATTCATTTGGCAATTTGTAATTGCTTATTAACTTTTTCGCTGCCAAATTTCGTCATCTGCAAACTTTGTCATCTGCTACAATATTATGTTTATCCCCCCCCCCCCCCCGCGAATCAGATTGGGGGGGGGGGAGCATGTTGGTTTTTGCCCTGTATGTCTGTCACCAACTTTTAACATTGATCATAACTTTTGAGCCAGTACAGATAGAGACTTGATATTTGGCATGCATATGTATCTCATAAAGCCGCACATTTTGAGGGGGACATGTTACGGTCAGAGGTCAAATATATAGGTCAAATTACTGACTTTAACATTGGCCATAACTTTTGAACCAGTAGAGATAGAGACTTGATATTTGGCATGCACATGTATCTCATGAAGCTGCACATTTTGGGGGGTGACTTGTCAATGTCAAAGTCATCCTACAGGGTCAAAGGTCAAATTGGGCGGGGGCATAGTGTTTCACAAACACATCTTGTTTTATTTTAGTTTTCTTCATTTTGTATCAAAAACCATTGTCACAGTAACAAACAGGTTGGATCCTGATGAGATCTCACCTGGATCCAAACTGTTTGCATAGATAGTCACATATGTGACATTGGCAGCGAAAGAGATACTGTTAAAAGATATTGTTACAACAGTTTTGCAATAAATCCTCGAAAATATGAATCGAGGATTTAGTGCAAGATTACTGTCGCTGTTGGCATTTTCATGATGACCTCGGCAAATAGTTTGGATGCTAATTTTCAAATTTTAATTTGGATCCAAACTCTGTGTATTTGAAAATAGATATTTTTAAATAGTTTGTGATTTTGCAATGGCTTACCTCATTCCCTCCTAGACTATTTTTAGTCCCAACCTCTTTGAATATATCAACCGAAAAGGACCATTTACTAGAGAAAATGAACATTTTAGAATTGAGTAGTTTTGAAACCATTGTGATAAATAGAGCATTTGCTTCTATGGAGCAAATGCTCTATTTATCACAATGGTGCCAAAATGTGACCTTTTTAGAGGCGCCAAAATGCGGCACTAGGAGGGATTGTGTGAAATATTAAACAAGATGTTGCAATAACTAGTTAATTGCTGAAACCTCGAAATAATATCTGAACAGATCATGACTTCGATAATGTCTGTGTTATTGGAGGGATATATGTGTTTGAGAAACGTGTTTGAGAAGGCATCCATGTTTTCTCTTGTTAACCCTTTGAATTCGGAACATGCATGCATGTTCAATTGCAAACAGTGTAGACCCGGATCAGAGGGGTCCTAGATGAGTCCTCTGATTAGGGTCTGCATGATTTGTCTTTCAGACCACTCTAGTAAGCTTGTAGTCTTTCATACTGAGTGGAGTGTATAGTCAACCCATTCCCTCTTATTGAAACCTCCGGAAACATCAGTTTTAAACCATTGTGATAGATAGAGCATTTGCTCCTTAGGAGCAAGATTAATGCTGAATTTATCACAATTGTTTCAAAACTACACACTTCTAACTTCTATTTTCTCTAGTAAATGCTCCTTTTCGGTAGATCTTTTCAAAGAGACTGGGTCTAAATATAGCCTATGAGGGAATGGACTAAACACTGATGGGTTTATTCTACTCGGAACAATTCTGTGTTGAAAGGGTTAGTGGATCTGATGGGCAGTACGAGTGCAGCTATTTAGTGTAGATAATAGAAGGTATTGCCATTGTGGAATCAGATGGCCCAGTAGTGTATATATGCTGGTATGGTTGTATAGTATGCTATGTAAACATGGCCAGAATGATGGGGAAAATGGACACTTTTGACAATTATGTACCAAGAGGTCAAGATAAGACGCGTACCGGTATATTATTTTATTTTACAGAATCATTTCTTTATTTTTCCACCAAACCCTTTCTTTTAAAGTGTGGTCACAACATAGGGTTTGATGGAGAAATAACGCTTTTAGTATTTAAGAACGCACATTTATCTGAGACCCATTCCATCTATTTAGAATGAATCACGGTTACACACTGTTGGGCTCGAGCTGGTGATACATTATCCATGTACTTCATAAATACGCCTTTTAACGCTTTTGCAAACCGAGTAGACCCAAGAGAACAGTTTACCATGTCAGAAACTGTATACTCATATCTATATTATGTCATAGGCAAACAGAGCAGACCATGATCAAACGGCTCCTAGTTGAGTCGTAGCTGATGCGTCTTATCTTGGTCTACACTGTTTGCAAATGTGTGAAAGGCGTTTATATGATGTTAAGGGTGAACTGAACGTACACCGGGTCTACGCTGTCGACTAATGTCCGAATGACCATATTCCACCAGTGCTGGCCGTTTTTGTATTTGTGGACTGTAAGGCAGTCATTGGTAACATTATAAGCGTACATACATTTTTTCTATGTTAATTACCGTTGCATTCATTTGCTCTTAAATAATGACACATGCTGTGGATGGTGGATACAGAGTGAATTATAATTATATATATATATGAGTCATGGAAGTTGGAACTTTACAAGGAATCATGTGCTGAATTCAGTTTTTGTATGACCATCGAGTATTTGTACAATTAGAGTTATGAAGAGTTATTAAAGAATAATAGTGAGAAAATGTGTTTGTTTTCTCTACATAGTATAGTAAAATCCCGCAAAAGCGACCGCACAATGTATTACCGAAGAAAGCAGGTGTTAATTAACCCTTTCCCTGTTTTATGTTTATTCCAAATTTCAATACCTACTGAATATTCATGAACAAAATAGTTATAATGACATATGGAAGGTGGACATTTTTAGCCATTTTTAGAAATTAAAGAAATAGATCTTTCAAATTCCACTAGCAAACAGAGCCGACTATCTCTAGTACTTGTGTACTTGTTAATATTTTCTGTGTTCGTCTCGTGCATGTGACTTTGCCTGCTTGACTTTACTACTTTTTCATTCAGGTCTTCTACAAAAGTTACAAGTTATGTCCCTGGGGTCAGAATTGACTATGCCCCAGGGGTGTCTTGTTTTATATAGAAATATATTGTGAAAAATGAAAATCTTCTCCTCTGAAAATGTCTGATGAGCGATATCAGGGACATCGTGACCCTCTTGTTTAATACAAATACAGCAAACAAGCCAGAATACAACATAAGCGGCCATAAAAAAGAGACATCAGCATGGGTCTTTAATGCAGGTGGTAGCTCAATGCAGGTTAAAAGTAATGCAGAAAGATCCAACAGGATTCTGCACAAAGTGCTCAGGGTGAGCTTTTGTGATCGCCCGTTGTCCGTCGTCCGTCGGCGTGCGTCGTTCGTCGTCTGTCAACAATTTGAACCTTTAAAAAAATCTTCTCCTCTGAATCTACAGGGTTCTCAACTTTCATCTTTGGCACATAACATCATATTCGGGTCCTCTACAAAAGTTATATAAACTATGCCCCTTGGGTCAAAATTGGCCCCGTCCCAGGGGTGCCTTGTTTTCAATAGAAACAGATAGTAAAACTTTGAAAATCTTCTTTTCTGAAACTGGAAGGTTCTTAGCTTTCATATTTGGCACATAGCATCCATGTTCAGGTCCTCTACAAAAGTTATATAAATTATGCCCCTGGGGTCAAAATTGGCCTCGCCCTAGGGGTGACTAGTTTTCAATAGAAACATATAGAGAAAACTTTGAAAATCTTCTCAGCTTTCATATTTGACACATATCATCATGTTCAGGTCCTCTACAAAAGTTATATAAATTATGTCCCTGGGGTCAAAATTGGCCCGACCCAGGGGTGGCCAGTTTTCAATAGAAACATATAATGAATATATTAAAATCTTCTCCTCTGATACTTGAAGGTTCTCAGCTTTCATATTTGGCACATAGCATTATGTTTAAGGTCCTCTACAAAAGTTATATAAATTATGCCACTGGGGTCAAAATTGGCCCCGCCCTAGGGGTGGTCAGTTTTCAATAGAAGCATATAGTGAAAACTTTGAAAATCTTCTCTGAAACTGGACGGTTCTCAGCTTTCAGAGTTGGCACATAGCATCATGTTCAGGTCCTCTACAAAAGTTCTATAAATTATGCCCCTGGGGTCAAAAATTGGCTCCGCCCCAGGGGTACATGATCAGTTTTCAATAGAATAAATAGTAAAACTTTGAAAATCTTCTCGTCTGAAACTGGAAGTTTCTCAGCTTTCATATTTGGCACATAGCATCATGTTTAGGTCTTCTAAAAAAGTTATATAAATTATGCCTCTTGGGTCAAAATTGGCCTCGCCCCAGGAGTGCCTATTTTCTATAGAAACATATAGTAAAACTTTGAAAATCTTCTCCTCTGAAACTGGAAGGTTCTTAGCTTCCAATTTTGGCACATAGCATCATGTTCAGATCCTCTACAAAAGTTATATAAATTATGCCCCTGGGGTCAAAATTGGCCCGCCCCAGGGGTAGCCAGTTTTCAATAGAAACATAAAGTAAAAACTTTGAAAACCTTCTCCTCTGATTGTCTGGTGAGCGATATCAGGGCCATTCTGGCCCTCTTGTTTAAGACTCCTATATCCAATGAATGAATGGTCGCTTAAAACAGGTTCTACTGTACATTCAGGGCTGAAGAAATATTACAAAATCTTCAACGATTAGTGCTACCTTGCTTCAATACAAGGACAGGTGGATTAATATGTACCTACTTTGGTGTCAAATATTTATAAATGCGTATCATATATTGCATACTGGTTCAATATACTGTTAAATCGGTTTGCTATAAAGACAGTTGGAACAAAACATAGTTCGATTGGATTCGTATAACGGATTCTTCGTTTTATATAATGTCAAAATGGTATCATATAATGCTGTTTTGCTTCAATATAAGGGCAGATGGATTCATATATACCTACTTTGGTTTAATATATTGATAAATCCGTATCATATATTGCATACTGGTCCAACATATTGTTAAATTGGTTTGAAATAAGGACAGTTGGTTCAATACATATTTCGATTGGATTCATATAAAGGACTCTTCGTATGATATAAGGTCAAAATGAAATCATATAATGCTGTTTTGCTTCAATATAATGAAAGATGGATATATACCTACTTTGGTTAAATATATTGATAAACCCGTATCATATATTGGTCCAATATATTGTTAAATTAGTGTGATATAAGGGCAGCTGGTTCAATATATAGTTCGACTGGATTCATACAAAGGAATGTTCATTTGATATAATGTCAAAATGAAGGCATATAATGCTAGTGTGGATTGATACGTGGACGATGCCGTTCAATACATTGATTTTGTCGATTGATATAATGACATTTGGTTATATATAAACATGTTTTCCTTTCATATGCAGTTGAAATGAAATCATATATTACTACAACGGTGCAATGAATTGAAAACGAACGATAGAAGGCAGCTTTCCATAAGAAACTGTAGAATCAGATCTATATTATACCATAATAAAGTAGAGCAGAGCCTGACTAGACAGCTCATATAGAAGTCTCTAATCTGGGTCTTCTCTGATTGCAAAGGCGTAAAATGCGATTATATGTAGAAAATGGTTAAAATGACTTAACAATGTAGACCTAGAACAGAGGGCGCCTGAAGGAGTCCCCTGATCAGGGTCTGCACTGTTTGCTGAACCCACCGATGTCAATGGCTTATACAGGAGACTATTGTGTTTGCTGTGCACCCTCAACATGGTACAGTAGAACCTGTCTTAAGCGACCATCAAAAAAGGTCTAATTATGAACCTATAAGGCAGGTGGTAGCTTAATGCAGGTCAAGCGTAATGCATTACTTTTGACCTGCATTAAGCAACCACCTGCTTTTAAAAGCTATGTTCAATAAATGAATGGTCGCTTAAGACAGGTTATACTGTAAATGGATGAGTTCCAAAGTCAGATCTAGACGGAGCTTTCCTTAACCCTTTATCTGTTCTATGTTTATTCCAAATTTCAATACTGAATATTCATGGACAGTATAGTTATAATGAAATATGGAAGGTTGAACTTTGCAAAGAAACAACTCTTTCAAATTCCAGTAGCAAACAGAGCAGACCCTGACCAGACGCCCCCTGGGTCTACTCTGTTTGCGTAGAAAGGCGCATGAATTCATGGAGTAAAGGTTAAATACTATGGGAATACAAGGGTCAAATTAACCCATTACCTCATAGGCTATTTTTAGACCCAACCTCTTTGAATAAATTTACCGAAAAGGAGCATTAACTAGAGAAAAGGAAAATTTAAGAATTTTGTAGTTCGAAACCATTGTGATAAATAGAGCATTATGCTCTATTTATCACAATGGTTTCAAAAAGTGACTTTTACAGAGGCGTAGAAAAGCGTATTTATGGAGGAAAGGGTTAAATACATCGGTCTCTCCTCAGCATGTTTGACACTCGGTTATTGAACTTTTGGACGAACTGGTGGAAGGGTAAGTTACAAATATATTACAACAGACCATTACTTGAGGAGGCATTGGTGTGATAGCTTAAAGCTTATAGGACAAGATAAACACACCGCACGGCAACATTCAATAGAGGAAAGTGATACACTCTCTTTGCAGATTGCTTTCCATTTCAAAAGCAAACAATACTTAACCCTTTCTCTCAAATATACGTTTTCACGCATTTGCAAACAGAGTATACCCAGATCACACGGCTCCTGTATGAGCCGTCTGATCAGGGTCTGCTCTGTTTGCATATGAAATTGTATAATTTCTACCAATACCAAAACGCCTGTGTAGATATGCAATTATACAAAAATCAACTAATAAATATTCATTATGTAATTATTTCTGACATGAATATGAAGCATGGAAAGGGTTAATTATACAGGTATTATTGTAGATTTTATACTGAGAGAAAGAAGTATAATTTAGCTACAATGTATGGTATAGCTTCCACAGACAGTAGAACCCGTCTTAACCCTTCTCTTGCTGAATTTTAAAATATATTTCTCCTTCTTTACCCATGCCCTGTTGTATATTTACATTTATCTTCACTGTGTACAAGTATTTCGCTACATGCAATCACTGCTGTGGAGTGCACTGGTTGCACAATCAACTTGTAAATAGTGCAGACACAGATGAGACAGCTCCTGCAGGAGCTGTCTCATCTGGGTCTTCACTATTTACAGGTATGAATATTGACGTGAATAGCAAGCGAAGGGTTAAGCGACCATGAAAAGCAGGTCTAAAGCTAGATTATTAAAACAGGTGGTAGCGTAATGCAGGAAAACGTGATACAGAAAGCTCCTACAGGAGCTTTCTGTATAACCTTTGTCCTTCATTAAGCAACCACCTGCTTTCTAAATCCCCTAAATTCTATAATTAAATGGTCGCTTAAGACAGGGTCTACTGTGTATATGAATAGATCCTCATGTTTACTCTTACCCCTTTCAACACTGAAGTTTCAAAATGGAACAACCCATCAGCGTTTAACTACACAGTCAACTCAGAATTAACGGCCTAGCTTTGCTAGAGAATTGTGAATCACAAACTGTGTAGACTCAGATCAGAGAGCCCTTAGATGAACCATCAGGTCTGGGTCTACACTGTTTGCAAATACCATTGCATGCGTGTTCCGTAGTCATAAGGTCTAATTTTCGATTGCTTTTCTTAAATTTTAAGTGGCAGCACTTATTCTCCCAATATCCAGTCGTTACAAATTCTATAACACGGCTTTGTTGACAGAAGTAGCATACAAAAGAAAATGTACTTGATTATCACAGGTCGATTTTTAGGCTTTGTTCGAGTCATTTAAATTTCATGGTATTGATCAGTAGGCAACAGTTATAGTTATTACTGACGTTTGCAAGACGTAAGTTTAAAAGGGATAAGGAGTCCTGAGAGAGTAGGTTATTTTATATCTTCACATTATAAACTAGTAATCAATGCATTAACTGTGGATTGTCGATAACGTTTAAAGTTTATTTTTAAACAGATCTACATTATTTTACAAAAACAAAACGCATGAATGATTCCCCCATACCATCTAAAACCGAAATGTTATTAAAGAAGAATTTAGGTCTTATTTAAGGAGGTGAATGCTTAATGTATGATGGAAGTCATACTGAAAGCTCCTTTGAGAGCGTTCAGCTTGACTTTCAACCTTCATTAAGATGCCACACGTCTGAAAACCCTGGACTGGTACTAACTTTTTAACGCCCTATTTACAGGTGTTTTTTTTATATAGTTTCTTTTCAGCCGGATGGATTAAGAAGAGGTTAGAGTATATCTAATACTTGTTATAGATAAACAATTACGCTTATAGCTGATGAATATCCATGTAAGAAATATATGAATATATGAATTTAATCAGCTTAATTTTTAATTTTATAATGGCATCTTGGAGAATGAGATTTAAGGCCGTGGCGGAAATTTCCTTTTGTACTTCTAGTGTTGCTGTGCATTTTCGCGTGTCATTGCGAACCCCACTGGCTGACTTCTGTTATACAGTAAAACCTCTCTAAACTGGACGTTAACTTTAGTATAACTATTGGTCTTAGAGACAGGTGGCAGCTTAATGCAAAGTGAAAATCATACAGAAAGCTCCGCTAGGAGTTTTTTTGCACGATTTTCACCCTGCATTAAGCGGCCACCTGCCTAGAAGGCCACCTGCCTTCTGTACTTTATAATCAGATCTATATTGTTCAATATGCAAACAGAACGGACCCTGATCAGACGAATCCTTTGGGAGCTGTCTGATCTGGGTCTAATCTGTTTCAAAATGTGTCAAAAGCGTCCTTTTACGGAAAATGTTAACATTACTAGATCTTTATAATATCAAACAGGAAGAATACATCATAATACAAATTATTATTTTCTGAAAGTTGAATCATTTATTGTTTAGTTATTTTAGTGTTTGTGGGATCCATGTTGCATTTTGTATTCTTCAGAAATTGTATAAATTCTTGCCTGCGACAATGGATGATGACATTCAGGAAACCAATGAAACATTTGACTTTCATGAAGTAGTAACTGACAAAGAGAATCTGACAGAACACCCACCAAAACTTGACCACGATGAACCGGAGGAAATTACAGATGGATGGGAACCGGATATTGTTGAGCTTACGTTTCAAGATTTTGATCTAACCACAAGAGAAAACATCTTACACAAACGTGACGCGCATAAAACTCTACAAAAGGCTGAGGACGATATAGTTAATCGGGATGCACATGGATATGAACAAGAACGAGATTCACAATTAATTGAATCACATGTTGGACAAGATGATAATAGTGATGGAATAGTAATAAATGTTGTTCAGCCATTTTCCGAAAATGTATATATACCGGACAAAGGACACATTAACCAGATATCCGGTATGGCACTAGTGACAGATGCAAATGATATAATGATTTGTGATTATGACAACCGGATGATCAGACTTATGAATTGTCACTGTAAAGCCATGGACCACTACAGAAGTATTTTCCAGCCATGGGACATTGTCTTTGTTGACCCAACACTGTTTATCGTGTCTTTCCCTTTCGTCAGAATGCTACAGTATTTCAAAATTATGAAGTCTAAAAGCATTGCACCATGGTATCCATTAATTTGTGGTAATGAGTATTACGGGATAGCCTACGAACGCGGTCACGTTATAGCAACTTGTTTGTATGATTCGAAAAACGAAATGCCATGTGTACATGTAATTGACAGGAAAGGAAATATACAAAACGTGATAAACAAAGATTCTGACGGAAACCAACTGTTTGTTGAGCCCAAACACATTACAGTCAACGACAGAAACCGTGCCATTTATGTTCTTGATCAAGGAAACCAGTCGATTGTCAGCTTCACGAGGGAAGGCGAGATACTGTCTATAATGAGAAATGTGTGTGGTGACCCAACAAGTATAGCAATAGATTCAATAAGAGGAACGGTCATAGTGTCTGACAGATGCACTCACTCTATCGTACTCATGGACGAGTCCTGTAAGGTGTACAGGATAGTCAAAGCAAAAAACGATACCTCATGGTCGCCTACTGCATCTTTGTATGACTCAACACTCGGAAGACTTCTGGTTGCGATAGAAAACTCTCCGGTAATCAGAGAGTTTGAAATCTAATTCTTAGAGACTTATCACTGTGCAAATCTGCATTCTGACGAAACCTGCAAAACTGGTATAAAGTTTTGATAGTTGGATCATTATCAGTATAATTATCGGTATTTAAGACAGGTGACAGCTTAATGCAGGATGCATGTCATACAGAAAGTTTTGGAGCTTTCTGTGTGACTTTCAAATTGCATTAAGCAGCTAACTGCCTAAAAACATAAATTCTTTATTGTTAAATTTCGCTGTTTCGAGTTTTACTGTACTTTACACATGCTACATAGTTCTTTCTAGTCTGGAATGCACCAGAAATACGAACTAACACAATTCCTAAACTGAATTAAATATTGTGCGCATTACAATTCGTATTTGCTTTTGATTTAGCTCTTCGTGTATTGAATACACTTCATCGCACTGTTTAGTGTTTGTCATACAGATGCACTGTTCAGTGTTTATCATACAGACGCATTGTGTAGTGTTTATCATACAGACGCACTGCTTAGTGTTTATCATATAGACGCATTACTTAGTGTTTATCATACAGACGCACCATTTATTGTTTATCATACAGACGCACTGTTTAGTGTTTATCATACAGACGCATTGCTTAGTGTTTATCATATAGACACACTGTTTAGTGTTTATCATATAGACGCATTACTTAGTGTTTATCATACAGACGCACCATTTATTGTTTATCATACAGACGCACTGTTTAGTGTTTATCATACAGACGCATTGCTTAGTGCTTATCATACAGACGCACTGTTCAGTAATTATCATACAGACGCATTGTGTAGTGTTTATCATACAGACGCATTGCTTAGTGTTTATCATATAGACGCATTACTTAGTGTTTATCATACAGACGCACTGTTTAGTGTTTATCATACAGACGTACTGTTTAGTGTTTATCATACAGACGCACTGTTAAGTGTTTATCATACAGACACAATGCTTAGTGTTTATCATACAAACGCACTGTTTTAGTGTTTATCATAAATACGTAATATACAGTTGCACTAACGCTTACCGCGCTGTAATAAATATTAGGTCGGTTCAAATTTGGATCTCTTCAATTTCGACAACCTTAACTATTGTTCATATTGGGAAACCATTGTCCAAGTGTCAAATAAGTTGGATCCAGGTAGGACACCGACTTTTTTCGGCGTCTCATCTGGATCCAATCTGTTTGCAAATGCGAGTGATGTCGCGAATAGCGGGAGAAGCGTTAACTCACAACGTGTAAGATTTATTCTTGTAAAAAAGACGTCAAGATATGATTATTAGTTAAACGTTCTCCCGCGACCTTAGTCGCATTTGAAAACAGCTTGGATCCAAATGAGAAGCCAACAACTCGGCGTCTCATCGGGATCCAAGCTGTTTGACACTTGGTCAATAATTTGTCCAAAGCTTTATGATAACACTTCGCCAACATACTTTTTTCAAAAAAAGCTTAGTCAAATCGGAAGTAATCAAAATTGCACAAGTAAAAAAAATCAGCAGATTTTGTTTTCACAGCGGGATAAGGATGAATATCCACATAGGAAGGTGCCGAACGTTCGAATACTGTTGTTTCCTGGACATTCGTTGAGAAATGTATTCTTCCAACACTGCAATCGACCCCAAAATGAGTTAACCCTTACAATTTTCAAATGGAATATTCCAAAATTCAAACAGGTCAAGTTTCTCGTGAATATTCGGGAATGTTTTTAAAAGAAAAATGTAACATGTCAAACAGTGCAAACCCTGATGGGAGGGCTCCTCTAAGAGTCCTTTCATCTGGGTCTACACTGTTTGCAAAGGACACTATTGACCCGTGTCCCGCACTGTTACAGTTAAGTTTCAATTACACATTGTGCAGACCAAGATCGGAAACTTCTACAGGAGCCTTCCATGTAGGACCTGCACTGTTCTCTAGCAAATTCAATCCTGTCGGTCTAAATGGATTTCAATTTTAACAACCATAGGCAATTTCACTATTAAAGATCAGCATTCAAAAGAATTGGATGTCAATAGCCTGGATTAAACATTTCCCTGTTGATTATTCATGTAAGAAATAATGACATCATGCATATTTATTAGCTGAATTTTTATGATGACATTTGTACACGCCATGTTTTCGCTCAGGCAGAAACTGTCGATTCAGATCTACGGACTATACCATAAGCAAAAAGAGTAGAACCTGATCAGACGACTCCTATATGAGCCGTCTGGTCTGGGTCTGCTCTCTTTGCAAAGGCTAAAAAGAGTGTTTATATGAAGGAAATGGTTAAAACGAGTATTTCATCTTAGAAAAGACACATTGATGTGTTGGGACGGAACCAAGGCACCTGCGACGAAATGCACTTATATTTGGATGTCAATTACAACAGCTGACATTGGCAATCAATGGAGATCCGCATCAGATCGTTTCGGAGGACCACATCTGTTTAGTATCTTCATTGTTTGCCTCGACATTTTAAAGTCAAAATTTAACTTAACCATTTACTCCATAAATTCACATTTCTAGGCCCTCGCAAACAGAGTACACCCAGACCAGGGTATGCCCTGTTTGCTTATGATATAATAAAGATATGAGTCTACGGTTTCTGCCTTGGTCAAACATCCCTGTGTCTATGCGCTATTAAAACACATTAATCTGATTAGTATTCATGTAATTATTTCTTATATGAATATTCATGTAGGTAACGTTAATTCTGCTAATCACGACTGGATTGACATTTGCAAGCAGTCTGTGCCCAGATGAGACGTAGGTGACCTGGCGTCTATGTGTGTTTCTTGGAAGTATCGTCTCTTAGTTGAAAGCCCTGTAATATCTGTGTCTGAAGGTGGGGTATAATAATAAAGTCATCGTGTTCGTTCTTTACAATCTAATCTCTTCAGTCTCTAAACATATACTAACAAACAAGTGACAGAACATGCATACATTAATTGGGCGATCGGCAGCGGCCTACTGCTGTGGTAGGCGTGGCTACCTGTACCCAGGCTGACCAATGCAACAGTAGGACACTACATCCCCTTCCTTTACAAACAGAGTAAATCCAGTCCAGACGACCCTTGTAGTAGACGTCTTGAGCGCCGTAGCTGTCTCCTGTTGTCACATTCCTTCTTGTCTTGTTCATATTCAGGCTTGCCATGTCTAAAAACCGTGCCATTATGTCGAAACATGCTGTGAACTTGTTTACAGAATGTCTTATTATGTGCAACACCTACGTTATTATGTAACAAAGAAGTCTCATCTTGTTAAAGAGCATTGTAAACTTGTCTGTATAATATGTTATCATGTTAAGTAGCAATGTGAACTTGTCGATATAATATGTGATCATGTTGAATGTACGTGTTGTCTTGTCCATATGTAGTGTTGACTTGTCCAATTTATGTCTTATTATGTTAAAAGGCTATGTTATTATGTTACAAAAATTGGACAAGTCAACACTACATATTGACAAGACAACACGTGCGTTGAACATGATAACATATTATATAGACAAGTTCACATTGTTCTTTCACAAGATGAAACTACTTTGTTACATAATAACATAGCATTCTAACATAATAAGACCTAAGTTGGACAAGTCAACACTATATATTGACAAGACAACACATGCTTTTAACATGATAACAGATTATATAGACAAGTTCACATTGTTCTCTAACAAGACGAAACAACTTTGTAACATAATAACATAGCAGTTTAACATAATAAGACCTAAAACGGACAAGTCAACATTACATATTGACAAGACAACACGTGCGTTTAACATGATAACATATTATATAGACAAGTTAACATGGCTCTTTAACAAGATGAAACTACTTTTTAACATAATAACATAGCAGTTTAACATAATAAGACATACATTGGACAAGTCAACACTACATATTGACAAGACAACATGGGCGTTTAACATGATATCATATCGTATAGACAAGATCACATTGCTCTTTAACAAGATGAGACTACGTTGCAACATAATAACATAGCCGTTTAACATGATAAGACACAGTTTGGACAAGTCAACACTATATATTGACAAAACACAACGTGCATTTAACATGATAACACATCGTATAGACAAGTTCACATTGCTCTTTAACAAGATGATATTACTTTTTAACATAATAACATAGCCGTTTAACATGATAAGACACAGTTTGGACAAGTCTGCACTATATATTGACAAAACAGCACGTGCACTTAACATGATAAGACAAGCTCACATTGCTCCTTGACAGGATGAAACTGCTTTGTAACATAATAGCATAGGTCACAGACATAGTAAGACACTGATTAAACAAGTTAACACGACAGGTAGACAAAATAACACTAAAGTGCGACATAATAGCACATTTTTTCAGCATAATAGGAAGCCGTATGGACAAGACGACACACTGTTTTGACTAACTTGCTCTAGACAAGATAACTTCACTTTTTAACATAATAACAATACATTTTAACATAACAGGGCGTTAATTGGACAAGTCAACACCACATATTGACAAAACAACACATGCATTTACCATGATAGCATATCATATAGACAAGTTCACATTGTTCTTTAACAAGATGAACCTATTTTGTAACATAACAACATAGCCGTCGTCCATAACAACACAATTTACGGGCAAGTTAACACAGCGCTTTGACACAATGACACGGCGTTTCGAGATGAAAGCATTGAAATAGACAAGTTTACACAGCACTTCGACATAATAACATGACGTTTAGACATGATAACACTGAATTTGAACAAGACAAGAAGAAGTGCGACAACAGGAGACAGCTACGGCGTTCCATAACGTCTGATCAGGGTTTGTTCTGTTTGCTTAAGACATCAAAATAGATCTGACTCGACATTTTCTGCCAGTACCAAATTATCCTCTTGCCATTATAAACATTCAGAAATAAATATTCATGATGTCATAATTTCTTACATGAGAATGCAACTGGGAATGGTTAAAACAAAAAAATAAAGATTAATTTGCCTGGGACATTTAGGCCATGAGCCAGAGGCCCAAAATTTGGCCATCGGTACCATCTTTGGGGAATAATGCTATCAATGTTTTTTGGTAAGATATAAGTGTCTAGAATCAGGAAAATGTGATAGCAGGAAATCGGTGATAGCTTTTTGTATTTTTTTCACCAATTTTAACCCTATGGTAAAAATTAGTGTTTTCTAAATCTAGCATTAAAGAAAAGACATCATTAAATTTCAAACTGATGTCTCTCTCTTGTTACACCATGTATCTACTTGAAAATTGAAAGGCTTGTAGCTGTAGTTACACACATTTCATTTATGTTTTTATTTTTTCACAAAAAGTGCTTTTTATAATGTAAATTCTTGCTCATATGTACATGGAATTGTGTTTACATTCATATGCATTTTGCAGAAGTAAAAATTCTCCGGAGTTTTGCATACCTTCATCATCTTTATAACTAGGCTCATAAAACTTCATATGTATATTTACAGTAATGATGGTAAATAATTGACTTCAGACTAGAACCCTTACATCTAGCATCTCTTAATACAAAGTGTCAGAGTTATGTCCCTTTTAAATCTTTCATACACTCAAATTGTGCCAAAACTGACATATCTTAAGAGTTAGCCCCATGAAATTTCACCAGCATTTCACTATCATTATATCAACAACAAAATTAACAATGAGAACCCTTTGAGCCAGAACCCAGACATTGTTTAGGCTAAATTATGTCCCTTTATGAAACTTGTACATGTATGTAGCAGGTAAACTATAAATATCCGATCAACCACTTCAGAAATGGCTTATTCATGATATACTCTTATATATTTATTATTCATCAATAAGCATTACAACTTGATCTATAGGAAATGGATCCACTCCCCTCCTTCCTTATGATGATATTGTCTCTAATCAAGTATGCATTTTAGTGTGAGAGAAAAAACAAAGTCCCGTAATTTTGCTTACTACACAATTCCCCATCTTCACACCAAGTTGTTTATCTGTGAAAGTTTCATGCATTTAAATGCTTTATAGTGAAGAAAGTTGCCAATTCCTGTAACTCTGGATACAATGGTCATAACAAACATTTCCTTCTTAATGGTAATTTTCACATCAAGGTTGCCAATTTGTGAAGGTTTGAAGCAAAGCCCCCACCGGTGTATGAGGAGATGGAAACATAAACGTTGCGAGACATACCGGGTATATAGGAGCATAAAATGGTGATTACCATATCAATCATGTTTATACAGACATTCTGTTACACTTCAAGGTAATTTGAAGTAAAACGTATTTTGTCTGACCATCCGTTAGTTTGTCCATTGGTCAAGTTAAGGCCAGCATTTCAGTTAGCTCAGTCGGTACAGCGTTCGCTTTCGGGCAGGACGTAGTGAGTTTGATCGGGTCATACCAAAGACTTTCAAAATGGTACTAAGGTGGACTGGTTGGCTCGATGTCAGGTAAATGTTGCTGGATATGGGTTTCAGTTTTCAATTCTATACACTATACACGTTAAAGAATAAATGAAATCAGAGTTGCTCCATCCAATGCTGTCTCTAATACATCTATTATCACATGATGGCAAATGTCAAGGACTTAATAATCTTTCATCAGGTACTGGTGATACATTTGGACAGCAAAGACAGAGTAATGAAGATATATTAAAACATTGAGTTATCAGCCAAGTAATGCAGAGTTTAGTTTGGTGTGTTCTGGTTAAAAGAAGCTTCCGAATGATTCGTTTAGATTCAATAAATGTGATATTTAGTATGGATTTTTCAAAAGCAACAAACAATGAGAGAAAACCTCCAAAACAAAGTTTAACAGTCTGTTATCCATTTTGAAACATAATGGCTATAAAGGAATTAATGACATGCTAAACATAAGCAACAATAACACATTAGTAAGATTTGCAGAAGCAATTGACTAGTGTAAACAATGTCCAAGTACATGTTATCGTGCTGCAATAGTAGATACCGGTAGGATAGAGTTTGCTCAAACAGAAATTAATTATCAATGTGGTATAACATTTTTGGCCATGAAAGATTATATACATTATGTTTGAATTTTAAAGGGAAAATCAATCAAGAACTGTGGTGATGACATCGAAGTAGTTTTTTAAACTTGTGAATGCCTACAATGACATTCTACACTTATATCAGTAGCCGGTGAGAATACATGTATTTGTGAGTAGAACTATTGTTTGTTATGTATATTTGCTTTACGTCAGTTTTATAATTCATTTGCCATATAGGACAATCAATGTGAAAAACGCTCTTGTTCTCTGGATCTTCAACATTCCCAGTCAGAATTACTATTAGCAGATCGATACATTATCCTATCACCAGGTTAACATATCTTAGAGCAACACTCATATACCAAGTGTAAAGCAAATGTGTAACTTGAATAATATCAAAACCTTTGTAATAACCTTTGGGCAATCCCTTTAGCCTCAGTCTAATGGGAATCATGTTGAAGAAGATCTTGCAGAACAATGATATGGTAATATATTTTCTGTAACCTATGTGTCAGTGACCACGATCAGAGAAAAAAACGTTTTCAGAGAAAGGACACTGAGGGTTTTTGATCACTTTTTAACCCAACTGCCTCTTGTTCTAATTTTAAACAACATGTCATTCAGATGTGCCATTCACCAGCCTACATATTAAAATCCTGATCATAAATGCAAACATGTCATTGATCTGTCTTGTGTTGTAACCGTATTGGATACCTCCGTGCGACAATGAAATCACTAAAAGCATGTATGTTCGATTGACACAGATGTCCATAAAAATGACCCATAGTTCACCTAGGAATATGTAAATCAATACGGACACCCCGCCACATTCATCTTACAGGCTACTAATTTACTTTGGATAAAGTGGAAACTGGACCAATAAATAAATAATGCTCAGGTTCAAATGAAACTAGAATTGTTTTTATACAAAGACTAATGCCCCCCCCCCCGCGACCCCGCATGGACAAAGTTTCCCATATACAATTTTCAAAGTCCTAGAATTCTTTAGAAAATCATCGAACCGGACCAGGAATAATATAAGCACAACTAGGCATAGTGCTGACCAATCCTATTAAGCTTCATGAAAATCAGACATGTCTTGGAGAAACCGCGAGGACAAAATTTCAATGTAAAACAAAATGTGTTTGTGAAACACTATGTCCCGACCTTTGACCCTGAAGGATGACATTGACCTTTGACCAATGGACCAGGGAGTTGAATGCGACGCGTCGTCTTTGTTTGGTGAACATTTGTGCCAGGTTATTTTGAAATCCATTCACATATTATAGAGTTATAGAAGGGACACGAAATTTGGGACGGACGGATGGAAGGACGGACGGACAGACGGAAGGACGGACAATGCGATTACTATATGCCCGCCGTTGTGAGGGGTTAGGGGACATAAAAATCAAAGTCCCATAACTGCAGAAAATCATCGAACCGGAACAGGAATAAGATAAACACAACTAGGCATAGTGCTGATCAATCCTATGAAATAGGATACTGGGGGAGGCATAACTAGCAGGTGCGTTGGTTACTAAAATAATAAGAATATCAAGTTTTAAGCAAACTTGTAGATATGGAAACTTGCGTCTATAAATAGACAGACAGGCAGACAGATGAATGGTTGGACATTTAGAGGGACGGACATATGGGATGGACAGATGGAAGGACAGTCAGACTGACAACCTGATTCAGGTATACTATCATAATTTCGTTGTTGGGGTATGATACCAAATGTTGTAAATCCGAAATCCTTAGCTTTACTTTTCAATGATAATTTTGTCTCGAAATGCGGATATTGTATAGCATAATATAAAACGCAATAACACATAGAAAGCTACCATCGATGCAATGCTATCACATATTTTCTAACTCTATAGATGTATATGTTGTAAAAAATCACAATGAGAATTATTCCCCTGAGATGGTACCGACCAACCCTACTGGCTCAACGACTAATTGTCCTTGAAGATTTATCTAGAAACTGTTTAATTTAATTTGGCTTTTATATGTTATATTGTATTCATTTTCATTTACATCGTATTAATAGCATATATTTGTAGAGAGCCGGTAAATATTATGAATTAGTAGTGGACACACGTTGGTTCCGCTAAATCAGCTTGTATGAGCAACTCTGATAAAATATAATTCATTGACCAAATTAGGAAACTGTTATATGAAACATTTCCGAACAAAATATCTGACACAATATATTTACCTAATAAAACCCACTTTTATCTCAAAATAAGCGTATGAAATCAGTTTTAGTCATATTTATTTCCACTATAATAGAGAACATCGATGAAGGACTGAAACAAAAGATTAGTCTTATTAAGTTTCTCATCTTGCATTATCATATGTGTGCAGAAATTTCAACATATACTAACGTTTGTTTGTTTGTGTTGATTAACATCCGTTTCTGCTCATTATGGGCTAATTGGACGCCCCAGAGAGAGGGGAGAGGATACACAGAAACCCGGGTGCTATAAACGTGTTTTCGCGCGCATCTGAAAACAAAGTAGACCCAGATCAGGCGACTCCTGTAGGAGCCGTCTGATCAGGGTCTGCTCTGTTTGCTAATGGATATTATTAGATATGTTTCTTTACTTTTCAAAGTGACTACAACGCCCCACCTTTCGTATTTCATTATACCTATTTTGGCCATGAATATTCAGTAGGTACTGAATTTTGGAATAACCCCAGGAAGGCGGAACAGTGTAGCCATTTTCGAAAGTAAACAACCCAGATCTATCAAATTCCATTAGCAAACAGAGCAGATCCTGATCAGACGGCTCTTATAGGGGCCGTCTGAGCTGGGTCTATTCGTTTGCAAATGCGTGAAATGGTGTTTATATAAAGGAAAGTGTTAAACAATATAGAGAATGAAGTAATTCGAAATCGATATTCGATAATCGATATTTTTACACTTTACCACATAGATCTTCTTGTAAGAAATAATGGCATCATGCATATCTATTAGCTGAACTTTTATATTGTAACACACCAGTTTTGGTTTTGGCAGAAACTGTTGAATTAGATAAGTATAATAATGCCATAAGTAAACAGAGTAGACCCTTATCTGACGACTCCTCTATTTGCAAAGATGTCCCGAAGCGTCTGTATTAGATAAAAGCTAAAACAAGCTTATATGGGGTTTACGTGCAAGGAGAAAACTCTACCATATATTACCAGGTTCGATTCCCCGCCAGACCAAGTCCTTCGGGCGAGACTATAAACCGAGGTCCGGTGTATCAGTGCTTTACACTGGGCATCTAAAAGAACCAGAGAAACTATGTCGAACATAAGAGCTGCGCGCCCGTGTGTCTCTATATCCTCTCCATTCCCTATGGGGCGTCCAATTAGCCCATAGTGAGCAGAAACGGGCGTTAATCGACTGAACAAACAACATAGATTCTTGCAGTTATTTCCGAAGGTCTCAGATTCTCTGCCGAAACAACATTTCTTGAGATAGACTGGTGTAATAATTAGATATATACCAAAATCAAATGTTTATTTAAAATACAGTCATTGATGATGATGATCATCATCATCAGCATCATCTAAATTAATGCATGTATAAATTGCTAAAGTATTTGTTCGAATTCAAATATATAAGTATGTCGTTTCCTTTTTAAATGGTACAGAGATGGGACATGCTTAAATACTTACTTGCATCACCATATATATATATATATATAGTCATATAACCCTGCCGTCCAATCTGATTCCATATCATGCCAGTGATGCCACCAAAACGCACATCTGATCTGGGACTTCATTGTTTGTCGATGTGCGTCATGGTGCATACAGTTTGGATTTAGATGTAACACTGGACAAACATAAAATGTGCTGTGTAGTTATAAGAGCTTAGCTTAGTTTATAGTATAGTTACTATAACATAGCTCTTTGGTACGTTTGCAAAGTACGCGTCGCCATAAACTACTGCACCAATTCCCTTATATTGACGCCTTTAGACGTCTATTTTGATGTCATTGAAACCATAGGAGCAAATGCTCTATTTATCACAATGGTTTCAAAACTACACAATTCCAAAATTGTCCATTTCTCTAGTAAATACTTCTTTTCAGTAGATTTATTCACTCGACACTTCTTACAGACGACATTTCTTACAAAAACAATTCTTACAACTTGCAGTTCTTACGACAATTCTTACGGACGACAATTAATCTTACAGACAATGATTCTTGCGACAATTCTTAAAGACGACACTTACTTCGCGTTTATTTTATAGCTCGAGAAAGTTAGTTTCACATGCAGAAGACTGGGGCATGTGCTTGTTCAGAGAATACTTTTGAAGTATCCCATTCCTGTATTTGACACAACGCTGCTAGCTGTTAACTCTTTCGCTGCCATTGTCCTATCTGTGATTATTATGAGTGCAAACAGATTGGATACTGATGAGAAGTCGAGTTACTGTTTATTACGTTGACTGTTTGTTTTAAAACAAAAATGAAGAAAAAGAAAAGAAAATTGTAGCAGACGACAAAGTTTGCGAACGACAAATTTTGGCGGCTAAAGAGTTAACTCTTTGCACGCTAATGGCGAGTCCGTAATCACCTAGTATGAAAACAGTTTGGATCCAGATGATACTCCAAGTTACCCGGTGTCTCGTCAGGATCCACACTGGTTGGCACTCTGGTTATGTCTACGAATATTTGATACCTGAAGCAGACGATAATCATAGCAAACGACATTTATTTTGCGGTGAAAGTGTTAATTTCTCCAATTAATTATTCATCGTTTTTATCAATTCACTGTGCCTGAGAACTGTACAACCTGTTAACCTCTTTCCTGCTACAGACTGAACTCTACAATGGCCCTATTTGTGAATAGTTCGTTTTTATGGACATGCCATGAACATGTTTATGAGAGCATGCCTCCTCGTATTTCATAATTTCGGCCGTGAAGAGGAGTTGAAAACGACAATTACTGATACAATATATTTACCAGACGATAACTTGTTAGCAGACGACTGTTCAAAGACGGGTAAGAGGCAATACATCTCGGATAACGGGGCAGTCACTAACGAAAATAATTACAGATTTTAATCGAGCACCTGCCTCAGCGACAGCTCATTTGACAACTCGGTTGAGACATCTTAACTATTTGCGTGATTACCCGAAATGACTGCCTTCACATTCAATCGGCAGTACTCGGTCAACTCCGTAATGCTTCTGTAAAGGAGCGTATTTCATGTGATATAGACATGTCTTGTTTTACCGAAGAAACTCGAACAATTGTGAAACATTTGAGTGTTAACTTGAACATTCAAATAGGTAGTATTTTTTTTATTGGTCTTTAATGCTGAAAAAACTCCTATGGGAACTTTCTGCACGACTTTCACACAGCCTTAACACATTATCCCCTAGTGACGCATTTTTGCGCCTCTATAAAATTCACATTGTGAAACCATTGTGATAAATAGAGCATTTGCTCCTATAGGAGCAAATGCTCTATTTATCACAATGGTTTCAAACTACAAAATTCTAAAATGTTCCTTTTCTCTAGTTAATGCTCCTTTTGGGTAGATTAATACAAAAAGGTTGGGTCTAAAAATAGCCTAGGAGATAATGAGTTAACCAGTCACCTGTATAAAAAGCTCTCATTGTGTCCTTACTAGAGAAGTTTTACCATTATCTACTATGACCACCCAGAGGTCCAGATAAGAAACGTAAATTAAGATAGTTTCAAGAGTAACTTCTTTATTTCTCCACCAAGAGACGATTCTAAAGTGTGGTCACAGTATAGGGTTTGGTGGAGAAATGACGATTTTAGTATTTGGGTACGCACCTTTATCTGTAGCTCTGTCATTCTACTTTACATTTGTACCCTTTCAGGTATTAACCCATTTAATGCTGAATATTCAAAGTGGACTGGTCCACCAGTGTTTAACAGCAGTATCCATTTAATATGAGAGGCTTAAAATTAATAGAGGATTATGAACTACAAGCAGTATGGACCCTGATCAGAGGGCTCTGGGGCTCTTCTATGAGCCCTCTGGTCTGGGTCTGCACTGTTTGAAATGTCAGTCTCTCGATTCCCGCATTTAAGGGGTTTAAACAGCCATTGAAAATAGTGTCTATTTTATTCTCAAAGTAAGGACTTATTGGCCAATTACGAACAGTAAGTAATTGCGTTCTTGCAGTAAAATGAAATAGAAAGACATCTACTGACATGATAAACAATAGAGACTCAGTTCTTTAGCATATAAGCAAACATAGCAGACTTTGATCAGACAGTGCCTGATCTGGGTCTACTCTATTCGCAAAAGTCTAGCATAATTATCAAGTAAACACGTTGGTCAGATTTTTATAACTCGGTGTCTCACCAGGACTGAATCTGTTTTTTACACTTGGTTAGTAGTTTCCATAAAGCTTGAACGAGCAGCAAGTACGTAAATAATGCTTCATATCAGAGTTTGGGCAGCAACTATATTTGCTCTAGGTTCGTATGCACACATTACACTGGCGCATTATACTGATGTATGCACATTATACTGACCACATAATCATACCGATCACTTACTGCAAAATTACAGTACAGTAAACTCCCTCTAACCCGGAATTATAGTAGAGAAGATTTCAGATACTTTTAGGTAGGTGGCTGATTAATGCAGGATGAAAGTCATGCAGAAAGTTCCTCGAGGACTTTCACCCTGCTTGAAGCTGCCATCTGTCTCCAAATCTGATATTTATAAAAAAAAAAATGTCCGGTTTAGAGGAATTTTCTGTTTAACCTCTATACAAACCAACCAATCGAATGGTTACTAATTATCCCTTCGCTTGCTGTTCACGTCAATATACCTACCTGTAAATAGTGAAGACCCAGCTGAGACAGCTCCTGGAGGAGCTGTCTCATCAGGGTCTGCATTATTTACAAATTGATTGTGCAGCCAGTGCACTCCACAGCAGTGATTGCACAGCGAAATACTTGTAGACAGTGAAGATATAAGTAATTATACAAAAGGACATGGGTAAAGAACAAGACATGTATTTTAAAATTCAGCAAGAGAAGGGTTATTGGTCTATAACCCACCATTTATGCATGAATTTATAACTACATGAACATTCCTTAATTTATTTTTTATTACAAAAACTGTTAGATGCCATAAGCAAAAAGGGCAGACCCTGATCAGACAGCTCCTACAGGAACTGTCTGATCTGGGTCTACTCGGTTTGCAAATGCATGTTTATGGGGTAAAAGGGTACGACAAATGGCACATTAGCCCTCTAGCTCATGAATATGTATGTCAGAAACGATGACATCATGCATATCTGTTACCTGAATATTTATAAAGGTAAATCAACACAACGCAAGCGCATGCAGTAGAATAAGATCTATATTATTCGATAAGCAATCAGAATAGACCCTCACCAGACGACACCTACAGGAGTCTTCTGATCTGGGTCTACTCTGTTTGCAAAAGCGTTAAAAGTGTTTATATCAGGTTAAAGCATGACGGGCGTTTTGCAGGAAGCTCCATTAACTTTCGTAATATGCATTTAACAATTACCTGCTATTATAGCTTAAATAGCCCTTTCTCTGTTCTAATGTTTATTCCAAAGTTCAATACCAACTGAATATTAATGGACAAAATATAGAAGGCGGAACATTGTAGCCATTGTACAAACTAAAGAAAAATATTTTTCAAATCCCACTAACAAACAAAGCAGACCCTGATCAGATGGCTCCTAATCGAGGGATATATTTGTGGTATCATTAACAACCTTATGTGACGAAGATGAAACACTGATACAATCGACTTCTCAGCAACACGAATGCAGAGTGCTTTTGAAAAGAAACAGAAATTTGTTTTTACAAAAAAGAGCATGAGATGGTTTTACAGCCACAGCTGACAGTGGTGTTTCATACAGTTAAATACTGTAATTCACAGAGATGCTTTTTGCCGCTATTACAATACTACCAGATGAGTCTGCTAATACATGAGCCATCTGATCTCGGTCTGATCTGTTTAGTTATAGAATTATATAGATCTTATGCTATATAGACATGATTCTACAGTTTCTGCTATATCCAAATATCCCCACTGTCCATGTGCCATTATAAGAATTTATCTAATTAATATTCACAATGTCATTATTTCTTACATGAATATCCATATATCAACAAGAGTGTTCGGAGGAACACATGTGTCACCTGCTCGCAGAGAATCAGAACAAAGGGGAATTACTAAAAAAAATATTGCATGCAGTGTGATGGACCTCAGTTACACCAATGGTTCTCAATAAGAGGAAGACACATGTGGAAAACTCTATAATGATTAGTTCAGAAATGACGGTAAAAACCCCAGAAAGTGTGACGGATAGACAGACAGACAGACGGACAGACAGACAGACAGACAGACAGACAGACAACAGAAAGTGATCCCTAAGTGACACACTGCCTCTTGGCAGGTGACACAAAAAATGCCCTTGTTCATAACGCCTTTAACCCTTTCCCTCATATAAGCGATTTTCACGCATTTGTAAACATAGTAGACACAGATCAGACGGCTCCTATAGGAACTGTCTGATCAGGGTCTGCTCTGTTTGCTTTTGACATGATAGAAATCTGTTTCTACAGTTTTTGCCAAATCCAAAACAATCCATTGAAAAGTTTACATTATAAAAGTTCAGCTACTAATTATTCATGATGTCATTATTTCTTACATGAATATGCAACAGGGAAATGGATAAGAGAAATTCCTAATTAATATAATGATTTATACAGTCATTATGTCCTAGATAGACATCCATGTGGTACAGGGTTAAGATAGTGTCGCTATTCTCTAAGACAGACCTCGGCACGATTGGTAATTATTGAAAACATGTTAGTGTCCTTCCTCAATTAATAATGCATAAACTGTTAATTGAAGCGATCATGAAATACAAACGGATCTCCGCAATAAAATTCACAGACTAGATCAATTTTGTATGACAAAGCTATAAACGATTCTAAGACTACTGAGATTTTACAAGCATGCGCGGCGGAAACAACTTCATTTCAGTCGCCCCAGTCCGGAAACCGGACAAGATTTGGATGAGCCGGCGGGAAGGGGAGCAAGTTTTATAATGGTAGGTACATCCGAGAGGAAATTGTAGATTTCCACATTGCCTGTATCACGCATTTTCAGGCATCTTGAAAAGAGAGACATAAGGATCTTCAAAACAGACTGTGTGGGAATTTACGTAAGCAACTTCGTACGGAATTATATAAACTTTGTGTTTAATCGAGGGTTGCACGTAATATTTATTGTGTCGACTTGAACTGGATAAGAAGCAACATAAAAAACTTAATATTAACAGTTTGAATACAGCACACGTATGTATGGGCATGTACAAACATTGTATACCTAGATCAGAGGGCTCCTAGAGAAGCCCTCTGATCAGGATCTGCATAGTTTGTCATTCAAAATCCTATAATTCTCTAATAAATTTATGTCTTTCATATTGAGTGGACTCTAATGGGATATTCCACTCTGAATATTTAGTGGTGAAAGGGTTACACTCTTACAGGCAACTGTTAATCGTTCAGAAATTTAGTTTTATGATAGTTTTCAGGAAGATCAATGGATTTAGTACAGGATATACATAGTAAACTACTTACATGCTTAACCATTTAAAGTAAAGATGCTTATTTGAATGATCATACTCAATATTTTCAGTATTGTTGCTCTTGTCTTTTTCATTATAATTTTAATTTTCTTTTAACTTGTAACAATTGCATTTCATGATATAAACGACCATGAAAATGCTATCCCATTTTAAGTGTTTTTCGCAGGTGATAGTTTAATGAAGGACCTTCGTTCTGCATTAGGCAACCACCTGGTTATAAAGACACCAATAGCACGCCTTTCCTTATTGATTAATTATGCATAAACTAATCACTTCATTAATATTCATTAATTACATGTTTATAAGGTAAACGTTTTGCTTAGAGAAAACCTGTAGGATAAGATCTAGTGTCATATCCATTAACCCATTACCTCATAGGCTATTTTTAAATACAACCTCTTTGAAATTAATCTACCGACAAGGAGCATTAATAAGAGAAAAGGAACATTTTAGAATTTTGTAGTTTGAAACCATTGTGATAAATAGAGCATTTGCTCCTATAGGATACTCTATTTATCACAATAGTTTCACAAAGTGACTTTTGCTGAGTCGTCAAAAGTCGTCAATATGAGGGAATGGGTTAACAGGTTTAGTTTAAACTTGAGCAGCCCAAATCTACCCCTTTACTCCAAAAACACGGCTTTCTACACCTTTGCAAACGTAGTAGACCAATATCAGACGGCTCTTTTAAGAACGGTCTGATCAGGATCTGCTCTATTTGCATTTAAAATAATATAGATCGAGGGCTTGGTGCAAAACTATTGTAACTCCTTCACTTTGTGAAGGAGTTACAATTGTTTTGCACCAAGCTCTCGAGATATGATTCTACAGATTATATGTCTTCCAAATTCCAGACAAATATATTTGCCGCAATATTTATGAATTGAGTTTTAATGATTATTTCGTTAATATTTCGTTAATATGTTCCTTGGTATTAGCTAAATATGAATGAAATAGAATAATTATGAATAAAAGACGAAATGTTTGAATTAGCTTCTAATAGTTGCATATTTTCATGCCCATGTCTCGATTTTAATATGAATGTTATTTACATTACGATTCTTAATGCGTTGGCATTTGCAAGTTACAGTATTCCAAGACGAACCCTGTAATCAGGATCTGCACTGTGTGTTAATCAAAACTTCTTAATATGTTTAGCCTTTAAAACTGAGTGGACGCAATAGTTATACACTGATTAGGTTTGAAACGGTTAAATATGTTATGGTCGAACTCAAACTTTTAACATAAACTTTTCTTTTCACTTTTTGTTTTCAAAACAAAATATCAAAGTGTCCAACAGTTTGATAAGATGCAAAAATTTACTCGAAGTTTCATCTAAATCCAAACTAATTGAAACTACCATGGATTCGCCCCATAGAGTTTATTTGCAATAGTTGTGAAAAAATGGCTTGATGATGATCGGTCAATGATCCAAAGTAGTTGAGTTTCCTTTTCCATTTTTCAGCATGTAACATCCGAGGTACCGGCGTGTTCAAAGTTTGAAGCGGACTTCAGTTGTCGGCCGATGCCCAACTATTCCAGACCATGTTCTAGCAATACAAATTATGTAGGCAGTCACGGAGGAGCTCGCTTTAACAAGAGTTACATTCCACCTGGACAGACATTTGATCGTCATTCAAATTTCCCACCTGGGTACTACTTTCCAGGTTTCAGAAATGCAAGATACCATCCATACACTTCAGGCGAATTTTCAGGCGCGGAGTATCTTCCGGAAAATAGTTCCAAAGAAAAATTTGTGTTTCCGAATTATAGTGTTAATTTCAATTCGGACTGTCCGAGATACCGGGGTTTAGAAAATGTTCCAAATGAGACCCCGGCTACTTTTTACTGTAAGACCCCGTATGCAGGTCTGTTAAGTAACTATGCACGGGAATCTGGTGCTGAAATCCCAACACAACAACAAGAGGGTGCCACTGGAATTTCCAAAAGGGTAGAAAATGACCATACTTTTGTCAAAACGCATGAGCAAAATAGGAAAGAAACTCTGCTGTTGAAGGAATCTGACGTTGGTAAGTTAAATGAATACAATTGAATATGACCACTTCATCAATAAATGTATTTGTCTTTAACCCTTTCGCTGCCAAACTCTGTCGTCTGCTAACTTTGTCGTCTACTACAAAATTTCATTATTTTGATTTTCTTCATTTTTGTTTCAAAAACATAGTAACAGTAACAAACAGTTTGGATCCTGATGAGACGCCGAGTTACTCGACGTCTCATCTGGATCCAAACTGTTTGCATAGGTAATCACAGATCCGGCATTGACAGCGAAAGGGTTAAAAGTAGATAGTTGCTTCATGCAGGGCGAAAGTAAGGCAGAAAGCTCACGTTGAAGTTTTCTGTATGACTTCATCCTGCATTAAGCTATCACATGCCGTAAACCCTTTCTCTATTACACATATAAACGCCCTATCGTGCCTTTGCAAACTGGGTAGACCCAGAATACGCTCTGTCTCCGTATGAAATTATAATAGATCGAAATGCACAGATTCTATCAACAGTAAAAAACCTTCTTTACATATTTCATTGTAAAAATTTAGCTAATAAATATTCATAATGTCATTATTTTGTACATGAATATTCAAGAAGGAAAGGATTAAGACCCATACTTATACCTCTTTTTGTAATAAAATCTCTCTATAGCGACTAATTCATTTTACTCAATTTGCATGTAAAATGTCTGGGATGTATAAAGATATATTTCTTTTTTATGTTCTGGCTTCAAACTCTTTACTCTATTAACCCTTCGCTTGCTGAATTTTAAAACACATTTCTCCTATTTTACCCATGCCCTGTTGTATAATTACATACATGTATATATTCACTGTGTACAAGTATTTCACTGTGTAATCACTGCTGTGGAGTGCACTGGTTGCACAATCAACTTGTAAATAGTGCAGACCCTGATGAGACAGCTCCTGTAGGAGCTGTCTCGTCTGGGTCTTCACTATTTACAGGTACATGTAGGTATATTGTCGTGAATAGCAAGCGAAGGGTTAATATTCATGCGAAAAGTAATGCCATCATCAATATTGATTAGCTGTATTTGTATAATAAGATATGAACACAGGAATATCTAACCAAGACAGAAATTCTAAAAACATCTCTACATTATATCATAGGCAAATACAGCAGACCCTGATCAGACGGTCCCGTCTGATCTGTATCTACTTTGTTTGCAAATACGTAGAAAAGCTATAGAGTAAAGCGTTAACTCTTGTATGTCAGAAGTCGCCGGAGAGCGGCTTAGAAGGCTTGCGACAATGGCCGGAAAGCGGCTTAGAGGGCTTGCGACAATGGCCGGAAAGCGGCTTAGAGGGCTTGCGACAATGTGCCAATCTCTGGTTACCTTTGTAAAGAGTTTGGAGTTGAGACACCGAGTATCCCACCCAACTAATCTGGAGCAAAACTGGTTAGCGTACCAATTTTCATAGGAAAGTCCACTGAAGATAAAGCAGTCATTCTGCAGACGAAAATTATTTGCACCAAATACGTTAACCCATTCTCTCGTACTGGCGCCTTTTTGCGCCTCTGTAAAACTCATTGTTTTAAACCCTTGTGATAAATAGAGCATTTGCTCCATTTATTACAGTAGTTTCAAAACTACACAATTCTAAAAGTCTTCTTTTCTATAGTTCATGCTCCTTTTCGGTAGATTAACTCAAAGTGATTGGGTTTAAAAATGAGTTAATACAGGTAGTTGTTTATTGCAGGACGGAACTAAACCTGACATCTCCGGAGCGTTCGATATTATTTTTTGTAAATTAACCCTTCTCATGCTAAGCGCGACCTGATGAACCCTATAGGAACCGTCAGATCTAGGTCTACTCTGTGTACAAATGCGTAGAAAAGAAGCATGTTTATAGAATGAAATGATAACTCTTTCACCGCCTGAAAGCGACTCTCGCATTTGCAAATAGTTTGGATCCAGATGAGACGCCGAGTAACTCAGTGTCTCGTGAGGTTCCAAACTGTTTGAATGTCAGTGAACAATTCCTCAGACACGTGTATGAATCACAAATAAGTAAAATGTGCATCAGATGAGAGTTTTGACAGACATATGTTTCAGCACGATAAGCAAGTTACGTTTGCAGACCCCTATTCATTGACCACTTTATCGAAATTCTACTGTAATGATTTGGTTGAATACTGAATAAAAAAACATCCAATATACGTAGACAAGTTTGTTTTAAGTTTTAAAGACTTTCCGTTATAAGACATAGGGTATCATATGCAATATTTCTATTCAAACATATCTTGTGAAATGTAATACAAAAGTCTCGCTAATGCGATCACAGACACATTACCTTATAGGCTATTTTTAGATACAAGCTCTTTGAATAAATCTACCGAAAAGGATCATTAACTTGAGAAAAGGAAAAGTTTAGAATTTTGTAGTTTGAAACCATTGTGATAAAAAGAGCATTTGCTCCTATAGGAGCAAATGCTCTATTTATCACAATGGTTTCACAAAGTGGATTCTACAGAGTCGTCAAAGTAGTCAATATGAGGGAAAAAGTTAACACAGGAGTCTGTAAAAGTAGTTGGTTGCTGAATAAAAAACAAAAGTCATGCACAAATATCCTATCGACGCTTTCTGCATAAGTTCTGTATTAACCTACCACATCCCTTTCCTTCATACAAAAGCTATTTCACGCCATTGGAAACAGAGTAGAACCAGATCAGACGGCTCCTATAGGGACAGTCTGATCAGGGTCTGCTTTGTTTGCTCATGGTATAACATAGATTATGTCATGACCACAAGCTCCAGTGTCCGTGTGCTATTATAATACATATTTTAATTATTAATTCATGATGTCCCCCGTCGGGTACCATTTTCGGGGTTTCTACTGTACATGTATATTCGCTGGGTTCGGTTGTTTATTGAGGAACTACATAAATGTTTGTGCCATAATCTGCATTTATTCATCGACTATTTCAGATAATGGTAATGGCAATAATAAGAATACATACAATTTAATACATAAATACAATGATAAACACAACATTGTACAATACATGCTTATAGTACGGCATTTGCATAGAACAATCGACTAAGTACAAATTACAAGAATATGTATGGAAATTCGAAAGTATCATTATCTATAATATGTAAATATATATCAAAGGAGAATATATTAAATGTATCCATAGTTTTACCATGGCGATTGTTTGTATTTTCGAAAGTTCCGTTACGAATCACGTGATGCCCGGTTAGTTGAAAATGTATTAGTTTGGGTTATGTCCCTTCAACTGTATTAAACATGCGGATAAATGAATCTAGGAATTGATAATCTATACTACTAAAAGAACGAGTTCGATTTTCTGTCGGATTTGCCGTAAATACAGCATAACGTACATATTGAGTAATGTTATGTGCGTTTTTGTTTTGTTTTTGGAATTGACAAAAGCCAGTCCGTTTATTTATTTTTCAAAATTACATATACAAACAATATCACAGATGTAAAAAGAAAAAAATCATATCTAGCGAATAGTACTGCTTAAAATGTACTTCGTAATTGGTGCTTTAAATAATTTCTCTTAAGGCCTTACTGAAGTCACTTATAATTGTCGTAGATGAGTTTTTGTATTCAATATATTTTATGAGCGTAAGTAAGCCATTATATAATATTCTAAGTAAGCTTACTTTGGTTCGCCTTCTGTCACTTTTCATGTAACTTTGATATATCGTATAGACTATTTGACCTAGAATCATATTTATTTCTTGATATTCTTTAAACTGGATTTTACAACCGACTATCAGTTCAACCATGCTAATACGTATACAAAACCCTGCTTTCTAAAAAGGTTTTGTATTTCATTCAAAAAACTATCTAGATATGAGCAATGAATAAAGAAATGTTCCAATGTTTCAAGTTGATTGCAATGTTTACAAATAGGGGATTCGATTAGTTCCATTTAAAAAGGTTTTCGTTTATTGGAACTATTCTGTGAATAAGCTCGAATTTCAGCTGTTTTATTTTACTGTCAACCAAAACCTTGTTTTAATTAATTTCCCAATCGAAAGTTGTTTCCCAGAATGTATGTATGTAGGGAGGTTGGAATTTGTCTTTCATTAGTTTTTGCTTTATGTCTTTATTGTTTAAGTTTATTTAAGTTTTTACCAAACATGTTTTCATTATCTGTCTTTACTAGCGAATTGATTGAGACATTCGTTTTCAATATCTGTTTCCAACTGTTTGGAATGCTTAATTTTAATTTAGTTATTTCCGATATCCAGTTTGTTTTATTTTGAATTTTATCAATATTTCATTTATATCACCATTTTTGCTGATTATGTCATTTATAAAGATAAATCCTGATTTAAAAACTAAACATTTTCCTTTATATTTTATAAATTTTACCCCAAATGACTTGAGTTCTGACATCATAGAACGAACCTGGTTTTGAGATTTCATTGATGTTGTTTAATGCGACATAATATCTTAAAATATCTTTATAAAATGTCGGCATGTTATATTTTATGGAGGGAAGGGATTTTATAGAATCGATGTTCATTTTAAATATCAGGAGTTTATCCCCATGTTGATTTAATTATTGACTCTGTGGTTTTCACTAAGTCTTTTTGACAATCACATCTTATACGAACCTGATTGGCGCGACCTGACTGTATCATTTGCGAAGACCATGGATCCAGAGGACGAGTAAGTAGACATGGGACCAGGATCTAAGCTGTTTGAAAATAGCCCAATCGTTTCTCCAACTATATTAAATTTACAGTTTCTGCCATAGACAAAATATTCAAAGTTTATATGCCATTATAAAATGAAAGCTAATTAGTAATAAATATTGATGATGTCATAATTTCTAACATGAATATTCATGGAATAAAGGGTCAAACCGATCTTATACTTATATATAGCTCATAAATGATGATATCGTTTTCTTCTGGAAATTTGCATATTTAAACCTTCATACCTAATTATGTGAGATGTTGAAGAAAACTGTTCTCTGCTCTATGAAACTACAAACAACAACAACAACAACAACAACAACAACAACAACAACAACACTGCAACAGCAACAAATATAACTGCAACAGTAGTTAAACACACACTATCAAATACAGTAGAGTATCGCTATTTCAAAGTGACCACGTGATTTATTCACATAGGAGGCTGTACAACAGGTGGTTGCTTAATAAGGGCAAAGGTGATATAGAAAACTTTCTGTATCAGACGGGTGAGTGACTTCACTTTTTGTCTTAAATTTTATTTCTATAGATGCGCTTTATTCCTATGAAATTTACATTAATTTATCTCATTTCTTTATTTTACTAAATGATTTAACAAAATTGGATTGCAGACGACAATTAGAAATTTGACGCCGAAAGGGTTAATTACCCATACTTTACATAAATGAAACAGCGTTATATCTGTGGCTAGATGTTATCATTTCGCAAGTCGACGTTTCATCCGAAACCAACTCATTGAAACTTCTCATTTGTTTTTCGACGGTGCAAGGCTACTCATACTACACGCTGTGAATGAATTCTAGAAATGTACGAACAGTGTGGATCCAGATACATTTCGCGAGTTTACTCGACAAAGCGCTTAGCAGCATAAATGTATACTTTTTTTTAAAAGGAAGTCTTGTTTTTGAAAATTGAAACAGAGGAGACTTTTGCAATTTCTTATTAACGTTTATGTAACAGAATATACTTTTTAAGCATAGTAGAACATTTCCGAAGCGGCCGTTCATTTATTGAACAAATGAGTTTTAAAAAATGGTGATTGCTTAACTCAGGGCAAAAGTAATGCAGAAAGCTCATACAGGAGTTTTCTGCATTACTTTTGACTTGCATTAAGCTACCACCTGTCTTACAGACCCATAAATAGACCTCTTTTGATGGTCGCTCAACCCTTTACTCCACAGATACGCCTTTCTACGCCGTTGCAAACAGAGTAGACCCAGATCAGACGGCTCCTATATAGATCAGACGGCTCATATAGGAACCGTCTGGTCGAAGTTTAATCTTTTTGATTATGATATAATGTGGATATGATTCTAAAAGTTTCTACCACCACCCAACTTTTCATGCATTTGCAAACAAAGTAGACACAGGTCAGACGGTTCATATGGTCAGGGTATGCTCTATTTGCGAAATGAATATGAAAGGTCTGTTTCTTTACCTTTAAAAACGGCTACAATTTTCTACCTTCCATATTACGTTGTAACTACTTTCCCATGAATATTCAGTAGGCATTGGAATTTGAAATAAATATAGATTAGGGAAAGCGTTAACCCTTTCCCTGTTCTGTGTTTATTCCAAATTTCAATACCTACTGAATATTCATGGAAAAAATAGGTATAATGAAATATGGAAGGTGCAACATTGTAGCCATTTTAGAAAGTAAAGAATGAGATCTATCAAATTCCATTAGCAAACAGAGCAGACCCTGATCAGACGGCTCCTATAGGAGCCGTCTGATCTGGGTCTACTCTGTTTGCAAATGCGTGAAAACACGTGTATATGAGGGAAAGGGTTAAGACAGGTTCTACTGTATAATATTTTGAGTAAATTTGTAACAGCAAACTTCGATATCTGCCTTAAAGTTGTTTTCTTCTTTTATGTTGCTTCTATGAAGAAGATAACAACTATAATTCTGCCATAACCAAAACTTCCTCAACCCGTGAGCTGTTATTACTGTTAATCTAACTAACAATCATAATTTATCCGCTTAATCCTTTCACTATATTGTATGTTTATTTTTAAAAAACCCAGATCTATCGAATTCCATTAGCAAACAGAGCAGACCCCGATCAGACGGCTCCTATAGGAGCCGTCTGATCTTGGTCTACTCTGTTTGCAAATGCGTGAAAACACGTTTATAAATATGAGGGAAAGGGTTAAGACAGGTTCTACTGCAATTAGTTTGAGTAAATTTGTAAGAGCACGCTCCGATACCTGCCTTTAAACTCCTTCCCTCCTTGACTATTTTTAGACCCAGCCTCTTTGAATTAATCTACCGAAACGGAGCATTAACTATAGAAAAGGAGAATTTTAGTTTTGAAACCATTGTAATAAATAGAGCATTTGCTCCTATGGAATGTGTCAAACTCCTCGAATTTCTTCTTTTCTGTTGCTTCTATGAAGAAGAAACTCGGTGAGCTGACTATAAAGTCATGTCATATCTTGGTTAACACGATTGTCTCTTTCCTCAAGAGGCTTACCTCGCAGCACCCAAGACTGAATTTATGATGTTTTCTTTGAAAACGCTCAATTAATATCATTCATCTTGCAGATTTTAGTGACCATGGCCCGACGAATCTTCTTAAATGTGTCGAATCTTCTTAAATGTGTAAAATTAATTTTATTATTGCGTGTTACATTATCACCAGGTAATTAAATGCTGTCTTATTCTTTTTGTTATGATTAAGTCAATGCCACTTTGACTTATTTAGACAACTGTCGTTAGTTAAGCGTTGATTTATTCCCTAAATCCGCTTTGCGCTGCCCTTCGCGAGATAGAGTCGAATAAAGAAGCATATTTAATTGCCACATTGTTGGTAATTTTTATGGCAATGATTTAGAACAGCACTGGCATCATATGACACAACGCACACAACATACAATGTCAGTGATAATATACAATAAATTCTATCTAGCACAAAATGCCAAAAAGAAGACCAATAATTAGTGTAGTAGCTTAACACTTCCCCTTTTCATGTTTATTCATCATTTCTTCAACTCATGAATATTCATGTACAGAATCAATAAAATAGAACATGGAAAGGGGCCTTTTGTAGATACGGCATAATCAGATCTTTAAATCTCCTTAAGTACAGATGGCAGACCCTGATCAGACTGTTCCTATAGGGGCCGTCTGGTATGGGTCTATTATGTTTGCAAGTGCTTGAAAAGGCGTTTATTTAAGGGAAAAAGTTAACATTATGTCTGTGATTTTTCACAGTAGAAAAGCGCATCTATGTTCAACTATAGAGTCCACTCCGTATGACAAGTCTAACATTGCTAGAGACCCTCTGATATGGGTCTACACTGTGTGCAAATGATGACACAAACCTATCCGGGGTTGAAATAGTTAATGAAGGACGATAGTAAAACAGAAATATATTATACAAGCTTACTTTCGTTCTATTTATAACCTATTAACCCGTTACCCCATGAATTCGCTTTTCTACGCCTTTGCAAACAGAGTAGACCCAGATCAGACGGCTCCTACATATAGGAGCCGTTTAATCAGGGTCTGTTCTGTTTGCTTACGTGATTATATAGATCAGATTCTACTGTTTCTGCCGTGGCCAAAAATTCCCGTGACCGTGTGTTATTATAACAAATTAAACTTATTAATATGCATGGCGTCATTATTTCTTACATTAATATTCATTGAGGACAGGGTTAAGTCTCATATTATCTACAGTAGACTCTTCCAATTAAGAATCCTATCTGGGTCTACTCTGTTTGCAAATGAACCAACAGTTATCTTTATGAGGGATAGGATTATTATGAATAGTCTAACATTCATTAAAGGGGTGTTTCTATATGAATACTCTTGAAGCCTCAGAGCTCCAGGTGATGCGTATATCAAAACAGTTTCAAGAATAACTTCTTTATTTCTCCAGCAAACCCTGTGTTGTGACCACTCTTTTGAATCGTCGCCCCGAGATTATTCTAAAAAGAGGTCACAGCATAGGATTTAGTGGAAAAAGGATGATGATAGTATTTTTTAAGTACGCACTTTTATCTGCTGCTCTGCTTGCTAATTTGACCTTTTTTAAAAAAAAATGAGATGTAGAGCAAACAGAGCAGACCGTGATCAGGTTATCTAATCCGGATATACCGGCACTATGAACAGGGCAATACCATTTATCATGGCAGAGCTAGTAGAATCAGATCTATATTATGGCATAAGCAGACAAAACAGACCCCAATCAGACGACCTCTACAAGAGCCTCTGCTCCGGGCCTACTGTTTGCAAAGGCATAAAAGGCATATTTATGGAGTAAGGGGCTAATTCTAACATGAATATTCATGAAGGATAATATCTCCAAGTTGTTTTCTGTTTCATTTCAGCACGCGCCAAAGTTGACCATACCGCACGGAATAAGGACCATAGGGATTTTCGATATATGACCTCAGTTTGGCCCTACACAAGTGTCTATACAGACCAGGTTGATCCTGCAGGTAAACTTTAAAACTAAATTACAAGAGAGAACACACAAACTCCGCCCGACATCTCTTACATGTTGTAACCAGTTACTCAATGAATATTCATGTAATACATAATGACGTTATGAATATAAAATACATGTAGTTAATCGTTTATAACGACACATGGACGCTGACAATTTTGACCATGGCAGAAACTGTACAATCATATCAATGTCATGTGTTAAGCAAACAGAGCAGACTCTGATCATACGGCTCGTTCAGGAGCCACACAGTTTCAATTTCCCCTGTTTACAAATGCGTCAGACGGTGTATACATGGGACTAGATCAAACTATAAGTAGTTTTAGGCGGAATGACTATATGCGCAGTATGCATTTGATGCTTCAAATTTCAACAGGTGACAGTAGAGGGAAGTATATTGACTTATCAGTTGACCAGTGAAAACGTTTTCCAGTAAAACTGATAACAGTTGAACCTCTCTAATGCGTCCACTTAATCGATACACAATGGTGACATCCTACTGGAGCTTTCTGCATAACTTCCGTCCATCATTAAGCTACCACCTGTCCTTAAGAACCGTCACTTTAGGGAGTCTTACTGCAGTTGTCTAAGTTATAAACAACTCCATGTTGTGACAGTACATGCAATCCCCTCAAGGTCGTGTCCGTAAACAATCTGATCAGAACTGTTTAATTTTTGCTATTATCATAACATACCGGTAATAAATCGTTTTAGTGGACCGTCACAACAAACCTAGGGCATCAGCAGTGCAAACGTGACACTGGTAGGACCGTCACAACAAACCTAGGGCATCAGCAGAGCAAACGTGACACTGGTGTTATTTATTTATATCACAGCAGTGTCATCGTTATCACTTAACTCCTAGCAGTTTTATCATTATCATTTATCTCCTAGCAGTGTCATCATTATCACTTAACTCCTAGCAGTTTTATCATTATCATTTATATCCTAGCAGTGTTATCATTATCATTTATCTCCTAGCTGTGTTATCATTTATCTCCCTTTCTGTCATGAATTTTTCATACAAGAAACCATGACGTCTTAAATGTTCATGGACGGAAATGTGATATTGGCAAATGAATAAGGAAAGTTTAGGCTGTAGACTTACACCTATATTATTTCATAAGCAAGCAGAGCAGACACAGATTAGACGGTTCCTACAGGACCTGCCTGATCTGGGTCTACATTGTTTCAAAAGGTATCAAGCGGCATCTTTATAAAGTAAAATGGTTAAAATAGTACCATTCACCGCTTAAAAAAGAAACACAGTTTGTCTTTAACCCATTCCTTCATATTGACGACTTTTGACGACTCTGTAGAAGTCACTTTGTGAAACCATTGTGATAAATAGAGCATTTGCTCATATAGGAGCAAATGCTCTTTTTATCACTATGGTTTCAAACTACAAACTTCTAAAATTTTCGTTTTCTCTAGTTAATGCCCCTTTTCGGTAGATTTTTTCACAGAGGTTGTATCTGAAATAGCATATGAGGTAATGGGTTAAGGCAAGTGCCAGTTCAATGCAAGACGATACTTTGGGACTACGAGACGTCGAGTAAAATTAGGCATCTCCATCAAGGTCATAACTATTTAACACATTGTCTCCTAGTGACGCATTTTTGCGCATCTATAGAAGTCACTTTATGAAACCATTGTGATAAATAGAGCATTTGCTCCTATAGGAGCGCAAATGCTCTATTTATCATACAATGGTTTCAAACTACAAAATTCTAAATTGTTCCTTTCCTCTAGGTAATGCTCCTTTTTGGTAGAGGTTTCAAAGAGGCTGGGTTTAAAAATAGCCTAGGAGAGAACGAGTTAACCCTTTTCCTTTTGAATATTCATGTAAGAAATGATGAATATTTGTTAGCTTTACGTTTGATAATGGCTTATGTACATAAGAAGTGTTGGTATTACATGTAGTAGACACTACAGTAAAACTCCCTGTAAAGCAACTACCAAATATAAGTCTAAGTATACATGTAGGTCTTAGCCCCTTCTCTGTTGAATATTCATGTAAAATAATAAGTTCTTGCATATTTATCATGACATATGTACAGATGATTTCATTGGCAAACAGAGCAGACCCTTATCAGACGGCTCCTACAGGAGCCGTCTGATATGGGTCTATACTGTTTGCAAGGCGTGAAAAGGCGTTGGAAAGGGTCAACATATGTTTTTGAAAGCAAATACAATAAATTACTCTTTTAACCTTTTCCTTCATATATACACCTTTTCACGCATCTGCAGAGTATACCCAGATCAGTCGGCTCCTTTAAGAGCCGTCTGATCAGGATCTGCTCTGTTTGCTAATGGAATTTGACTGATCTGTTTCTTTAGGTTCTAAAGTGGCTACAATGATCTGCCTTCCATATTTTATTATAACTATTTTGTCTATGAATATTCAGTAGGTATTGAAAATTGGAATAAACGTAGAACAGGGAAAGGGTTAAGGCGTGCAGTACATGTAAAAATGCACGGCGCATTTGCAGCATGTTAGGACATAAACAAACCAAGTTCAAATTCCGTTGAATGTTAATACATTGTGACATGCTGCAAATCGGTATTAAAGTAATTAAAACCTATCTGCGTCCTGAAGGTTAGGCTGGAGTTATTGATGGATGGCGTGCATAACTACCATCAAGTTCAGATTTCATCCAAGTTAACATTTTCCTTCATATAAACGCGTTTTCACGCATTTGCAAACAGAGAAGACCCAGGTCAGACGACTCCTGTATGAGCCTTCTGATCAGGATCTGCTCTTTTTGTTAATGGAATTTGAAAGATCTGTTTCTTTTCTGTCTAAAATGGCTACAATTGCCCACCTTCCATATTTCGTTATACAGTATAACCTCTCTTAACCGGAATTCTAGTAGATAATAATTTAGATACTTTTAGGCAGGTGGCTGCTTAATGCAGGGTGAAAGTCATGCAGAAAGCTCCTCTAGGAGCTTTCTGCATGACTTTCACCCTGCATTAAGCTGCCACCTGTCTCCAAGACCGATATTCATACTGAATTTAACTGCCGGTTAAGAGAGGTTTTACTGTATCTATTTTGTCCATGAATATTCAGCAGGTGTCTAAATTTAGAATGAACATAGAACAAGGGAAGCGTTAACATCTATTACCCTGTTATGGAATATGTGGCCGCCGTTCACAAACAGTCTGGCTCCAGATGAGACAAGTAATAATCTAAACCGTTTGACATTTGACACATAAAATCTATTTTTAGAGAAAGAGGATATACTTGAATCAGTCGACACTTTTAGCAGACAAAACGTTGCCTAGGACATTAAATGCCAACCCCTTTGAGTGTGTGGCACGTATTCACTGGCAATTGCAAATAATGTAGACCCCGATCAGAGGAATCCGCTGAGAACCCTCTGATCAGGATCTGCACTGTTTGTATTTCATACTCCCTGGACTATAAGCTAACACTGGTGGGATATTTCACTCTGAAAGTGTTAAAGAAAACCAATGTCCATTTGTAATGTGTAGACAAATATACAAACCACTACATGAAACATAGTATATAGTGTACCCTGACGACAGAACCGTGACAACCTTTGCGTAATGTTTAGATTCAGACACGATACCGAGTACTCGGCTTCTCATCCCAATCCAAATTGTACGCCTCCACGATTGTCTCTGAAATGAAATAGAGAACACTCAACTATTGAGTTTAACTCTTTATTCCATCGATACGCCGTTTTATACCTTTGCAGATGGAGTAGAACCAGGTCAGATGTCGCTTGCACGAGCTGTTTGATCAGGATCAGCTATATATGCTTATGATATACTATAGATATGATTCTACAATTTCTGCCATGGCCAAACATGTCTTTGTTCATGTGTTAGTACATGTATAACAATTGATCCGATTAATATAAATTATATCATTATTTCTTACACCCAATATTTATGGCGTAAACGGTTAAGCAGAAAGACGTGTTTGTAACTTGCCTTTAACCCATTACCTCATAGGCTATTTTTAGATACAACCTCTTTGAATTAATCTACCGAAAAGGAGCATTAATTAGAGAAAAGGAAAATTTGAGAATTTTGTAGTTTGAAACCATTGTGATAAATAGAGCATTTGCTCCTATAGGAGCAAATGCTCTATTTATCACAATGGTTTCACAAAGTGACTTCTACAGAGTCGTCAAAAGTCGTCAATATGAGGGAATGGGTTAAAGGTTAAAATAAGTAATACAGTGTTTAATTTTCACGCATTTACAAACTGAGTAGATCCAGATCAGACAGCTTCTATAGGAGTCGTCTGATCAGTGTCTGCTCTGTTTGATTTTGACAAGATATAGATATGATTCTACTTTTGTCAATGCAAAACAATTCCTTGAAAAAATTACATTACCAGAGGTCGCTAGCAATCTTAAACAGGCCTTAAGTGGTCGTAAGGCCTAGTAGGACTGGGCCCTTAGAGAATACTATAGGTCCGCAGTAATGGCAAATAATTTCCTTGTTCATTGGCTATTATAAAAATCAGTTCATGAATATTCACGAAGTCTAAAAATGCTAGTAAAAATTAATCAGGAGGAAAAGGATTAACAACTTTCATGTTAAGCGGGTCTTGACTTGTATTGGCAAAGAACTTGAATCTAAATGAGACGGAGAGTTGCTCGGCGTTTAATGAGAATACAAACACTATTTCACTCGGGCAACTGTTGCTCAAACAATTAACCAACTGGATGATTTTTTAAAAATAATAATTAATGATTCAAATGAAAGATCAAACAATTACACAATTAGACGATTGATTTTTTTTCAAAATTGATTCCGATGAAAGAATAAGCTGGCATCAGTTTTGATAGTCTGAGAAGGGTTGCAGTTTTATGTTATGTTGCTAGTGGAGATTGATAATGAAGAAGTTCAAGACATAAAACACTCCAATAAATGTCATCTAATTGAGCGAAATTAACTCTTTCGCTGCCAATCTGTCATTAACTATGCAAACAGTTTGTATCCAGATGAGACGTTGAGTAACTCGGCGTCTCATCAGGATCCAAACTGTTTGTTTTGTTATTATGTTTTTGAAACAAAAATGCAGAAAAATAAAAATTGCAGCAGATGACGAAGTTTACAGACGAGAAAATATGGCAGTGAAAGAGGTAAAAATAAATATTTAAACAGAAATAGAAATCCTGCAATTAACATAGTTTCTAAAATAGCACAGCTTTCCCCAATTTATAGTTTCCGGTTCGATGGTCAACCCCAGAAATAGATTTGAAATAACAGAGAAGACAACAAAAGTATTAAATTCTGTAATCATTGAATAACATAGGCTTTTTTCTATTTACAAATACCATGATAATTCGATTGTTTTTTATTACAGAAGACTTTAGACTCTTTTAAGCACCTGGCTGCTTAATGCAAGGTGGGAGGGACTTTCTGAAGGACTTTCACCTTGCATTACTCTGTGTTAATTGCCAATAATACTATAGATAGATAGATAGATTTATTTCGGTAAAAAGTGTACATAACTTGGCAAAACATAACTAAGACAACATATAAAAAGCCATGTAATGCGCACTAGAAACCAAGGATTACACAAAAAAGGAAAATATTTTCCTTATTTCCATTGTGGTCCTTGCTTCTAGTGACAAGACACAGAGAGTCACGGTATCATTATCAATAACTATCACAGGTATTATCTTAAAATATAAGTATCGCAGAAATATCCCTATAAACACTGTTAATTTCAAAATATGTCGGTTATAGAATGTCGATGAACATGCTTACAGATTAACACCGCAGAGTATCACAACAATTCATAAGAGTCATATTAAAGAATAAATTGAAACAAACCTATCAAATTAACAAAGATAAAACAGTAATTAATAAAACTAAGCCCTGATATTCAAGAAAATGCAATAAATACAGAAGAGCCATCATTTTAAAGAAAATTGTTGTATAATTTATTCTTTATCTATCAAAAACTTTTTACTTTATACGTATTTGGCTGTTCGAATAAACGAGTTTATCTGTATGCGTTGAACCGTTGTTTATGTGTAGGAGCCATCACAGACATCCATATCCAATTTTATTGAAGTTCATGTTTAACCATACTGACCCATCAGTCTATTCCCATCCCCAAAATTCCCTATACAGCGAAGTGGAAAAATCTGGGTTTTATTTTTTCTAAAGATGTATAAAAACGCTCTAAGCTGGACTTTTAATAGAGAATAACTTAGGGTGTCTAATGTAGGGCGAACGTCATGCAGACAGCTCCTTTAGGGGTTTTCTTAATGTCTTTCTCCCTGCATTAAGCTCTCGGTTGTCTTAAAGATCGATATTAATACTAATTTGAACGTCCACTGTACAGAGGTTTTACTGTATAAGGTGAATCAGAGACGTGTTTGCATTATATGGAAACTTTGAGGTCTCGAATTACAACTCAAACTGTTATTGAATACGGGTAAAAGGTGTTCCATATTTGACAAGCTAGACGATTACATTTGGCACAGCTTAACTCGACCTGACAATTTGCAAATAACTTGGATCCAAATGAGACGCCGAGTAACTCGGCATTTGGATCCAAGGTATTTGACACCCGATGAGTAGTTTCTTAAACGCTTGTATGGATCGGAAGTCAGGAAACATGAAAAAACAAACCCCACAGTTAGAGCAGACATCATTTTTGTCCAGGACAGGTTAAGGGTAAGACGACAGGTTATAAGGGTAAGAAACATTGTTAACTCAGAGGACCTGTCTTTTACAAAGTGGCATATCTTGTTCTATACTGTTTGGGTACCTTTCTTGTGTAGCTATTAATGTTTTGTCTCTTTGCAGAACCATTCAAACTGCTCGGCCATTTATCGAGCCGCTTTAACAATGCAGGTGAGTTATGTTTTACGCAAAGTTGGTTGAAGTATGTGAATGATTGATTCATTAGTGACCAGTGGACATAGGACATAGGCAAACTGTGTAGACCCAGATCAGAGGGCTCTGAAGGGTCTGCACTGTTTGCCGAAGCCATCAATGTCAGTGGATTATTATAGCAAATATTTGCTGCACTCCCTCTAAATGAAACATAATTATATGGGAATAAATTAGTTAACCTTTTACTTTATACCCTTTTAACGCCTCTACGACCTAAATTAGACAGGTGTTGAGACACACGGTTATAATTCTTTCTCCGATTTTCCAAGAAATATTCCAAACGTGTACAAAGGAAATGTTCAATACACGCTAACCATTTTCCTAATGCATATCAATGTAAAAAGTAATGCCATCATGAATTATACCGGGTAGCATTATGGACGTCAAACGGATAACATAATTTTTAATCCGTTCGTCTCCGTTCGCATGCGTTCCTTGTCCGTTTCTCATTCGGCTTGTTCGGCAAGGTCCGTACAGTCCGGCAAAAAGTTTTGAACGTGCACAAAACTCAGAACGGATTCCGCCGGACAAAGGCGTCCGCTGGACGTACGGTACCTATTCGCTGGCATGCGGTTTGTGTGGAACTCGTGCATTCGTTCTCCTGGACATGCGTTCCTTCTCCTGGACATGTCCGGTTCGCATCCGTTGATGTCCGGTCGACCTGATTCGCGGCCGGACTACTGCCTGACATGCAACGGGTCAACTCGGAAGTGTTCCAGACAATGTATGCACTTTCGTTTTACCAAATACTTGTCGTACGGCGATGTCCGTTAACTGGTCGTTATATTTCCTGCATATGTCCGGTAATTGTGCAGTCATTGTGCGTTTAAAAGCTCCATACACTGATCGCGAGAGCCTCAAGCAGCAGTGGGGACGACTTTCATTATTGGATAACTTTCTGCCGATATTTTTATCCGTTTGACGTCCGTTTACGTACTATCCGGTAAGGTGTGACACATACTATAATTGGATTAATTTTTATATTCGGATTGAAGAAATGAGTGTATGTCCATGGCAAACATTGTAGAATCAGAGCTATATTATTCTAAAAGCAAACAGAGCAGACCCAGACGGTTATCACAGGATTCTCTGATCTGGGTCTACTCTATTTGCACAGGCGCGAACATGTGTATCTATGAGGTAAATAGTTTAGAAGCAGAAATGATGATAGGTTACGAGAGTCAAGTAGTTTGTAATTCCTTTGACCAATCAACGCGCCGATTTGAAGTCTACAATAACACCTCGTCAAACGTTTCATGATTAATGGCTTACTTTTACAGAACTTACGTAGCGTTTGATTTTTTCAGATTCAGCAAGGTTTTCTTTTATTTCAGTCACAAGGTACATAATTTAGACTCCAATTCGTTGTTTTAGCTTATTAATTATTTTTATATTTTGGCTTATCAAGTCATTTATCCGTGATAATTGTGGTCCACGTGATTGATACATGTAAGCTCGTTTGTAATCAACATGGTTTGTCAAATCACGTGATATTTTAATTCTTCAGTCGTTGGCACATGCCATGTGGTTTTGATATAACACTATGTTTTGCAGGGTCTGGTCAGATTCAGTTATGGCAGTTTCTCCTGGAACTTCTCTCGGATGCTTCTAATTGCGGCACCATAGCGTGGGAGGGCAACAATGGCGAATTCAAATTAGTAGACCCGGATGAAGTTGCCCGCAAGTGGGGCGAGCGTAAAAGCAAACCGAATATGAACTATGACAAACTAAGCCGAGCGCTGCGCTACTATTATGATAAGAACATAATGACAAAGGTTCACGGAAAGAGATACGCGTATAAGTTTGACTTTGCGGGGCTTGCACAAGCCTTGCAACCCGCGTTGGACTCACCTACGCCATACAGACTCAGCTCGGAGATTTTCATCCCGTCACATTCCCAAACAGTGCCGTTCATTGGTAACCAAAGTTCTTGCTGGAATACTGCAACTGGCATGAGGAGAAATTTTGAGAGACACAATAGTTAGGCTATCACGTGATAGGATATAGATTGTTGATTTAGATAACAGAATAGAATAAAACTAATAACTTATTGTTTCAACCCTTTTCTCCATGAATATTCACGTAAGAAATAATGACACCATGGATATTAATTATATTAATTTTTACAACAAACATAAGAATATTTGGTCACATTGCAGAAACTGTAGAATCATTATCTATATTATATCGTAAGTAAACAGAACAGACCCTGATCAGACGGCTCCTATAGGAGACGTCTGATCTGGGTCTACTCTGTTTGTAAAGACATAGAAAGGTGCATTTATGGAGTAAAGGATCAATTAACTATTTCATTGTCAAATTCGCCGGAGAGTGACGACTCACAGGGCTTGCTGCAAAGGGCGTGTCTCTGACTACCTTAGACATGCACTTTGGATCTCTGACTACCTTAGACATGCACTTTGGATCTCTGACTACCTTAGACATGCACTTTGGACCTCTGACTACCTTAGACATGTACTTTGGATCTCTGACTACCTTAAGCGAGCAACTCGGTGTCTCTTCAGGATCTACACTATTTGACCAACCACTTACGTGTTTAGAGAAGACATTGAAGAAAACTCCTATCTGAAACGTAAAGCAGGCAACATTATCTCCAGACGAAAATTATTATCCACCAAGAGTTGACAGCCTGAGCAATTTTTTAAAAAAAAAAAAAAAAGAAGTCACCAGCGTCATAATTTCCAACACAGTCAAACCTCTCTAAAGGAGACGTAAACCTAAGTATAGATATCGGTCTTGGAGACAGGTGGCAGCTTAATGCAGGGCGAAAGTCATGCAGAAAGCTCCTATAGGGTCTTTCTGCATGACTTTTACCCTATATTAAGCAGTCACCTGCCTACAAGTGTCTAAAGCTTATGTGCTAGAGTTCCGGTTTGGAGGGATTTTACTGTATAGTCGATTTGCTCTGCCTCCAAGAGAATCTGGGCCAGTCTGGTTTGATGGAATTCAGACATCTCAACAATTATAACCCTTTACCATAACCCATTACCTCATAGGCTATTTTAGACCCAACCTCTTTGAATGAATATACCGAAAAGGAGCATTTACTAGAGAAAGGAAACTTTTAGGATTGTGTAGTTTTGAAACTACTGTGATAAATAGAGCATTTGCTACTATGGAGCAAATGCTCTATTTATCACAATGGTTTCAAAGGGTGATTTTAACAGAGGCCTCAAAATGCGTCAGTATGAGGGAATGGGTTAAAGACATACTTTTTCTTTGCAAAATAAAAGATCCAAATTTGGGTATGTTCTGTTTGCCTATGGAATTAAATATATATAGAGTCCTCTACTCCATAAATTCGCCTTTCCTTGCATTTGCTAACAGAGCAGATCCAGATCAGACGCCTCCTGTAGGAGTCGTCTGATTAGAGTCTGCTCTGTTTGCTTATTCCATTATATTGACCTGATTCTATAGTTTCTTCCAAAGCCCAAAATTAATTCCTGTATTCATCGACCAATATAAACAACTATAAAAGCTTTCTACGTCATTAATTTATATCTTACATGAATATTCATGGAATAAATGGATACTAATCTTAACCCTTCGCTTGCTAATCGCGTCAATATACCTACTTGTAAATAGTGAAGACCCAGATGAGACAGCTCCTGCAGGAGCTGTCTCATCAGGGTCTGCACTATTTACAAGTCGATTGTGCAACCAGTGCACTCCACAGCAGTGATTGCACAGGGAAATACGTGTACACAGTGAAGATATATGTAATTATACAACAGGGCATGGGTAAAGAAGGAGAAATGTATTTTAAAATTCAGCAAGAGAAGGGATAAACTAGTTTCTGTCATGATCAAAATTCCCATGCTCATATACAATTCTAATAAAACAAATCAGCTGGTAGATGGACATGGGGTCATTATTTCTTACATGTATACACTAAAACCTCTCTAAACCGGAATTCAAGTAGAGACGAATTTACATCCTTTTATGTAGGTGGCTGCTTAATGCAGATGGCTGCTTAATGCAGGGTAAAAATCATGCAGAAAGCTCCTAGAGGAGCTGTCCGCACGACTTTCACCCTGCATTAAGCTGCCACCTGTCCCCAAGATCGATATTTATACCAAATATAACGTCCGGTTTAGAGAGATCTTGCTGTATTCATGATCTAAACGGTTTACAGTGCAAAAAAGGTTATGAATTCTACATTAATGTAAATAATGAATAGGCATAAATACTGAATCTGTTAAATTTATGAGTATGAGGTTTGTTATTCTATAAATGATCCTTACTCCTTATCAATGTCTACTTACCTTTGATTCGTTCAAAATTTTATAAGTTGCTGACTAAGCGTCAACAAGTTTGGATCATGCTCGTTACAATGTTCACTAACTCTTTATTGGTTCAATGTGTGTTTACCACTCTCCTAGTGTCAAACAGTTTGGATCATGCTCGTTACAACTTTCACTAACCCTTTATTGGTTCAATGTGTGTTAAATACTGACCGAGTGTCAAACATGCATTCCTTTTGTACTGCATTAAGCTACCACCTGCTTTTTAAACGCTCCTCTGTTAAATTAATGAATGACCGCTTAAGAGAGATTTTACATGTACGTGTGTTTAGTCATGGAGAACGTTCGCATTAATCAATATAAACGCATATTCACGCCTTGGTAAACACAGTAGACCTAGATCAGATTGCTGCAGAAAACTCCGTATGATCATACCGTTTTTACGACGATTTCCTTTTTAAGTTTTTACCGGATAAGAAATTAAATTTATAGTTATTCACGAAGTTTCATACAGAAATGTTCATTAACCTATACCCTTATATTGACGACTTTTGACGACTCTGTAAAAATCACTTTGTGAAACCATTATGATAAATAGAGCATTTGCTCCTATAGTAATATACTATATTATATAGTACTATGATCCCATGTCATCTTACTATAAAACATAGTGACTCCCTTGCAAAAATATATCCACCACGGTGGTTGATATATCATATAGTACTATGACCCACGGTCATTTTACTATAAACTATAGTGGCTCCCTTGCCAAAATACATTCACCGGGGGTCGATATATTATATAGTACTATGACCCCCATGCCATTTTACTATAAAATATAGGGACTCCCTTGCAAAAATACATCTACTACGGGACCGATAAATCATATAGTACTCTCACTCCCAGGCCTTTTTACTGTAAAATATAGAGACTCCCTTGCCAAAATACATCCACGATGGGGTCTATATATTATATAGTACTATGACCCTCATGCCATTTTACTAGAAAATATACCGACTCCCTTCCAAAAGAGAGTCACTATATTTTATAGTAAAATGGCATGGGGTCATAGTACTATATAATATATCGATTCCCATCGTGGATGTATTTTTGCAAGTGAGTCACTATATTTTATAGTGAAATGGCATGGGGGTCATAGTACTATATAATACATCGACCCCATCATGTATGTATATTGGCATGGGAGCTGGTATATTTTCTAGTAAAATGGCATAGGGGTCATAAGTACTATATAATATATCGACCCCAATTGTGGATGTATTTTGGCAAGGGGGTGACTATATTTTACAGTTAAATGGCATGGGGGTCATAGTACTATATAATATATCGACACCTCCCCCTGTTGGATGTATTTTGGCAAGGGAGTCACCATATTTTATAGTAAAATGACCGGGGGTCATACTACTATATGATATATCGACCACCGTGGTGGATGTATTTTTGCAAGGGAGTCACTTTATTTTTATAGTAAAATGGAATGGGTCATAGTACTATATAATATATCGACCACCATCGTGGATGTATTTTGGCAAGGGAGTCACTATATTTTATAGTAAAATGACATGGGGTCACCGTACTATATAATATATCGACCCCCTGGTGGATGTATTTTGGCAAGGGAGTTACTATATTTTATAGTAAAATGACAAGGGGGTCATAGTACTATATAATATATCGACCCCCTTCATCGTGGATGTATTTTGGCAAGGGAGTCGGTATATTTTCAGTTTGAGGTATATAACACATTTTGAGCCAGTTAAACAAACATATAACTTATCAGGGGCAATAATATTTAAGGAAATCATAGGACACAAGTCACACAACTCAAATGATCATTATATTAGCTTGAAGAAGATACATAATGGTATATATTTGCTACGATTTAAGTCTTAAGGTAAGCAACTCTAATAATTTTTAATGTCATAAATTATCGATCAATCTCTAAATATGTTCCTTGACGTTTTCAAAGAAGTTTTCATGATGTAACTACTGACACAAACAAAATATTGAATTGACACAATTGAACAAGGTACACATCATCAGATGTTTAACTATTTTAACGCATATTTTAACTAATCAAGGACATTGCCTTCAAAATAACAAGAGAGAGGGAACTGAAATCACAAAGGTTCACACCAATTCATGCTGGGCAACATTTCTTTGAAGTTTCAAGACTAGCCCTATTAGAGTTATGTGGCTCAAAGTCCGTTATAAACTACAACACATTCCAACTTGTCAGGGGCAAAACCTCCAAGTTAAAACCAGGAACAGGGAACAGAAATTATAAAGATGCAAACTAACGCACACTGGGCAACGTGCCTGTGAAATTTCAAGACTCTGACCACATTAGTTTCAAAGTTATCAGTGCTGCAAAGTTCATCATTAATGTATTCAGGGACAATAACTTAAAATTACCCGGGGAAAATATAAAGGTACACAACAGCTCATGCTATGCAATATTCCTGTGAAGACTCTGGCCATATTAAATTCGGAGATATGTGTAGCTCAAGGTTCGTAATAAACTATGACAAAGTCCAACTTGGCAGAGCCAATAACTCCAAAACTATAGAAAGATGGAATTGGAAATATAGAGGTGTACAGCAACTCATACTGTGCAACATTCTTGTAAAGTTTAAATAATCTAGCCTAAACGAGTTCTGAGTATTGGATGTCGCAAAATTTGTCATTAATTATTGCATACTCAAACTATTCAGGGACAATAACTCAAAAACTACCAGGGGAGAACTGAAAATATGGAAGTACACAACAACTCATACTGGGCAAAATTCCTGTGAAATTTCAAGATTCTAACCTTTAAGACTGGCGTCCATTACAGGACCGAAGCCTTGCCGAGTGGTTACAGAATACATTTTGCTCGATTCGGGAACCATTCGAGATCAACTTTGTATTCGGGGTCATTCGGCATGCATCCCGCAAGTATTCGGGAAGTGGCTTACGAAGCGCTGCGGAACAGACGCCGAAGTGATGCAGAATCATGCCGAAACCTTGAGAATTACTCCTAATGCTTCCCGAACGGTTTCCGATCGTGCGGAAAGGTTGCGGAACTTTTGCAGAACATGCCGAAGGGATGCCGAATCGTTGCAGAAATAAGGCCGAAGGGCTGCCAAATTGAGAGTCTGGGTATATAACGATGTCGCATTTTTGTGTTATGGAGTGGAAAAGATGAAGATTCGGATGAAGCGGGGTTACCTCCTGCTCCCAACACCTAATGAGTAGTGGGTCGGAGTACATGGCACCATTATCATGTAATAAATACTGACAATTCCTGTACGTCCGGATGAGCCGTCTTATGCTTGCTTTATATTAATACCCTTTTTTAAACTGTATGCATTACCTTATTTTCCTCTCCATGCATGATGTCGTAATATTTCAATATATGTGACTGGGGATTGCTTAAAAACCTCTCATACTTAATTGAGATTATTCATTTTCATTCATCTTCTATGTCGGTTTTTAATGACTATTACTCATGTATGTCTGATTTCCATTTCATATCTTAATTTGCATCTAAAGATAGTTTTTAGGCTTCTATAGTACAAGTATATATCCACTTACACATATCCATAGGGAGAAATGAAGAAGTTATTCTTGAAACTGTTTTGATTTATCTAGATCTCTGTACAGTTAATATATGATGCAAATCTAGGCAAGTGCACATAGAACACGAGGCTAATAAGGCTTAACGAGTTTGTTGCGTATGAGAACTTTTGAAACATCATAAAACAACGTGCCTCATTACAACAACACGTGGTGCAGTACAAGCCGACAATTCTTCATGACGCGTGTCTTCTTTTTTGTTTCTATTTTAGCCCCGAATGATATCTGTTCTAACAATTGTTTTGCCTACTTCCCAACAAGGAAGTTCTCCATTCCAAGGTCAACTTGTCTAGTTCATTATCAGATGTTTGCTCTTGAAGCTGATTAGTCTCGCCAATAAACAAAACAAAACTAGGATATTCACTGGTCATTTTATACCGGCATTTGTTTTGATACACTAATCACTCATCAGACCATGGGCGAACCCGTTATATCCTTTGTTAACAATCTGGATCCAGATAAGACACTGAGTAACACGGTGTCTCAACAGATCCAAACTGCTTGATCATGTAATTAAATCTTTCAAGAGAAAATGGGAGAAAAGGCAATGACGAGTATTGAAGCTGTCGACATAGTTTGCAGACGACAATACGTTGCAACAAAATAGTTAATTAACCTTTTTTCTTAAAAAGAGGACAAGCCTGCTGCGAATGTCAAGTTGAAGTCCAATGCCACACGGGAGTTTCTGATAATCGGTTTGATGCGAGATTTGCTGTGATTGTAAATAATTAACACGCTTCCGACGAATATGTGATGTCAGTTTCACACAGTGTACACGCAGATCAGATGGCTGCTAGAGGAGCCCTCTGATCAGGGTTTGCACCACAGTAAACCCCATCTAAACACGTCCAATTCAGTATAGATATCGGCCTTGTAGACCGGTGACAGCTTAGTACAGGATGGAAGTCATGCAGAAAGCTCCTCTAGATAGAGTGTCATTCTAGGGTCAATAGAAGTGTCTTTGTTGAACGATGGATACGTAAACAGCATGTCTCGTATAGTATACCCTTTAGAATTTCACCGTTAACCCTTTCCCTCATATAAACGCTTTTTCACGCATTTGCAAACAGAGTAGACCCATATCAAACGGCTCCTGCAGGAGATGTGTGATGAGGGTCTGCTCTGTTTGCTTATAAACTTATAATAGAGCAGACGTTACAGTTTCTACCAATAACAAAACAGGCATGTGTACATATGGCGTCATAAAAAATCAGTTAATAAATAGTCATGATGTCATTATTCTTGTAATGAATATTGGGTGAGTTACATCGTTAAACGATGATGGACCACGCCAGTTTGAAACTTCAGTAATGCCTTTGCAAACAGATTAGACCCAGATCAGACAAGATCAGCTGATCAGTCTCTTGTTTGCTGATAAAGTTATTGTAGATCTAACTATTCATATATAGTTTCTGCCAGTGCCAAAACACAATCCTGTGTACATATGAAATTATAAAAAAATCAGCTAATAAATATTCATGATGTTATTGGGGTTTTACATGCATACTCAACATGGAAATGTTTAACCCATTACCTCATAGGCTATTTTTAGATAAAACCTCTTTGAATTAATCTACCGAAAAGGAGCATTAATTAGAGAAAAGGAAAATTTTAGAATTTTGTACTTTGAAACCATTGTGATAAATAGAGCATTTGCTCCTATATGAGCAAATGCTCTATTTATCACAATGGTTTCACAAAGTGACTTTTACAGAGTCGCCAAAAGTCGTCAATATGAGGGAAAGGGTTAAACAACATATATAAAACAGTCTTAATGAGGCAGTGAGCTTTTACATTCTGTATTCCATCTGAAACTGAAACTGTTCTCAAACCTGCTCTCAGATTCACCCAGTGGGTATCAAAGGTCAAGCGTCATTAACCTTCTGTACTTTGAGCAGTTCTGAACAGTGTCAGACTGACGAACAGCTGTGATCCTGTTGAGATGCCGGCTTTTGTAGATCAGAGCCTGCTCTGTTTGCTTATAGATTAATATGGATCTGATCCTAAAGTTTGTGCTAGTGTCAACATTTCATCTGGTCAGGTTATAAAAATATAATCAGCTTTCATCTGTTATAAATAAAATTGATTTACTGTCAAACAGCGTGGATCTTGATCAATCGTCAAATAACTCGACGAGTGATCTGGATCCAGTCTCTTTGCAGATATCTGTATATAGGCTAATGACGATTATAACTAGATATCAATAGCCCTTCAAATGCTGGACATGCGTTTACTGGCATTTGCTAACAGGGTAGATCCAGATCAGAGCGCTCCAGGAGGAGGTCCCTGGTCAGTGTCTGCGTTGTTTGCCATCATCGAGGAAATTTAACCCTTCTCTTGCTGAATTTAAAAATACATTTCTCTTTCTTTACCCATGTACTGTTGTATGACTACACATATTTTCACTGTCTACAGATAGTCCTCTATGCAACCACTGCTATGGAGTGCACTGGTTGCACAATTAACTTGTAAATAATGCATTCCCTGATTCCTGCAGGAGCTGTCTCATCAGGGTCTTCACTATTTACTGGTAGGTATATTGACGTGAACAGAAAGAGAAGGGTTAATCATTTCATAGTTGATGGGCTCTTCAGTCAATCCTTTATTTCATGTAAATGCCTTCTCACACATTTGCAAACAGGGTAGAACCAGATCAGACGGCTGATCTGGACCTGTTCTGCCGTTTGATCTGGACATGTTCTGTTTGCTTATGGGATAATGCAGATCTGATTCTACAGTTTATACCAATACCAAAAAGGACATGTGTACCTATGCCCTGAGAGGCACTTACTTATCTCTTCTCATCATAAAAAACATTTGGCACCTCCAGAAACAGTGTAGACCCTGATTAGACTGGCCAGGATCAGTTCTGTTTGTTTATCGAACGGTATAGATCTGTCTCTGAAGTTCCTATCACTGTTGCTAAAAACAGCAAATATTCAAGATGGCAATAATTTCTTACATGAATATTTATCAGGTATGAACTATTTAACTAATATCTTATATCGATCTTGGTCCTTATCCTGATATCATTTGCCAACAACAACAGCAACAACAACAACTGCAGCAGCATAATACAAGACTGCAGCGTAGCAGGACTATTGTATTATAAAACACACATAGTTATCTCCCTTCCACTATCAAATTTTCAGTGTAGTTTTTAATTTAGTTCTATTTCAAAATTATGCAAAGTCTCGCTTTATGCAAGAAGCATTAACATCTAAATATACCATACAGTAAAACAGTCACAGTCACAATAAAGGAAAAGGCTATGCACAAGTTTCATGTATGAAAAAAGCACATTCTATACAAAAAGGAGAAATATAAAATAATAATAATGCTTTTAGATAACCCATTTGTTTTCTCTGTAACATTAAGTTTTGTAATGCTCGTACTGTTGTTTTTAGAATGTATATAACACTACAATGTTGAACCAATATTCTGCTGTACAATTATATCTGTTTAACCATTTACTCCATAAATTTGAATTACTACGACATTGCATGCAGAGTAGACCTAGATCAGACGGATCCTGTAGGAGCTTCAACTTATAAATTATCAAAGAAAGAGAAATATTTTGTATGCAAATCGGATAGACCAAGATCAGATGGTTCCTTTGGGAGTCGTGTGACCAGGACGTCCTCTGCAATGACCGAAATAGCCTTTATTTATTTGCCATTACAAAAGCATAGCTAATAGATACCCATGCTTTCATTACACGTATATCTTACACGAATATTCATCCCATGAAGGGTTAACCCTTTCACTGTGGAATATTGGTGTAAACAAATAATTACAACATGAATATTTTAGCTGAATATATGATGGCATATGGACACATGCTATTTTCATATTGGAAGGAACTGTTTAATTAGATACAATATAATTCTATAAGCAAATAAACTCAGTCTACACATTCCCTCCTAGTAACGGAATTTGGCGCCTCTGTAAAAGTCATATTTTTGAAACCATTGTGAAGAATAGAGCATTTGCACCACAATGGTATCAAAGCTATACACAATTCCAAAATTCTCTATTTCCATATCCTTTTCGATAGATTTATTCAAAGAGGTTGGGTCTAAAATAGTCTAGGAGGGAATGAGTTAAAGAGACGACGAGAATGGAATGCCAAACGTTTTTTGGTTTCAAATTAGACTCGGCGTTTCTTCTGGGTCTAAATTGTTTGCAGATTTTACTCTGTTTACAGCTCGCTGGCTGATTCCACTAGTGTCAATATCATCGCACTCCAGCAGACTTTGTGGCCACAATTCTAAGCGATAGGAAATGCATTGATTCCAACTGCGCTTCAAGTTTCATAGTGCATGTTAAAACCCTTACCTGGTATCTATACCATACTCTAAGCAAAAAGAGCAGACCCTGCTTAGACGGCTCATATAGGAGCCGTTTGATCGGTATGTACTCTGTTTGCAAATGCGTGAAAATGCGTTTATATGAAGGAACAAAATATAATTGAGATGAAAAATTATAATAGTATATAAATAATTTCATTACGTCATAGGGCAATATAGAATCGGATCTATATTATTATATAACCAAGTAGAGGACACCCTGACCAGACGGCTCCTACAGGGGTACTCTGATCTGGATCTACTCTATTTTATAAGGCGTTAACAGTTGTCTCTATCAGGTAGACGGTTAACTTTTTTTTAATACGCAACTTATTGATGTAACTGAAATCCCTCGCTAACGAACAGTTCTCCTCTTGTCTCATTTTAACCAATATAAACCTCCTTTTCTAATTTAAAATATCCAAATGTAGTTCGTGAGCCGTTGATATCTTGTTATTTGAATGAGTGATTCTTACGCTACAAAATAGTTACACTAAACCCCCTCTAAACCGGAATTCTATCAGAAAAGAATTTAGATACTATTAGGCAGGTGGCTATTTAATACAGGGTTAAGTCATTCATAAAGCTCCTCTAGGAGATTTGTTCATGCCTTTCACTCTGCCTTAAGCTGACACCTGTCTACAATACCGATATCTATACTAAACTGAACGACCGGTTTAGAGGAATTTTGCTGTATTACCAACATTAGTTATTGCATGTGATACTTTATACAAAGCCGTTTGAATTGTTATGATGCACATTCTTGTTTCTTTAAGACAATGTAGCCTAACCCTTACGCTGCCAACGGCATATCTATGATCAACTTTGTAAACAGGTTGAATCTAGACGAGACGCCAAAATAACTTGGGTAATCTTGTTTGGGAGAAAACAACTTTTACTGTCCTTGGCATCAAATTCTCAACTAATCTCCAAACCATGGTGCATATTAATTATGAATCCAAAATTGAAGAAATTGGGAAATTATTAGCTTGCTGGTCAAAAAGAATTTTGACTCCCATTGGAAAATTAGTAGTGTTAAAAACACTTGCCCTTTCTAAGATAAATCACTTAATTTTAAGTTTACCTAACCCACCACAAGCAAAAATTAATGTTTTACAAAATATGTTTTATAAATTTCTATGGAATAAATCACCGGATAAGGTTAAAAGGTCAATAATAACACAAGAATATAAATTTGGTGGATTGAAAATGATTGATCTACAAACATTTATGATGAGCCTTAAATCTACATGGATAAGACGGCTTTTGAGTATGAAAAATAAGTTTAGCCATTTGGTAGAATGCTCATGTCCTGCAATCCAACACTTTCTTAAATATGGTACTTACTACATGACTAAACAACTCCAAGTAATTTTAAACCCATTTTGGAAAGACGTCTTGTATAGTTACAATCAGATAAGCTTAAGTTTAAACATTACAGAAGAAAGTCAGATTCACTCAATACACCTGTGGTTTAACCCAGATATTAAGGTCGGAGGAAAACCAATATGTTATAAAAGATGGCTTGCAGCAGGCGTGGTAATGCTAGGTGATCTAATCAATACTGAATGACAATTTTATTCTTACAGAGACTTTAATGATATTTTTAATATTAACACAAACTTTCTTGAATTCCAGGGCCTTCTTGCTGCAGTGAAAAAATTCATGCAACTAAAAAATTTACATGATGTGCCAAACAAAAGTTTTACCCCAACCCAACCTTTGGGCTTAGAGGTAATCAATGCTGATAAAAAAGGATGCAGTTCTGTTTATAAATTACTGCTAAAAAAGGAGAAACTCCAAAATCTATGCAAAAATGGAATGGGGAACTGCTGAATATACCTAATTCTAATTTGTATAATCTTAAAAATATGTTTGCAACAGTCTTCGCAATAACAAAAGATCCAAAGCTAATCTGGTTCCAATACAGACTTAACCACCGAATACTTGGTACTAACTACTTGTTAAAAAAAATGAAAATAGTAACAGAAGATTCTTGCTCTTTTTGTAACACTTCTTCAGAAACATTACTTCATTTGTTTTGGACCTGTGAGGTCAGTAAGATGTTTTGGTCACAGGTTCAAAATTATATAAATAACAAATGTAATGTAAATTTACATAATTTTACGGTTTTTGAAGTTCTTTTCGGTAATCTTAAATTAGACCGAGTAATTAATATTATCCTGCTGCAAGCCAAACTATTTTTGTATGCAAATAAATTGAAACACCAGTTGCCATCTTTTAATGTCTTTAAAAAACAAATTATCTACAGATATCAATCTGAAAAGTATATAGCCACACAAGAATTTAAAATTGTAGAGTTTGAAGCAATGTGGGGAAAATACAAAAATCTTATATAAATGTTGCTTAGGATTTGTTTTAAATTATTTTTTGTTTAACCATTTACCTTATAGAAGCGCCTTTTGACGCATTGAATTTATTCCTCTACTGAGGAGAGTTGTTCAAATTTATACAGTCATGAACATATAACATACGAAGTATCTTTTTATATCCTAGCAGTTGGTAGCTTGGGGCGGGCTGTAAGTACAGCAGAATGCACTTTAACATGCATTCTGCTTTGCTTTCAGCCAGCTGTAAGTGGTCAACTGTGTCCATACCTAGAAACGGGCCATGGGAAAACGGGTTAACTTAGAAACTTAAAATTTTATTGAAGTGAGACCATTTGGCACATGTACAGGAAGCTGGCCTCCAACCCATCTCTTCATCTGGGCAGACTGATTATTTCAGTTTCCATCTACCGAATACTTTTAATACTGAATCAGGAAGAAAATCAGTTTCCATCGCACTTGGACTTTTTTGTTATCATTCACATATTTTTTGTCCCTTTTTACTGTTTTTTTTTCCTTTTTGCACCCCCCCATTTTTGTTTGTTTTTCTGTATATAATACTTATGATGTTTCCACTCTTAAGTGGAAAAGACAAACTGTATATGCTTTTGTTTATTTGTAATAGTGACTTGCTATACTGACTTTACCGGATCTATGCTGTACTCTTTTTAACACATTTACCCCGGATACTTCAAATGGACCATTCCAAGTCTTAATTAAATCAAATTCATCTATTTAGTTCTGATTCTAACTATATAGTAAAAGGCACCTAGCTACAATGCAGACCCTGATCAGAGAGTTCCTTTAGTAGCCCTCTTGCTTAGGGTCTTCACTGTCAGCATAGGACAAATGTACTCTTCATAAGACAAGAGACAAGATAATTTTGTCTCTGGGGCTGAACTGTTGGAGAGCTTAGTACATGTACAATGTCTAAACAATGGAAATAGCTTAAAACCATAAAACTTCTTATAGATAACGCCAGCATACAGTGATGACCTGGAAGAAAACGGTTTCAACGAAAGCTGTATCATCTGGGTCTGGATTGTCTACAAAAGGTGACTCTTGTTTTATTTTTGTTCCTTTATTGGCTCATATGTTTGGACGTCTTTTAGCTTCAAATCAGGGGTCTGTGTAAATGTCTCTATTGTTTTGGAGGGGGTATTCTACTGTGAGCTTTTCTTGTCAGAACTCACAGTGAAGTGCCTCCTTTTAACCTGGTTCCCCATAAATTCTAATAACCTCGCCCAGCACTCACTGTCACTCTCTTTGATTAGATAGGACACTTTGGGCACACAGTGAAGACCAAGATGAGAGAATAATACAAAGCTCTTCTCATATGGGTCAACATTTTTTTTATGGAAGATATAAAAAAAATAGGCTATATGGATTGCTGGGTTAAAAATTGATATAAACAGTCACCCAAATATATATATTTTTCTCCATTTCTTTGCTTCAAAGAGAAACATGTACAGAATATATATTGCTAAAACAAACTCCAAAAACCCCATTATAATAGATTCTAGATTTGAAACTTAAGACGTATTATTTGACTCTATACATATAGTTATATCAATTGTAAGAAACTCTTTGTAAGGTGAGACAGGGATGGTTCCTCGACCCTCTCTCACCAATGACGGGGAAAATAAATGAGTTACGGAAGTAACTGAAAATTAAAAAAAAAAATTAAAAAAAATAATAATAATAACTTGGGTCTGCTTTATTGGCTTATAGATTAAATGCCATGACCAACCAAACAAGAATGTGTTCTATAACCATTATAATAAATCAGTTTATACAGTAGAACCTGTCGTAAGCGGCTGGCAAAATGTCTAAATATGGGTGTGTAAGGCAGGTGGTTTCTTAGTGCAGGTCAAAAGTATGAGGAGTATAGGAGCTCCCTGCATTACTTTTACACTGCATTAAGCAATCATCTGCTTTGTATACTCCTATGTTCAATAAACCAATGGCCGCTCAAGACAGATTGTACTGTAAATATTCGTCATGTAATTAATTAGACATCAGTTTAGTCCAATAAGGCAACCGTGTTGTGTTTTTGAAAATTTGCAAATACGCGGAAACACACATTTCTCGTGACACTTTCGGTACAGAGTGATTGATATATAGAACATCGCTTCATTAATCGCCAAAAGGAAATACATGTAATGCAATACGTGAATCCAAATTAAGGATATTTTAAGTTTTGATTTTTTTTTAAAACTCGCTTTTTAGCAGAGGATGGTTACACTCAAAGAATACATAGAGAACCATCCTTGTCTTTTGTATGAAGTAATTATGTAGCTTTACGTTTCGTCTTTATGAAAATGCAGAACATCTTGCATACTTTTATCAGTAATTGACATACACTAAAATATGTCTACCACGATTATTTCAAAGAATGCTCTATTTATCGCATTGGTTTCAAAACTTAATTCTAAAACATTCCTTTTTTCTATTAAATGCTCCGTTTTAGTAGCTTTATTCAGAGAGTTTCGGTATGAAAATAGTATAGGAGGGAATAGGTTAATGTATAATGAAAGTCACGGGACAAGCTTGCACAACAGTTTTCTGCACTACACTCGTTTTTCATTAACCCATTCCCTCATATTGACGATTTATGACGACTCTGTAAAAGTCATTTTGTGAAACCATTGTGATAAATAGAGCATTTACTCCTATAGGATACACAATTATAAAATTTACCTTTTCTCTAGTTAATGCTCCTTTTCGGTAGATTTATTCAAAGAGGTTGTATCTAAAAACAGCATATGATGTAAAGGGTTAAGCAGCTACCAACATTTTAAGCCGACAAAAGTCCTAGTGTGGGTCCCCATCAGACATCGAGTAGCTGTACGTCTCATCACTATCCACGCTGTTGGGTTCTTCATCGGTAGTTGAACAAATACTTGATCAAACAGCGGACATAGTTGTACAGCAGGCATTGAATTCATGACAGTTTTCTAAATTCATTATTTGTGTAACGACCAAATAAATTTACATTTTAATCATAATAAAACTGTTTGTTTCATAAATCTACAGATGCATAGGAATTTCCACAACCTTGAGATAATACAGAGATAGACTACTTAGTACTACAGAAACATCTCTCTAAAATGGAATTTCAAATTACATGTAGTAGTGATGTCAGCCTTTAAGACGTTTGACAGCTTAATGCAGGGTGAAAGTAATGCAGAAAACTCACAAAGAAGCTTTCCGCATTACTTTCATCCTGCATTAAATACTCACCTGCTTAACCATTTCCCTGTTCTGTATTTATTCCAAATACCAATACCTGCTGAATATTCATTAACAAAATATTTATAAAGAAATATGGAAGTTGGAGCATAGTAGACCTTTTAGAATACAACGAAACATATTTACCAAATTCTATTAGCAAACAGAGCAGACCCTGATCAGACGGCTCTTCTAGGAGCCGTCTGATCTTGGTCTACTGTGTTTTCAAATGTGTCAAAAACACGTTTATATGAGGGAAAAGGGTTAACCCTTTTCTTGCTGTCTATTCATGTCTACAAGCAATAGCGACATCATGATTTCGTATTAGTTGAAGTTTTACAATGACGCATGTTCATTGAACTATTGTGTATTGGTTGAAACTGTAGAGTCTTAATTGTTACAATTCCACAAGCAAACAGAGTAGACTCCGATCAGACGGCTCCTATAGGAGCCGTCTGATCTGGGTCTATTCTGTTTGCAAAGCTGAGAAAACGACGCTTATATGAGGGAAATGTTAAAAAGATATGAATGCTTCTTTGCTAATTTCCTCTATCAAAGGTTTTACAGTAATTGCACATACGTTAAGAAATCTCAAGAAATTTCGAGAAATAAGGACTTCATCATGCAGTTGTATAAATAATGGTTGATGGTTATACAGTAAAACTATCTAAACCGGGAGATAGTGGAGAAGAATTTGGATACTTTTAGGCAGGCGCCTGCTTAATGCAAGGTGAAAGTGATGCAGAAAGCTCATATAGAGTAATTTTGAGAAACTTTATGCATGCTTTTCACCACGTATTAAGCTGTCGCGTGTCTCCAAGACCGACTTTTGTTCTAATTTGAACGTCCGGTTTAGAAAGGGTTTACTATATCGTAAATTCTCGCTATTTCTCTAAACAGGAAGTTATATCTAGTATAGATATCGGTCTTGGAGACGGGTGGAAGCCTAATACAGAGTGAAAGTCATGCAGAAAGTTTTCTGCACAACCTTCACCACTTACAACCACTTACCTTAAAGTATCTAATGTCTTCTCTACTAGAATTCCGGTTTAGAGGGGTTTCTACTAAATTTTAGTATAAATATCGGTCTTAGAGAAAGGTGGCAGCTTAATGCAGGGTGAAAGTCATGCAGATAGCTCTTCTACTAGAATTCCGGTTAAGAGAGGTTTTACTGTATATAATAAGGAATCTGTTAAAACAGATACTTGCTTAATTAGGATCTTTCTGCATAACACTTTGTCCTGCATTAAGCTATCGCCTGTTGCAAAAAGATCCAGACTTATACTTATATAATGTGACCACCTAAAAGAGGTATAATTCTGGGTGCTAGATGCAGGTGGTAGCTTAATGCAGGACAAAAGTAATGCAGAAAGCTCCTCGAGGAGCTTTCTGCATTACTTTTATCCTGCATTAAGCAACCACCTGCTTATGAAGACAACCAAGTTTATTCATTAAGTGGTCGCATTAGAGGGGTTCTGCTGTAATTCTTTTGAGTGGTCGTTTTAGCGAGACTTTACTGTACATTTGGATGCAAATGTGTAAAACCAGGTCAACCATCACCTCCTTTATCATGCAAACAGTTTGATTCCAGATTATGATTGCAAGATCTCAGTTTCAGAATCACAAACAAGCTGGTTGTATATTTGAAAAGAAAATGGCGAAGATTAACTGCGTCAGACATTTTTTTTCAGGCAATTATGTTTGACCTGTAAATGTTAAACACTCGCATTTTAGATTGCTCACGTGTTTGCACAAAACGTGGAAAAACGACCTTGCATGGACTTAACCTATTAAACTTGACAGAAACTGATTCAACAAATCCATTTTGCCTTTATCTGCTCTCTGACGATTGTTGCGGAAATGGAAACATTAATTTCAAAACGGAACAATCGTTGAAGACACTGATGTTAATGAACTGTATATCCGGATAATGGCAAATAGACTTTGATGTTGGAGGATCACAGGATTGCCATAAAATGAAAAAAACAACAACACTGCTCACATTTAGCGTAGCATAACATGCATTGGCAACTGCTTGGGACCAGACGAGGCGTCATGTAACTCGACCTCAAAACAGGACCCAATCAGTCAATAGTTTGTTTTAACCTTTTCCTTCGTATAAACCTATTTTCACGCAAATGCAAACAGAGTAGATCCAGATCAGAGGCTCCTAAAGGAACCATATGACCAGGGTCTCTTCTGTTTGCTTTTAACATTATATAGGTCTTATTCTAAAGTTTTTGTCTAAGCAAATACTTTAATTGAAAAGTTTACATTATAAACCTTCAGCTAATAAATATTCATGACGTCATAAGTTCTTAATATTGAAGAGGGAAAAGGTAAATAGCTTTAACCAGTTGAAAGTAAATAAAACAAGTAGCAGCTCATGGTTTGAGCAGGCGTTGTTTTCAGAAGGATAGTGATCAGATATAATCTTAGCAAAGGCAGCCTTGGCTATTCTTTCGAATGCTAGTTTTGTTTTACTGACCAAACAACTTGGAGTCATTCAGCGTCTAATAAAAAAACACACTGCGTTTCACACTATAAATGTATTTTAACTCTTTTGGCGACAAATTTAAAAGTGTCGTCTGCAATAATAATTCCATATTAAATATAATTCTAAACTAAATAATAAAGGTATATTAGTAAAACATTTGTATTTAAAAACCTGTATGTTTGGGCTAAAATAATACACAATGAAGAAAATATTCCAAAATAGGGAAATAATATAATACATAGATACTTGAACTGCTCTGATCTAATATTTCGACCACTAAGGGCCTTTTTCAAAGATTATCATGACGTGTATTTTGACATGATAATCTTTGAAAAAGGCCCTTAGTGGTCGAAATATTAGATCAGAGCAGTTCAAGTATTTATGTAAAATAATACAGCAAACAGTGAAGTCCCAGGTCAGATGCCGCCTTGAAAAGGTGGCATCTGACCTGGGACTGCACTGTTTTCAACGGTGCCAACAGGCGACATTGGCACCGAAAGAGTTAAAACAAACATGAAAAATAGACTGCTTGAAGAATGAACACAGACGGCATTTGTTTGCAGACGGTAATGATAATTACTGAGATTAAACACATAACGTTTATTCCGCACTCCTCGACTCGACTGGAATTTATCTTTATCCTTTCCCTGTTCTATATTAAGACCAAATTTCAATACCTACTGGAGATTCATGGACAAAATGGACAAACTATTTATAATGAAAAATTGAAGTTCGAACTAGATGGACTAATAAAGGAACCACGTTTTTAGTGCAGATAAGAAATGCGCATTAAAAAGAAATTACAAATAACTTGGTTTTCCAGTCAATGCAAAAGCTTTAAAATTAAGACAACATTTTGTAAAAATACAGTAACATCAATCAAACAAATAAATGAACGTAACTACAGTAGAGCCCTCTTAAACGATACATTCATGAATAAAGATAGGCGTCTTTGAAACAGGGCGGAAGTAATGCTGAAAGCTCAAGTAAGAGTTTCTGCATAACTTCCGCCCTGCTTTAAGCTATCACCTGCCTTTAAGACCCAGAATTAGAGGTGCTTTTAGTGGTTGCATTAGTGATCGTTACTATAGTTGACTTTGACGATCATTATTGTGATACAGAGCAACATATAACGGTGTTACTCAAAAACTAAAATCGTCATTTCTCTACTAAATCCTATGTTGTGACCAATCTTTAGAATCGTCTCGAAGAGACGATTCTAAAGAGTGGTCACAACATAGGGTTTGGTGGAGAAATTAACTTATTCTTGAAAATGTTTTAATGTAGATCTACGCATCTTTTCTTGAGCTCTTGCAGATAGCATTATTGGAATCTCTTGTTGAATGTATGTCATATCACTCAACGTCTCATGAGGATTTACACTGTTTGACACTGCATATATCTTAACTGAAAATGAATAATAGACTGCTTGAAGACTGAACGCAGACGACATTTGTTTGCAGACGGTAATTATAATTACAGAGTTAAACCAGTCACACAACCTTTACATTCAGTTTAAATGAAGAAGGGACGCGGTGTAACAAAGTGTGTTATCTGGGTCCACACTGTTTGACACTCGATCAATAGTTTCTCAAAAGCTTCATCGAAAGAAAGTGAAATTGAACAATATCTAACTTTAGCAGACATTATTTTCTTTACTCCGGGAATATTCATATTAGAAACAATGACGTTATGGGTATTAATCAAGCTAATTTCTAATATGGCATATTAACACAAGACATTTTTACTGATGTAGAAATGTAGAATCATATCTATATTATTCCATAAGCAAACAGAGCAGAGTCTGTTATGTTTGAAAAGGCGTAGAAGGACGTATTTATGGAGGAAATGGTTAATTTCTTTCCTCAGCGGGAGGATGGGCTAATAAAGGAATCACGTTCCTAATGCAGATAAAGAAGGCGCATCAAAACAGTTTTTATCTAGAATGAATGTCAAGTGCATTAGTTTTCTATTCAGTGCCAGAGCTTTAAAATGAGACAATATTTTGTAACCAATACAGTAATGTCAATCTAACAAATAGAGGAAATGCACTCAATAAAATCTTAACCCTTTCCTTCATATAAACGTGTTTTCACGTTTTGAAAGCAGAGCAGACCCAGATAAGACGGCTCCTATATGAGCCGTCTGATCAGGGTCTGCTCTGTTAATTTGATAGATCTGTTACATTACTTTCTAAAATGGCTACAATCTTCCACCTTTCACATTTTATTATTTTGACCATGGATATTCAGTAGGTAATGAAATTTGAAATAAACCTAGACCAGGGAAAGGGCTAAGAGACCGCTTCATGGATAAACATAGGTGTCGTTAACCATTTCCTTCATATAAACGCATTTTGACGCTTTTGAAAACAGTAGATCCAGATCAGACGACTCCTATAGGAGCTGTCAGATCAGGGTCTGCTTTGTAGGAGCTGTCTGAAAAGGGTCTGCTCTGTTTGCTAATGTAATTTGATAGATCGGGTTCTTTACCTTCTAAAATGGTTACAATGTTCATTCATGATTTGATTCATTATAACTGTTTTGTTCATGAATATTCAGTAGGTATTGAAATCTGGAATAAACGTAGAACATGGAAAGGGTTTAAAGCAGGGCGAAGGAAATGCAGAAAGTTCCTGCATTAAGCTACCACTTGCCTTAAGATCCAGAATGAGACATGCTTTTCGTGGTCGTATTAAGTATTGTATCAAACTTTACTGTATTTGAATTTGTTGACCATCGTCGTGATATCATTATTGGAATCCCATGTTAAATTTACGTCACACCAAAGCAACCACTGATTAGAAAATACATTAGGTCTAGATTAGATGCGTAAATTAAAACATTTTCAAGAATAACTCCTTTATTTCTCCATCAAACCCCATGTTGTGACCACTCTTTAGAATCGTCTCTTCGAGACGATTCTAAAGAGTAGTTACACCATTGGTTTTGGTGGAGAAATGCCGGGTTTGGTATTTGAGGCGACGTATTTATCTCTTGCTCCCTGACAATGGGCGGTGTATTTTAAAACCTTATCCCACCACCATCCACCTGACTCGCATTTGCAAACAACATGAATCCAGATGAGATGACGAGTAACTCGGCGTCTCATCAGGATCCAAGCTATTTGACTTATCGGTCAACCGATTCTCAGAAAGCTTGTTCGAATAGAAATAGTCAAAACTGCACAAAATCAAAATCTTAGCAGACATTGTCTTTTCATAGCAGTGTAAGAGATGAAATAAATCTGAAGCTTTCTTAGATATTGATATTTCTATGATTTCTAAACAATCAAATCCACTTTGAGTTTGTTAGTTCGTTTGAAGGAGATTGTCATGTAATAACCGTCTGTCTTGAAGTGTCTTCATTTCTATGGTTATTACGTCAATGCAAATCTGGTCACGTATTTCAACCCGGAAGTTTTATGAAATTTGCCATTCACCAGAACGTCGGCTTTCAGAAGAATATAATTATGTGACTGTATTCTCAAATACACATATTATGAATGTTTTCCTACTTGGAGACTGGTTGGAATATGCGTGCGTATGCGTGATTGTGCACGTGTGCGTGCGTGTGTGTGTATGCGTCTGTGTGCATGTGGTATTAGTCAAGCAAAGATCATGGAAAGGATCCTGTGGTATGAACTTTGCTAAGCGTCACCAGATTGGCATTCGCAAACAGTTCAGATGCCGAGTTAATCGGCGTCTCATTAGTATCCAACTATTTGCTACTCGGTAAAATGATAATTTTATTATCTTAGTACGAACATTTGTCTGTTGCTCTGCAGATGAGACACTGGGTAACTCGACGTTAGAGCGTTGGTGTCTTAACCCTTTCCTTCATATAAACATATTTTAAGCCCAAATAGCTGTTGCATGTTTTAAATCAGCTACACTTGAATCTTTTAAAAGATCTCATAAAAATCGTTCCTTTTTAAATTATTATGGTGGCTGGTATATATTTTAAGCCCAAACAGCGGTTGCATGTTTTAATTATAGAAATAGTATGCCATCAACTTTGCTTTATTCTCTTATCATAATTGTATTATACCTTACTAGGCATATGGATTTTAAATTTTGGGTTTATGCGATGTTCTTTTTATACCTTAGAAATACACTGTAAATGTTTTTGTTTTGTTTATTATGTTTTTATTTCTATTGCAAATCTTATATTTTCTTTAATTTCTGCTTTAGTATGTATAAATGCTTTAATTGTAAAGCAGTTTTGAACGTATTTAGATATGAAAAGAGTGCTATATAAATATGGTATAATAATAATAATAATAATAACTATCCATTGCAGCCATGTACAGTAAAACCTCTGAATAACGGCTACTGAATTATGTTAATTATGTATTTAGGGCAGGTGGCTACTTAAAGCAAGGTGAAGTAAAACAGAGCGCTACTATAGGAGCTTGTACCATGTATAAAATGTCATTTTTATCGCTTGTACTTTATTACCGTATTATTCATGCTATTGTTTGATTTCAAAACAACATAAAACCACTGCAACTAAAACAAAATCATAGAACCATACTGACTTGTTTATGTAAATCATAGAACCATACGGACTTGTATACGTATATCATAGAACCATACTGACTTGCATACGTAAATCAAAGAACCATACTGACTTGTATACGTAAATCATAAAACCATACGGACTTGTATACGTAAATCATAGAACCATACGGACTTGTATACGTTTTAGCAGGGGTAAGTTTCGTTTCCATTAGTTTTCAAATATTGAAGGAAAATCCTTTGTTTTACAGTATTTCCTCAGAAGGTTTCAAACACAGACAATTTATATAATGTAGGAAGTTGTTATCTACATGTATTCATGTTTCAGAAGTTAACCCTTTATTCAATGGAGTAAAATCTTGATGGGCGAGCTCGACATTCCAGCTCAACATTCGATTTCCTTATATAAAAACGAATGTTGATGGTTGATGGTTGATTGCTGAGCCAGCTTCACACACATAGTAAAATCAGTCACCTCGACAGTTCTGCAGCCACATTTTGGGATTCATACACTTCGAATCCTTCATCAACTATTTAAGTACAATTCTATGAGCAACAGGATAATTCATTATAATCTGAGGGTTTTCGAGATATATCAAAACAAATAAACACATCCCGTCTATCTCAATTTGAACCCTTTCCCACTTCAACATTCAAGTAAGAAATAATGACATGAATATTTATTAGCTGAAGTTTTATAATGTGACCCTTTCACAGATGGTTTTTTCTGCAATCAGATATATAGCATGCAGACGGAAACAGAGCAGATCGTATAATATATATCCTATAATAGCCTCTGAATCGACAATATTAGACGACAATAAGGAATATGGCACCGAAAGGGTTAAACAGTAGACAGAACACACGAGCGCTGAATTTAAACATAAAATGCACTACAAAAATGGATTTTAGGATAGTCCCCAAAAGGGTGCAACTCAAATCAAGGTCACCATATCAGCAATACGTGCAACCGAACTCAATCGGAATCCCTCAGTCATGTCGGTTATGTCACATCTAGCCTCACCGGAATTAGACGAAACTTTGCGAGGTATTATACGAGTAGTCATCCTGCTCAACGAGATTTGCTGGCATTTACATTTTACAGCGTGGATTAACCCTTTCCCTGTTCTATCTTTATCCAGATCTTGTTTCGAACCAGTTCATGTTTCAAATTGAGGGGCTATAGAAAACACATTAAAGTAAAACCTCTCTATAAATTGTGTTAATTAGTTGGTATTTAGGGCAGGTGGCTGCTTAAAGCAAAATGAAAGTAAAACCGAAGGCTCCTTTATCTGTTTTACGTTCATCTTGCTTTAAGCAGCCACCTGCCTTCAAAACAAAACACTTAATGTAATGTAGTGGTCTATTATAGAGAGGTTTTACTGTATACATAAGCCATTGATATTGATTGGCCAACAGTGCAGACAGTGGTCTGAGGGCTTATCGTAACAAAATAACCTAAATCGAGGGCTTGGTGCAAAAATTATTGTAACTCCTTCACAAAGTGAAGGAGTTACAATAGTTTTGCACCAAGCCCTAGAAATGCCTCCGCATCTACATGTGTACACTAATTAATATTCATGTGTACACTAATTAATATTCATGAGCGTTCAGCATGGTTACTAGGTTATGTATATTCCTATCAATATTTATGACCTGTGAGTTTTGGGTTGTATCTTACCAAATCAGTAAGACATAGGGTGCTGATTACCTGATGATAAAAATGAGGGTAACGGTAAGAGACATCACACATAGAGAGAGAGAGGGAGAGAGAGAGGGAGAGAGAGAGAGAGAGAGAGAGAGAGGGGAGAGAGAGAGAGAATTAATTAGAAGTAGTAAGTAGACTTGCACCAGATCAGACGTGTAGCAGTCATCGTTTGTCTTCAGCTGCATAAGTGTGTTAACCCATACCTCACAGACTGTTTTAGATATTCAACCTCTTTGAATAACCGCACCAAAAAGAAGCATTTACCGGGGAAAGGAACATTTTGGAATTTTGTAGTATTGAAGCTATTGTGATAAAAAGAGCATTTGCTCTTATGGAACAAATGCCCTATTTATCACAATGGTTTCATTAAGTTAATTTAACAGAGGCACAAAACGCGTCATAATGAGGGAATGGGTGAATGATGTTTCATTGGGATTGTGTAAGACGGTAATAATGGTGTACGGGACTGATGAGGAACAACTCTGCGTAAAGGTTGCAATGATGTCAATCAGTTATACATATCTTCCTCGACGTGTTTCGTGGTTGTTTAATGACTACTGCATTAGCGGCGGTGGTTACATTCAATTATAGACACTTTGTTATTATGTACTCTTTTCAAACTGTTTCAGTGAACCAGAGTTCATGGTTACATGTACACGACAGCTAGAAAGCTGACATTGAACTCTACGTTCGCACCGTTAGGTTACTGTGACACCATTCGTATATTAATACCAAGGTTACACGTGCCTGGGCTAGCTGATCACGTGATCTATATGAATTATATACGATGTCCTACAACTGCAAGCGCATAAAAGCTATCGTTATACTTGTTACACGGAAGTCTGTATGGAGTGCTCATACAAAATAGGAATAAATATAAGGATTTAAGACAGGTGGTAGCTAAATGTAGGACGACAGTTATTCAAAAAGCTCCTCTAGAAAGCTTTCTGTGTTACTTTCGTGCTGTAGTAAGCAACCACCTGTTCTTATCGACCTCCGTATGAATTCATCATATGATTGCCTTAGGAAGGTTCTGTTGTACTTCTAATGATTACTTTTGCTGACTGCTATTGAGTACAATAGGATAACTTCCGATCGCCTGAAATCTATCTTTATTTTAGACACTCCCACGCCCTGTTTTTTATATATCTAAGTGTGCACTTAGATACCTCTTGTCACGTGAAGTTTCGTATGAGATAAATATTAAAGTTCGAACACTATAACAAGTATGATTATTAGTCTTTAAGACAGGTGACAGCTTAATGCAGGGTGAAAGTTATGCAGAAAGCTATTATGGTAGCTTACTACATGACTTTCATCCTGCATTAAGCAGTCATATGACTAAAACTTAAGAATTCTTCATGACTCAAATTTCTAATTATCGAGTGTTTACTGTATTTCCATTCGTCAGCTATATAAATTGCTACCGGAGTTGCAGTAAAATAAATGGGAGTTCATTTCAAGTAAAACCGTATTTCTTTCATCTGTGAAAGTTACTAAAGGTTTACAAAGTACGACCGTGGGATGTATATATGGGTTTCTATTAATTTACAATTTACAATTTACAATTACATAAAGACTATATCAACTACAGTAGACTCGGTCTGTAACGACCATTTACGAATGCAAATTGGTGTCTTTAAAAACAGGTGAACCGTGGTTGCTTAAGTCCGCAAGCATCTGCAAGAGCTTTCTGCATAACACTCATTTTATACAAAGCTACCACCTACCGTTGAGACCCAGATTTAGACACGTTTTCTGCTCGCTTTAGAGGATTTTTACTGTACGCTGTACCAATATTTGTCATTTATTTTATCAACGGCAAAACTGCAATACAGAACGTCAAGTAAGCAAATAACTTACTTTCTGCATTACTCATGTTTTGAATCCTTTACTTAACTGTACTCCATAATGATGGCTTTTTGCCCCCTTGCAAACAGAGTAGACCCCGATCAGATGGCTCCTATAAGAAATGCCCTGTTTGCTTACGATATAATATAGATATGATTCATAGTGGATCTTACATGAGTGTTTTGTAATGAACACGAATGTAAGATTCTTTTTATCACATAAGTCTTAAAATACCATAGAAATTCAAACAGGCTATAGCTGATGACTGTTTCGGCCATTCCTTACAAACAGTGTAGTAATACAACGGACGGCGCACATGGGCAATTTATGTGACTTTTGCAATGTGAATATTGAAACAATCTGCCACCTTTTCTGGGAATATCCACACATACAATATCTTTGAAACTATTTATCAAACCTCTTTAACAATCCTCAGTTGAGCGTAAATATTAACCCATTGGCTCCCACGATCCCATATATGCGGCATATGCAAACAGTGTAGACTGATAATGCGGCGTCTGATCAGAGTCTACATTGTTTGCTAATAGGAATTTCAATATAAAACAAAACGAAAATGATAATTTATACCAGGCATCCCTTTGATAAAAAATGGACAAATCCAATGTATAAACATGGAAGAATCCACTGGGTGCAAATGGGTTAATTTCGAGATAATGTCTATTGGTATAACTGACGACACAAAAATATAAAAACAAAAGTAATGATTTTATTCAAAATATTTTATATTTCGGAAAAGGAATTTGAAGTAGATCTAATTTTTTTTCAAGATTTAAACATCGCCGATTACAAAGAAATAGCATTGAAGAGCAAATAACACATACATATGATAAGTTAAATAAATAGCCACGATATGAAATGGAAACATTTCCTACAAGAACTTGAATCCGTAACATAGAACCTAATTTAAAATGATACGAATATAGTATTGTTGTATGTATGCTTCTCTCTTGTGCCTACTCTTCTTACATCTATTCTACTGTCTTTTTTCTCCCTTGTTCTCAATCTTCTTCCATTTTTCTTTCACTTTGTCCCCCATAAAACTTTGAAAACTATATAGGTTTTCATCTATTGGTCGAAACTTGTCTATTTCGGAAAATACGTGTAATATTACACAAGCGGGATTTTACGCAAGCATAAAATGGCCGCGTAAAAGATGTTTAAACATGGTAGGAGATAAAACAGAGAACAACAGTATTGTTAAGTAATTTTGATTATGCAAGGACATACAAAGTTCTGACCAAAGGTGATCAACTGACGTCTGAAAAATAAGCAACTTTTTCTCCAAACAGATATGAATTTTGTTCCAACTGCTTTTGCTTTGGTTTTTAGCATTTATAACAACCTTTGTAAACAGTCTGGATCAACATGAGACGCCGGGTAACTTGGTACATCATCAGGGGCCAAACTGATCGTCACACTGACATTTATTTTTGAATAGATATTGAAGGGGAAAATGCAGCAGACGACAATATCTGCACACATTAACCCCTTCAGTGCCATAAAAAAGGGTCTGTAATATCATATGCAAAACAGTTTGGATCCAGATGAGACGTCGAGTAACTCGGTGTCTCATCAGGACCCAAACTGTTTGACACCCTGTTTATCGTGTTATAGAGACGTTGAAAAAACGTCCATTCTAAAACTTGAAGCAGACGAAAATATGTCTAGCAGACGACAATTCTTCCACTGAAAGGGTTAATTGTTCAGAGTGCAGACATAATGCTGTACAGCAAATGATCTGCAGATACCCTGCATAATGTAAACAACACATCAGACATCGAACAGTTCTTGGGCATTAGTGAGGTTAAGTGAGCACAGTGAAAATATTGCAGCTGCATCTTTCTGGAGTGTAAATCTGGAGTGTAGTCTGCAGTAAATCATAACCATTTTTAATTTCAGTCAAAAATATGTGCCATCGCTGGGGGAAAATATATTACAATGCAGTAAATAAAAGAAATAAAAAGTAAATACTAGTTGGAATTTTCTATTACCCATTAAATAAAACCTAATCCCGCAGTAAATCAAGGGGACTTTCAACTACCATCAAAGAAAGGCTGCGGCTATCGCTAATGAGTGATGGATAAATAAAAAGTTATGAAAAAAGAAAAGTTTAAAAGCTACAAAAACAATTAAATGAAAAGATAATCAGTCAAGACCGTTTGAACTTTCCACGTAACTAATCACAGCATGGATTGAGCAGTTTTTTACGTAACTCCTTGTATGCAAGCAGCCATTTCGTGACTAGCGTTGGGATACAGATGCAATACTAAGTAACTCGGCAACTCTTTAGGATCCGACATTTTTGACATTTTGACTGAAAGTTTTTGTTGAAATAAATAGAAGAATCAGTAACGTTTGAGAGCTGTTCCTGATGACACTATTATGCGGACGACAATTTGCAGACGACAATTTGCAGACGATGTTAATACGAACGGAAAGACGTCATTCTTCCGCATAAATGGAAGACAAATCACCTCAAATATGGGCAAATAAAGCGGTAAAGTATTGCTTGTTATCCTACTAATTGGGAGAATCTTGTGTGAATGGTTTATAGAAGAGCTGAGTCTTGGAAGGCATTAAGAAGACTGGTACGTTGAATGTCATTGCCACCCCTTTACCAGGCTTTGGAAAAATATCCGCTCAATTTTTGATCTGAGAAACAATTAATTCTCAATGTTTTTATTGGTCAGATTTGAGCCTATGGCTCAAATCCGACCAATCAAAAGCTTGAGAACAAACTCCGACTCAACTAAAAAGCTTTATAAGCATGGACCCTGAACTGTTCATTACTAATGGCCCAGTTGAGAAGGGTTCTATTGTAGTTAAGATTTTCTGGAACATATAGACGCGTTTCATGCAAAGCGCCATATATCTGCTTAGACTGAAACCATGTCAATGACATTTTAAAAACAAATGATGTGAATATTTATTATTAACATAGGTCCAACCAGTAGACCATCACGTAGTCCAACCAGTAGACCATCACGTAGTCCAACCAGTAGACCATCACGTAGTCCGACCAGTAGACCATCACGTAGTCCAACCAGTAGACCATCACGTAGTCCGACCAGTAGACTATCACGTAGAGATCATGTTGCAGAACAAAGTATTTACAGTCAAATGTAGGGGGGGGGGGGTCAAATGTCAGTACTTTAATCCTTATTGAGCGGAAACCGCCTATGTAAGAAATTATAAACAGTGAGAATCCAGATGAAAGGGCTTCTAAGGGAATCTATTTGATCAGGATCTGCACTGTTTGTTATAAAATTCATTTTCTTCCGTAATAGATATTGGTTCAATATTTTTGTTCAATTTATATTCAGAAAGGGATGAGCTAGTTTTAAGTATTCAGCTGATTAAACGTTACCCCTTTACCTAAAGGGTATTAATGTAAAAAATAATGACATCAAGAACGTTACATGTATTTAGATATACCTTTATTTTGGCATATGCGTACATGTATATTTATCTATGAGAATGTCAAATCTGTTTTATTCCATGAACACATAGAGCAAGGGTGTTGTCTGATTTTGTTCACCTTTGTTTGCAAAGTCATCGAAATGCGTATATATCATGTAAAGGGTTAATTGCGAGCAGAAGGCATTATTTACCGCCATAGGGCTAATATCATCAAAAACAGAGGTTAGCCATTTACTTCATAAATACTCCTTTCTTAGCCTTTGCAAACAGCGTATCCCCTGGTCAGATGGCTCCAGTAGTTTGCTTATGGGTATTATATGGATCTAATTCTCTAGTTACTGCTTTTGCAAAATGTTCATAGTCCATGCTTATAAAACTTTTAGTTGAGTCTGAGCTCGTTCTCAAGTTTTTGATTGGTCAGATTTGAGCCTCTGGCTCAAATCTGATCAATCAAAAGCTTGAGAACTCAAATCTGACCAATCAAAAGCTTGAGAACGAACTCATATCAACCAAATGTTATATAAGCATGGACCTATGTGTCAATAGGAAGGCGTGCAAATGCGTTTATATAAAGGAAAGTAATAAAGCAACTGTATCAGGTAAACGATTGATATAAGCACTATGGCAATACCGTGGCATTTAATCTAGCTCAAAACAACCATATTCAGTAATGCTGACGTTGAGAATTGCAACTATTTATGAAATGCAATAGCATCTCCAGACAAACAGCTGGGATAAGCATCCTATCCAGAGCGAATAGTACATGTAGTTAGAATATGGTTAAATGAACATTGTAGAATATGGTTAAATGAACATTGTAGATATGGTTAATGAACATTGCAATTAGCGAGTGTAAGAGTGTTCTGTTTGATGTCCTGTTGTATTAATGCATTGGATGCTGTCCTGTGGAAGGAGAATATACATTTACGTTGCGTTGGTACAATATGTACTGAAAAACACTTTCCTTTACATAAAATCCAATTTCACGTTTTTTGTAAATAGAGTAGACCCAGATCGAACGGCGCCCATAGGATCAATACTCGGCCCTGTTTGCTTATAAAATGACAATAGATCTGACAGTCTCCTCTACATCTACCAAATCGCATGTGTACATATGCATTTATAAAAATCAGGAAAGTAAATATCCATGACGTAGTTATTTATTTGGCTTCACGCTATTATAAAATTGTACTTGGAAAATGGATGATCATTCAAAAGCAAAAGTACCAATGCGGAAAGAGAAAATTACAGACTCGGTTTAATTGAGTCTGTTCATGAGTAGTAATTAAACTGTTAAAACATTACCTTATTTAGCAAATGAGTGAGTTATGTTTATTCATTTTTCATATCAAAAGGTGTCAAATGACACTTAAATGTTGTCAGGTCATTTTTTTATTCATATTCTGTTCCATAGACACATAGTATTGCTTCAGTATGGCAAAGAAAGTGGTTGAGGTAAAATGACCTCACAAACTTTAACAATTGCTTCTTTGTCAATAAATGATTTTAAGATGAATAACAAATTAAAATTGCACATAATTACAACAACGTTCCCAAACTATTATCGTGTCCGTTTCTGTGTTTTATACCCCCCCCCCCTTCCCCGAACGAAAATGGGATATTATATCGATATCGTTCGTCCTCCTCAGAGCAAGCCGGCACCCACTGCCAAGAACCAGCAAGACTCGCATTGCTGGCAGCCTGACCAGCAGGGTCATGCCCCCCTCAGTAGCCCCATTCCCTTAGACTGCTTGGGTTCCTCCTGGCTTTGCCACCACCAACCAAACAGCCAGTCTAGCCTTCATGCCTGTCAGGGTATGTGGTGAATTCGACTCAGGGAGCGACAGTCCTCTCCCTTGCCCATACACAGTCCACTCTTCAGTGCCTGTGGGAGGTTCTCCCCCACTCCCAACTGGAGCGTTGAACCTAGTGGAGGCTTAGTCGTCGGTCGTCTTCAAATCTGAGCCGTCATGTTTTGCTTTTGATAAGGAGCGTGAGGACTGTTTTCGCCTCCCCCCCCCTCCCCCCGCCTTCCATATGCCCTAGACCCTCTAAACCATGCATATGATAAATATCCATGTAAGATATAAGTGCATCGTGGATATTCATTAGCTACCTCTTTAAAATGGTAAATGATTACATTATTTGTTTGGAATTGGAATTGGTAGAAATAATAGGATCAGATCTATAGTATTCCATAACTAAACACAACATACCTTGATCAGACGGCTCCAATAGGAGCTATGTTGCAAAGTCACGAAAAAGCGTTAATATGAGGGAAAGGGTTACCCTATCCTCATTTATACTCATGTACACATTAGGATATCATGAATATCAAGTAGATAATGTTTATAACAGCTTCATATGAACACAGTTAAGTTTGACTGATGTATATTATGCAAATGGCAAACAGCAGACCCTGTTTGACCGGTTCCTCTGTTTGCAAATGCATTAAAAGCGTATCTATCTAGCAAAGGGTTAACAGAACATAACGCATATAGCTTTATTTTATTTTGTACAAATTAGTATCTCGTTGATACAATATCGCGGTATGAATAAAGGTAATAAAATCTACATGTATATACATAGACGTAGAATGTGGAGAATTTGGTAAAAGCTATGCATAAAGAGTAGTAAAAATATCTGGTGATCCACACGTTACGTTGCACATGATAAAACATTACCTATGCATCAGAATCCTAAAAACATATACTGATTTTAACCAATGGGAATATAGAAAATACTACCCTTAAGTCCCTTATAATGATTAATTGGAATAGTCCATCACTGCTTAACCCTTTCCCTGTTCACTATTCATGTAAGAAACAATGACAACATGAATATTTATTTGCTCAATTCTTATTATGTAAACCTTTCAAAGGAATTTTCGCCTTTACAAAGTCTTTAGAATAATATCTATATCATGTCAAAAGTATACAGAGCAGACCAATACTAGACGGCTCCTATAGGAGCCGTCTGGTATGGGTCTAATATGTTTGCTAGTCTGTTATCAAATGTGTGAACATGCGTTTATATGAGGGAAATGGATAAATGTATGACAGGGTATAATTTGTTAGAGTATTTGCAATGACAAACAATGCAGACCCCGATTAGATGGTTACTCTGATCTGTGTATACACTGTTTGCAAATGACATCCAACTAGTCATCGGCATTCAACCCTTTCAACCTGGAACAAACATGCACTGTCATTTACAAACAGTGTAGCCCTAGGTAATAGGGCTCTTAGAGGAACCCTTTGATCAGGATCGGTACTATTGGTCATTCCTCTAGCACATTTAAGCCTTTCATACTAAGCTGACTCTATAGTTGCACTTCACAGCAGTGATTGTACAGTGAAATACTTGCACACAGGCAAGTCATCTTTAAATAGATATGTTTCATAAATGAAACATTATCCTGCTTGAATTGATGTTACCTAAAACCCAAAGCCTTTAGATTGTTAATGAAAAAGTAGTAAAGTCAAGCAGGACAAGCCACACACAAAACGCCACAATCACCGAAAAATCGATAGAAAACGGTAGTCCGATTCGCTGTTTTAAAAAGTATGCACAAAGTGAAAATAGGTCTGAGTTTAATTATCACACAACCTGTCTTGTGGGAGTGCCGTAAAAGAGTGCATATTTATGCAAATTAGCAATCATTAGCCAATCGCATCGCTGATTTAAGTGTTAGCCAATCGCAGCACTCCATGTGCGTCGTCCATTGTATTAATACGGTATTTTTAACCAGTGGCAGAAACAGCCATCATCTAAAGCTTGTTATATTTCTGTGGCATTTTTAAGGCTTATGTGATAAACAGAATCTTCCATTCGTGTTCATTAAAAATTGTTTTCATTAAACTCACTAAAGCTCGTGTCATATTATTATAGCCAACCGGTTTCATAATTTGTTTGTAATGAACAGCCATGTAAGATCCTCTATTAACGTAATTTATATAGACTTTTGAATTATATTTCGTTATTAAATACAAAATGCATTTTGTATCTATATACATTCGATTTCTGCATACCCATATATAATTACAAGTTCAGTGTTCCAAAACGGGGAAAGTGTAGACACTGTAGACCGGTTGTACAGGTCTGTCTTGGATTGGTATACACTATTTGTAAATGTCGTTTTAGAGACACTAAGAACAAATGGGTTTAACACATAGTTTTATGCAGGGTGAAAGTAATTTAGAGGTTTTCCAATGAAGTTGTTCGCATAACTCAATTCCTGCCATGAGTTGTCTACCCTACACTGATGAAGTGCTTATTCACTAAGTGTTCGCTTAACCCCTTACTCCTTAGATAGCCTTTCTACGCTTTTGCAATCAGGGTAGACCAAGATCGGAGCCGCCTGACCAGGGTCTGCTGTTTGTATTTGATATGATATGAATATAACTCTGACTCTACAGTTCAGTCATGGCTACAATGTCCTGTGTCCATATGCTATTATGACAGGGTTTGGGTCAGGCTCTGCTCTGTTTGCTTATATAAATGGTGTACCTAATATGTATGACATCATTATTTCTTACATGAATATTCATGGAAGTTAGGGTTAACCCGATTTACCCGATCGTGTATGCAACAATGACCCCGTGGATATTTACAAATTTGTAATGACATATGAACACATGTAAACACCTGGCATTTTGGTCAATTTTATTTCATAAACAAACGAATCAGACCCGGATCAGACGGCTCATACAGGGACTGTCTGATCGGGGTCTTCCTTTTTGCACAGGTGAAGAAAGACATATCTGATTAATGTTTTCTCTATTTGCAAAGCAGTTAAACAGCGTATTTATCGATAAAGAGTTAAAACCATTTCATTGTATGTGAATCTTTGCTAATCCGAAAACTCAGTAAGTATCATAATCGGATTTTGAAGACAGACGATCGGAGTTGAATGATGCAAAATTACCTTATAAATTGCATTAACGAAACAACCAAGCATGCTGAGTCATCTGATCAGGGTATACTCTGTTTGCTTATGAAATGATATTCTTCTAATTCTACAGGTTCTGGCATGACGAAAACGTATATGTTCATATACAATTATAAAAAACACAAGAAGTGATAAACCTTCGGGTTGTTTATTCTTTTCTTGAATATACAAACATATAATCTGAGTAGAATTCAGTGAATGAGACTAATACCCGTCGACTCACTTCATTACTCCGAACCCTTTGGATTCACGTGACAGGGTTATAAATTTTATATACAGGGCTGAAGATAAGACTCGTATTAAAAATTCTAATTAAACTAGTTTTTGAAATTCCCTCCGCCAAACCAAGTCTTACTATAACTTGTTCGAATATCCTCTCTGATGTGATTTTAATGAGTTGCAGTAATTACGGGTTTGGTCGAGTACAAACATATTTAAATACATCACTATGTATATTATCCACAAGCCTGCTTACACGATACTACTATTTTGTTGCATTTATGTTCGGCTTATACTCAGTAAACCTCCTTTAAATTGGGATTCTAGTAGAGAAGACTTTAGACACTGTTTGGCAGATTACTGCTTAAGGCAGAATGAAAGTCAAACAAAAAGCTCCTAGTGGGGTTTCCTGCATGCCTTTCAATCTGCATTAAGCTGCCACCTGTTTACAATACCGATATTTAAACTGAATTGAACCACCGGTTTAGAGAGATTTTACTGTATTGAATATAATAAAACGGTAGTAGCAAAACATGGATAGACATGAAATTCAACCATGCCACGAGGGTATTTTACAATACGAGAGTTGCTGTATCTGAATAAAAAAGCACAAGCTGCACCATGCATGTCCAAATTTAGATCTCCGATAAATTTTGAGATATTGTGTCAGTGAAAACTGTTTACAATTTAGGATATTCATTGAAAACCAACTGATTTGATGAGATACCGAGTATCTAGACGTCTCATCAGAATCCAAAATGTTGACAATTGGTCAATTGTTTCTCAAATGCTTCATCGAACCGGTGCCGGTCAGATTGCACAATATCTAAACTTAAACCTGATCTAGATGAACAACTATATACATGCATGCGAAAACTCTGACCTGTTGCATTTTACGTCTTATTCGTACAAGCGCTTGAGAAACTATTTAACAAGTGTCAAACAGCTTTATCTCATCCGGATCCAAGCCGTTTGCTTCTGCTCTTAGCATAATACCGAATAACGAGACCTTATTTGTTAACAGGGGTAAAGATAAATGTGCGGCGATATAGTAACGAACGTCTCGTATGTAGAGTAACAATATAATGTTATACACTGCATTCAGTGTTTTCTAGTTCACCTAGCACAAAGTACCAACGGAAAAGTATTAAAGTCGAGCAGGAAAAGTCACACACAAGACGTAACCACTACCAAACATTAGCTATAATGATCACCTTCCGGATGTCGTTCATCGTTCTTCGTCCGTCGTGCGTTTATGTCATCAACCATTTCTGTATTGTGAAATGACCCGGATAAAAGTAGATTACATACGATTAATTGAATGAATAATCTATGACTTTCTGATTTGTAAGTATTAATATTGTTTTCATTATATTTTATTTCTTTAGAGAATACGAAGCGTTTAGCATCGCTACTAACATCATTTTCCGATCACATTATAGTTGAAAGATGCATTTGTCGTTTTGTTTTAACCCATGTGCTATATTTAGACCAAGTCTGTTCGAACCAATCTACGGAAGAGGAATATTTACCAGGAAAAAAAGGAAACGTTTAGAATTGTGTTGGTTTACAGCCATTTAGATAAAAAGATAATTTGCTCCTATGCAACAAATGGGCTATTTATTGCGGGCTCTTGGAACACGCGTTTTAACCAAACTTTAGAAAACAGTGGCTATGCGTATTCTGACGAACCGTGGAAAATAGTCACAACTCGGATCAAGGAATTGGATAAACTTAAGAAAATAGTGGCAACGCTGATAAAACTGCTTACGCATTTCTTCGAGTCATCCGATTTCTATTCTGAATAATTTCCCAAGTACACAGCTTAATGTAGGTCTAAAGTATCGCTAAAAGTTCCTGTAGGAAATTTCAGCATTACTTTCAACCTTCATTAAGATGCCAAACGTATTTCTAAATATGCGTAGTGATAAAATTTAGAACAATTCTGTATTCTAAAGTTTGGAAAAACCAAATATTTTCTTCGAATTGCTTTTTAGTTCGAGCTATCGGAGATATCGAGGTTCAACTGCAATTTTGACCGCAATTTTATAACGTCGACCTGAAACGATACAATTTTCTACATCTTAACGTGATTATTGACGTCTATAAATGTCCCTTTAACTCTTAATGTATAGGACACACGTGCATAATGTATTTGCAAACAAAATGAGGGATTATTTTGATCAGAATCTGCACTGTTTGTAAATAAATAATTTTCTTCAGTAAAATATTTTGTTTTATTTAATACTCAAAAGGGGAATTAGGTTTTATTTAGTCACCGCATCGTCACTATCTACAGCAGTAGCATATTATTCTTTACCATTAGAAACATCTCATATTTGCCTCATAATAGTTCAGCTTACATTTTAGCACGCACGCACGCACGCACGCACGCACGCACATGCACGCACACGAACACGCACAATTACACACGCACGCAGGTACTAGAGATAAACATTCCATACATGAACAAAAGCACATGTGCAAAGACACAAGACAAACAAAAGTAAGGGTGACAAAGAAAGTACCGCCTTGGCACGGCCAGTAGCAACATCACCAAGTTAACCTATTTCCAATCTGGTCAATTTTCAAGTTATCCGCTTAATGAAGGCCTAAATTAATGCTGAAAGCTCCATATGACATTTCAGCATTACTTATAGACTTTCATGAAGGTGTCGCATGTGTTTCTAGATATGCGTATTGATACATTTTAGATAAATCATGTTTTTGATAGACCGAACTTTTTACTTCGAGTTATCCCGAAGTTCAATTTATCCGAGTTAGAGATACCGAAGTTCAGATGTATAGATAGAGGTTATTACACAGGTGACTAGGGCCGCATAGTGATATAGGCCCGTCACCTTGATATATATCGGCCCGAGGGCTTTAGCTCGAGGGACTATATCTAGGGGACGGACCTATATCACTCTGTGGTCCTAGTCACCTGTGTAATAACCTGTTTATTACTACATTTGTAAAACATGGGGGAACATTTCGGCAGATCAGAGAGAAACTATTTCTCAGCATGAAAACGGTTTTAAAAACTAATTTGAGAGAATGGCGCTATTCGGGCGTCATATGGATGGCGTCAAAATGACGGTTTTACAAGTTTCGAAAAAGATTCGTTGGGATTAGCGGCTAGACTGCATTTTACCGGTACGTGTACTGTGTATGTACAAAAATCTGAATAGATTCTTCGAGCGAGGATTGTCTTTGTGAAAGCGAGGGCTTGGAAATTGGGGCTAATCGGTATGTATACGAGCACTTTGCCAACATTTGCAGAATCGGAGCAGAATAAGACCTCGCCTCGTATCGGGGTTCGGTTCTTTTGCTATAGATTTAGAACAACTATCTTGGCAGCGGGCATATATCGGTTATAGGCCCGTCGCTAGGTCCGTATATGCCCGCTCGGATAATACGACTGAATTTTTTTACCGATATAGGACCATTATACAATATTACAGTGTATAACACATGCATTGCGGTATAGTTGTATAGATTTCCCTTGGTATTTAAAAAAATATCAACAGATGCTCATAGGCAGTACATTCGATCATAGCATGTAGTACGTTTTTATCACTGACACTAGACCAAATGCCTATGTATAAATGAAAAAGTAGTAAAGTCAAGCAGGCAAAGCCACATACAAGACGCAATCACCACCGAAGTATCGATAAACAGCATGTCACACAAAACACACACACAACCACACACCCAAACACACGCACACACACGAGATGAACACAGGAAACACCAACAAACACACAAGCACCAGCAACAAACATCCAAAAACCTATTACACCAAGAAACCGGTGTATTATCCCTTTCCCTGTTCTATGTTTATTTCAAATTTTGATACCGGAGTATTCATGGACCAATTAGTTATAGCGAAATGGAATGTGGAAAATTGTAACCATTTTATAAAGTAAAGAAATAGATCTTTCAAATTCCATTGGCTAACAGAGCGGTATGATATGGGTCTACTCTGCAAATGCTTTACAACACGTTTATTTGAAGGAAAGGGTTAATGTTATACTTGTTATAAACATAATTATGATATATTTTCGATCTAGTGTCAGTGGTTTATATAAGTGTATTTACTAGAAAATATAAAACGATTTTTATGCCTAATTATATTGAACAGGTTTGATTAATTCCAGAACTCAAAACAATTCACTTGCATTTAAGAATTTTCGATCGTATCTCACGATCTTTATCAGCTGTTTTGCTGGGTCAGTAGAAGATTTTCTCGTTATATTTGCAAACTGAGTTTAGTATGTTTTCTTTGTGTACGGGGTAGCCGCACAGTCTGGTATCATTACAATTTGCGGTCGCATTACTCATAGCGTTGCAACAGTCTTCTACATACTATTTGCCGAAACCTTATATTTGATTCTAAAGATCCCATGTTTAAGTCTTTCCTCCATAAGTTTGTCGACGGCTTCATTCTGTGAAACGGTTAGGTACTTCTTCCAACCGCCGACCTCCCCTTTGCGGTAAATAACAGAGTCGCCATTTTCGGACCTAGACATAATTGCAGTTTGCCTTTTCCCAGAGGCATCTTGCTCCCTCAATCTTGTCATTGTAGTTTCGTTCATGACTTTTTCAATATATCCTTCATCTCTATCAAAACCTAAAAACGTATTCAGCTGGTTTATATTTTCTTTTACATTGGCCTTAAAATCATCGTAATAGAAAACTTTTACTTGCTTGCCTGTCGAATTCTCCATCAGAAATTGCTCCCATTGCTGAACATAATCAAAATAAGATCCTGGTTGAATTAAACCGTTGATGTACGAATGGAAGAATTCGTCCCAAGTTTGTTTGCTTTTAAAGAGTGCAGCATCCTTCATGTGATGATAATAAGAAACCATGGCATCTTTAGGATTTCGCAAAATCAAAACAATTTTGCCCCCGTTCTTCATATGTTCAACAGGCAAACGATTTGGCATTAAGTGTGTAACAATTACCCGGGGTGTTGACATGGATTCAAATATTTCCTGTTCACCATATTCCAACGCTGTATCTGCAGACCGTTTGGAATTGTCGAACGTTTTCAGCTTCCACACCATGTTGTGTAACCAGTGGGTGCCACATTTCGGATATGAGCACAGGAGGATGTCACCTGGTTTGTAGGTCAGACATTTGGCATATTTCATACCCTTTTCTGGATCTAAAATGTCAAGATTAGGAAAGATGAGGTCCTCTTATCGTCTAAACTCAACACCATCTCCAGCAGCAGTCGGCATTCGAAACACATCCGCCATCTAAATAAAGAAAGTGAGGTTTTACATTCAGATTTACAAATTAAAACTGCTACAAACGACATTTCAAGGAATTATTGCATCATAACCTGCTATGAAACTGAGATCGGCTTCAAATGGAAAAGTAGTAAAGTCAAGCAGGCAAAGCCACACACAAGACGCAACCTCCACCAAAACACCGATAGACAGCATGACACACATTCACACACACAACCACACACCCAAACGCACACTCACACACGAAATGAACACAGAAAACACCAAAAGACACACAAGAACCAGGGACAAACGTTCCACACATGAACACAATCACAAGCACAAAGACGCAAGGCAAACAAAAGGAAGGGTGACAAAGAGAGTACCAACTTGCCACGGTCATTTACATTGATTTGTTCAAGTCTACTAACTTCAAGATACTACTATTATAATGTCAAACGGTTTTGATCCTGATCAGACGCCTCGTTACTCAGCGCTTAGTCAGTGCAAGTAAGGTGGCGCTAAACATGTTAATGTTTAAATGGGATATGTGTGTAAAACCCTTAGCTTCATTACTATTCATATTGATATGTTTGAATGATGGTTTGTTTGATGTACTGTCTAAAAGTACAAACATGAGTCATGCAGGAAACACCACATACAGAACAAACAGCCGCCCGAACAACAACACAAGGAAAAAGCAAATGTACATAACTATAAAAACACCAAGAGACGCACAAAGACAAAACAAACATACATTAGGGGAACAGAAAGACAAAAGACAAAACAAACATACAATAGAGTGCAGCATCTTTCATGTGATGATAATAAGAAACCATGGCATCTTAAGGATGTAAAACCCTAACCCATAGGCGTTCTCCTTCCGTTTATTTAAAACGCTTGACTGTCTGTTCCATTTGAATAAAGTCGGTGAGTTCCGATTGAAGCTTTAACGTTTGACATATTAATTGTCGTTCTACAACAGTAAAACATGACCATATGGTTAAAGTTCATTGTTTTGTTTGGATTGCTCAAATCCAAGTACAATTTAATCAGATTTAGTAGCTGTCAATTTATCACAGCAACTACATTTCTCAATTAATTTTGAATTATCTTGCATATTTTTCTTTTTGACTTAAAGTGTATGATCTACATACAATTGCTTTTTGCATGCAGTTGATTGAATAATATATTTTCTGAAAATGGGTTATCCTTCGAAAGCAAAAGTAGAAATGCAAAAAGAGAAAATTGCAGACTCAGTTTTAATGAGTCTGTTCATGAGTAGTAAATAAAAGTGCAACACCACTCACGCCCCTAGCAACGGCTTAAGCAGCAAGTACACCTGCTGTTGTGAAGTACATGTACATATATATTGAAAATGGATGATCCTTCGAAAGCAAAGGTCAAGTGTTAATTGTTAACTGCATTGCTTACAGTAGCAAAGATAATTATTAAAACTGTTTCTAAACTTTGAATTTAGATACATGAATACTGACTTAAAAAATAAAAATGAATTGACAAAGCTGGTGTTTTTTTGTTTATGCAATTTTAAGACTATTAATCCCTCTTCTTCAAAGAAACCAAATACACAGTAATATCAGGAAATATATAGTACGAAATTGAAGTGAATGATTCATATATTATGTAAAGTGGATTTGTAATTGTTATGGTCTTATTCCGCTATCCTTGACCTGACTCGCATTTGCAAACAGCTTGGCCAGTTACTTGGCGTCTCATCAGGATCCAAACTGTTTGACATTCGGTCAATAAGCTTGTTCGAAATGAAAGCAGTCAAAATTGCACCATATCTAAAATTGAGTTTGTAATGTTTTGTTCACATCCGGATAAGGATTAACATATAGTTAATATCAGTTGAATGAAATTGGCATAGTGAATATTTGCCGGCAGTGTATATTACATATTAGGGACAATAAGCACTGCAGAACGAATTAATCTTACAGACTATCTTTAATTTCAAGCATTTACACGCATGATTGTACCATAGGCCTACATGTCTTTTATTGGACGTATTTCCTTCTTAGAAATAGCCACAAAATGCTAAAGAATAATGGTTGTCTCACACCATATCTAAACAGTACATGGAATCCATAATCTTATACACGTACCATTTCGTATAATTGTCTTTCATAGATCTATATTTGAACAATTTACTCCATATAGATACCCTTTTTAAACACGTTTTAATTTAAGAACAAAGGTCCAATTATTCTAAAAATAGCACATATTGTATCTAGGAGTAACAAGGTAATTAGCTATTGCGATCTGGATAGGACTAAAAGCAGAAATATTTTTCATGTAAATTAATTACCCCTCTATCATAGAAAAAGAGATTAAAATATTTTTGTTTACTCAAATGTCGTTTTATATTTTGTATTCTTGGTTTTTATCATTATAAAATTAAAACTAACTAATGTTTATATTTCAATGCCAAATAAGCATAAATTATATGAACGCATTTTTAAAAACTATGTTAGGATAAACATAAATGATTATTATAAGTTGGAGAACAGCATATGACTGTCAAGCACGGAAATTAACTCTTGTAAAGACATGATATGGCTTTTTGCAACCATATATAGGATTTATAAGGTTTTCACGTGGCCTCAATTGACCAATAGAATGACCAGAATTTAGTAGGAGGTAACATAATACTTCGTATGTGTAGTCGATTTAGAATTTATAATGAGCTTACTGCTATAAGGATCGATAATAATATTTATGTTTTCAATTTGATGCACTAATTTGTACGGTGGTCAATGCCTACGCTATATGGAACTGATATGAAACAAATAGAAAGTATATCTACCCATACACCTCATATATCAAAATAAAATGAGTCTTTTGAATAGTCTAAATTTCATGTTATATTAAGTGTGGATCATATGAAGCCAAAATACAGACCCTTATTCGTTGCTTTCCCTATCATCTGATTCTGCAAAAAAATATCCTTAAAACTGAGTACTAAAAGTTACATTAGTTATCTCTATATGAAACAGATATTTGTAAAACAGAATTTCCAGCATTTACAAACCTTTTAGCACCGTAAAATTATCTATCCTCGTCCCACGCTTCACGCTACACAAGCTTAAACGACGCTGATTGAATAGATTTTGTCGTGCCTTTACACCACCTCTCAACTACTATTACAGTAAAACCCTCTAGATCGAACAGTTAGTAAAGAAAAACTAGGATCCTTTTAGTCAGGTGGCAGGGTAAAAGTCATACAGAAAGCTCCTTTTGGAACTTTCTGTTTTACTTTTATCCCATATTAACCTGCCACCTGTCTAACAAACCGACTTTGGTATTAATGTTAAAGTCCAGTGTAGAGAGGTTTTACTGTATATGTTTTGATAGTAATGCTTCACATATGAACCATTATCCTGCTTTAAATAACGAGGTTAACTAAAAGCCATGCAGATGTCTGTTGCATTGTTATTTTATTCAGTATCCCGTATGACTTATGTTTTTGAAAGTATCCATGTAAAGACAGTCTGTTAAAATCCTGATGGGACGTCTAATATGGAGCCAAGTGTTTTACAAAAGGCCAATCAAGTCACCATCAGCATGATAATAGCTGACAATGTACCATTTAAATAAGTGCAGTGCATGAGTGATCATTATCTCATTTATTTTAAATGTCATTTAACCCTTTAAACCAGAAATACGCATTTCTACGTATTTCATAAATAGTAGACCCAAATCAGATGGTTCCTATATGAGTCGTCTGATCAGGATCCACTGTGTTTTCTTATGAAATAATATAGATATGAGTCTACTGATTCTGCCATGCCCAAGCCATTATATGTTCATCTATCATTGTCATGAAAGTCTGTACTAAATGTCGTTAGGTAAGCGATTTGAGTTATCTGCAGTTTTGTGCATACAGAATTTTCTCCTTTTTGGTAATTAATCAAATTTAATTTATTTGTTGTAAAAATTAGTTCACTGTTTAACTCGATGTGTTTGCTTTAAACCAAATATGAGACTAACGATTACTGCTGCTTATTACGTGAATAGGACACTGAATATTCATTAAAATCTTCAGTGGCCCCATATTATGGGGTTTGCATTTCTCAACTTATTTGCTTTGCCCGAGCCTGTTCTTTGCTAGAAGATTTTAATAGTTGTGATTTAGTTATAACTCATAAACTTCTTAAGCAAGGTTACAGGTATCACAAAATACGGAAAGCTTTTTATGCCCCCCATATCTGAACGGGGGGGGGGTGCATATTGTTTTTTTGCCCTTTCTGTTTGTCTGTTTGTCCGTTTGTCTGTTTGTCTATTTGTCTGTTTGTCAGCAACTTTAACATTGATCATAACTTTTGAGCCAGTACAGATAGAGACTTGGCATGCATATGTATCTCATTAAGCCGCACATTTTGAGGGTTGGCATGTCAAGGTCAATATCATTCTTCAAGGTCAAAGGTCAAATATATGGTTCAAATCACCGACTTTAACATTGACCATAACTTTTGGACCAGTAGAGATAGAGACTTGATATTTGGCATGCTTGTGTATCTCATGTAGCTGCACATTTGGAGGGGTGACAAGTCAAGGTCCAGGTCATTCGTAAGGGTCAAATTTCAAATTGTCTGTTGCCTTGTCTGTAACTTTAACGCAACTATACCATAAACTAAGAAAAACTTTCTCTAAATTTTACTATCGAAATCTCTCGCTTATTGGCAAGTACAAATGTAATCTCAAGGTACTTTTGCGACACGGTATTTCACATCCTGAATTTTATGGTGATGTGATTTACAAACTTCGTAGAATTATTGGACATACCCATTTTCTCACTTTGTTCATCAAATATATAAAACAATTCATTAAAAAGGGATATGATCCTGTATTATTACAACATACTGCATGTTTGGTTGTGAACCCTTTTACAGTTGGCAATCACGCTGGCCTCTTTGCATGTACGCCGACAAGAAAGGTTTAGTACTCTATGAAGGCGACCTCTTAAATCCAGAAATGGAAGGAGAACGTCGGATATCTGTACTATTTCATTTTTGTCGTACCCTTTATTACTTTTCTACAGTTACTCTGTTTGCAGCTCAATCATTGAGTACACTAGCGATAGGTGGATACAGTATGTTCAATTAAATGTTTTTTTGTTATACATGCACTTTACCACTGTATTTGCTGTCGCGGTTGTTGTAGATTAGTCGGAGAGGGGATACGTTTATTTACACTGTTTGTCTTTTAGGATGGGGATGGAATAAGGGTGAGGTTGGGCGCCCATAAACCGGTTTAAACCCCCGGTGACTTTTGTCACTGACCGTTCCAAGGCGGTACTTCCATCTTCCTCCTATTGAATGTTTGTTTTGTCTTTGTGCGTCTCTTGTTGTTTTTTCTACCCATGTACATTTGCTGTTTCCTTGTGTTGCTGTTCGGGCGAGTGTTTGTTCTGTATGTGGTATTTCCTGCATGACTCTTTTTTGTACTTTTAATAACATTGGTCACAACTTTTGAGCCAGTACAGCTAGTGACTTGATATTTGGCATGCATTTGTACCTCATAAAGCCGCACATTTTGAGAGGTGACATGTCAAGGTCAAGGTCATCCTTCAAGGTCAGAGGTGAAATATAGGGGTCAAATTACTGACTTTAACATTGGCCATAACCTTTGAACCAGTAGAGATAGAGACCTGATATTTGGCATGCATATGTATCTCATAAAGCCGCACATTTTTAGGGGTGGCATGTCAAGATCAATGCCATCCTTAAAGGTCAGAGGTCAAACATATTGGTCGAATCACCGACTTTAACATTGGCCATAACGTTTGAACCAGTAGATATACAGCCTTGATACTGGTATGCATGTGTATCTCATGAAGCCGCACAGTTTAAGGGGTGACATGTCAAGGTTAAGGTCATCCTTCAAGGTCAGAAGTCAAATATATGGGTCAAATCACTGACTTTAACATTGGCCATAACTTTTGAACCAGTACAGATAGAGACTTGATATGTGGCATGCGTGTGTATCTCATGAAGCTGCACAGTTTGACGCGTGACATGTCAAAGTCATCCTTCAAGGTCAAAGGTCACCAACTTCAAATTGGCCATAACTCGTGAACCAATACAGATAGAGTCTTGATACTTGGTATGCATGTGTATCTCATGAAGTTTAGAGGGGCAACATGTCAATGTAAAGGTCATCTTTTAGGGTCAAAGGTCACCGACTTTAATATTGACCATAACTTTTGAACCATTAGAGATACAGACTTTATAGTTGGTATACATGTGTTTCTCATTTGGCTGCACAGTTTGAGGGGTGACATGTCAAAGTCGTCTTTAAAGGTTAAATGTCACCTACATTAACATTGGCCATAACGTTTGAACCAGTAGATATACTGCCTTGATACTGGTATGCATGTGTATCTCATGAAGCCGCACAGTTTAAGGGGTGACATGTCATGGTCAAGGTCATCCTTCAAGGTCAGAGGTCAAATATATGGGTCAAATCACTGACTTTAACATTGGCCATAACTTGTAAACCAGTAGAGATACAGACTTGACATTTGGTATGCATGTGTACCCCATGGAGCTGCACAGTTTGAGGGGTGACATATCAAGATCAAGGTCATCCTTCAGGGTCAAATATCATATCGAGGGGACATAGTGTTTCAAAAACACATCTTGTTCAACATGTTATTATCGAAATTTACCTCTCATTAGTAAATATAACTGCAATTTACGGACGTTACTGTTGCACGTTACTGCAACAGGGTATTTCTCATCCAGATGTCTATGGTGATGTTATCTACAAGCTTAGAAAAATACGGGGTCATATCCATTTTCACGATTTGTTTATTAAACACATTCAAACTTTTAGGAAGAAATTTTATGACCCTATTATATTGCAACACACTGCATGTTTGGTTATCGACCCATTAACAGTTGGTCGCTACGCTTCCCTCTTTACTTGCACGATGTCAGACCGAGGGTAGCACTCTATGATGGTATACTCTTAAACTCAGAAATAGGATGAGCTTACCAGACTCATGTATTGCCTTTTCTCTGTCGTGTCCTTAACGGCTTCCCTGCAGTTGCTCTGTCTTCAGCAAAGTCATTGAGTACATATTTGACGGACTTCACAGTTGTTATGCTATGTTATGCTATGTTTTACATTTTGTACTGCAATTAATGTCTTCTATACTGTGGGGACGTCCGGCGGGGAAACCTTTATTTGCATTGTTTGTTTAGCTAGGGTGGCTTTGAGATAAGTGAGGTAAGGACGTCCGTAAACCGGTTTAAACCCCTAGTGGTGGTTTTGCCACTGACCGTTCCAAGGCGGCACTCTCTTTGTCACGCTTGCTTTTGTTTGTCTGGTGTCTTTGTACTTATGTGTCTGTTCGGGCTTGTGGTTTCGTCTCGTGCTTGTGCGTGTTTGTGTGTGTTCGCCCTTGCGTTTGTGTTGGTTTGGTGTCTTTGTGCTTGTGCGTTTGTTAGTGTTTAATATTTCCATCTCGTGTGTTTGTGTGTGTGTGTGTGTGTGTGTGTGTGTGTGTGTGTGTGTGTGTGTGTATGTGTATGTGTATGTATGTATGTATGTATGTATGTGTGTATGTGTGTGTATAAATTGCTTTCTACGGAAGTTTTGGTGATGGTGGCGTTTTGTGTGTGGCTTTTCCTGCTTGACTTTACTAATTTTTCATAGCTTGAGGATTTGTGTTCCAGGCACTGTTCTGAAGTTTGAAGTGTTGACCAGCCGTCTCGCTGGCTTGGGGCTGTATTAGTTGCCCACGGTTAAACTTTATTGTTTTGTTGTTGGCCCAGAAGCTGCGATATCATTTACCACCATAACATCTTGTGCATCAAGTAGTTTGTGTTGCTTGTTTTCATAGTGTTTGTTTCAGGCCAAGTAATTTCAGAACATTACACTGCTTATTACCGGCTACCATAGCCCAGTCATATTCATTTTTTATTTTCAAACGTAATGCTCTATCAAGACATTGTCACATCACGGAACGCCCGAAACATTTAAGAAAGGTATTGAAGATGGGTCTTGTAATTGGGGCCTCACCCATCATCCTGCCGTTCGTGATGTTGTTATTTCTTACATGAATATTCAAAGGGTTAAGGGAGGCAAGCAGATGCCAGTCAAAGTACAAAAATGAGTCATGCAGGAAACACCACATACAGATCAAACAGTCGCACGAACAGCAACACAAGGAAACAGCAAATGTACATAACGTATAAAAACATCAAGAGACGCACAAAGACAAAACAAACATACAATAGGGGGAAGATGGAAGTACCGCCTTGGAAGGTCAGTGACAAAAGTCACTGGGGGGGGGGGGGGTAAACCGGTTTATGGTCGCACTTAGCATTAAAAGGACTGAAGTAGTATCTTTAATTTAAACATATTTTATTTCATAATGGTTTATAAATCAACATATCTATATATATATATATATATACTAAGGATAGGATCGGACATAAAATGCTTATCAGGATCCTCTCTTTGACGCATTATAACTACACAGGTGGACATTTATTACATGAATATTCATTAAGTAAAGGGATAAGAGAGACTGTTTACCAATCCAAGTCAAGTCGCACGTAGCATTAAATAGGTTGAAGAAGTATCTTTAGGAACAGTGATATAGTACACGAGTAACCCGTAACTCACTATATATGCTTAGTACCCTTTGTAAGGATATAGATAAACTATATGGACAAAGTAAACCTTAGTACCCTTTGTAAGGATATAGATAAACTATATGGACAAAGTAAACCTTAGTACCCTTTGTAAGGATATAGATAAACTATATGGACCAAGTAAACCTATTTAAGATGGTTCATAAATGAAACCCATTGAGAAGGGTTTTGCACTGTTTTCCACATTAAAAGTATCTCATTGACGATATTAAGATTTTCTCGAAAGATATTCAGCTGTACAAATCCACTATATATCCATAGATATACAGGTTGTATGGGCTGAAATATGACATATCACTAATTTAACTGCAATTCCAATGTCACTCAGTAGCAGTCTTAAAATGTTGAACTACTTCTAGATTCGATAGATTTGACCCATCCGTAGTTACTGTAGCTGTAAAAATACAGAGCAACAGATAAAGGTGCGTACCCAAATACCAAAATCGTCATTTCTTCACCAAATCCTATGATGTTACCACTCTGTGGCAATTGAGACAATTCTAAAGAGTGGTCACCGCATAGGGTTGGTGTAGGAATAAAGGAGTAAGTCTTAAAAATATTTACGTGTATCTTATTTGGACTTTTGAATTATTTTTCGTTATTAAATACAAAATGCATTTTGTATCTATATACATTCGGTTTCTGCATACCCATTAATAATTTATGTTCAGTGTTCCTAAAATGGGGCAAATACAAACAATGTAGACCAGTTGCAGGGGTCTCGGATTGGTATGCCTATTTGTCAATGTCGTTTTAGGGACACTAACTAAGAATCATAATTAAAAAAAGTCAAGTACCTAGTTATAAACTACTTTCAGTCCGAATAACCGCTAAGCCGACTGTACATTTACTCCCCTGGTCATTGGCCTACAATATTGAGCACTGCTAACATAATGGCGCAATCATGCAGTCGCAGTACCGGCGAGTGACCCTAACAGGTACCCATTTTAACCCCTTGGTGGAGAGGATGTGCGGGTGGGAGACACGGAAAAGCGTCTCTGAAATTTCCGGGAGGGACCGGGATTTGAACCCCGCACCTCTGGATTGATAGTCGAGCGCATTACCACTAGACCACCGCCACCTGTGAAAAATTCTGATAGTCCGATGTAAGGATTCGAACCGGGGACCCTTCGTCCCAAGTCTAACGTCCTACCACTGGACCACCACTCCCACTTGGGAGGATAAATGGATTAGACACTTAGTTTTATGCAGGGTGAAAGTAAAGCAGAGGTTTCCCAATGAAATTATTCGCATAACTCAATTCCTGCCATGAGTTGTCTACACTACACTGATCACATGTTTATTTACCAAGTGTTTGCTTAACCCTTTATTCCATAATTAGCCTGTCTACGCATTTGCAAACAGAGTAGACCCAGATCGGAGCGGTCTGATCAGGGTCTGCTGTTTGTTTTTGATATAATATGACTATAGCTATGACTCTACAGTTCAGTCATGGGTAAAACTTCCTATGTACATATGCTGTTATAACAAACTAATCTACTTCATATTCATGACGTCATTATTTCTAACATGAATATTCATGTAGGTATGGGTTAACCCGATTTACTCCATGAATACCCGTGTAAGCAACAATGACCCCACGGATAACTGAATGTTTGCAAAGTCCTTTTTACCTGTCTTTTTGGTCGATTTTATTTCATAAACAAACAGAGAAGACCCTTATCAGACGGTTTAAACATGAGCCGTTTTATCTGGGTCATCCGTGTTGGGAAGAGCAAGGAAAATCATATCTGATTTGCGTCTGCCCTTTTTGCGCGGTTAAAATGCGTATTAATTGGAGGAAAGATTTAAATTCAATGCGAAAACTCACCTAAGTATCATAGTCGGATTTTGAAGGCAGATCATCGGAGTTTGATTATATAAAATTAATAAATTGCATTCACTAAATAACCAAGCATGCGGATCCATCTGTTCTGTTTGCTTATGCTATTATATATTTCTAATTCTACAGGTCCTTGCATGTGTAAAACATATCTGTTCATATACAATTATACAATTTACCTAATGCATATTTATAATATTATTTCCTGCTTTAACGTGTTTGAATAGCCTCCCCGATTGGATTCTAATGAGTTGCAGCAAGTAGGGGTTTGACGGAGAAATAACAGTTCTAAATACAGTAGAGCCCCTCTAATACGACCACTTAATAAATACACATGGTTGTCTTTATAAGCAGGTTGTTGCTGAATGCAGGGCAAAGTAATGCAGCAAGCTCCTCTAGGAGCTTTCTGCATTACTTTTGTCCTGCATTAAACTACCATGTGCACGTAGCATCCAGAATTATACCTATTGTAGGTGGTCGCATTAGCGGGGATTTACTGTATACCAACATGCGTCTGATTTACAAGCCTGCTTACATATACATACTATTTTGTTCCATTTAATTTCGTCTTATGTACAGTAAACCCCCTCTAAATCGGAATTCTAGTAGAGAAGACTTTAGACACTTTTAGGCAGATTACTGCTTAATGCAGGATGATAGTCATGCAGAAAGTTCCTAGAGGAGTTTTCTACATGCCTTTCACTCTGCATTAAGCTGCAACCTGTCTACAATACCGATATTTAAACTGCAATCAACGGCTGGTTTAGAGAGGTTTCACTGTATTGATTATAACTAAATGGCAGTAGCAAAACAAAGATACAAATGAAATCCAGCCATGACACGAAGGTATATTATACTACGATAGTTGCTATATCTGAACCCGGTAAACACAAACTGCAACATGCATGTTCAAATTGAGATCTCCGATAAAACTTTGTTATTGCATCAGTGAAAGCTATTTACTAGTTAAGATATCCACTGAAAACCATCCGATTTCATGAGACACCGAGTATCTAGACGCCTTATCAAAATCCTAACTGTTGACAATCAGTCAATGATTTCTCAAATGCTTGAGAGAACCGGTACCTGTCAAGATTGCACCATATCCAAACTTAACTCTTGTCTAGCTAAAATGAGTATGCCAAAACTCTGATCTATTGCATTTGTACGTTTTGTTACTCGGTGTCTCATCAGAATCCAAGCTGTTTGCAACTGCGCTTAGCATGATACCGGGTAGTGATACCTTATTTGTTCACATAAATGTACGGCGAACGTCTGATCAATACCTTGTATGTGAAGTGACTATATACTGTTCATCATTGCCGTTCGTGTGTTCTAGTTCACCTGGCACAAAGTACCAAAGTGAGCTGTTTGATCACCTTACGTATGCCGTCTGTCGTCTGTCGTGCGTTGTTTGTCTTCAACAATTTCTGTATTGTGAAATGAACCAGTTCAGAAAAATCAGTTTACATAAGACAAATTGCATAAATAATGTTTAACCCTTTCTGCACAAAATTTCTGATTGTCGTCTGCAATCCAATTTTGTTAAATCATTCGGTAAAATAAGGAAATAAGATAAATAAATGCAAATTTCAAAGGAATAAAACACATATATAGAAAGAGAGTTTGAGACAAAAAGTGAAATCCCTGATCAGACGCTGCCTTTTCATCTGGGACTGCACTATTTGTCGTGGTGCATTTTTTGCGACATTGGCGGTAAAAGGATTAAGACTTATTGCTTTGTAATTGGTAATATTGTTTTCATTTTTGTATTAGTTTTGAGGATACTAAGCATCAAGCATCACCACTAACGCCATTTTCTGATCATATCATGGTTGATCCGTGCACTTGTGTTTTCGCGTTGAATCCCGTGTTGTTTTGAAGCACTTGTGTTAAATGGAGTATTGGATCCTATGCAGCAAATGGGCTGTTTATCACAATGCTTTCAAAACGTCTACAGGCGCCAATATGAGGGAATGGGGTTAGCTTGAAGAACTATTTAATTTGGGCTCTTAGAATGTGCGTGTTGGGATTAACTATAATTAGGTTAATTACTCTAAATATTAGGAAAATACTGACAACTCGGATCAAGTAATCGGACAAACTTAAGAAAATAGTGGCAACTTGTATCATACTGTTCCTGGAGAAACAGTTTGACATGAGTCTGCGTTATTGCTGCTATGCCAGTCTCAGTTACTAAAATGATGCTAAAAAGTAATAAGCTGGTGGAGAGGGGAGTTTTTATTATATTCGAATACTATGTGTATTATTGGGCACAATGATAGAAGGTTGGACGAAATTTGAATACGTCGATCCGACCCGAAACACTTTTTCTACATCTTAACCATTTCCAGGTTTTAAGTTTCTTTCAAGTTTCTTACGTTTGCTCCGGATTCGGAACGTCGTTAAAGGAGCTAAGGTTTAAATTCATCTAACCCTTAAGTTTCGTTGCTATATTTTGAATTTTGGTGATTTGCCACGAAATAATTTCATAGAGCAGTTGAACAGATCAAATGTGACAGATCTTGTTACGAGTGTGCAATATCTATTAGTGAAATGTGAATATATTTGATGCAACATAATTATGTGGTGTTTATTGAGGTTGTTTTAATTGATTTAGATACCTGTGTGTATCGTTGAACTTACTTGCTGGTCATTATATCCTATGAGACTTTAATATGACACTTTAACAGGTTTTCTGTTCTTTTTTCCTTCATCTGTCTGTCTTCTTCGTCGTCTTTCTTCTCCATTTATCTTTACTAATAATTAGCATCACATCCACAATGAGTGGCGAATCTGGACTGAGGAATGCTGTGTTTGCTGAATAATATCAGGAAGGTGACCATTTAGTGTAATAAGGACCTTGTTTATCATTTTGTGAATATTTTATGTATATTTGCATGTATATGATAGCCCTGATATATGCCCATTTTAGCTCCTGATGTTGTTGTGAAGTTATATGCTGGGTCTAGTGTTTATATTTTGGTCACATAGTGTAGTATGGTAGATACAGCAGTTAATTACTGGTATATTGTTTTGATTGGCATGTTTATTTTCTTCGGGATATTGTAGTTTTGCAGATGGGGTTCAGTTTAGTTTTTAGTTCATTAGATTGGTATGACGGTATTTTGATTATGGTTTAGTTATTCTGCAGTTACTTCTATTCATAGTTTATAGCAAGTAGCTTAGGGTATCGTCAATCTTAGACAATGGCTCGTTCTCTTTTAGAAAAGGAGCTTGTTGCAGCTTTGGAAGATACGGGTAATTATGTGGTACAACAAGAGTACCGCATACGGTACATAATACGCCCACTTGCAAACTTTCTCTGATTCAACATGCCTTATAAGTGTTGACATTTTCTAATCTGTGCTTCAGATATTGATTTCCATATTAAGGTGATACTATTTTTTTAAAAAATGAAGTGAATATCTTATTAAATAAAAAAGTTACAGCTAATCCTCATTTTTGCAGATTTTTGTAAAGTGCAACGGCCATAACTCTGTAAACTGAATGAACCTAAAAATAAACTCAGCGTCAAATTTTGTTGCTTAAAACATTTGTGTTAAGTTTCATTTATATCATTTTAATAGTTTTCCCAGAAAACAACAGACAAACTAAACGTTGACCGACAAACAAAGCAACGAACACACAAAGTTCAAGGACCATAACTTTAGAATAAAATGACATATCAAAACCCCCGCAATATAAGTGAAAATTCACATTAAGGTTTAACCATATACAAAAATTGAAGTAAATATCATTTCATATGAAAAAGTTCATCCTCATATTTGCATAGATTTGCATTATTCTTTTAAGTGCAAGGGCCATAACTCCGAAACAACAAATCAAATGATCCTCAGAATCGACTTACCTTCAGGTCTTGATGCATTAAACATGTGTATGAAGTTTCATTAATATCTGTCAAACAGTTTTTCCAGAAAACAGCGGACAAACTATATGCATATATTTGCATTATTTATTAAGTAAAAGGGCCATAACTCTGAAACGAAAAATCAAATGATCCTCAGAATCAATTCAGTTTCAGATCTTGATGCATTAAACATTTGTGTGAAGTTTCATTAATATCTGTCAAATAGTTTTCCCAGAAAACAGCGGACAAACTATTTGCATGTATTTGCATTATTTTTTAAATACAAGGGCCATAACTCCGAAACAACAAATCAAATGAACCTCAGAATTGACTCAGCTTCAGATCTTGACGCATTAAACATTTGTGTGAAGTTTCATTAATATCTCTCATATAGTTTTCCCAGAAAACAGCGGACAAACTATTTGCATATTTTTTAAGGACAAGGGCCATAACTCTGAAATGAAAAATCAAATGAACCTCAGAATCAACTCAGCTTCAGATCTTGATGCATTAAACATTTGTGTGAATTTCATTAATATCTGTCAAATAGTTTTCCCAGAAAACAGCGGACAAACTATTTGCATGTATTTGCATTATTTATTAAGTAAAAGGGCCATAACTCTGAAACGAAAAATCAAATGATCCTCAGAATCAATTCAGTTTCAGATCTTGATGCATTAAACATTTGTGTGAAGTTTCATTAATATCTGTCAAATAGTTTTCCCAAAAAACAGCGGACAAACTATTTGCATGTATTTGCATTATTTTTTAAGTAAAAGGGCCGTAACTCCGAAACGACAAATCAAATGAACCTCAGAATCGACTCAGCTTCAGATCTTGATGCATTAAACATTTGTGTGAAGTTTCATGAATACCTATCAAATAGTTTTCCCAGAAAACAGCGGACAAACTATTTGCATATTTTTTAGGACAAGGGCCATAACTCTGAAATGAAAAATCAAATGAACCTCAGAATCAACTCAGCTTCAGATCTTGATGCACTAAACATTTGTGTGAAGTTTCATTAATATTTGTCAAATAGTTTTCCCAGAAAACAGCGGACAAACAAAATGTTGACGGACGAACAAACGAACGAACGAAAGAACGAACGAACGAACGGACGGGCGGACAGGGCCACGACATTATACGACCACCTTTATTAGGTGGGCGTATAAAAAAGGTACTACTCCCATTTCTGCCTCACCCAATTAGCAAATTTTATGCCTTCTACATCGAAATTTGATTTGCAGAATGTTTTACCCCTGTAGGCCGTGGTGCCAGGTTAAAGACCTCTACTCCCATTTATTTAAATGATTTTCTTTCAGGGGCCCATGGTGGCTTATCAGTAAAAACAAATACCCCCATTACCCCTGTCTCTTCTACACATACATCTAGTAAGGCTAGTACCCTGTATGCTGTTGCAGCACCTTTGCTAAATCCTACCCTTCTCAGGGGATGACTTGAAAGGTGATTCCACATATTTGGAATGGAGGCTTCAGATCATGTGCTTGATGCACGATACCGATCTGCCTGCCACTAGACTTTCTCGGGCCATTTGTGGTTCTTTGAAAGGCACTGCTAGGTCAGTGATGATAAGCTTGGGAGAAGATGCCTCATTGGACACTGTCCTCTACAAACTAGATAAGCTATTTGGTGATGTGTATACACCTGAAATGGTGATGCAATAATTTTTTAATAGCTACCAGAAACCGGAAAATCGAAATCCAGGTTTGGCGGTAGACTTGAGTGTCTGCTAAGGCTAGCCTCTGGCCCTGGTCAGCTTGATAAGGCAGCAATGAATGGCTTTTCATCTCATAAATTCTGGACGTCATTGGCATCTGAGAAGCTGAAGAGCTAGACGCGGCATAAATATGAGAAGATCACAGATTATGACGAGTTTATTAAGCAGGTCAGATCTGTTGAGAAGGAGATGGAAGTGAGTACAGTGGTACCCCCTTCTTCTAAGAAGGCGGCTTAGCAGTCCATAGTTGCAGATTCTCAGATATCTGTCTTGGACATAAAGTTTGCTAAGGAATTGGACAGTCTGAAGAAATGCATCAACTCTAAGATTGATGACACATTTAACCACCCACACCAGACACTGCAAACATCAACAATAAGATGAATAACACTAACGACAACACACATAACAAACCATATAATAGGATATTTCCCAACAAATATAACAGAGGGAATAGAAGGAATTACCAGAATCGGGGTAACAGGTATTCCCAGAACCCTTTAAACTAGCAACATCCTCTGTATATGGTCACACAGAGGCATACGCTGAAGATAACGGCCAATCACTTTTATGCAGGCTTGTTGGTAACTCCAATGAGTCTACCATATTGCTTCATGACAAGGAGGTCACATCTTTAATAGATAGTGGCTCCATGGTTACCAAGTCTCTCGGTCTTGATTCTCTTCTTGATGTGTCAGTGGCTGATGGACTAAACTCAATTACTTGGGTTACATAGAGACGACTATGGTAGTACCATTCATAGCTAATGTTAGCTTACCTGTGCTTGTTGTGCCAAACACAGCTTTAAATCATGCCTGTCCAGTTATTGTAGGCACCAATGTTTTGAGATCACTGAAGTTAAGAGTATCATCAGGATCTGCATCTTCGGATATCCCTGATGAATGGCAGTTAGCTATTTATAGTCGTAGTTAAAAGACTTACACAGTTAAGGCTTGTAGTCGAAAGCCTATTTCGGTAGAGCCCTATCAGACTGTAATGATCAATGGATTTGTCAGAAATTTTGATCAGAATGTATCAGATATTGTAACAAAAACCATGGTGCAGTCTTGCTTTTCGGTTTGTCCGAGAGTTGTTAAACTCAGTCAGACTGACTATAGCAGAATACATGTGAAGGTTTGCAACATGACTGCCAAACATATAACCATTAAGCCAAGATCAGCTGTCTGTAATGTCAGTGAGGTCAAGGTAATTGATACCATTCCCTGTTTTAGAGGAACTTGGCGTCAAGGTAGACACCACAACTTTGACTTCAGAACAAGTCTTGCGTGGTCAGCAAGTGTTGGACAATTGGGAACACATACTTTCACGTGGTCGCACATACTTGGGTTGTGCTGATCTTGTTAAGCAAAATATTGAATTGATAGACGATAAGCCTTTTAAACAACCTTGGCTTCTATGAGTGCGAGCGCATGAATTTCGGACTTTGCAATGCACCGGCAACATTTCCATGGTTAATGGAGAAGTGTATGGGCGAGCTCTATTTCAGGAAGTGCCTCACCTTCATAGATGATATATTGATCTTCCCCAAGACGTTTGAGAAGCACACTCAGCGTCTCGAGGCTGTCTTTCAAAGGTTGTCTCAGCATAACCTTAAGCTGAAACCCTCCAAAATGCGAGTTTTTAAGACCTCGGTTCTCTATCTAGGACACATTGTTTCCAGTGAGGGTATTGCCACAGACCAAGAGAAAACTGCAGCAATAAGGAACTGTCAGCCACCTAGTAATAATTAAGAACTGAGAAATTTTATCGGTTTTACTGGGTATTACATGCGGTTTATTCAGAATTTTTCCTCAATAGCTCAGCCCTTGAATGCCTTCTTAGAAGGTTATTCGACCCACAAGGTCAAGAAGGGGAAGACTAAGAGGAAACCGAAAAAACCCTGCTCGATCGGTCTTGGGAGAGCAACAGCAAGAGGCTTTCTCAGTACTCCTAGGCTATGCGGATTACACGCTACCGTTCATTGTGCATACTGATGCTAGTGGGCAAGGGCTAGGGGCTATCCTGTATCAGAAGCAGGATGACAAGGAGCGAGTTGTTGCGTATGCAGGCAGGGGTCTACGGCCAAGTGAACGCAAATATCCCGCACAAAAGCTGGAATTTTTGGCATTGAAATCGGCTGTTACTGACAAGTTTCGTGATTATCTCATGGGCAACGGTTTTGAATTTGTCACAGATGCTACTGGGCATGGCTGGGTCGCAGCTCTTGCCAACTATGATTTCACGATTAAGTACAGAGCTGGCAAAAGGAACAGTGATGCTAATGGACTCAGTAGGCTTTCTTCTGATGCAATACGTGTCATTTGTCAATCAGTGACATTTAATGTACCTTTCGCTGAATGTTTCTCTGGAAAGGCTGATCCTCAGACGGCCGCTGACGGTCGGTCCGACTCGGGCAGTTCAGTAAAGTTGATTTGGCAAAGGAACAGAGGCTAGACACTTTCCTTGCCAGAGTGATCAGACTCCTGAGCAGCAGTTTTGGCCCCAGAGACAAAGCATCCCGTATGGAGTTGCCCGAGGAACAGAAATATATTCGCGAGTGGAAGAAGCTCCTCCTTTCAGGCAATGTTCTGTACAGAACTGCAGCTCAGGATGGCCAAGTGGTTGAACAGTTGGTCGTACTAGAATCCTTGAAACCCAAAGGGTGTGCATAATGACGTGGGTCATCAAGACAAGGAAAGGTCAATCTGGTTGGCCAGACAGCGATTCTATTGGCCTGGCCTTGAAAGGGACATATAATCAAAGATCCAGGCATGTGACAGATGCATCAGAAGGAAGGCCCCTACGAAACCTATTGCGCAGCTCAATCCTATCTCTAGCACCTATCCTATGGAGCTGGTGTACATAGACTTCTTGTCTCTGGAGCGATCCAAGGGCGGGTTTGAGTATATACTGGTCATTACTGACCATTTTACACGCTATCCTCAGACTGTATTTCTGGCTACTCTACCCATATCCGTAGTTCAGTTTCGGGTTCTCATCCTGACCAAAGCCCTGTATCAGTCTCAGGCAACAATTTCACAGTGGATCAAAGCCCTGGCTCAGTTCCATGCATTGATCAGACCCTTCCCTCTGATCCAGATCCAGGTTCGAACTTGGTTCTAGATCCAGATCTAAGCCAAGACCAAGCTCCCCACCTTGTTTACCTTCTAGGAAGCCTGTCCGGAATAGGAAAGCCCCTGACCGTTATGGACAGTGGGTGTGTCCCCAGATGGTTTGGAGCAATTCTTGTGAAACTGATTCCTGTTTTGTATGAGCTTCACATCGGTTTTAGCTTAACATGTATTTCAGTATACCTCATATATGACATGCTATGTATACAGGTCTGACACCTGTTTCATTTTGTTTTTAATACATGTAACTTGCATTTTGGAAGCTGTATTTGGATATGTTTGCTGTATCATGGTCAGTTATTGTAGAAGTAATTATAGTGTACTTGTATTTCTTAGCCAGAGTCATGTGACATGGTACAGCTATAGGTTCAGGCTTAGGATTAGAATGTAGATTCTATTTCTGTATTCAGCTTCCATGATAAAATATATTGTTTGATGGTCTGTGCTTTCTGCATAATAGTTTTGTAGTTTGACAGCTCACGTTTTCTGCTTAGTTCGTTAGTAAAGAAAGTACATGCTTTCTGTTTAGTAGTTTGGAAAGCATAGTGTTAGTAGCAGTGTACTGTTCTAGTTATTTTAAACTTTTATTGATATACCTGTTTTAATAGTTCAGTTTGTAAATGTCAGGAGACATTTCAAGGAAGCAGGGGAGTATGTAACCAGACCATAATTTCCCTGTATGGATCCCAGATATGTTATGTACATGTTAGTATGTTTACACTTGTATGTATAAATTCTGAAGGGTGGTGATCCCCCGAAAGCAAAAATTGCAACACAAAAAGAGAAAATTGCAGACTCGGTTTTATTGAGTCTGTTCATGAGCAGTAATTGAAAGTGCAACACTGCTCACGCCCCTAGCACCGGCTTAAGCGGTATTCAATTTTCAGAACAAGAAGTACTGAAATTCATGATCTCGAAGGATCAGAAGGTATAACAACACTGAGAATGAAGTACGGGGCGACGTTTTACGGCTGTATGTTCATTTGTGTGATGAGTGTGCACGAGAGAATCGGTTAGGTGTGAGTTGACATGGGTGAGTGAAGCGTATCAAGTCACCTGACCGTAGTTAATGAGCTAAACCTCTTTTCCCGCATCCTATATTCTGGCTATAACTCTTGTACTAAACGGACGTCTATATCATAGAAAACTTTCCGTGGCTTTGCTTCTTCATACAACGACCAGCTGGTAAGTCTTCTATTTGTTATATTTATGATTCAATTTGCAATTCCGTTAATTGTTCGGTTAACCATGACTTAAGTCGGATACGCTATTTGGATTTCGATACGCAAGTCTTATAATTCAACTCTGACTCAACATTGTACTTATCATAGCTATTTTGTATTTCTGACCCTTTCTTTTCCTTATATTTGTACTTACAATGTGATAAAAGTAACTATCAACAACCCTTCTGGAACCGTTCTGATTGCGACCCTGTGCTACATAAAGTAATAAGCTGGTGGAGAGGAGGAGGGGGGTATTAAACGTATTCGAATACTATGTGTATTAGAGGGTACAATGATAGAAGTTTGAGCGAAATTTGATTACGTCGACATGACCCGTAACACTTTTTCTACATCTTAACACTTTCCCGGTTCTAAGTATCTTTCAATTTTCGATACCTACCGAATATTCATGGACAACATAGCCATAATTAAATACGGAAGGTGGACAGTTGAATTTTTTATACCCCCCACAACGAAGTTTTTTGGGGGTATACTGGAATCAGGTTGTCCGTCTGTCTGTCCGCCTGTCCGGCCGTCCGTCCGTCTGTCTGTCCATCCGTGGACACAATTTTGTCCGACCTTCTTCTTCTACAGTTTTGCTTCAATTTTATTGAAAGTTCATGTATAGGGCGAATCGCCGTGACGTCACGCGCACCTGTTATCTTAGCCGAGAAAAGCTTGGTGGGCAAAAAGACTGACAGCTGATATGTAAACAATAACAGAAACATTGACAGCACTTTGAAAACTTCTGTTAACTTAATAAAAAACGATTATGGTGCAATCGTTGATGATAATTACATCGATAGTACGTGTAAAAACATAAACATGGTCCGAAAATTGATTCTGGAAGATGAATTTACACGATACAAGAATCTTTATTTGGAGTCGGTTGTACAACAAATTATAACACGACAGGTCTACAATAAACTATTTGCCGATACCTGTACGAAAAATCCACACGGATTCCAGGCGGATTCCGGGCGGATTCCAGGCGGAAATGACACGGAATCTCAATATTCCACCCGGATTCCAGGCGGACACGGAATGTGTTGAGAATGTCCGTGTGGAAACTTAACAATCATAGTAAAATTCCGTGTGGACAGGGTAAATGTCCGTACGGATTTTCTGTCATGTCCACCCGGAATTTCTTTCTCCACACGGAATTTTAATACTTGGACAGTTTGAGAACACGGAAATTTCATACTTTGATATAAAAAAGCAGCAGAAACATTACTCCCACACGGATTTTTAATACTTGAACATTTTGAGAGCACGGAAACTTCATACTTTGATAAAAAAAAAAAAAGTAACAATACACATTGACATTTCATACTTTGAATTTTTCAGTACTGGAAATATTTGACTCAGAAAAGTGTGAAATTTAATTGAGTCTTAAAGTTTGGTAAAGTGGCAGAAATATAAATAATAAACAAGAGGGCCATGATGGCCCTTAATCGCTCACCTGTTTGTAACAGATTAATGATTTCAATGACAGATTGCATAATTTGAAAAATCTTGGTAGAAAACTATTAGATGATGCTACATACTAAATATAAAGAGTCTAGACCTTACAGATTTGGAGGAGAAGATATTTTAAAGATTTTCCTATGAAAAACTGTTAAGCCCCAGGGCGGGGCCATTTTTGATCCGGGGTTCATAATTTGAAAATCTTGGTAGAGGACTATTAGATAATACAACATACCAAATATCTAAGGTCTTTGCCTTACAAGTTCAGAGAAGACTTTAAAAGATTTTTAAGAGAAGAAGATTTTTTAAAACTTTCCTATGAAAAGCTGACATGCCCCTGGGCGGGGTCATTTTCAACCCAGAGGACATAATTTGAACAATCTTGGTAGAAAACTATTAGATAGCGCTACATACCAAATATTAAAGGTCTCTGTCTTACAGTTTTGGAGAAGAAAATTCTTAAAGCTTTTCATATGAAAAACTGATAAGCCCCAGGGCGGGGCCATTTTTAACCCAGGGGTAATAATTTGAATAATCTTGGTAGAAAACTATTAGATGATGCTACATACCAAATATCAAGGGCCAAGACCTTCAGTTCTGGAGGAGAAGATTTTTAAAGATTTTCCTATGATAAACTGATAAGCCCTTGGGCGGGGCCATTTTTGGTCCGGGGGTCATAATTTGATTAATCTAGGTCTATACCTTATAATTTTAGAGAAGAAGATATTTAAAGATTTTCCTATGATAAACTGATAAGCCCTTGGGCGGGGCCATTTTTGGTCCGGGGGTCATAATTTGATTAATATTGGTAGAGGACCAGTAAATAATGCTACATACCAAATATCAAAGGTCTATACCTTATAATTTTAGAGAAGAAGATATTTAAAGATTTTCCTATGAAAAACTGATAAGCCCCGGGGCGGGGCCATTTTTGTCCTGGGGGGTCATTATTTGAACAATCTTAGTAGAGGACCATTAGATGATGCTACATACCAAATACTAAAGGTCTATTCCTTACATTTTCAGAGAAGAAGATTTTTAAAGATTTTCCTATGAAAAACTGATAAGCCCCGGGGCAGGGCCATTTTTGGCCCAGGGGTCATAATTTGAACAATCTTAGTAGAGGACCATTAGATGATGCTACATACCAAGTAACAAAGGTCTATGCCTTACATTTTCAGAGAAGGCGATTTTTAAAGATTTTCCTATGAAAAACTGATAAACCCCGGAGCGGGGCCAATTTTGACCCAGGGGTCATAATTTGAACAATCTTAGTAGAGGACCATTAGATCATGCTACATACCAAATAGCAAAGGCTTATGCCTTACAGTTTCAGAGAAGATGATTTTTAAAGATTTTCCTATGAAAAACTGATAAGCCCTGGGGCGGGGCCATTTTTGTCCTGGGGGTCATAATTTGAACAATCTTAGTAGAGGACCATTAGATGATGCTACATACCAAATACCAAAGGTCTATGCCTTACAGTTTCAGAGAAGAATATTTTTAAAGATGTTCCTATGAAAAACTGATAAGCCCCGGGGCAGGGCCATTTTCGGCCCAGGGGTCATAATTTGAACAATATTAGTAGATGACCATTAGATCATGCTACATACCAAATATCAAAGGTTACAGTTTCAGGGGGTAAAAAATGCATGTGTACAGTCCTTTGATAATAGTGTTGTGGGTGTGACGAATTGAAGGTCACTAGGTGCAAGCTGTGCATGAATTTAGGTTGTTCCTACGCAAAGATATGGTCCCTCGAAGTTTAATCATTTTTTCAAAATGCACCATCTACCATACGAAAAAGCACTTTAAGCTTTATTTTGATGTATATATCATATCTCGGAAACAATTTTAACAATATTGCATCCGGCCCTAAATATTCATATTTTCGGGGTCACATGTTAATCCAAACCGGCGCCATTTTGAATGTTTCAAAGCATGGACGTTTCTCTCGAAAAAGAAAATCGACTCGATTTGAATGAAAACATCCACCATATGCTACAAAAAGTACATGCAAGAATGAATGGTGAGTATCAGTATATAAAATACCACTTATTGTTATTTTTTTAAGTCGGAAGTTTGAATTATTGACGAAAGTCGATGGCTTAATTATCTGTTATGATGTTATCCGGTCTCAAGTTTAGAAGTTAGACACTCGTCTGGAAATTGTATCTCAAACAGTCAAAATTAATACAAGCATTTATTAAATCATGCACTTGTACAAAGTGTCAGCGCACTCTTCTTCTTCACAACCAAACCATATGCATCGACAGGACCGCTCACGTACAACATCAACAAGACATTGGGTCGTTTCGGACCCAATCCGTTTCGGCCTTGGTGGAATCGGCCAAAATTCGGTCCAAAAACGATCAAGGCATACACAGAATATATTCAGCACTTGGCGAGATTTTATTAAAAGCATTTTTATGAAAATTTCATTAGAAAAATGTAATTACGTGCAGTGTTCATGAATAATATTTTAATGAAGTTCAGTGGTTGTTTGGGCTAATGCAAACAGGATTGACCAATGTTAGCAGACACAGTTTCATCAAGATCTACACTCTTTGAAACAGACTTTTTTGTTTATATATCTCAACTTATTCGTTTTGCTAGAGCTTGTTCATCTATTGACGATTTTAACAGTCGAAATCTCATTTTAACTGAAAAACTGCTTAAACAAGGATATAGATACCATAAACTAAGAAAAACTTTCTCTAAATTTTACTATCGAAATCTCTGGCTTATTGGCAAGTACAAATGTAATCTCAAGGTACTTTTGCGACACGGTATTTCACATCCTGAATTTTATGGTGATGTGATTTACAAACTTCGTAGAATTATTGGACATACCCATTTTCTCACTTTGTTCATCAAATATATAAAACAATTCATTAAAAAGGGATATGATCCTGTATTATTACAACATACTGCATGTTTGGTTGTGAACCCTTTTACAGTTGGCAATCACGCTGGCCTCTTTGCATGTACGCCGACAAGAAAGGTTTAGTACTCTATGAAGGCGACCTCTTAAATCCAGAAATGGAAGGAGAACGTCGGATATCTGTACTATTTCATTTTTGTCGTACCCTTTATTACTTTTCTACAGTTACTCTGTTTGCAGCTCAATCATTGAGTACACTAGCGATAGGTGGATACAGTATGTTCAATTAAATGTTTTTTTGTTATACATGCACTTTACCACTGTATTTGCTGTCGCGGTTGTTGTAGATTAGTCGGAGAGGGGATACGTTTATTTACACTGTTTGTCTTTTAGGATGGGGATGGAATAAGGGTGAGGTTGGGCGCCCATAAACCGGTTTAAACCCCCGGTGACTTTTGTCACTGACCGTTCCAAGGCGGTACTTCCATCTTCCTCCTATTGTATGTTTGTTTTGTCTTTGTGCGTCTCTTGTTGTTTTTTCTACCCATGTACATTTGCTGTTTCCTTGTGTTGCTGTTCGGGCGAGTGTTTGTTCTGTATGTGGTATTTCCTGCACGACTCATTTTTGTACTTTTACAGTGCACTCTGCAGCAATTATAGATAGTTGAAATATTTCGCTGATGCCTTGCTGTGACACTGTTTAAAAACTCATGTCATGTCTTGCAGCAGACTCATAAAGACACTATTTTATCATAAGTCTTTGTATACATGTAGTCCTTTTTAGTAACTGGTGCTTATTGGATAATGTTTAATTTTAAGGCTGACAGTACAGATGTTGAGGCTGATCTGCTACCAGGATATCGTGTAAAGATCTGTCAGCTGGACATCAAAAGGAAGTGACACTGCACTAACTCGCCTGTTATGCAGTGTACTTCTCAGATGAAGTAATGTCTAGGAGCTCTGCCAAAGGAGAAGCCAGCCCTGGATGGAAGGAGTGTTAACTGCATAACAAGTAAGTGAAAACAGCATTCTGAGTGATTGGTACTGTGCATGTAACTCAATATTTAATTCACATGTGTTTTAATGCATCTGATAAAGATCCTGATGTAAAAAAAATAAAAAATAATAATAATACAAATATGAACTCTACACCAATACACAATAAGATGGGCACAATAAATAATTTACTTTAAATACCAGTGGGTATAGCAGCAATAAATCATTAATTTGGGGATGAATTGGGATGAATCAAATCCTTAGGCCTTGAATTATATGTGATAAATTCTGAAGGGTGGTGATCCCCCGAAAGCAAAAATTGCAACACAAAAAGAGAAAATTGCAGACTCGGTTTTATTGAGTCTGTTCATGAGCAGTAATTGAAAGTGCATCACTGCTCACGTCCCCTAGCACCGGCTTAAGCGGTATTCAATTTTCAGAACAAGAAGTACTGAAATTCATGATCTCGAAGGATCAGAAAGTATAACAACACTGAGAATGAATGCAACAACATTTAAATATTGTATGACAGGACTTTCATTCTAAGCTGAATATCCCTCACACAAGCCTGTATGATTCAAACAATTGCTGCTAAATTATTGCCGTTATTCTGTACATCTATAGCAGTAGAACTTAACTTTACTGTGGAATAAAGACTCAGTAACTGCTTTTACACGTAACTGTTAATCTTTTACTTGTTTTCCATTAATAGAATACAATATTCTGTCAGGCAAATTATTGAGTACACCCAAATTAGATTGCTCCTTCAGAGCTTCTTTATCTGTGTCTACACTGTTTTCAAAGATAAATATATCAGGTACAATTTTTAAAAAATCCAATATTTTGCTATATATCCGAGTGTCAAATGCCTTGGATAGAGATAAGGTGCAGGGTGCACATCTAGATCCAAGATTGTTTGCAAATTTCTTCCACAGTCTTTTAAATTCACATCAGGTGGGGAAAGAATTTAAATATTTACAATATTCTCTTTTTTGTCTTACATTTCAGAATATGTGCAAGACTCCGGAGAAAGACATCATCTAGGCAATCACCTAAAGTATGCTGATGCATGGGTTTCCATGAAACCCAGACGTAAATAAAAGAAAATGTGACCATAGGACACAAATGCCCAGGCCAGGTTTTTCTAAATTGCATTTTTTTTTACAAAAAAAAATGTCATTAAACAATCACCAAAATTCAATCAATTGTCGGCGAACAGGAAGTTGATGAAAGACAGACCTGAAATGGGGAGACACGGTACAACTCACTATGGTTATACTTCAGACCAAATATCAAATCATTCCAGCTTACACAAGGCAAGAAATCTTTGACGATTTCTTTTGTCATTAAACAATCACCAAAATTCAATCAAAGTGTCGACAAACAGGAAGTTGATGAACGACAGACGTGAAAAGGGGAGACACTGTACAATTCACCATGATTATGCTTCAGAGCAAATATCGAACCATTCCAGTCTTTGACAAAACGGATGGACAATGGCATAAAAATGATAACACTGCTGCTTATAGTAAATTGAACACTTGATTTGGCTAGTTACATATATTGTGGATAAACAATACTTTTCATTTTATTTATGAACATTTTACCTACCAAGGCTTTTTTATTTATACATAATGTGCATAAATCTTAAAATTTGTGTATTTGATGGCGAAATTCAAGTGATAATTTCATGTTGCTAACAGCCGATATCTCAATATTAAGGTTTACAAATAAAAAATGATTAAATGCTGATCTAAGAGACTGATAATAATTAACCCTCTCCCTAATAATCCAGCATTTTCTCATATGGGCAGACATAGAAGACCAGACAGCTGTCTGAGTCTGTTCTGTCTGCTTATAAATTTTCATAGATCATTGCATGCAGTTCCTTTTTTCACCAAAACTTTACTTTAAAACATACCCCCCCAAAAACATTATGACTGAATATTCATGAAACAGCTAATAATTTATGAAAAAATCCATACGGAATTTTAAAAGTCCGCCTGGACATTTTCAAATTCCGCCCGGATTTTTTTTTAAATTCGGCCTGGACATTCTAAAATTCCATATGAATTTTTAAAAAATTCCGTCCGGTCTTTTTCAGATTCCGTGTGGAATTTTTACAATTCCGCCCGGTTTTTTTTAAAATGTCCGCCTGGACATTTTAAAATTCCACACGGATTGTTAAAAAATTCCGTCCGGACATTTTCAGATTCCGCCTGGAATTTTTAGGTCACATGACCCGGCCTAATTTAAATATTTCGTGTGATATTCCGCCTTAATGTTACTAAAAATAGCAATCCGTGTCAACTGAGCTGTTTTCACACGGACAATTTAGTCCGCCTGGAAAATCACTGTTTTTTTCCGGGCGGATTCCGCCTGGAAGTTTTCGTACAGGAATGTAACAAAAATAACAACAGTTTAACATGACAACCTGTGGAATTGAAAGATATAAGTTTTTCAAAGCATGGGTAATACACAGTACAAAATTATAATCAGAAAAAAGTTAAATATTGGTATTTTAAATACACAAGTATTAACTGTATTTGATAAAGGTTCATTTCTAAAGGGTATAATTGATTAGAGTTACAAAAGTACATGCATTTCTAAAGATATGTCACAAAGTTCCTATCACAGGATACTATACTGCCAATCATGACAAAACGTTATTTGTTGCAAATTTGTTTAAAATCATAAGGCGTGAAATTTCACCCAGAATTAAGAGTTGACATCGTAATACACATATAAATTGACTGGGACCCTTTGCTCCGTGACTATTCTCGTAAGAAATACTGATATCATGAATATTTATTAAGTTAATTTTTATAATAGCATATGTAGTGAGGATGTTTTGGTATAGGGAAAACTTGTAGAGTCAGATCCGACATAAATTAATAAGAAAACAGAGAATACCCTGATCCGGGTCTACTCTGTTTGCAAGCACGTGAAAAAGTGTCGATGTTTTCATAACTTTTACTTCTGTTGCCGGGTAATGTCAGGTATACATTTTTTGCTGAATTCGTAACTTAAGGTTGGTTGTCGATGTTTTTTTAACCCTTTCCCTGAAAAAACCCTTTCCCTGTTGAATATTTATGTCAGAAAAAGATGACATCATTAATATTTATAATGGTATAGAAACACGTGCCCTAAATGTTTTGGTACTGGTAGAGATGAAGAGTCGGATCTGATATAATTTCATTATAGCCTTCAGATATTGGTCTACTCTGTTTGCAAAGGCAGGAAAACTGTTTATGTATGGTAAAGGGATAAGCAAATAGAGCAGACCCCCTGATCAAACAGCTTCTATTTGCAATCTGACCTGAGTCTAATCATTTGCAAATGTATTTATAAAGGGTTAGGAGTTTTAAACAAATAAAATATTTTTTATGAATTGTATAACTAAGAAAACATTCTTGTTGTTCTGTTACTTTGTGATGATTAACCCTTTCCCTGCTCAGTATTCATGTAAGAAATAATGATATAATGAATATCTATAAGCTAATGTTTCTAATGACATTTAACATTGTAGACAGGATTGTTTTGTTGATAGAAACTGTAGAGTCGGACCTATTACAATTTCATAAATAAACAGAGCAGACCCAGATCATACGGCTACTATAGGAGCCGAATGATCTGGGTCTATGCTGTTTGCAAATATATGAAAACACGTTTATATTAGAGAAAGGGTTACATCTTTGAATGCTTAAATTTTAAGGTGGAATGGGCCGTCATTGTTTAACTGTAGATTCCAGTCATTATATAATAAGACTTAGATTTGCTATATGATTTTTAATAATAAAACGGTGAAGACCCTGGTCAGAGGGTGGCAATTTTAGCTAAATATATTGTCTGGGTCTACATTTTTCAAATGTCAGTACTTTTATTTCCCACATTCAAAGATTTTAACAATACAAACTATTAGTTTTGAATACTGAAAATGAATTGTGTTAGACAGTTGGATACTATATTATTACATTACTTACTCAGCCGAAATACTGCTAATTTACTTACTAGACCTAGGAAAATAGTAACGATCAAAGGTGCCAGATGGTCAGTAAATCCCCTAATTTCTCAGCGGGGACATGGGTCAGTGATCACACAACTGCCATCTATCACACACTGTCTTATCAACAAAGTTATTAACTATTACGTAACAGGAATGCGTCTTATGTAACAACTACCAAACAATGTGCCAATTGTCTAAAGTTATGATTTGTTAAACAGCTTCCCGAACAATAGAAGATAACTATGTTTTGACTAATAAGATCTATGGCTAAGCATAATCAAAACCCAACGATTTAGATATATTTAAAAAGGTAGTTTATTGTGAATTATAGTTCTAAAGATAATATAGATTGATATGATCTAGATCTATTCTAAAATACTTTTACTAGATCTGAGCACTACGGTATTGTACAGTATAGCCAGAAAGAACTTTTACAACACACGAATTAACGACATGAGACTGTATATCTTAATATCTAGATCTTATAATATTAAAATAAAACGAGAATTAAAATTTTAAATACTGCTGATCTAAATTATTCGACATATCAGGCCCAACAAATAAATCAGAAATAAATGTCTCGCATTTCAAAGAAAGGCCAGATCAAGGGATCGGATTTTTTGTGTTTTGTTTCCTCAAAGTTCAGCTGGTAGTTTATTACGACGATTAATTCAAGCTTCTTGTTGTATCTATCCTTAGAAACTAAAACATAACTGTCATTAGAGTCAGAGTTTATAATACATGTACAGAAATCAACAATTCATAACCAACACAGTCTTTAATGATGTGTAGGCTAACTGTTGCTTAGCCTTTACATAGGGATACATAGGTTGCTATTGGTGTTTTTGCCCACCAGTTAACTGCGCATGCGCGAAATCGACGGGTTTGTTTACAAACAGAGATTCGCCCTATAGCCATATGACCATATAAACTTGTGCACCGCATATTTCCTTTATGATCGGACCACTACTTCAGGAGTTATCTCCCCCTTTTAGTCCCCTACCAATGTTTTCCGGTTTTCTGGACTTTTTATAGAAGCGACTGGAGATATCAACTCTATATTTAGTACAAAGCTATATCTAGATAAGTTACAGCTTATGTTCCAATCTCAGTCCGGTTGAATAATTATTTTCAGAGTTATTGCCCTTGAACTTTAATTTTTTGTCATATTTTCAATTTTCCGGTCTTTCTTTGGAAGTGGTTGGAGATATTAACTTTATATTTGACCTAAAGCTAAATCTAGATGAGTTACAACTTAAGTTCGAATATCGGTCTGGTTGAATAAACTTTGTCAGAGCTGTGGTCCTTGAACTTAATGTTTTTCTGAAAAGGTACCTATGTTTAGAACTTTGGAGTTGACACTTCACAAAATAAACAAAGCTGCTTGAACTTATTGGATGACATTGTCTGGCAGCAGCCATAACACTTCTATGAATTTTAACAGACTTATCTCCCTTTTTGGACTTGACAATATTTGGTAAACGTTGCTTTATTTATGTTTGTGATTGATCTTGGATTTAATATTACATGTTAGAAGTGATATATTTGAATCAATACGTATGATATACAGGTTCTTGTATGAATGTGCAGCACATATGTGCTTTTCGTTAAATTGTGACAGAGTTCAACCGGTTAGGGACCATGGCAATGCTTTCAATCCTCCCTTAAATGATTACACATGTACTTAGAATATGAGGAAAATATGTTGTGTGGATAAATATGGAAAAATAGTCAAACAGGGAGAGCCACACACGAAATGACACCGCACCAAACACCATCTAACAAGAAACGGTAAAGCCACAAGACAAAACATAACAGGACGCATATCAAGACGAAACACATTAAACATTAAGCATATTAAACAACAAAATTGACCGTAGGCTGAAAGCAGGAGTGCCGCCTTGGAATGGCCAGCAGCCAAAAACAATAAAAAAAGGGCTACTGGGGGACTTAAACCTGGTTTACGGGTACCCAACTTCGTCCTTATCCCACTTTCACCAAAGTCAAAATGTAAATAAAATTCCCCCTCCAGACAACACCACAACATGCATAACGATGTCTGCCAAAATGAAAATGATTTGAAAATAAACGTTAGAGGTAAACAAGCGACGTCATCATGTAAATGACGTCATAATTTAAAAGTACGGGAAAATTATTTGAAACGCTTCTACACCGACATTTAATAAAAGACAAATCGCAAGAAGATACAATTACTAGTGGATATTAAGCATGCACAACTGTTTTGTTTGAAAAAGAATAAACTTGACATCGTAGACATGTACTCGATGACTATTCAGGTCAGAGCAGCTGTGGAGTAGTCATTTGGGGTACGACAGAACTGGCAAAATACAAATATCTAATTTCCTCCCTCCGTAAACGGGTTTCAGAGGGAATCTTCATAGAGTATTAAGCCTTTTCCGTCGTCGCACAAGCAAAGAGGAAAGCATAATGACCAACTGTAAAGGGGTCGACCACCAAGCATGTAGTGTGCTGCAATATAGAGGGGTCATATCCCTTTTTAATGAATTGTTTTATACGATCAAAATATGTGTGTCCAATAATTTTTCGAAGTTTGTAAATGACATCACCGTAAAACTCCGGATGTGAAATACCTAACTTTAGAAAAGTACGTAAATTACAATTGTATTTGCTGATGAGTAGAATATTACGGTGGTACAATTTTGAAAATGTTTTACGAAGTTTGTCATATCTGTAGCCCTGTTTTAGTAGTTTTTCTGTGATAATAAGGTTACGATTGTTAAAATCATCAACAGAGGAACAAGCTCTAGCAAATAGAATAAGCTGAGAAATGTATACACCGTAACATGTAGATCGGGGAACATCCCCATCCAAATGAGGATAGTTAACTATTTTAAAATTAAAGTCATCCCTTTTGTCATAAATTCCAGAAGAAATTGTTCCATTGTTTATAGATAAATTTAAATCTAAAAAGGCTGCAGATATGTCAGAACTATTTGCTTTATTAAGCTTGAGCTCCCTAGGGTAAATTGAGGTTATCATAGAATCAAAGTATGGGTTATCAATATTAAAAATGTCGTCTAAATAACGTGCTGTATTGTTAAAGGCATTGATGACATCCGCCTGTGAATCGCTGTTAAGGTTAAGCATAAAATCTCGTTCATAACAAAACAAAAACAAGTCTGCAATTATACTTAATAAGACCCTCATGAAAGGGTCTTATTTCTCTGAATTCTGAATTATTCTTCATTTTTCTTTATTGCTGAACATCTTGTCATTTTTATTACATAAATTGGGTTGGGGCATGTATTGTTTTTAAATCTCTTCATGTTTCTGTATGTACATATGTTCAGATCGATGATAGGTGTTCTGACAAGCAGCCAGGTGTGTGTGTGTGTGTGTGTGTGGGGGGGGGGGTATTCGTTAGCCTCTGGCTTACAGTTCTAGTTTTGGAAAGTAAAGGAACATAATCTTCAAATTCCTTTAGCAAACAGAGCAGAGTCGTCTGATCTGGGGTCAATTCTGTTACTTGGAAATACATGAAATTACTTTCGTAAGAAAGAACGGGTAAACGTAATTCACGTGCATAAGATATTTGAACACAAACTTAGGGAGTCCTTTGATCACGATGTACACTGTATGCAATTAAAATCATTGTCTTCAGTAATAGATTTTGATACAGATTTAGTTATATTCGGAAGTGGGGTCAGTTTAGTTATTCCGCAGATTAAGGGTTAAACGTGGTGTCTCACTATTGTAAATATATGTTCCTTAGAAATGTTTTTCCCTTGTAATGGTGATCGTACAAATTGGGTCACAGGACGGTTTGTTGCTGTGTTTTTAAGAAGACAACCCTACTCCAGAGAAAGGCAAAGCATACGCTATAAACTATAAGCCGTGTTGCATTTTTATACGCTCGTTCAAACATACAGTCCAAATGTAAACACTATGTGAAATGATGAGACTCTCAAGCAATGACTAACCTATACCGACATAACAACGGCACATATCTCCTAAGCTTCCAAACCGAATACTATGCGTTAATCTAAGAATGTTTGTTAGCCCCCAATCATCGGAGCTCAATGACACAATATTTCCGATCATTATTCACACAGCTGGTTGACTACTTATATATTTCTAGTGAAACTATTAAACATTAAAAAAAATCGCCATCATCACCATTATTACCACCACCACCATCATCGTCACCATAATCCTGATCATCATCATCATCATAATTATCATCAACGTCATCAGTAGCAGCATCATCAGTTACTTGAACATATGAAACGAAATTGTTTATGTATTAATATATCAAACACCTTTCTTGTTATATCTGCAGTTCTATTCATAAAAAACATATTACATTGATAAACCGGTGTATCAATGTAAAAGGTGTTATAAATACAACTACATTTTTTTCAGTCTAGAGCCAGTGGTCTTCATGTAGGTATTTATTTGAAAATATGAAATGTGTTATTATATTAAACATGTCTTATCCTTAACCCAATGATTGACAAATCCTCTGCTTACGAATATTTGTCAATATACGAGTAAATGAAAAAGTAGTAAAGTCAAGCAGGCAACGCAACCACCACCAAAGCCTTTCTCGTTATATTGGCAAACTGAGTTTTAGTTATCTTTTTGTCTGTGGCGTAGTCGCCATGTCTGATATTATTTCATTTTGCGGTCGCGTTACTCATAGCGTTACAACAGTCCCCGAGATACTATTTTCCGAAACCTCATACTTAATTTTTAATATCCTCTGTTTAAGTCTTTCCTGTATCATTTTGTTGACGGTTTCATTCTGTGCCACTGTCAGGTACTTCTTCCAACCACCGACCTCCCCTTTGCGGTAGATAACTGAGTCACCGTTTTCGGTCCTAGACATAACACCAGTGTTCCTTTTCCCAGATGCATCCTGCTCCCTCAATGCTGCCATTGTAGTTTCATTCATGACTCTTTCAATATATCTTTCATCTCTATCAAAACCCAAAAACGTATTCAGCCGTTTAATATTTTCTTTTAAATTGGCCTTCAATTCTTCATAGTAGAAAACCTCTACTTGCTTGCCTGTCGAATTCTCCATCAAAACTTCTTCCCATTGCTGAACATAATCAAAGTAAGATCCTAATGGAATTAGGCCGTTGATGTACGAATGGAAAAATTCGTTCCAAGTCTGTTTGCTTTTAAAGAGTGCAGCATCTTTCATGTGATGATAATAAGAAACCATGGCATCTTTAGGATTTCTCAAAATCAAAATGATTTTACCCCCATTCTTCATATGTTCATCAGGCAAACGACTTGGCATTAAGTGTGTAACAATTACCCGGGGTGTTGACATGGATTCAAATATTTCCTGTTGACCATATTCCAACATTGTATCTGCCGACCGTTTGGACACGTCGAGCGTTTTCAGCTTCCACACCATGTTGTGTAACCAGTGGGTACCTGTCTTCGGATATGAGCACAGTAGTATATCACCTGGTTTGTAGGTCAAACATTTGGCATATTTCATACCCTGTTCTGGATCTAAAATGTCAAGATTAGGAAATATGAGGTCCTCATATCTTCTAAGTTCAACTCCATCTCCAGCGATAGTCGGCATTCGAAACACATCCGCCATCTGAATAACGAAAGTAAGGATTTACATTTAGTTTTACACATTCAAACTGCGACAAACGAGATTTCATGGAATTATTGTATCCTAACCTGCTATGAAAAGCGATCTGCTCAAATTTTGATATGGAATAGTGTTGACTGTTTGGTAATGTTGACTGTATTGTATGTGGGATTCCTGCTTGACTTTCCTAATTATACCCCCCTTTTGAAAAAATGGGGGTATATTGCTTTGCACATGTCGGTGGGTCGGTCGGTCTGTCGGTCGGTCAGTCGGTAGATCGATGGTTTCCGAATGATAACTAACAAACGACTTGGCGTAGAATCTTCAATCTTGCTGTGGTGGTTGGTCATGACAACTAGATGACCCGTATTGTTTTTGAGGTCACTAGGTCAAAGGTCAAGGTCACAATGACCTTAACTTGTTAAATAGTTTCCGATCAATAACTGCTGAAGGGTTTGGCTTAGGATCTTCAAACTTGCTGTGGTGGTTGGTCATGGCGACTAAATGACCCCTATTCTTTTTTTAGGTCACTAGGTCAAAGGTCAAGGTCACCATGACCTTAACTGGTTAAATGGTTTCCGATCAATAACTGCTCAAGGGTTTGGCATAGAATCTTCAAACTTGCTGTGGTAGTTGGTCATGACAACTAAATGAGCCCTGTTGTTTTTTAGGTCACTAGGTCAAAGGTCAAGGTCACCATGACCTTAACTGGTGAAATGGTTTCCGATCAATAACTGTTCAAGGGTTTGGCTTAGGATCTTCAAACTTGCTGTGGTGGTTGGTCATGACCACTAGATGGCCCCTATTGTTTATGAGGTAAGTGGGTCAAAGGTCAAGGTCACCATGACCTTAACTGGTGAAATGGTTTCCAATCAATAATTGCTCAACGGTTTGGCTTAGGATCTTCAAACTTGCTGTGGTGGTTTGTCATGACCACTAGATGACCCCTATACTTATTGAGATCACTATGTCAAAGGTCAAGGTTGCCATGACCTTAACTTATGAAATATCTTTAGATCAATAAATGATCAGTGGTTTGGCTTAGGATCTTCAAAGTTGCCGTGTTGATTAGTCATGACCACTAGATGACCTCTATAGTAGTTGAGGTCACTAGATCAAAGGTCAGGGGGTCTGGGGGTATACATGTTTTACAAACATCTCTTGTTTTTCATTTGCGTTGATTTGTTAAATATACTACTGCTATAATGTCAAACGGTTTGGATCCGGATTAGACGCCTCGTTACTCAGCGTTTAGTCTTAATCAAAGCTGTGTGTCAATGCAAATACAAATATGATGAGTCCTGCAGGAATCACCACATACAGAACAAACAGCCCCCCGAACAGCAACAAAAGAAAGAAAGAAAACACAGCAAATAGACTCACAAAGACAAAACAAACAAACTATGGGGAGAGCTGGAAGTACCACTTTGGAAAGGTCAGTGACAAAAGTCACTTGGGGTTTAAACCGGTTTAGGGGCACCCAACCTCACGCGCCAACCTCGCAAGTCAGGTGGCGCTAAACAGGTTAGTGTTTAAATGAGATAAGCGTGGAAATATCTGACATTAATTATTATTCGCATTTTGATTGACGGTTTGTTTTATGCATGAGCGAAGTTTAATTTTTTAAACTAACAAAACTTTAATGTCATCGTAAGTTTTTTGCTATTTCCGAAACGCTTGATTATCTTTTTGTTAGAATAAAGTCGGTTGTCCAGATCCAAGGTTTAACGTTGAATGCGTTAATATATGTTCTAAAACAGTAAACTGTTATCATATTGGTGAAGTTAATTGGTATGTTTTGGATTGCAAAAATCCCAGTTCAATTTCATCAAATTTAGTAACTGTCAATTTATCACAACAAATACATTTATCAATCAATGTTCAATTATCTTTCATATTTGGAAAGCACTTTTCGATCATATTTTGACTTTCTTAAATTCTACGACCTTCACACATTTACAATTACCTTTTAGCACAGTACATGTAAAACACTGAAATCCTCGTCACACACTGCGATTAAAGAAGCTTAAACCACACTGATATAATATGTTATGTCGTATCTTTACACCGCCTAGTAAAACACTCTGAACTGAAATTCTAATAACAAGGAATTAATGTCGTTTTAGGCAGGTGGCTGCTTATTGCAGGGTAAAAGTCACACAGAAAGCTCCTTTGTGGGCTTTCTACATGATTTTTATCCCACATTAAGCTGCCGCCTGTCTTACAGTGTAGAGAGATTTTACTGTATATGTTGTGATAGCAATGTTTCATATATGAACCATTATCCTGCTTCAAACAATGATTTTAATTACAAGCCCTCTCTGTTGTATTGTTTAACAGTATTCCCAGTATATTACGTTTTTGAAAGCCTCAAAGTAATGACAGTCTGTCAAAATCCTGATCATACATCTCAGTCTGAGCCAAGCGTTTTGCAAATACCAATCAAGTCACGCTTAGCATGATAACAGTTGATGCTGCATCATTTAAATAAGTCAAGTGTATGAATCATCAACATCTTATTCATGCTAAGTGTTATTTAACACTTTACTCAATGACTACACATTTCTACACCATTGCTTAAAGAGTAGAATCAGATCAGATGGCTCTGATTTCTTATGAAATAATATAGTTATGAATCTACAGATTCTGCCAGCGTCAAACGTTCATGTGTTCATTTATCAATGTAAATGTTAGACTAATTACTATTCATTGTCAAGAAAGCCTGTAGTAGATATCGCTTTCTAGGTGAGCGATTTGAGTTATCTGCTGTTTTGGACATACATCATTATCTCCCTTGTTGGGTTTTAGTTAAATATAATCAATTTGTTTTATAGGTTAGTTAACTTTTAAACCCGGGATTTGCTTTATACTTATATGTAATGTTTAGTTGTATGTATATGTTCAAAGGCATGAGGCGGTTGGTTACTCGATTAATTATTAGGAAGGATACTATGCTGTTTGAATTTTAATCATGTTAATTGAAGCTGTTTATAACTGCTGAGACTAGCGCAAACTGTTTTAACGATTACTGCTGCAGCTTATTACGTGATTAGGACACTGGATATTCATTAGAATCTTCAGTGACGGCTTCATATATATAGAAGCTATATCGTAGATTGTTGACTGATAGAGTAGTGCACTCATTAACAACAGGCGAATATCCTGTTGCTTTGAGCAGGCTAAGTAACTATCCATAGAGCTTGCGTCTTTGACATGAAAGTGCACGTGTAGATTGTCCAACATCTTATTATAAGTTAATACTTTTATTTCCATACATGTCCCAGATGAGCTGAGGCTTGGAAATAACATTACATATTCTGCTATAGTTTGGGGTTATATTTGGTCTGAAGCTGGTTTGGTTACAATCACTGACACATGGTGCTTAGGGTTAAGAGTATTGCTAAGGTAGTGCTTCGAGTACGGACGTTGAGCATCAGGTTTAATTAACTGCTCCAAGCAGGTTCCATACCCATAAGTTCCATGCACTGTATATGATAGGTTTCAAAGCATATGATTCCATACATGCTTCGAGACATGTTTCAAGTATAGCTTAAAACAATGTCTGGGATATAGGTTTAAAGTGACCATAGGTTCCAACAGGGTTTGATGTCGAGGATCTCTTTACAAACCACACAACATACTTTTAGGTTTATAGTTTAGATTATACAATTTCATGACATAGCTTGAGGATTTGTGTTCCAGGCACCGTTTTGAAGTTGACCAGCCGGCTCGCTGGTTTGGGGCTGTATTAGTTGTTCACGGTAATAGTTTCATTGTATGCCCCCTAGTTCTTGTGCATGAAGTAGTTTTTGTTTCCAGTTTTCATAGTGTTTGTTTCAGGCAAGGTAGCCTCTAAACATTATAGTACTTATCATCGGCTACCATAGCACAGTCACATCCATTTTATAGTTTCAAACATCATGCTGTATTTGACTCAAGACATTGTCACCTCACGGAACGCCCGGAACATTAAAACAGTCCGAAGTTGGGACTTTTCATTGGGTCTTGTCACTGAGACATCACACATCATACTGACATTCATGATGCTATTATCTCTAACGTATCCATATACAAGTGGGTGGAACAGTGGTCTAGTGATAACGCGCTTGACTACCAATCCGGAGGTCCGGGGTTCAAATCCCGGTCCGCTTGGAAAATTTCTTAGATACTTTTCTGTGTCTTCCTCCCACACGGAGTCTGAGAAAACTGTCTGTGAAGCTTGAAGCGCCCGAAAAGTAGTCATTAGCCAACAATCATGTTGTGAAGTTGTCTGGAGGGGGAATTTTATTTACATTTTGACTTTGGTGACAGTGGAATAATGGCGAGGTTGGGTACCCTTAAACCAGGTTTAAGCCCCCCCCCCCCCGGTAGCTGATTTTGGTTACTGACCGTTCCAAGGCGGTACTCCTGCTTTCAGCCTACGGTCAACTTTGTTGCTTAATACGTCGCCCCGTACTTCATTCTCAGTGTTATAGCTTCTGATCCTTCGAGATCATGGTTTTCAGTACTTCTTGTTCTGAAAATTGAATACCCCTTAAACCGGTCCTAGGGGGCGTGGGCAGTGTTGCACTTTCAAGTACTGTTCATAAACAGTCTCAATAAAACCGAGTCTGCAATTTTCTCTTTTTGTGTTGCAATTTTTGCTCTTGGGGGATCACCTCCCTTCAGAATTTAATATGCTTAGTGTTTAATCTTTTTCGTCTTGATATGCGTCCTGTTATGCTTTGTCTTGTGGCAATACAGTTTCTTGTTTGATGGTGTTTGGTGTGGTGTCATTTCGTATGTGACTCTCCCTGTTTGACTATTTTTTCCATATTTGTGACATGGCTTGTCACAGTGAGTCCGAAAGAGCATAGCCCGATTGGAAAAGAGCTGTGTATGTGCGATAAGTGCTTAGTAGATTCCACCAGGATATGAATAGAATCTATCCCAACATGAGTAAAAGCACTCGGGGATCCATGACTAGGAAGGAGAACTCGGAGAGAAAACCGTGGAGAGGAAATCACGAGTAACCGTGTACGGCACTGATTACGAGGAGGCAAAGAACAAGTACGACGTATAGCGCTGAGCCTGCGGAGGTGAATGTTGGCGACGGGCAAAACTCGGGCATGAATACGCCTCAGACAGGGAAAAAGAAAAAAAAACGAAAAAGAAAAACCAAAACAACAACAAACAAACATACATATTCATGGAATAAAGGCTTAAAAGGGATAAAGTTAAAGCCTATGGACAATGTAAACACAGATAAGGGGTTTCCCGAAGGAGCCCTCTAAGAAAGGGCTGTACTGTTTTCCACATTAAAAGTAATGTTCCGATGAAAATTAGATTCGCTTAACAATTCATTTGGATTAATCCACTTAGATATACAGGTTGTATTTGATAAACAATTCCACATCACAAACATTCCAAACATGAACAAAAGCACAAGTACAAAGACACAAGGCAAACAAAAGAAAGGATGACAAAAAGAGTACCGCCTTGGAACGATCAGTAGCAAAATCACCACTGAGGGTTTAAACTGGTTTACGGACGTCCTTACCTCACATTTATCTCAATATTAGGAAACTACTGATAACTCGGATCTAGTAATCGACAAACATGATTTCCATTCAAAATACGTTTTTGTTCCTGCTGATAAGGCATCGAATAATTTGATTATTATTTGACAATTATATTATATCGATGTCTTGAAGCAGGAAATTATCATTACCAAGTCATATATTTCAGTTACTACTAACGAAAAGATAATCGTTTCAGACCATTTCAAAGAGTGTGAACAATTTGGAACAGATATTAAAATTACACAACACAAACATCCTACAATGTATTGGTTACCAAACCTACACAAACCCATATAAAATGCGTTTCGTTGAAAATTCTAGCACTTGTACAACTACTTAATTGTCTATAAATTTAACTTTTTATTTAACAAAGACGAAAAGAACATTGTGAGGGAGTCCTTTGATCACGATCTGCAACGTTTGTAATAAAAATCAACTTCCACAGCAATAGATTTTTATACAAATTAGGTTTTATCTAATATTCAGAAGTGGGAGTCAGTTTAGTTATTTCGCAGATTAAGGGTTAAGCGTTGCGTCTCCCCATTGTAAATATATGTTCCTTAGCAATGTATTTCCCTTGTAATGGTGGTCGTACAAATAGGGTCACAGGACGGTTTGTTGCTCTGCTTTTAAAAAGATAACCCTACTTCAGAGAAAGGCAAAGCATAAGCTATAAAAGTACATGTATAAGCCGTGTTGCATTTTTATACAAACACACAGTCCAAATATAGACACTATAGAAAATGATAAGACTCATCCTGATCCAAACTATTGTTTAACTTTAAAGGCAATCGCTAGCTAACCTATACCGACGAAACTACGACACGGATCTCCCGAGCGCCCAAAATGAACAATATGCGTTGATCTGAAAACGATTTGGAGCTCACAATCATCCAAACTCAATGACACAAAATATCCGATCATTTTGTCACACTGCTGCTTGACTACTTATATATTTCTAGTGTAACTATTAAATTATTTAAAAACAAAACATCACCATCATCACCATTATTACCATGACGATCAGCACCACCACCATCATGATAACGATCATTATAACGATCATCATCACAATTATCATCAACATAATTAGTAGCAGCATCATCAGCATTTTTATCATCTGTAGCAGTAGCATTCTGCTTCTTTACCATTCGTTCAGCTTACTACGTGTTAAGGTGTAGGGTCTAGTGTATTTGTTGTTATTTATACCTGTCATATGTGTTTATGTAAAACCATTATAGTAAAATACAGTACATTCTATTTTCACCTAAAACCATTCACTCCATAGCATTGTGTTTATAATATTTTAGGTTTTAAATAAACAATGATACAGTTGGATTGTCATAAGTAATATAAACTACACATAATGGCGACGCGGTTATGCATGAAATGGAGTATTAAAGAAAAAGACTAAAACTAATATATAGTTGAGCATCAATATCTCGAACTTCAGTGGACCATATGGATTATTTTGAGATGACAGAAGTTCATCCGATTTCTAATTTTGACAATTTTCAAGTTAACCGCTAAATGTAGGTCTAAGCTGATGCTGAACATTCCTACGGAGCATTCAGCATTTCTTTCGACCTGTATTAAGTTGTCACATGTGTTCCTAGATATGCGCAGTAATACATTTTAGAACAATTCTGTATGTGAGTGAAATAACTTTTACTTCGAGTTATCCCGAAGTTCAAGTTGTCCGCCTTTGAGATATCGAAATGCAGCTGTAAAGCACACTGCATTACGCATACATTGCGGTATAGTTGTTTAGTTTATGAACAGATTTAGTACGTTCGATCAGAGCATGAAGGATTTTTTATCACTGGCATTAGACGGGAAAAAGGCTACATTTCTATTTATAAAACCTATTACATTAATAAACCGGTGTATTAATGTAAAAGGTGTTATAAATAAAACTATCTTGAGTCAGTAGTCTTTATGTAGGTATTTACTTGAAAATATTAAACGAATCTCTTTATATGTTATCATATTAAATATGTCTCATCCATAACCAAATAATAGACTAATATTTCGCTAACGAATATTTGTCAATATAGGAGTAAAGCCTTTCTCGTTCTATTTGCAAATTGAGATTTAGTATGTTTTTCTTTGTCTGTGGGGTAGCCGCTATGTCTGATATTATTACAATTTGCGGTCGCGTTACTAATAACGGTACAGCTGTCTCCTAAATACTATATGCCGAAACCTCATATTTCAGTTTTAATATCCCATGTTTAAGTCTTTCTTCCATCAGTTTGTCGACGATTTCATTCTGTGCCACTGTTAGGTACTTCTTCCAACCACCGACCTCCCCTTTTCGGTAGATAACTGAGTCACCGTTTTCATTCCTAGACATAACATCAGTGTTCCTTTTCCCAGATGCATCTTGTTCCCTCAATGCTGCCATTGTAGTTTCATTTATGATTATTTTAATATATCTTTCATCTCTATCAAAACCCAAAAACGTATTCAGCCGTTTTATATTTTCTTTTACATTGGCCTTTAATTCTTCGTAATAGAACACTTCTATTTGCTTACATGTCGAGTTCTCCATCAGAAATTGGTCCCATTGCTGAACATAATCAAAGTATGATCCTAATGGAATTAAGCCGTTGATGTACGAATGGAAAAATTCGTCCCAAGTCTGTTTGCTTTTAAAGAGTGCAGCATCTTTTAAGTGATGATAATAACAAACCATGGCATCTTTTGGGTTTCTCAAAACCAAAACAATTTTGCCCCCATTCTTCATATGTTCATCAGGCAAACGACTTGGCATGAAGTGCGTAACAATAACCCGGGGTGTTGACATGGATTCAAATATTTCCTGTTGACCATCTTCCAAAAATGTGTCTGCCGATCGTTTGGACATGTCAAACGTTTTCAGCTTCCACACCATGTTGTGTAACCAGTGGGTGCCACTTTTCGGATATGAGCACAGCAAGATATCACCTGGTTTGTAGGTCAGACATTTGGCATATGCTATACCCTTTTCTGGATCTAAAATGTCAAGATTAGGAAAGATGAGGTCCTCATATCTTCTAAGCTCAACTCCATCTCCAGCAGCAGTCGGATTCGAAAAACATCCGCCATCTGAATAAAGATAGTGAGGCTTTCCATTCAGATTTACACATTAGAACTGTGACAAACGATATTTCATGATTTAATCCTAACCTGCTATACACATTCGGCCGGCTCAAACTTTGATATGGAATAATGTTGCTGTTTGGTAATGGTTGTGTGTTTATGAGTTTTTTCCTGCTTAACTTTCCTATACATTGATACTACTTTTATAATGCCAAACTGTTTGGATCCTGATTAGACGCCTCGTTACTCAGCGTTTAGTCTGACCCAAATATATTTGTCAATGCAAGTCAGGTGGCGATATACAGGTTAGTATTTAAATGAGAGAGTGTGTACAAACCTTTCCTTAATTACTATTCATATTGTAACGTGTACAAGTTATTGATCAGAATAGACCATATAAATGATGGTGATCTATGTAATGAATTCTGAAGGGAGGTGAGATGACGAAGTTGTATGATGAATAGTTTCAAAGATGAGAACTCGGTCTGATGTTTGGTGTAGTGTAATGTTATGAAGACAAGAGTTTGGTGCTTAGTTTTGATGAAATAGGGTTGATGAACTAAATATTGTGATCTAATGTTATAATGACACAACCCTTAATATTATGTTACAGGGCTATGTCATGAAGACTGGTCTGGTGACAGTGTCATGGGGAAGTGTTCTCGTGATAATGTTTGATGGCAGTGGATGATGAAATGGCATGAAACTCTTTGCATGTACGCCGACAAGAAAGGTTTAATACTCTATGAAGGCGACCTCTTAAATCCAGAAATGGAAGGAGAACGTCGGATATCTGTACTATTTCGTTTTTGTCGTACCCTTTATTACTTTTCTACAGTTACTCTGTTTGCAGCTCAATCATTGAGTACACTAGCGATAGGTGGATACAGTTTGTTCACTTAAATGTTTTCGTTATACATGCACTTTACCACTGTATTTGCCGTCGCGGTTGTTGTAGATTAGTCGGAGAGGCGGATACGTTTATTTACACTGTTTGTCTTTTAGGGTGGGGATGGAATAAGTGTGAGGTTGAGCGCCCATAAACCGGTTTAACCCCCCGGTGACTTTTGTCACTGACCGTTCCAAGGCGGTACTTCCATCTTCCCCCTATTGTATGTTTGTTTTGTCTTTGTGCGTCTCTTGTTGTTTTTATAGTTATGTACATTTGCTGTTTCCTTGTGTTGCTGTTCGGGCGACTGTTTGTTCTGTATGTGGTGTTTCCTGCATGACTCATTTTTGTACTTTTATATACAGAACAATAATAATTTTCCTCAAGCGACTTGCTAAATGATTAGAATGAACATAAAATATAAGCCTATGTGCATGTGAATATAATCACGAGGCTATAACAATTTTTCCATGGGCTATCTGCTTACTGATTAGAACGAAACAATTAAACAAAGAATCACGATGATTATATTTACAGACAGTCTGGGCAGTTGTTATGAAACCATGAGATGGAGCTTGGTGCATGAAACCCCAGAATAATGTTCTGAGCTACTATACTGGAAAAACTACTACGACCCGGGCTATTGAACGTCCCTTTCAGTAGCGCTATTGAAAACGCGGGCATCAATTCGTGAGGCTTGTCCCAAAATCCCTAACAGTTCCTTATATATATGATTTAGAAAGCAAAAGGAATGATATGGTTACCTAATTCTGTTTAAAAGTACAAAAATGAGTCATGCAGGAAACACCACATACAGAACAAACAGTCGCCCGAACAGCAACACAAGGAAACAGCAAATGTACATAGCTATAAAAACAACATGAGACGCACAAAGACAAAACAAACATGCAATAGGGGGAAGATGGAAGTACCGCCTTGGAACGGTCAGTGACAAAAGTCACTGAGGGTTAAACCGGTTTATGGGCGCCCAACCTCACACTTATTCCATCCCCATCCTAAAAGACAAACAGTGTAAATAAACGTATCCCCCTCCGACTAATCTACAACAACCGCGACGGCAAATACAGTGGTAAAGTGCATGTATAACGAAAACATTTAAGTGAACAAACTGTATCCACCTATCGCTAGTGTACTCAATGTTTGAGCTGCAAACAGAGTAACTGTAGAAAAGTAATAAAGGGTACGACAAAAACGAAATAGTACAGATATCCGACGTTCTCCTTCCATTTCTGGATTTAAGAGGTCGCCTTCATAGAGTACTAAATATGGAAAAATAGTCAAACAGGGAGAGCCACACACGGAATGACACCGCATCAAACACCATCTAACGAGAAACGGTAAAGCCACAAGACAAAACATAACAGGACGCATATCAAGACGAAACACATTAAACATTAAGCATATTAAAAAACAAAAATGACCGTAGGCTGAAAGCAGGAGTGCCGCCTTGGAACGGCCAGCAGCCAAAAGCAATAAAAAAAGGGCTACTGGGGGACTTGAACCTGGTTTACGGGTACCCAACCTCGTCCTTATCCCACTTTCACCAAAGTCAAAATGTAAATAAAATTCCCCCTCCAGACAACACCACAACATGCGTAACGATGTATGCCAAAATGAAAATGATTTGAAAATGAACGCTATTAGAAGTAAACAAGCGACGTCATCATGTAAATGACGTCATAATTTAAAAGTACGGGAACACTATTTGAAACACTTCTACTGCGACATTTAAAAGATCAATCGCAAGAAAATACAATTACCAGTGGATATTAATCATACACAACTGTTTTGTTTGAAAAAGAATAAACTTGACATCGTAGGCATGTACTCGATGACTATTCAGGTCAGAGCAGCTGTGGAGTAGTCATTTGGGGTACGACAGAACTAGCAAAATACAAATATCTAATTTCCTCCCTCCGTAAACGGGTTTCAGAGGGAATCTTCATAGAGTATTAAGCCTTTTCCGTCGTCGCACAAGTAAAGAGGAAAGGATAATGACCAACTGTAAAGGGGTCGACCACCAAGCATGTAGTGTGCTGCAATATAGAGGGGTCATATCCCTTTTTAATGAATTGTTTTATACGTTTGACAAACAAAGTATCAAAATAAGTATGTCCAATAATTTTTCGAAGTTTGTAAATGACATCACCGTAAAACTCCGGATGTGAAATACCTAACTTTAGAAAAGTACGTAAATTACAATTGTATTTGCTGATGAGTAGAATATTACGGTGGTAAAATTTTGAAAATGTTTTACGAAGTTTGTCATATCTGTAGCCCTGTTTTAGTAGTTTTTCAGTGATAATAAGGTTACGATTGTTAAAATCATCAACAGAGGAACAAGCTCTAGCAAAACGAATAAGCTGAGAAATGTATACACCGTAACATGTAGCTCGGGGAACATCCCCATCCAAATGAGGATAGTTAACTATTTTAAAATTAAAATCATCCCTTTTGTCATAAATTCCAGAAGAAATTGTTCCATTGTTTATAGATAAATTTAAATCTAAAAAGGCTGCAGATATGTCAGAACTATTTGCTTTATTAAGCTTGAGCTCCCTAGGGTAAATTGAGGTTATCATAGAATCAAAGTATGGGTTATCAATATTAAAAATGTCGTCTATATAACGTGCTGTATTGTTAAAGGCATTAATGACATCCGCCTGTGAATCGCTGTTAAGGTTAAGCATAAAATCCCGTTCATAACAAAACAAAAACAAGTCTGCAATTAAAGGAGCACAATTGGTCCCCATTGGAATACCAATAACCTGGCGATAAACAGAATTACCAAAACGAACAAATATATTGTCTAACAGAAACGTAATAGCGTCACAAAGATCTAAACATGTCCATGAGGTATATTTATTTGTAACATCATTGGTAAAGAACGCATGTCTAGAATTACAGGCAATAAATGATACTTTCTCTCTGGCAAATGTTTTATTTATAAGATTAGTAAGTTTGATCTTAATTAGATCGTGTGGTAATGTGGTATAAAGTGTAGAAAAATCATAAGTGCTTATAGTGTTAGCTTGGTGTTTCTTGATTTTTAATTTAGTTAAAACCTCATTGGAGTTTTTAATAGACCAAAAAAGGTTAATTCCTGAATTCTCATAAGCTTTATCGCAGTAACGCTTGACATGTTCTTTGACCGCTGTTAGACACGATGTAATTAGTTTGGATAGTGCAGTTGTTGTGCACGAGACAGAATTTGCTATGAAGCGTGATTTATATGGCGTTTTATGGAGTTTAGGTATCCAGTACATCGTCGGAAGTTTATGGTGTGTGATTAATATATCAGCATTGAACTGTTTACATTTATTAACATGTTCAGATATTATGTCGTTTTCAGACTTAGAGACCCCAATATATGACTTTGTCTTAGTTAGTTCTTGTTCTAAAACATCCACATAATAAAGTCGTCAAACGATAATTACATTGTTTGACGCTTTATCAGCTGGGACAAACACGTATTTAGAGTGAAATTCTTGTATACTATTTTTTAAGAAGCGAACTGAAGTCTTAGGTTTAGGCGGAAGAAGGTGAATGTTAGATTTGTAAAACGCGATACGTGTATCCATTATATTTGAAATTTGTTTTATCCATTTAGTAAGGGCACTATTGTCTGCATGTTCTCGGCGACACCATTTTACACTGAAGTCTAACAAAGATTCTACAATTTTGCTGCGGCAGATTTTGAAATCTATCAAAGAAGGTAGTCTGTATTTAGGTCCCTTAGTTAGTAAAGTACGGAGACGTTTGTTTTCGATAATGTCAAAATTGCCTGTAATAACATGACCAGCCTCGGCGTAACAGAACTTAGAAGAATTACAATTTCAACTAACAGGAGTATTATTTACAATATTAAGGTCCGATACAATCTTATTGTAATTAAAAATAGTATTTCTAATAGGTATTTTGTACTTATAACAGATAATTGGAGATTCTAAGTTTTTGAAATAGGCTGGGATGGTATTAATTACGTTTTTATCGCGAAATATTGATTGTAGATCGATAAAATCTATACCTTTATTAACAAAGGGAATTTTCAAAAAATATCTTTTATGGGCAGACACTGAATCAACGTGTGGTCGAAGAACATGCCGAGTGTAGTTCTGAATGAAAGAAGCTGTATTATATAAAGGATCTGTTCGTAAGATCACTTTGTCTGCTTCTATGTCAATGTCTCTTATAGAAGAAATAGACAAAGAACATAGACGAGAGAGCATAGTATGTCTGCCAGATTGTAGACGTATAGTGTGTAAATCTGAAACAGACGTTTTAAGTCGAGCTTTGCGTTTGATATTGCCGTTTATACGTAAGCCATGTGATCTGGTTTTTCGTTTTCTGATTGAGTAAATAGAAAATATATCAATGTTAGGGTCTTTAGAAATATTTCCGGTTTGATAAATATTATCATTTAGGCCTAAAGGGAAAGGTGTCTGTAAATTTTTAATCCATTTGAGTTCTGCCATAAATCTGGCTTTAGATTTGATGCTATTTGTAGAATTATAATCATAAACAAGATGTTCAACTGGCTGAACTGTAATATCTTTAAATGAATGACCCGATTTACGAAAATGCTGGTATAGAAATTTTTTAATTTTATTATTCCGGCATTGATATATATGTTCACGAAATCTAGTTTTTAGTGAGCGTCCAGTTTGTCCTACATATTGTATACCACAGAGTGGTGCATTTCATGTTAAAACGTAAATCACATGAGAAGTTTTACAGTTAATATTTGATGTAAATTTTGTGGTAAAAACTCTACCATTAATTTTAGATTTAATGGTAGAATTACAAGATAGATATAAACCTTTCTTGTCGGCGTACATGCAAAGAGGCAAGCGTGATTGCCAACTGTAAAAGGGTTCACAACCAAACATGCAGTATGTTGTAGTACTACAGGATCATATCCCTTTTTAATGAATTTTTTAACATATTTGATGAACAAAGTGAGAAAATGGATATGTCCAATAATTTTACGAAGTTTGTAAATCACATCACCATAAAATTCAGGATGTGAAATACCGTGTCGCAGAAGTGCCTTGAGATTACATTGGTACTTGCCAATAAGCGAGAGATTTCGATAGTAAAATTTAGAGAAAGTTTTTCCTAGTTTATGGTATCTATATCCTTGCTTAAGCAGTTTAAGGATATCACTATGTAGCGACGGTTTACTAATTAATTCCAAATGGCGTAATCAACTAAAGGGAAGCAACTTACTCCAACTGAATGATGCTATGTTTGATTTCGCTACAATATTTTTATATTTGATTGATGGTTTGTTTAATGCATGTTTTTTAAATTTTTTAAAACAAAAAACAAAACTTCGGGATAATTAGTTTTGATGTTATTAGTTTTGAAAATTGAACACTGTTTAAGCCGGTGCTAGGGAGCATGAGTAGTGTTGCACTTTTAATTAACAGATTCAATAAAACCGAGTCTGCAATTTTCTCTTTTTGTATTTTTACATTTTGCTTTCGAAGGAGCACCCATTTTCAGAATATATTTAATTTCATCCTAAATACACTGCTATTTCCGAAACGCTAGATGGTGAGGATTTGGGAGACTTGAATGTCCGGCGTCCGCCGTGTGTCGTGCGTCGTCCGTCGTCAACAATTGCTTGTGAACACTCTAGTGGTCACAATTGTAGTCAAGTCTTCATGAATCTTGGTCAGAATGAATGTCTTGATAAAATCTCGGACGAGTTTCAAAGTGGGTCAAGTTGGGTTAAAAACTAGGTCACTAGGTCAAATAGTAGGAAATCCTTGTGAACCCTCTAGAGGGCACATTTTTAGCCCAATTTTCATGAAACTTGGTCACAATGATTGTCTTGATAAAATCTCGGAAGAGTTTGAAAAGTGGGTTACGTGTTGTAAAAAAACTAGGTCACAAGATCAAACAGTAGAAAAACCTTGTGAACACTCTAGTGGTCACATTTTTAGTCCAATCTTCATGAAACTTGGTCAGAATAAATGTCTTGATAAAATCTCGGACGAGTTCGAAAGCGGATCAAGTGGGATTAAAAAATAGGTCACTAGGTCAAACAATAGAAAAACCTTATGAACACTCTAATCTTTGTCCATTCGTCATGTAACTTAGTCATAATAGTTGTCTTGATAAAATCTCAAAAGAGTTTGAAAGTGGGTTATGTGGGGTTAAAAACTAGGTCACTAGGTCAAATAGTAGGAAAACCTTGTGAACACTCTAGAGGTCACATTTATAGCCAAATCTTCATGAAAATTGGCCAGAATGAGTGTCCTAAACAAATATTGGACAAGTTTAAAAGTGGGTTATTTGAGGTCAAAAGTAGGTCACTGGGTCATATCTTAGAAAAATTTAGTTTACACTCCAGTGGCCACATTTTTAGCCCAGTCTTCCTCAAACCTGCTCAAAGTGTTTGTCTTGGTGATATCAAGGTTGAGTGTGATCATGGGTTGGGTGGGAATAAAAAGTAGGTCACTAGGTCAAATCTTAGAACAATTACTCTAGAGGGCACATTTTTAGCCCAATCTTCATTGTCTTGATAAAATCAATATACTAAATCTTTGAAAATCTTGTTCTGCAGAACCACTGCTCATGATCCACTATCAACATTTTTCAAATATTGTCCCTAAGGTCAATATTGGCCCAACCCATGGGCTACCCAGCAAAAATCTTAAATCTATGGTAATCAGGTGAGCGATTAATGGCCATCTTGGCCCTCTTGTTGTAAGAATACAGTCGGTTGTCCAGATGGAAGCTTTAACATTGAATGCGTTTATATATGTTCTGAAACAGTAAAATGGTATCATATTTGTTAATTGGTATGTTTTGGATTGCAAAAATCCCAATACAATTTCATCAGATTTAGTAATTGTCAATTTATTACAACAAATACATTTCTCAATCAATTTTCAATTATCTTTCATATTTGGAAAGCAATTTTCGTTCATATTTCGACTTTCTTAAGTTCTCCGACCTTCACATATTTACAATTACAAACCTTTCCGCACAGTAAAACGCTGAAGTCCTCGTCACACACTGCGATTGCAGAAGCTTAAACCACGTGATATATAGATTATGTAGTATCTTTACACCTTCTAGTAACTCCCATTAACTGTAAAAACACACTGAACCTATTTTTTATAAAACGGAATTAATGTCGCTTTTGACAAATGGCTGCTTATTGCAGGGTAAAAGTCACACAGAAAGCTCCTTTGAGAGCTTTCTGCATGACTTTCGTCCCGCATTAAGCTACTAACTGTCTTACAGACTGACTTTGATGTTAATGTGAAAGTCCGGTTTAAAGGGGCTTTACTGTACATGTTGTGATAGCAATACTTCACATATGAACCAATGTCCTGCTGTAAACAATGGTGCCACATACCCTCTCTGTTGCATTGTTTAACAGTATTCCCATAGGTTTACCTTTTTCAAAGTCACAAGGTAATGACAGTCTGTCAACATCCTGATCATACATCCCAGTTTGAGCAAAGCGTTTTGCAAATGCCAATCAAGTCACGCTTAGCATGATAACAGTTGATGCTGTATCATTTAAATAAGTAAAGTGTATGAGTCATCAACATCTAATTCATGCTAAGTGTCATTTAACCCTTTACTCAATAGATACGCATTTCTCCGCCATTGCCTAAAGAGTAGACCCAGATCAGATAACTCATATTGGGGCCATCTGATCAGGGCCTGCTCTGTTTTCGTATGAAATAATATAAATATGATTCTACATATTATGCCATGGTCAAACGTTTATGTGTTCCTCTATCATTGTAAATGTTAGACTAATTACTATTCATTGTCAAGAAAGCCTGTAATAGATATCGCTCACTAGGTAAGCAATTTGTACATACAGCATTATCTCCCTTGTTGGTTGTTAGTTAAATTTGATCAGTTTGTTGTAGAGGTTAGTTCACGTTTAATCTTGAGTTTTGCTTTATACCTATATGTAATGTTTAGTTGTTTGTATATGTTAAAAGGCATGAAGCGGTTGGTTAATTGATTAACCTTTAGCCTGCTATGGGCGGTTAAGTGAATGCCTATGCAAACAGTTTGGATCTAGATGAGACGCCGAGTAATTCGGCGTCTCACCAGGATCCAAACTATTTGACACCCTGATTGTATTTTTGTAGACAAATTAATTATAGCTTGAAATATGAAAAGCATAAGGTGAAAACGTCTGTAAAAATAATTTGCTTAGCAGGCTTAAGGTTAATTATTAGGACTGGATACTGTTCTAACTGTATGAAATCTACTCATTTTAATGAAGCTGTTTGTAACTGCTGAGACTGGTGCAAACTGTTATAACGATTACTGCTTCTTATTACGTGATTAGGACACTGAATATTCCTTAGAATCTTCAGTGACGGCTTCATATACATTGAAGATATATCGTAGATTGTTAACCGATAGGGTACTGCACTCATTGACAACAGGCCGTTATCTTGGGAGGTGGTTGTATGCAGAACCTGTTTCTTTGAGCAGACTAAGTAACTGTCCATGGAGCTTGCGCCTTTGACATGAAAGTGCACGTGTAGATTATCCAACAGCTTATTATAAGTTCATACCTTTATTTCCATAGATGTCTCAGATTAGCTGAGGCATTGAAATAACATTGCATAGACTGCTATAGCTTGGGGTTATATTCGGTCTGAAGCTGGTTTGGTTACAATCACTGACACATAGTGCTTAGGGTTCAGAGTATTGCTAAGGTAGTGCTTCGAGCACGGGCTTTGAGCATCAGGTTTAATTAAAATTAGAACCAAGCAGGTTCCATACCTAAAGGTTCCATACACTGTATATGATAGGCTTCAAATCATATGATTCCATACATGCTTCGAGACATGTTTCAAGTATAGCTTAAAACAATGTCTGGAACATAGGTGACCATAGGTTTCAACAGGTTTGATGTGGTTCTCTTTACAAATCAAATAACATACTAGTATGTTTAAAGTTTATACAGTTTCATGACATAGCTTGAGGATTTGTGTTCCAGGCATCGTTTGAAGTTTGAAGTATTGACCAGCCGCTCGCTTGTTTGGGGCTGTATTAGTTGTTCACGGGACATTTAAACAAGTATGAGGTTGGGTTTTGTCATTGGATCTTGTCATTGAGTCTTGTCATTGGGACCTCACCCATAATTCTGGCATTCATGATGTTATTATCTCTAACATACATATTCATGGAATAAAGGGTTAAAAAGGGATATAGTTAAAGTCTGTGGACAATGCAAACCCAGATTATGAGAAAGGGCTGTACTATTTTCGACATTAAAAGTATTGCTTCGATGAAAATTAGATTCGCTTAACTATTCAGGTTGATTTATCCACTTAGATATACGGGTTGTATGTGTTAAACAATTCCACATCACTAATGCATGCTTTGCCCTATTTCCTATGTAACTGAAGTTTTCAAATGTTTACTTATTGTTACTGAGGCTTTAAAGCAAGTTTACTATTATAAGTTCCATAGCTACTGAATACAAGATGTGCGATATTATCTATATACATTTGAATTCAACGTACCATGAACACATTTTGCCCAGAGTACCTAAAATGGGAAAAGTGCAAACAGTTTGGACCTAGACCAGAGGCTCAGGAACCATATACACTATATGTCCATGTCTTTCTGGAGACACTAAGCATAAGTGGGTTAGTGTTTCGCAGGATGACAGTAATGCATATATACATGTGTACTTCCCAATGATGCTATCCACATATACATGTGTACTTCCCAATGATGCTATCCACATATACATGTGTACTTCCAATGATGCTATCCACATCAGTCGGTTTCTACATTGATCAGCCACCTGCCTTATAATGATCACACGTTCACAGGTAGAATCAGATCTGTATCATTTCATAAATAAACAGAACTGATCCTGATCAGACGGCTCCTGCAGGCAGAACGTTTCTCTGTGAGTTTTCTGAATGACTGCCATCCTGCCTAGAATGTTGTAAATCTTACTTTACTAACAGTTAAAGTTATATTAAGTACAATTTTCGTATACATCAATTAAAACTAAAAGTCTGTTAACTGTTAAAGCCTTTGCAAACACGCCAGACCAAGATAAGACCGCCCCTTTAGCGTCTGATAAATGTCTGCTATGTTTGCTTGTGAAATAATATAGCTCTGACTAGATAATTTCTGCCATAAAAACAAATTCCATTGTTCATGATATCTTTTTAAAAATCCAGCTATTTGATATGCATGATGGTATGACTTTTTGCCTAAATATCCATGGAGTAAAATGTTAGAATAATACACCTTCCCACGGTATATATGCATTCAGCTAACTATTGTTGAATACTGCTGAATCCTTGGAAAACCGCCGACGTTTTAAGAAACGAGATAATGTGGAGATAAGCCTAACTATTCTTCGAAGCTTAGAAGATTGAATAAGCAACGCTTAAAATATTAAATATGGGTTAGCAACAAAAGCTGTCAAATCAGTCGAACGTTAAGAAACATGAAATATAATGTCTAATGTGCTTACCTTCGTATAAGTCCGATACTCATACATGTATTTGTTTTTTACGCAGATGCCTGTGACTTGCGGACGTGTTCGTTCCGCATGTTTCCGCAGCAATCAAACGTTCGAATTGTTTCGATATACCTCTGCAAACAACATAGAGCTGAAATGATTTTCCTGCAACGTTTGCTATAGTGTTCCTTTTTCTTGTTCCCGGTGAGGATATTATAATGAGTTGCAGCAAGTTAGAGGTTGACTCATAAATAAGACCTCTAAAGCCAACGTTCAATAAATCTAATATAAATACCAGCCCTGGACACAGATGACAGCTTAATGCAGGCTGAATTAAGCAGCACCCTGTATTAAGCAGTCACCTGCCTAAAGGCATCTTAATTGTTCTCTACTAGAAGTTCGGTTGAGGTATTTTACTGTATTTCAGTAGACCAAAGTGCATCTGATCTTTAACCCTGCTTATATGTATATATTGTTTTCATTTATTTTCTTCATGTATGAGCAATGTTTGTTTTATTAAATTGGTTTGCTTATGTAAGTATATACATTTCATTCAACAGTGTCTGCCATGGCCAAAATTCATAATGCTAATACACCATTAAAATCAGTGAATACATATGATATAATTATTTATTACATATATATTCATAAGGCAAATGGTTAATACACAATATAAAGTACAATATAAAGTTGAAGTGACTCTCTTGTAAAACATGACCATATTGCCACTATTTCTTATTCTTGATTCTAAGTGCCAATTTACTGATAGAAACATGTCATTTAAGCTATTCTCGCATATGTATTTTAGAACCACCCTCTTTGAATAAATCGAATATGGAACACGTGCTCTATTTATCACAATGGTTTCAACAAATGACTTTTATAGAGGCGTCAAAAGGTGTCAATGCGAGGGAATGGGTTAAGGAAACTCTCCCAGTATGCAGGAGAAAAAAACTTGATTCGAAACTAGTACACAGACTAATACCCCTCGATTCTCGTCTGCACTCCCACCGTCTGAACAAATGTAGTAGATTTACCTACAGGCTGTATATAAGAGACCAATTGAAAACATCTACATTTCCCATTTATTTCTTTTTAAACCGGGGTTAGGAAGTAGTCAACACCCGAGCAAGTTCGATGAGTTTATTAAGGTGGTAGTATATGGGAAAAAGCCTGAAATATAAATAAGAAACAATATACGAACTAACTATTTGTGTCTGTAACAATTTAGAGATTTCAACAGTACATAGCCGCGCGATACCGAAACAGAGTAAACTTACTAAATACATTCAATACAGACTTCGCTCAGTACTTACCAGACACATGGGATATAGTTGACTTATTACAAATGTATTAAACCTGTTGTCGTGTGACAACAAAGCACAAGTAACTATAAATTATCTAACTATATATCTAGATGTTGCCATCAAGATGGACTGGAGCGCACTGAGCTTAGACAGCGGGAACGCATAGGAAGAAGATAGAGAGAAAGTCCGTGCAAAGCATGTGTAAATGTAATTTCGTGCATCTCAACTATCTCTCTCTCAATCATGCTCTCATACTTTAATGTATACGTGATATAATGAGATATACATGAAAGCAGATGACATTCCAGTCATTCTGATAATATGTAGCCATGGATCCATAGAACTAAAGCAGATTACACTTTAGCAATATGAAACCCTGGTTACATACTCCCCTGGGTTGAAATAAATGTCTCCTGACATTTACTGCCAAGTACTTAATAAACTGAACTTGAAATATTAAATCATATTACATATAATCCATATATTATATTGAAAATCCAATTCAGATGAAATTATCATTATGCTACAATAATGAAACTACCTGAATATAATACAAACTACAAACCAACCATAGCATAATTATGGTGAATCCATTGACTTGTCAATTTCACTGATATGTAGCTGACAGGTTACATGATATCTAAAATAAGATCTGTCAAGTAGTAAATATAACGAATTAAACCTGACCCCTGGAATTTGCAAACAGAGATACTGATTTAAATTGGAACAGAATTTAATTGCTTTGCAGCAATAAATGAATACTACTGACTTGGCAAAATAAAACTGATTTTAAAAATAAACTGACATGTGAAGCTACACAAACACTTCCTGGTTTGGGTCTAGCACATACTGGGGGCAGACCCACTCCCCATATCGATCAACGGGTTTTCTCAGCCGAGAAGATTTCCTAGCAACTTGAGGGGAACTTGGCTGCGGAGGAGATCCAGAGGTTCGAACTTCAGTTGACTGGTCTACAGAAGTACTAGGATTTGCATCCCCAACATTGGTGGAAACTGCACTATAAGTATGACCAATATCAGACTGGTTGCTATGAGTGACAGGAACAATTGGGGTATTCCTGCGCTGAGGAATGATATACCTCGGCTGACTGTCAGAGTCAGAATCAGAGGATTCTGAAGATGTATCAGAATAAGAACTGGGCCTAGGAGACGAATTTGCTCGAGTAATGGTTTGGAAGGCTGAGGAACTGAAATGTCGACTTTTTCAGTGGAGATGAAATCAAACGGCAACAACATGTTGCGATGAAGAGTCCTGTAAGGGCCTCTCCCATCTTCCCTCTGCACCTTGTATACAGGGATACCTTCATTAGGTATACTCTTAACAATATATGGGTCAGAGTCCCACCGGTCAGCCAGTTTATTTTTGCCCTGGAGTCCAACCTTGCGCACAAGCACCCTATCACCTGGTTCAAGCAATAACTGCCTCACCTGTCTGTCATACCTTTGCTTGTTCTGCGCAGCATGTTTGCCAGCAAACTTGACTGCAGTATCATAAGCATACTCCAGCCTACTGCACAACTTCTGTGCATAAGAAGTATGGCTCTTTGCACTTAAGGTATTATCCTTATCTGGTTCAATCCCCAGATAGGCATCAACAGACAAGCGAGGATGCCAGCCAAACATAAGAAAATGCGGGGAAAATCCCGTGGCATCGCTTTTGGTGGCATTATATGCCTGCACCAATGGAGCTATAAAGCTCTTCCAGTCATGCTTATGGCTTTCCTCCAGAGTACCAAGCATCTTCAAAAGGGTTTGGTTGAAACGTTCAACCGACCCATTGCCCATCGGGTGATAAGGAGTCGTTCTGGTCTTTTGAATACCAGCAACTTTACACAACTCCTTAATGACCCGACTCTCAAAGTTCCGGCCTTGGTCACTATGCAGCCTTTCCGGAAATGAGTAATACCGGATAAAGTTGTCATAGAGAGCCTTGGCAGTGGTCTGCGCTGTCTGGTTGCGGCATGGCACAGCTTGGGCATATCTAGTAAAATTATCAGTTATGACCAAGATGTGCTCATAACCACCTTTAGACATTTCTAGAGATAAAAAGTCAATGCAGACCATCTCTAAAGGCCTAGATGTCAAAATAGGTATAAGCTCTGCTACTGGCTTGACTGGCTTTTTGCGGCGAATACAGCGCCCACAATGATCACAGTGGTCATTGACATCTTTTTCCAGTCCAGGCCAGTAGAAACGTTGCTTAGCCAGCCAAAGAGTTTTCTCTTTGCCCTGATGCCCAACATCCTCATGAACACCTTTAAGGGCATTCAACCGATGGGCCTCAGGGAGAACAAGCTGTCTGTGTGATCTGCCATCAAGAGAAGTGGTTCGGTAGAGAATGCCATTGTCAAGAGACAGGCGTTTCCATTCACGCAGCATTCTCTGCACCGGAATAGATTCAGACCTGAGTGCTTCCTCCCTCGGGCACAAACCACTACTCACGATGGAGATAACTCTCGCAAGAGTACTGTCCTTACTTTGCTCAGTTTTCCAGTTAACCGTGCTGACAGGACCTGTCTGCAACAACTCGTCCTCAACGGCCGTTTGAGGAGAGGCAGGATCTGATACGCTGTCAGCAAGAGGCACAGAGGCCAAAGCAGCTGAACATATAGCCTGCACGACATCCTGGAAAACCTCTGGCTTTCTAGATAAGCCATCAGCATCAGCATTCAACTTTCCAGACCTATAGGTGATGGTAAAGTTGTATGATGCTAGAGCTGCAACCCAGCGATGACTGGTAGCATCCAACTTCGCCGAAGTAAGAACATATGTAAGTGGGTTGTTGTCAGTGAAAACTTGAAAACTGTTTCCATACAGATAGTCATGAAACTTATCTGTTATGGCCCACTTAAGTGCCAGAAATTCCAACTTGTGAGCTGGATATTTCCTCTCGCTCTTGCGCAGTCCTCTACTGGCATAAGCAATAACTCTGTCAATTCCACCCTGTTTTTGATACAAAACTGCCCCAATACCAGAGATACTTGCGTCTGTATGCAGAATAAACGGACAAGAATAATCCGCATACCCCAAAACAGGTGGACTAGATAGAACTTCCTTAACCTTTCTGAAAGCTACCTTCTGAGCCTCGCCCCATATCCATGAAACAGGAGACGAAACTTTCCTCTTCCTGCCTGAGCCCTTCTTACCAGTGCCATGACCCTCTAAGAGTTTGTTTAAAGGCTAAACCAGATTGGCATAACCTTTAACAAATCGTCTGTAGTAGCCTGCAAACCCTAAGAACTGGCGTAATTCTTTAACATTAGAGGGTTCGGGCCAATTGGTCAAAGCACTGATTTTCTCAGGATCAGTTTGGATACCTTGCTCGGAAATGACATGTCCAAGATAGCTCACAGAAGTCTTAAAGAACTCACACTTTGAAGCCTTCAGCTTTAGATTGTGAGAAAATAAACGCTGGAAGACAGACTCCAAACGTTCAATATGCTCTTCAAAGGTACGGGAGAAGATAAGTATGTCGTCAAGGAATATCAGACATTCCTTGAGATGCATATCACCCATGCACTTTTCCATCATCCGCTGAAAACAAGCAGGACCGTTCGTTAAACCGAAACCGAGTTTATTGAATTCATAGAATCCAAGATTTCCCACTGAAAAACACTTTCTTTTATCAGACCAATGTTTTTCTTTAATCAAATTTAAGGGATAATAGCAAACTGACTATGAATGAAATTCACCTATGACACAATGACATGAGCTTACAAAATTTCAGAGTTTTGGTCTGAGATCATTCCCAAGTTGGTGATTGATTAGTTTTTGGACAAGATCTGAACAATCATATGCACGAGAATAACCTTAGACTCGAGCAAGCAAAATGTTGTATTACTTCGGGGTCAGGGCATATTTATTATATGAGAGTAACTATATCTGAACCAAGTGTTCACGTAAACAATACACAATCTGTACCATGCATGTCCAATTTATATTTCCGATAAAAAATGAGATACTGTATCAAATATAGATGAATAAGTTCTTTACAAGTTTAGATATCAACTTAAAATCAATCGCTTTGTGTTTCTCTTTAGAAAGAAATGTGTTTGCTTTATTAAGTCTAAAGTCTCAAGCGTGTATAAACGTGTTTATTACCAGCAGACTGACATAATCAATGCCAAACTTATTAAGCACTGACTTCAAGTTTTATAGCATCATTGTTTAAACATTGTTTATATTGTTCACTTACACTCATTAACCCATTCCCTCATATTGTCGTCCTTTGACGCCCTGTAAAATTTGCATTCTATTCTGAAACCATTGCGATTAATAGAACATTGTTCCATAGGACCAAATTCTCTTTTTATCACAATGGTTTCAAAACTAAACAATTCTAACATTTCTTTTTCTCAAGTAAATGCTCCTTTTCAGAACATTTACTCAAAGAGGTCGGGTATAGAAATAGTCTATGACGTAATGTGTCTTAAAATAGCCCATGAAGGAATGGGTTAACTAGTTCGAGCAGAATGTACCTATATGAAACACCGGTCACATCGGCTTTGATCAAATTCTTATTCGTAATGCTGCTTTACATTCGGACAATAGCTAATAAATCTGTTTCGACAGAATTTTCCGAATGGGCTTAAACGCTTTCTAGGGGACGGGGAAATAGATATATGTGGCCAATGAGTATACTGCAGTCGTTTCTATGCACAAAACAGATTCGTCTTACAACAACAATTTATTGACTAAATACAACAATGTCAAAATACCAATATGGCGTGGATTAAGCCTTTATTCTGTAAATACGCCCTTCGACGCTTTGCAAACAGAATATACCCAGATCAGACGGTCCCTGTAGGAACGGTCTGATGAGGGTCTGATAAGAGTTTGTTCTGTTTTCTTATGAAATACCATAGATGTGTTTTTACAGTTACTGCCATGGCAAAACAATCCCATTTTTTCTAATTAATATTCATGCTGTCTTTATTCCTTACATGAATACTTATGTAGGAAGGGGTTAAATTTATATTCATGTGTGTTTAACATTTCAAAAATTTCGTCTGCAAAAATCTTCGACTGATTCAGTTTTAAATTTGCATTTTGATATTCATTATTTTTCTGAATAGGTTTATAAAACAACAAAACAACAACACCAGAGTCTCTAACTATCTGAATACTAATACGACGTGTTCACTGATAAGACGACGCCACTAATAAGACGACCTGTCATCTGGGTTATAAACAACTTGTAAAGGTTATCTCAAACAAGCCCATAATATTGAAGTGGTTTAGTTGGTATAACAGTAAAACCCTCTACTGCACCCGATTTATGAACACGACTCTTTCTAAGCGGGTGGTTCTTTAATGTAGGACGAAGGTAGTGCAGAGCGCTCTTGCAAGAGCATCATGGATATGCATTACGTTCGTCCTGCATTTAGTTATCCCGTGCCTTTAAGACCCAGGAATAAACGTTCTTTTGGTGGTCGCTTTTGAGGGAGATTAACTGCATTAATTTTTTATCCCATACCTTTATAAAAAATCGACGATGTTTGATCAAAATTCTACGCCACAATCAAAGCAAACTTAATACATGCTTATCTGATACATATGCCTTTTACCACCTTTGCACATAGAGTAGACCCTGATCAGACGGCTCCTTTAGGAGCCTTTAGGAGCCGTCTGATCGGGGTCTGTTCTGTTTGCTTATGGAAGTATCAAAATTTGATCCTACATTTTCTGTCATGGCTAAACATTCATGTGTCAATATGTCATTATAAATACATGTATTCAACTAGTTGGTATCCATTGTGTCATTATTTCTTACATCAATATTCAGGAAAGGATTTAAGACGGAACACAATTAAATAAAGAGGGATATTCGAGGGATTATTCTCCCATAGTTGTTTGTTAAACCCGTTCCCCAACGAACGTACAGTCCAATCCCGATATTTCGAATACTCAACCAAGTATAATTGTCGGTGTTCGAGACAGATGGCAGCATAATGGTGGGTGAAGGTTATGCAGAAAGTTCCTCTTTGAGCTTCCTGCATGACTTTCACTCTGCTTTAAGTAGCCACCCGTCCCGTCTTTAAGTAGCCACCCGTCCCGTCTTTAAGTAGCCACCCGTCCCGTCTTTAAGTAGCCACCCGTCCCGTCTTTAAGTAGCCACCCGTCTTTAAGCAGCCACCCGTCTTTAAGTAGCCACCGGTCTTTAAGTAGCCACCCGTCTTTAAGTAGCCACTGGTCTTTAAGTAGCCATCCGTCTTTAAGTAGCCACCCGTCTTTAGCCACCCGTCTTTAAGTAGCCACCCTTCTCAAAAGACACAAATTCTTCATTATCAACATTTCGAAGTGTCGAGATTTTACTTTTGTTTGCATGAATCGATTGCATTATAAATACTTATTAACTTGTTTGTACAATGCAAGACAATAAAAGGGAATTATTGGCTTAGACAAAAACTGCAGGTCCACTTCTATATTATTTTTATAAGTAAACAGGGCAGACCCCAAATACTACTGGAGCCGTCTGATCTGGAATACACTGTTTGCAATGGCATAGAGAGGCGTTTATAAGAATGAGTGAGTGAGTGAGTTGGGTTTTACGGCACTGCGACACCGAACAGGCCATATAGCGCCGATGAATGATGAGATGACATGATGATGAGGGAAGTGTCAGGAAGATGATTTCGGCTAATCTCATTCGCTGCACACAAGCGCATTGGATCAAAACCACCGACATGCCTTCCTTTAGTTCATGGCAGAGGGATAATCTCCGTCAAATAAACCAAAAACATCCCCTGTGACAATTAAGCTCCAGAATTATAAGAAGGAAATCCATTTTAAAAACCAATTTGAGGATTTATCTGTAGATAAATAAGTTTAAATATGTGATGGTAGCGTTTTGTTTGTGGCTTTTCCTGCTTGACTTTACCACTTTTTCATTAACTATTTCCATCCGGGAAACACGTGCGCTGTCCTTTGCAAACTGTGTATCCCCAGTTCAAATTAGAAGAGCCTTCTGATCAGTGTCTGTACTGTTTGTCATTCAAAATCCTCCAGTGCGTTTAAGTCTTTCCTACTTTTTCGCCCCGTACTTCATTCTGAGTATTGTTATACCTTCTGATCCTTCGAGATCATGAAGTTCACTGCTTTTTGTTCTGAACGTTGAATACCGCTTAAGCCGGTACTAAGGGGCGGGAGCAGTGTTGCACTTTCAATTAGTGCTCATAAACAGACTCAATAAAACCGAGTCTGAAATGTTATCCTTTTGTGTTGCAATGTTTGCTTTCGGGGGATCACCGCTGCCATTCCAACCTGACAATTCAGGGTTGAATTGGTTAAACCTCACTGTGTGGGACACGTGTCACTAATGTCCTTTGCACACAATGTATACCCAGATGAGAAGGTTCATAGAGCAGCTCTCTCACCCGTGTCAGCATTGTGTGCAATGTTACACTTTCCTTTAAAAAATCCTTAGATATTCACCATAAGCTTGACTTGCTTTAAGTTTGCAAAAGTCCATTTGAAAACGCAGCGTTGCAAGGGTTGAAGACAACTTTCAGTCTCCATTGTGTTTGCTCGTAAATTCACAAAACGTGAACGTTTATCAAACTACAGTTTATTGCCACTTTATGACAAAAACGTGACTCCGTGAGAACATTGTGTCCGCATTTCCTTCATAATTTCGATTAATCATAAACATTATTTAATGATTCAATTTCATAAAATTCCTCTAAACTCCTGAAAATCTATACAACATCCCATTTACTTAATTTTTGTCTCGCAAGGCTTCCGACAGTCTCTTTTCACCTTTATCATGCTTATTGTGACTTGAATAGTATTTCCGGGAAGATTTGATCCATGAAAAAAACCGTGTTTCATCTCGATTTCAAGTGTTTGCCATCCTATCAATAATTTAAAAACATATCACACATAAATGGGATGACATTAAACATGTAGCAGACGAGAGTTTGGGGTGGGAAAATGTTTCATTGCGGGATAATGGTTGATAGTGGTTAAATGTTCTCCAGGAGTAAAATACCTTTTCCCGTGCAGAGAGTCACGTGTCAGCAATTTCAGACTTGTTAGAAGGAGAGTGGTTAACATTTCGAATGCGTAGAACGAATACACTTGCATTTGCAAACAGTATAGATCTAGACCAGAGGCACTCGTACCAGGGTCTTCACTCTTTGTCATTCAAAATTTTCGAGCAAGTTTAAACCATTCATACTGAGTGGGCGCTAAAACTAAACACTGGTGGGCTGTTCCACACCGCAAATTCAGCGTTGAAAGTGTTATACTTGGCTTATTAAGTATGGCAGTGATACATGGCAATCATGACCCCCTTGCTTCTTGTAGTATGTCTTTATTTGCAAGTTGTCTTATATAGTAGTTTCCATATATGTAGATATTACAAATTCGGATGGATATAGCTTAGTGTACATGCATGCCTGTTGATTATTAAGCTACTCCCATTGTAATGCATGATGCTGTAAGTGTCTGGAGCAAAAAACCAAACTAAGTCTAACAGATCGAGCCGCTTATGATAAAGAAAAAATATTTTACAGACGCTAAACATTTTAATATTAATGTTATACCACTCTACAACAGACTTGGCGTTGAAAGTAACATTGAAATTGAAATAGAGAAAACTGTTAGATTATTCATTGAATCCACAAGAACTAAAGAGTTTACATATATAGTATCAGTGTTAGTTGTAAAGTATCGATGCTCCTTTAATTTAACCGACATTGGCTAGACGTAATCTGATAGAAAAATGTTCCATATCAACACTCTATTTGCACAAAAATGAGAGCGTAAAAACATTGCTTTGTTGAATTGAAAAGAAAACTAAAAACAAGAGACAAAAACACAGAATTGCATTAGAACCATGCAGCTGCTGCCCTTTCAAATAAGCCGCTAATGGGTTTAGTACAATAGTATAGCAACTACATTATATATGATTTAGAAGCAATAATTGTTTTCCTAAACATGATTGGTTTGGTTGATTTTTCTTTTATTTTTGTAGAAACGATTACTATCAGAATGTAAAACAGTTATGAACCTGTTCAGACGCAGAGTCACTCGGCATCACTCGGCATCTCGCCTGGATCAAAACTGTTTGAATATGCCAGTACTAGTAATCACCCCTAGTTTGTAGTTATGACAGTGTTGCTCTGAACTCTCACACTAGTTTGTAGTTATGACAGTGTTGCTCTGAACTCTCACACTAGTTTATCACTACCCCGTATGCTACACCATGTTGTGCGGCAGCTCATATAACAGGTTATAAGAGACCTGTTTCCATACCAGGCATGTACTGGTACTTTTAAAGGCCAGGACATTTACTGTATTGTCTGAGAATAGTGTATATAAATACGGTGCCATAAATTAAACAATTGTCTCATCCAATGCCAAGGCCCTTAGGAAAACAATATCAAAGAGAGCACTTATTGAATAGCCCATTATTGTTCCTTAAAAGAAATTACTGCTTTTGGCAGAACAAAATAAATGCAAACATATACTGACTGTCAAACAAATAAGAATCAGCAGACCGCTTGTATGAAATTATTTATCTTACCATTCACTTTGATATCTATATACATATACCAACTAAAGAGCTAACATCGACATAAGTATGCGTTACTGAGGCTGAAGACGTTGATAGCTGATGCCAAGGTTGATAACGATGCGAATCACGACCAAAAATAGGAAATTGAGAAGACGACCAGTGTGGGATACGGCAGTATTTGTCAGCGAAGAGTGAAGTGGCAGACTGAGTGGATCCCGATGAAGCCTCGAGCAGTTACTCACAGGTAACCTCAATTTGCTGCTAACGTGCAACGCGTTGACCATTATTCCACCGTGAACTAATAATGTCTGTTCAAATTAACCCTTCGCTTGCTATTCACGTCAATATACCTACCTGTAAATAGTGAAGACCCAGATGAGACAGCTCCTGCAGCAGCTGTCTCATCAGGGGCTGCACTATTTACAAGTTGCTTGTGCAACCAGTGCACTCCACAGCAGTGATTGCACAGCGAAATACTTGTACACAGTGAAGATATATGTAATTATACAACAGGACATGGGTAAAGAAGGAGAAATTTGTTTCAAAATTCAGCAAGAGAAGGGTTAAGACCTTTTCCATTTGAGTACTCCCGATTCGATTAAGGGCTTAGAAACTATTGACCGAGTGTCAAACAGCTTGGATCCTGATGAGACGCCGAGTTACTCAGCGTCTCATCTGGATCCAAGCTGTTTGCAAATGCGATTCATGTCGCTGATAAGGGTTAAGTAACAAAACATACTTTTTATTGTCAGCTGGCACGATAAAAGAGCATTACTCGAAATAAGTAGGTAAGTAACACAGATGGTGACATTTTCACACTAGATGAAGTTCAAGGTCGTTAAGTATCCGTCGACACATCAAGGACGAATTATGTAAACTGTTTAGATTCAGAAGAGCCACTAAATCGATCGACATCGCAGTTAGAGTATATCTGTTTGGCACGAATGCATATATTTTTTACAGTTCTTGAAAGGAGTGACTTTGTATATCAGAATTTGATCCATTCAATCCGTAATACGCACGTTCTGTCATTTGCAAACAGTGTAGACCCAGATCAGAGGGCTGATCAGGATCTTTACTGTTTGTCATTGAAAATAATCTAGCAAGCTTAAACGGTTGTACTGAATGTAGTGTATAGTTAAACACCGATGGGTTATTTCACTTTGATGAATCAGGTTTGAAAAGGTTAATAACGAAGCATTATCAAATCATACAGACTAGATTATTGGGTTGGATCATTTGTAACGAAAACTATTTGATTCTGTTGTAATGTAGAACCATAATCAATATTTGATACTCTCTTGTAACGAAGAGCTACAATCAGTGTTTGCTACGCTTGTAACGTAGATCTACGGACAGTATTTGCTACTCATATAACGTAGATCTACGGACAGTATTTGCTACTCATATAACGTAGATCTACGGACAGTATTTGCTACTCATATAACGTAGATCTACGAAACATATTTGCTACTCATGTAACGTAGAACTACGAACAGTATTTTGCTACTCATATAACGTACATCTACGGACATTATTTGATACTTTTGTAACGTAGATCAACTGAAAAGAAATCGAAGAAAGCCATACCCCGCTGTTACAAAAAAATAAAGTAAAAAAAACAACCAAAACAAACAAACAACAAACACAAAAAGAACAAAAGAAACAATTGTTTCCCCTGCTATGCGCTCTTCGTGACGATTATAAAGAGTAGTCACAACATAGGGTTTGTCGGAGAAATGACGATTTTAGTATTTGAGTAGGCACATTTATCTGCAACTCTGAAATGTGACGCCGAGTTCATGAGCATCTTACCAGGATTCTGACTGTGTGACATTCGGGCATAGGCTTCCCGAACGCCCTAACCCTTTCCCTGTTTATGTTTGTTCCAAATGTCGATACCTACTGAATATTCATGGACAAAATAGTTAATATAGTTAAGAGTTAACGAAATAGGGAAGGTGGAACATATTAGCCATTTTAGAAAGTAGAGAAAATATTCAATTAGCATATAGAGCAGACCCTGATCATACGGTTCCTATCGGAGCCGTCTGATCTGGGTCTACTATGTTTGCAAGTACGTGAAAACACGTTAATATGAGGGAAAGGGTTAACGAGTCGGCAGTAAATGCAAGAAAAACTGTAGCAGGTCGGATTTTGAAAGGTCATAATTTATATGGTTTGATAATGTTTAATGCTTTTAAATCAAAGTGTTAACTGCAATTAATTTCACGATTAAGATGTAAAGTAAATCACAGGATTCTAATCTATTTATTTTAGACAGAGATCCTTATCCCTTACTCTACTGTAAAATAGATGTCTTCTCAAACTCTGATATGCTGAAAATTTTACTTTACTTTCTTCAATTTGTTCAAGCTTTGGAGAGTCTCTTGATCCTGCATTAAACAGCTTGGATTCTAATGAGAGGCGTCGCATCTGTATTCAAGCTGTTTGAAGCTGTGCCGGACATCGCCTTTCAACATAATGGTTAATACTTCTCACGTGCATGGTGCACATGTTTACCATATTTTAAAATTCATGTTTTTGCTCGTTCAAATTATACGTTTGCAATCGGAGTTTCTTAGAAAACTAATTATTGTAGGAAATTCTTATATGTCATACAGTAAAAACCCGGATAAATCGGAAATTTAATACAGATAATATTTTCAGGCAGGTTAATGCTTAATGTATGATGAAAGTCGTGCAAAAAGCTCCTTTGGGAGCTTTCTGTACGATAATAAATCACGACTTAGGCATAAATGCGTGATTTTTGTGAATGTGACAATTTAGCAAGCCAGTGTTCGAGAAGTTATGCACTTCCATGGATTGTCCATGAATGCAGAAGATTTTACAATTTCACTAGTGCGGAATATCTAGCGAGTCAAATTTGCATGGAAATAAAATATTCTACAGTAAAACCCATATAAACCGAAATTCTAGTAGAGAAGAAGTTAGATACTTATAGGCAGGTGGCTGCTTAATACGGGGTGAAAGTCACACAGGAAGCTCCTACAGGAGCTTTCTGCATGACTTTCACCCTGCCTTAAGCTGCCTCCAAGACCGATATGTAAACTGAATTTAACGTCTGGACTAGAGGAGGGGTTAACTGTATACATAGATGTATTTGTTGTAATCTTTAGCATGCCGAGTTAATTATTTACTAAGTCAAGCCTTGGCAGCTTTCTATTAACCCTTAACGCGATAGAGATGCCTTTTACTACCCCTTTGAAGCATTCTGATGCCTTCTGGCGCCTTCTGGTGCATTTTGATGCACTTTGATACATTTTGATGCACTTTGACACATATTGATGCAATCTTTGTGCCTTTTAATGCAGTTTGACGCATTATGATGCCGTATGACGCTTGTTGCTGTCTTTTAAAGATACCGTTTGGACGCATGTTGAAGGCGTTTCACGTCTTTTAAAGCCTTCTGACCCTTTTTGATCCTATTTAGACTTTTTGCCTTTTGACACCGTTTGTTTTCTTTTGATATCTTTTGACGCATTTGCAAACAGTGTAGTCCCAGATTAGACAGCTTCTGTAGAATCCATCTGATCAGGGTCTGCTCCTTTTGCTGGTTGAATGACATAGAGCTGGTTCTAAATAGTCTAAAATGGTCCAAACATTTTATTGGCTATTATAAAACATAAAATAAACGCATTTTGTTTCACGCACATGCAAATAGAGCAGACCCAGATCAGACGGTTCCTATAGGAGCCGCCTGATCAGGGTCTGCTCTGTATGCCAATTTAATTTGAATTATTTCTTTCTTTACTATATAAAATGGTTACAATGTTCCACATTCCATATTTCATCATAACCATTTTGTCCATTAATATTCAGTGGGTATTGACATTTGAAATCAACATAGACCAAGGAAAGGGTTATGGCTAATTTAATTTGTGTATGGAAATTGACCACCAGTATAACTGTCAAAGGTTTCCATCTGCGTAACTTATAGCACAAGATAAGAAACCTCTAAACCTCTAAAGGAGTTTATACCTTATGATATAGGAGTGCACATAAGCTAAAATGTAAAATACGTGACGAAAAAAAAATCCGAGCATTATTTAAGATAATAGGTTCGTGAAGGTTACAACCCAAAACTGTTATATCAAGTACATGTACCATGGAATCTGCTTATATGGGTGTAACGGTAACGTAAGTATCAATAAAAATGTAAAACTGATACTTAACTATTTCGCCGCCATAGGAGAAACCGTGATGTCCTTTGCAAACAGTTTAGATCCAGAGGAAACGCCGAGTAACTCGACCTCTCATCAGGATCCAAACTGTTTGATGCTGGTTGTATTTTTGTAACGAAATTAAAGCAAACACCACTTTGAAACCTGAAGCAGATAGTAATATTAAACAGATGAAATTTATTTGAGGCCGAAAGGTTTAATGAAATAAACACAATGCATGGTTATCGGAAATCAAATCGGATTGAACCATATAATGACCAGACAATATGTGGGTCTAATGTGAAAAGCCAAGGACGTGGATCTTATCTGGTATGAGCCGTGACATTAGCAAAGCCACGCTCTGGTTATAACCTATAAACAGTAGTTCCTGTAACTCTGAGTTGTTATTCATTTACTTTCAATCTGTTAACACTTCTTAGCATCTATTGACCGAGTGCCATACAGCCGGGTCCCGATGTCTTGTCTGGATCCGAGTGCCATACAGCCGGGTCCCGATGTCTTGTCTGGATCCGAGTACCAAACAGCTGCTGCCTGATGAGGCGCTGGATTCAAGATGTTTGCAAATGCCGGTCAGGTCGCGTTTAACAGGTGAAATATTAAGTAATGACATGCATTTAAAGGTCATCAGCCGTGGAAGATAAGGCTGTAATATATTACAGAGCTACAGATAAAGGTGCCTACTTAATTACAAATACTGTTATTTTACCACCAAACCCTATGTTGTCTGAATTACAGCATAACCTGACTTAAGCGGCCATTAAAAAGAGGTCTTATCATTGTTCTGTAAGGCAGGTGATAGCTTAACCCTTTACCCAATAGCATGTTTCTAGTTTTGAAGACATATGACCACTTAAAGCAGGTTTAGCTTTCAGCCTGCTTTAAGCTACCACCTACTAGGATATAGAAAATATTTTAATGCAATATGTTCATGACTGTATGAATTTGAACTATTTTCTTCAGCGGAGGAATAAATCAAACACGCTAAAAGCCGCTTCTATCAGGTAAAGGGTTAATGCATGTCAAAAATAATGCAAAAAGGTTCCTATAGCAGTTTTCTGTATTACTTTTACCACACATTAAGCAATCACCTGCTTTGTAAGACTGCTTTTTCAATAAATGAATGGTTGCTTAAGACAGTTTCTACTGTATATACCAAATAGGAACAGTAAGAATGACAGACTACCTGTAAATCGTTTTGCCAAATAACAGACAGATGAACACATTTGATACCTGATACAGATGCCCCTTTTCACATCTTTGCAGGAGCCGCCTGTTCAGATCATTTTCTGTTTAACTATACAATAATACAATTCACATCTTACATTTTCTGCCAAGTCGAAAATCAAATCCTTTTGTTCATATATATGCCAGAATTTCTTTCATCCTAATTAACATTCATGGATTTAGAACTCATGAATTCTTGTATAATTACTCAACAGGTAAATGGTTAACTTTACTCCAGAGGCTATTTTTAGAATCAACCTCTTTGAATAAACTACCGAAAAGGAGCATAAAATAGAGAAAAGGAAATGTTTAGAATTTTGTAATTTGAAACCATTGTGATAAATAGAGCATTTGCTCCTATAGGAGCAAATGCTCTATTTATCACAATGATTACATAAAGTGACGTTTGCAGAGGCGTAGAAAGGCGTATTCATGGAGGAAAGGGTTAAATAATGTTCGTATCAAAATTTGACCAATGCCCCAGAATCACATTAACACAGGGATGCCATTTTAATCCTTTGCCTGTTTAGTTTTACCGGACTGGCATTTGTAAACAGTCTGGATCCAGATCAGACGCCGAGTAACTCGGCATCTCATCAGGCTACAAACTATTTGACACTCGGTAAAGCATCTCAATAAGGCTTTCACGAATCGAACATAAGTGAACATTTCAGCAAATTGGAGTTGGATCTGGCATATTGAAATTTGAAATAAGAATTGAAATTTGGTTTAAAGACTGTTCACATAAAGAATAGAAAAAAACCCGTTTTATTTTGACTTCTACCATGCACATCATATTCTCCAATGTACATAAATCACATATTATAATTTATACAGTAAAACCCCTATAAACTTGACGTTAAAAATCGGTCTTGGAGACAGGTGGCAGCTTAATGCAGGGTGAAAGTCATACAGAAAACTACTCTAGGAGTTTTCTGCATTAATTCCACACGGCATTAAGCTGCCATCTGCTTAAGATATATATAAATTCTTCTCTACAAGAAATCCGGTTTAGAGTGGTTTACTGTATTTTGTATAAGGTAAATTATCAGAATAATAGTCGGTGCTATTAGTTAGGTAAATCGTCTAGAACTTATCTTGGAGCCCATCCATTTTTGATCCAAGGGGTGGGTGGGGGGGGGGGGGGCACAGCAAATAAAATATATTTTATTACTGGTATAAGTCAATGACATCGATTAATTAAACACACAGACCCCTCTGATCTGGGTCTACACTGTTTGCCAGTGCCCGTTTAAGAGACACTGGACAGCAGACCTTTAGCACTTTGCCAAATTGTTCAATGTCTGCTTATTTCACGCTGCACCAACACAATAAACTTATGCATTCTCCTTCACGAGTAATATTACCTACTGCTAAATTTTCTTCTTTATTGCTCGTTACATGGACATATAATTTTATGCTTTACTTCATATTAGCGCTTGCTGTGACGGGCCAGAACGAACTACGAATAGAAAATGAGAAACGGGAAGAGAAATGAATGAGTGGCATTTATTAAAAGTGCCGGAAAAACAAAAACTTTTGTAACAGGACGGCAAAACGAGCTTTCGTGGGTGGACGAATTACTGGGACGTGACCAGTTGAATACAACATATCAAACTATAGGAACAGAATTTATTTATTGCCAATGTTCAAATGGAGTCCAATGATTGTAATAACTTAATAAAGCATCTCAGTCTGCTGCAGATTTATTTCGGTTTGCATTCTTATTATGAATCTTTCTGTAAGTTCAGAATTCCCCTTACAGGACGATTAACAGTAATGCTATCGTTTCCGTTATGGCATGTGTCCTTTAAGCGATATCACACGCTGCTTGAGTTTGTAGTTTTCTTTAGTTTTTAGTATTTCTTTAGTAGGGCTAGAAACAGTTAATACCGTTGATGGATGAATTTTGAGTTGTTGTCTGGCCGAAATATGAAAAAGGAAAGTTCCGGTCTTCTGCGCGCGTTAAATTTTATACTTCCCGCGGTATTATACATTTTCCAAGAGAAAAAGGTTAGTTTAACGTTATTGTACACCGATAAACCCTCTGAATTTTGTTCATCGTCATACCAAGTTTGATAAGAGTTGTCAAATAATTCTTTGTTTAATTTTATGCAGAATGTTCTTATCACACATATTAGGAGCTTACTGCTCCCAAACATATCTGAGCCGATAGCCGCATAACTATTCTTTAACATTTCGTTACCAACATTTGTACAACTTAACCCTTTCCCTCATATAAACGTGTTTTCACGAATTTGCAAACAGAGTAGACCCAGATCAGACGGCTCCTATTGGGGTCTGCTCTGTTTGCTAGTGGATTTTGAAATATATGTTTCTTTACTTTCAAAACGTTCCACTTTCCACTTTCCATATGACATTATAGCTATCTTGTCCGTGAATATGCAGTAGGTATTGGAATTTGGAACAATAAAAGAACAGGGAAAGGGTTAAGAGACACTTTTTCAAACACAAATCATAAATAATGTTTAAAGACACGTCATGTTCAAATACATATTTAAAGAGAAATGTCACACCTGTTTCATGTTATATACCAAACACTGCCGAACACAAATATACACCACGTCCAGCCCTTTCAAAACTGGATTGTCAGAGTGGAATAGCCCATCCGTAGTTTTACTATAGATCCCACTTAGTACGAAAAGGTTAAATTAACCTTGCTAGGTGATTTTGATCGACAAACAGTGCAGACTCTGATCAGAGAGGTCCCCTAGGGATGTAGAGAACAATTTATTACACAAACAGTGCAGACTCTGATCAGAGAGCTCCTCTAGGGATGTAGAGAACAATTTATTACACAAACAGTTCAGACTCTGATCAGAGAGGTCCTCTAGGGATGTAGAGAACAATTTATTATACAAACAGTGCAGACTCTGATCAGAGAGCTCCCCTAGGGATGTAGAGAACAATTTATTACACAAACAGTGCAGACTCTGATCAGAGAGCTCCCCTAGGGATGTAGAGAACAATTTATTACACAAACAGTTCAGACTCTGATCAGAGAGGTCCCCTAGGGATGTAGAGAACAATTTATTACACAAACAGTTCAGACTCTGATCAGAGAGCTCCTCTAGGGATGTAGAGAACAATTTATTACACAAACAATTCTGACTCTGATCAGAGAGCTCCTCTAGGGATGTAGAGAACAATTTATTACACAAACAGTTCAGACTCTGATCAGAGAGGTTCCCTAGGGATGTAGAGAACAATTTATTACACAAACAGTGCAGACTCTGATCAGAGAGCTCCCCTAGGGATGTAGAGAACAATTTATTACACAAACAGTTCAGACTCTGATCAGAGAGCTCCCCTAGGGATGTAGAGAACAATTTATTACACAAACAGTTCAGACTCTGATCAGAGAGGTCCTCTAGGGATGTAGAGAACAATTTATTATACAAACAGCACAGACCCAGATCAGACGGCTGCTATAGGAAGTTATGCTCTGTTTGCTTACATAATAATATAGAATAGATTCTGCAGAGAGTGTCATGGTAAAGAAAATCCTTTGTTCAATGTAAAACTTCAGCTGATCAATATTGATGATAACATTATTTCTTACATGTAATAAAAGGAAGCGAATAACAGTAACACGTGAAGTAGACACGTGTCAGAGTACAGTGTCCGTAAATGATTATACGTTTGACTGCTCATAGGCTCCTCAAAGAGTGAAAATAAAACTGTTTAAACTACAATCAATGATGGTGCGAAACAGTGACGACCTTTTGCACACTGTTTTAACCCTTTCTTTGATATAAACGTGTTTTCACGCATTTGCACACAGAGTAGACCCTAATCAGACGACTCCTATAGGGTCTACTCTGTTTGGTAATCGAATTTGTCAGACCTGTTTCTTTACTTTCTAAAATAGCTACAATGTTCTACCGTGGACATTTCGTTGTAACCCTTTATTTCAATGACTATTCAGTAGGTATTGAAACTAGGAATGGACGTACAAAGCTCCTTACTATTCAGTAGGTATTGAAACTAGGAGTGGACGTACAAAGCTCCTCATAAGATGCGTATATTTAACACTTTTCAAGAATAGCTCATTTATTTCTCAATCAAACCCTATACTGTGACCACTCTTTAAAATCGTCTCGAAGAGACTATTCTAAAAGTGTGGCCACAGTATATGGTTTGGTAGAGAAATGGCGATTTTAGTATTTGGGTACGCACTGTTATCTGTAGTTCTGGACGTAGAACAGGGAAAGTGTTAATCTAGAGAAGATGTCGACTCAGCGCGTCATAAAGATCCAAATAGTGTCACACTCCGATCGCGATCTGGAAAGAAATGGAGGAATACATTGTTTCTAGATTAAAAGAAGTGACAATATTGCAAATGCTTTGGTAGATATTAACCCTGTACTCCATAAATACGCCTTCCTATGTCTTTGCAAACAGAGTAGACCCAGACCAGACGGCTCCTGTAGGAGGGTCTGTTCCGTGTGCTATGAGATAATATAGACATGATGCTATAGTTTCTGCCATGGCCAACCCCCCCGTCCATGTGCTATTATTACAATTAATCTTATTAATATTCATGATGTCATTATTTCTTATATAAATGTTCATGGAGTAAAAGGTTAAAGAACTTAGTAACCATAATTTATGCTAATCCGCCGCACTGTTGATCTACAAGTTATCCGTTGCTGCATATTATTGCAGCAAACCGAATATTCAGGGACTCTCTGATTTAGTATTTGTCTTAGGTGTCGACGGAATTCCCGGCGTCTATTTCTAAAGTAATTATTGCTGTGCTTATATACAATGTATATTGATGTTCTATATCGTTCGAGCGAAGGAAGTTCATCAGACAAGCTTCACGTGATGTAATCTTCCTTCCTCCTACACTATTTCCTTGTTTTAATAATAAGACAAACTGCAGACAGTAAAGACAGGAAAGCCACTGATTGCAAGTCCACGTGTTTCTCAAACCTGATCTGCAAAGTAGGTCAACGTTTACCGTGTCTATACAGAACAACCCCTCTTAAGCGACCACTTAATGAATAGTCCTTGGTATCTGTAAAACAGCGGTTGCTTAATGCGGAATGAAAGTAATACAGAAAGCTCCTGCACTAGCTCCCATCTAACTTTAAGACCCATATTTCCTACTGTGTCAGGTGGTCGCTTTAGAGAGATGAAACTGATAATAAAGGTCCTTGTATCGACCCTTATTATGACTATTCAGTTTAATGGAACAATTCGAAGTTTAACCATGACACAGCGCAGACTACTCGTACCATGTCAATAGTAGTTGTTTCCCTGTAGGAATTGGCAACTTTAAGCTGGACATAGAGCAGAATAATCGTACCATGTCAGTAGTAGGTGTTTGCTTGTAGAAATTAGTAAACAGCGTTTTATGCATTGGTTTACAATTAAAACGTGAACTGATCTCTCCAGATAGAGTTTCGGGCCACTCTGATTGTACACAGTATCCCTTAACCCATTTAACCTCCTAGGTTATTTTAGAATCAACCTATTTAAATAAATCTACTGAAAAGCAGCATTTACAAGAAAACAAGTCTGTATGACTTTCACCCTGCATTAAGCTGTCACCTGTCTCCAAGACCGATATTTTAACTAAAATCAACGTCCAGTTTAGAGGGGTTTTACTCTAACCAAATAGAGGCCTTGTTTGTTTCAATTTTACCACTAATAGCAAAGGACGAATTATAGATATACAGTACTGATTTGGTCAAGTAAACTCTTACGTCGCTGTAAAACGTTTACTCACAGTTGGATCTGCTACAAGAGTGTGGCTACGTCCTACTCGATCAACTTGGATCCTGTTAAGACAACAATCGGTGACTTGTCTGGATCCAATCTGTTTGCAAATATGGAGCAGGCGTTAATGGCAAAGAAATAAAATTCACCAGCAATTATCCCAAGTTCTTCTTCGGATCTATGCATAACCGTTAAGCTGAAAATATTCATGGCTTCTTTTCGTTTCGCTGCCAGCCTCCGCAGCTTCCGTGGAAAATTCCTCAGTAATTACTGAGAACTCTTCTTCCTGGACATATCTTGCTGCAGTGTAGCCATTTCAGCTGGCGTTTGGTAGGTCGGTGGTTCTACAGTACAAGTTGTTTCGGACACAGAAAAAATACGTGGATTCTTCCTCCATTTACAATTTGTAATAATACAATGTGACTGAAATACTGTTAAATCAACTAACCCCCGAAACAAACCAACAAACAAACAAACACACAATATTTATGTAACAAATAATGCCACCAGGACTATTAATTGGAATTGGTTTTGTTTATAATAGCTTATAAACATAGAGAAGTTTGGACGATGCAGAAACTGAACAATAAGATCTGTATTGTTATTATTATTGCAAAAGCAAACAGATCAAACAGATTGTCTGTTGTTGCTAATAGTAACATTATTTGAAAATTATTGAGTAGAGCAGTAATTAATCAACGGTGTTCATGGTACCCTATATATAATCGCACAGGAGATACAATTAATATAGCACATCCGATACAATACGGAATATGCCGAAATGTTTGTCGGAAATATTACGGAACATGACGAAATGTCAACGAGTGGATATCTTACTGATATATCGAGTAGTTTAAAGCAGTCAAGAATTGAAATGAATTTACCTTCCGCTTGACTCTAGAGTCCAGAAAAAAGAGTATAGTACAAGCTGTTCTGAATTGTTTAAATTGGGCAATATATTTATACATTGTATTTGAAAGAAGTAGCGTTTGATATATGCAGCAGAGTGTTGATAGAGACATTTGTTTACAGATGGTTTTGTGGATGTCTGGTACCGTTCCCAGTATTGTTCCAGCATAATTTGAATGTGGGAAGCTTGGAATTAACCCGTAACCTAATAGCGATTCATTCGCACGCCTTTGCAAACAGAACGGCCAGATCAGACGGCTCATGTAGGGCCCGTCTTATCAGGGTCTGCTCTGTTTGCTTGTGCCATAATGTAGTTCTGGTTCTACAGTTTCTGCCATGGTACAATCATGTGCATTATGAAGTTATTATTTTCAACACTAATACGTGTATTCATCTGGTAAAAGCTCAATTAAGAACAATCGTTCAAGGTCAATCTGTTCTAAACCTAATTGTTATACTACCAATACGCCTAAGCACATTTTAGTGTCTACAGGGCATTCTCGTATATCTGATGTATGTTAGCAGTTTGTCTAGGTTTGAACTCAAAATAGAACGCCTTTTAAATTAATCGTGAAATTATTTCTACAACCTTGAAACTATTAGGATTGGCATTCAGTTTGTTGTCTGAATACTACAGAAAACATATTATTTACTTCAATGTTTTTGGCAATTGCAAAACAGATATATTATGACACGCCGCCTTCTTCATCGTGCAAGTCAATATTATAAACAAAATGACAAATATAATTGTTAATAATATAAAACAAATTCCGCACTTAATTCAGATTACTGTGGCACACCGTAAATTCTCTTTATCCCTTTCCCTGTTCTATGTTCCAAATTTCAATACCTACTGAATATTCACAGACAAAACAGCTATAATGAAATATTGACGGTGAAACATTGTAGCCATTTTAGAAACTCAAGAAACAAATCTACCAAATACCATTAACACACAGAGCAGATCCAGACCAGACGACCCCTCCTCTAGGAGATATTTGATCTGGATCTACTCTGTTTGCAAATGTCTGAAAACACGTTTATATGATGGAAAGGGTTAACCATATACTCCGAATTCCCCTTTCATTGTTTTTGCAAAGAGAGTTGATCCAGATCAGAAGCTCCTAAATGAGCTGTCTAACCAGAGTCTTCTCTAGTTGGTTGGCTATGATATGTGTTATAGATTCTTCTGTTTGCAATGGCAAGAAATGCCCGTATTTTTATATACAATAATGGCAATTAATTAGAATTCATAACAGGTAGAATATTTCATGAATATTCATGAAGTTAATTTGATGTTTTGCTTACCTCTTTATCACACCGCATATGTTTTTACAAAACCATTTTGTTGCTTGATTTGAAATTACACCTACCAATATGAAAGTTTAAGTATCATGTTCCCAATGAAGAAAATATTCCTAAATAGGGAATTAATATAATACATAAATACTTGAATTGCTCTGATCTAATATTTCGACCACTAAGGGCCTTTTTCAAAGATTATCATGTCAAAATACACGTCACATTTTTGTTACATGCATTCAGCCTTAAATTCAAAGAAAACAATCTCTTTGATTTTATGGCTGAATGCATGTAACAAAAATGTGACGTGTATTTTGACATGATAATCTTTGAAAAAGGCCCTTAGTGGTCGAAATATTATATCAGAGCAATTCAAGCATTTATGTATCATGTTCCGTTAGAAACAATTTCAAATCTCGGGTATGTGTAACATCCTTACACCGTTCAAATAATATTGAACAAATTACTTTCTTACACATGCCATATCGTAGTCAGCAGATCACATCCTAACACATGTTACATCTTAGTCAACATGTCACTTCCTTAAATCTTTCAAATGTTTGTCAACATGTCACTTCCTTACATGTTTCAAATGTAAGTCAACATATAACTTCCTTACAAAAAATTCAAATTTGAGTCAACATGCCACGTCTTTACACATTTCAATTGTTAGTCAACATGTCATGTCCGTACATATTTATATTTTAGTTAACACCTCACGCACTTACACATTTCAAACCTTGCTAGTCAACATGTCACGTCCTTACACCTTTCAAATTTTAGTCAATATGTCACACACCTACACATTTATGTTGTTAGTCAACACGCGACGTCTTTACATCAGCCAAATCTTAGTCAAAATGTCATATCCTTACACATTTCAAATATTAGTCAACATACCATGTTCGTATACTTGTCAACTCCTGGTCAATATATCAAGTTCTTACACCGTTTAAATCTTAGCATCACCCATATATGGACCTTATAATGAAAGGAGTCGTCAAGTTTAATTTTATGGTATGAATAATATCCACCTTAGAGTCGAGTTAAACGTGTATAAAAGGCAGGCAAGAAATACTGTTATATACATGTAGATAATGTTTTTTATTATAAATAGCTTTATTTCAGTATAAACTGTACACATCATGGCTAGATATAAATTCACACAATGAAAACAATAAACATGCATGAATGATGAAATCATGACAATTGCATCATATACCAAGGGAAACACAAAGCAAGTGAAATGAATATATTGTTTGTACCGTGATTCTTGAAACGACAGATGGTAGTGCCATAAATAGGTAAACAGTGGATTACCACAGTTTTAAAGGATTACATGTAGCACTTTTAAATTCAGAAATATGTGTACCATTAAACACTCATATTCTGTAACGTTTTCTCGAATGGTAAATGAACAAATATAAAAAAAATTCAAAGCTTTCTTAGCATATTGATTGGTGACTAACTAAACTAAAGTTACAAACTATATTTACACATATTTGCATTAAATTAAATGTGTAGACTTGTCCAAGAATCATAAAGAATCAAAAGGCAAACAAAACTTACTTTATGAAAATTGATGACACAGCACGTGGGAGCAATTATACAATGTACGGCTTTAAACTCAGTTACAGCATGCGCAGCCACAATGCTCTGTATTTATCCAACCAGACTTCTCTTCTGTCAAGGCACAACGTCTGTGCCCCATCAGCGTTGCACTGTGTCACGGCGCTTAAATTCCCAGTGCCCAATTGCAAACTAGTTACAGCTACCTAGTTGGAACTTCCCAGCGCTTAAAACTGTGCGCATTGGTTGAAGCTAGACCATTTTAGCCTTCTAGAGAGCTTCAACGAAATGTAGCTGCAACCTACATACTGAACACCCCGCTGTTGTATTTCATCTCAAGGAAGCGGGGCTTTACGAGAGAATCCGAGAAATACCTAGGTAACGTTCATTGAACCAAAGTTTCAGTAAGCAATGTTCGGCTCTGTTCCGCTGTTCCCAGCAACAAGGATGCCTTAACAATCTGCATACAGGGATTTTGTTTTATACAATGGTAGGTATGTCTTTAACAAAAATAAGAGGTGGTCCTATGATAGATCATTGTGGGACACCACGTGTAACTTTACAACAAGGGCAAAAACAACTAGAAATATCAACATATTTGGTGCATATCTAAGTTATATCCGAACCACTGTAAAATATAATTACCATGGCGTATTGTCTCTAACTTCATGAGAGGGATGGAATTGTTAATACTACTAAATGCGTTTTGTGGATCCATTAACACCATGCCGATTAGAAGAATGAAGAAAGGTAAATAAGGCAGGTATATTTTGAAAACCCATCTCTAGGACTTGGCCGAATTTTATAAGTATATTTTGTTTTAAATATGAGTAAAGCTGGTCATAAATAACGCTTTCAAAAACCTTAGAAATAATAATACAGAGGTCACGATACAATACGTAAATTGTAACACTTTCAAGAGTAGCTCCATTTTTACTCCACCAAACCGTAATTTGTGACCACACTTTAGAATAATCTCTTCGAGACGATTCCAAAGAGTGGTAACAAAATACGGTTTGGTGGAGAAATGAGGATTTCAGTATCCGGGTACGCACACTTATCTGTAGCTCTAAATAATTCGTAACATAGATACAGGACGGCAATTACCTACATCAGCTGTATCATTCTTTTTAACCATTTATTCTATGAATATTCATGTAAGAATTATTAACATCGTAAATAATAATTAGATTAATGTGCATTGCTACGCACACACACACACACGATCACATGAATATTTTACCATGACAGAACTGTAGAATCATATCTTCATTATTTCATAAGCAATTAGAAAAGACCCTGAACAGAACACTTCTACAGGAGCCTTCTGCTCAGTTTGCGGCGTAGAAAGGCGTATTTATAGAGTAAATAGCTTGAATAGTTGAAGAACCATTGTTGCTTACAAAAGCATCTGGTACCGGCCCTTCAATAAAATACACATTAATTTTAGTATTTGTAATAATAAATACGTAATAACATGTCTAACAATATTTAATAAAATACATGTAAACCTTTTGTAAAACAATTGTCATGTCATTTTATCATTGTCTTACAATATTTAATATTTTTGAATGACATAATCCTAATGAACCTGACGAAGCAAATAAAGAGATACTAGAAATGCCCAGTAGGGCATAGTTGTAAGTTACTGCAAGCATTGTACACGGGCCTTGTAGTGATGAACACATAACCTAGTCCTACTTATAGACGCCGTTTGACGTCTTTGCAAACAGTGTATACCCAGACCAGACAGCGGCTGTAGGAGCTGTCTGATCAATTTATTTTCTGTTTGGTATGTTATTAGATGGATATGTTTCTTCAGTTTTTGGTTTGGCAAAAACATATGTCTATGTTTCATTATAAATTTCTGTCCATCATCATTGATACGGTCAAGAAATGTTGAATAATGTTTAAACTGGGAATTGGTTAAATGTGTATTTTATAAGCCTTGTACATAGCATGTGAATATGTAACACAATTAACTGTTCATTTGCTCAACACTTTAAATGCTGGATATTCAGGGTGGAATTGTACATCACTATTTTAACAGAGTTACAGATAAAGGTGCGTATCCAAGTAATAAAATCGTCATTTCTTAACCAAACCCTATATCGTGACCACTCTTCGAGACGATTCTAAAGAGTGGTCACAGTATAGGGATTTATGGAGAAATAAAGAATGTATTCCTGAAAATTATCTAGTTGACTCATGATATTATCTGGAGCTCTGTATAATTTATATATAAAGTTCACTTAGTATGAAATGATATAATTTACGTATGGATTTTGAATGACAAATAGTGCAGACGCTGAATAGAGGGTTTCTCTAAGAGCCCACTGTTCTGGGTCTACACCCTTTGAAAATGCCAGTATACTAAATTCCCGTTTTCAAATGGTCAGTTCAATTTGTTTCATAATCATCAGATATCATTCAATATTTATTTGTTTTGACATTTGTTCCTCAAAATACGAGCGAAATACTTGTAAATCGTATCCGAAAGACCTCCAGATAATACTGAGGATCTGTCAAAATAACAAAATTCTCAACACCGTCACGATTTATTATTATGGGCTATTGCAATCCGTAAATTTACATTTATACACGTGCATGCAATCCTAAGAATACCAAACCGCAGTAAAGTCTATTTAACCCATTCCCTCATAGGCTATTTTTAGATCTATTTACCCATAGGCTATTTTTAAATCCAGCCTTTTTTGATAACTCTGAAACGTAGCACTAGAGAAAAATAAAGTTTTAGGATTGTGTAGATTTGAAACCATTGTGACAAATAGAGCATTTGCTTTATTTGTCACACTTGTTTTGCAAAGTTACTTTGACAGAGGCATCAAAAGGCGCCAATTTGCGGTAATGGTTATAAGTGACCATTTAGTCTTAACTCATGACCTGACAGAGAAGCCTTATCACGACTTTGTAAACAGATAAGACCCAGATTAGACGGCGTGTGGGGCTTCTGACCAGGTCTGCTTTGTTTGCTTATGAAATAACAACAATATACTGCTACCATTCCTGCCAAGGTAAAGAATATCCCTTGTTCCGTTAGAAGAACAAGAGGTACTTAGTACGTGTACATATACACTCATTATATAGTTTATGAATATTCATAAGGGAGAGGGTTAAACAGCTGATGTTTGCCGTATGCTGAAAGCCTCCAAAAGAAGCATTGTTTTTATTAAGTTCGTTCTATATCAACCTAACGCCATCGTTAACCCTTACACAATATAAACATATAAACAGAGTAGAACCAGATCAGATGGCTACCATATGTGCCTTCTAATCAGAGTATGTTCTGTTTGCTAATGACATGATATAGATATGATACCCCAGTTTTTGTCAAAGCAAAATATTACAATATCAAAATGCAACTAATAAATATTCATGATTTCGTTATTTCTTAAATGAATATTAAACAGTTAAATGGTTAACAATCGCTGGATATAGAGCTTACTGTGTATCTACAGTAAAACCTCTCTATAACGGCCACTAAATTAAATCAAGTAGTTTGTGTTAAAGGCATGTGACTGCTTAAAGCAAGGTGAAAGTAAAACAGAACGCTCTTATAGGAGTGTTATGTTTTACTTTGACCTTGCTTTAAGTAGCCACCTGCCCTAAATACCAACTAATTAACATAATTTAATGGCCGTTATAGAGATGTTTTATTGTATTTGGCAACGATCTGGACGGCCCCTGAAATTCAGATATATTGACTGGTCGACAGATAAAGGTGTGCACTCAAATACTAAACTCGTCACTTCTCTACTAAACCCTGTGTTGTAGTTCTAAAATCGTCACTTCTCCACCAAACCTGTCACTTCTCCATCAAACCCTGTGTTGTGACCACTCTTTAGAATCGCCTCGAAGAGACTACAGTAAAACCTTTCTATAACGGCCACTCGATTGTGTTAATTAGTTTAACACAAAATACATGATGTATTTTAATGGCCGTTATAGAGAGGTTTTACTGTACTCTAAAAGAGTGGTTACAACATAGGGTTCGGTGGTTGAGTTATTATTGAAAATATCTTAATTTACGCATCTTATCTGAACTTCTGCTATTTATAACAGTCTGTTTGTCTCAAGAGACGGGTTTATTCGATAACCCAGATATTTCACATCTCCTGTATTTGCTGTACAAACATGTCAATATTATTATCTAATGCGTGCATCTGTATATTGAACTCATACTGTAATAGGAGAGATTTTCTTGCAGCGTATAACTGTAAAACTTTCGCAAGCGACCTCTCCAAGGAAGTCTAATTTATTATCTTAACCGTTTACTCCATAAATACCCTTTTCTATGAGTAGACCCAGACAAGACGGCTCCTACAGTGGCTGTCTGATCAGGGTCTGCTCTGTTTGATTATAGCATAACACAGATATAATTCTACAATTTCTGCCATGGCCAAACATTCTTGTGTTCATATAACAATTAATCTAATTAATATTGATGATGTCATTATTTCTTACATGACTAGTCGTGGATAGAAGAGTTAAGGGCATATTGCAGGCTACTGTAGGGCGACAGTACTTGTAATACAGAAAGTTCAATATTAAGCCTTTGTCGTATTACTTTCGTTTAGCATTTAACCATATTTCCTATGTCTGTCTAGTAAGTGGCCGGTATAAGCAGACCGTACTGTAAATTGCCCAACACGGCAGGGAATAAAGTGCAAATAGAAACGAGAGAAACAACACTTTTAAGTGTCGATAACCTGCTGTCTTTGGCACTTCACATCGATCGGATATGATATTTAAAGATGCGATATTTCTAATACATTTCCCTAGTGATACGTTTGGGAATGGGTTAGGAATCCATTCTGTTTGATTTTGTATCAGGATTTTCACGAGAAAGTATATTCCGAAATCATTGTGTTCTGAAAATAGGAGATCCTTCGAGAGCAAAAGCAGCAAATACAAATTAAGAACATTGCAGATTCCGTTTTATTGAGTATGTTCGTAAGCATTTACGAAAATTGCAACACTACTCACGCCCCCTAGCACCGGCTTAAGCGGTATTCAATTTTCAAAACTAATAACATCGACACTAATAATCCCGAAGAACCAGAAATATAACGACACTGAGAATGAAGTACGGGGCGACTTTTTACGACCGCCATAAATATTATACGCACTAAAAACCTGCTGTTGTGAAGTACATACGAGTACTTTAAAAAACATGAGACTTACCCCGGCGTGAAACACTAATCATGTGTGCCCTTAATTTGAATGACTACTTCCGATTCCGCTATGATTTGAAGAAACTACTGACCGAGTTCAAACAGGTCCTGGTGAAGCACTAAAACCCTTTAGCAAAGAAGACACCGGGGATTGTTTTAAGGACGGGTGCTTAATGCACGATGAAAGTCGTGCAGAAAGCTCTCAGAGGATATTTCTTTCATCCCGCATTACGCTGCCACTTTGGCTTAACCCTTTCCCTCATATAAACGTGTTTCACGAGTTTCCTATAGGAGCCGTCTGATCAGAATCTGCTCTGTTTGCTAATGGAATTTCATATATCTGTTTCTTTAGTTTCTAAAATGACTCACCTTAAGTATTTCATTATAACAATTTTATCCATGAATATTCAGTAGGTATTGAAATTTGTAATATATTTAGAACAGGGAAACGGTTAAAGGAAAGGGTTATTAATAAGCTGCCACGCATTATAAAAACCGCTCTTGTTATTTATTTAAAAATCAGGTTTAGATAGGATGTACTGTATAGTCTATGAATCTTTTGTAGCTAACCCTTTTCCTGTTCTATGTTTATTCAAAATTTCAACACATACTGAATATTCATGGACAAATAGTTATAATGAAATGTGGAAGGTGGTACATTGTAGCCAATTTAGAAAGTCAAGAAGTACGAGCTTTAAAATATCATCAGTAAAAAGAGAAGACAATGATCAGACGTCACCTATAGAATCCGTCTGATCTGGGTCTGTTCTATTTGCAAATGCGTGAAAACATGTTTATATGAAGAAAAGGTCTAACACTTTACTGCACAAGTACACCTTCCTACTGTTTTCAAACTCCTGTAGGAGCCGCTGACCAGGGTCGGCTCTGTTTGCTTACGATGTAACATAGACATAATTCTACAGTTTCTGCTGTGGCCAAACATTCCTGTGCCAATGTGCAATTATAATAAATAATCTAATTAAATTTCACCATGATGTCATTATTTCTTACATGAGTATCCATTGAGTGAGTGGTTAATGTGGGAAGACACCTAACCAGAACGTTTCCATGTTGTTTATTTCTTAAGTGGGCCCAAAGGAGATGCCCTTCAGTTTCAAGATCAATTTTTGACATTGACCTTGAACTCGCTTGTAAATAGCTGCTGTTATTAAGGTTTTGATAGCTAATTACAATATCGTGCAATAGCTGATACCACAAGGGGATACAATACGTGTCTCGTATATTGCACATTTTATTGATATAACCAAAAACTTACATTTTCTGTAATTTTGGTGAAATGTCATACGGCTAAGTAATAGTCACGAAACACTCTGCACGCACTTGAGCGTAGGATTTTTATTTTAGATTATGTTATAGCAACACCCTGGGACATGTAATAATGTAATAATTAATTAACTATTATCCCACTCTCCACGAGCTGACTCACATTTGCAAACAGCTTGGATCCAGATGAGACGTCGAGTAACTCGGCGACTCATCAGTATCCAAGCTGTTTGACACTGGTTCAGTAGATTCTCAATCGAATCTGAAGAAGTAAAACATCTCACCAGATAAAGATATCTGAGCAGACCGTATTCTTTCACAACGAGATAGGGTTAGCATTGCTTCATTTGTACGCATCGTGCATGATATATTTTCTTATTCAACACTAAATTATTTTTGTCTCTTGATTCTGTTCATACAAACAGTGTGAACAGATCAACTTTTGCTTTGAGAAGGAGGAGAGGTGCGCCTAAAAAGGTCTAAACAATGATGTTAGATTTACGTTTTATCACTTGTCCAGACATCGTTTTATGATTTTAAACTTAAAGTAATAGACATTAACTGGACTACAATTTTGCGATGTATTGGCTTATCGAAGTCTAAATTGTTACAATCCCAAAAGCATATTTTGAGCTACATATCACCAGTGTGTTGTAAACTAAAGCAAGTGTGCGTCTAAAGACTGTCTACAGAATGTCAATGTTTTTTAAATACTTTGAATGCATTGCACATATGTACTGTCATTTGCAAACAGTGTAGATATAAATCAGAGAGCTCCTAGAGGGGCCATCTGATCAGTGTCTGCACTGTTTGTCATTCAAAATACGCTAGCGAGTTTAAGCCATTTATACTGATTGAACGGCTGTTCTAAAATTAATGACAATTGTGGATGAATTTGATACATATTATTTGTTTATCCCATCAAAGTATTCGCCCTTGACTTCCACGTATTCCCGTAGCCGAGAAATCCACGAGGTGAACGCAGCAGAGTAGTCTCCCCTTGGCATGGTTTTAAGCAATTGAAAATTATCACTCCCAAGTGCTTTATTCGATTAGTACTATCGCCCAGCCAGCATCATTTTTACTCTGGAGAAGAAGAAATAGTGCGTAGGACTTAGGTCGGTAACTAAGCTGGATGATTGATTTGTACTACTTTTTCCTCGCGCAGAAAACTTTGGACGATGGCAGTTTTGTGAGCTGCAGCGTTGTTACGGATCAGTTGGAGGCCGCGAAGACCAGTACTAGGACGCAATATGTCATAATTTGGTTTAACAGCTTTCAGTACTTTGTCCCGGTAAAAGTTTCACGTGACAGACTTTCCGGATGTCGCAGGAATTTGTACAATTTCAGTTTAAATTGTTTTTGACACATTTCGTTCTTTTTGCAATTACCGGTCTACAGGAACACTTTCGCAGCCACTCCCTATTGTCACTGCGGCGTTGCGGCTCATAAGAAATAATACATATCCAGGTCTCATCTCCTGTTAGGAGCTGTGATAGTTTGCGATCATCTAAATTTGGGAACGTTTTGAGGGCTTCTTTAGCACATTTGACCCTATTGGCGTTTTGTTCATCAGTTAACACACGATACTCCCATCGTGCGCAAACCTTTCTTAAACACAAGCGCTTGTGATATTCTCCGCGTTGATATGTCAAGGAAAGAAACTCTGACACCGTGTACCGGGCGTCTTCATCAATAGGACATCTAATAGTGATGTTCTAAGACAGGTTCTGGTGTAACCATATACGTCTCCATCTGAGCAATTGAGAGTCATTTGTATATTATGCCAACATCTGAGTCATCAGAGTCACTTATATAATACGCCACCGTACCAGCCGTCACAAGTCAGTTGTAAAATAAGCCATAACCCGAGACACAGAGTGCCAGTTGTATAATACACCAACATCCTAGTCATCGAGATTAAGTTGTATAATACGCCAACATCCTAGTCATCAAGAGTCAGTTGTATAATACACCGACATCCTAGCCATCGAGAGTTAGTTGTATTATACGCCACTACCCCAGAACCCGAGAGTTAGTTGTATAATGTATGGAGAGTCAATTGTATAACACGCCAACGTCCTAGTCTTCCAGAGTCAGTTGTATAATAGACCACCATCCTAGCCAACGAGACTTAGTCGTAGAATACGCCACCATCCTAGCCAGCGAGAGTTAGTTGTATTATACGCCATCATCCAAGCCACCGAGTGTCAGTTGTATAATACACCACCATCCTAGCCAAGGAGATTCAGTCGTAGAATACGCTACCATCCTATCCAACGAGAGTTAGTTTTATTATACACCACCATCCAAGCCACCGAGAGCGAGTTTTGCGTTGAGAGCCAGTTTATAATACGCTACCCTCCTAATCATCGTATAATAGTGCGGGTGTACTGAACAAAAGAAAGTGTGGTCATGACTAAAACTGCAAAATCAGATCTATATTTTACCTCCGGCAAAAAAAGCAGACCTGATCAGACAACACCTGCAGGAGCCGTCTGATCAGTGACTACTCTAATTGCTACCGACTTGTGCACAATGCCCTTTAACCCATTACCTCATAGACTATTTTTAGATCATACCTCTTTAAATAGATATACCGAATAGGAGCATTAACTAGAGAAAAATGATTTTTTTTAGAATTTTGTAGTTTGAAACCATTGTGATAAATAGAGCATTTGCTCCTATAGGAGCAAATTCTCTATTTATCACAATGGTTTCACAAGGTGACTTTTACAGAGTCGTCAAAAGTCTTCAATATGAGGGAATGGGTTAAAAAGGACATAGACAAGGAGTGAAACCCAGATCAGAAAGCTGCTTTCGGAGTCCTCTTACCCAACAATGTCAAAGGATTATTCCAGCAAATCTTTTGTTTGCTGTATTCCAGATGAAACAAAATGACGGGTTCCATAGTAAGATCTAGACGAGTTTTCCTATAGGAGACGTCTGATCTGGGTCTAATCTGTTTGCAAAGGCGTAAAATAATGTATTTATCGAGTAAAGAGTTATAATTATATGAGATTAAATGGGTTAAAAACCAAAGAGCTGATAGTTGCTGTTATAAAGACACTATTCTTGTTATTCGTCTTGCTTTCATTAAACCCTTTCCATTGCTAAGCGTGACATGGCGTTTATAGACAAAACAATTTCAAACAGATTCAAATCGAACCAAAACGGTTTGACACTCGGTCAAACATTTCTCAAAAGTTTGAGCGGAATTGAAGTAAGTAAACAAGATACAACAAATTGGAATTTAAGCAGATGACAGTTTTTACAGCAGGTTAATGGTTAAATACCAAACTCAATCATTGGATGACTTCGAGCTTGACCTAATCATTTGACAAATATCAGACAATTTGCAACTGGATTCACGCACAGAAAGGATTCGTCAATTCTCAAACAAGATATTTCTGCCTACGCATTACTTGATAGCAATTGTCCATGGTGGCGACAACAACGTTGAACAATTGTAGACCAATATCAACCTTGGAATGCAAATTCTTTTCAGCAAGTGTTCTTTTGCAGGATAAAGTTTAAAGTTAATTTGTTTCATAAAAAATTCAAATACAGCAAACCCCCTCTTAACCGGAATTCTAGTAGAGATGAATTTAGATACCTTTAAGCAGTTGGCTGCTTAATGCAGGGTGACAGTCACGCAGAAAGCTCCTAGAGGAACTTTCTGTATAATTTTCTCCCTATATTAAGCTGCCACCTGTCGACCTGTAGATATTTATACTATATTGAACGTCCGATTTAGAGAGGTTTTACTATACAGTATAATCCCCAATAAACGCCCCGGTGAAAAGTTTTGAAAAAGGTGTTTCTGCATATAATACAGAGATGGATGCTTACTGCAGACTGAAAACAGTGCAGAAAACTCCTAGGGGAGCGTTCTGTATTGCTTTCAGTCTTCATTAAGCTACCACCTGGTTTTAGAAAAAACCTATATTTCTTTATATAATGTTCATTATATAGAATTTTAGTATGAAACGCTGTGTACCCGAGTATATATACATGTACAGCTCAAGCGATAAATGTGCTGCGGGTATATGGCGACATGATAAAAATATATCTGATAATTATGTTTTTTTTTTATTTCATAAGCAAACAAAGCAGACCCTGATCAGATTGATCCCACATGAGTGTCGAATCTGGGTCTGAATGTAGACTATAACTTGGAGCTTTACTTTTTATAAAATGGGTTTACAGGACGTATTAATTCAAATCTATAATATACAGTAACTTCTCGCTAATCCGAACACATAGTGTATTAACATAAGAATATGTGAAGGAAGGTGGTTGCTTAATACAGGGCAAAAGTAATACAGAAAGATCCGATAGGAGCTTTCTATATAACGTTTGTCCTGTATTAAGCTACACCTGTTTTAAAGTTTTTGAGAAGAAAGATTTTTATTTACCCAAAAGAACTTACTTTAAACAAAGCGAATCGATCCGACATTCAGCCTTTCATTTTAGATTTGAATCTTTTGAGTGTGTGTATTAGCGAGACTATAGAGTACCAACATATGATGCTCACAGACGGGACTAGAGATTTAACGGCTGTATTAGCGGGACTATAGAGTACCAACATATGATGCTCACAGACGGGACTAGAGATTTAACGGCTGTTTAAAGTGATAGTCTCTACTTGCAACATGTTTTAGAAACACAACTTTCATGTGGATCATTTGTTATTCGGCAATGTATTAGTATTTATTCGGCTCGTGATTTAGTTTCGTTAACCGTTCGACCAATGTCGATAATATGTTGTTGTAGAACAATAACTACAAGTAAAATATTGCTGTAAATTTACAGCAAACGACTGGCATGACAGACTTAACAAATAAATAGACTGAACAAGTTCGTGTGGGTCCTTAAAGTGAACATGAAAGTTAAAAACACATGAAAGTATTACTAAAATATATAAAAAATAATGTTCATTCAGATACATCCTTTTGGTTTGGGTTTGCAAAAAGAGAAATAAATTGTGATTTGACATGGTTTTGCATTTCAATAAATAGATGCAAGACGAGGGACCAATACAAATTATTTTACTTAAAAACCAGCCTAGAAAAACAAGTCTTAGAAATTATGTAAGTCAAGGTAACACTAAGAAATCGTATGTTTGCATTACACAGCTCCACTATTTTTGGTTACCTGATTTCTGTTGGTGGTGGTGATTTAAGCTTAGGTCAAAATAAGGTGTTATTAATTATTAGTGAAAAAATTGGGAAAGATACAGCCAAACAGTAAAAAATAGGCTGCTTTGGGATAAGCTAGTTAGGTCTCTGCAGACACACACTTTTTAGACAAATGAATTGAAAATGACTACACCAAGCTTTACAAAATAAGAAAAGAAATCTATTTATGTACTTACACACTAGACGTAATATTAACTAGATGGTTGTTCTTGCGAAAAAAACGTTATGCCCCCTCCCATACCAACATATAGACCATGCAACTTTCGAACATGTTTGAACCTAAATCTTTGACGTTCAAGCGTGACCTTGACATTGAGTAGGTGCAGTCAAGGCATGGGTTCTGCTGATTGCCTCTTTGATCTGAACATTTGAGCAAAGTTTAAAGAAACTCCTTTACTGGACATAGATATTGCACTCTAATCTATGATTTGAATATTTGAACAAAGTTTAAAGAAAATCCTTCATTGGATATGGGATTTGCAGAGTGGACACTAAATGTTACATGTTTGACCTTTGCATTCAAGGGTGACGCTGACCTTGAACCGGCGCAGCTTAGGCATGGGTTCTTCACGTCGCCTAGATGTGGTGGCCCGTTGTGCCAATTTACCATACGGTATGACAGACAGACGGACAACCATGCCAAACGCAATATGTCTCCCAAATATATGGGTAGAGACATACCAGTAATTACACTGTTTGTAGAGTTGGATTGGTCTTTCCAAACTTGCACCTCAATGATTATAAATCAAAAGATCAAGTACCTAATGCTCAATATTAACAAAATCGAACATTAACATGCAATATAAATCAAACAAAGGTAGTCATGAGAATCATTTTGTAACGATGGTTTTAGTGGAGCACATGTACAGTAATTACACATAATGCAACAGATCATTGGATGTGATCGTGGTGCTGACAATTGTGGTGAAATAGTTTAATGAACATTTCTGATCAAACTTTATTTCTGATCAAACATTTCATTTTAGACATCGTTATGCATGTTGTGGAGTTGTCTGGAGGGGGAATTTTATTTACATTTTGACTTTGGTGAAAGTGGGATAAGGACGAGGTTGGGTACCCGTAAACCAGGTTTAAGTCCCCCAGTAGCTTATTTTGGTTACTGGCCGTTCCAAGGCGGTACTCCTGCTTTCAGCCTATGGTCAATTTTGTTGTTTAATATGCTTAATGTTTAATGTTTTTGTTTTGATATGCGTCCTGTTATGTTTTGTCTTGTAGCTTTACCGTTTCTTGTTTGATGGTGTTTGGTGCGGTGTCATTTCGTGTGTGGCTCTCCCTGTTTGACTATTTTCCATATTTATATAACTTTAAAATACAGGGGAAAGAACATAAATACTTTGTGCATTTTCTTTAGTATGGTTACAAAAGCAGTTCATAAAATAAATGAAGTTTGGTGAATGAATCAAAAACATGTAAAGGTACAAAATCGTAAATACTTTTAAACAGAGCTCCAGATAAATGCGTACATTTAATCATTTTCAGGAATAGCTCCTTTATTTCTCCACCAAACCATATAATGTGATCACTCTATAGAGTCGTCTCTTCAAGAGACCACGATGTCGCTATGCTTGTGAAAGATATTTTAATCATTTATACATAATTCACTACTAGCATTTAATGCAAAGAGTTCGTGGCAGAAAAGTAAAAAAAATAACCCAAATGAAAATATGTGAAAAAAGATAGATAAAAATAAATAAAATAAGTAAATATAAATAAATAAAAACTAGTCTCACAGTGAATCTTGGTCGTTAAAAAGAGTGGATGTTATAGAAACACAGAACCGCAGTAAACCATACGCTACATTGAAACCTCTCGAAGTATGGGCTGCCGGTCGGCAGCCCAATAAAGGGGAAGAATTTGATTTCAAAAGTGTTAATTATCATTCTCTATATGGAAATGTGCCCCGATCTACATCTTATGGGATTTACATTTCTCAACGTTTTCGCTTTGCCCGAACCTGTTATTTGCTAGCAGATTTTAATAGTCGTAATTTAATTAAAACTCATAAACTTCTTCTTAAGCAAGGTTACAGGTTTCATAAAATTCCGAAAGCTTTTTCTAAATTTTATTATCGAAATTTACCTCTCATTAGTAAATATAACTGCAATTTTCGGACGTTACTGCAACAATGTTTTTCTCACCCAGAATATGTTCCATGGTGATGTTATATACAAACTGAGGAACATTCGGGGTCATATCCATCTTCATGATTTGTTTATTAGATGCATTAAAAGTCTTAGGAAGAAAGGTTATGACCCAATTAGATTGCAACACACTGCTTGTTTGGTTATCGACCCCATTACAGTCGGTCGCTACCCCCCCTTGCTTGCGCAATGACAGGCCGAGGGTAGTACTCTATGATAGTACATGTATACTCTTAACTCCAGAAACGAGATAAGCTTACCAGACTCATGTAATGCCTTTCCCCCGTCTTGTCCTTAACGGCTTCCCTGCAGTTGCTCTGAATTCAGCAAAGTCATTGAGTATATATTTGACGGACTTTCACAGTTGTTATGCTGTTTTACATTTTGTACCGTGCTTAACGTCTTCTATGTTGTGGGGAAGTCCGGCGGAGATACCTTTAATTTACACTGTTTGTTTAGCTAGGGTGACTTTGAGTGTGAGGTTCGGACGTCCGTAAACCGGTTTAAAACCCCAGTGGTGGTTTTGCCACTTACCGTTCCAAGGCGGTACTGTCTTTGTCACCCTTGCTTTTGTTTGTTTGGTGTCTTTTTGTCTTCACTCTCTTTGTCACCCTTCCTTTTGTTTGCCTTGCGTCTTTGTGATTGTGATTTGTTCATGTGTGGAACGTTTGTCTCTGGTTCTTGTGTGTCTTTTGGTGTTTTCTGTGTTCATTTCGTGTGTGTGTGTGCGTTTGGGTGTGTGGTTGTGTGTGTGTGTGTGTCATGCTGTCTATCGGTGTTTTGGTGGTGGTTGCGTCTTGCATGTGGCTTTGCCTGCTTGACTTTACTACTTTTCCATTTGTACTTGTGTGTTTGTTCAGGTTTATATTTTTGTCTCGCGTGTGTGCGTGTTTGTGTGTGTTCACCCTTACAATTGTGTTGGTCTGGTGTTTTTGTACTTATGTGTTTGTTCTTGATGTCCATCTCTTGTGTGTGTGTATTACTTTCTATCGATGATTTGGTGATAGTGGCGTATTGTGTGTGGCTTTTCCTGCTTGGCTTTACTACAATTTCATAATAAATACCAAGCTTTTTTATATTATTGAAAATATGCGTTCATTGTAGGAACTTTCCCTTTAATGTTGCAAAGTTGCTAATGAGTTCCATTCACAAAGCATCTAAGCACGCTAAATTATATCGCCTAGGTAATAAACCCGATATAGAATGTAAGGTTTATGATAATGTACATAATATTGTTTTGCTGTTTAATTTGTGTCTCGATCATGCAATCAAGGCCGTGATAATATAACGGGAAACACTTAGAAACCTGTATACGTCATGAATAAGTTTTTTGTAAAACCAGATGTAAAGATCAGGCATTGAATATAGACAGGAGCCTAGCTGAATTCAAGTGCAATGCACACACCATGTGTATAGGGCACCGATGCATGCTCCCTTGGACAATTAAGAATTGTGTAATTTTTAAACCATTGTGACAAATGGAACATTTCTTCTTACAGGAGCAAATGCTTTATTTATCACAATGGTTTCAAAAAGTGACTTTTACAGAGGCACCAAAAGGCTTCGATATAAGTGAATGGGTTTAAAGCTTACATGATCGGACGAAACGTTTATTACCGTGAACCCCTTAGCCTTCGATTATGCGATTAGTGTGTATCGCTAGCTACGCCCCTGATGGATATATAGATGAGTTTACAGTCTTATACTTTGTATCAAGTCAAAGTGGTAACAGAAATGTTTTAACATGGGTATGTCTTTCATAAATGTAAGTCATTGAGTAATTTTGTAACATTAAGTCTGCCCTCGATGGGCATAATACATGGATGGTAAACAATGGTTTCGTTTATCACATTGCAGTCGTATAGTATGTTAAAAATACATCAAAATAATTGGTCTTGTTCCAGTTCCCCCACATTTATTTAATTGGTGTAGTAATTGGGTTTTTTGTTGTGGTGAAAGGGGAAATCTAGTGTGTGGGGTAACAATATACTAATGTGTGTTCCCTAAAACCGGTTTAAACCCCCAGTGACTTGTCACTGACCGTTTCAATGCGGTACTTCCATCTTCCCCCATTTGTTGGTTTGTTTTGTCTTTATGCGTCTCTTTATGTTTTTGCTAGTTATATACATTTGATTTGTCATCTTGTGTTGCTGCTCGGATGACTGTTTGTTCTGTATGTGGTGTTTCCTGCATGACTCATATTTGTACTTTTAAGGTTCTTCCCAAAGTTTGGTTGAATGTTGTCAGATTTTGGAGCATTTTACGACGAATGTAAAATGAAAATGTATTGTTTGGAGTTGAATTATGTCCAAATAGTAAATAAACAACATAAAGAAATAGACATTTTGTATCAGATGTTGCAGGTTTTGGTATTAATTTGTCTTGAAAATGCAATTTATTAGAAATTGTATGTTATTTGTACCATTTAAAGATCAAGTTTGGGAAGACACCTTTTAGATTTTTCGCAGGTATTGCTTTACTTTGCCACAGTTGCAAAATGGAACCAAATACCCTAATAGGAGTGAACATAGAAATGTTGGGAAAAGTGGGAACAAACATATTTCCCGTTAAATTCTAAAACCCACTGGAAATCCACCATCGATATTATTCAAATGGACACAACGAGGAGCCAGCTGAGGAAAAATATGTCCCTACAATATAAATGTTAAACTCATTTATTCCCATATTATGTAAGAAAAAACCAGTCCGTCAAGATCTTAACTTCAAAGCATCCTTTGAAAGGACATATGAAACAAAATATTTGCTGATATCAGTTATTGATATATGTGGGTTCAGAAAACAGTGAAGACCATGATCAGAGGGCCGCTTCAGAAGCTTTCTGATCTAAGGTTTTTCACTGCTTGCATAACTTAGTTTAAGGTACACTGGACACAAATGGGTTAAGAATCAAAACAGTTTTCCTATACTTAGAGACACAACTGGGCATTTACCATAGAATACAGTAGAACATGTCTTAAGTTGCCATTCATTTATTGGACATATGCGTCTTAACAAGCAGGTGCTTGCACAATGCAGGTCAATACAGACCCATGATTAGATTTATTTTCGATGGCCGCTTAAGACAGGTTCTACTGTATACAGCAACTCATGTTTTAAGCGACCAGTTACTGATGAACTATTTATTTCACTGCCAAATATAGTCGTCTGCAACATTTGTCGTCTGCTACAATGTTCGTTTGTTTATTTGTTTCTTCTTTTCTGTTAAATAATATCACAGTAACAGATTGGGTTCTAATGTTGCTTCTGGATCCAAACTGTTTGCATAAGTAATTAATGATGCGACACTAGGAGTGGAAGTCAGAGCTAAAATTAGGAGTCTTACAAGAGCAGGTAGGCACTTAATGCATTGTAGCCTACAGCCTTACTACATGCCTTAACAACGCAGCATTATGCTCCTATTTGCAGTTCGCTCAGGAAGGTTTTATTTTTCTTTTGATAATAGGCCAACAGCGTCGTAACGTATGCTAAACACTTATGAATACCGGTAATTATTTCCGGTTATTGTCATGTTTTACTTCTTACTGTTGCATTGTAAGATTACTTATGCAGAAAGAAAGTGTTCTGACATTCACTGAAATCTGTCAACATGCTTTAGGGAGTGCAAATATCGACCATTGTATAAATTAGAAGTCAAAAAAATATATGTTTCGTAATTGAAATGTTTTTTCTGATCATCTCGCAATGAAGAATGAACGATTACCGTTCATGACACGTGCCCTGCTTGGAATGTCTGTTTTTATTCAAGGCTGAATTTTTTATTAACCAGATTGCTAATATCACTCCGGAAAACGAATCATTATGGTAATATCAGTAAGATTACACGCAACAAGCTATTAAAAAAGAAATATATTTTAAATACTTTAAGATTATTCAGTAATTATATAATTCTTGACATGCGATCCTAAGTAATCCTACGCAGATAAAAAGTCTCACCGGATCAAAGTTATTGTTTTCAAACTCAAAACTTGCAGTTCAACAAATGTTAAGTATGGCATAGGTTTGAAACCACCTTAATTTTGAATTTTAATTAGTCATGTCCTTTATCAAACTAACACATTTTCAATAATTCTGTGTTACACTCGTGCTTGTATAGGACATGTTTAAACCGTGTCTTTCATATAAACGCATTTTCAAGCCTATGCAGGTTAGACACTGATCAGACGGTTCCTGTAGGAGCCGTCTGATCAAGGTCTGCTCTGTTTGCTTATGAAATCACAATAGATCTTATTCTACAGTTTCTACTAATGCCAACAATTCATGTGTACATATGCCATGATAAGATTCCAGCACATTGATATGCCTGATATCACTGTTTCTTACATGAATATTCAACAGGAGAGGTGTTAACCATCAGCCCCTAGTCAACTTGCACGTGTTAACCATCAGCCCCTAGTCAACTTGCACGTGTTAACCATCAGCCCCTAGTCAACTTGTACGTGTTAACCATCAGCCCCTAGTCAACTTGTACGTGTTAACCATCAGCCCCTAGTCAACTTGCACGTGTTAACCATCAGCCCCTAGTCAACTTGCACGTGTTAACCATCAGCCCCTAGTCAACTTGCACGTGTTAACCATCAGCCCCTAGTCAACTTGCACGTGTTAACCATCAGCCCCTAGTCAACTTGCACGTGTTAACCATCAGCCCCTAGTCAACTTGCACGTGTTAACCATCAGCCCCTAGTCAACTTGTACGTGTTAACCATCAGCCCCTAGTCAACTTGCACGTGTTAACCATCAGCCCCTAGTCAACTTGCATGAAGTTACTCAGATATTATATAACCATCAGCCCCTAGTCAACTTGCATGAGGTTACTCAGATATTATATCGTATTTGTCTGGCAATTGGAGACATGCTATGTCAGGATCATACATAGTAATATTAAACTAATAAAACTATCTGATGTTTCCTCTGCAAATGTAACTATTAAAAAATTATGTTTTAGACAGCTACACTGGTACTTTATCGCCCACGCGAATCAGCATTGGTCCAGATTAAAAGTACATGTATGAGTCATGCAGGAAACACCGCATACAAAACACACAACCGCCAGAACAGCACCACGACGAAAAACAGCAAATGTACATGTAAATAAAGGAGATACACAGACATAACAAACAAACAATACGGGCAAGATGGAAGAACCGCCTTGGAACGGTCAGTGACGGTAAACCATTCCCTACTGACGCCCTTTGGCGCCGACGTAGAAGTCACTTTTCTCATCAGGATCCACGCTGTTTGTTACTGTTACTGTTTCTTGAAACAAAAAAAATAAAGAAAATAAAAATGGAAAAACGTTTGCAGACGACAAAATTTGTGAGCCGAAGAGTTAAGCGATCAGTCAGTGGTTTAATCTTTTACTGCCAAATAGTGTCGTCTGCAACATTTTTCGTCTGCTGCAATGTTCTCTCCTTTTCTGTAAAGTAATAGCGCAGTAACTAACCATTTGGATCCTGATGAGTTTTTACCTATGCAACATTGGGAGTGAAAGAGCTAAAATAGGACTCTTAGGCAGCAGGTAGGCATTGAATGTAAGTAAAATATGATATAGAATGTTCCTGTTATAGTCCTCAGTCCTTAATCTTACCGGTGTCATGCATTAAGCTACCACATGCCTTAACAATGCAGCATTATGCTCCTGTTTACCGTTCGCCAAGGAAGGTGTCATTGATTCTTTGATAATGAACCAGCAGCGCCGGAATGGAAGAAAAAAAAACACTAAGAAATAATCATTACAGGTTATTCACTTGACCTGACTATTACCGGTTATTCAAGGTGACTTGACTATTACCGGTTATTCAAGTAGACTTGACTATTACCGGTTATTCAAGGTGACTTGACTTGACTATTACCGGTTATTCAAGGTGACTTGACTGACTATTACGGTTATTTAAGTTGACTTGACTATTACCGGTTATACAAGATGACTTGACTTGACTCTTACCGGTTATACAAGTAGATTTGACTATTACCGGTTATTCAAGGTGACTTGACTTGACTATTACCGGTTATTTAAGTTGACTTGACTATTACTGGTTATTCAAGTTGACTTGACTATTACCGGTTATTCAAGATGATTTGACTTGACTATTACCGGTTATACAAGATGACTTGACTTGACTATTACCGGTTATACAAGATGACTTGACTTGACTATTATCGGTTATTCAAGATGAATTGACCTGACTATTACCGGTTATACAAGATGAATTGACTTGACTATTACCGGTTATTTAAGTTGACTTGACTATTACCGGTTATTCAAGATGACTTGACTTGACTATAACCGGTTATTCAAGATGACCTGACTTGACTATTACCGGTTATTCAAGTTGACTTGACTATTACCGGTTATTGTCATGGTTACATTTCAAGATTACTTATGCAGAAAAAAGTATTCTGACATTCACTGAAGCCACTTACCATGCTTTAGATAATGTAATGAACGAGAGTTGTATAAATTAGAGCTTGGTAAATATTTCTGTTATAATTGAAATGTTTTTTGCTGATTACCTCGCAATAAAGTTTAAAATTACCGTTCATGGCACGTGTCCTGCTTAGAATATCTTTTTTTTCAATTCAAGACTGAATCTTTGAAGTACAAGATTGCTAATGTGTCTCAAAGGTGCTCGACGCATGCTTGGAGTCACCCATGGACCCCCCCCCCCCAAAAAAAAATAAAAAATAAATAAATAAATAAATAAAAAAAAATAAAAATAATAATAATAATAATAAAAAAATAATTGTGATCGAAGTATGTTAAACTAGCCTAAAACTATATATTTGAACCTTAAACCACTCCGAAAAACAAGAAAAACACGACCCGGAAAAAAATTCCTATCGGGTCTATATATTTATTGAAAGGTATCTAACTACGTCAGATCAGCGACGGAAAATACAACAGTCATGTTTTTCAAAGTCTTACAGCAAAGCCAATTCAACACCGATTTTAATCATTTTGGTCTTGATCCGTTCCAAATTCCATATGCCAAGCGGCACAGTTAGTGCTTTCCTTAAATATTCCCCCGTCTTGTCGCTGCAAGACCGCGAATTTGAAAATACGCTAGAGCGAAACGATGTGACTCCCGCCAGGATGCATAGAAGTATATAGGGGGATCTGTATTCGTTAAACTTTTCAGCAAAAACGCGAATTATGCTGAAACACATTCGAAAAACATTCAACTTACCGCAGTTAAAACGGTGCTGGCTATTTGTAGTCTGCAATGAGACGCCAGTTTTCTTTCTCCTACTTTCGTTTTGAACGGAGGTGGCCAAATCGCTGTGGCCCGGAAAGAGTAGTCAATTTGCATATCAAATAGTTTATGAGCCGGGTCACAGCAAAATGGTCGCATCCGTTCAAAAGGAAAGTTGGAGAAAGAAAACTGGCGCCTCGTAGCTGACTGGAAATAGTAAGCACCGTTTTAATTGCAGCGAGTTTAATGTTTTTAGATAGTGTTTAACCATAATTCGCGTTTTTGTTGAAAAGATTAACGAATACAGATCCCCCTATATACGTCTATGCATCCTGGCGGGAGTCACATCGTTTCGCTCTAGCGTTTTTTCAAATTCGCGGTCTTGCAGCGAAAAGACGGAGCAATATTTAATGAAAGCACTAATTGTGCCGCTTGGCATATGGAATTTGGAACGGATCAAGACCAAACTGATTGAAATCGGTGTTGAATTGGCTTTGCTGTAAGACTTTGAAAAACATGACTGTTGTATTTTCCGCCGCTGATCTGTCGTAGTTAGGTACCTTTCAATAAATATATAGACCCGATAGGAAAAATTTTCCGGGTCGTGTTTTTCTCGTTTTTCGAAGTGGTTTAAGGTTCAAGTAAATAGTTTTAGGCCAGTTGAACATACTTCGATCACATTTTTTTTTTTGGGTGGGGGGGGGGGGGGTGTCCATGGATGAGTCCAAGCATGCGTCGGGCACCTTTGATGTGTCTCTGGAAAATGATTAGTAATATCAATAATATTACACGCCATAATCTAATAAAAAAGACATATCTTTTAAATACCCTTAGATTATTTAATAATTACATATTGACATGCAATTCTAAGTAATCTTGTGCAGTATATAAAGTATTTCTGGATCAAAGTTATTGTTTTCAAACTCCAAACTTCAAAACCCTGTTGCAGTTCAACAAACTTAACCCTTTCCTTCATGCAAACGTGTGTTATACCGTGTTTGCAACAAAGAAGACCCAGACTATACGAATCCTATGAATATTTAATAGGTATTGCATTTCGGAATAAGCATAAAACAGGAAAGGCTAAAATATTAGGAAATAGTTCTGAAACTACCTTAATATCGAATCTATAGTATGCATGTCCCTTATCAAACGAAAACACAGTCACACAGTTACACACGCCTTTGTGTAAGAAATGTTTTAACCATATCCTTCATATAAACGCCCTTTAATGCCATTGCAATCAGAGTAGACCCACATCAGAAGGCTCCTGTATGAGCCGTCTGGTCAAGGTATGTTCTAATAGATCTGATTCTACAATTTCTATCAATGCCAACAATTCACGTGTACATATACCATAATAACATTTCACTAAATGAATACTCGTGATATTATTGTTTTACATGAATATTCAGCAAGGAAGTATTAAACAACCGACCCACAGTCAACTTATATGAGACTCGAACTTGTCTGGCAATTGGAAACATCTTATGTCAGGATCATACACAGCAATATCAAACTAACTGTTAATAAAACAATCTGATATTTCTTCTGCAAATATACCTAATGTAAAATCATCCTTTAGACAGCTACACTGGTACTTTATCGCCCACACATATCACCATTGGTCCAGATTAACCCATTACCTCCTACTGACGCCTTTTGACGCCTCCGTAAGAGTTACTGTTTGAAACCATTGTGGTAAATACAGTATTTGCTTCATATGAGAATGTGCTCTTATTATCACAATGGTTTGAATTTAAAACTATAGAAATCTAAATGTTTCCTTTTCTCCAGTAAATGCTCCTTTTCGGTAGATTTGTTCAAAGAGGTTGGGTCTAGTGATAGTCTAAGAGGGGGTGGGTTAAACTCCGAAGAGAAGTTGATGTGTCAATGGTATACAATATGAATTTCCAACAAAAGGGACGCCTACTTTGTCATAAACAAGCAAGAATACACGCTGGCACGCTGTTTACGTTACATTCAGATATTACACTTAACTCACAATACACTACTGATACATGTACACAGAAAATTGTATGAAACTGCTTTGTTGATGCATATTCATGTGGAAAAACACACATCGAATCGAAAACTGCTGATCTGTAAAAAACTCCACCAAAATTTACTACATATTTAACAATGTTTACTTGCACAGTTGGCAATAATTTGAACACCTACATATTGATTGATAAAATGGCAATTCATATATAGATATAGTGTAAATAGCAATGTATCGGAAAAGGTCCGTGAGCGGTTCTTTGATTTGACAGTATGAGCGAAAATAATAATAATAATGGGATTCAAACAAGGGGAGCACTTGGTGTACAAGGGAAGCGCAGGAGTACACACGTTAAGCACTGCGGCGCACATAATAAGCACTGGAGTACACAAGTTAATCACTGGGGTGCACATAATAAGGACTGGAGTACACAAGTTAATCACTGGGGTGCAGTGAAATAGTTAAGAAAGCAATATAATAGAAGTTATTAGAAAGAATAGACATACTATTAATATTTTACAGGTTTTACAAAAAAACTGAGGGGTTTTCAAGAAACCATATAGTTGTTTGCGAACACAATGTGTGTTTTGTCACTAAACAAAATATGCTTTATGCTTGAAAACATCACGAACGTGTCTACTTCTGCCTACAATAATAAGTACATGGACAAACTAAATATATATTTCTGTAATCCTACAGTGTTCATGAAAACAACGACAAACAAATGCATCCACGAAAACAAAATATTGCATAAATAAACTAAACGTTTACAGGAAAGGCCAACGCCACTTAAAATATAGTCATGTATATTCCAGTGCCGTTATGTTAATATTTATGAAACATTTTCTGAATTCGACCATGAAACATGATACCAACAACTTGACCTCACGGTGTGTCCAACTTCAAAGCAACACTCGGTAAGTTGCACATGATGTTAGTTGAAGGGTATACGAGTACCAATATGTAAATAAACATCGACCAATGTAAGTGAAATTAACATTATATACAGTAGAACCTGACGTAAGTGGCCATTCATTTATTGAACATATAAATAGCAGGTGGTTGCTTAATGCGGGACAAAAGTAATGCAAAAAGCTCTCACCTGTCTTACATACTCATAATTATACCTCTTTTTGATGGCCGCTTAAGACAGGTTCCACTGTATAAGAAAGAAAGAAACTTGTTATGTTCATATTTCGTGTCAGAGTTGGTATGGACACATCACAAGGACCTGTAAACTCTGATTTAAATAGATTCCCTTATCGAGGTAGAACCTGTCTAAGCGGCTATCAAAAGCGGTCGAATTATGCTTAGAACCTGACTCGCATTTGCAAACAGCTTGGATCAATATTAGATCCAAGCTGTCTGAGACACTGTCAAGAGTGATCTAAGCTGTTTGATACACGGTCAAGAGTGATCTAAGCTGTTTGATACACGGTCAATGGTGATCTAAGCTGTTTGATACACAGTCAAGAGTGATCTAAGCTGTTTGATACACGGTCAATAGTGATCTAAGCTGTTTGATACACAGTCAATAGTTTCTTAAAAGTGTAATCGATTCGGAAATAGTCGAAATTGCATCGGATTCAAATTCGTTCTCAAGCTTTTGATTGGTCAGATTTGAGTTCTCAAGCTTTTGATTGGTCAGATTTGAGCCAAAGACTCAAATCTGACCAATCAAAAACTTGAGAACGAACTCAGACTCAACTAAAAGTTTTATAAGCATGGACCCTTTTTCCACAGCGGGATAAGGGCTAAACTGGTTTGTCGTGTTCTTTAAACCCTTTACTCCATAAATACGCCTTTCTACGCCTTCGCAAAAAGAGTAGACATAGACCAGACGGCTCCTGTAGGGTCTGCTCTGTTTGCTTATGGCATGATATAGATATGATTCTACAAATGCTGTCACAAATGCCTGTCTCCATGTACCGTTCTAAACATCTGATTAATATTAATGATGTCAATATTTCTTACATAAATATTCAGAAAAGGTAGAAAAGGCAGAAAACAGGCTATAACTGCAGTGACCTTTTATCTCATGAATATACATATACATTTATACATAAGATAATGCCACTATTACATAACATTAAATGTTAAACGGATAAATTAATATGAAAAGTTTGACATGTCGTAAAGCGTAGAACTAGATCTATATTATCCCATAAACAGAGCAGACAGTGATCAGACGGCTCCTACAGGAGACAACTGATCTGGCTCTACTCTGTTTGCAAAGACGTCAAAGGGCGTCCCTATCAGGGAAAGGTTTAATGGTATTGGCATTGGAGACTGACACTGGTAGTCTAAGAGACAATCCAGTGGTGTTACTCTCCCTTGTACCACTATTCGTCTATAGCATAACCCATTACCTCAATATTTAGACCCATTCTCTTTGAATACATCTACCGAAAAGGAGCATTTACTAGAGAAAAAGAAAACGTTATAATTGTGTAGTTTTTAAATCAATGTGATAAATAGAGTATTTGCTCTATATGGAGCAAGTGCCCTGTTTATCGCAACGGTTTCAAAATGTGACTTTTTTGTTACAGAGGTGTCAAAAGGCTTCAATATGAGGGAATGTGTTAAACCTTATCCCATTGTACTTCAGCAAACTTTATCACCGCTATAATCGTTAATGCAAATTAACATGATTACTTTGTACTGATTCAAGCCACACTTTGCATACACATTTGATTCTACTTGTAGTAAAATCATATCATACCATGTGAGCGTGTTGTAACTGTGCGTATGCAAATTTGAAACGAAATGACTAAAGTGATCTAGATATTGTGCAAGAATACTTAGTGGCAGTTAGAAACTTGGTTAAGTTTATAATCACTAGACTCTAAAACCAAGATCAGCCGTCTCTCCATAGACGCCATGACCATGACTGTAAGAACGCAGAGCTACAGATAAAGGTGCGTACCCAAATACTAAAATCGTAATTTCTCCACAAAACCCTATACGGTAACCACTCATTAGAATCGTCTCTTCTCTTCGAGAAGATTCTAAAAAGTGGTCACAACATAGGGTTTAGTTGAAAAATAATGGAGTTATTCTTGAAAATGTTTTAATTTACGCATCTTATCTGGACCTATTGTACAAATATTCAATAAGATATCTATACATGTGTACAGTACAACCTGTCTTAAACGGCCATTTATTTACTGAACGTAAAAAGTATGTGTCCTAAAAACAGGTGGATGCTTAATGCAAGGCAAACGTAATGCAGAAAGCTCCTATAGGCCCTGTATTAAACTACCACCTGCAAAACAGACCGATAATCAGATCTCTTTTTGATGACCGTTTAAGAACAATTCTACTGTATATTAAGAGACCCTCGTTGTCTTCAACCTTGGTCTGCTACATGTCATCGCGAACGAGCAGGCATTTGCAAACAACTTGGATCCTTATGATACGCCGAGTAACTCGGCGCCTTATCAAGATTTAAGCATTTCGCCTCTCGGTCAGTTGCTTCTCAAATGTTTTAACAAATCAAATGTAACTAGAACGGACCATACATTTTCAGCAGGCTTATGGTTAAGAGCAATAACAGAGGCCACAGTGATAAGGACACACAAATAGCGCTGACATTTTAAAAATGTCTGTTACTTAATAAATAGATCGTTCTCTCTTCCGGACTGCCAGAAAATAACCAAACCCTAGCAATAGAGTTGCGGGATCACGATTTCAATTACGTCGGTAGTTAACGCAATAGAGCACTGCATTAATTGGTTTCGTAAAATGAGAGTAACATGATTGATCTTATCTAATAATACCCCGCGATCCATTACGTGAGACAAATCCAAGGTCAGAGACATAACAGGCGCGTAGCTAGCGATACGCACTTACGCACAGTCGTAACATCAATCTGAACGGTGAACACACATTATTCTGGCCAAAATGGAACAAAAATTCGTTGGCTAAGGGGATAGACTTTGATAAACGTTGTGTCTTGTCATGCCACCTTTAAACCTATTCCCTCATATTGTATTATAGTAACGCCTTTTGACGCGTCTGTAATCTCACCTTTTGAAACCATTGTGATAAATAGAGCATTTGCTATAGGAGCAAATGCTCCATTTATCCCAATGGTTTAAAAACTACACAATTCTAAACTTTCCCGGGAAGCATACCCCTGCCCCTATAGCCACTGTGCTTACATTACAGTTGGTCATTATCTGCACTGTTTGCTATACAAAACAGTCGTCGCCATCATATATTTCTTTTGCAGGGCCCCCTCATACTTCAATGTAACCGTAAGATATAGTTTGGAGTTAACCCTTTACTCCATAAATACGCCCTTCTTTGCCGTTGCAAACAGAATAAACCCATACCAGGCGGTTTCCGTAGGAGTCATCTAATCAGGGTATGCTCTATTTGCTTATGAAATAATATAGATATGATTCTACAGTTTCTGCTAATTAGCCGTGTGCATGTACCATAATGACAATTAATCTGATTAATATTCATGTTGTCATTCTTTCTTACATGAATATACATGGAGTAGAACGTTAAAGGCTTGCTTAATTGTAAAATCAATGCTTCCTATATAAAATAAATAAATACCCGCTTAAGACAGGATTTAATGTATATGTATTTAAAGGGTAGATCTACATACTGTTCAGTTCTTACTGTTGTGTATATAATTATATACAAATATATAGTTACATGTACATGTATTAATAGAATTTTAAGCCTTCGTTGTTGTTGACTTATTTTGTTTAAACGTTTAAGATATCTCGCCTGGAGACCATACTATACTAACTATACTATACTATACTATACTAACTAGACCATACTGTACTACATGTAACTATACTATACTATACTAACTAGACCATACTATACTAACTATACTATACTATACTAACTAGACCATACTATACTAACTATACTATACTATACTATACTATACTAACTATACTATACTATACTAACTATACTATACTAACTAGACCATACTAACTAGACCATACTATACTAACTAGACCATACTATACTAACTAGACCATACTATACTAACTATACTATACTATACTAACTATACTATACTATACTAACCAGACCATGCTAACTAGACCATACTATACTAACTAGACCATACTATACTAACTAGACCATACTATACTAACTATACTATACTATACTAACTATACTATACTATACTAACTATACTATACTAACTAGACCATACTATACTAACTAGACCATACTATACTAACTAGACCATACTATACTAACTCGTCAACTGTGACTGCCGCATCTGTGTTTGTTGATATCTTACCTATCTTTTAGATAATATAGTTGTGGGTTATGGGGGTACCATATATCGTCAAGTTGTTGGTATACCCATGGGTACAAATTGTGTCCCTCTTGTTGCAGATTTGTTTTAGTATTGCTATGAGAGGGATTTTATGCTTAGCTTAAAACCTGATACACAGACCGATATTGTTAATGCGTTTAATAAAACTTCAAGGTATTTAGACGATATTTTGAATTTAGATAATCCTTTTTTTTGAAACTATGATTTCTTCAATTTACCCAAAAGAACTGTCTTTAAACAAAGCGAATCAATCTGACATTATAGCTTCATTTTTAGATTTGAATCTTTCAATTACAAATGGTAAAGTTTCGTCCAAAATATACGATAAAAGAGAATATTTTAATTTTTAAAATTGTTAATTATCCTTTTCTAGATGGAGATGTGCCACGTTCTACATCTTATGGGGTTTATATTTCTAAACTTTTTCGGTTTGCCCGAGCTTATTCTTTGCTTGAAGATTATAACAGACGTAATTTAGTTATAACTGATAAACTTCTTGAGCAAGGTTACAGATATCACAAACTTCGGAAAACTTTTTCTAAATTTTATTATCGAAATTTACCACTCATTAGTAAATATAATTGCAATCTACGGATGTTACTGCAACAAGGCATTTCTCAACCAGACTTTTATGGGGATGTTATCTACAAACTTAGGAAAATTCGGGGTCATATCCATTTTCATGATTTGTTTATTAAACGCATTAAAACATTTAAAAAGAAAGGTTATGAGCCTATTATATTGCAACGCACTGCATGTTTGGTTATCGACCCTTTTTACAGTCGGTAGCTACGCTTCCCTCTTTGCTTGCGCGATGACAGGCCGAGGGTAGTACTCTATGATGGTATACTCTTACCGGATACAGGATGAGCTTACCAGACTCATGTATTACTTTTTCCCTGTCGTGCCCTTAACGGCTTGCCTGCAGGTGCTCTGACTTCAGCAAAGTCATTGAGTACATATTTGACGGATTGTCACAGTTATTATGCTATGTTTTACATGTTGCCCTGTGTTCACCGTCGTCTATATTGTGGGTAAGTCCAGCGGGGATACCTTTATTTACACTATTTGTAAAGCTAGGGTGACTTTGAGAGAAATGTGAGGTTAGGACGTCCATAAACCGGTTTAAACCCCCAGTGGTGTTTTTGCTACTGACCGTGCCAAGGCGGTACTCTCTTTGTTACCCTTCCTTTTGTTTGCCTTGTGTCTTTGTGCTTGTGATTTTGTTTATGTGCGGAACGTTTGTCTCTGGTTCTTGTGTGTCTTTTGGTGTTTTCTGTGTTCATCTCGTGTGTGAGTGTGCGTTTGGGTGTGTGGTTGTGTGTGTATGTGTGTCATACTGTCTATCGGTGTTTTGGTGGTGGTTGCGTCTTGTATGTGGCTTTGCCTGCTTGACTTTACTACTTTTCCATTTATATATGCAAACCGTTTAGATTCTGATGAATCACCGGGTTACTCGGCGTCTCGTCAGATCCAAACTGTTTGTTACTACGGTAATGTTTTTTTCAAATAAAAGGGGAGCAAATTAAACACGAGGAACTGGTAGCAGACGAGAACGTGTGCTGACAGAAATATTTGGCAGTGAAACATTTAATGTTTGATGCATCATCTGATGCAAATCCTATAAAACATACGGAAAAGCACAAACACAATTAAACGATCAATTTTCAGGAAGACACGTGTGTTTTATTCCAATTAAATATACCACCATGTGTTTTGATTGATATAGGTGCTATCCACAATTTCAAATCTGGTTTACTTATGTACCTTACGTATTTATTTTCTTATGTTGCATTTATCCTGGGTGAATAAATTGTGTATGTGTCTGTCTACCTTGTTTGTTTTTTAAAAATCCGTTTCACTAACAAACATTAAATATCAAAGGGCACCAAAACATGGTGCATATTAACCCTGTCGGCGCCAAATTTCTAATTGTCGTCTGCAATCCAATTTTGTTAAATTCATATGGTAAAATAAGGAAATGAGATAAAATAAATGCTCATTCCAAAGGACTAAAGCAGAGATATAGAAATAGAGTTGAGACAAAACGTGAAGTCCCTGATCAGAAACCGCCTTGAAAAGGATTGGGACTGCACTATTAGTCGCGGTGTGTTTATGCGATGTTGGCGGTGAAAGGGTTATTGCAATGTCTTCTACAAAGTGTTCCTATGAATTTATGTCATCTCATGTGCATGTATTTAAACATGTCTGTGTTTGGATTCAATGATATGTGTTATTGGATTCAATGATACGCGTTTTTAGATTAAATATAGCGTATGATTGTAATAAATGATACGTGTTGATGTGAGTGTTTGGATTGAATGATACGTATGTTTGGATTGAATGATACGTTTTCTTTTCTATTTGAAACATGTGTTTATATTAAATTATGCATGTGTTTAAATTAAATGAATTGATACGGTTTCTTTGATCAAATGATGCGTGAGTTTTGATTAAATGATACGTGAGTTTGGATCAAATGATACGTTGGATTAAATGATACTATAATTACACATACAATTGTAATCTCAGAACAGATCATACTCTTTAGTCATAGACGATAACAATACGACATCATTCAATTGATAAATAAACTACTTGGATATTTGAGTTAATGCCAATAAGTCTGATTACAACAGAAACGAGAAAATGTAACTTATTAACTTCATTTCGTTGTCTTAACCCCTTCGCTTGCTGAATTTTAAAATATATTTCTCCTTCTTTACCCATGCCCTGTTGTATAATTACATACATCTTCACTGTGTACAAGTATTTCGCTGTGCAATCACTGCTGTGGAGTGTACTGGTTTCACAATCAACTTGTAAATAGTGCAGACCCTGATGAGACAGCTCCTGCAGGAGCTGTCTCATCTGGGTCTTCACTATTTACAGGTAGGTATATTGACGTGAACAGCAAGCGAAGGGTTAAAAAGAGGTCCAGATAAGAATAGCTCTTTCTCCACCTAACCCGTAACTAGGACCGTTCCCTAGAATTGTCTCGAAGAGACTGTTCTAAAGGCTGGTCACATTTTAATGTTTGGTGGGGAAATAACGATTTTAGCATTTGGGTAAGCACCTTTATCTGTAGCTCTGCTTAAAGAGGAAAAACTGAAGAAAAAAAAGATAATTGAAAAAAGAAAGCAAGTAATGGCCATGTTGAGGCTGTCGGACGGTTTGACTCTCGGTGTAGATCTAGCACTAAGTTGTTATAGTCTCATCAGGATTCAAACTGCAAAAGCCAAACGATTAGAAAAAAGTGCGTTAATCAGCGTGTATAGCTTTTCACCATCCTTAAATCACCTCATCATCACCATCATCATTATAATTTGATCAAAGCGATCATCGACTGTCGAATGTTTTTTCCCAGCTTTACCTGTAACAGTTCTACATTTGCTTTTAGCTTTCGTTTATGTGCTGTTGGGGCGGCTGTGTGTTTTGTATGTGGTGTTTCCTGCATGACTTATAAATTTACTTCTACAGTTTAACTAGGGTAATTCTCTACATTCTACTGATGATTTCTAAGGAATATTAGGAACGCGTTTCTGATATTGAAAACATGGTTATGTCCACTAAATAGCATAGAAGAAGTAGTATTTCTGCTTTATTACTGTAAATTCCTCGCCAAGCACAGCACCGATATAGTACTTATTTTGATAACAAGGTATATTACTCACAAAGAGCAGCGCCAATGTAGTGTTTTGCTACAGTGCGACAAGTCACTCACTAAGGGCAGTGGTATGTCTGTTATATTATGGTAGGTCACTCATGAAGGACAGCGCCAATGTGGTACAACATGTATTTCTGTTATAATACGGTAGATCACTCACCAAGGGCAGCGCCAATGTGGTATTTCTGCTATAATACGGTAGGTCACTCACCAAGGGCAGCGCCAATGTGGTACCTCTGCTATAATATGGAAAGTCACTCACCAAGGGCAGCGCCAATGTGGAATTTCTGCGATAATACGGTAAGGCACTCACAAAGCGCAAGGCAAATGTGTTTTTTCTGCTGCTCTTATCATACGGTAGGTCGCTCACCAAGGGCAGTGCCAATGTGGTGTTTCTGCTATGATACGGTAGGTCACTCACCAAGGGCAGCGCCAATGTGGTATATCTGCTATCATACGGTAGGTCACTCACCAAGCGCAGCGCCAATGTGTTTTTTCTGCTGCTCGTATCATACGGTAGGTCGCTCACCAAGGGCAGCGCCAATGTGATATTTCTGCTATAATACGTTAAGTAACACACCACGCAGCAATGTGGCGTTCTACAATAATACGGTAAGACACTCATAACAATTCTATCAACAGACGTACGTGTAGTCCATTCTATGACATATGTGTTTTTTATTGCTTTCTTAAAATATTCAAGAAAAGAACTATCTTTCAAGTATGCCAACATAAAATGTCTCAAGCCATATTTTTCCAAATTTAACCCAGGGGCGTCCGTGGCCGAGTGGTTATGGTCTTCGATTGGCAATTGCTTAGCCCCTCACCGCTGTGGGTTCGATACCCGGTCTGGGCATTTTGGATTTTTTATATGTGAGGAAGCTTTCCAGCTGGCTTGTGGTATGTCGGTGGTTCTACTTGGATGTTCTTCTGTGCACGAAACAATGCAATTTGTTCCGGGTACAGAAGAACCTCTGGGTCTTCGCCGACCTGTAATTAGCTGGTCGTCGTGATGTGACTGAAATACTGTATAAACCGACGTACAACCGGATTAAAACCAAACCAAACCAAATTTAACTCTGTTTTACATAAATTATAACATACGTCTAAACAAAACTATTCACTTAATAGCACAATCTGTAATGTAGTTTGCATAGCTGACCACAAATGTTTCATACAGTAAACCCCTCTAAACCGGAATTCTAGTAGAGAGAGAATTAGATACTAATTAGAATTAGATAGGCAAGTGGCTGCTTAATGTGCATAGTCAAAGTCATACAGAACGCCCCAATGACTTTCACCATACATTAAGCAGACATCTATCTCCGAGACCTATATTAATACTAAATTTAACGTCCGACTTAGAGACGTGTTTTACTTCAACCTCTGATATCCAGAGGTAAAGATCTATATATATATATATATATATATATATATATATTCGAACTTTAAATTAACCCTGTTCTTCATACAAACGCCATTTCCTTCTAGACTATTTTAGACCCCACCTCTTTGAATTAATCTACCGAAATGGAACATTAACTATAGAAAAGGAGAATTTTAGAATTGCGTAGTTTTTAAACCATTGTGATAAATAATTATCATTTCAAAGCATGAATTTTACAGAGGCGCAAAAATGCGACAGTAAGAGAGAATGGGTTAACATATTCCCAGTTGAAAGTCGATGTAAGAAATCATTATATCATGCACATTTATTTGCTGAATTTTGATAATGGCTTATATACTTAGGATGGTTTGGTATTAGTAGAAATTACAGATTAAGAACTATAATGATTTCACAAGTAAACATATTACACCTTGGGGGTTCTCTGTTTGCAAATGCGTTAAAAGGCATTTACATGAAGAAAAGGGTTAACAAGAAGTATTATTCTGGATGTATCTGAAGGGTGGTAGCTTAAGGCAGGAGATGTGTTTAATACATCTCTCTGCATTGGTGTATTCTGGTGTCAGCCCGTTAGTTTAGTTTTCTCCCTGCACTTTTATGCGTGAATTGGTTACCTCATGAATAGGTATTAACTTAATGTTTATAATGTAACATAATCAAGGTAAGGTTTGCTCTGACAAAACAAAACTGTAGGATCATATCTATATTATTCCGTCAGATCTGGATCTACTCTCTTTGCAAAGGGTGCTAAAGCGTTTATGTGAGGGAAAGGGTTATGGCACCAGTATGTTTTGTTTATTGACCACCATAGGGAGGGATGAACGAATGAAGTATTTCATTTTCTGTCTGAAACAATTATTAATTAATCCAAATATGGAAAATGACTTTTACATGACTTCATTTAATGTATTTGCGGGACACCAAGACAATGTATCCCAAATATGTACAATATTTGCCATTGGTTACTGCAAATAAATATCTAATCTATTAATGATACAGTAAACAAATTAGTAACATGAAGCAGACATTAATTGCAAGTGATTTAGTGATAACTACAAGTTTAAATCACAGGTAAACTAATCCTCCTTCACCCATTATCTCATCACAGGTAAACTAATCCTCCTTCACCCATTATCTCATCACAGGTAAACTAATCCTCCTTCACAAATTATCTCATCACAGGTAATCCAATCATCCTTCACCCATTATCGTATATGCTATTGTTTAGACCCTACCTCTTTGAACAAATCTGCCGAAAAGGAACATTTACTGGAGAAACAAGCAACAATTAAGAATGGGTAGTTTTGAAACCATTGTGATAAATAGATCAGTTGATCCTATGGAATACGTGCTCTATTTATCACAAAAGTTTCAAAAAGTGACTTTTACTGAGGCGTTAAAGGGCGTCAATATGAGCGAATGGGTAATAATAGACCTTTTTACATATTTCGATAACCTTTTGACATTCAAAAACAGAAGCCAATATATTCATGTTCAACGAGTAATGTTTTGTCATTGTCTGCATGGTAGAATTAGGCAGGCATACCCGTAGCTTTGGATTGAGTCCCATTTATCAGCAGTAGTCCACCATTTAACCCTTCGCTTGCTATTCGCGTCAATATACCTACCTGTAAATAGTGAAGACCCAGATGAGACAGCTCCTGCAGGAGCTGTCTCATCAGGGTCTGCACTATTTACAAGTTGATTGTGCAACCAGTGCACTCCGCAGCAGTGATTGCACAGCGAAATACGTGTACACAGTGAAGATATATACAACAGGGCATGGGTAAAGAAGGAGAAATGTATTTTAAAATTCAGCAAGAGAAGGGTTAATTGTGTCCAGAGTAACTGACTGCCTTCGTTTGATTCCGAATTCGTAAGATAAGTTCGTTAGCAGATACTTTAGATTTGAATAATTACTTAATCTAATAAAACAAAAAGCCTTTGATTACTTCTCTATACTGTCAAACATTTTTAAATATCGACAACAGCATCCTTAACAACAATAGGAAGAAAGAAAGGAAGCAAGGATAAAACAACTCCAGCAACAAGAGGAAGAAAGAAGGGAAGCTGAGATGAAGAAACAACATCAAAGCAACAAAAAGGAATAAGACAGGAGGCAAGCAAGAAAACAAACCACCAAAAAAAACAAACAAAACAAAAGAAAAACACAAAACAATAACAAACAACAAAAAACAACAACAAACAAAACCCAATAACAATAAAAGGAGGGAAAATGAGGCAAGAAATAAAATAACCAAATAACAACAACAGCAACAACAACAACAACAGCAACAACAACAACAACACAACTACACCACCGCTTTCACCCAATCAAAATTAAAATTAAAACGTAACAGAAAAGATAGAAACCTCCCCTATAACGTAATGTGTAGTAGGTACTGAAGATGAAGTGCAGCTGCACCGAAAGCGTGACGCAACAAACTCCTTGTTTGTTTTATGCATGCTGTTGTCAGTATTCTACATGATATATCGGTGTCTTTCTCAACAATTCTCTTCATTTCCCGTTTTGCACTGTAACTAGCATCATGAAGTCGAAACCAAACACGTTTAACAGTGTGGTTTGCAAATGCCAAAGTGCAATACATGTATGAGCTGAACAAAACAAAACGTCATCACCGAGGACTCAACAATTTGTTAACATTCGTAAAAATATCATCTTCATTAATTTTGAAAGCAATGTTTTCTTTTATTTATTTCCAAACTCATGTACAGAGTGTTAAACAGTTTGGATTCCAATTAGATGCCCAGTTACTCAGTGTCTCATCTGGATCCAAACTGTTGACATAAATGCATTTTCGTGTTCATCACATAGGATGAATTATACAGTAAAAACTCTCCATAACGTAGGATGAATTATACAGTAAAAACTCTCCATAACGTAGGATGAATTATACAGTAAAAACTATCCATAACGGCTACACAATTAGTTGGTATTTAGGGCAGGTAATATAGGGCTCCTATAGGAGCGTTCTGTTTTACTTTCACATTGCTTTAAGCAGCCACTTGTCCTTAACACAAAATACTTGATGTAATTTAGTGGCCGTTATAGAGAGGTTTTACTGTAGCAGTGATGAACTTAACTCTCGATATAAGATATACTACTGTAAAACCTGTCTTAAGCGACCATCAAAGAAAGATCTAATTATTGGTATGTAACGTGTTAACTAGCTTAATGCAGGTCAAAAGTAATGCAGAAAGCTCCTATAGGAGCTTTCTGCATTGTGTTTGACATGCATTAAACAACCACATGCTTTTTAAGACTCCTATGCTCAATAAATGAACGACCACTTAAGACAGGTTATCATTAAATACTACAAATGGTGTTGACCCTGATCAGACGCCATGTCTGGTACAGTGTCACCTGTATGAACATGTACCGTAAGACATCTCGATAACAGTCAGGCAATGGATTCATTTGTTAGTCTTAAAAGCATAGGGTAGTTTAACCCATAGCGTGCTGAAAAAGGTTATGTCTGCTAAACTTCTGATCTGTTGCATTTGTACTTACTTCTGAATGGTACAAGCATTTGGGAGACTGTCGACTCGACATCTCATCTAGACCAAAGCAGTTTTCAGATGCGCGTCAGGTCAGGCATACATTGAAAAGGGTTAACTGTTTTCCTTATGAACTGTTTGTAAGAAATATTGACATCGTGCATATTAATTAGCCGCTGTTATAGTTGTAGTATGACCATTGGAATAGTTGTATCATGACCATTGGAATAGTTGTATTATGACCATTGGAATAGTTGTAGTATGACAATGGGAATAATTGTAGTATGACCATGGGAATAGTTGTAGTATGGCCATTGGAATAGTTGTAGTATGATCATTGGAATAGTTGTAGTATGACCATTGGAATAGTTGTATTATGATCATTGGAATAGTTGTAGTATGACCATTGGAATAGTTGTAGTATGGCCATTGGAATAGTTGTAGTATGATCATTGGAATAGCTGTAGTATGATCATTGGAATAGTTGTAGTATGGCCATTGGAATAGTTGTAGTATGACCATTGGCATAGTTGTAGTACTAGTATGACTATTGGAATAGTTGTAGTATGATCATTGGAATAGTTGTAGTATGGCCATTGGAATAGTTGTAGTATGATCATTGGCATAGTTGTAGTACTAGTATGACTATTGGAATAGTTGTAGTATGATCATTGGAATAATTGTAGTATGGCCATTGGAATAGTTGTAGTATGATCATTGGCATAGTTGTATTATGATCATTGGAATAGTTGTAGTATGACCATTGGAATAGTTGTATTATGATCATTGGAATAGTTGTAGTATGACCATTGGAATAGTTGTAGTATGACCATTGGAATAGTTGCAGTATGACCATTGGCATAGTTGTAGTACTAGTATGACTATTGGAATAGTTGTAGTATGACCATTGGAATAGTTTTACTATGGAAAACTTAAAATGATATCATATAATTTCATAGGTAAAACGTAGCAGACCCCGATAGGAGCCACCTGTTTTGCAAGGTGTGAAAAAGCGTTTATACGAAGTAAAGGGGTTAATTAATGCAGAGCCAAAAACCCTGGTTCTTCATTCACCCTTTTATTAATGCACACATCTTTCTATGCAAACAAAGTATACCCAGATCAGACGGTTTTTGTAGGAACTGTCTAATCAGGGTCCACTCTAATTGTATAACAAGTAGTATAGGTCTGATTTCATTATCATAGCCAAACATGTATGTGTTCACATGCCATTTATAAAATTCATCAAACTTAACCCTCGCTTGCTGAATTTTAAAATACATTTCTCCTTCTTTACTCATGCCCTGTTGTAAAATAACATATATCTTCACTGTGTACAAGTATTTCGCTGTGCAATCACTGCTGTGGAGTGCACTGGCTGCACAATCAACTTGTAAATAGTGCAGACCCTGATGAGACAGCTCCTGCAGGAGCTGTCTCATCTGGGTCTTCACTATTTACAGGTAGGTATATTGATGTGAATAGCAAGCGAAGGGTTAATAGTCATACATTCATTATTTCATAAAGTAATTGGTTAAGAAATTATTTGCTAGCAAGACCTGCCAGTATATCTGACCTGCCATTATATCTGACCTGCCATTATATCCCCTTTAAAGTGGTGCAGTAGGGGCGAAGTATTACAAGGCTTCTCATTTCTGCCATCGATATGTTTATGATCGATATTGTTATCATCGATATTTTTTATAAAATGCAATAACAAACCTTGCCAGAAACTTTTTAAATTTCTATTACTTCGTCGAAAGTATTACACGTCTCCTTCTTCTATTCGTGCTTTACCAGATAATGCATAACTTGACATAAATCACAAGTCTGCACAAGTACAATCTAATATGGCTGAGAACATTCATCAAGTACTCAGACTTCATGCAGACGGTTTCATCCTTATTAGTTTACGATTAGTCTATGGTTGCTGGCAGAACAAAGAACTAAATACTGTAAGAAGTATGATAATGGGCATGCATGCCATGCAGTCTAGTTTCCTCACGGAAACGTCAATCATCTTCAGATATTCATAAACTGGATAACTCATCCTTATTAATCTCCAGAAACTGATGTCGGCTTACCCCTTTGCTCTCTCTGTATCTCTCGCACTGTTAATCGCGGGTGGTCTTCAGTAATCGTTGGTAATCGTTTCCAATCGTGCAATCAATTTCAGTCGTATTTCAGTCGTAGAGAGGTTGTTGATCATGTACAACAACCTCAGGACCCAGTCCCATTAGGCTTACGACCACTTATGACCTGTTTACGATTTATAGCGACCTCTTGTCGCCGATATTCGTACGAAGCTCGCACGACAAGTCACTGATAATCGCGGGTGGTCTTCAGTAATCAATGGTAATCGTTTCTTGTCGGTGCGACCAATTTCAATCGCAGAGAGGTTGTTGATCATGCACAACAGCCTCCTTACGATCGAACTGGTCGCCGGTATTCTTTAAGAGGTAACCTTACCGGATTTTAGCTAATCGTGCGATCGTCGTACGAAGGTCTCCAACAATCTTTTACTGGTCGTTGGTGATCTTCCCTACAATCGTACGACTATCAGCGACCTTTCTACAATTACCTACGACTGTCGTGCGATTACCAGCGACTGCCTAAAGATTATCCGCGACTAGACATAGACCACGTGACCACACAACAGGCCGGAAGTGATTGTGGAACCTTCGTACGAACACCAGTGACTTGGCGCACATTCGTCAACAACCTGTCTTACGGTGGTTGCAGATGCATCGCCAATGTGAATGCGAATCATTTTTTTGAATTTAGTTGCCGACAATCGCAGACAGTCGCCGGTTTCAGAGGTCTCAGACGTCGCCAGTGGTCTTTAACGATCGCACGCGCTAGTGGAACTGTAGCCTAAGCAAACAAAATAGACCCTGGTCAAACGGCTCCTACATGATCCATCTGATATGGATCAACTCTGATTGCAAAGATGTATAAAGGCGTATTTATAGAGCAAAGTATTGACGATATCATTAGCGAATCAAAGTTGTTTTGCCAAGACTTAAAACTTAAAATGCACTTACCAATATATATAAAAATCGTATAAAAATCAGTTTATAAAATCGTCATTTCTTACATGAAATTCATTAGGCACAATGGTTAAAATGCAGAAAACCAATTAATTGATGTAAAAACGCCATAACACATAATCTACCTTTCTGAGCGGCATCAGTAGACGCCGCGTGCTGTATGTCATGTATTTCCTATCATTTCGGAAAAATATTTCCATGCATATCTATTAATCAACCCTTTGAATGTGGGACACACATGAACTATCATTTGTAAACAGAGTAGACCCAGATCAGAGGGCCCCTAAAGGAGCCCTCTGATTAGGGTGTGCACTGTTTGTCATTCAAGTGTAAGCGTTTCATACTGAGTAGACTCTATGGTTAAACACTGATAAATAAAATCAGCGTTAAAATGGTTAAATTAAGTTAACTTAATGTCTACATTGTCAGAAAGGCTTAATCATTGGCTAGGAGATCTCATCGGAATAAAATGCTGTCCTGTTCATTTCTGAAATAAGTGTTATTTCCATTGCTTTTAAAGTAATAGTCGGAGTCCCTAGGATCCGATGGTTTTCGATTATTTATTGATAGAATGCAATGTCTATCACCACTGGGCAGGTACATATTAAGTTGCTACACAAGGCAGCACAATGTTGTGTATGCCGCAGGTTTCTTAAAGGTATGTATAAGGGGGACAAAGTTAATTAATTGCATGTTACAATTACCTATGGTATCAATCTACGTAACGGAAACAAATTACATAATTACAACTGCAAACATGCGAATGGGATACGAGCCATGTAGAGGAATGTTTCAAACATGTGCAGATATCCAGATAAGATGCCTAAGAATACTTCATTATTTCTCAACCAAATACAATAGACGGACAGAGAGAGAGAGAGAGAGAGACAGAGAGACAGACAGACAGACAGACAGACAGACAGACAGACAGAGAGAGACAGACATACAGAGAGACAGACAGAGAGACAGACAGAGACAGAGAGAGACAGAGAGAGACAGAGAGAGAGAGAGAGACAGACAGAGAGACAGAGAGAGACAGAGAGACAGAGACAGAGAGACAGAGACAGAGACAGACAGAGAGATACAGAGAGAGAGAGACAGAGAGAAAGAGAGAGACAGAGAGAGACAGAGAGACAGAGAGAGAGAGAGACAGATAGAGACAGAGAGAGAGAGACAGAGACATAGAGAGAGAGACGGAGAGAGAGAGACACACACACACACACTGAAGGAGAGAGTTACACCATTGCACACGAAATAACCATTGATAGCAATGATCACAGTGATACGGATACAGCTCTGATTGCAAACTGAAGAGACAAGAGTATGTTATTATATGTCTACAATAACCTTCTGATATGCAATAAAGATCCATATTTAGATTTCCTGTCATGTGTCTGATTGGTTAGAATTTGCTGCACGATGCATTATTAAATAGAGTTATGTACTCCTAGACAAGATAGTGTATATAAACCTAACATTGGCGTAGGCGAATTGGTATACAGTATACCTGTCTTAAGTGGCCATCCGAAAAGAGGTCTAATCATATGCAGACTCAGGTCTGTAAGGCAGGTGGCAGTTTGATACAGGTCAACATTAATGCACAGAGTTCCAATAGGAGCTTTCTGCGTTACGTTTGCCCTGCATGAAACAACCACCTGCTTTTTTAAAACTCACATGTTCAATAAATGCACTTTGAAAAATCTCTATTTTTTACTATAAGCTTGACCTGTTCGAATTTTGGAATAGTCCATTTGGAAATCCAGCAGTGAACGTGTAAAATCCAGATGAAACACTTAGTAATTAAATATATATTCAAGTTCCATACAAATGTATGTAGTTACCGATTCTGCTAAGCGAGACATTACTCAGTTAGCCGAATATTGAGTTCATAATTATGTTAGTCAATTAGCCGAATATTGATTTCATATGTTAGTCAATTAGCCGAATATTGAGTTCATATGTTAGTCAATTAATCTTTTGAATGGTGGATAAGCGTGCACTAACATTTGAAGACAATGTAAACCCAGACAAGAGGACTCCTAGAAGAGCCTGCTGATCTGTAGATCCAGACAAGAGGACTCCTAGAAGAGCCTGCTGATCTGTAAACCCAGACAAGAGGACTCATAGAAGAGCCTGCTGATCTGTAGACCCAGACAAGAGGACTCCTAGAAGAACTTGCTGATCTGTAGACCCAGACAAGAGGACTCCTAGAAGAGCCTGCTGATCTGTAGACCCAGACAAGAGGACTCCTATAAGAGCCTGCTGATCTGTAGACCCAGATAAGAGGACTCCTAGAAGAGCCTGCTGATCTGTAAACCCAGACAAGAGGACTCCTAGAAGAGCCTGCTGATCTGTAGATCCAGACAAGAGGACTCCTAGAAGAGCCTGCTGATCTGTAAACCCAGACAAGAGGACTCCTAGAATAGTCTGCTGATCTGTAGACCCAGACCAGAGGACTCCTAGAAGAGCCTGCTGATCAGGAAAATGCACTGTTTGTCATTCAAAGTTCTCCAGCAAACATTTGCCTTCCACACTAAATGGACAATACGATGGTATGGTTACGCATTGATGTCCCACTCCACTTTGACTATTTAACATATAAAGGGTCAAACCAGTTAACCATTTTCCTATTGCATATTCATGTATATTATAACAAAACTCTGATTCTGAAGTTTCTGCTATGCTCAACATGTATGTGTTCATATGCCATGATGTAATCTAATCTGTTTAATATAAAGGATGTTAAGTGAAGAGTTAAGAACAGAAAACCGTGCTATTAACGCACATGCAGTGTTCATGTATGTGGAACACAATCAAACAGTGTAGACTCTGATTAAAACGCTCTGATCAGGGTCTATACTGTTTGCGTCATACATTAATTTTCAACACGCTTGCAAAAAACGTGCAAAGAAGCACCGAATTAAATCAAACTTAGGTTCATTCTCACATAACTGGATTAATTTAAAAACAGGCTGAACCCCCCTCCCCCAATGCTGAATTTTCGGAATGTAATAGCCCACCATTGATTACTCGTAGAGTCCATACAGTACAAACAGGTAAAAATTGCGAGATAATTTGAATAAAAAACAGTGCTGACCCTGATCAGAGAGCTGTTCAATGAGCCATTTGACCTGAGTCTACACTGTTTGCAAATAAAAGTGCACTCGTTTCCCACATTCAAAGAATTAAATACATCAAGTATGTTCAATTAGTGTCCAATCAAACAATTCATAAATTAATGTTATTTAAATTTAATCCAATTAATATTCATGATATCATCATTTCTTTTAATGACTACTCAAGAAGGAAATGGTTTAATATATGCTGTAACCCTGTTTAACCCTTTCCCTCATATTGACGACTTTTGACGACTCTGTAAAAGTCACTTTGTGAAACCATTGTGATAAATAGAGCATTTGCTCCTATAGGAGCAAATGCTCTATTTACCACAATGGTTTCAAACTACAAAATTCTAATATTTTCCTTTTCTCTTATTAATGCTCCTTTTCGGTAGATTAATTCAAAGAGTTTGTATCTAAAAATAGCCTATGAGGTAATGGGTTAAAGCGACCGTTTAACGATTATAAAATAACCTTGGAGCACAGGTTGTTGCTTAATGCAGAATAAAAGTAAAACAAAAAGAAACATATTTGTCCCGCATTAAGCTTCCACTTGTCCTAAAGGACCAAACCGTGTAAGTGAGACATTGTTTTTTACCTTTTATTTTATCCAACTTTTGAAAACAAACATTTATTCCAATGTGGACCTGGTGTAATTGGGACTGCTCTAGATTGGACCTTAGCTTTTGAGAAACCATTAACCGAGTGTCAAACAGCTTGAATTCTAACGAGACGCCGTGTTACCTGGGGTCTCATCTGGAATAAGTGTTTGTTATGCATGATTTTCAAGTGTTGCGATATCATATGGCTATATCTAAAGGACATATATATGTAGACGTCTAATATCTATGTGAATAACTAGCTAGAATGTCGTAAAATTGTTTTGCCAGTCATTTTAAATGTCTTTATTGAAAATGCATTAATCTCATGGACTTGTTAGTCTAAAGGTGAAAATCTTATCTTATCTTATCTTATTTTATCTTATCTGATCTTATCTGATCTTATCTGATCTGATCTGATCTTATCTTTATGCGAGCCAAGTCGTGGATAACGGAAGATTGGTAACGTCTTTACTCCATATACCTTCGTGTACGAAATAATGACATCATGAATATGAATTAGAATAATTTCAATTATAGAACATGGACACATGAAAATGTTGTCAGTGCAGAAACTGTAGAATCATATCTATATTATATCATAAGCAAACAGAGCAGACCCTGATCAGAGGGCTCCTGTAGGAGCCGTCTGACCTGGGTCTACTCTGTTTGCAAAGACATAGAAATGCGTATTTATGGAGTAAAGTGTGTCCTAAATACCTTAATTGAAAATCAGACGTCTTCTGTAATCCAGGTACATGTATTCTGTAGTTTGGATACTAATGCAACACGTCAGGTTACTCGGCCTCTCATCTTCATTTAAACTGTCTATAAAAGTTGGAATAATCGCTAAACAGCATTAAATGTTACACGTGTACACCGAGGTCGCACGTGCTGCAACGTGCAGTGTGACATTTACACGCACTTCTAATGGGCAACCACATATGAAAATGAAAAAAAAAGAACTGACAATATTTATATTACAAAGCATGATGAAAAAAATTGCATTGTTATAAAATTTCGAAATAACTCTTTTGCCGCAGAACTAAGTTCATTTGTTTAGATACGTGTCTGTTTAAGGTTTCAAAGTTGTGTTTTCGTCCATTGTGTTTTAAAAACTATAATCAGAGTGTCAAACAGTTTGGATCTTGATGAGACGCCGATTTCATCTGGATCCAAACTGTTTGCAAAGGCCCAATACTGACTGGGCCCAATAAAGGGCCCAATACAGGGCCCAATACTGACTGGCTTATTGTGATGAAAAGGTTGACCTTTCGGTTATGCAGAATCAAATATGTATAGCTTAAAGATAAAACGGAGAAAACTATAACATCAACGAGAAAGGATTATAATTACACATACGAGATATTTCTCGGAGAACTTAATGCTGAAAATATAGATATTTAATATTATAATAAGACATTCTCTTGTACGTGTTTATGTCTATTTCTCTCCGGAATGTGATAATAATTTGATATATTATCAACCACTGTCTGATAATATTTCAATTTGCAATGAAATGTTGTGATCACCCAAGGTGTGTACAGCTATACCTCAGTATAATGGTTACTAAAATTATTTTGATTATACAGTAGGACCTGTCTTAAGTGGCCATTCATAGGATTTTAAAAAAGCATAATCATAGTTGTTGAATGCATGGCAAAAGAAACCTACCTTACGGACCCAGAATACGACCCCTTTTTTATGGCCACTTAAAACACGTGCTACTGTATTTTTAACTCTGCTGCCGCCATAGCGAAACCGTGATGAATTTTGCAAACCGTTTGGATCCAGATGAGATGCCGAGTATATTGGCGTCTCATCAGGATTCAAGCTGTTTGACACTCTGATCAAACTTAAGGATTAAGGCAGGTTGAAATGTAGTGTATGCTAGACAGAAAAAATCACAACATGTGTCTCATGAAAGCTACGCAGAATAAAATCACAACATGACTTTTTGTGTCTCAAGTCGATCCACATTGTTTGCAAACGTAAGCATAAATATACGAAAGTATTTTTTTTATCCAGATTTAATTTCAATACTGCAGTATTTGTCCTCTAAATTGATATTTTAGTACAGCATATTTTAAGTGTAATTGGCAGGTGGTTATGTATGAAAGGTAAATATTAATCCTTTTCTCTATTAATGCTCATGTTAGAAATGGTGACATCATGAATATTAATTACATTATTTTATAAAAGCGTATATTAACACATGCATTTTGTGCCAAAGCAGAAACTGTAAAATCGGATCTATACCATGGCATAAGCAGCCAGAGCAGATCAATTTCACAGATTAATACAGGTCTAAAGTAATGCTGAAAGCTCCTGTAGGACCTTTCAGCATTACTTTCGACCTGCATTAAGCTGTCACATGCTTCTAGATATTGTAGTGATACATTTTAGAACAATTTTGTATTGTAAATTTTGGAAGGATCGAACGTTTAGTTCGAAGTTCGAGTTATCCGTTATTCGAAATATCAAAGTTCAACTGTATCTTATAATACAATATGGATCAAGTCATGATTTCCTAGACCTGTTCTTTAATACTCCTACGTTCAATAAATGAATTATTACATAAGCCACTCTACTGTGTGCATTAGGCTATAAACAACGGAGTAAAATCACGTATAAAGCTCCTGTGAGTGTTGTAACCTGTTATAAAGTCCGGCATTAATACTAATTTGAAAGTCCCGTTTAGTTAATCTTTTATTTTATTTATTTTGATAAGTCACACGACTCATCACGTGCTTGACATATGTTTCCTGGTCATAATTCGCCCACATACCATTATCTAGATAACCCCAGCTGTACTAGCATATCACCCCACTCATCTGTTTCTAAGCGCCGCTTCTATATTACATGTAGTTTATTATTATTATTATACCATATTTATATAGCACTCTTTTCATATCTAAATACGTTCAAAAGTGCTTTACAATTAAAACATTTATACATACTAAAGCAGAAATTAAAGAAAATATAAGATATGCAATAGAAATAAAAACATAATAAACAAAACAAAAATATTTACAGTGTATTTCTAAGGTATAAAAAGAACATCGCATAAACTCAAAATTTAAAGTACATATGCCTAGTAAGGTATAATACAATTATGATAAGAGAATAAAGCAAAGTTGATGGCATACTATTTCTATAGTTAAAACATGCAACCGCTGTTTGGACTTAAAATATATATCAGCCACCATAATACTTCAAAAAGGAACGATTTTTACGAGATCTTTTAAAAGATTCAAGTGTAGCTGAGTTAAAACATGCAACAGCTATTTGGGCTTAAAATATACATCAGCCACCATATATCTTTAAAAAGAAATGAGTTTTAAGAGTTCTTTTAAAAGACTCAAGTGAAGCTGACTTCCGTATTCCCACCGGTAGTTCATTCCACAATTTAGGAGCCGCCTTTGCAAAGCTACGATCACCATAGGTAACTGTGCGGGATCTTGGTATCACGAGGGTCATAGGGTTATATGTATTTAACTCACGTTGACATTGTTAAACATTGAATAAAATAGGTTCTGTTCTGTTCTAAATCATAAATTTGATTAAACCTTACCCTGTCCAGTACCCATGCAAGAAATAATGACAACATAAATCTTTATTAGCCCAATTTTATATAAAGTAAACTTTTTAAGGGAATGCTTGCTTTGGAAAAAACTGAAGAATCAGATCCATATCATGTCAGAAGCAAAGAGAGTGGATCCTGATCAGAAGTCTGATCTGGGTCTACTGTGTTTGCATGTGCGTTAAAATGCGTTTATATGATGGGATAGGTTCACTCCCTCTAAACTAGACGTTTCCCCTTACAAACCAGACTTTCAGCCCTCTCTAAACTATATGTCTAGTAAATAAATTCTAAGATACTTCGAAAGCAAAAACAATGTAAAAAGAGAAAAATGCAGATTCGGTTTTATTGTGTCTGTTCATAAGCAGTTATTAAATGTTTTACACTATTCACGCCCCTAGCATCGGTTTAAGCAGTATTGTAAAGAAGAATTTACATGTTTTTCCTGAAGGAGCTTTCTGCGTGACTCCCACTCTACATTAAGCTGCCTTCTATTATCAAAGCCAGCAATGACACATCTTTTGTATGTGAAATGAGTTGGGGAAAACTGGGACCTCGACAAAGATATCTTGAGATAATAGGCGTACACTCTGGATCTAAACTGTTTGCAAATGCGAGTCAGATCGCAAATAAAGGGTTAATCGCAGACTGATAATGGATAAATGTCATTTCGAAACATCGGAGCTCCAGATAAATTCAAATATGTTCAAGAATAGCTTCTTTATTTCTCCTCCACACCCTATACTGTTACTACTCGTTACTGTTACTACTGTTACGTCTCTTCGAGACGATTCTAACGAGTGGTCATAGTATAGGGTGTGGTGGAGAAATCAAGATTTTAGTATACAGTGAAGCTCATTTATAACGAAGTCCTCGGGACCCTCTGATTTCTTTTGATATATCAAAATTTCGTTATATCAGGTCCATTTTACTATATGTTAATTAGAGAGGGTGAATCAATTTTGTTTTGTTATATGCAATATTTCGTTATATCCAATTTCGTTATAAGTGAGCTTCACTGTATTGGCACGCACGCTTTTAAGTAGCTCTGATACATGGAATGCTTTAGAAGCAGGGCAGTTATAAAACGAACAAATCTTTTACTCCATGAATATTCATGGCATAAATTATGACATCATGAATATTAATTAGATTGATGATATGACACATGGACTCTGGAAGTTTTGGCCATACAATGTAGTAGAAACTATGTCATATCATAAGCAAACAGAGCAGACCCTGGTCAGGAGTCTGTTTGCAAAGGCGTAGAAACAAGTATTTATGGAGTAAACGAACTACATGTCGAGGGCTTGGTGCAAAACTATTGTAACTCCTTCACTTTGTGATGGAGTTACAGTAGTAATGCACCAAGCCCTCGATGTATAATTCATATAAAGGTCATGTCACAATGATACATGGGTCAATGTAAGTAGCAGTTATCGTGTTATCCCCTTACCTGTTCTATGTTTATTCCAAATTTCCATAACTATTAAATATTAATGGACAAACTAGTTATAATGAAATATTGAAGGCGGAACATTGTAGCAATTTTAGAAAGTAAAGAACCCGATCTATCAAATTCGTTAAGCAAACAGAGCAGACCCTGATCAGACGGCTCCTATAGGAACCGTCTGATCCGGATCTTCTCTATTTGCAAATACATGTACGTGAAAATGCGTTTATATGAGGCAAATTGCGCAAATTGTTAAACATGACATAAGACGAGTGAATCGCATCCATGCTCAATATTCGTGTAAGAAATTATAACATCTTGAATATTTATTACATGTAGTTGAGTTTTGATAATGTAAATATTTCAAGGGAAGTTTTTGTTAAACATAGTAGAATCAGATCTACCCTGATGGTCTGGGTCTACTCTGTTTGTTAATGCGTGAAAAAGCATTTATATGAGGGAAAGGGTTAATGTCATTTTTCAGCAAGAGTATGGCAGCTTTCGATCCGAACAAAGCAGATACATGCTTTTAACCATTTACACCATCCATGGATATTCATGTTAGAAAGAATGACATTAGAATATCAGTTTTTTATAATGGCATATGAACATAGAAAAGTTTGACCATGACAAAAACTGTAAAATCAGATCTACTAAAATAGTTCCATCGACATACAGAGCATACCCTGATTGGACAGCTCATACAGGAGCCGTCTGATCTTGGTCTACTCTGTTTGCAAAGGTGTTTATATTTAATGCGTATTCATGGAGTTGTGCTATTTTCTTATTATATTCTGTTGAAGTCCTATGAACAAAACATATTAATTTAATATTTTCCCTGTTAAATATTCGTGTCAGAAATAATGACATCATGCATATTTATTAACTTATTTTTTTTATAATGACACATGTATAGAATATATGTTGGTAGTAATGGAAACTACAGAGTTGGACCTATTACAATTTCACAAGCAAACAGAGCGTATCAAGATCAGACAGTTCCATCAGGAACCATCTGATCTGGGTCTTATCTGTTTGCAAAGGCGTGAAATATCATTTGTATGAAGGAAAATGTTACAATTTGATTTTTAAAAATCTGAAGTCATTTATTCATTTTATCTATTAAAACATACGAGCACCGTTGTAAATTCATTAAGTTGTCGGTGCATAGATACATGTACTCTATTACAATTTGAAAACTCATGTAAATGATTGAGGCAGGGTTATTATTTGGAACAGAATCTTTCACCCTCATCAGAATGAATCCAAGCTATTTGGCTATATTTCTAACCTCACACCTGATAGTTCTAAATGCCCTAATCCCAGACCAGACACATACCAGTCAGCTCCATCTAATCAAGGTTTACACTGTTTGTTTAAAAACGTAATATAGATCTGATTTTGATCTGCCATGGTATCACTTCACGATATCATTATATAAAATTTGGCTAATCAATATTCATACACTCATAATCTCTTAATGAATATTCATCAGGTGAAGGGGTACGATATAAACAAAAGAGATCCACTTAGCAGGCAATCTGTCCGTGACGTAATTCGCATTTGCAAGCAGTTTGGACCCAGTTGAGATGCCGAGTGACTCGGCGTCTCATCAGGATCTAAACTGTTCGGCACTCGGTCAATAGTTTATGAAAATCGTAATCGAATCGGAAGTAGTTAACATTAAACCAGATCAAAATTTGAGCTGACATTATTTTTTGGCAGTTCGTTGAGGGTTTATACTAGAACAAACGTTGATTACCACCCATGATCACTCGAATAACACGAATCTAGCATGGACTTGTGAAATCCACGCGCTACGGACATCAAGACAGATTATTTAACCCGCTGGGTTAATTTTCGTCTGAATATTTCACCTGATCCATACATGAACGATAGATCCATGTTGTCAAGAGTAAAACGAATAACAACAACAAAAAACAACACCCTCTTGCGATCCAGATGTGAATTAATCAGATCCGTACAGTCTGTAAAGCTGTCACAGCTTTTCCCGAAACGTGATAATGGCGATTTGTTTCAGGTCCGAACGTTCTTACATTTCTGTGGCTAACATTTAAGCACTAAGACAAGACTGGGTCCGTACCATGGCTTCTATAAATTAAGTTAATGCTTTTCGCTGATACGAAATTAGGTCACGTTCACGCTTAACCATTCGCTTGCTGAATTTTAAAATACATTTCTCCTTCTTTACCCATGCGATGTTGTATAATTACATATATCTTCACTGTGTACAAGTATTTCGCTGTGCAATCACTGCTGTGGAGTGCACTGGTTGCAGAATCAACTTGTAAATAGTACAGACCCTGATGAGACAGCACCTGCATATCATCTGATTCCAAACTGTTTTAATGTGATTCAAGTGACAGTTAGCTGTATAAGTGTTACTACGGCTTCTCCAGACATTTTATGACAAAGAGATGAATACAATTAGGTTAACCCTTAAAGTGCTGAAAAAAAGTTAAATCTGTGAAAACTCTGATATTTTGCACCGTGTACTTATGTTTGACTGAAGTCTGTTTGAATAAGCGTTTGGGAAACTGTTGACCAGGTGTCAAACAGCTTGGAGTTACTCAGCGTCTCATCAGGATCCAAGCAGTTTGAAAATGCGAGTAAGGTCCCTTTAACTTTTAGCCTGCTGAGCAAATCATTTTTACAGAATTTTTCATCGATTACATTTTATAAAAATCAGGCTATAATCAAGTTGTCTACCAAACTGCAATCAGGGTGTCAAACAGTTTGGATCCTAATGAGACGCATCAGCGTTTCATCCGGATCCAAACTGTTTGCATAGGTATTCACTTATCCGCCCATAGCAGGCTATAGGTTAACTGGGTTGTGGATAACCATCAGCCTATTAAAAAATTATGCCTCTCAAAATCTGAGCTGCTACAATGTGTACAGCCTTTCGATTCGTTGAACGTTTGAAAAAAAGTGTATAAAAGTGTGAATCCTGATCATTCACCGAGCTACTCGGCGTCTCATCTGATTCAAGCTATTTGCAAATGCTAGCCAGGTCACTCTTAGCAGCCGGAGTACTAATATCTACGCGCTTTCTTAGCTAAATCATCTTTTAAAGAAGAGCACCGCACGCGGATACCAACGCTCACCTGTTCAATTGTAGCCCTTCTACAAATGAACGAGTGTGTGAAATTTCATAAGATTTGTATGAATAGTAAAGAAATAATAGTCAATGTTAAAGTTTCCGGACAACAACGAAGACGACAACGACAACGACGACGACAACTACGCGTGCGCCGGAGTTACGGCAATAGCTTATATTTTTCTTCGAAACAGTTACCTGCCTGAAATATCTAAATTCTTCTTCTTTATTCAAAATCGACTTTAGATGGACTTTACGGTACTACAAAGAGTTTAGACCCTGACATCACACAACAAACACTACAGATGATATAGGTCTATGCTATTTGTCAGGGTTTAGGAAGTTTTATATATTACAGTAAAACCCCTCTAATGCCACCACCAAAAAGGGCATAATTCACAGTGGCAAAGGCAGGTGGTAGCTTAAGGCAGGACGAAAGGTATGCATTAAGCAACCACCTGCTAAAAAAGACAATCATGTTTGTTCATTAAGTGGTCGCATTAGAGGGGATTTACTGTACATTGTAATACTTTACCTACTAGACACGTCTTTTAACACAATCATGTGCAAACAGAGCAGACACGACACGGATGTATTAACCCATTACCTCATAGGCTATTTTCAGATACAACCTCTTCGAATGAATCTAGCGAAAAGGAGCATTAACTAGAGAAAAGGAAAACTTTAGAATTTTGTAGTTTGAAATCATTGTGATAGATAGAGCATTTGCTCCTATAGGAGCAAATGCTCTATTTATCACAATGGTTTCACAAAGTGACTTTTACAGAGTCGTCAAAAGTCGTCAATATCAGGGAATGGGTTAAACCTTTACCTGATAGCGGTACCCTTTAACGTCTTTGCAACAGTGTAGACCCAGATCAGATCAGACGGCTCCTGTAGGACACCGTGCTTGGAACGGTGTTTGAAGACGACCAGGACTCGTTTTACACCAGATCAGCCACCAGCGACATGGATCTTGTGTGCCGAACAAGATAGATACAATGTAGTTTCTTATACCGCACTGACATTGCATACTCCATAACATATGTGTTCCACTCACATAGAATCCATATACATGCACCAGGCTTGTATTCTATTGTTTGAGCTATCCCTTGTTTACCAGTATTGCTTGGGCTTCATGCCTACTAAAGTATTTTCCATTATTATATTGAATTATTTTGTTTATTACGAAAGAGATGGCATTGGTGTTCGTGCACGTGTCGCCTATAATAAGTTTTTAACCTGTGAGGGGGGCCTTTTGTAGCCTTACAAATAAAAGTGTTTCTTTAGGCGCCGTGTGATCAGAGTCTTCTATGTTTGCTTATGTACTTGTATAAATCTATAGATTCTATAGTCCCTGGAATTGCAGAAACAGATGTATTTATATTATAAAAAATCAATTTTTAAACTTAGCCCTGCTGTAATTGTTTCTTACATTAATATTTCCCCTTTCACTACACACATACGCCTTTCTATGCCTTTGCAAACCGAGCAGACTCAGATCAGACGGCTCCTGTATGATTATGCAGAATAATTTACTTTATAAAAGTCTGCTCTGTTTGATCAGGAAATAATATACAGTTAGAACTTCGATATCTCGAACTTCAAGGGACAATATAAATTAGTTCGAGATAACGGAAGTTCGAGTTATCCGATTTCTGATCTGGACCATGTCTTAAGTTCACAGCTAAATAGAGAATATTTGGTTCCTAGCTTTGAATGAGAAATGTTATCTGGCAAGGCGGATGAATATATCAGGTGAGCCGAAGGCGAACCTGATATATTCAGAAGCCGAGCCAGATAACATTTCTCATTCAAAGCTAGGAGCCAAATATTCTATTTATCCTTGTCACGACAGCAAAATATAATCATTATTATTTTGTACCGAATGTACCACAAAATGCACCGCAACGTATACCCGACTCTACTGGCTCTAGACTGTTGATGACGTCACTATAAAGGCGTTATTACGTACGTCACTGGAATTCCAAAAAGTCACATTGCTTTAAAAATGCTCAAAACAAAACCGTTGGCCCGGTTGGTTATGTAAGAAAAAGAACCTGTCACTTGACGATATCTAGACGATGTATGATTCTTGATGTGGATTTATCTAAACACGGTAATTTCGCGACAAACAACTAGATCTAGATCTACTACTAGATCTAGTCTAGGCCTAAGAATATAAGTTTGGGAGAATGAAGTGAAATAATTAGATCCAGATCTATTTAGTTTAATGGGTATCGATTGAAATCAACAAATTCGCTTTGTTAAACTTTTTTATTCAGTACTCGGTAGACGTAAATTTGTGTATTGACGAAATAAGCGTCTCGGTAAAAAAGTAGTTTCGGCTATAGGTCATGTGACCAACTGACATAATAAAAAGTTTATCAGTCACCTTGTTATCCGTCAGGAAAATAGGCACGTGACAGGATAAATGCAGTTCTACAGTAATGCTGAAAGCTCATGTAAGAGCTTTCAGCATTACAGTAGACCTGCATTAAGCTGTGAAATGTGTTTCTAGATATGCGTAGTGCTACATTTTAGAGCAATTCTGTATTGTAAGGTTTTGGAAGGACCGAACTTTAAGTTCGAGTTATCCCGAAGTTCGAGTTATCCGAGTTCGAGATATCGAAGTTCAGCTGTAGATATTACAATACAGTGTCTGCTTTGCCAAAACTTTCAAAGAGTTATTATGCAAGTTTAAAACTTAATCCAATTAATATTCATGATTTCATTATTTCTTACAGAAATAGTTATGGATTAAATGGTTAACCATAACAACGTCGTGGGCGAATCCATTGGCGACAGGTCTCCTATGGATGTGCTCTTGTTTCCAAAATATACACCACTGTTCAAAAGGTCTCTGTCAAGAAGTATCAATAACAGGTCGTCGTTCGAAATAAAACTTGTGCATGTGCCTAAAATAGACGCATGTCCGAAAATATGTGCATGTTTAATTATTAACGATTTTATATCGGTAAACGTATTGCCAGAAAAGGTGCCTCATCAAAAATACGTGCATGTTCGACAGATGATGTAAATCAGCAATAACTACACGTCCAAAGCTATAGACATGTGCGAAAAAATGCATGTCCGAAAATACATGACCCAAAACTGTACATTGTACGTTTGCAAACATGCTAGAAAACGTGCTTCAGTACAATGTTGATGATTGATATAATGGCTATGATGGTGTTGATGATTATTAGCAAAGACGACGACGATATCGATGATTTATTATGATGATGATAATGATGATGATGATGATGATGATGATGATAACGATGTTGACGATTACGACGACGGTGATGATGATTATGGTGATGATGATGGTGGTGATGAGCATGAATGTTGCGGCTGGTACTGCTGTTGTTGTTGCTTCTGCTGCTGCTACTGCTGCTGATGATGATGACAATGATGATGACGACAAATTAATGATGATAATGATGATGATGATGGTTATGAAGATGATTATGATGGTGATGATGATGATGATGTAAGGTAGCGTTCAATAATGATAATGTAATACATTCTGTATCTTCCACAGACACTGTATTATCATCCATGAACTAGACTGTGGACACTTATCTAAAATTGATATTATTGAACTCTCGGGTCACAGTGACATAGTACTAAGTGCAGGATTGCGTGTTTGAGCCTAGCGTTATCCAATTTATAGTTCAAGTACACTCCTGTTTAGTACAGTAAAACCTCTCAATAACGACCACTAAATTACATAAAGTAGTGTGTGTTAAAGGCAGGTAGATGCTTAAAAGCAAGATGAAAGTAAAGCAGAACGCTCATACAGGGTGTCCCCCAAAAAAACCCCTGTATATAAGGGAAAGGGTTACCTATCGCGCTACAAGTAGTTGTCTTTGTTAACAGAATAGAGGCATACACAATGTATGAGCCATCTGTTTGGATCTACTCTGTGCGCATATGTATGAGCCATCTGTTTTGATCTACTCTGTGCGCATATGGACTTATATATGTCTGATTCTGCAGTTTCTACAGTCAAGTGAAACATTCCAATAAATATATAGTTTTATATGAGTCTTTTCTTTTTTACCCTACGTTATTGCAGAAAATGCCGCGAAAGTAATGTTTTGTGTTATCGGCGTCAGTCATTCGATATCCCGACAGGCGTAGGTAGAGATATTACGCAAATGCGTACCATCAATCGGAAAGGTGATAACATCATTATGGCCAAAATGAAACACAAATCGAAGCCTAAGGGTGGGTTGGGGGAGATATTATTTCCCTTTACCAAAACACAGTGTTAAAGGTAGCTACAGAAATGTATTTGGGAAACTGAAAAGAACACGAGAAACAAGTATATTTTCCAAGTATTTATTCCTTGATTCATCCATGACAAATTGTACTCTATGACAATTGTAGCACGTTTTTTCTCGTCATGTACCCCCCACCCCACCCCTGGCACCAGCACCCAAATATACGACTATGTTGTAATATTCAGCTTATGTTGAGTGACGGTTTCGTGCGAAAATTGCAATGGCATTAAATCCTTCACAACCATGAAGACGAATGCAAACAGTTTGAATCGAGATAAGACGCGTAATTCGGCGTCTCTTCAGAATTCAGAATGTTTCTATAAGAAATTTAAGAAACGTTGATTCTTGACATTGAAGCAGACGAAAACGTGTCTAGCAGACGGCAATATCTTGCGCTGAAAGGGTCAATAAGTCTTCGTCCGTTTACACGTACGTATAAACTCTGGTGCTTGTACATGTAGCTTGTATCGTGGTTTGTTTACATACTCTTTGCTCTATTCATACTTAGAATTCTGTATTTTCATTTTTATTATAATTATGTCATATGTAAAAACAAATCGTGTATAAAATCAGCAGGTTGATCGCGATATATGGGTGTTCAAACGGGAACAAAAGCAAAGCATGTTTTAACAAGGCGAGTCACGTGCGCTCCTGTGAACGTGATGTCCGATGACGTGTTTTTTTTTATTAATCCAATTGCAGGACAGCGACAAGAAAATTAATCTCGACGGAGACTTAAATTAAAATATAATAACGGACACTTAGGAATACGCCATTTTCTCTGATAAAGGATGTTTCTTTTCTAGCTATTTATTTTGTCAGCTTGCAATATTGTTTTTCACTGAAATTATACAAATTATATAATTAATATGCCAGTACAGGGAATGTTTTTCCTATTCCGATCGGGAACAGTTTACACCAGCAGTAGTTTTAATCTTAGAGCTGCAGATAAAGGTGCATACTCAAATACTAAAATCGTCATTTCTCCACCAAACCCTATGTTGTAACCACTCTTCGAGACGATTCTAAAGAGTGGTCACAACATAGGGTTTGGTGGAGAAACAAAGAAGTTATTCTTGAAAATGTTTGGATTTACGCCTCTTATCCGGACCAATCCGGTGTACAATCTATCAAGGGTTTATAACAAATTCAGACAAAAATTATCAGTGGAATTTGACACATAAGATTTGCTGCTGTATTTAATACCCATAAAGTTGCAAAACTATAATTGCATTTAGAATTTATTTTTTCTATGAGGCATATCAGCACATTAACGTTTTAATATGTGTGAAAGTTTAAAACAGAACATCAGTTTAAAGGTATAGAAGGGCTGCGACAGGCATACTTTCCCTGAGGTACTTGTGTACAGACGAACAGATGGATGGAAATGTGTGGGCGTACGCATAAGAATTAAACTTGAACTCAGGACAAAACCATTTATGCCAAGTGCCCCTTAATAAGGCCATAGACAAAACAGTGTAGAACCATACCAGAGGTCTCCGGATCTGGGTCTGCAATGTTTGCAAATAAGTCGTTTGCTGTGCCCTCTCAACATGAAAAATGGATGGTTTCCAAAATAAGATTTGGACGGGGATTTCTTTAATAATACGAGCATAAATGAATTAACCCTTCGATTGCTATTCACATCAATATACCTACCTGTAAATAGTGAAGACCCAGATGAGACAGCTCCTGCAGGAGCTGTCTCATCAGGGTCTGCACTATTTACATGTTGATTGTGCAACCAGTGCACTCCACAGCAGTGATTGCACAGCGATATACCTGTACACAGTGAAGATATATGTAATTATACAACAGGGCATGGGTAAAGAAGGAGAAATGTATTTTAAAATTCAGCAAGCGAAGGGTTAAGGAAAAGTATATGCATTACTTGCCACTCGGCAGATAAATGGATTAAGGTATGCATAGTTTTCCACGCGGCAGATAAATAAGGATAACTTTGTGGGTAATTAAAATGTTAACCCTTTGAATTCTGAATATCCATAGTGGAATTATTGCTATTGCTATATATTTATTCCAAACGTCAGTATCTATTGAATACTCATGGACTAAACGGTTATAATAAAATATGGAAGATTGACGATTATAGCCATTTTAGAAAGTAAAGAAAAAGATCTATCAAATTTCATCGGCAAACAGAGCAGACCCTGATGCGTCAAAAGGCGTCAATATGAGGGAAAACGTTAAGGCTTAATTACACAAGCATGGGCGTATATCGTGACAACTATTTCTTTCCATTGCGTTTGTATTAGCTTTGTTTTATGGAATGTTAAGGTAAAACAAGCGTATATACTAAACACACCCAATTAAGCTCTTGAAAAACGACCCAAAGGTATTTCATTAAAATCTTGTAAACACAAATGAAGGCCATTGTTTACAGTAGAATCTGTCATAAGGAGCCAAACATTTACTGAGCAGAATAGTCTTAAAAAGTAGATGGTTGCTTAATACAGGGCAAAAGTAATGCAGAAATCTCCTATGTGCGCTTTCTGCATTACTTTTGATCTACATTAAGCTACGACATGCCATACAGACCCATAATTAGACCTCTTGTAGATGGCTGCTCGGGACAGGTTCTACTGTATGTAGGTGAGGTTGGCATCTTTAAACATGAATGTCGAAATACATGTACGGTAAATCTTCGCTTGTTATTCACGCCAATATACCTACCTGTAAATAGTGAAGACCCAGATGAGACAGCTCCTGCAGGAGCTGTCTCATCAGGGTCTGCACTGTTTACAAGTTGATTGTGCAACCAGTGCACTCCACAGCAGTGATTGCACAGCAAAATACTTGTACACAGTGAAGATATATGTAATTATACAACAGGACATGGGTAAAGAAGGAGAAATGTATTTTAAAATTCAGCAAGCGAAGGGTTAACGTAAGAGTGTAAAAGCCAGTGGTTGCTTGACTCTTTACTCCATGGGTATTCATGCAAGAAATGATGACGTCTGCATTATTAATTAGATCAATTTGTTATAATAGCACATGGACACAAGAAAGTTTGGTCATGGTAGAAACTGTAAAATCATATCTATTACATTTCATAAGCAAACAGAGCAGACCCTGATCAGACGGCTCCAATAGGAACCGTCTTATCTTGGTCTGCTCTGCATGCAAATGCATATGAATTAGTATTTATGGAGTAAGGGGTTAATTTCGAGCAAAAGTAATGCAGACAGTTCCTATAGTAGCTTTCTGCATTGCTTTTTTTCTGCATTAAGCTACCACCTGTTGTAACCATCCAAAATAATATTTCGTTACAGTGACCTTACTACACATGCAAACAGGACTGATTCTAACATATTAGAATCGGACGTTCAAATGAATTAGCATCAGGGCCAGTCCTTTAGACATTTGGAAACGTAATAAAGTGTGAAAGTGTGATGCATATACTTCTTGCATGAATTTCATACTGCATTAAGCAGTAACCTACCTCTACTGTTCTTAGCTTAAAGTTCGGTTTAGATGCTTTAATAAGTGATTGTCAGTATGAAAAAGTAGTAAAGTTATGTCGAAATAAGACCTGTCACTTGACACTGCTTTTTGAGGAGAACTTGAAGAAATACATACTTTTAGAATTGAAATAGGTTTGTTTCCCAAAGGGGTGGCAGCGGAATGCTAGATATTTATGCAATATATAGACAGTAAAGTCCCTTTGCCTTCTTTTCTCCTACTAATACCTTTTAACTCCCCTGTATAAGTCATTTTTGAGAACATTGTGATACATAGAGCATTTGCTCCGAAGAAGCAAATGCTCTATATATCACAATGGTTTAAAAGCTACAGACTTCTAAGACATTCCCTTTTTCTAGTAAATGCTTCTTTTCAGCAGATTTACACAAAGAAGCTGGGTTAAAAAATGTTGCTCATGAAGGAATGGGTTGTTTCCCAGAGGGGTGGCAGCGGAATGCTTGCTGATATTTATACAATATATACAGTAAACCCCTCTAAACTGAACGTTCAAGTTGGTATTAAAACCTCAATCTGTAACCCTTTACTCCGTGAATATTAATGTAATAAATAACGTGGTCATGAACAGAGTAGACCCACATCAGACAGCTCCTTTCGGAATTTTATAGATATGTGTCTTTACTTCCTAAAATGGCTACAATGTTCCACCTTCCATTTTAACTATTTTGTACATAAATATTCAGTAGGTACTGAAATTTTGAATGAATATAGAACAGCAGGAAAAATGTTTAGACATTAAAGTTTATTCATTACCTTACCGCTATAATGACATTTTATTGTAACTGTTGTTCTTGTTCTGAACTAAACATATTATTGATTCCAGAGCTCCACTTAAGATGAATAAAAACTGAAACAGTTCAAGAATAGTTCCTGTATTTCTGTCGAAGAGACGATTCTAAAGAGTGGTCACAATATAGGGTTTGGTGAAGGAAAGACAACTTTAGAATTTAGGTACGCACCTTTATCTGTAGCTCTGTTTCTTTTATGAAAAGAGCTGATGATTTCTTTTGTAAACTAGAAGATACATGTAGCACATTGCTCAAAATATGAGTTTTTTTATTAGTTTAATTTCCCCAATGGAATTGACACATATAATTTGATAATAAACAGATTCACGTGTTCAATACGTAGGCTTGTGTTTAACAATACCAATAGTTAACCCATTTAGCCTAAGTGTCTAAGAGCACCGGCTTAACCCCTTCAATGCCACGAAGACGGGTCTGTGATATCATATGCAAACAATGTGGATCCTGATGAGACGCCGAGTAACTTATAAAAATAAATCTGATTAATATTCATGACGTTGTTATGTTTTCCTTTAACCCTTCTCTTGCTGAATTTTAAAATACATTTCTCCTTCTTTACCCATGCCCTGTTGTATAATTACATATATATTCACTGTGTACAAGTATTTCGCTGTGCAATCACTGCTGTGGAGTGCACTGGTTACACACTCAACTTGTAAATAGTGCAGACCCTGGGTCTTCACTATTTACAGGTAGGTATATTGATGTGAATAACAAGCGAAGGGTTAATATTCACGGCTGAAAGGGTTGAATGCTTATAAAGGCTTGATAGTACTAGTCTTGCACTCAGGAATTGTCAGATAACGGCGATGGACAAGGACATGAGCGCGAAAACCCCTACAACAAGCGTTCTGGTAATAATAACGCTCTCAAAAACCCTCGAATGTGTTGGCAGTGGCTCGGTACATGTAGGACCGGTAAGGTAACTTGATATCCTATTAGGATTCAGATTGTTTGACAATTTTCCCGTGTTTAGGAAAGAACAGGAAGAAAACCCTTATATTAAAATCGATGTACACAGGGCTTTCTACCAGCGTGAATTTGCGAAGCAAGTTAAAGGTTTAAAATCTGTTGTCATCGGTCTATGGATGTTGACCAGTTGCCGAGCATGAACCAAATGTACGCAACATGACTATAGGGGTCCGAATGTATACTCGTCTGGGACAATTTAGAATGGTGAAGTTTTTAAACCATTGTCATAAAAAGTTGCTTATACAGTAGCAACTGTTCTATTTTCACACAGGTTTCTAAAGCGTTTAGGTGACTTTTACATAGGCGTCAAAAAGCGTCAACATGAGGGAATGGGTTAAAATATAACTTTGATCAAAGTCTACCGTCCTGAACCTTAGATTGTGTTCCATTTTGGCCATACTAATGTTTTCATCTCTCAGACTGATGTTACGGGCGCGTGTATCGCTAGCTACGCCACTGGCGTTCGGGTATGACATTTGAAGTTAAATATCAATTTGGACAAGTGTCGGGAAGGTTAAGCCTTTATCTCATAAATATTTATTTTAGAAATAATGATATCATGCATATTGATTAGATTCATTTTATAGAATGGCAAGGGAACACATGAAATTTTGGCCATGCCACAATCTGTAGAATCATATCTATATTATTCCATAAGCAAACAGAGCAGACCCTGACAGGACAGAGGCGTAAAAAGGCGTATATAGAGAGTAAAGAGTTACAAAAAATCGCATGTTTTGATATTTTTATGCATTTACAATGGTGTACTTTTCTTACCTTCCGAAGAAACATATTTGTTTTCATTTCTGCCAAAATTGAGGATTAAAATGTCAAACAGTATGGATCCTAACAAATTGGACAAGTTTTGATTTGGGACTAAGCCATTTGCAAAATCGCCCCGTGAAGATTTTAGCTAAGTACTCAAATGATGAGACAATGTTTTCGCCAATGTCCTTGGAGATATTGTTTTGTTTATTCTATTCGGTTTCAAAATCAAGCGCATACTGCTTGAACTATTATCCCGCTGTGAACATAATGTCTTCTCACATTTCAATTTGATGCGCTTTTGAACATTACCGATTCGATCTAGCATTTGAGAAGCAATTGACCAAGTATCAAAGAGGATGGGGACGCCGAGTTATTTGGAGTCTCGTCTGAATCCAAACTATTTGCAAATGCGAGTCATGTCGAGAATGGCGGGATATAAGCGTTAAGAATTATAAGATTCCAAAATCGTATTTTCTTAGAATATTAATACATGAACCTACATACTAGACACAGAAGAGATACAGTAACACCTGCCTAATACAAACACCAATGACACGTATATCTACACGTGTAAGCCACCAATTACACGTATATCTACACGTGTAAGCCACGAATAACACGTATATCTCCGAGTCTTAAACCTTTACTCCATGAATATTTATGTAAGAAATGATGACATCACGAATATTAATTAACTGTACAATAAACCCCCGCTAATGCGACCACCTAAAAGAGGTATAATTCTGGTTGCTAGATGTAGGTGGTAGCTTAATGCAGGACAAAAGTAATACAGAAAGCGGAGCAACCATTTGCTTATAAAGACAACCATGTGTATTCATTAAATGGTCGCATTAGAAGGGATCTACTTTATCTGTGTATGTGCATTATGAACAGGATAATATTTTATCGTGAGAGAGGCTGTAAAATAAGATCTGTATTATATTACAAGGAAACATAGCAGACCCTGAGCAGACGGCTCCTACAGGAGCCATTTGATCCGTGTCTTCCCAGTTTGGAAAGCCGGAAAATGGCGTATTTATGGAGTCGATAGTTAAAAAAGCTTAATGCAGGACGAAAGTTATACAGAAAGCTCTTGTGTTAACTTTCTGCATTACTTTAGTCCTTCAGGTGGCGGTGGTCAAGTGGTAACGCGCTTGACTATCAGTCCGGAGGTCCGGGGTTCAAATCCCGGTCCCTCCCGGAAATTTCAGAGACGCTTTTCCGTGTCTCCCATCCGCACATCCTCTCCACCCAGGGGTTAAAATGGGTACCTGTGAGGGTCACTCGCCGGTACTGCGGCTGCATGATTGCGCCATATGTTAGCAGTGCTCAATATTGTAGGCCAATGACTCACTGACCAGGGGAGTAAATGTACAGTCGGCTGAGCGGTCATTCGGACTTAAAGTAGACTATAACTAGGTACTTTCCTATTTTTTTCATTAAGCAACACATGCTTTTAAAATCGTCCATATGTGATTACTATTTCGCTACCAATATCGCACATGTGATTACCTATGCAAACGGTTTAGATCCAGATGAGACGCAAAATAATTCAGCCTCTCTTCGGCATTCAAACTGTTTGTTACTGTGACTGTTGTTTGTAAACATAGATAAAGAAAAAAATTAAAAAAAAGAAAAGACAATTGTAGCAGACGGCAACATTTGGCAGCGAAATAGTTAAATGGTTCCAACGTATGTTTTTGGCCCAAGCCGCTGCGAGCCCGCCCGACTGAAATTGAAAACAAAATCTTATTTATTGTCCTTAGTAATATAATCACCCATTTCGCTCCTATTTAAAAGCATACTAGGTGTTCGTCTGAACCATGCATTATTTATAATTGAATGTGGAAACTTTGTCATCAATGTAGTGGTAAAACAAGTAAGCTAATGTAAGCTGTCTCAATTGAACATTAATCACGATGTTGGCGTACATGTATAATGCGTGAATTGAAACATTTTCAAGAATGGCTTCTTTATTTCTCCACCAAATCTTAAACTGTGACCAGTCCATAGAATCGTCTCGAAGAGACGATTCTAAAGAGTGGTCACAGTATAAGGTTTGCTGGAGAAATGGCAGTTTTAGTATTTGGGTACAGTGCTCCCTTTCTAAAACGACACCCTTTGGGATACGAAGATTGTATGTGTTGTTCAGAGGGAGTTGTTATAGGGAGGGGAAATCAAACATAATTAGCTTGTTTGCAGATCCACAGATAAGGTGTATTTCGAGAACTAAAACCGTTATGCCTCAATCACAAAGTGACGATTCTAAAGAGTGGTCACAACATAGGGTTTGATGGAGGCATAAAGAAAATACGATGGAAAAACGTTGTTTCTGGAGCCTTGTTGTTTCGGAAACAGTGACATGAGTTGTTGTAAGGAGGGAATCGTTATTGAGAGGGCCGTTGTAGGGAGGAAGCACTGTACACATATTTATCTGTAGCTCTATTGAATGTATCTATGAAACACAGTAGAACTTGTCTTAAGCGGCCATCCAAAGTAGATCTAAACATGGGTATCGTAGGCAGGTGATGGTTTAATCCAGGCTAAAGTTAACGAAGAAACTCTCCTATATGCCTGTATTAAGCAACCACCTGCATTTTAAGACTCCTATGATCAATAAGTGAATGGTCGCTTGATACAGGTTCTACTATATAGTTAAGCTCCAGATGAGATGCAAAATTAACACATCATCTCATCAGGATTCAGACAAGTAGACGCTCTGATTGTATTTAGGGGGAAAATGGCAGAATTCTGAGATTGTAGCGGACGACAATGCGATAAAAACTTTTTGCATTGGCGTTAAGCTGTCTAGAGAATCGATTCCCTGGCTATAACACATTTTGCTTGAGTATGAGACTATTCTCGGACAGCTATATGCTTAAATCTGCATTGAAACACAAAAACGGACCAATCATATACCAGAGAATTGACTCAAACTTTATTTCTGATGTTGATGATCTCTTCAATTGGGGGGGGGGGGGGGGGGTTAGTTTCGTTTCGTCTGGATCAAACTGTTTGCAAACGCAAATTAAGTCACACTTAGCCACTGGAAACTACATGTATCTGATTTTGTGTTTTATATGTATGTGTGAAAATCATACTGGATCCTGCATGACTGAAACAAAAAACAAAACATCTGAAAAGAGGTTTTAAAAGTTCAGTCAGATTAACTAATTATATTTCGGATTTTCTAAAGATATCTCCTTAACCCATTCCCTCATAGGCTAATTTTAGATCCTACCTCTTTGAGTAAATCTACCAAAATGGAGCATTTACTAGAGAAAAGGAAATATTTAGAATTTTGTAGTTTTGAAACCATTGTGATAAAAAGAGCATTTGCTCCCCATGAGCAAAATTTTTAATGCTCTATTTATCACAATTGTTTCAGAAAGTGAAATTTACAGAGGCGTCAAAAGGCGTCAACATGCGGGAATAAGTTAACCCATTGATTCCCATATTATTTAAGGACACCTCACCCATATTGCATTTGGGAACCAATTCAATTATTCTACTGAGGGGACACAGCAAGCAGGTATTTGCTGCTGTAAGCCATTGACGTGGACGGATTAAATAAACACTGTAGACCCATGTCAGAGAGCCCTCCGATCTGGGTCTACACTGTTACATGTAACCTATGACCATTTTAAGAGCCTCTGGACAGTAATGGCTTGAGTATATATATTGCATATATATATTTACATATATATATATTTACATATATAGTAAATGGATATTGAATTTTCTAGATCGATCTATATAGAAAGTTTCAGTTAAGAAGGGCACAGTGTAATTTTTCATATGTATACCCAACACGAATCCAGTCTCATAATTAACATTAACCCATATCATGCTAAGCGCGACCTGACTCGCATTTGCAAACAGCTTGGATCCAGGTGAGGCGCCGAGTAACTCGGCGTCGTCTTATCAGGACCCAAGCTGTTTGAAACTCGGTCAACATTTTATTCTCCAAAACATTTTATTCTTGTATGAATCAGAAGTAAGTACACAATGCAACAGGTTAAAGGTTTGGTAGACATTATTACAGGTTAAAAGTTTGGTAGGCATTTTTAAAGGTTAAAGGTTTGGTAGGCATCATCTCAGGTTAAAGGTTTGGTAGGCATTTTAACAGGTTAAATGTTTGGTGGACATTATTACAGGTTAAAGGTTTGATGGACATTATTAAAGGTTAAAGTTTTGGTAGACATTATTACAAGTTAAAGGTTTGGTAGGCGTTATTACAGGTTAAAAGTTGGGTAGGCATTATTACAAGTTAAAGGCTTGGTAGGCGTTATTACAGGTTAAAGGTTTGGTAGGCGTTATTACAGGTTAAAAGTTGGGTAGGCATTATTACAAGTTAAAGGTTTGGTAGGCGTTATTACAAAATAAAGGTTTGGTAGGCGTTATTACAGGTTAAAAGTTGCGTAGGCATTATTACAGGTTAAAGGTTTGGTAGACATTATCCCCGTTCGATAAGGGTTGATACCTCTCACGTGCGTTTTGCCAAAACACGTTTTATTCAAACGTGCGTTTTGTTATGACATCGCGGAAAATATTTCAAATGGCGTGAAATTTAAATTCTTAAAGTGCCTTTGATGTTACCATTATTATTTTACAGTTCTGAAGAAGGTATCTCCCAATGCTTCATTTGCATCTTTGGACCAGATGTCACATGCGTGCATGCATGCAGCCGGCTTGCAATTAGTCAGTTTGTGAAACATGTGCAACTTGTGTGTCAATCCATACAAGACTGGACGTATATATTCTTCCCTAAAGGATACCACTTAACCCTTTCCCTGTTGAATATTTATGTCAGAAGTAATGATACCATGCACATTTATTTGCTGTTTTTTTATAATGGCATATGAACACATGTATATTTGATATTGGTAAAAGCTGCAGTGTCAGATCTATTCTTAACCCTTCTCTTGCTGAATTTTAAAATACATTTCTCCTTCTTTACCCATGCCCTGTTGTATAATTACATATATCTTCACTGTGTACAAGTATTTCGCTGTGCAATCACTGCTATGGAGTGCACTGGTTGCTCAATCAACTTGTAAATAGTACAGACCCTGGTGAGACAGCTCCTGCAGGAGCTGTCTCATCTGGGTCTTCACTATTTACAGGTATGTATATTGACGTGATTAGCAAGCGATGGGTTAAAGTGCCTTTGATACAGTATATTATAATATTACTAATATAAAGTATGATATATACATATTAATAAATATAATGTAGTTTCTATTAGTATTGTATTCAATCTATATGCGGCTACTTATTTATTTTATATTAACTTTTTTTTCAATTTGTATTAAATAAACATTGTATACGATAGGCACATGGTCCACGGAATTTGAAATCTTTTTCAAATTACGTTACATTTCCGAAATGTTATAACGTGATTTGAAAAAGTATTCTATTTCTCGTTACGATGTCCCCTTTCTTAACGGGATTTGAAATATCTTTTCATTTCTCTTTTTTTTCATTGTACGTGTCTCCAACGCCTTATTTCTGATAAAGAAACGACCATATTATTTGGCTACTTTATCATACACAACAGAGTCTCGCTATAGCGACCACTTGATTTATTAACTATTTACCTGATGAATATTCATGTCGGAAATAATGACGTCATGAATATTAATAAGATTATTTTTTATAATGGCATATGAACACATGACATTTTGGCTCAGGCAGAAGCTGTATAATCAGATCTATATCACACCATAATCAAACAGAGCAGACCCTGATCTGGGTCTACTCTGTTTGCAGATGCGAAAATGCGATTACATAAGGGAAAGAGTTAACATAATGGACTGTAAATGCTGGTGGTTTCTTAATGCAGGGCAACTGAGATACAGACAGCTCTTATAGGAGCTGTCTGTATCACGTTTTGTCCTGCACTATGTTGCCCCCAGTTTAAGAAATCCAGAATTAGACATCTTTGGAGTGAGCGTACAGTGCCCCCTCCCTACAACGACCCTCCAAATAACGAATCCCTCCTTACAACAACGCATGTCACTGTTTCCGAAACAACAAGGCTCCAGAAACAACTTTTTTCCATCGTATTTTATTTATGCCTCCATCAAACCCTATGTTGTGACCACTCTTTAGAATCGCCGTTTTGTGACGATTCTAAAGAGTGGTCAGAACATAGGGTTTGATAGAGGCATAACGGTTTTAGTTCTCGAAATAACCTTATCTGGGGATCTGTAAACAATCTAATTATGTTTGATTTTCCCTCCCTATAACAACTCCCTCTGAACAACACATACAAGCTTTGTATCCCAAAGGGTGTCGTTGTAGAGAGGGAGCACTGTATTGGTGATACTTCACTGCTGTACTGAAGAACGGAATGCCACGTGTTTCATGGTTTAACCCTTTCCCTGTTTAATATTCATGTAAGAAATAATGGCATCATGAATATTTATTAGTTGAACTAAGGTTAACTTTTCAAGGGATTGTTTTTGTTCTGACAAAAACTGCAGAATAAAATCTTTGTCATACCAAAAGTAAACAGAGCAGACCCTGATCAGACGGCTCCTATAGGAGCCGTCTGATCTGTGTCTACTCTGTTTGCAAATCAGCGAAAAGAGGGAAAGGATTATGTAAAATAGTCTTACCGAGTCATCGAATAAATGGTATTTGTGACAGTTGTAACAATTCATTGATAACCACAATGGCCTTCTATACACAACTTCTCACACTGATAGAGTACTACATACTCATGTTTCAATGTGATTTAAACAATATACACCAAAGTCGCACTAACACGACCGCTCAAAAACAGGTCTAATTCCGGATTTTAAAACAGATGGTAGCTTAATGCAGAACAAATGCAGTACAAAAATGCAGTTGCAGCTTTTTGTATTTCTTTTGCCCAGCATTAAGCAACCACAAGCCTTTACATATTCCTATGTTTAATCCTATGTTTGTTTCTCGATCATTTCACGGTCAATATTACTATCCCTAACCTTTTTACATAATTTTATAACATGATTGGTTGAGAATCTCATCAGGTTTTCCCGTCTGTTCGTCAATGGCCGGTGCTTTATAAGAAACTCTTATCATGCGAGTCCTTTGGAACTTGGTATATTGATAATAAACAACAAGAAAATACAGTAGAACCTGTCTTAATCCTCATCTTGCTTAAAATAATGATACAATACATATACAGCTGAACTTCAATGTCTCGAGCTTCAACGGACCATACCAATTACTTCGAGATAACAAGATGTTAGAGTCATCCGATTTCTAACCTCATTATCACAGTTTAATGTAGATCAAAAGTAATGCTAAAATCTCCTGTATGAGCTTTCAACATTACATTCGACCTGCATTAAGCTGTTACATGTGTGCGTAGTGATACATATGAGAGCAATTCTGTATTGCAAATTTTGGAAGGACCAAACTTTAATATCGAGTTATCTCGAAGTTCGAGTTATTCGAGTTCGAGATATCGAAGTTTAACTGTTAGATATTCAGATTACATTGATGCTCAACTACTGAGGTTCTCCGTATCTAAACTATTACTGGAATTCTATTGGAACAATTTATTTATTATTATTATCAATTTGAAATTTAGACTTCCAATTTACTATCAATAAAAGACATTAAAACTACCACTAGACTCGAGTGTAAACTGTTCCTAATCTGAATTAGATAAAGTACTTGTACTGGCATATTAATGTGCAACAATTCCACGGCCAAGATTAAATTGCAAGTTGACAAGATGACAAACTAGGGAAGAATAGCATCATTTATCAGAGACAATGGTTTATTCTGAAATGTCCGTAGCAATTCAGACATTGTAATATATTCGTCTGTCGAGAAAAGTGAGATTAATTTTGTTTACGCTGTCCAAACATGGTGTAACTAAAAGACAAAACAAACGTGATCGAACAGCGCATGCGCATTGGTCTCGTCAGAAAATGTTTAGTTCCCGTTTGAAAACCCATAAAATGGAATCAAACGGTAGATTGTATTCATATTTGTGCTATGATATAGGAAACAAAATGAAAATGCCCTACAGTAGAAACTATTGTAAACATCCATTCATTTATTGGTCACAGGCGTCTTAAAAGCATGCCGTTGCTCATTGAAGGGCAAAAGTAATGCAGAAAGATCCAATGGGCGATTCTGCTTTACTTTGACCTGCATTTAGCTACCACCCGCCTTACGAACCCATAATTAGACCTGTGTTTGATGACTGCTTAAGACAGGTTCTACTGTACGTATGTTGACAAATGTCATAATACAACAATCCAAGAATTATTGATTATGGTTACTGGTGCGCTTAAGTTGTGATTCATGTATCGGCATATATCAAATGACACCAATAGCTGTCCTTTTTACGTCAGGATGAGTTTTACCGCATCTGGAGCAATAAATTTATGATAAATGTAACGCAAACAACAGAGAAACAGATAAAAGTGCGTACTCGAATACTAAATACATCACTTCTCCACCAAAAGTTATGTTGTGACCTTTCTTTAGAATCGTCTCTTGTTACCATTCTTTATAATCGACTCTTCGAGTGGATTCTAAACAGTGGTCACAACGTAGGGTTTGGTGGAGAAATAAAGAAGTTATTCTTGAAAAACGAAACAATCATATAAGGCCCTCTATTCACTGGATCGTTTCACCTGACAGAATCTGTAGAATCAGATTAATATAATTCCATACGCAAACAGAGAAGACTTCAACATGAGCTGTAACCCAGGAACTGTCTGCTCTGGGACCCCCCTTGTTTGTAAAACAGTTTTGTGAATTAATTAAACATGTGAAGTTAATGCCGATGAAATAAGCTGTATCCATTTAGTTAGTAAATCAGTTGCACGTACTTGCATATTTATCTAGGCATTCAAACCATAGCCTGATATTAACTATTAATATTAGCATTGTGACGTAGGCTGCACAAACATACATATATATGCATCTCTCTCTCGCTCTCTCTCTCTCTCTCTCTCGCTATCTATCTCTCTCCCTCTCTCTCTCTCTGTCTCTGTGTATGTGTGTCTCTCTCTGTCTCTCTCTGCCCCCCCCCTCTCTATATCTCCCTCTCCCCCTCTATCTCTCCCTAGCGAGAACAAAGTACACATTTCTCAATGTATACGGTACGTTTTTATTCAACTTATTCCACAATAGAAACATTACTTCATATCGCTTATCCATAACTACATGATAATGTTTTATAAAAAACCCTAGCTAGATCTGTCTACATATTCTCTTGCTAACACATTTTCTTTACTTCCAAACACAAGCTACATGTATATTGGTACTAAGTAACTCTTTCGCCACCATAGATGATTCCAAGATAACTAGATAACTTATGTAAACAGTTTGGATCCAGAAGAGACGCCGAATTAGAGACGCCGAGTAACTCATCAAGATCCAAACGGTTTGACACTCTTATTATGGTTTTGAAAATAAATTAACCCTTCGCTTGCTGAATTTTAAAATACATTTCTCCTCCTTTACCCATGCTCTGTTGTAAAATTACATATATCTTCACTATGTACACGTATTTCGCTGTGCAATCACTGCTGTGGAGTGCACTGGTTGCACAATCAACTTGTAAATAGTGCAGACCCTGATGAGACAGCTCCTCTAGGAGCTGTCTCATCTGGGTCTTCACTATTTACACGTAGGTATATTGACGTAAATAGCAAGCGAAGGGTTAAAGAATACGCGACTTTGAAACATGTAGCAGAAGAACTTCATTTGGTTAAAAGTACTTGGGAGAGGCACTTTTAATGGCGACCTACAACACATGATTAGTCTATGAGAACTGAGAGAATTAGGTAGACCAATTTGCTTCTCCTTGAACACACAATCGTAAAACCAATATTGAATTACACTCGTATACTATATTGATAATATACAATTACTATCCTCCTAATTCGCTCAAATCACAGTCATTAGAGGAAGTTCGTTATTTGACAGAATTTAACAAGATTCTAAACTAATATATGTACTTTCTTCACTTTCTAAATTTCAGTACAATAGATTCTCATTTAAGCGACCACTGAATTAACAAACAATGTTTTAAAAAGCGGATGATTGCTTAATGCGTGACGAAAGTAATGCAGAAAACTAACACAGAACAATAGATGAATTGAGCGTTCCCAAATACTAAAATAATCATTTCTCCACCAAATCCTATGTTGTGACCCCTCTTTAGAATCGTCTTGAAGATAGATGGAGTTTACGCATCTTATCTGGACCTCCGCTAATTGGTTTCTACCTAATGGGTCCTGCATAAGGTTGCCATCTGCTTTTTACGCTTCCAGAGTTAGACATCGTTTTGATGGTCGCTTTAGAGAGGTTTTACTGTTTTTCCTGTATTTGAGTACAAGAGTTCCCTATTCTCCCTTACACAGGTACACACCCGCTATTATACAGACATACAAGAGACATCGTTACCGTTTGAAAACGGCACTAATGACCATTGCAATGATGAACAACTAAGAAATCCAGATAAGATGCGTAACTTAGAATAATTTCAAGAATAACTTCTCTATTAATCATCCAAACACTGCCTCATCGAGACGATTCTAAAGAATGGTCACAAGATAGGGTTTAGCGGAGAAAGTGTCATAGGGTTTGGCGGAGTAAGTGTCATAGGGTTTGGTGGAGAAAGTCTCATAGTGTTTGGCGGAGTAAGTGTCATAGGGTTTGGTGGAGAAAGCACGATTTTAGTGCTTGAGTACGCACCTGTATCTGTTGATGTTTGAATATTGACCCTTATCGTGCTGAGAAACTCAGGTCTGTCAAAACTCTGATGTGTTGCATGGTTTACTTACTTCTGATACGTACAAACGTTTGAGAAACTGTTGAGAGAGTGTCAAACAGACTGGATCCTCATGAGATACCGAGTTATTTTGAGTCTCATTTGGATTGAAAATATTTGCAAATATCAGCCAGGTCGAGCTTAGCACGATAATGGTTAAGCTAACTATGAACACATACTCCGTACAATTTCCTACTTTATTCATGCCTGCTCGGTTTCCTCACACTAAGACCTTTGATGCCAAGACACGTTCCTTTGAATACAATTTGAACCTGTATCAAACATATATAAGCACATGCCTTTGATTCTAGAATATTCTGATCAATATAATATTTAACACTCTGCACGCTAGTGGTGAAACCGTGATTACCTATACAAACAGTCTGGATCCAGATGAGACACTTTGACCATATTTTGGAAAGAAAGGAGAGCAATTCTATTTCAAGAATTGCAGTAGGCGACAATTGTTGCAGACTCCGTGCATTTCTAGTTAGCATTAAAGTATTGTAGTTTCACCATGAGTCAAATGGATATATTATTGAGCAACTTATATTGCACACATGTACATGTATATTATTAGATCATTGCGTGATAGTCGAGAAAGAAATAACAGTCCTACGCGGGAGTGTACTTTAACTATAATTGGGATAATAGTAGATTCATGCATGCCATTATGCACTTAGCACTGTGTCAATGTGACCCGCTACTTCAACAAATTCAATTTAAAAGGATTGTCTACGGTCCGGTTCATGTACGATAATATAAGAGAGGTCCAGATAAGATACATAAACATTTTCAAGAATAGCTCCTTTATTTATCCACCAAACCTTATACTATGAGACGATTCTAAAGAGTAGTCACAGTATAGGGTTTTGCAGAGAAATGAGGATTTTAGTATTAGGGTACGCACGTTTATTTGTAGCGCTGAAATTATATACTATGGGCGATAAAGGAATGTATTGCCAAGGTTGCAGTGAATAAACATCTACATTATATTTAGAACACGTGGTCCTCTCTATGCAGAATTACATTGAAAATATCGTTGACCTAGATGAGCTGCATCAATTGAAAGCTGGTGTTGCACCAAGGTCTGTGCAATCATGTATGTGCAGTCTTTGTGAATATTTGACGAGGGACAAACAAACCCGACCCAGGTCAGCTGTTTGCGGTATCGAAAGGTTTGACTTCGGTCAGTGGCATCCATATTTACCAAAATGCTATAGTGTCAATAAACTTATCTATGTCTGTGTCGCCTCATAGTGTGTACATCCCTCTTGAACAATAATCGGACATTGCTCAGTTGACTGCATTGGTAAGGCTTAGTAAATAATTGCATTGCTCTTATCAGTACGGACAACGTTCACAGACCACTTTCGTGACGGACATGATACAATCTGTCTACATGTACACACAGATAAGCCTAATCAGTGTATCACAGAGATTCACAAATCAAATAAATATAATAAGCAAACAGGGCTGACTCTGACCAGACGTCTCCAAGAGGAAACGTGTGTTTATGGAGTGAAGGGTTAAATAAAAAAGTGCAAAACAGCTCATGACAATGATTGGGCACAAGGCAGGAAATAGTACATTTTATGTGTAACTTTTTCAATCACTTTCACCCTGAATAAACCCATTTATTCCATTATCATTTATGGAAAACCCGCCCAGCTCTTAATTTGGAACCTATCCATTTGTCATATTGACGGGGCAGACAAACTATTTGTTAGTATAAGCCATTGACATCGATGTGTTCAGCAAACAGTGCAGACTCTAACCAGAGAACTCTTTCAGGAGCCCTCTGATCTGGATATACACTTCTGTAGGAGCCGTCTGATCAGGATCTGCACTGTTTGCATATAACATTATATAGATATTACTCTATATTTTCTGCCATGGCCAAAGATTCCTGTGCCCATGTGCGTTTGTAACTACAGTTGAACTTCGATATCTCGAACTCGGATAACTCGAACTTCGGGATAACTCGAACTAAAAGTTCGGTCCTTCCAAAAATTACAATACAGTATTGCTCTAAACTGTATCACTACGCATATCAAGAGACACATGTGACAGCTAAATGCAGTTCTAAAGCAATGATGAAAGCTCCTACAGGAGCTTTCAGCATTACTTTAGACCTGCATTAAGCTGTGAACTTGAGAAATTGTTCAGATTAGAAATCGGATGACTCGAACTCCTTTTATCTCGAACTAATTTGTACGGTCCCTTGAAGTTCGAGTTATCGAAGTTCAACTGTATTAATCTAATTAATATGCATGATGTTACATGGACTGACAGAGGAACAACAACTAGAGAAATAAGAAATTTAGATACACAAGGCCCTGAGGTTATGAAACGTTTTGAGTGAGTCTGAGACCATTCTCAAGCATCTGATTGGTCAGATTCTGAGAATTATCTCATACTCAGGCTCGGGAGTTTTATCTCATCGGACCCTGTTCACCTCTTCGTTTTTAAATGTTGCACACCATTTGTCATTCATCAAAAACTGTCTCATCAAACCACCGCTGCAAATATTGTAAACGCTCTTCATTGCCCGTGTTCCTGATATGCAGCTGGCTGATATTGGTCTATAATGTTTTAAAAGTTTGAATAATGTTCTTGTGATTTTACCCGTGACACCAGCAATATAAGTTGTACATGTAACATAATTAAATTGTTTCGGGTTATTTCCTGTGGGTGTTTCTTATTCTGCTATAAATATCTGCTCTTTGATTTCTGATCTTTGGTACTGTATACTTACTCCAGGTTCATTCAAACTAGTTTGATGGAGTGGCAAGCAGCTTGTAAGTCTCATTTGGATTTAAACTGTTTGTAATTGCAATACTGGTCGCGTGTAGCTGTACAGAAGGTAATATACCTTTCTGAAGTTGCAAGATAGATGTACCATTGACGTTGGAAGTTATCATATACTGACAGCAGACTGCCCTGTTATACGAACAAAACTAAATTGTGACTAAACATGGATGTAGATTATATTTGTGTTTAGAAACAGATATATTTGAAAAACATTTTTTGTTATATATCGGATATTCGTATTCTGATGAGTTTTGCAGACATATGTTTTGACTGAGACATATGAGATCTTGATAGACGGGCACGCTTCTGAGTCCATGCTTATAAAGCCTTTCAGTTGAGTTCGTTCTCAAGCTTTTGATTGGTCAGAATTGAGTTCTCAAGCTTTTGATTGGTCTGATTTGAGCCAAAGGCTCAAATCTGACCAATCAAAAACTTGAGAACGAACTCAGACTCAACTAAAAGTTTTTATAAGCATGGACCCAGATCTACAGTCTTGTTAATTATTTACTTCATGAAGATTTATGTAAGAAATAATGATATCATGAATATTAATTAGATTAATGGTTATAATTGCACATATGCACATGAACGTTTGACCATGGCAGAGACTTTTGAATAATATTATTTCATAAGCAAACAGAGCATACTCTGACCTGGGTTTACGTTGTTTGTAAAGGCAGAGAAAGATGGAGTAGAGGGTTAAAACAGTTAACCCTTCTCTTGCTGAATTTTATAATACATTTCTCCTTCTTTACCCATGCCCTGTTGTATAATTACATACGTCTTCACTGTGTACAAGTATTTCGCTGTGCAATCACTGCTGTGGAGTGCACTGGTTGCACAATCCACTTGTAAATAGTGCAGACCCTGGGTCTTCAATATTTACAGATAGGTATATTGACGTGAATAGCAAGCGAAGGGTTAATAACATCTGAAGGTTCCCAGGAATATGTAGGTTTTCTAACAAAGTGATTCTGAGTCGGCTTTAGAGCTGTTATATACACTTTAACCCTTACGACGCTAAGTTTTCAAATATACTATTCAAAAAATTCGAACAAGTCAAGCTTACGAAGAATATTTAGGTACCTTTCTAAAGAAAAGTGTAATATGATAACCGAGCAGACCCTTACAAGACGGTTCCTCTAGTAGCCCTCTCATCTGGGTCTATACTGTTTGCAAAGAACGTCAGTGACTCATTTCCCATATTGTAAGGGTTCAAATTAAATGCATACTCCTGGATAAATCTTATTAGCCATTAGAAACAGAGAACCGTCCTACTAAAAGAAATGAACGATGATGGCAACTGGAAGATGCGATCGTCGTGTGTTGGAACAAACGATGATTTTTGTCGTACGAAGTAAGCCTTAAATGCTACACAGTAATACGTGCGTTTCAAAGGTATCAAATCGGAAACTATCAATATTAACGTGTAATGTCACACTGGACGGTATTGTACTAATTACAACAAATAGTTGTGATCAGTACTGCCGTTATGACATTCCCTTTGTACATACAACATATAGTAGACAAAGTTATTTTGATAACGGAATATAACTACTTGTATTTGCCCATCTCGTATATCTGCCACAGAAAGCCGTAGATTGAGCGCAAACCCGTCGTAACTACGATCAATGGGCGAACTCGTGATGACATTTATAAACAGTTTGGATTCCGATAAGACACCGAGTAACACGATGTCTCGTTGAGAGGCAAATATTTTGACACTGATGTAGTGTACTGCAACAGAAATGACAGAAAAATCCATTTTGACAATATTTAAGAAACTAATTATTTTATAATGTTTGTACATGTTAAGGGTAACCCTTTACTCTAAAGCACACACTTCTACGCCTTTGACAACAGAGTAGACCAAGATCATGAATTATCTAGACAGTGAAGGAGCCGTCTGAATTATAAGGACAGTGTAGGAGCCGTCTGATCGGAGTCTGCTCTGTTTGCTTATAGATTTGGCCCCGAGGTTATAAGACTTTTTGCTTGAGTCTGAGATCATTCTCAAGCATCTGATTGGTCAGAATTTGATCTTGCTCAGAATCTGACCAATCAGATGCTTGAGAATGATCTCAGACTCAGACTCAGATGTTTTATAACATTGGACCTTGATTAGACTGTAGTCTCTGCCATGGCAAAATATTCCAGGGTTCATGTCCCATAAGACATATAAATCTAATTATCATTCATAATGTCATTATCTGGCATGGAGATGCATAGAATAAAGGGTTGAATAAAGTAGTTACCATGGTATCGAACTCAACACTTCGAGACTAGTATATTCATTCTGAAAATGGGAGATCTTTCGAAAGCAAAAGTAGAAATGTAAAAAGAGAAAATTGCAGACTCGGTTTTATTGAGTCTGTTCATGAGTAGTAATAAAAAGTGCAACACTACTCATGCCCCCCTTACACCGGCTTAAGCAGTATTCAATTTTCAAAACTAATAAAATCAAACCTAATGATCCCGAAGGACCAGGAAATATAACAACACTGAGAATGAAGTACGGGGCGACTTTTTACGGCCGCCACACAAGCACTTAACACCTGCTGTTGTGAAGTACATATATTCCGAAAATGGGTGATCCTTCGAAAGCAAAAGTATAAATGCAAAAAGAAAACATTGCAGACTCGGTATGTCATATTTATCACCTTAATTACGTGTACAAAATGCTGCCAACGCTTTTCATGCAGAAAAGATATCTGACCAATTTCTGATTGGTTGCAGTTAATACTTGATTCCGACTGGTCAAGTCTTTGAGTAGTTACGGACAGAGTGATGAAATAAGTTGGTCCTGAAATGCTTGGCATCTCACCGTCATCTTATCGGTTTGCAATATAGGTCGCGCTTGGTATGCTCAATGTTTCCCTTTCGTGCATGCATACCTTTTGGCATGTTTCATAAATATACGAATCCTTTGACATTGCATCGTTTGTATCCGGATGACACGCACAATAATACCGCCTTTGATCACGATTCAAAATAGTTGACAATCTGATCATGGATATGATAAGAAAGGCTGCTTCTAAATTGGAATTGGAATATTTTTTTGTTGACGGAAAACACTGCTCGCGTAGCATGATAACGACTAGAGGCCCAGATAAGATGCGTAATTTTAGATATTTTCAAGAAGCTCCCTTATTTCACCACCAAGCCCTATACAGTGCCCACTCTGTGTCCACAGTATAGGGTTTGGTGGAGAAATGACAATTCTAGTATTGGGTACGCGCCTGTGTCTGTAATTCTGTAAAGACTAACGACACCTTTGCATGGACATTTATCAAGTTGTAGAAAATAAGATTTAGCACATTTACTGCTGTAAAATGATGTCAACTAAAATTTCCAATCACGGCATTGTTGTCTATAGTTTCACCCGATTCATTAACGATTTTGAGGAACTATTAAACCTTTCCCTGTTTAATATTCATATAAGAAATAATGATATCATGAATATTTATAATGTAAACATTTTCAAGGATTTTATTTTGCTGCAACACACACTGTAGAGTCAGATCTAATCCGTGTCAAAGGCAAACAGAGCTGACCCTGATCAGACGGCTTCTATAGGAGCTGTCTGATCTGGGTCTACTCTGTTTGCAAATTGCGTGAAAATGCGTTTATATGAGTGAAAGGATTATTAATAGGATGTCAAACACTTTAGAGCCTGATGAGACGCCATGTAACTTTGCCTTTCAGCTGGATCTATACTGTTTGCAAATTCTAGTGCGGTCATGCGTATCAAGATATAAACTAGATAAATATAGTCATAAATATAGTTGTTGGTTGCTTTGATTTAAACAGAGCTACAGATAATGGTGCCTTTCCAAATACTAGAATCGTCATCTTCGAGGCGATACCTGGGATTGAAGTCTGTCCATATGAATGTATCCTTATTGGTGAAAATTGGGTGATATTTCGGCATGATTCAAGTTGTCTTAAGTATCTTTGTTACTGGTGAGTACATGTGCATGTTATCACAGTGAATGATTCAAGTTGTCTTAAGTATCTTTGTTACTGGTGAGTACATGTGCATGCTATCACGGTGAAGGGCTGAACCTGATTATTACGGCTTTTGTAGGAGCCATCTGATCAGGGGCTGATCGGTTTGCTTATGATATAATATAGATATGATTCTACAGTTTCTGCCATGGACCAATATCCCTGTTTATGTGTGCTATTAAATCAATTATACCTAATTAATGTTCATAATGTTATTGTTTCTTATTTGAAGTGGAGTAAAGGGTTAAAAGTTTAAAATAACTGAAGCAATAATAAGACAACTGCTAATTAAATTAAATGTCAAATGCACAATTTAGAGATTCCCATTTAATGTACAGATTCCGTTTAATTGTTAGGATTTATTAATTAATAGAAACATTTAGAGAATGTCACAGTACTTGTCTTTGCCCATCATAATATTAATGACACTTACAATGGTAAATACTCAAATACACTTTTCCAAAATCCAAACAGGTCAAACCTATGTTGAATATTTAGGGATTTTTTTCTAACGAAAAGCGTTACATGACAACAGTGCAGACCATAATGAGAGGGCTCCTCTAGGAGTCCTCTCATCTGGATCTTCACTGTTTGCAAAGAACATTAGCGACTCGTGTTCCGCACTGTCAGGGTTAACGCTGACTTTTCAAATGGACTATTCCGAATGTCAAACAGGTCAAACTTGTCGTGACTATTCAGGGATTGTTTTGAACAAACGTGTAACATGACAAACAGTGCAGACCCTGATGAGAGGGCTCCTCTAGGTACCCTTTCGTCTGGGTCTTCACTGTTTGCAAAGAACATTAGTGTCTTGCATCCCGCTGTGAAAGGGTTAAAGAACTCATCATTACATTTCGACATTCATTGCGAAATAACTGCAAATTTGATATGATGCGCTAGAAGGATTAAACGATTATCTAACTTTATTATTTCAACGATGATTCAGGTTAATGTTAGACATGACATTTACAACCTGTTTGTATCCGAATGAGACAACAGTTCGGCCCACCACGTGCATGATTTAAAACTTCACTAATGCGGATACTTATGAAGATGCCATATTGTAGGCATTCAAGACAGGCGCACTACAATGGATTGACATCTTTTTTTGCCTCTGTAAAAGTCACCTTTTGAAACCATTGCGATAAATAAGGACAACTTCTCTATTTCTCACAATGGTTTCAAAACTAAATTATTATAAAACTTTCATTTTCTCTCGTAAATACTTATTTTCAGTGGATTTATTCAAAGAGAACGGGTCTAAAATAGCCTATGGGGTAATGGGTCTAAAATTAGCCCATGTGGTATTGTGTTAAATCTCATGTTCTAAGTGCAACTGTCCATACACTCATAATGAATCAATCTAAGTTTCATTGGAAGGGACCTTTCTGCAAGAATTATTTTGCCGAATTTCGGAAATTGATTTGGGTATCCACCGGTGCGGACTCTGATTAGAATATTCTGCCAAGAGTCCTTTGACATGTCTGTACGTACAATATTTGCTTATGGTTCTTCTTAGGGAACGAACTAAACATAAATGGGGTTGTGCGGAAATTCCCAATTATGATTTCACCATGCATTTATAACCCCGTGTAGTTCAACCCTTTAGTGAGTGATGCGTTTTAACTGACATCTGCAAACAGTGTAGAGTGTAGACCTATGTCACAGGGCTCTCCTAAGTGGCACCGGATCAGGTTCTGCATAAGGTTTCGTCGGCAGATTCTGTAATAGTAAAACCCCCTCTATACCGGAATTCTAGTAGAGAAGAAGTAAGATACTTTTAGGCAGGTGACTGCTTAATGCAGGGTGAAAGTCATGCAGAAAGCTCCTAGAGGAGCTTTCTGCATAACTTTCACCCTGCATTACGCTGCCACCTGTTTCCAAGATGGACATTTATACTAAATTTAACGTCCGGTTTAGAGGGCTTTTACTGTATCCATAAATTCTACATTTGTCTCCCTCCGTGTCCCTAGAAACTGATCAAGTGACAAACGATTTGAATCCTGGTATTTAAATCCTGGGTTACTATGTGTATCACCTTGATCCAAACCTTTTACAAGGAAATCAGTAATGTATCCATGGTATGCTAAAGTTATATTACAAGCATTTTATTGAGTTTATTAACTGATACAATAGTTAACCTGATTTAATATGATGGTTTTATTTCTTTTGAATGTAACATGTCAGCCAGAACGTCACATGCCAGCACAATACTGCTTTACCACATTCCAGCGATATTATTGAAGCATGTGGATAAACACGTTCTACTGTGATATAAAATTCTCCGAGAAATGTCACTCGTTATGTCACACCGTATGAGATTCTTTATCAAAGATTGCTACTTTGTAGAGCAAAAATTAAAACTAAACCCCAAAGATACCCCTTTTAACGCCTTTTAATTCCCCTTGATATAAATTCTTCCTCCAAATAATTCAAACAGACAGACAATAGAAATGGTGAGATATGCATAAGGTATGACAATGTATCCATGTTTGTGAACTACAGTGGGATCTGTCTTAAGCGGCCATAAAATGTCAACATCTTGATTTCTAAAACATATGGTAGCGTAACGCAGGACAACAATGATAATTGTGTACCCTTTTTTGTCTGTGACTGTGATAGTATTTATAAATGTAACTGCTTTTGATGCCAATTTTAATATTCTATTTAATAACATGACTTACAATTTAATTCATGTGATATAGCATCCACTTGTGATAGTATTCATATTATATCTTAAAGCCTCTCTATGTCATGCCACCTGTGATAAGGACCACAATGGAAATAAGAGCATGCTCTTTATTGTGTTATCCTTGGTATAGAAAGCATGCCATGGATTTTCACTAAACATCATTTTACGAATTATTATTTATTATGATGTGATACATGTTTGTGAACCATATTATGTTTTCTGTTTGCCGAAATGAATCTATCTATCTATCTATCAAAGCAGACAACAATTGTTGCAGACGAAACATTACATAGCATGCAAAGAGTAAAAGAGTTGCCATTATCACTCAGGATTTATCATGATTCGCATTATCCCCCTCCCACCACCTCCCACCTCGTGTCCAAGAAATGTGGCAAATCAGATGCGTCTGATCCGGAACTTCGCTGCTTATCTCAGCCTCTACATCTATTTATGTGATTTATTCCTCTGAAATTCGCATTGATTTATCTCAGATCTTCTTTTAACATAATTAGAATGTAGATGACATTAGAAACTTGACACCGAAAGCGGTAATGAAATATACGTCTTTTGTTGTTCAAGTCTTTGCATGCCAAGAGTTTGTCAGATATGTACAAAAATAAGAAAGCCGTACAAAAAGGAATACAATATTTTACGCAAGCCATAAAAGACCCGGTCATATTGCCCATAGTTATAGTGAGCAGTGTACGGGTGATACTATTTACAAACTTATTGGGTCAAGCTGTGTTACTCGGCGTCTCGACATGCTCCACCTAGTTGGTCAACCTGATGGTGCATGCCTTTGAAAAGAAATGGAAGAAAGTATTGTTCGAAATCCGAATTGAATGCCTTTTCTGCGAATGATATATTTTCTGAGCATGCTAAAGCCTAACCCTTTCAATGCTGAATTTTCAAATGTGTTATTCCCAATTTCAGATCAAATGTACCTACCGTCAATATTCAAGCATTTTGTAAAGAAAAGCGTAGCACGACAAACAGTGTAGGTCTACACTGTTTGCAAGGGACATTATTGGCTCGTTAAACTAAGAGTAAAGGTGAAATGCGATACAGTCAACAGTGAAACCTATTTACAACGACCACTAAAACAAGTCCAAATGTGGGCCTTGCAGACATGTGGTAGTTTAAACCGGGACGAAAACTTTTCGAGAAGCTTTTTTTGCATTATTCTCTTTATGCAGTAAGTAAATACCCGCTGTTGAAGAAACAAAATCATGTTCATTTATTTATATTAAGTGACCCGTCGGTATATGGAGGTACAATGATACCTTACATGGTTTACTTGTCAGGCAATCTCTGATTATTGGAATAATATTCTAGCAAATCATATGAATCATGGATTCTCAGAAAAGTTTCCATCACGAGACGATCACGCAGAATTGTATGGATTCAGCCTATGCGGCAATGTTTGATGTCATACCCCTTGTAAGATTCTACATGAGCTGCATCGGAAGAGTTTGAATGCTAGACACTAAAACCTCTGTATAATGACCACTAAATTGTGTTAATTAGTTGGTATCCAGGGCAGATGGCTGCTTAAAGCAAGGTAGAGATAAAACAGAACGCTCCTTATTGGAGCGTTTTGTTTTCTTTCACCTTGCTTTAAGCAGCCACTTGCCTTTAACATCAAATATTGATGTAGTTTAGTGGCCGTTATGTAGAGGTTTACTGTATATCATTTGGCCTGCGACCGAAAGTCTCAGCACAGGAGCGTTGGAATTCCTCTGCTATATCCTGTCCTTTGGGTAATAAGCTAATAACCCCTTCAACCCTGAATTACCAGAGTGGAATAACCTATCAGTGTCTAACTATAGAGTCCACTCAGTATGAACAGTGTAAACTTGATAGATAATTTGGAATGACAAACAGTGCAGACCTGCTCTAGGAGCCCTCTGATATGTGTCTATAAGGTTTGTAAATGATAGAACATGTCTCATTATTTCTTACACGAATACGCAACAGGGAAAGGGCTAAGAAGACAAGTTTGTCATGATAGCTTTCTGCGCAGCATTCGTTCTGCATTAAGCTATCACCTGTTTGAAAGACACAGAAGTCAATTTCTTTTGAGTGATCATATAGAGAGTTATACTGCATTCACTTATAACAGTCCACGTGTGAAACATGTGCTATATCGCTTAGTTCCAGCTTACTTTTTCAATATGATGAATATTTAGGGTTTTTTCTAAAGAAAAGTGTAACAGTGCAGACCCTGATGATAGGGACCCTCTACTGTTTGCAAAGGATATTAGTGAATCGTGTACCGCACTGTAAGGGTTAATATCTTACAGCAAACAAAGTAAAAGCTCTATAAACCGGACGTTCAATTTAGTATAAATATCGGTCTTAAAGACAGGTGGCAGCTTACTGCAGGATGAAAGTTGTGCAAAAAGCTCCTCTAGGATGACTTCCATCCCCTGTATTAAGCAGCTACCTGTCTAAAGGTATCTCAATTCTTCTCTGTTATAATACCGGGTTAGAGAGGGTTTATAGGCCTTAATAACCCTTTACGCTGTATATACGCATTTCCACGCATATGCAGTAGTATAGATCCAAATCCTACATGCATCCTCTCATCAGGATCTCCACTGCTTGTCATGGTATACGTTCTATCAAAAGTCCTTGAATACTCATGATACGATTTTGTCCTTGATACGATAGTTTATGTGAAAATTCATCGTTGACATGGTTAATCGCCAAGATAAGAATAAGATCCAGACGTACATAGTGAACTGTAATATGTGCTGTAGATAAGAATAAGATCCAGGCGTATATAGTTAACCGTAATATGTGCTGTAGATACTTGCGAAAGGTATCGCATGATTTATTGGCATCGATAGTTCTAAAAGCAGGTGGTTGCTTGATACAGGGCAAAAGTGATATAGACAGATCCAGTCTTTGTATCCGGTCCCCACTCTCTGGAGCGTCCGATTAGCACATAGTTGGCAGATCAACACAACCAATCAGATAGGAGCTTTCTGTATCAGTTCAGTTCAGCGTTAAGGTGCCAGAATTAGACTTCTATTTCAGTGGTCGTATTAGCGAGTCTTTACTGTATATTACTCAGATGTAAACCTACTAGAGGACTAATGCATCTAAGTAGATCTATGATCTGTTTATTGTGTCATCAAATGTCTATCGTTTGTATCCCTTTGTTAGTTGTCCGCCCACGGCTTCAGGTGTCTGTGTTTTGCTGTCTTTCATCGTCGCGCCTGTCGCAACTTACCCATTTAATTCGTTTATACAAGTACAAAGATTGCTGCAGAGGCAGCAACAGAGAGCGCGGGCAAAATAAATATATAGATTTAGATATAGTAATAGATTTGTATGGATTTAATATGGATATAACTGTTGATATTTTCAACATGCAGATGGTCTGTTTGAAGTAGGGAATTTTGGACACATCTAATGGCATAGTTGCAAAAGTTTTGACATCGTGTATGGCTCATATAAATGTCTAAGTAATTATTGCAGAGTGAAATGCTACTAAATATTGATATAAGATTTATAAATGCAAAGTAAACTGAAATAAATGGATCGTATAGGTTTTTGTCAAGTATTTTGCTACTATGACATTGAAGGTATGGTGGAATGGTTTGAAAAGACAAACTCAAATGGTTTTTGTTGTGAGCCTTGAATCGAATAAACTGATAATATACACATAAAGGCCGAGGTGGGTCTGAAACAAATGACACAATGTTAGTAAATAAGTACAATATAAAGTTGTAAAAGCATGACCTACATTGTAGCTATGTTTCATTTTCTGAAATAATTGTAACAATCAAACAGTTAAAAGGGTTCTAAAGGCAATTGTGTTGAGGAAATGGTCTTTTTTTTTTTTAAATATGTTCAACTGTAAGGCAGGTGTGAATAATTGACTAGGTTTTTATAACAAGGAAAAACAAACATATTTTAATTGATGACTAGTTATTATTACTGAATATGTGCAAATATGGTGTTGCATTGTGAGACGGAATTAAATAGAGACACGTTATTAATTGGCAAACTATCATTATGTTCTCAGAAACACTATGTGCATTATGAGAGATAGGACGTTTATGTACATTTAAACCTGTGTAAACGAAACAGAAAATGAGCATTTTTTAGGGAGTGACTGCAGTCCTGAATATAGGACAACTGATTGTAGAAGTTCCTGAAAGTTTTTTTTTGCATTAAGCAGTCACCCGTTTTGAAATTGTAACTTACTTTTAAATATCTGTCAGGTTTAGAGAGGGTGTAATTTTAATGTAAGAAAGTGCAATATCTTAATGCATCATACATTGTATCTTTTCATACATGTGATCACTTACACAATCGCATTATGGCAATACTGGCTATTCCTAAAGTAATGTCACATAATAATTTGTCTCAGTTTAAATCTATCATACAATAACATAAGAGATATTTACATTTGTACATGACGGCAAATGGTTTGAATGCTTACATGGTGTTTTATCTCATTACCTAATTAGCTACTTTTAACATCTAAATATTTGCATCATTAAAATGAAAAGGAGAATTTACTAGAGATTGGGAAAAATAAGAAATTGTAGATTTGAAACCATTGTGATAAATGGAACATTTGCTTTATTGGGGCAAATGTTCTATTTATCACAATTGATTAGAAAAGTGACTCTTAAATTGATGCGAGGTGACGTAGATCACATAATGATCAGTTGTCTCGTTTAATTCTGTCATAAAATAATAGAAATATTTTCATATGTACATAATGCAGACATCGAGAGATAAAAGCTATACAGTAAAATCTGTATTAAGTGATTATAAAATAAGGAAAAGTAACAGCTGATAAGTACTAGAAGTGGGCATTAAATGCAGGATGAAATGCAGGAAATATTGTTGGTGTTTTAGTCTGTCATTAAAAGTACAAAAATGAGTCATGCAGGAAACACCACATACATAACAAACAGTCGCCCGAACAGCAACACAAGGAAACAGCAAATGTACATAACTATAAAAACATAAAGAGACGCACAAAGACAAAACAAACATACAATAGGGGGAAGATGGAAGTACCGCCTTGGAACGGTCAGTGACAAAAGTCACTGGGGGTTAAACCGGTCTATGGACGCCCAACCTCACACTTATTCCATCCCCACCCTAAAAGACAAAACGTGTAAATAAACGTATCCCCTCACCGACTAAACTACAGCAACCGCGATGGCAAATACAGTGGTAAATTGCATATATAACGAAAACATTTAAGTGAACAAACTGTATCCACCTATCGCTAGTGTGTACTCAATGATTGAGCTGTAAACAGAGTAACTGTAGAAAAGTAATAAAGGGTACGACAAAAACGAAATAGTACAGATATCGGACGTCCTCCTTCCCTTTCTGGATTTAAGAGGTCTCCTTCATAGAGTACTAAACCTTTCTCTTGTTGGCGTACATGCAAAGAGGCCAGCGCGATTGCCAACTGTAAAACGGTTGACAACCAAACATGCAGTATGTTGTAGTACTATAGGATCATATCCTTTTTTAATGAATTTTTTAACATATTTGATGAACAAAGTGAGAAAGTGGATATGTCCAATAATTTTACGAAGTTTGTAAATGACATCACCATAACATTCAGGGTGTGAAATACCGTGTCGCTGAAGTGGCTTGAGATTACATTGGTACTTGCCAATAAGTGAGAGATTTCGATAGTAAAATTAAGAGAAAGTTGTTCTTAGTTTATGGTATCTATATCCTTGCTTAAGCAGCTTTTCAGTTCAAATGACATTTTGACTGTTAAAATCGTCAATATATGAACAAGGTCTAGCAACACGGATAAGTTGAGATATATAAACCCCGTAAGATGGTGCACGGGGAAGATCTCCGTCAAGATGAGGGAAATTTACAATATTAAAAGTACAAAAATGAGTCATGCAGGAAACACCACATACAGAACAAACACTCGCCCGAACAGCAACACAAGGACACAGCAAATGTACATAAGTAGAAAAAACAACAAGAGACGCACAAAGACAAAACAAACATACAATAGGAGGAAGATGGAAGTACCGCCTTGGAACGGTCAGTGACAAAAGTCACCGGGGGGTTAAACCGGTTTATGGGCGCCCAACCTCACACTTATTCCATCCCCATCCTAAAAGACAAACAGTGTAAATAAACGTATCCCCTCTCCGACTAATCTACAACAACCGCGACAGCAAATACAGTGGTAAAGTGCATGTATAACAAAAAAACATTTAATTGAACATACTGTATCCACTTATCGCTAGTGTACTCAATGATTGAGCTGCAAACAGAGTAACTGTAGAAAAGTAATAAAGGGTACGACAAAAATGAAATAGTACAGATATCCGACGTTCTCCTTCCACTTCTGGATTTAAGAGGTCGCCTTCATAGAGTACTAAACCTTTCTTGTCGGCGTACATGCAAAGAGGCCAGCGTGATTGCCAACTGTAAAAGGGTTCACAACCAAACATGCAGTATGTTGTAGTACTACAGGATCATATCCCTTTTTAATGAATTGTTTTATATATTTGATGAACAAAGTGAGAAAATGGGTATGTCCAATAATTTTACGAAGTTTGTAAATCACATCACCATAAAATTCAGGATGTGAAGTACCGTGTCGCAGAAGCACCTTGAGATTACATTTGTACTTGCCAATAAGCGAGAGATTTCGATAGTAAAATTTAGAGAAAGTTTTTCTTAGTTTATGGTATCTATATCCTTGTTTAAGCAGTTTTTCAGTTAAAATGAGATTTCGACTGTTAAAATCGACAATAGATGAACAAGCTCTAGCAAAACGAATCAGTTGAGATATATAAACCCCGTAAGATGGAGCACGGGGAACATCCCCGTCAAGATGAGGAAAATTTACAATATTAAAATCAAAATCATCTCTTTTGTCATATATTTTAGAAGAAATCATTCCATTATTAATTTTAAGGTCTAGGTCAAGAAACGCTGCATAATTGTCGGACGGGTTAGCTTTATTCAATTTGAGTTCTTTAGGATAAATTGTAGGAAGGGTTATCTAAGTTAAAAATATCATCCAAATATCGACAAGTTTCATTGAAGGCTTTTATAACATCTTCTTGTGATTGAGGATTCAAACTTAACATGAAATCTCTCTCATAGCAGTACAAAAACAAATCTGCGACAAGTGGTGCACAATTCGTACCCATAGGAATACCAATTACCTGACGGTATATAGCATTCCCATAACGTACAAATATGTTATCCAAAAGAAAGGTTAGTGCTTCGCAAACTTCTGAGCAAGTCCAATTGGTGTAATATTTCATTTGCTCGTCAGTAAAGAAAGCTTTTTCAGCATTACATGCCAAGAATGATGTTTTTTCTCGGGCAAATACTTTCTGGATCAAGTTAGTAAGCTTATCCTTAATTAAAATATGAGGAAGAGTTGTGTACAGAGTAGAAAAATCGTACGTGCTTACAGTGGATGCAAGATACCTTTTGTTCTTAAGTTTGTTTAAGACTTCTGAAGAGTTCTTGATAGACCAGAAGAGATTTATTCCAGAATTTTCATAAGTCTTATCACAGTAGAATTTTACATGTTCCTTTACCTTCGTTAAACAAGAAGTCAAAAGTATAGACAATTTAGTAGTTGTACATGAACTAGAATTTGCAATGAAACGCGCTTTATATGGTTTTTATGTAGTTTTGGTAACCAATACATTGTAGGAAGTTTATGTTGTGTAATTTTAATATTGGTTCCAAATTGTTCACACTTTTTGACATGTGTAATTTTAATATCGGTTCCAAGTTGTTCACACTTTTTGACATGGTCTGAAACGATGGTCTTTTCGTCAGTAGTAACTGAAATGCATGACTTGGTATTAATAATTTCCTGCTTCAAGACATCGATATAATGTAATCGTCAAATAATAATCACATTATTCGATGCCTTATTAGCAGGAACAAAAACGTATTTTGAATGGAAATCCTGTAAACCCTTTTCAAGATGTCTAAAACAAATTCTAGGTTTAGGTGGAAGAAGGTGTTTATTAGAGCTATGAAAAGAAATGCGTTTGTCAATTATATCAACAATTAGTTTTTTTTTCCAATTAGAAAGAGCATTAGACTCAACATGTTCTCTTCGACACCATTTAATACTAAAATTTTGTAAAGCCTCCGCAATCTGAACTCGACCAGAGTTAAAATCTATCACGGATGGTATTCTATATTTGGGACCTTTATTCAAAAGAGATCGTAAACGTTTATCTTTAATTATCTCAAAATTACCAGTGATCACATGACCAGCGGAAGAATAGCAAAAAATTGAGGTGGCGCAATCTCTAAACATGCGTTTAACACCAACCAGTATGAAAGGCAAATGGTTTGACTCCTTACATTGTGTTTTAATCCATTGCCCCATAGGTTAAATTTAAAATCTTACCTCTTTGCATCAATAAATTGAAAAGGAGCATTTAAGGAATGGGAAAAATAAGAAGTGTGTAAATTTGAAACCATTGTGATAAATGGAGCATTTGCCTCTTACGAGCAATTACTGTATTTAGCACAAGTATATCAAAACGTGTCTCCTACATTGGAGGAGGTGATTCTGGAAGTAAGGTCATATAATAATAAGTTGTCTTGGTTTAATTCTGTCATACAATAAAATAAGAGATATTTACATGTGTACATGATATACAAGGTAAACTGAAAGCTATACAGTAAAACCTGTATTGAGTGATCATAACATAGGCAGCTGGTAAGTAGAAGTGGGCATTAAATGCAGTTTGAAATCAAGGACAATCATGTGGATGTTTTTGTTTGACTTTCAACTTGTGTTTATCAGAAACTGGTATGAAAGTCCAACGAGTTTACTGTTTACATGGTGTTTATTGTTTAAACCCATTACCTCTTAGGCTATTTTTGAAATCTACCTCTTTGCATCAATACTCTGGAAAGTAGTATTTAATAGAGAAATGGGAAAAATAAGAAATGTGAAGTTTTGAAACGATTTGTATAAATGGAGCATAGACAGGGGCAATTTGGACAGGGGCGAGTTGGTCCTGGGATGATTGGAATTAGGCGATGTTGGAAGTTGGTAAAGTTGACCTCTGCTTCAGTCGCGACACACACTATTACAGTGGTGCACATATAAAGATACATCGGCCGATATTTGCAAGTTTTAAATAGTTGGTACGAATCAGAGGCATTGTTTCGTGTTGGTAAACATATTTTATATTGTGGTACCAAACACGACAATCTTGTTCCGGATAGGAAAAATGTGGATGGTGATGTTGCGATTTATATAACGGTAAAAGCAAAACATTCCGGCTCCAGCACCAAAACAAATTTCCCCATCACTTATTGCACGGGCTGCTGAGGGGGCCCGCGCAATAAAGTAAGAAAGATAATGCTGTCCTATTACACAGGTCCCAATTTATCAATTATTTGCTTGAGTCTGAGTTCATTCTCAAATATCTGATTAGTCCGAGTGTAAGCAAGTTCAAACTCTCACCAATTAGATACTTGCTCAGACTCAGTTTTACCAATTTTGAAATTAAAAAGAATCATATCGCTGTTTTCAATACCAGCATACAGTGAACACCACTTTACCGAACATGTCTAGACATTTCTAAACCTTAGCAAATGTTATCAAACAGATGTAATTCAGATGTCTAGTTAGGAAGTAAGAATCTAATCTGGTTCTACAATTTTTGCAAATGCGTAACAATACGTTCGTATGAAGGAAACTTTAAGGTTAAAATTTACTTCTGTTTCGTCCAGGCTTTTGAAAACAAACTGTAGACTTTGTGTCAAACAGCATGGAACATGATGAGACGGCGAGTTACTAGGCGTCACAGCAGGAGCACATGTTGTTTGCAAATACTCGTCAGCTCGTAAATTGCAAGATAAGGTTTAGGAACTTTTACAAAGATCACTTAGCCATGATTAATTTCTTGATGTTACGGTGTCTGTCTGGAAATTATACAGTCTGTGCTAGATAATCGGACGATAACACTGCTAGATAATGCTTTTTGTAGATAGGATACACGAAAGTGTATTGGGTTACGATTCTTCTTTCTTGTGTGATCACTCACAGATAAAACGTGCGCAGTTAAGTCTAACCCTTTTCTTCATAGAAACACCTTTTTCAAGTATTTGCAAGGCAGAACAGTCCCAGATCCGATTGTATCTGTTTGCCAATAGAATTTGATAGATCTGTTTCTATACTTTCTAAAATGGCTGCAAGGTTCAACCTTCCATATTTCATTGTTACTATTTTGTCCATGAATGGTCTGGTCTGTAGGTATAGACATTTGGAACACTCATAGAACAAGGAAAGCGTTAAAGATTTGAATATTTTTCAGACAAGACAACACCGACGCAAGAAGATGAAATAGAAAATATGTATCCAATGAGAAACCAATGTAGATCGCGAGAAAGACTGTGACTTCCTGTCTTGGTAAAGTAGAACCTCATTAAAGCAACTACGTAGTAAGTAAACACACATGGTTTATAAGAAGGGGACTGCTTAACCCGTTCCCTGTTCTATATTTATTCCAAATTGCAATATCTGTTGAATATTCATGGACACAATAGTTACAATGAAATATGGAAGGTATGGTTGTAGTAGCAGCAGCAGCAGTAGTAGTAGTGGCAGTAGTAGTAATAGTAGTAATAGTAGTAGTAGCAATAGTAGTAGTAGTAGTAATAGTAGTAGTAGTAGTAGTAGTAGTAGTAGTAGTAGTAGTAGTAGTAGTAGTAGTAGTAGTAGTAGTAGTAGTTGTTGTTGTTGTAATAGTAGTTGTAGAATTTTTTTTAAATATTTATAATACTAGTAATAGTAGTAGTAGTTGTAGTAGTAGTAGTAGTAGTAGTAGTAGTAGTAGTAGTAGTAGTAGTGGTAGTCGAAGTAGTAGAAGTAGAAATGTAGTAGTAGTAATAATAGTAGAAGTAGAAGTAGTAGTAGTAGTGATAGTAGTAGTAGTAGTAGTAGTAGTTGTTGTTGTTGTGGTGGTAGTAGTGGTAGTAGTAGTAGTGGTAGTAGTAGTAGTAGTAGTAATAATAATAGTAGAAGTAGTAGAAGTAGTAGTAGTAGTAGTAGTGATAGTGATAGTGGTAGTAGTAGTAGTAGTAGAAGTAGTAGTAGTAGTTGTTGTGGTGGTAGTAGTGGTAGTAGTAGTAGTAGTAGTAGTAGTAATAGTGATAGTATTAGATGCAGCAGTAATAGTAGTAGTAGTAGTAGTAATAGTAAAGCATGTTTATTGGGGTTGTGTTTTGGAGAGTTTTAACACATTCCCTCATATTGACGTTTTTGCTCTGTAAAATTTGCTCCATATGAACAAATGTTATATTTTTCACAATGGTGCAAAAACTACATAGTTGTAGTTCTAAAATTTCCATTTTCTCTAGTAAAAGCTATTTTCGGTAGATTTATTCATAGAGGCTGGATTTAAAATAAAGACTATGGGTTAATAAACAAGGGTTGGGATAGTTACCCTGTACAATATGTAACATTATTTTGATAAGGGTGAAGTATAATCACCTTAAAACAGTGAGGGAATTTGCGGATTCCGTGCGTCATTTTACTTTCCATAAGTAACCAACGCAACGGTTAAAGATGCGTACTCAAATAATGGACTCGTTATTTCCCCAACCAAACGCTATGGTGTGACAACTATTTAGTGGTCACAACATAGGGTTTGGTGAAGAAATAAAGAAGTTATATTTTAATTTGCGCATCTTATCTTGACATTTGAGTAACAGTGCTACGAAAACACGTTACGCGTAGCCTTATGGTGATGGAAAGCTTGTTTCGTATTTTCTCTGAACATGTTATGGATGTTAAACAGCGAGTAAACAAATCAATGTCGACCTACTTAAGTCACCTGAGTCACCTTAATATCCGCTGTTGAAAAGTGCGTTGATATTACTTCAGTGTTTATGGTTCAATATATTCCTTTAACCGCTGAATATTAATGTAAGAATTGTGAATGTATATAAGAGGATTCATTTTGCAATAACTTATGAACAGATGGCATTTTGGCTATAACAGAAACTGCTCAATTAAATATACGAGTACAGTTGAACTTCGATATCTCGAACTCGGATAACTCGAACTTACTTATAACTTGAAGTAAATAGTCGGTCCTTCAAAAATTTACAATGCTAAATTGTTGTAAAAGGTATCACTACGCATATCTAGAAACACATTTGACAGATTAATGCAAGTAGAAAGTAATGCTGAATGCCCCTCATTTATACCCGCATTAAGCTGTGAGATTGAAAGTGTTTAGATTAGAAATCGAATGACCCGAACCTCTGTTATATCGAGGTTATTTGTATGGTCCCTTGAAGTTCGAGATATCGAAGCTCAACTGCATATCATTCGATAAGCAAAAGGAACAGACCCTAACTGGACGATTGCTATATATGTCGTCTTGTCTGGGTATACTATATTTGCAATAAATAGAGGGCGTGTTTGTCAGCTAACAGGATAAATATGGATTCAGTTATTGACGTTAACTGATTATTGTTGTAAGTCGGTTTCTATGTCAACAAATATGAGGGTTACTGAAAGCAGGTGACTGCTTAACCCATTTCCTCATATTGGCGCCTTTTGACGCATCTGCAAAAGTCACTATTGAAACCATTGTGATAAATAGAGCATATGCTCCTATAGGAGCAAATGCTCTATTTGTCACAATGGTTTCAAACTACAGAATTCAAAAATTGTCCTTTCTCTAGTTAATGCTCCTTTTCGGTAGGTTTATTCAAAGTGGTTGGATCTAAAATAGCCTATGAGGGAATGGGTTCATGTAGAACGAACGTACTGCCAATGGTTTCTATGGAAGGTGTTTGTATTACTGTCGCCATGCGTAATACTATACTTGTCTTAACCATTTCCCTGTTTAATATTCACGAAAGAAATGGTATCGCCATGAATATTAACCCTTCTCTTGCTGAATTTTAAAATACATTTCTCCTTCTTTACTCATCCCTGTTGTATAATTGAATATATCTTCACTGTGTACACGTATTTCGCTGTGCAATGACTTCTACGGAGTGCGCTGGTTGCACAATCAATTTGTAAATAGTGCAGACCCTGATGAGACAGCCCCTGCAGGAGCTGTCTCATCTGGGTCTTCACTATTTACAGGTAGGTATATTGACGTGAATAGCAAGCGAAGGGTTAATGAGCCAAACTATTTTAAAGCATTATTAACAAAGAAAGTTTTGAGTGTGGCAGAGGGTGCTGAATCAGATCTATATAATTCAATAAGCAAACAGAGTAGACCCTGATCCGACGGCTCATACAGGAGTTGTCTGATCTGGGTATACTCTGTTTGTAAATACGTGACAGTGCGTTTTAATGAAGGAAAGGGTTAACCATTTACTTCTTCATGAATATTATGATGCAACAATACGTGTTTTCATGAATATGTATCCAGAAAAAATGGACATAAACAATGATGTTTTCATTGGCTATAGAAGACATAGAATCTGATGTTCACATTATTTAAGTAAACGGAAGTTTATTATTTTCTACAGTTACTATGTTTGCAGCTCAATCATTGAGTACACTAGCGATAGGTGGGTACAGTTTGTTCCAGTTAAATGTTTTCGTTAAATACATGCAATCGTGGTTATTTAGATTAGCCGGTGATGGGATACGTTTATTTACAATGTTTGTCTTTTAGGGTTGGGATGGAATAAGTGTTAGGTTGGCCGCCCCTAAACCGGTTTAAACCCCCAGTGACGTTTGTCACTGGTCGTTCCAAGTCGTTCCAAGGCGGTACTTCCATCTTTCCCCCTATTGTTTGTTTGTTATGTCTTTGTGTGTCTCTATGTTTTTGGTAGTTATGTACATTTGCTGTATTTTCTTGTGTTGCTGTTCGGGTGGCTGTTTGTTCTGTATGTGATGTTTCCTGCATGACTCATATTTATACTCTTAATGTATGAGTATGCAGGAATCGCCACAAACAAAACCCACTGTTCCCCGAACAGCACTATGAGATAAGAATGAACAGTAAATATACAAAAGACAAAAAGAGACGCACTAAGAAAAAGTAGACCCTTATCAGAAAGCTCATTCAGTCGCTCTCTAATATGGGTCTATGATGTTTGCAAATGCATAGAAATACGGGACTATCAAGCGAAGGGCTCAATATAAACAATCGAACATGTTTTCGGTAGTTCATTTTAGAAAGACTGTACGGTGAAAGAGATGAAATGTTGTTTATCTAAAACGCCTTTGTTCTATTAGATTACATGTAATCTAAACAGTCGCAGTCAGAATACCAGACAACTGTTTCCTGCAAATTAATTATGAAATATGTTACACTTTTCAGGTTTACTGTATTCTTATTCATTTTTCTGGAAAAAAACCCACCCAAAGTCTGAAAAAAGATCACCCTAGTCATGGAATACCTAGACACCTGGCGTCTCGCCTGTATCAAACTACGGCAAAATCTCGAGTCTACGAAATTTTAGTACTGACGAATTTATGTCTTTGTAGGCAGGAGGCTGCTTAATGAAGGGTGAAAGTCATACAGAACGCTCATTTTAACTCATTCTCTCCTACTGACGCCTTATTGCGCCTATGTAAACTTTATTTAAACCATTGTGATAGAGCATCTGCCCCTATAGAAGCAAATGCTCTATTTATCACAATGGTTTCAAACTACAAAATTCTAAATTTTTCCTTTTCTTTAGTTAATGTTCCTTTTCTGTAGACTTATTCAGAGGCTGGGTCTAAAAATAATCTAGGGGAGAATGAGTTAAAGCTCAGCAATGATACGTATTTGAGTGTTCGAATAATCCAGTTTCTACTGTATTTGCATTGTTTATAAAAATACCCAAATTGTTGATAGAATAAGTGTTTCTATTTGAAAACTGAATTAGGTTATGCTCTGACATCCTGCATAACAAACAAAGTCGGGTAAACTTGTTTACTCTTGAAAACATCACAAATGAATCAAACCCAGGCATTTACCTTGGGAAACAAAATATTTGTTTGCATTTAGTTTATAGTTTTCTAAGATTTAGAGAATTATTCAACTTCTTTCGCATGGCCGAAATTAATAACACCTAATCAAAGTGTCATTTTCAGTCGTTGTGTCCTATCTTTGCAGTAAGCACACCTTTTGAGCCACTTAGGTCCATTTATGACTTGTTTCATGCTGCTAATTATTTACCACCGAGTTTTTAAGACTGCCATTTCTGTTATCATACGTGGTGTAATCCAACTCGAATAGCTCTTTAATAAATAACTAAATTGATATTCCTGTTCTCAATCGCAGAGAACCCTCACTAAGAATCACGAAACGTGTGGGAAACAGTCCTACAGGGAGCGCCACACGTACACGTGCACTGAACCCAAACATCATCAAACAGAAAACAACACAGCTACCAGACAAGACATGACAAAATGCGCCAAAATACATAACAATTTACCATATAAAACAAAGTAGAGCATAGTGTGAAACGGTCAGTAGCCAACAAAGGCCAATTAGGTAAATTGATGGGTGGGTGGGTTTAGTTGTTTAAACAAGGCTTCATGGCACAACCTTCACACAAGTGTAGTAAAAAGTCCCTCTCCAGACAACTTCACAACATGAGTAACGATGCCAAGACAAAAAGAAATATTCACATAAAACATAAATTTGTGAAGCTGTAAAACAAGCGACTTCATGAAAATTAAATGACATAATATGCACCAACCATTTCTACACCGACATTGTAAACAGATGGGAATACTATAAGAGGATTCTTATACGATATGCACTTGATCGGTCAGAGGCCAGGGCATTTGTCGAGACGTATTTTGGGGTACGACGGAAACATCCAGCTACCTTCCACTGTATGTGGGTTAAATCTTTACCCCATGAAGACTCATAAAAGAAAAAGTGACGTCATGAATGTTTATCAGATTAATTGCTAAAATACCACATAGACACATGGATATTTGGTCATATCAGAAACGTTTATATCCTACATGTATCTACATTATACAATATGCAAACAGAGCAGACCCTGATCGGACGTCCCTCTCATCTAGGTCTACTCTGTTGGCAATGGCACATAAAGGCGTATTTATGGAGTAAAGGATTAAGCGGACGCCACCAAAGAGTATTAGGTATTTCACGTCATTGCGCAAGAAAAGAGGGAATCATAATGCCCAACTTTATAGGGGTCGACCACCAAGTATGCAGTGGTGGATATATTCTTATTGATGAAGTGAACGTGATATAAAGGTTTTGCAGTAGAACCTGTTTCAAGCGACCATTAAAATGAGGTCTAAATCTTGGCCTCAGACACTGTATAAGTAGTTTTTTGCAAATGTTTTGCCCCGAATTAAGCAATCGATATTAATATTCAATAAAAATGCATTTGACGCATTAGCAAACACCATAGACTACAGGGAGATCCAAGAAAACAATGAAATGTGATTTGCTGAAAAACAGATACAAGCAAACAGTTTAACCCATTCCCTCATAGGCTATTTTAGATGCAACTTCTTTGAATAAATCTACCGAAAAGGAGCACTAACTAGAGAAAATGAAAAAAATAGAATTTTGTAGTTTGAAACCATTGTGATAAATAAAGCATTTGCTCCTATAGGAGCAAATGCTCTATTTATCACAATGGTTTCAATAGGTTATCTTTTACAGAGGCGTAGAAAGGCGTATCTATGGAGGAAATCGTTAATAACCTCGGGAACAGGTCAATTATGTTTTTATGCGACGGTACATCAATTACAGTTAACCTTTATCCTGAGCATATACCCAAGTTCTTGGTCCATGCTCATAAAACTTTTTAGTTGAGTCTGATTTCGTTCTCAAGTTTTTGATTGGTCAGATTTGAACCTTTGGCTCAAATCTGACCAATCAAAATCTTGAGAACAAACTCAGACTCAACTAAAAAACTTTATAAGCATGGAACCTGATCTGTTACAAGTTTTTCTTCTTACTTTCGATTCGGTAAAACCACATAGACACTATCGACCGAGCGCCACACATTTTGGATCCTGACAAGACGACGAGTCACTCGGCGAGTCATCTGTGTCCAAGCTGTATGCAAATAACAGTGACATCGCGGTTATCAGGCGAAGGGTCATTCACGAAGCAATTCCGAAAGCAGGAATGCATGTACTTCTATTATTCTACAATGTCTGGATCATATTCCGAATGGAATCCTCACAATATTAAACACGTGAATATGTCTTTTTTTTAAACGTCTGGCATATACCGTTTAAATCATTCTTGATGCTTTCAAACATTCTCGATCCATATAAAATGCCGAGTAACTCTGAGTCTCATCAGTATTGGCATTGTTTGCCTCTTTATTCGCATTTTAAAAAGTAACTGTTGCATGAATATACTCTCGAATAAACAATGATTGTCTCAGCCTGTTTAACCCTTAAACTGGTGAATACTTAAAATAACTTCAATTTTTCTGAATGCTAATTAAACAAAAGGTTGTATCAAAATTTATCACAAACAATGCAGACTCAGACCAAAGGGCTCCTTCATGAGTCCTTTGATCTGGGTGCGCACTGTTTGCATATGTGTTATATACTCTGTTCCGGCACATTAAGGATTAAGACTGAAGACATGTGTTGTTATGCGTGATGTATCAGTCACATGCATAAACCGGTAAACAATCTCGAAAGACAAGTCAGTGTTTTCATTATACAGTAAGTCCCATCTAAACCGAATTATTTGTTAAGACTATTTTATATCTTTTTCTGCACATATCGGTTTAAAGCAGGGTCAACGTTATGACGTGAGCTTCTTCTGGGACCTTTCTGCACGCCTTTCACCATGTATTAAGCTGCCAACACTCTTAAAGATGTGTGCATGACTTTCACCATGCATTAAGCTGCCAACACTCTTAAAGACTCTTAATGGTCGATTTCTTCACATTTATTGCTTTGTCGGAATAAAAGCCCACCAGGGCTTATGTCATTTTGTTATGATATCCGACGTTAAATAAAACTTGTCTTATGTCTTCAAGTGAATTTCCCAACGCTGTCGTTTTAGTAAACATTAGAAATATGCCGATTGCCATGTATCATGACAAATGTGAGAACTAAAAGAGAATTACAAATAGAATAAATACAATTGTTTCCGTGTTGAATCCCTCATGATTGTTGGATCCCTTATGGTATTGCGCTAATACTTAAACAGTCTGTCAATATTAACCCATTCCCTCCTACCAACGCCTTTTGACGCCTCTGTAAAGGTTTTTAAACCATTGTGATTTTCACAGAGCATTAGCTCCAAATGAGCAAATGCTCTATTTATTATATTGGTTTCAAAACTATACAGTTCCAGAAATTTTCTTTTTTCTAGAAGACTCCTTTTCAGTAGATTTATTCAAAGATGCCGGGTCTTAAAATAGCCAAGGAGGGAATGGTCTAACCAGATCCAGGGTTACACAACTCTTTATTGAATCAGGTTCAAACAGATTCAAGAGCCATTAGACAACCTCTGACTAATCACGAGCTTGAGTACTAATGAAGTACTAGAATGAGCTTGAGCTTGAGTCGCGAGCTTGAGTACTAGACTCAATAATTGATATGCTCCTATTCGGTAGATATATTCAAAGTAATTGGACCTAAAACACCTTATGAGATAATGGGTTAACACTTGTCCTGGTGTATACCAAACATAAAAAAATATGTGTGGACCAATAATATGGCACGAGCTATAAGGAGCGTAATATTCATTCTAATAAACGAGTTTCATAAAGCAATTTGTAATGAACACTAATGTAAGATACTTTTTATCATTCAACCTTTAAAAAGTGGCAGAGAAGGTGTAACAGACTGTATCTGACGACTGTTTCGGTCATCATTTACAGCATAGTGCAGCCGGATTCAAATTGCTGATTTGCATAAGAATACACTAGTGATTTCCGCGATTTACGGCACTCTGTTTCGGCACTCCCACACGGCAGATTATGCGATAAGGAGCTTTCTGCATAACTCGTCATGAATTAAGAGGCCTGTTCAGGAGTGCGGGCGCTTGGTGAGCGCTTGCCCGAGCAAAAGTATCACTGCTGAACGCGATCGAGCGCCCTTTCTAAATTTCAAGTACATTTTTGTTCTGCGGTCGGGTTCTAGAGCATCAATTTGTTAATAACGATTGTTTTCTTCCAGTCGGTTGCTTCTGTTAAAGTGTTGGTAGCCATCTTGGAAACACAAGCGAATGTCAAAGCGATACACCTCGCGAGTAGGCTAGCTTGCGCTAGCTGGCACTAGGCGGGTGCCCTCGTTCAGAGTCCAAGCGCTCGAAGTGACATCGAGCGCCCACACTCCTGAACAGGCCTCTGGTATCACTTACCTTAACACTATAACTCATAACTTATACACTTCATACACCGTTAACATCCATTACAACATGTTTCATTCTGGCATATGAACACAGGAATCTGCAATCATGACAGAAACTGTAAAATCAGCTTTATCTTATAATATAAGCAAACAGAATAGACCCTGATCAGACGGCTTCTACAGGAACTGTCTGCTCTATTTACAAAGACATGGACATGCGCCTCTCTATCAGGTAAGAGACTATAACGATCCAGAATTAAATATGTTTGCTTTAGTTCAAAATAGTATCACCGAAAATAAAAGACGTATGGGGCACTAGTTGCAATAATTCAAGTTCGTTCGGTTTTGTCCTGAAGGTAAGATGAATTATCACAGTGATATTGATGCAGCCTCAATTCGGGTAATTTGATAAGCCGTCCCGATAGAATGTCCTTATATGGTATTGCCAGACTGACTGTCAACTATTTCACTCACACAATTCCCCCATTGCCAGTCAACTATTTTTCTGAAGTTCTATTTCCTAAAAGTTTGACTCCTAGGGATGTATCCCTCATGAATATTTATGTAAAGATGTAATAACTCATAAGCAGTCATTTATTTAATCCTTTACTCAATAAGTACGCCTTTCTACACCTTTGCGAACAGAGTAGACCCAGATCAGACTAAGTTGAACTTTTACTTTGTGTTATCCCGAAGTCCGAGTTGTCCGATTTCCACACATCGAAGTTCAACTGTACTTATTGGAAGTATAAAAAATATTGCAACATATCGGAGTTTAACCCATTACCTCATAGGCTATTTTTAGTTACGACCTCTTTGAATAAATCTACCGAAAAGGAGCATTAACTAGAGAAAAGAATGTTTTTAGAATTTTGTACTTAGAAACCATTGTGATAAATAGAGCATTTGTTCCTATAGGAGCAAATGCTCTATTTATCACAATGGTTTCACAAAGTTACTTTTACAGAGTCGTCAAATTTCGGCAATATCAGGGAATGGGTTAAGCAGACATATTACCGGTATTCCACTGGACTTTATCTTGCTATTCCGTCATATGAGCTTCTCCCACCTATTGCATTCAACCAATCACATTATAGTTTATGGATTCACTTTACCTTAGGCCTGTTCAGGAGTGTGGGCGCTCGATGTCACTTCGAGCGCTTGGACTCTGAACGAGGGCGCCCGCCTAGTGCCAGCTAGCGCAAGCTAGCCTACTCGCGAGGTGTATCGCTTTGACATTCGCTTGTGTTTCCAAGATGGCTACCAACACGGTAACAGAAGCAACCGACTGGAAGAAAACAATCGTAATTAACAAACTGATGCTCTAGAACCCGACCGCAGAACAAAAATGTACTTGATTTTAGAAAGGGCGCTCGATCGCGTTCAGCAGCAGTGATACTTTTGCTCGGGCAAGCGCTCAATCAAGCGCCCGCGCTCCTGAACAGGCCTACGAGTGTTACTCAACAATCTCAACGGTCTTTAACCCGCGTTGCATGATTTTGCTTTCGTTGCTCAACGTTTATTGTATTCGATTGGGAATTGTTTTCATTGCTTATTGATACAGGGCCAGTCGAATACGGCTATTGTTTCCGCATGAGATGGGTTAACCCAGTAGACTATCGATACGCCTTTTGACGCCTTTGTAATTGATGTAGGCCGATTTCAGGCGGCGTTTTGGGAACTGTCTGTAAGGATAATGCTATTTTAACCCTTCGTTTGCTATTCGCGTCAATATACCTACCTGTAAATAGTGTAGACCCAGATGAGACAGCTCCTGCAGGAGCTGTCTCATCTGGGTCTGCACTATTTACAAGTTGATTGTGCAACCAGTGCACTCCACAGCAGTGATTGCACAGCGAAATACTTATACACAGTAAAGATATATGTTATTATACAACAGGGCATGGGTAAAGAAGGAGAAATGTATTTCAAAATTCAGCAAGCGAAGGGTTAAAAGTATGTTACTCAATAAGCAGTATAGACCCATTTATGCAGTTTCTGTCATGGTCAAATGACCCATTGCTTATGATGGCATTGTAATAATTAATATTCATGATGTCATTATTTCTAACATGTCTATTCCTGGGGCAAAGGTTTAACTGTTATGCTAAGCCCCAGTGACATTACATCTTTAGCGTAGAATTGGGAAATGTTTCGATAGGTAATATATCGACAATAATTAAATCTTCACGACCATTAATATTAACCTAATTACTCCTGGACTTCGGATAGACATACATAAGTAAATAGTGCAGACCAATATCAAAGTAGCTGCTACTATCAAACACTAATAGGTACTATGCCAGACTAAATTTAAGTTATGAAAATGGTTCCAAACTGAAATATTCAGTATTATCAACCAAAACCGAAAGGAAATTTGGAATCCGAGCATTTAGGGTAATTAGGGCACCAGTCATACCAATTGTCGAAAACTATTGGGTGCATGTAGAGAATGTTCCTAAATTGAACTCAGAGGTCCAGATAAGATGCGTAAATTAACCCATTTGCTCCAAGTGGATACTTCCATGTTTATATATTGGATTAGTCCATTTTTTATCTAAGAGGTGTATGGCCTAAATTTTCAATTGCGTTTTGTTTTATATTGTAATTCCTATCAGCAAACAGTATAGACTCTGATCAGACGCCGCATTGTGCGGCGTCTGATCAGAGTCTACACTGTTTGCCTACGTCCCATAGCATCCCCGATCTGGGTATACCCTGTGTACCATTGACAGCTGTTTATAACAAAAGTCAATCAACAGACACACAATGTCCAAACATTGAAAAAGCACCCACTCATCTAAAAAGATTTAATTTTGCCTCTATTAAAAATCCGGTTTAGAGGGGTTTTACTGTATATATTTCGACAAATCCCCCCACTTAAAATCTAGTTCTTTCCTCCAATGCTTATACATATGTACAGTATCAGGTACCTGAGAAAAAGACGAATCAATATTCAATTGTATACAATACAACCTCTCTAATCCGGACGTTTAATTTAGTATAAATATCCGTTTTGTAGACAGGTGGCAGCTTAATGCAGGACGAAAGTCATGCAGAAAGCTGCTCTAGGAGCTTTCTGCATGACTTTTACCCTACATTAAGCAGTCACCTGTCTAAAAGTATCTAAATTCCTCTCTTCTGAAATTCCGGTTTAGATTCGGGATTCTACTGTATCATGACGTACATTGGACACAACAGAACTGAACCACTTATTAATGAACACTAACTTATTCCGTTTTCAAAGATTTCTTTTTTTCGTAATTGACCAGGCTATTCTTGGATATATTTAATGGGCGCAATATATCACCCGATAAGATCAAAATGAACGACGGGAAATCAATTTAAAGGAACCCAAACAAAAAAACAAACTTGTATGGGAGTTTATGTAGATATAAAACCCCTTTGTTTTACATTGTTACCAATGACTTTCATGACACAATTTTTCACTATTCTCAAGTTTTATAGGAACAAAGTTTCAGTCCAGGTATCACAACAAATCTCGTAGATAGGTTTTTCAATGTTTGAACATTGTGTGTCTGTTGATTGACTTCTGTTATAAACAGCTGTCAATGGTGCACAGGGTATACCCAGATCGGCGGTGCCTATAGGAACGCTCTGATCAGGATCTGTACTGGTAGCCATTCAAAATCCTACATAAATTATAATCATTCATTCTGAATGATATGTACATTAATTTAAACCCCTTTCCTGCTTTATATTATGGTGTAGTTTTGCAATCAGCAACGTTGCATTATTGTATGAATTAAATGTTTTCAGAAGCTATTTACACAATATCTAACAGCATAGATCCCGGGGAGACGCCGAGCTACTCGGTCTCTGATAGATGCCGGGGAGACGCCGAGCCACTCGGTCTCTGATAGATCCCGTGGAGACGCCGAGCTACTCGGTCTCTGGTAGATCCCGGGGAGACGCCGAGCTACTCGGTCTCAGGGAGACGCCGAGCTATTCGGTTTCTGATAGATCTCGGGGAGACGCCGAACTACTCGGTCTCTGGTAGATCCCGGGGAGACGCCGAGCTACTCGGTCTCTGATAGATCCCGGGGAGACGCCGAGCTACTCGGTCTCTGATAGATGCCAGGGAGACGCCGAGCTACTCGGTCTCTGATAGATCCCGGGGAGACGCCGAGCTACTCGGTCCATGATAGATCCGGGGAGACGCCGAACTACTCGGTCTCTGATAGATCCCGGGGAGACGCCGAGCTACTCGGTCCATGATAGATGCCGGAGAGACGCCAAGCTACTCGGTCTCTGATAGATCCGGGGAGACGCCGAGCTACTCGGTCCATGATAGATGCCGGGGAGACGCCGAGCTACTCGGTCTCTGATAGATCCCGTGGAGACGCCGAGCTACTCGGTCTCTGGTAGATCCCGGGGAGACGCCGAGCTACTCGGTCTCAGGGAGACGCCGAGCTACTCGGTTTCTGATAGATCTCGGGGAGACGCCGAACTACTCGGTCTCTGGTAGATCCCGGGGAGACGCCGAGCTACTCGGTCTCTGATAGATCCCGGGGAGACGCCGAGCTATTCGGTCTCTGATAGATGCCAGGGAGACGCCGAGCTACTCGGTCTCTGATAGATCCCGGAGAGACGCCAAGCTACTCGGTCTCTGATAGATCCGGGGAGACGCCGAGCTACTCGGTCCATGATAGATGCTGGGGAGACGCCGAGCTACTCGGTCTCTGATAGATCCCGGGGAGACGCCGAGCTACTCGGTCCATGATAGATGCCGGGGAGACGCCAAGCTACTCGGTCTCTGATAGATCCGGGGAGACGCCGAGCTACTCGGTCTCTGATACATCCCGGGGAGACGCCGAGCTACTCGGTCTCTGATAGATCCGGGGAGACGACGAGCTACTCGGTCCATGATAGATGCCGGGGAGACGCCGAGCTACTCGGTCTCTCATCTAGATCAAGTTGTTTGCAAATGCCAGTCATGAAAATGTTCATGTACAATTGCAAATAAATGTGCCACACGTGTATTTGTTATTGTTATACATGTATGTTATTTTCAAATAATTATTCTGTGATAGTTAGCACAGTAAGAATTACGATTATTCAAAGGTCTTTCATTTTTCAGTTTGTCGATAAAGTTAACCATGACATTTTTTTTTAAATTGTGCATTAAATTTAAGTTTTCCTATGACGAGCATTATATTAAAAGGATCACAGTGGAAATAAGGATTATGTAAATTTTCATTTTATGTTATCTTTGTATTTAATGTAACTGGCTTTATCAGTTAGATATTTACATTTTAATGTCTAGTCTATTTCTGTGACACTTTGTACAATATATTATTGACTTGATGTTCTATTTGATGGATATTAGATGCATGTTTTAAATCTAATGTATATTTTAATCCTTTACCTGATAGAAGCGGCTTTAAGCGAGTTTAATATATTCCTCCGCTGAAGAAAATAGTTCCAATGTTTACAATAATGAACATATAGCATCATAATTAGTTTCTATATTCTAGGAGGTGGTAGCTTAAAGCAGGCTGAAAGTAAAGCAGAATGCGCATTAAGGCGCATTCTGCTTTACTTTCAACCTGCTTTAAGTGGTCACCTGTCTTCAAAACTAGAAATAGGCTATTGGGTAAAGGGTTAAAACGGACAGAATTTATCTGTCTTTGGCATGCTGAGTAAAATGTCGTCAATTTTCATTCAAAATTTAAAGCAAATATGTCTACCATTTCTTTTCATGGCATATTCGAAGTGTGTTAAACAGATAAGATCCCGATATGACGCTAGGTTACTAATCTGGATTCAGACTGTTTGTAGGCCCAATCGTACCCTTACAGGTAGCGTGTTAATGATCGAACGCAACAACAAGAGCTGTTCAATTCAGAGCCACAGTGTTGGAATGTGCTGCTAAATGCTTTCCTGACATCTAGGACAATGGTCGTTATCAGAATCGCTATTGATACAGACACTTCTAACCTTTGTCCTGTTGTAACGTAAATCAATCATGCCTGCTAAGACGACACTTACTACAGATTCCCTCAAGCCTTTGATGCACTGCCTTGTACTAATCAGAGGGTCAAACAGAATCGATCCTGATCGGATGAAAGAGCTATTTGTCATATTATCTGAAACATCTAATCTGTCTTGCAACTTTCATTGAGGACACGTTTGGCAGGATGAGGATTCAATGGGCTTATAGCGTGATTTGTTGGATAGCCTTTTGAATGCAGGGATCGAATCTACCGGCATTTGCAAACAGTGTAGACCCAGATCAGAAAGTTATTTGACGATCCCTCTGATCAGGATTTGCACAGTTTGTCTTTCAAAATTCTCTGGCGAATTAAACCCGTTCAAACTGAATAGACTCTATCGTTAAACAATACTGGATCATTCCATGTTGAAAATTCAACATTCAAATGGTTATTGGGAGGACACGGCTGAATGATCAGATAATTTCAGACCAGTTGTGTTTCTCGTCTAATTTCCGCTCAGCAACTATTGTTTTCCCTGACTCAGCTTTTTTTCAAAGTACTAGGTCGCACAAAGCATGTGGAATACATTCATTTATAACATAACTCGTGACTTCAGCGTGACGTAACACTATCAGTTATTTTTTGATATTCACGGGCATATATTCACTAGTGAATAACATTCGAACGACCGAACTGTATTCATACGCGCTGTCAAGACATACAAACTGGCGGACGGTGACCTACCTGTCAACGATTGAGTCACAATAGATGGCAAAGGACTGTTGGCACGTGCGCCTTAATTTCGATAAAATAATACAAATTGTAATCGCTGTCAGTAATTATATACAAAATGTATGCCAAAAAAGACCTACCAGCTACTCTGACCCATACAATCCATTCTACCACGAAGTAAAAAATCTGTATTTACTTCGTGATTCTACATAGAAAATGTCTCCACAACTTTGAATTTTCTTCACCGCATGTCCTTTTGTTTATGCAGATTTCTAATCATAAAAATATCTCGTCAATCAACAACTATAGTCATCTGAATCCAGCACAGCACAAACATATTTCAAATATGCTATACTCAGCTGATCGCAAAAATCTTCCTCCTGTTCCAACACATTTTATGCAGCAGTTCGTACTGAATCTTTTGTCCATTTCAAACATTTTCACTGAACTTGAATCGAGATTTTTTTCTCGGTGGAAATGTCCGTGTGTATACAACACTGATGAAGGGCTTAATATACCAAAACGAAGGTACATTTTGAATCCCATTGGCAGTGAGTGTCAGACGTGTTGGCGACTGTATGTGGGTCTTCATTTAAATTGCGCACTTTACATAGACACATGTTGTGTACAATGACGTCATAATTTGACGTGTTTGTAACTATGTATGTCAAAACTGTAACTCAAAATTTATTTTGACGTGTTTCTGTATGTTTTTGTATCATATACTATCACAGTTAAATTGAATACCAGAGAGGTCTGAATTCGATCCTGGTTGATATGACAGTAAGTTAAAAAAAAAGTTGGAAATTTTAGACCTACTTTGTCCCAGTTACCTAGCGAACCTAATAACACCTTTCATTCATCATTTCTATATGTAAGGAGAATTTATAACAATCCACGTTACTGCTGAAATATTGGTTGCAAATAACATTTGTGTGTGTTATGTTATAAATATAAAATTGCATTCGTGTTCATGATTATTGGATTTATTAAATTTGTCTTTTTAAACGATAAAAAACATGCTAAAGCTCGTTTTTTATCGTTTTAAAAAGACTCATTTAATAAATCCAATAATCAAGAACACTCATGTAATATCCTCTATATATTTCATTTACATGCTGCATACTTAATGCACGTGAAGTATCTTCTAGTTCAATACTTTTGTTTTATTTTTATGTTTCACCTGTGTATTGATTTACCATCTACTCCATAAATACGCCTTTCTATGCCTTTGCAAATAAGGTAGATGCAGATCAGACTAATTATGTAGGAATCGTCTAATCAGGATCTGTTCTGTCTACTTATGGAATATTATAGATTTGATTCTACAGTTTTGCCATGACCAAAATTTCCTATGTTCAAGTGTCATTATAAAAAAACTAATTAATAGTCATGATGTGATGGTTTCTTACATGAATATTCATGGAGAAAAAGGTTAGAAAGGGTCAATAATCATTTACGACATTGGGCAAAACAGTACAATCCCTATCATAGGAACTATAGTCCATAATAATTTAGATCTTCTTTGATTGGTGACAGCATTTGATCATGCATTAAGCTGCCATCTGTCTTAATTCATTCCTCATATTGATGCAATGTGACGTCTCTGTAAAAGTCATTTTTGAAACAAATGTGATAAATAAACATTTGCTCAATAACAGCAAATGCTCTATTTGTGACAAATGTTTCCAAACTACACTATTCTAACGTTTTACTCTTTTATAGTAAATGTTAATTTTCGCTAGATTTGTTCAAAGAGGATGAGTCTAAATATAGCTAAGGGAATTGGTTAAACAACATTGACACTTAGTTAATTGTTCAGTGTCGATGGGTTATACTGTATACTGTTAATTGTTCAGTGTCGATGGGTTATACTCTATACTGTTAATTGTTCAGTGTCGAGGGGTTATACTGTATACTGTTAATTGTTCAGTGTCGATGCGTTATACTGTATACTGTTAATTGTTCAGTGTCGATGGGTTATACTCTATACTGTTAATTGTTCAGTGTCGAGGCGTTATACTCTATACTGTTAATTGTTCAGTGTCGAGGGGTTATACTGTATACTGTTAATTGTTCAGTGTCGAGGGGTTATACTGTATACTGTTAATTGTTCAGTGTCGAGGCGTTATACTGTATACTGTTAATTGTTCAGTGTCGATGGGTTATACTCTATACTGTTAATTGTTCAGTGTCGAGGCGTTATACTGTATACTGTTAATTGTTCAGTGTCGATGGGTTATACTGTATACTGTTAATTGTTCAGTGTCGAGGCGTTATACTGTATACTGTTAATTGTTCAGTGTCGAGGGGTTATACTGTATACTGTTAATTGTTCAGTGTCGAGGGGTTATACTGTATACTGTTAATTGTTCAGTGTCGAGGGGTTATACTCTATACTGTTAATTGTTCAGTGTCGAGGGGTTATACTCTATACTGTTAATTGTTCAGTGTCGATGGGTTATACTGTATACTCACTACGCATTCTGTTCATGTTCTTTGTTTTTATTATTTTGTTCCATACCAAATCTATTATACATAACTATCATAATGTATGTAGTGATTTTATCCATTCCATATCATGTAATATTCTAGTCAGTTCTGTTTTATTTTAATATATATGCCTTTCAGTTCTGTTCTATATTATCATTGAACATTTCGTTCAGTTCAGATCTGTTATATTAGAATGCAATATTGTATTTAGTTTTTTATTAATTTACCATGCAATACTCCATTCAGTTTTGATATATTCCCATGCAATATTAACATTCAGTTGTGTTATATTACCAATTTGAATTTCGTTCAGTTCTGTCATAATACCATGCAATATTCCATTCAATTCTGTTATATCACCATGCAATATTCCATTCAGTTCTGTTATATTACCGTGCAAAATTCCATTTAGTTCTATTATATTACCATGCAATATTCTTTTTAGTTCTATTATATTACTATTCAATATTCCGTTCAGTTCTTTCATATTACCATGCAGTATTCCATTTAAAGTTCTGTTATATTGCCATGCTATTTCCATTAACTTCTATCACATTACCATATTCCATTCAGTTGTAGGGGCGTGAGTAGTGTTGCACTTTTAATTACTACTCATGAACAGATTCAATAAAACCGAGTCTGCAATTTTCTCTTTTTGCATTTCTTCTTTTGCTTTCAAAGGATAACCCATTTTCAGAATATATGTACTTCACAACAGCAGGTGTTAAGTGCTTGTGTGGGGGCTGTAAAAAGTCGCCCCGTACTTCATTCTCAGTGTTGTTATATTGTCTGGTCCTTCGGGATCATACGTTTTGATGTTATTAGTTTTGAAAATTGAATATTGTTTAAGCCGGTGCTAGGGGGCGTGAGTAGTGTTGCACTTTTAATTACTACTCATGAACAGATTCAATAAGACCGAGTCTGCAAATTTCTCTTTTTGCATTTCTTCTTTTGCTTTCGAAGGATTACCCATTTTCAGAATATTACCATTAAATATTCAATTCAGTTCTGCTGTATGGCCATGCAATGTTCCACTCCCATTCATGTTTGTTATACTACCATGTAATATTTAATTTAGTATTTTATATTTCAATTTTTAATATTCCATTTAGTTTTGTTATATTAAAATAAACTACATGTATTCAATATTTTGTATGAATAAATTACTACACTTGTCTAGTTTCATTTAATATCTTAATGCCACTGTGCTCTGATTTCAACACGTATTTGTCTCGCAAGCACAAACTGACAACCTAGATTCATATAAGACGCCAAGTTATTCGGCGTCTCGTTTGAATCCAAGATTTCCCGACACTTCGTCAATAGCTTTCAAAATAAATCGCAATGTTTCGGAAGTACAGTTGAAATAAATCGCAATGTTTCGGAAGTACAGTTGAAATAAATCGCAATGTTTCGGAAGTACAGTTGAACTTCGATATCTCGAACTTCAAGGGACTATTTAAATTAGTTCGAGATAACGGAAGTTCGAGTTAGCCGATTTCTGATCTGGACAATTTCTCAAGTTCACAGCTTAATGCAGGTCTACAGTAATGCTGAAAGCTCCTGTAGGAGCTTTCAGCATTACTGAAGACCTGCATTAAGCTCTGAAATGTGTTTCTAGATATGCGTAGTGATACATTTTAGAGCAATTCTGTATTGTAAGATTTTGAAAGGAACGAACTTTAAGTTCGAGTTATCCGAGTTCGAGATATCAAAATTCAACTGTATCACTTTAAAAGCAAGATCAGAGTAAATAGTATTATGCTGTAAACAAAACGTTACAGTTTTATTTAATTGTCATACTACATTGAATAAGGAGAATTAATAGCGCTCCACGGTACATCGTATAGTGGAGCGTTGTTGTCCTATCGGTGCGTTACTGTACAAAACAGGTTTGTAAGTCACGTGACTTTCGGGTGTGTTTGTCCAGCGTGTACTGACAGTGGTCAGTTCTAGCGAGCCTTTCCACTAGACTACATCGCAAAATTCAAATTCAATGTGTATTTGGCGTCATTTTCTAGTCTATACTGCTTGTACATTAATTTGTTTGCGAAGATGAGGCCCGACATCTATGTGGTATTACTATATGGATTACAAAATAACTTTATTCAAATCCATAAGGCCATCGGCCCATGAGGAAGTGTATACATAGTATACACATTAAACATATATTCAAAACTATAACTGACAAAACTATAACTGACAAAACTACAACTGACATAACAATACATAAAAACATCAGTAATGTAATTTTTTTTTCTGGAGAAGGTTGCTAAAACCTAGGGTACATTAATAGGGCTTCTAAAAGTTTGAGATAAGACAAGTGCATCTTTACAATGTGCTTGCCATCATATTGTGACTAGAGTTACACTACAAGAAAAGCATTGATGTAAACATCAAAGGGCGCCATTATAAAGAACAGCCATGCTGGTTTTGTTAAAATCTAATGTGAAACAAAAATGCTTAGAATATGAGTGATCATGATACTTATATGTTGCACTAACCCTTTGTAACTCGATATTTGCCAAGCGGGTACCCTTTTCCAGAGATTTTTCTTTATGAAGTTTTTCTCTCTGGTTTTTGTACGGGCGAATCGACCACGTCACAAACAAAATTATATGAAAGTGTTTTTGATAATTATTATTTATCAAATGTCTTAGAGTTGGACTCTGCTGACAGATTCTTTATTGAATGTTTATTCTAGTAGTATAATAGGCTAGTACGTCTTATGTTTAGCGATCATGAATTATGTTTATGATCTATGTAGTCCATGAATAAATACTTCTCGCTGCTTGTATAAATGCTTGCACAACAGTTGTCTGTTGTTTTGTCTTTGTAAGATAGAGAGGACTGAATGGGTCCTATATATGTCATCCATTGCAAGTGCAGCCATCACCCGCTATTGGTCCTGTCATCTCTCACATCTCTTAATAATGGTTGTTATAAATATATCTGTAGCTTGAAAGTAATATTCGATCAATAATGTGTCATTCATATCGTCTTTTGCGATGTTTTGTGAATCAGAAAAAACAGTAAAACCCCTCTATTCTAGTATAGAAAACAACAGATGCTTATAAGCAGGTGGCTGCTTAATACAGGGTGAAAGTCATGCAAAAAGTTCCTACAGGGGCTTTTTGCATAACTTTCATCCTCCATAGCTGCCACCTGTTTCCAAGACCGATGTATACACTAGATTTAACGTCCGGTTTAGAAGGGGGAGAGAGGTTACTGTAATTGATCAATAATGTCATTTATGTACGACCTTGGCTCTGGTTTTATGAATCGGCAAATATACAGAATGACAGTACGCTCAGATGTCTGTTTGTACTTCATTCCAAACATAGTCTTGTAACAGCTCCAATAATATGACTTATCTTCAAAATTACGTTGACACTGTGCCAACAGATTGTGTCTAGTTATATATTTCATTGAAGCTTTGGGCAGATCTAAGATATAATTATAAAGATGTACCTTGATTTATCACAGTGGAACACACCGAAAAAAACCTCTAAACCGGAATTTCAGTTACATGTAGATACTTTTAGGCAGATGGCTGCGTAATGCAGGGTAAAGGTCATGTAGAAAGCTCATAGAGGAGTTTTCTGCATGACGTTTAGTCTGCATTAATCTGTCGCCTGTGACCAAGGCCAATATTCCTGCTATACTGAATGTCCAGTTTAGAGGGGTTATACTGATATTCCTGCTATACTGAATGTCCAGTTTAGAGGGGTTATACTGATTTTCCTGCTATACTAAATGTCCAGTTAAAAGGGGTTATACTGATATTCCTGCTATACTGAATGTCCAGTTTAGAGGGGTTATACTGATATTCCTGCTGTACTGAATGTCCAGTTTAGAGGGGTTATACTGCATCGTGATCCATCAATGTTATACATAGATGTAACATACACAGACATTTAGCTAAAGTCACAAATACGTGTAGGCTGCACGAGAGTTACCCCCTGAATGCCGAACATACATGCAGTGTCATTTGCAAACAATGTGGATCCAGATCAGAAGGCTCCTAGAGGAACTCTCTGATCAGGGTATACCCTGTTTGTCATTAAAATCATGTAGCAATCTTAAGCCTTTCATACTTAGTAGATTCTATTAAAAATATTGATGGGCTATTCCACCCTGATATTTCAGCATTGCATTGATTAAAAGTAGACTATAGTTATCCCATCCATGCTGCACGTATTGTCAACTCCTTGGAGATGTCAGTTACAAACAGACCTCAGCAAACTGTATGTAACCTGAACAAAATCTAAAATCCATTACCATTCGAAACATGTGCTGGATAGTCCTTTTTCTACAACCCGAACGATAAATAGTTTGTATTTTGAACGCATAATTAATTGGCATATCATCTGCATTCAGACTGATGAAAACATTTACCTTTGGTCAGCCCATTGCGTACTTAAGGACAGACCTAGTATTTAACCCATTCCCTCATATTGACGTTTGACGTCTCTGTAAAAGTCATTTTCTGAAACCATTGTGATAAATAGAGCATTTGCTCCTATGGAGCAAATGCTCTATTTATCACAATGCTTTCGATACTACACATTTCTAAAAAACTCCTTTCCTCTATTAAATGCTCCTTTTCGGTAGATTTATTCAAAGAGGTAGGATCTAAAATAGCCTATGAGGGAACGGGTTAAGTTACTGCGAATTTCACAAATGAACAACAAACATACAACACGAGAATACCCCAGGGAAGCGTAAAATACATATAATCACTTCAACACCCTCTGAATGATGCTTCCCCTCCTTTCTCCAAATACATGTACTTACTTTCACTCACTCAAAACTCACCGACCCTACCTCCCACACTTACTCCCACATTCACTGGTCACACCTACACTTACTAATCCGAAGCCCATTCACTGGCCACTACCACACTTACTTATGGAAGTTCTTCCATACTTACTCACTCGAAGTCAATTCACCGGTCAATCCCACACTTACTCGCTCCAAGCTCATTCACTAGTCACTCACTCACTGACTCTATCGATCATCCATTCAATAACTCACTCGCTCAAAAACTCGCTCACTAACTCACTCAAACTCAAACGAAAATTCGCTCAAGTTAAAAGAAAATATATTTATTTTGCGTTCTTCAATCCGTGTATGTACACCAATCCAAAATACAACGTCGAAAAGGAGTCTTAATTGCAATAATTATAAAGAAATTATAGCCTTATCAGGTTTGATCAAATTTGGAGTTACGATACATTAGATGATAATGGGGTGCATTCTAGGCTGTTCCTACGCTGTCAACCAATCCCTCAATACAAAATCTTTTGCGACGCAATTTATTTCTCACTTGCAAAACGGGTTGGAAATTTATCTTAACCATCCTGTGCGAGTAGTCATAACAGCTATTTACTCTAATCCTAGAACATAATATGCGCTCATTCGCATGCTTCGTTCAGAAACTGTTCACAACGTGTCAAATAGTTTGGATCCTGATGGCACGCCGAATTACACGTGTTTACATACCAATCGAGTCGGTTGAAGCATCATACCGGTTCAGAGGTCCTGATAAGATGCGTAAAGTTTAACATGTTCAACATTAACTCCTGTATTTCTCCACAAAACCATATACTGTGACCACTCGTTAGAAACGTCTCGAAGAGACTGTTCTAATGAGTGACCACATTATAGTGTTTGGTGGAGAAATGCCGGTGTTAGTATTTGGGTATATGCGCCTTTATCTGTAGCCCTGTGTGTTAACAGAAACAAAGCAAAACTGTACATGTTCGAGGTTTCAACTTTCAAAAAGATCATGTTTGTCAGCGGTAAACATTTAATTTCAGATTATATGAATTACGACGACTATAACAAGAAACAAGACAAAGCTGTTATACATTAATATAATTTGCAGAATAATTAAGTGTAATATTAGTTAATTATCTTTAAAGGATTGTCCGTGTGTCATTTATTGATATTGTTTATATAATTGCACCACAAAATAATGAAATAATGAATACGCAAACTGATACTTAAATAATGTAGTCTGCGTTGACAGTAGTTGATATCGATATGATTCACGCCAGTTCAGTTTTCCAGTTTTCTTTCAAAACCATATAAAAGTACAAAAATGAGTCATGCAGGAAACACCACATACAGAACAAACACTCGCCCGAACAGCAACACAAGGAAACAGCAAATGTACATAAGTAGAAAAAACAACAAGAGACGCACAAAGACAAAACAAACATACAATAGGAGGAAGATGGAAGTACCGCCTTGGAACGGTCAGTGACAAAAGTCACTGGGGGTTAAACCGGGGTTAAACTGGGGATAAACCGGTTTATGGGCGCCCAACCTCACACTTATTCCATCCCCATCCTAAAAGACAAACAGTGTAAATAAACGTATCCCCTCTCCGACTAATCTACAACAACCGCAACAGCAAATACAGTGGTAAAATGCATGTATAATGAACATACTGTATCCACCTATCGCTAGTGTACTCAATGATTGAGCTGCAAACAGAGTAACTGTAGAAAAGTAATAAAGGGTGCGACAAAAATGAGATAGTACAGAAGAAGTATCGCTTTATGCAAGAAGCATTACATCTAAATATAGTATACAGTAAATACAGTCACATAGTCACAATGAAGGAAAACGGCTATCTACAAGTTCTGTGTATGGAAATAACATATCCTATCCAAGAAAGGGGAAAGAAAAATAATACTATAATATTGCTTATGTATAACCCACTTGTTTCCACTTCCTCCGAAACGAAACGAGGGGATAAAAAGAAGGTCCCAACTCCCAAGAGGTTGCATCACAAACTGAAGAGATAACAAATATTTATACCTTACCAAAAAGGGGTTTAAAGAGGAAGTTCCTACAATGAACGGATATTTTTAATTATATCATAAAACTTTGTATTTGTTACGTTTAATCATTATTATGAAGATTGTCAATTTAAACTTATATCGAAAACTGACCTTGTGATACAAAATAAACCGATTTCACCAATACTTATATTTAAGAAATGATAAATTCATACCAGTGTTTTATCGTGCAATCGAACACTTGTGTTCCCGTACTCGTACCCGTGTTCGATTGCACGATAAAACACTGGTATAAAGTTATTATTTCGATTCTAACACTTCAATTTAACTATAATTTGCACCGCCACAACGGCACTACGTTTCTTGTCGTACGAATTTTCGAAGCTATATTACGCCACGTTAAGCCGTTACAGCGCGTGCGGTGTTTTATGGAGAATTCAAACATAGATACATGTACGTCCCTTCTTTGTTTATGTAGATGTGTGCGCGAGGTGTGTTAGAATTTTTGTTCTGCAACAAAGTATTATCTGCCTTTTCCGTTCAAATTGTCCGCGTTTTGCCAATGATTATCCGATCCCTCCATGGTTTAGGTAACACCTTTTCTTGGAAGTGGTCGGAGAGACGGGAATAGTGCAAAGAGATACAAAACTAAAACCCAACCCGAATAAAACTGAAACATCGGTGAATAAAATCGAGATCGTCGATCTCAAACACATGGATGTTTTGTCATTTTCAACGTTTATTGGATATGGTTTCTTGCGATCTACTAGTTTTCAGCATATAAACAAATGCGTCGAATGTAGGGACTTCCCCTTTAAAAGTTGGTCAGGTATTATTGTTTACCACGGGATTAGGGTTACAAGCAGTTGGCTGTTTAAAGTACCTACTTCCAACGTGTTTCAAAAATGCCTAATAATTACATAAATTATTTGTTTATATCCTGAAAGGAAGTATATCGCAAGAAACCCAGTCGAATAAACACGTTTTAGTTTCGTTAACTGTTCGACCAAGGTCGATGATATTTTGTAGGAGAACAAATCTTAATATAAGAAAAGCATTGATGTAAACATCAAAGGGTGCCATTATAAAGAACAGCCATGCTGGTTTTGTTTAAATCTATTGTGAAACAAAAATGCTTAGAATATGAGTGATCATGATACTTATATTCTGCACTAAATTCTGAAGGGAGGTGATCCCCCGAGAGCAAAACTGCAACACGAAAAGAGACTAGAAAATTGTGTCTGTAAGACACAGTGATGCCCCCGTGTGGGTGCTTGCCTAGGTGTACGTAAAATTCCTAAGTCATTTGACCTTGACCTTGGGCTTGCAGGCAGCATGGGCCAGGTGCATAATGAAAGTATGGATGGCATTGAATATGTATATGCAATTCCATGCCAATAGCTTTAGCGGCTAGTGAGATATAAGATGATGAAAAAACTGTGACAACAAAATGCACTTAAACTTCCTAAGTCATTTGACCTTGACCTTGGGCTTGCGGGCACAATGGGCCGGGTGAGTAATGAAAGTATGGATGGTGTTGGATGTGTATATGCAATTCCATGCCAATAGCTATAGCGGTTAGTGAGATATGAGACTATGAAAAAACTGTGACAACCAACTGTACGTAAAATTCCTAAGTCATCTGACCTTGACCTTGGGCTTGCGGGCAACATGGGCCGGGTGCGTAATGAAAGTACGGATGGTATTTAATATGTATATGCAATTACATGCAAATAGCTACAGTGGTTAGGGAGATATAAGACTATGAAATAACTGTGACAACCAACTGCACGTAAAATTCCTAAATCATTTGACCTTGAACTTGGGTTTGCGGGCAGCATGGACTTGGTGTTCAATGAAAGTATGGATGATGTTTAATGTGTATATGCAATTCCATGGCAATAGCTACAGTGGTTAGGGAGATATAAGACAATGAAAAAACTGTGACAAGAAGCTGCACGTAAATGTGACAACCAACTGCACGTAAAAATTCCAAGTCAGTTGACCTCGACCTTGGACTTGCCGGCAGCATGGGTGGGGTGCCAAATGATAGCACAGATGGTAATTGATGTGTATGTGAAGTTTCATGTGTTAAATGTAGAAATTACTGACTTAAAACACTTGAAAAACTGTGACATCCAACTGCACCTAAAAGCTTGACACACGGACAGACAGACGGACGGACGGACAGACGGACCGACATGTGCAAAACATAATGTCCCTTGACTATCGTCAACGGGGGCATAAAAATTGCTGACTCGGTTTTATTTAGTCTGTTCATGAACAGTAATTGAAAGTGCAACACTACTCACGCCCCCTAGCACCGGCTTAAGCGGTATTCTAGAAGGATCAGAAGGTATAACAACACTGAGCATGAAGTACGGGGCGACGTTTTACGGCCGCCACACAGGCACGTAACACCTGCTGTTGTAAAGATTATAAATTCTGAAGGGAGCCCTTTCAATGAATATATAACTTGTCTGCTATTGAAATAGTGTAAACATAAATGAAAACAAATGAAAGGTTTTTACATGAAAATATACACTGATTGGCATCAGAAGGATCAGAAGGTATAACAACACTGAGCATGAAGTACGGGGCGACGTTTTACGGCCGCCACACAGGCACGTAACACCTGCTGTTGTAAAGATTATAAATTCTGAAGGGAGCCCTTTCAATGAATATATAACTTGTCTGCTATTGAAATAGTGTAAACATAAATGAAAACAAATGAAAGGTTTTTACATGAAAAGATACACTGATTGGCATTATTTTAATATAATCATGCAATTATTCAAAGGTTTAGTTCAGCATATTGCTGTCGCAATTACTACAGACAGAAGTATGATTTCAGACACCCTAGCTATCAAACAATGAAATAATTATACTTAAAACAACTAAATAATGAGTTTGTCCAAAGCTTTTCAATACTGTGAATTTAAGAAATTAACCAAATACCGAAATAGTTTATTTGACGGATCAGTCATTATAAAATCTTAAAAAAGAATAGTATCATTTTCATTGAAAAATCTCATTCATATATTAATACACTCTGATAAGATAAGCTTAATATAACACACCTATTTACAACAAATCTGGAGTTTAACTGTGAAAAAGAAAATGGTTTAAAATGCCATACGTGGCACTAAGCACGGTTGAATTCTAATTACGCGACATTAAGATATCTCCAATTATGGTTCTAATGTGCTCCATTTTTCACATTCTATACAATAACGTACTTAAATTTAATTAATTAATACATAAAAACTAAAAGAAAGTCTTAAATAAAATGGTTTAAAATGCCATACGTGGCACTAAGCAAGGTCGAATTCTAATTACACGACATTAAGATATATATTAAATTAAGGTCTCAATGTGCTCCATTTGTCACATTTTATGCAATAACGTACACAAATGTAATTAATCACTACATCAAAAATAAAAGAATGTCTTAACATATAGCTGGGTTTCTTTAAATTTTGATAAATAGACATTCTGTAAATATTGGGCGGAAAATTTCTTGAAGTGTGTGTGATTTTCATGAATTTGTGATTATTATGTGTGTAACCGTCCTAGCTTTATGCCAGAAGGTTTCCCAGGTTCTATTAAAACTTACATATTTAGGCAGTAGAAATCAAAACTCAAGAGTGTCTAGGGGATACTATAATTTATTTAATTCTCTTCCAATACCTTCTTATTTCAAACCAAAATACATACAGTGGACAGCCATAGTCAATTATGTGAAATGCCTAATGTTGCTTTTGCACCCTAAAGATAGAAAGAACGAAAGGGAAGAATAAGAGTGAGAGAAAGTGGACCTGTTCTGACGGGAGGTAAGATATACCTTTGACTGTCCTGAACAAAAGCCGCCGAGTCTTCTAAAACAGCTCCTTATATAGGTACTTGGCTGCATTGAGCATGCTTTTCCCATGATTATTAACAAACTATCAAAGAGGAGCTTTGCAAATGTACCTGTAAGACTATATATAAATTTAAACAAAACAATACACAAGTGTATACAACTAAACCTATTTAAAACTAATAATACTTGTTAAACAAACCTCTTTGATATAACATAGTCTGGGTGGCAAACAGTAGGAAAGTCATGATAGTACTGACTTGTTCTTAAGTAACATGGTAAAGTAAGCCAAACTAAACATCAAAAGGTAGATTAAGGTTGAATATGTTTGAGATCAGTACCTAAACAGTAATCATAAAATAGAGATAAAGTGATTCCTGCTACATTCCCCTCACCTTAAGACCAAATTTTGAAAATAATTTGTCCAATAAATTGAAAACAGAAATTAAACTATTAATTCTGAAGTAATTTGAACTCAAATGCCATATCCAAATTATGCTAGGTAGAATAAAGTAGAACCGTTAAGTACAAAAGTGATTTTCTGGTCATAATGGTTCTGACTTGTTCTAAAAGAATACAAAACATGAAAACCCAACAAGTTAACAATATACTGTTGAAATCAGACTAGATTTAAATACACTTATGTATTCTTCAAAATTTAGCTAGAATTAAGCCAAATTTCAAAGAAGCCATCAAATGAATAAACATCTTAAACATTCAAGTTTACTAATAGTTTACTAACACACAATACTGAGTAAAGTAAAACAAAATGGATACTGTAAACACTAAAGTTTGAACACATAAAATATATTAACACACAAGTTATCAGAAAGTCCACTGTTGTTATTAATGTTTCCTAAATTTTGTTGAAAAGTCCTAAAAGTCCTATTTCTGTTTAAACTTTTTGCCAAGTACATCCCCGCTGTTGTCAAAAACCACCTCCTCGTCTCTACAAACTCCTCCCTCGCTCACTAGTTTAACTCCAGGGGTGTCTGCGTTAGCTCGCTTCCTGGCCAAACGAACCCTGTGGTTTAAATAGTAGGGGCGTGCGTCCCCTGGCGGTATAAAGTTTTTGTTAGGAATACACTTTTCCGACCACCCACCATCCATCTTGTGGGTGAGACGCTGGTGGCGTTTCACATTGTCCACTCTGCCAAATTCCTTAGTACAGTTCGGGCAGGTGTAAAGGGATATCGTGTCTAAGTGCTTCGCCGACCAGTGCCTCATAAACGACGGATGACTGTTAAAGGGGCCAGCTCCACAGTCAAGAACCGGGCAGCTGGTTGGCAGGCCTGGCCAATCCGGACCCCGCTCCTCTGCCATAAACGTAGCTACCTCATCCGTCACGCCCTCTAAAATGGTTGGTGTTTCCATCTAAAATTGTAAAACAATTTATAGTTTGACGAATAAGATTTGTCACTCGTCCTGAGCCGGACATGCACAAACTTTCAGGATAGTTTCCATTGTAGAATAAGTCTAGGCATTGGCAAAGAGTATGTTATAGGTTACAACAGATAACCTTTTTACAGAACTCTTGCAATAATGCAGTCCGCAAAGCAATAAATCATTCATTCAAAGAAATAATTGTTAAACCATCAATTAAAGTAATTAATAAATCTTAATTAACAAAATTTAGAATACCAGAAGCTATGGTTTCCTTATGCAAATCAAACTGAAAGTGAAGGATTTGAAAAAACTATCCTGGGCCGGGGTTACATAACTTTCCAGGATAAATCCCATAGCTGGGCAATTTACTCCATGTGTACGAAATGGCTAAATTCCCTAGGCATCAGAAATGGTGAAAGACACTGAACAATATAGGATAAAGCAAATATCCTTTCGTATTACAGTAAGTCTTTACCAAGACGAAGATGTTCCCCGTAAGTAATTTCAAACTCCCTTGCATTCAAATTTACATTGACATTTGAAAATACCATAATCTGTCTTTTCTTAAATCACATATTTAAATCAGTATTATGAATTCAACAATAGCATAAATCAAATGAGACTTAACAGTGTATGGTCTGTATCAGTTTATTAAACTAAAACGAGAGTAGAAAGAAAGATTGAAGAAAGATGATAACATATAGGGTGCAAAAGTGTGTACTGTTTGTATAATTGTTATTATATTAACAGCTAAATCTTATGTCAAGAATGTATGGTTTAAAACAAACCAATAACAATCAATTAAAAAAATGGAAATTAATTCTAGCCATTACATTCGTACAAATTTAAAGTGTGATATGCAGAGTATGGCGCATAGCTATTAAACTTCCCCAAATTTAGGTGCTTATCTAGAATACGAGCATTGTAACAACTCAGTTGATTCGCTGAGTTATAAAGCAAAAGTAAAAGCAACATTATCAAACGTATGATATCCAAAGAAAACTATTTACACAAACCCTTATAGGATTATGAGAAAAGAAAATTACATGCACAGCAACTGCATGTACCTTTCAGAAACTGTACATCAGACAAGTTATAACATTGACTATACAACATTTGTAATTGCACAAATTTCCTACAAGATCTATGCAAAAGTGCAATAACTTTCTTATTAAAACATAATAGCAAACAAAAGAGCATAAACAAATTTGCTCTTTTGAAACAAACATAGAAGAGTCTACTTGTACTCTATTTACACAGAAATTAGATTCTCACTCGGGTGAAAATATAACTTTAGGTTTTACTCTACGCCCTCCCCTAGTGACGTAGGGTGTTGTATGAAGAGTCTCAGTTTCACTGACTACACCACTGGACCCTAAATTTGCATCTGGAAGATCTGCACAAACAACAACGCGTTCTTCCTGATCTACATGATATGACTTCAGATGATCTACATGTACAACAATGACTTTTGAAGAACTGAGATGCTGTATCTGATAAGTTACGTCAGATATTTGTGATAAAACCTTGTAGGGACCAACCCAGCCTAAACCTAGCTTTACTTTTGCTGTTGGAGGATACCATCTCCAGACTAGACTACCAGTAGTGAACCGTCTTGGCTTTAAGCCTTTGCTGTAGGCTTTCTTTTGCCGAGAGGCTGCTACCTTAAGATTTTCAGAAGCTATATTAAAGGTATTTTCGATGGACTGTTTCAACCATTCAACATACTCTGATGGGCAAATCATTGATTTTCTGTCAGGAGTATCTCCAAACATTACATCTACTGGAAAATTGAGCTCCCTACCAAACATGAGAAGATTTGGGCTACATTTGGTGCTATCATGACAAGACGCTCTATAGGCCATCATTACATAGGGAAGATGATCATCCCAGTCATCTCTGTTATCGTTAACAAACATAGCTAACATCTGCTGAATTGTTCTGTTGTGGCGCTCAACCATGCCATCAGATTTAGGATTGTAAGGAACTGTTCTTGTTTTGTCAATTTGAAGCAGATTACACATTTCTTTAAACAGACGTGACTCAAACTCTGGGCCTTGATCAGAGTGAATTATTGATGGTACCCCGAAACGGCAGATAAATTCAGTAACTAATGTGTCAGCGACTGTTAAGGCTGTGTGGTTTTTTAAGGCATAAGCTTCAGTGTACTTTGAAAAGTAGTCTGAGATAACCAAAATGTACTCGTTACCATCAGCAGTTACAGGCAAAGGACCTAGAATATCTAAGGCTATTCTGTCTAATGGCTGATATGAAATTTCTTGCTGCAATTCTGATTTGCCTTGACCAGGACCAGGTTTGCGACGGGCACATGTGGTGCAGTTATGACACCAACGCTTAATATCGCTTGTCATATTGGGCCAGTAAAACCTTTTCTTGATTGAAGCAAGAGTTTTGTCCCTTCCCAAGTGGCCTGCTATTCGTTGCTCGTGAAGCTGTTTGAATATGTCCCTTGTTAGTTTGTATGGAAGAACTAAACGTAAGTTTTCACCTGTTTGCCTAAGCAGTAAACCATTTTGGACTACAAGAGATTCCCAAAGACTCCAAAGTGTCCTAACCTTTGAATCGTACTTACAAATTTCAGACCTTTTTGGTTTTAAAATTGAGCTGATTTTCATCCTAAGTATTACACTAATACAAGGGTCTTGTTTTTGCAAGAGTTGTAGTTGATCAGAAGACCAGTTTTCTATCCAGTTTGAGTCTAAGACTGTGTTTGAAGATGCTGAAAGACTAGAACAGACTGGTTCGGTCTCACTACCTGAGAGTGAACATAGCAGTGAAGGCGAAATGCTGCCTTTTTCACTTTGAGACACTTCAGAATGGTGGGTGCAGTCTGGACAGTCAATTCGTTTGCAATGCCTTTTGTGTGGAAAGCGAGACAATGCATCAGCATTTGCATGCTGAGAACCCTTCCTATACTGAATTTCGAAGTCATAGGTGTCTAATACTGTCAACCACCTGGCTAACATGCCTTCGGGATCCTTAAAATTTCTTAACCAAGTTAAGGATGCATGGTCAGTTCTCACTGTGAACTTCCTACCCCAGAGGTAATGTTTAAAATAGCGAACAAATGTGACTACTGCAAGAAGTTCAATGAAAGTTGTGCAATATTTTTGCTGTGATTTATTCAAAGACCTACTAGCATAGGCAATAACACGCTCTTCACCATTTTGCATTTGCGACAATACTGCACCAATTCCAGTTTGACAGCCGTCAGTGTCTAAAATGAAGTCGCCTTCACGAGAAGGAAAGCCTAAAATAGGAGGTGTAGTGAGAAGTGTTTTGATGGTATCAAAAGATTTTTGACACTCTTCACACCAAACAAATTTATTTTTCTTTTGAGTGAGCTGATTGAGTGGAAAACTAATTTGAGCAAAGTTTGGAATGTACCGCCTGTAGTAGCTTAGCAAACCAAGTAAGCTTTTGAGTTCAGTTTTGTTCTTAGGAAGAGGCCAATTTTGAATTGCTTCTACTTTCTGAGGGTCACAAGAGATACCCTTTTCAGAAACAACATGACCTAGGTATCGAACTTGTTCCTTAAAGAAATGGCATTTCTTTGGCTTAAGAGTTAGGTTGGCATCTCTAAATCTACTGAATACCACTCTTAAATTATCAAGGGTTTCATCAAAGGTTCTGCCAAATACTATGATATCGTCCAGATAACAAAGACATTGTTTCCATTGCATTCCCCTTAAGACAAGTTCTATTAGACGTTCGAAAGTTGCAGGAGCGTTACAGAGCCCAAAACTCATGACTTTGAAATGATAGAGACCTACATGTGAATTGAATGCTGTCAAGTGTTTGTGTTTGTCAGACATTTTAACCTGCCAGTAGCCACTAGCTAGGTCTAGCGTACAGAAATATTTAGCGCCTGACAGTGTATCTAGAGCATCACTTATTCTAGGCAGAGGGTACGCGTCTTTTTTAGTGACTGCATTTAGTTTCCTATAGTCTACACAAAATCTGATAGAATTGTCTGGTTTCTTTACAAGAACAATGGGGGACGCCCATGCACTACAGCTTGGCTCAATGATATCTTGATCTAACATTTTCTTTATTTCGTTTTCAACAACTTCCCTTTGAGCAAGAGGTACTCTGCGAGCTGGTGTTTTTATGCTATGTGTATCACCAACATCAATTGTATGCTCAACCAGGTTAGTTTGTCCAACCTTACCAGTTTCATCAACAAATATATCCTTGTATTCGAAAAGTGTTTGTCTAAGTTTCCTTAATTGTGACTCAGTTAATGCTTCAGCTGCTTCATCTAAAAGAGGTTGCAAAGTGGATGGAAGTTCTACATTTTCAGGCTCTGTATCTTTGAATGTGTCCGGTTGAGTAATACTTAAAGCTGATTGGATGCTTGCTAAGCTTAAATTTCTATCTAATTTGATATTCTTATCAGTTAGGTTTATCAGAGACAATGGAACTTTGGCCTGAGATGTGTTTATAACTGCATTTGCCATTAACAAACCCTTTTTGTTTATGATTTTGTAGGGTTCGAGAACGCCAGTCTGGTCTGCAAATAAACCATCAATTGTGCCTGTAGTTGAGATTTCAGAATCTGCTGGAATAACTACATTACTGTCTAGTCTTATTCTGGCTACTTTATTATTTTCCTGCCTGATCAGCATTATTTTATGCTTGCCAATTTTCATGTAAGCTTTGCCAAAATTTATGCTAGCATTGAAGTCTTCCAAGAAGTCATCTCCAAAGATTGCATCAATACCCTCTAATTCAGCCACTAAGAATTCATATGAGAACATTTGGTTATCAAGTTCAAAATCTAAGACAGTTTTCCCAAAGACCTTCAAGCTGCTACCATTTGCTGCAGTCAAAGTGTGAGACACTTTTTCCAGTTCATTAAAATCAATGCCAAGTTTCTTTGCAACGAGACAGGACATAACGCACGTAGATGACCCTGAGTCAATGAGTGTGCGGCAGCTAACATTTCCAAAGATAACTTTAGCAAACAAGCATGACCTTGTTTTTACAGGAGTGAGTACAATATTCTGTTGCCCTTGTATGAAAGATGGATCAATGGCTGAGCTATTGGGCTCTAGACCAGCCGCAGCTAGTTTCCCTGATCATTTTGTGGACACCTATTGGCAATATGACCTTTTTTGTGACATTTGTAACACTCTATATCTTTAAATGATTGTCTGTCAGTCCTATCTCTGCTGTTTGACCTACTTCTTGGTTTGTTTTGCAGTGTGTGTGTTAGGTTTTGAAGCAGAGAGGCAATGTCTTTTAAAGCCTTTTCAGTAGAGTCTGAAGATTTTTGCTCAGGAGCTGCTATTGAATTGACCCGAGGTTCATCTTCAAATCTAGGTTTACACAGTATGCCCTGCGAACCTTCAAACGCCTCAAACTCTACTGCAAGAGCAATTGCTGCATCAATTGTTTTAGGATGCCGAAATTGTACATGACTTCGTATTTCGGGACGGAACAGACCATTAATATATTGGTCAATGGCATAAATCTCTCTTGCTTCGGCTAGAACACATGGATAGGCTTGAACACAGAGCCTTTGTAATGCATAGCCAAAGTCAGAGGCAGATTCATTTCTCAGTTGTTTTCTGTGCCTAAACTCACATCGAAAAGCAGTTTCTCGTTCTGCAGGATTTAATCTACGCCCCAATAGTTCAATTATGTGGGTATAGTCATACATTTGCAGAGGAGATAAGTCACCGAGAAGCTTTTGGGCTGGACCCCTGAGACTCATGATTAGCTGTTGTGATTTTTCTGAGTTACTCCAATTGTTCCACCTTGCTACATTTTCAAAATGAACCAAGTAGTCTCGCCATTCTGATGTTTTGCCATCAAACTTATCTGGCTCCTTTTGTTTCCTGACTGATGAGTTTTGAACATCTGTTTGGTTTAACGGAACGGGTGGTTGATATGGTAAAGCATATGTCAAACCAGCAGTTTGGGGTGTCATACCAGTAATTTGTGATGTCATACCAGCATTTTGATGTGTCACACCAGCATTTTGATGTGTCATACCAGTACTGTGGGGTATCAAACCAGTAAATTGAGGTCTCACACCAGCATGTTGATGTGTCATACCAGTATTATGATGTGTCATACCAGTAGTTTGAGGTGTCAAACCAGTAGAGTGAGATGTCATACCAGTCACTGGAGGTGATTGGTAATGCAAACTGTGAGGTAAATCTGCAGACTGAGATGTGTGTTGAGGCAAACTATGTGTCAAACCTATAGTTTGAGACGTCACATCAACAGTGTGAGGGGTTTGATATTGCAGACCATGTGACCTATCTGCAAACTGATATGGATGTCGCGGCACACTATGTAATAAACCAGCTGATTGAGACGGAAAACATGCAGTAAGGGATGGCTGATGTGAGAGCATGTGTGTCTTTGAAGTATCACGCAAAGGATCTGGAGCCAACTGTTGTGACAATGTAGGAGGCATTTCAGCATTGTATGGATTCTGATTGTTTAAAGTGTTGGCATACAAGTTGCCATTACTACACTTTTGCGACGGACTAAAGTGATTTTGAGATTGTCCCTGACTAAGGTTTGACAGGTGATTTGTGTTTTGAGAAGACCCCTGTCCATGTGCAGAGGCAACAGAGTGTACATGTGTGTGTGTACATGGCTTATACTCAACAGGTGTATGTCTATTATAATAATTTAAAAATTGCTGTGACAAGTCAAAGTTATTATGTCTAAGACCCTGTTCATTATTGGAGAGGCTATTATTTCTGAACTGAGGTAAGCTCTGCTGTGTTGTATTGCACACAGGTTCAGTGTTGGAATAACATGTACTGTTTTGTGGCCTGAGGTCAGTTGGTGTGCACGTGTAACTGGGTGTCCCATCTGTGTAATGATTTTGTGAGTTTGGACAAAGTGGTTTATGTAATTTTGCATTGAGCGTTGGGGGTAAGGGCAGGAAGAAAGTTTCATCCAAAGGAGATTCCATGTTAGGGCTGGGCAATGCCTGTGGTGTAGAGAATTTGACTGTAAGTCTGTTATCTTCCATATCCCAAGTTATTATAAAATACACACAACAAAATGAAAAGAAAGGCAATTTCTGCTATCCAAGTTTTACCAACTACCTAAAAAAACGGACGAGCCCCCAAAATGTAACCGTCCTAGCTTTATGCCAGAAGGTTTCCCAGGTTCTATTAAAACTTACATATTTAGGCAGTAGAAATCAAAACTCAAGAGTGTCTAGGGGATACTATAATTTATTTAATTCTCTTCCAATACCTTCTTATTTCAAACCAAAATACATACAGTGGACAGCCATAGTCAATTATGTGAAATGCCTAATGTTGCTTTTGCACCCTAAAGATAGAAAGAACGAAAGGGAAGAATAAGAGTGAGAGAAAGTGGACCTGTTCTGACGGGAGGTAAGATATACCTTTGACTGTCCTGAACAAAAGCCGCCGAGTCTTCTAAAACAGCTCCTTATATAGGTACTTGGCTGCATTGAGCATGCTTTTCCCATGATTATTAACAAACTATCAAAGAGGAGCTTTGCAAATGTACCTGTAAGACTATATATAAATTTAAACAAAACAATACACAAGTGTATACAACTAAACCTATTTAAAACTAATAATACTTGTTAAACAAACCTCTTTGATATAACATAGTCTGGGTGGCAAACAGTAGGAAAGTCATGATAGTACTGACTTGTTCTTAAGTAACATGGTAAAGTAAGCCAAACTAAACATCAAAAGGTAGATTAAGGTTGAATATGTTTGAGATCAGTACCTAAACAGTAATCATAAAATAGAGATAAAGTGATTCCTGCTACATGTGCATACGTTCCAATAGACGAACTTCAGCGTCACCGTATTACGGTGCAATAGGCGCAGCCTTACTGGCCTAGTGACTGGTTTCAAGTCGATAATCAACTAAAGCATCCATGTTTACACCGTAATGTATAGGATTTTTACTCTTAATTGGGCCAAACTTTACAAATGGAAAAGTAGTAAAGTCAAGCAGGCAAAGCCACATGCAAGACGCAACCACCACCAAAACACCGATAGACAGCATGACACACACACACACACACAACCACACACCCAAACGCACACACACACACACACGAAATGAACACAGGAAACACCAAAAGACATACAAGAACCAGGGACAAATGTTCCACAACATGAACAAACCACAAGCACAAAGACGCAAGGCAAACAAAAGGAAGGGTGACAAAGAGAGTACCGCCTTGGCATGGTCAGCAGCAAAAACACCACTGGGGGTTTAAACCGGTTTACGGACGCCCTAACCTCACACTTCTCTCAAAGTCACCCTAGCTTTACAAATATTGTAAATAAAGGTATCCCCGCTGGACTTACCCACAACATAGACGACGGTGAACACAGGACAACATGTAAAACATAGCATAATAACTGTGACAATCCGTCAAATATGTACTCAATGACTTTGCTGAAGTCAGAGCACCTGCAGGTAAGCCGTTAAGGGCACGACAGGGAAAAAGTAGTACATGAGTCTGGTAAGCTCCTCCTGTATCCAAGTTTAAGAGTATACCATCATAGAGTACTACCCTCGACCTGTCATCGCGCAAGCAAAGAGGGAAGCGTAGCTACCGACTGTAAAAGGGTCGATAACCAAACATGCAGTGTGTTGCAATATAATAGGATCATAACCTTTCTTTTTAAATGTTTTAATGCGTTTTATAAACAAATCATGAAAATGGATATGACCCCGAATTTTCCTAAGTTTGTAGATAACATCCCCATAAAATTCTGGTTGAGAAATGCCTTGTCGCAGTAACGTCCGTAGATTGCAATTATATTTACTAATGAGAGGTAAATTTCGATAATAAAATTTAGAAAAAGTTTTCCGAAGTTTGTGATATCTGTAACCTTGCTTAAGAAGTTTATCAGTTATAACTAAATTACGTTTGTTAAAATCTTCCAGCAAAGAACAGGCTCGGGCAAACCTAATAAGTTGAGAAATATAAACCCCATAAGATGTAGAACGTGGCACATCCCCATCTAGAAAAGGATAATTAACAATTTTAAAATTAAAATCTTCTCTTTTATCGTATACTTTGGACGAAACTTTATCATTTGTAATTGAAAGATTCTAATCTAAAAATGAAGCATTAATGTCAGATTGATTAGCTTTGTTTAAAGACAGTTCTTTTGGGTAGATTGAAGAAACCATAGTATCAAAATAAGGATTATCTAAATTCAAAATATCGTCTAAATACCTTGAAGTTTTATTAAAAGCATTAACAATATCGGTCTGTGTATCAGGTTTTAAGCTAAGCATAAAATCCCTCTCGTAGCAATACAAAAACAAATCTGCAACAAGAGGGGCACAATTTGTACCCATGGGTATACCAACAACTTGACGATATATGGTATCCCCATAACGCACAAATATATTATCTAAAAGAAAGGTAAGAGATCTACAAACATCAAGGCAAGTCCACATTGTGTAATGTTCAACTTCTGAATTCGAAAAGAATGAACGTTGAACATTACAAGCAATGAACATTTTGTTTTCTCTGTCAAAGGTTTTTTCTATTAATTTAATAAGTTTATCCTTTATAAGATGGTGAGGTAGAGTAGTATAGAGTGTAGAGAAATCATAAGAGCTCAGTAAAGAAATGTTATACTGTTCATTTTCAAGTTTTGTTAAAACATCATTTGAATTTTTTATGGACCAAAAAACATTAATACCAGAATTTTCATATATTTTATCACAGTAGCGTTTAACATGTTCTTTGATCGTAGTAAGACAGGACGTCAAAAGTATAGATAATTTAGTAGTGGTACAACAGCTAGAGTTGGCAATAAAACGCGACTTATAAGGGTTTTTATGTAGTTTCGGAATCCAGTACAAAGTAGAAAGTTTATGTTGTTTTATGTTAGGACCAGACTTAAAATTATTGCACATTTTTACATGTTCCGAGACTATATCTTTTTCAGGTGTTTGAACTGTTATATAAGTTTTTGAATCAGTTAGCTCCTTCTTTAAAACATCAACATAATACAATTTTCAAATAATGATTACATTGTTTGATGCCTTGTCAGCAGGAACAAGAACATAATCTGAATGAAAATTAGAAATGGTTTTCTTCAAGTAGCGAAATGTAACTCTAGGTCGAGGTGGTAAAAGCTGGTAATTTGATTTGTAAAAGCAAATATACGTTATACCTAAACTTTCAATTAATCCGCATTCAACCAAAAACTGCACACAGGACTGTGCATTTACTGAAAAAAAGTGTAATACTTTCCAAGACCTTGAGGCAAGCCTATTGCACCGGAAATTCGAAAGGATCAGCTTTTTAGTATTAATAATGCATTCATTTCTTTTAATGCAATAATAACACGAACAAATGCTTATTTTTATTTCATTACTTCTGATATGTTATTTACACCCTTAATCGACCAGTACATACAGTTTACATTAGCTCAAACAAGTAACTTTCATATTTTCAACGGTAAAGAAATGATTGCTCCTCCCGTTAGCTGAACATTCCGTAAGCCCATAGAGGCGCCGCGCTAAAAGCGCGGGCGCCAATAAGTGTCAATGAAAACGGTTCATTTTGTATCCCATGGACATTTTTCAATATAGGTTCAAATTGACAATCTTCATAACAATGATTGAACATAAGAAAAACCATTTTTATGCTATTATTGAAAATATGCTTTCATTGTAGGTTTTCCTCTATTACCCATTCCTTCCTAGACTATTTTTAGACCCAACCTTTTTGAATAAAAAAAAGACCATTTACTAGAGAAAAGGAAATTTCCAGAATTGTGTAGTTTTGAAACCATTGTGATAAATAGAGCATTTGCTCTAATAGAGCAGATGCTCTATTTATCAAAATGGTTTCACAAATGACTTTTACATAGGCATGAAAAGGCGACAATAGGAATGAGTACAAAACGCTTCTATGCACATACTGTTCTTCATTAACTCTTTCAATCATATAAACGCCTTTTCACGCATCTGCAAACAGAGTAGACCCAGATCAGACGGTTCCTGTAAGAGCAGTCTGATATGGGTCTGCTACGTTAGCTTATAAACTTCTTACAGATCTGTCTCTGCAGTTCCTACCAGTACCAACTATTCACATATCCATATGCCATTATAAGAATTCAGCTAATAAATATCCACGATGTCATTATGTTTTACTGGATTATTCAACAGGGAACGCTACCATCGGCCATGTACGCGTAGCGTAAGACTTCGTTTATATGGTAACGTAGCGAGGTTTTACCTTATTTAGAAATGAACACTTTTCGTGTGTGCACTTGCAATATAATTGAGACAGATTGCCCAGAGCTTTAACACGTGTCCCCTTATCCACGACCTGAATCGCATTTGCAAACAGGATTGGAGCCCAGATACACCCGAGAACCCATCTGTTGGTCAGTCAGTCAAGGATTACCCAGATACATCCGAGAACCAATCTGTTGGTCAGTCAGTCAAGGATTACCCAGATACACCCGAGAACCAATCTGTTGGTCACTCAGTCAAGGATTACCCAGATACACCCGAGAACCAATCTTTTGGCCACTCAGTCAAGGATTACCCAGATACACCCGAGAACCAATCTGTTGGTCACTCAGTCAAGGATTACCCAGATAAACCCGAGAACCAATCTGTTGGTCACTCAGTCAAGGATTACCCAGATAAACTCGAGAACCAATATGTTGGTCACTCAGTCAAGGATTACCCAGATACACCCGAGAACCAATCTGTTGGTCACTTAGTCAACGATTTTTGACAAGTGTGAAGAAATCGGAAGTCGGAAGAATTTGAGCAGACATTATTTTTGCCAGCTTGATAAGTGCTAAACATTGATCCTGTTATGAATATTACCCCCCGATGAAACTTTCTTCTGCTAGTTTTAACTCTGTCCTTTAAGTTATAGCTTTTTCACGTATTTGCAAACAGAGTAGACCCAGATCAGACGGCTCCTATAGGAGCCGTCAGATCAGGATCTGCTCTGTTTGCTTATGATATATTAAAGATATGATTCTACAGTTTCAACCTTTGCAAAACTGGCATTGTCTTTATATGCCATCATGAAAAAGTAATGTAATTAAATGTACTATAAATGCTGTCATTATTTCTTGCATGAGTATTGAACAAGGATAGGGTAAATACGTTGCCATATTAATTATTTTCCTATTATTCACCGAGTGACAACGGATTTGTATTCTTTATGGGACGCTGATCTTCCCGGTGAACGATTTCGTAAACCAAATGTATTTGCAAAACCCCAGTCTGGCCGCGCTTACCAGGCCAGGAGATATGCATATTCGATGTCTGGACAATTCACACGCCCACGTACTCTAGACAAGACAGTAAAAAGCAGAGGCGGGAAAATTATATCGAAAATTGTTGAACAGAATTCCTCGGGGAAAATAGGAAAGTCACGATTTGACACCAATTAAACCTTGACGTCTCGTACGTGTTCGTTTTGATTACGGAACTGAATCTTTTGATTGTTAAAAAAATCCGTGTTTGACTTCGAAACTTGTCTGCTGCGTGCTTTGTTGAGCAAAACATTGCTTTATCTAAATGCTATAATTTTGATCTGCCTCTGCTTAATCCTTACAAGACTGAGTTTTCAGATGGACAATTGTCAAAATTCAAACAGGCCAAGCTTATTGTGAATATTTAGTTATGTTTTAAAGAAACGTGTAACATGACAAACAGTGCAGATCCAGATGGGAGGGCTCCTCTAGGAACCCTCTCATCTTGATCTACATTGTTTGCAAAGGACATTAGTGACTCGTGTCCCGTACTATAAGGGTTAAATTACCATCAGTTTTTATATCGCAATATGTTGATATTTACAACATTTCGAAGGGCTGTTATAGCGTAATTAGGTTCTTACAGGCCAGTAAATGGTGTTTTATTTTGTCAGCAGAAATGCTACGTTATATACAGTGAAACCCCGCTAATGCGACCACTTAATAAACAGCCACTGATGTCGTATAAAGCAGGTGGTTGCTAAATGCAGGACGAAAGTTATGCAGAAAGCTCCTATAGGAGCTTTCTGCATAACTTTCGTCCTGCATTAAGCTACCACCTGCCTCTGCCACCCAGAATTATGCCCCTTTTTGGTGGTCGTATTAGCGGGGTTTTACTGTACATGTTTGCTGGCTTAACCATTTACGTCATGGATATTCTGAAGAAGTTGTCTCTGATCCCAAAGGCGTGAAAGGCGTCTTATCAAATACAGGATTAACCCTTTAATCCTACAGCAGCCGTCTGATCTTGGTCTACTCTATTTGCAAATGCTCGAAAAAGCGCTTATATGAAGGAAAGGTTTACCCCAGTTGAACATGTATGGGTGCACTTGTTCAACAGAGTTACAGATTAACGAGCGTACTCAAAAACTACTATCGTCCTTTCGCCACCAAAACCTTTGTTGTGACCACTCTTTAGAATCGTCTCGAAGAGACGATTCTAAAGAGTGGTCACAACATGGGGTTTGGTGGCGCAATAAAGACGTTTTTATTGTTTTAATTTAGGCATCTTAAATAGATCTCTGAATATCAGGATTGAACCTGTTTGATACTGCGATCGCCTTGATGCAAAGCAATGGAAAATGCACGTAAAGTTAAAAAAATTATGTGACCAGTGACGGTTATTAGTTTTTTAGGGTTAAGTAAAAACGTATCGATCTATTGTTTTTCCGTATTAACACTTTACTTCAGGGAAACGCTTTTGATGTGTTTTTGCGAACTGTGAAGTAAGTTTGAGACTCACACTGTGATTTAAATACAGTAAAACCTCGATTATTCGAATACTCACAAATCGATTATTATCGATCTTTAAGACAAGTGCCAGCTTAATGCAGGACGAAGAACACACAAAAAGCTCATCTGGGAGCTTTCTGATTGACTTTACACTGCATTAAGCAGCTACCTGCTTAAAGGGGTCTAAAAAAAATTTCGATATTAATATTTCTAATTATCGAGGTTTTACTGTATTTTTGTGAGTTCTCCTTTTAAAAATTCTCTTTATTCAAAGTTTTGAGCAACTTATGTAATTTTGAAAATAGGACAAATGTTGTCCAAATATTGACAATGTTCAAAATAGATATTTTGAGTCTGGATCTCAATTCGTTCATGGGTATGGACACACACCCTGATCGAAAGCTATATAATGAGCGTCAACAATTGGTATAATAGTAAACGAGTTACTGTAATGGTTGAGGGTAGATTTATTTTGTTTCTTCAGCAACAATATATGTTAATACATTTCAAACAAATGCCCAGTGAAAGTTGCACTCACAAACCTTGGCCCCGAGGTTATAAAAACCTTTTGCCTGAGTCTGAGATCATTCTAAAGCACCGGCTTGGTCAGATTTTGAGCTTGCTCAGAATCTGACCAATCAAATAGCTGAGAATGATCTCTGACTCAGAAGTATTATAACATTGGACCCTGTCTTAAGCGAACATTAAAACGAAATATTTATCTGGGTATTTGACACAGGTGGTAGGTTATTAAAAGAAATACATGTTGCTCTCTGCATTGAACAGCCATCTGCTTTTTAAGACTGTTATATTTAACTAGTCAATGCTCGCCTAAAAGGTTTTACTCGTATAATATATTTAACAGATATGTATACAGTAAAACCTCTCTATAACGGCCGCTAAATTGTGTTAATTAGTTGGTATTTAGGGCAGGTGGCTGCTTAATGCAAGATGAACGTAAAACAGAACGCTCCTATAGGAGCGTTCTGTTTTACTTTCACCTTGCTTTAAGCAGCCACCTGCCTTTAACACAAAATACTTGATGTAATTTAGTGACCGTTATAGTGTATTTAACAGATATGTATACACGAGGCAATAAACACCAGTTGTATCTTCTGCAAACATTACAAAAACAGACTTTAGATTTGGCGAACAGCCTGTGGCACAATTAGACATAGTTAGAGGACAATGTAGAACCTTGCCCAGTCCAAATAGGTTTGCAAAGGTAAATACATGTATGAATTTGCCGATGGCAAATTGAACGAAGTAATTACGATTAATAGGTCTCTCGATTCTTATGTTTCTGGCGACCATCTATTGTCGTAAACCCTTTGAATTCAGAAAAAGTGTAGCATTTGGTAATTGCAAACAGTGTATATCCAAATAAGAAAGCTTTAGAGGAATCATTTGACCAGGATATGAGCTGTTTTTAATTAAGGTCCTCTCGTAAATTATGCACTTTCATACTGAATGGACAAATAAACATCACAGTTAAATACTGATGGAACAATCCACTGTGAAACTCCAGTGTTCAAAGGGTTAAAAGTGAGATTGTATTGGGTGAGTTTATTAGTGAGATTGTATTGGGTGAGTTTATTAGTGAGATTGTATTGGGTGAGTTTATTATTGGAACTTAATTGCCTGGTAGTTCCAACAAATAGATAGCTATAAATACTTACACTGAGACATTTATTGTTGTTGAAAGTCACACTGTCTAATTGAAGTGGTTTGAAGGACAACCTGAAAGGACGAAGGCATTTATTAATTGGAGTGTTTTGAACGATAACCTCGCAGAACAAATGCCATATCATAGGCTATTAGCATGTACATGTACCTTGTAAACGTGTAAAGCGCAGTGTTAAATTAACTCTTACAACGCTGAACTACGAGAGTAGAATAGCCCATCAGTATTTGGCTATTGAGTCCACTCATAATGAAAGACTTAAACTTGCTAGGGGATTTTGAATGACAAACATTGCAGACTCTGATGAGAGGGTTCCTCTAGGAGCCCTCTGATCTAGGTCTGCACTGTTTGAAAATAATAATGCATGCGAATTCGTCCCCGTGAGTCGCTTTCTCTGGTCTCTTCGTAGATGAAACATTTAACACTTTCCTTCATATAAACGCCTTTTCACGCTTTTGCTTACAGAGTAGACCCAGATAATACGGCTACTGTATTATCAGACTGATCGGAATCAGTTCTGTTTGCTTTTGAAATTATAACAGTTCGGACTGTATAGCCTCTACCAATTCCAAAGATTCATGTTTACATATGCAATCATAAAACATAAGTTAATAACTATTCATGATATCATTATTTCTTGCATGAATATTCAACAGGGGTATGTTTGATCGTTATCGAGTTAAACGCCACGTGACTAGCCGTTGAAAACATTTTAGGTTTTAGGTGAGATGTCTCGTTAACACTGGTTCCGTTGTTAATCAAACGTCTGACTGATAGAAGTGAGTAAAATTACTCCAGATCGAACCAGTGCTTTAAGCAGATATAATGGCTGAAGCTCTCAGAATGTCGAATGCCTTTTACAGTAAAACTCCTCTAAATCGGATGTTTAATTCTGTATAATCATCGGTCTTTGAGACATATGGCAGTTTAATACAGGATGAAACTCAAGCAGAAAACTCCTAGAGTAGTTTGTTGCATTTAGAAAACTAACTTACAAAAGTATTTGGTATGCATGTACATGCTGCTTTAAGTTTAGATACGAGAACAGTATTAGTCTAGTATGCCATAGACTGCCAAAATCCTAGCTTACACGTATATATTACATGTAACCATTATACATAGCTTATACATTCCTCTCAGTGGAATAGACAAGATAATATGTAAAATCACATTCTTTTAACTCATTCCCTCCTAGACCAGTTCTCGACCGAACCTCTTTGAATTAATCTACCGTTAACTATGGAAAAGAAGAATTTTAGAATTGTATAGTTTTGAAGCCATTGTGATAAATAGAGCATTTGCTCCTATGGAGCAAATGCTCTATTTATCACAATGATTTCAAACCGTGAGTTTTACAGAGGCTCAAAAAGGCGTCAGTAGGAGAGAATGTGTTAAGGAACGCTTCTTTATTTCTCTCTAAACCCCATGATGCGACCCCTCATAAGAAATGTCCCTTCGAGACGATTTTAAAGAGTGGTCATAGCACAGGATTCAGTGGGAAAGTAGCGAATATAGTACTTGAAATCGCACCTATATTTATACATCTGTCGTTGTAAAGAAACTTGATCTGGTAAGCAATAGAATCAGCTGGAACGAATGATATTAAAAGCATGTAATAAACATTAGCTGGATAATTTTGTAACAACACACGCATCAGCTTCTTTTCATAAAGTAGGCGCATGCATTCATTGAATGACTTGTTAATTTGCTCACGGAGTAGTACATGTGTGTTAAATTAATAAGCATTCTTAGAGAATACTAGTAAACCTTTACTCCATGGATTTTCATGACACTATGAACACAATTACTTTTTATCGTGACAGAAACTGGAGAATCAGATCTATATTATATTAAAAAAGTAGCAGGTAGTGATCAGACGGGTCCTACCCTGTTTGAAAAGGCGTAGAAAGGCGTATTTATGGAGTAAAGGGTTGATTAATATTATCCCCGATGTCCTGATGATTTGCCTATGAGAATACTATTCAACCCATTCTCTTACATTAACGCCCTTTGACGCGTCTGTAAGAATCACTTTTGAAACCATTGTGATAAATAGAGCATTTGATCCGTAGGAGCTAAAACTCTATTTATCACAACGGTTTATAAACTATAAAACTCGAAATGTTTCATTTTCTCTAGTATATGCTCCTTTTCGGTAATTTTATTCAAAGAGGATGGCTCTAAAAATAGCCTATTAGGGAATGGGTTAAGACCAATTCGGACTCTTCGGGAAACAGGGTAAGGCAGGACACGAGGAAGCTTGAATGAACAATGACCGGGAAGGATATATTATTGCTATTAAGAATAATTTGTTGCGAAAAACATTTTGTTGACTCTTTTAGTTTCGTCTGATATCGACCAACCTTGAACAAAAATTGCCGGCTTGAACCCTTATCCTATTCTGCGACCTGTCTCGTATATTCAAACAGCTTGAATTCAAATGAGATGCCGAGTCGGCATCTCATCAGGATCCAAACTGTCTGACAGTCTGCCAGTAAGATTAGTTGAATCAGAAGTAGCCGAAATACGCCAGATACGAATGTGAAGACCAGAGGTCCAGATCAGATGCGTAAATTTAAATATTTTCCACAATAGCTCCTTTATTTCTCCACCAAACCCTATACTGTAAGCACTCGTTAGAATCGCCAACGAGACGATTCTGAAGAGTGGTCACAGTATAGGGTTTGGTGGAGACATGACGATTTGTGTATTTGAGTAAGCACTGTTATCTGTAGCTAAGCATTATTTTATTTTTTCAAGGCGCGGTTTGGTGTTAATGACAGTGTCACCTGTGAGAGTTAATAGGTGTATTACACAATACGTCTGTTACCACGATAGACTATTGACCGTAGTTGGAAAACACATTATTCGAATTGATTTAAGTTATTTCTGAATGTTAATTGCAGTTAACTGTATAAATGGCATTGATATCGTTTGTTGACTGTTAAAACACATCAACAAGTTGTTAAAGATAGTATGCGGAAAAGCGCGAAAGCCTTTTAAAAGCACGGCGTTTCTCTTACAACCTCAACAATAAATCGATTTCATACATATGCGCAGTTGAACCTATCTATAACGACCATATGGTTGGTGATCACTGAATCTATACGAGCTGATGGTTGTATGGTGTACTCAAACGATATCAAATCCTGTGCTTATAACAAGGCGAAAGTTATACAGCGAAAAGCTCCCATGGGAGTTTTCTGCTTTAATTTTTTCCTGTAGACCCCCATAATTTGATATCGTTTGAGTATTTTGTCGTTGAAGTGAAGGTTTACTGTATATTACCCAGCCAATTTCTAAGTTAATTACTTTGTAGAGAACGTTATATGACAATCTCTAAACGTTCAATTGTATACAGTAGAGACTGTCTTAATTTAGTTAATATAGGAATTTTAAAAAGCAGGTAGTTGCTTAATGCAGGGATAATGTAATTTCAGAATCCTCCTATAGGAGCTTTCTGCATTACTGTTGACCTGCATCAAGCTACTACCTGCCTTACAGACCCATACTTAGACCTCAGTTTGGTGTGTGGCCTATGCCAGTTTCTGCTGTACATGTAGTTGTTGGGCATTCATTCTTGTCGCGCATTTAACCTATAGTTACCGTTCTTACAGTGCAGATCGTTCATTCCAATCATTTTTGTAAGATAAGTTTCAATTTTGACTTTAGCTTGTTTATATTGATAATATAACAAGTTTTAATACCTTGCGATGGTTATTTTTAACTTATTTATTTGGATGGAAACTGTTGTACCCAGATAATACCAAGTGTCCGGAGGTAAACCATTATGCCCTCTGTATTTGTGATACGAAATGTGTTGACCCTTACAATGCGGGACGTGAGTCACTAATGTCCTTTCCAAACAATGTAGACCAAGATGAGAGGGCTCCCAAAAGAAGCCCTCTCATCAGGGTCTACACTGTTTGTCATTGTACACTTTACTTTAGAAAAATCCCTAAATATTCACCATAAGCTTGACCTGTTTGAGGTTTGGAATATTCCTTTTGAAAATCCAGCATTGTAACACACGTTCATAATGGCTGACATTATGTTTACTGTTCTAGTGCACGTAACATCGATATGGACACCGACAAATCAATCATAGAATGTGTCTCTCTTCAAGGTCTCTACATCAAATAAAGTAACACAATATATGTTTCAACTGCAGCTTCCATAGTAAACAACATTCGTGTTTTCTATAGTTTAGACAAAATAACATTGACATTGACCCCAAAACGAAATTCAAGGCTTTGTCCTGCATGCAAGCTATTTTTTAATACCGAAGTCATTCTTCGGAAACTGAAATGTTGACTAGCACCGAAAGCACACACACCCACCCTAGTATGTGTTCCAATATAAGATATATCTTCGCAAATACAAACTGTATCTAGTTACAACTATGTTTCTTCATTTGTTTCCAGTACTACCTTGTACATGTATATACAAATAGCTCAAATAGGAGTTGAACTATTACCTGGGTGCTATGCAGTTTGAATTCTTACTAAGTGGCCTTGCACTGCTCCACGTTCATTCCAATCATTTGGGCTGGGGGCAGATATATTTATTCGTGTCCGTCCGTACCCCGCTTTAAAAAACTGTCTGCTCAAATATAGATCTTGTGCAGTTTTGACTTTAAGTTTTGACTATTACACACATCGTATATTGTTGTTTGTTTTCGAGGAGTGTGGTTGAGTTTTTGGTTTAACGGCGATGTTAACCCATTCCCTCCTACTGACGCATTGTTAACCCATTCCCTCCTACTGACGTATTGTTAACCCATTCCCTCCTACTGACGTATTGTTAACCCATTCCCTCCTACTGACGTATTGTTAACCCATTCCCTCCTACTGACGCATTGTTAACCCATTCCCTCCTACTGACGCATTGTTAAACCATTCCCTCCTACTGACGCATTGTTAACCCATTCCCTCCTACTGACGCATTGTTAAACCATTCCCTCCTACTGACGCATTGTTAACCCATTCCCTCCTACTGACGCATTGTTAACCCATTCCCTCCTACTGACGTATTGTTAACCCATTCCCTCCTACTGACGTATTGTTAACACATTCCCTCCTACTGACGTATTGTTAACACATTCCCTCCTACTGACGTATTGTTAACACATTCCCTCCTACTGACGTATTGTTAACCCATTCCCTCCTACTGACGCATTGTTAACCCATTCCCTCCTACTGACGTATTGTTAACACATTCCCTCCTACTGACGTATTGTTAACCCATTCCCTCCTACTGACGCATTGTTAACCCATTCCCTCCTACTGACGCATTGTTAACCCATTCCCTCCTACTGACGCATTGTTAACCCATTCCCTCCTACTGACGCATTGTTAACCCATTCCCTCCTACTGGCGCATTGTTAACACATTCCCTCCTACTGACGCATTGTTAACACATTCCCTCCTACTGACGCATTGTTAACCCATTCCCTCCTACTGACTCATTGTTAACCCATTCCCTCCTACTGACGCATTGTTAACCCATTCCCTCCTACTGACGCATTGTTAACCCATTCCCTCCTACTGACGCATTGTTAACCCATTCCCTCCTACTGACGCATTGTTAACCCATTCCCTCCTACTGACGCATTGTTAACCCATTCCCTCCTACTGACGTATTGTTAACACATTCCCTCCTACTGACGTATTGTTAACACATTCCCTCCTACTGACGTATTGTTAACACATTCCCTCCTACTGACGTATTGTGACGTTTCTGTAAAAGTCATTTGTGAATCCATTGTGATAAATAGAGCATTTGCTCCATAGGTTTGGTTGTTTTTTATCGGGTTTGACGTCGTTTTAACAATATTTCCAGTTAATTACAGGTAGAGGAAGACCCCAGAGTTTCGTCTGTGTACGGACCATATTGCATGTTTTTCGTGCACAGAAAAATATCCAAGTAGAACCAGCCAGCTGGTAGGCTTCCGCACATCAAAATTCCAAATGCCCAGACCGGGATTCTAACCTGCAGCAGTGAGGGACTGAGCGATTGTTAGTCGAAGACCATAATAATTCGGCCACATATGCCCCTTTGTTCCATAGGAACCAATGCTCCATTTATCACCATGGTTTCAGAACTACACAATCCTAAAAAATCTTTATTTTCTCTAGTAAATGCTCATTTTCGGTAAATTCATTCAAAGAGGTTGGGTCGAAAATAGTCTAGGACGGAATGAGTTAATGCTGTCGATGTGGAACAGACTCGGAACCGTTTTGTAACGGTCATGTACGTATGTGTGAGTACGCACTTCATTTATGCTTCACGTGTTGCTGTGGACTTTCCTGTGTCATTTCCTTCCTATCTCGCTTCTGGTTTTATCTTTTTGATATCAGATTAGTAATGTCAAGCCATGCCTTGACTTAATGATGATTAACCCATTACCTCATAGGCTATTTTTAGATACAACCTCTTTGAATTAATCTACCAAAAAGGAGCATTAATCAGAGAAAAGGGAAAATTTGGATTTTTTTAGTTAGAAACCATTGTGCTAAAAGTGACTTGTACAGAGTCGTCAAAAGTCGTCAATATGGGAAAGGGAAAGGGTTAAGATATTCCATATGACAAAGCTCTTGCATATACTTCACCATATCTAATATACCTAGAGTAAGTTTATTTTGAAGAAGATGTGTCCCATTAGAGTCAGGATCATGACCCCTGACTTAGCCAAAATAGCACATTGTACATGGAAAGGTTATAGTAAGTAATGCTCTTTTACTCATCGGCAACATGGTTGCCACATCAGAAGCACTAGAGTTATGGCCCTTTAACTTTAATTTCAAAATTAAAGTAGTTTTGTTTAATTTGTTGAGCATCTGGTTCCTTCAATATTTGATATTGAACCAAGTTTCAATTGGGATCAGAGGTTGTATACAGTACCCCCCCCCCCCCCCCGTAAACCGGAATTCTTGTAGAGAAGAATGTAGATACTTGTAGTCAGGTGACTGCTAAATGCAGGGTGAAAGTCATGCAGAAAGTTCCTCTCGGTAGGAGCTTTCTGCATGACTTTCACCCTGCATTAAGCTGTCACCTTTTTTTAAGGTCGATATTTATACTAAATGTAACGTCCGGTTTAGAGAGGGTTACTGTACATGGATCTTAGTATCTGTATCAGAGTAATAATAACGCAGATGTAAGCCTTGAACCAGTAAAACACAATCTATTTGATTACGGAAACATTGACTCTGTTCGCGTACAATCCCCAATATTTGCAGGATATTAACTATGAATCTGTTCACATCAGCAAAACAAATTTTTGACCTTGACTTTAGAACTCGCATTCTAATAATTAAATATTTCGGAATTATTGCCAGTAATTGTTATGAATGACACGTAAAGAAAACTCTCAGTAATTCAATAGATTTGATATTGCGTTATGCTCGGTTCATTCGTGCAATATGACCAACTCTTAAAATTATAAAATGCAATAATCTTGCTATAAGCGGATGTAAATTACTCCGCCTTCCGATGGCACCATAACACTATACTTGATAATGAATTCTTGTCATTGATGACTCTTTCGATTTTTAGATTTTGTCGAAGACCTAATATCGCATATAAGGAGTTACGTACAGAAACCAAATAACGCTAAGACTTCTTTCTTTGATTTATTTAGTAAATTACTCGATTTGTTAAATCTCCAACGGAAATATATTAATTCATGCTACTGATGAAACACCATTTTGATAATGTAAAACCCCTCTAAACCGGACGTTGGATTTAGTATAGATATCGGTCTTGGAGACTGTATTCAACAGTGGACAATACACGCTGGAAGATGATCCAAAATGTGGATGCCGGCCAACTGCAACATCAGACCAGTTCAACAAGAAACTAACTGACGTTAATTCGAAAGAGCGCATCAGATCTGCATCGGACACCCAGGTGTGTTGGTATGTCGTCCGCAAGCGCTGTTCGCATTCTATTGGGTCATTTCAATGTTACGTATCAATACCCAATGCGTTGACCAATTAGCAAAAGTACACCTGAGATTGTGTCAGTAACATTCGCTTAAAACTGTATCCACAATATGACCAGGAATCATTCTCCACTCACTCTTATGACAGGGGACGAAGCGTGAGTTCACTTGTTAACCAACTAGAAATATTAGCAATAAAAACAATGGATGTAGGCGTCCTCCCATTGCAAAAGGGCTTACAAGAGTAATTAAGGAATTGTTCGTATTTTCGCTCAATGCAGTTGAACTTCAATATCTCGACCTCGGATAACTTCGGGATAACTCGAACAAAAAACCCAGTCCTTCCAAAACTTACAATGTTGAATTGTTCTATATTGTATCGCTACAAATATCTAGAAACACAAGTGACAGCTTAATACAGGTCTAAAGTAATGCTGAACGCTCGTACAGGAGCTTTCAACCTTACTTTAGACATGTATTAAGCTTTGAACTCGAGAAATTGTTCAGATTAGAAAGCGGATAACTCGAACTCCTGTTATCTCGAACTAATTTGTATAGTCCTTTAAGGTTCAACTACATATATGACTCAGTGCTTCAAGCTGCTGTTGCACCATCACACAAATCTACAACTGTACAGGATTAATTAAGAAGGAATACGTCTATGTCATACAAACCATGTCTATATACAGGAAAAACCCTCTAACCCAGAATGTGAATACAGACTAATTTAGGCCTTTTTTTTAGACAGTATGGCGAGTGGCGTAGCTGTCGTCTCTGTCAGTCAATATATCTGTTATTCTAAGTAATTTCAACATCTAGTCAGATTCATCGTTACAAATGTGACCCTATTTCATTGGTCAATTATACAATAACTATAAAGGCGCGTTTTACCATAACTATATTCTATTAATTCAAAGTTTAAGGTAAAACAAACATTGCATTGGAAATAAAGATGAATATATTTCGCTGGAAGATGACAGGTGTATTGCATCAATAGTCAGGCCAATTAAAACTACAATTCTCAAACGATTTAAAAATCGATTTTTTAATAATGGCACACCAACAACATTGAAGCCTTTACCCGATGAATATTCATGTATGCAATAATGAAGCCATCAATATCACACTGTAATCACATGAAGTTGTACACTGATATTTGGTTGCAGAAATAGTTCACAATGGCAGAATTTGTAAAACCAAAAACTATATCATTCTGTAAGAAGCCAGATTAATACCATTTTATAAGCAAACAGAACAGACCCTAATCAGACAGCTCCTACATAATCCGTCTGGTTTGGGCCTTCTTTGTTTTCAAAGGCTTGAAAAGGGGTTCAATAATCATGAAAGAAATTATGACATCTTGAATATTTATTAGCTGAATGTTATGTCAACCTTCCATGGGAATAATTTTGCTTGACAAAAACTGTGGAATCAGATCGTTATCATGTAAAAGGCAAAAGAGCAGACCCTGATCAGACAGCATCTATAAAAGCCGTCTGATCGGGGTCAACTGTTTGCAGGTGCGTGGAAATTCGTTTGCATGACGCTAAGAGTTAAACGAGGTATCTTAACAATACAGCTATTCATTTCAAAAGCAGAGATAGTGATTGAACTTTCTTTGAAGCATCTTGGAAGTCAAGTATAGGTAATATAAAAGCACATAATTACAGGTAGTAAGAGAACCATATAATTAAAACATTGCCATAATCGTCAGTTCAAATGTACAAATGAGAGTAATTACAACACGATCTACAGTAGACCCCTAACTTAAGCGACCACTCAAACTAGTCTAATTATGGAGTACACAGACAGGTGCTAGCTCAATGCAGATAAAGCGTAATACAGAAAGCTCCCATATTAGTTTTCTGCATTACTTTTGTCCTGCAATATACATATTAATGAAGATATCTGTGTTGATTAAGTGGCCGCTTTTGATGGTGTTTATTGTACACAGAATAGTTTCATCTTTTATGTCGATAGTTCAGAAAGTAAACCTTCAGGGAAACGCCTATTTGTCTAAATCAGAATACATCACCTGGATATATGTACATGTAGGTTAGACAGGTAATCTGTTTGACGCGTTTGCAAACAGAGTGGACAGATTCCGTCTGATCTGAGTCTGCTGTGTTTGCCCATGAAATTGGATAGAACTTATTCTGTAGTTTTCTGCCACAAAGCTGGTGTTCATACGCCATTATAAACATATATTCGTGTCTCTATATTGTATTATGATTAATAAGGTACAAGATTAACCCTTACAGTATGGGACACGTGTCACTAATGTCATTTGAAACAGTGTAGACCCAGATGTGTAGGCTTCCAGAGGAACCCTTTCATCAGGGTCTGCATTGTGTATCACGTTAAGAAATACCTAAATATTCACAATACGCGTGACTTGTTTGACATTTGGAATAGTCCATTCGAAGTTTCAGCGCTGTAAGAGATAAAGGCGAGAAGGTTACACAGAATACTCCGACGCCACTGTCTACTTATATCTGTGTCAAAGACCTGTAATTATACCTCCTTCGCGTGGTCACATAGGTTATAGTCGTGCCAGTCCTGCTATTGGTGAAACGCATACAGCAGAACCCCTCCGCTTCATGAATAAACATGTATGTCTTTATAAGCAGGGGATTGCTTAATGCAGGACAAAAGTAATGCAGAAACTCCTCCATGAGCTTTCTACATTACTTTTGTCCTGCATTTAGGTACCATATGCATCTAGCACGCATAATAATGTCGCATTAGCGGGGTTTTACTATATTTTCAATAAAATGAGATACAATCACGGTAATTGTTATGTTTTGTCTCGTTTTAACTGATATCGAAAAAATGCCCATTTGATACAAAATAAACCGTATCTGGTCTACTCTGTTTGCAAAAGCGTTAGAATGCGTATCTATAGTATGAAAGATTCTCTGCATAAGACTTTATTCAATGATATGTATTTCAGTAACCATACGTCATGAACATTATTAATTTGGTATGGTAGTACCTCGAGGTTTTGGCAATGGCAGAAACTGTAGAATCATATCTATAGTAGTCCTATTTTCATATAAACGTGTTTTCACGCATTTGCAAACGGAGGAGATCCTATAGGAGCCACCTGATCTGGGTCTTCTCTGTTTTCCCAAGCATATAATTTAAGGGCGTATTTATGGAGTGATGGGTTATCCCTTTACCTGATAGACACGCATTTGAAAGCATTAGCAAACAGAGCAGAGGGAACTGAAGTAAGGTCAGAGAACCATGGGTGCTAGAATTTTATAGATTTGATTTTACATTTTTCACCATGGTGGAAAGCTACCTTATTCCACGTTCCATTCTATTTTTTCTGTCCTTGATTGAGGTGCTAAAATCTTGAATACATGTCAATCAGGGTAAGGGTTAATGAGCCCATGTTGTGCATTGCATTTATATAGTCAGTGCGCTTATGGTTCATTTATATAGTTATTAAGTTAGATCTTTACCTGATGTAGACACATTTTCATGCATTTGTAGACAGAGCAGATCCAGATCAGACAGTTCCTGTAGGAACCGTCTGACCAGGATCTGCTGCATTTGCTTATGACATTTGCGTATGACATTTGCGTATGACATTTGCTTATGATATTTGCTTATGGCATTTGCTTATGACATTTGCGTATGACATTTGCTGATGACATTTGCTTATGACATTTGCGTAAGACATTTGCTTATGACATTTGCGTAAGACATTTGCTTATGACATAGTATTTATCTAATTCTACAGTAACACACCAGTTGTACCTGTGTAATCATTAGTAAAAAGTACCTAGTTAGAGTCTACTTTCAGTCCGAAGGACCGCTCAGCCGACTGTTCATTTACTCCCCGGGTCATTGAGTCATTCGCCTACAACATTGAGCACTGCTAACATATGGCGCAATACCGACTAGTGATCCTCACAGGTACCCATTTTAACCCCTGGGTGGAGGGGAGGCTTGGGTGGGAGGCACTGAAAAGCATCTCTGAAATTTCCGGGAGTGACAGGGATTTGAACCTCGGACCTCCGGATTGGTAGTCAAGCGCGTTACCACTAGACTGTCACACACCACATCAGCTTAGGATTACTCATTAAGTAATGGATTATTGTATGAATATTCATGAGGAAAAGGGTTAAATTGGTCGAAACTAACCAGCATTTATACTACAGTCAAAACTCGATACTACGAAGTTTTAGTAATGAAGAATTTATGTCTTTGTAGGCAAGTGGCTGCTTAATGCAAGGTGAAAGGCATGCAGAAATATCACAGAGGAGCTTTCTGCATGCCCTTCACCCTGCATTAAGCTGCCACCTGTGTTAAAGATCAATAATGGTACGTATTTGAGTGTTTTACTGTATCTGTCAGTTGAAGTGCAGTCACAGACGACTGGTGTACTCCACCCACCATCTCTGCCATTGGAAATGTAATTTTTTTGGTTGGTTGATCTGTCAATTAAGTGTTCTGCACGTGGACCAAAGTGTGCGCTCTGTTTCCATGAAATGAAGTTATATATACTTCCGAGAATTTTTTTAACTTGGGAATTGTGAGCCAGACAGAGTGTAACATTTCATGTTTGGCACATTGTAACATACGGGTTCGTACTAGAGTATTAACATACAGAGGATTCGTGCTGTGACATGTGTCATTTGGTGTTAGTAAGATTTCAAAAAATTAAAACATATTTCTAAGCTCGGTCTTTGATTCATTTATTAAATTCACAGAATTGAAAAGCTATTTTTAAGTATAATTCATTCTGTGATAAGGTGTTTTAAATATATAACAATATACGCATGTAGTTATTCCATCATCAATATACTTAACCAGCCCTTTGAATGATTGCATGGTTATAATTATTAACCCTCTCCTCCATACGCTATTTTTAGATCCAACTTTTTTGAATGAATCTACCGAAAAGGAGCATTAACTAGAGAAAGGGAATATATTTTAGAATTTTGTAGCTTGAAACCATTGTGATAAATAGAGCATTTACTCCTATAGGAGCGAATGCTCTATTTATCACAATTATTTCATAGGGTGATGCTTACAGGGCGTAGAAAGGCGTATTTATGGAGGAAAGGGTTAAGATAATACTTAATACAGATAAAACAGTGTATAGTTTCATGTAAAAATCTTTCATATGTCTTCATTTATGTTTACACTGTTTCAATAGCAGACAATATCTTTATTGAAACTGTTAGTGCAGCACATAAATAGCCTGATGACTCATATTCTTAGCATTTATGTTTCACAATAAACTTAAACAAACCCAGTATGGTTGTTCTCTTTAAAGGCATTTTTAAAGAATGTTGACCCATTAACCCCGTGCTGTGTATTTTGGATGCTGACTCTGTGGCAAGCATCTAATAAACAAAGTGATAAGGCGGGCTACTATCACAGGGGATCAATATATAATTGCATAACTTTATTTTTTATATTGCCATTGACTCTGATTGGACACTGCATGAGCACTCCATGGAATCAATAATCAGCACAGCTGGACACTGATTGGGGGGTCACTTATGAAGGAGCTTTGAGATGCCTTTAATGGCGTTCTTTGATGTTTACATCAATGATTTAATTGTTACATTATTTACCGAGTATCAAACAGCTTGGGTCTCGATGAGACGCCGAGGAACTCGGCGTCTCATTGGGACCCAAGCTGTTTGCAAATGCCAATCAAGTTGATTTTAGAAGTCAAAGGTATAATACTTAGAGCATGAAAACATGGCCAAATAAAAAACTTAGTATGGTTTCAGGCCAGCGGTTACTGTATGGATCAGATAGTACTTGATCTAGCAAACAATACAGGACTTTCTCTGAGTCGCGACTTTTGTTTACAGTATAACTTGTCTTATATGTTCATTCATTTATTGAACACAATAGTCTTAAAAGCAGGTAGTTGATTAATGCAGGACAAACGTAATGAAAAAAAGCTCCTTAAAAAGTTGCCACTTACCGTACAGACCTATTTTTATACCTAACTTGGTGACTGCCTAAGACATGTTCTACTGTACACTTAACGTGGTTGGTTATTAATGGCAATTAAAGAGAAATCATAATACCAAATGGAGCGAAGCACATTTAAAGTATGTCTCGATAGTTTGAACAGCTGTAATTAAGCTGAATTTTATAGGCATTATTTGAAATGAATTGTTATTTCCAGAAGCTCGTTGGCGGCATCAGTAGACAAACACGAGTGACCTATGTATTGGGATTAAGTTTTATAAAGCATTCGGGAGAAACTTTCAATCTGGGGGCCACACAGTGAACAATTAGATTCATGCGTAAGTGTCATAATTGAGACCAGGCTGTTCATGAGATAGGCAAACGTACGTGACGGTTTCTATAGCTGTAGAAATTAGCTGTAAACGGCCTAATGACACTTCGAAAACTGTGTCAAGTGTTCCAACAATAGCATGTCACAAATAGGCCATTGATTAACTTCTAATACACTTTATGTGAAATTGAGTCTACCTCTACAACAGTTTTGATCCAGTTTAAGTGCCGTTTAACTCAGTACCTCACAAGGGCCCAGCGTATTTGATTCTCTAGATATTTTTGAAACCTGGAGAAAACACACCTAAGTTTATATTTCATGTAGGCAGCATTGTATTCCAATGGAATTTCCTTTAATAAGCTGAAGATTACCGATTGGTTGAGCTCTAAACGCTAGTTGTGAAACCCATCAAACAAGTTGATCTCTATGCTTAATGTGCAGTATTCAAAGGAAATTGGTGTATGCACATTCCATTACCATTTACGTCGGTGAGAATATTTGTCGTCAATTTATTATAATGTGTATGTCAGTTTGAATTCTGATGAGATGCCTTCACATTCAACATACGTACATAAAACAGGAGATCCAGAATGCCCTGTATCGCTCATCTGATTTTCAATCAGTATACAGTAATCTCCTCTAAACCGGACGTTAAAATCAGTATTGCCGCAGACGCATAAATGCACCACGACAAATAGTGCAGTCCCAGATCAGACGTCGCCTTTTCAAGGCGGTGTCTGATCAGGGACTTCACTATTTGTCTCAATCTCTATTTTTATATATGTGCTTTATTCTTTTGAAATTTGCATGTATTTATCTCATTTCCTTATTTTACTGAATAATTTAACAAACTTGGACTGCAGACGACAATTAGAAATTTGGCGCCGAAAGGGTTAATGCATGTTGAAAGTCAGCAGAAAACTTCTAAAAGAACATTCTGCATGACTTTCACCATGCATTTAGCAGCCACCTGCCTATAAGTATCTATATTGTTCTCTACTAGACTTCCAGTTTAGAGGGGTTTTACTGTACATAAATTCGATGAACAGTTGTTTGAATACAGTCTTACTATAGATAACCCCTGTCAACGCTGACTTTTCAAAGGAACTGTTCCACAATTCAAACAAATCAAAGTACAAAAATGAGTCACACAGGAAACACCACATACAGAACAAACAGTCGCCCGAACAGCAACACAAGGAAACAGCAAATGTACATAACTATAAAACATCAAGAGACGCACAAAGACAAAACAAACATACAATAGGGGGAAGATTTACCGTGAATATTCAGGGGTTTTGTTTTAAAGAAAATGTGTAGCATAACACGCACTGCAGTGCCATGTTAAAAATGGTGTGCGAGAAGTTGTTGAGTTCTGGGACAGTTTCCGTTCTGATTAAACATTATTCAACATTTTTGCATTATAGCAGAACAGTAATAGACATGCATACACTTTTAACTCTTTGCACGCTAGCGGCGAAACCGTGGTTATCTATACAGTCTGGATATGGATGCAACGCCGTATAATGCGGCGTCTCATCAAGATCCAAACTGTTTGACACGTTGACTATATAAAGGCAAAGAATTAAGAAGAATTTTATTTTAAGACAACTGTTGCAGAATAACAATTAATTAGCGTGCAGAGAATTAATTTCATGTTGAGTATGTAACCATTTATATTCGAATCATTTGTATTTAGTATATTATTCACAAGATAAAAAACACCCCGACTTGAACACCGATCCTTCTGTATAACACCAGTATTTGAATTAACCTTTATTCTGCTATGGGTGAATACCTCTGCAAACAGCTTGGACCCAGATGAGACGCCGAGTAACTCGGCGTCTCATCAGGATCCAAATTGTTTGACATCATTATTGCATTTTGGTTGAGGTTGAGTTTTTAAAGATATTGTAGGTGAAAAAGGACGTAATCAATAATTTGCTCAGCAGGCTAAAGGTTAAGAGTTGTGAGGATTCTGTGTGACAACCTAATGCATTGACTTTATAGGTTTAACGCGTTAGCGAATTTTGACCTGACATTTTCCGAGAAAGTGTTTTTGCCATAATTATAAAAGTTCAACCTAGTTTGTTAAAACATGTTTCAAAATCGATAGAAGCACTGTAAAATGAATATATTTTAGCAATTACATTCATTAACGTGATTCCGCATCGTCATTATCTCCTCCTTTAAATACTTTCTACGCATTTGCAAACATAGTAGACCAAGATCACGCGGCTTCTATCGGATAAATCTCATCAGCTTCTGCTCTGTTTGCTGATGATATAATAAATGTATGACTGTACAGTTTCTAACATGACACAAATTCATGTGTCCATTTGCTATTATAACAATTAAATCCAATTAATAATCATGATGGCATTATCTCTCATGAATATCTATGGAGTAATGGGTTAAAATCTGCATTAATATGTCTTTGTCCTATGATTGGTGTATTCGTTGGTTAAATAATTTAGTATGAATTTAGATATTTCTATTTTTTCTTTTGTCTATATCAATGCTATAAAGTGTTTAACCCGTTTCATCATATAAACGCCCTTTTCCAGGCATTTGCAAACAGACTAGACCCAGATCAGACGGCTCTGTTTGCTTATGCCATGATATAAATCAGATTCTAAAGTCATTGCCAGAGCAAAAACATTCCCATATTTTTTACACATTTTGAAAATTCAGCTCATAAATAATCATGGTGTCATAATTTCTGAACAGGTGAAAGGTTGAAGCGTCCTATAAATCATTAACTTGAAAGTGTGTCAGCATCATAGGAGTTTGATTTATATTGACGTTTGGTGGGGTTGATTGACCAAGTTTCGATAGAAACCTTATTCGGCTTGTTTGTGCTATGTTTTTTATCGTTTTTTTTTATATTGCTTCGATGTGTTTTTCTTTATTAGGAAAGTTTTATTTCCCACAACATTTTTCTTGCCCCGTTGAAGTCTTTTCTAGCATAATAACAATTTTCACTGAAACACTTATTTAGCAAAGCAATATATTATGTGTTTGTTTCTTAGTTTCATCCGAAATATTCCGAATCTTTTGCAGCATGAAGCGTGTATATCATTCACGTAATCTTAACTATCACGTGGAGAAATGTAAACATTGTTTGACAGCTGTGTCATCGTTGTCAATATAGGACTCGTATACTGAGAACATGTAAGGCAGAAAGCAGCTTAATGCGGGATGGATTTCATGCAGAAAACTCATAGAGTAGCTTTCTGTATGACCTCCATCCTGCATTAACCAGTTACTTTCTTAAAGAACGATATTAATACTTGTTTTAGTGTTCGAATAATCAGGTTAAATTACTTTCATTCTGCGTTATCATTGTTAGCGGGTGAGCGATGACTGTGGCGATTACCTCGTCAACAAAGATGCTTCAAATTATCTCCCACAAGATACTGTGGAACTACATGTATTGTAAAATGTCTCAATAGCAGGGCAATTTTATGCAAATGCTGTCTCAGGGACAAATCTATAATACGGTGGCCAGTGCGGGCCAAGGCGACGAAGGTCAGGACAAACAGCCACGGTCACTTCTTGGCAACAGCCATTTCGCTCCTTTGATACATAGTGCGAAGAAACGGCGAACTGCGAAAGGGACGAGAAGCAAGCAACAGAAAACAACAAGGCCACCAAGCGTGTCTCATGTGTAGGTGCCCATAACTCTGGTCGTAAAGGGAGGGGCAAAAAGCGGGCGCTGAAGGGTGACCAGGCGTCCACTGGAAATACAGAAGAAGAAAGTGTTCTTTTGACGGCAGATTGGACTTCAGAGAACGCGTGTGTAGCAAAAGCAATAACTCGGCTTGCGAACGAAATATCGGGCCTAACGCGGAGGTTAGATAAAGTAGAATCAAATATAGATATGGTGGTGAAAACCCAAGCAAAGGCTCATGTGAATAAAGCAGTAGAAAGCATAAAAGATAAATTCAATGCAGAACTTCGGCAGATTCGCGCAGAAATGAAACCCCTAAAAGCTCTACAAATAACGATTATACCAGTGTATCGCCCCGTGGTTGTGCCGTCGTAGATTTCTGTCTCGTGCCATATGAATAACTTTCAAAGTACAATTATTTTAACGTTACAAGATCTAGTGATTTGATAAACAATGCTGTAAATGTTGGTAGTTTAGACCCTATCAGCGCTCCTGACCAGTCCATACTGTCGTGGGATATATCACTCCGCGCGGCAGAGACTTTTTTTTATAGACATGCACCTACACAGATATGTGTTATGACATGAAAAACATCCCAAGCGACTTTATGTGTGACTTTGATATAGTAATATTGCTAAATGAAACAGTGACCAAAACAAACAAGTATGTGCAGATAAGGCGTTCCAAGAATTCACAGATATATTAAAAACGCGTATGAATGCAAAATTGAAACCGAAGCATGTCACTATGGATGGAACAATAAATAACAGAAAAAGAACGCTCAAACCGTGGTGGTCAGATGTACTTAATGATATGTGGAATGACGTGTGTCTTTCTGAAAAAAAAACTATGGTTAAAGTGTAACGTTGCTCATCGTAAGAAAGCATTGCGAATAGACATTCTTACGAAGCGCAAACACGCTGACAAGTGTGTTCAGCAATGGAAACGGAAATAATGGTGTGAAGTACATGAACATTTGTTATACCCGTGTAATAATAACCAGCACAAGGCGAATTCTGGAAAAGTATTTGCAAAATTGGGATTGGAAATGAACGGTCAAAGGCAATTCTGATGGAGGCTTTGGAGAAAACGGTTATCTTACGTCATCATTACAAGCTGTTCTATCTAAATGGAAAAAAAAACTCTTTTCAGCAACTTTTCTCAAACATGTACAAAATAGGGATGTTAGTTTAATGACAAATGTTTCCCAAAATAGCGGAACTGATAGACATATTTCTTCTAAGTATATTAAATCAAGGCATTTGCATTGTAGAAGTTGACAAGGCAATTAAGCCTTTAACTGAAAATAAAGCATGTGACTCGTTTTTGTCGTACCCTTTATTACTTTTCTACAGTTACTCTGTTTGCAGCTCATTCATTGAGTACACTAACGATAGGTGGATACAGTTACGTCACTTAAATATGTTTTCGTTTTACATGCACTTTACCACTGTATTTGCAATCGCGGTTGTTGTAGATTAGTCGGAGAGGGGATACGTATATTTACACTGTTTGTCTTTTAGGGTGGGGAAGGAATAAGTGTGAGGTTCGGCGCCCACAAACCGGTTTAACCCTCCCTCCCCCCCCCCCCTCCCGTGACTCCAAGCCGTTCCAAGGCGGTACTTCCGTCTTCCCCTATTTTATGTTTGTTTTGTCTTTGTGCGTCTCTTTGTGTCTTTTATATACATGTACATTTGCTGTTTGTCGTCGTTATGCTGTTTGGGCGGTTGTGTGTTGTGTGTTGTGTATGCGGTGTTTGGTATTCTCGCAGAGGTTTTAATATCCAAACCATGCGTTTTATTTTTACATAGACTGTTCTGTGTATGTTTTGAAACTGGTAGGCTTCCTTCAGATTGGGATTTATCTACGATCACGCCTGTCCTGAAAGAATATAATGCTGAGAAAAGACACCCGGAAAAATATAGGGGTATCGCCGTTACAACAGCGATGTACAAAGCTTATTGCGCAGTGCTAAATGATATACTTATTGTGCAGTGCTAAATGAGAGACTTATTGTGCAGTGCTAAATGAGAGACTCACAAAGTGGACGGAAGTAAATGGCAAAATCGCCGATGCTCAAAATGGCTTCCCTAGAAATCGCAGTAATATAGACCAATTGTCAACGCTAACAAATATCGTAGCATCTAAGAAACGACTTAAGAAATCAACATTTGTAGCTTATCTTGATTATACGAAAATGTTCAGTATTCGGTAAAACTAAATGGCTATAGAACTGACTGGTTTGATGTATCAATAGGCTTGAAGCAAGGCTGTTTGTTATCAACGGCCTTGTTTAACCTTTATATCAATGACTTAAGTATAAACTTACAGCACTCGGAACTTGGAATTAAGCTCTTGTAAACCACCTTCTGTATGCTGATGATTTAGTACTGATCTGTGAAAATGAACATGATATGCAGGCTTTGTTAGACATTCTATCCCAGTAGTGTGGTATAAATAAAATGGCTATTAACCCATTTGCGCCCACGATCCCATATAATGCGGCGTCTGATCAGAATTTACACTGTTTGCTAATAGGAATTTCGATATCAAACAAAACGAAATTGAAAATTTAGACCAGGCATCCCTTAGATCAAAAATGGACTAATCCAATATATAAACATGGAAGAATCCACTGGGCGCAAATGGGTTAATGTAAGAAAACAAAAGTCATGCACTATAGGCCACCGTCTGTGTCACGTACTCAATATAACTTTACATATGGTGTTTCGAATATAGAATGTGTGTCTGAATAGCGATATCTGGGCTTAGTCCCTAACCCTTTCCCTGTTCTATGTTTATTCCAAATTTAAATACCTACTGATTATTCATGGAGAAAATAGTTATAATTAAACATTGAAGGAGGAACATTGTAGCAATTTTAGAAAGAAAAGTAACATATTTTTCAAATTCCATTAGCAAACAAAGTAGACCCTGATCAGACGGCTCCTCTAGGAGCCGTCTGATATTGGTCTACTCTGTTTGCAAATGCGTGAAAACACGTTTATATGAGGGAAAGGGTTAACAAAGCACTTGACTACAGTGTAACTGCTAAGTACGTGGCCAAATCAGCGACTCGTGCACTAGGTCTAGTGATTTCGAAAGTTATTAAAGCTGCAGGAGGCATGCCGTACGATGTATACACAGAACTTTATGACATTATGGTGTGGCCCATAATTAAGTATGGATCGACCATCTGGGGAACTCAAGACATAACTTGCATCAACGCCGTACACAACCGTGCATGTAGATTCTCTTTAGGTTTTGGACGATATACGCCAAACGCGGCGGTGAACGGCGAAATGGGCTGTGCCCCCCCCCCCCCACCCCCACCCCCTGTGGTCCGGTAGTGTAAGGCGGTTCTGTCATACTGGTTCCGACTAAACGGCATGATTGAGGAAAGACTCAATAGGAGTACTTTTAAGTGGACCCATACAAAAATGTATAACACTAAGTATCGGTGTTTGAGGATTTTTTCAATAGTGCTTAATGTCATAGGTTGTTCTCTATATCCTAGTTACGACTATTCCAATTTTGATCGGAAACTGATTGTAGACTCTTGTGTTAATCATGCATTTAAAGAAATTACAAGGAAAATTGAATATAACTATCAATTCAGATACTGGTCGAAACAAAACTAGCGGCAACAAACTAAGAACCTACAAGCGGTTCAAACAAGTGTATGAGCTAGAACACTATGTTAAATTTAATATTTTACCAAAGGCTCACAGAAGTGTATTAGCAAAGTTTCATAGTGGTGTAGCCCCTCTGAAGGTTGAAATTGGACGTTATCAAGGAATATTATTAATAGAAAGAACTTGTTTTAAATGCGAAAATGAAATTGAAGATGATATGAATGTACTAATGTCGTGTCCTTTGTATAATTACGAGAGAGAAACAGTTTATTTGCATTTTATCAGATGCTGAAATCGTAAGATGTGCTGTAAAAAAACTTTCATGATATACTCAGTAAACGACGCGCTATGGTATATAGATCGCTTCTATTGATGCGGATTGGCGTGTTTTATATAATGTTTCATTTTGTTCTGATTTTAAACTGATATATTTTAAATTGAAATTGAATAACAAAGTAACCCACTTTTATCATTTTTGTTGTCTCTCATAACTCACCATTGAGTGGTTTTACGCATGTTATTTATTGCAGATTTACTTAGTATATATTTGTAAAACATGTATAGATGTGAGACATAAATAAACTACTGTCTGTCTGTCTGTCTGTCTGCCTGCCTGTCAGCAACTCTGTTTATAAAGACGTCCATGCTCATTCGACGACTGGGGTTCATTTGTATATTATTATTATTATTATTATTATTATTATACCACATTTATATAGCGTTCTTTTTTACACAGGATTTGTGCGTTCAAAAGCGCATCACATAAATAATTTGCATGTACAAATCTGAGTATATATAATGCTTACAGAATATTTAAAACAAATGAAATTTAAGATAGAGATATCGATTAAATATTAAAAATGGAATTAATTTAAGAATCATAGAACAAAAACAAAATAACCCTTTTCTGTACGTCTTTATGTCCGTAATATAAACTGCACAATGCAATATGGGCGATAATTGCCCTATAATAGAAAGATCACACCTGGAATACTGTAGCTATGCTCTACTAATCATCTTGTCTTCACCTGTATATCATGATGCCTGAAGCATATATATCTTGAATTTAAAAATCAAGTATTGCACAAAATTGATTTATTAATTTCACTTTTTTCCCGTCAAATCACACAACATAATCACCTAAAAAGTACACCAATCTATTTACACTTCCTTCATGCGTCACGTTTCGGAAAGTTTTATGAAGTATGTCCCTCTTAAATCTGTGCAAAACATCAGAGCGAAATCAATGCAGCCTTCACACTTTGGCGCATATAGGACACAGTATTATAACATAAATTGCTTCTCGATGAAGGTCAACATGCCTTGTTATCAAATTTACAGATACTAATTTAGGATCAAGATATCTCATTTAATGTGAATCTTAGGGGAAACATAAATTTGTAATGTTTAAGCTTAATTTCCCAAATCCTCTCTTAACCGGATGTTCACGTTTTTCCATCATTACACGTGATAATATTAATTCCAATATGACCTTGAATATGAGAACACTTACGCGGGGAAATGCTTGAAATAATTTATAACAACTATACAGAATCTGATATTATAATAACAATGATCAATTACATATAGAAAATGTCTGTTTTGTTCAAAAACTGAAAATAAATACGGCTATTATTTTCAATTTGTGACACCATAACAATCTGGTTAGAGTGGGCAGTAAGTTATGAGTGTACAAATTAAATAAACCCGTTGCTCACTACCCGCGATCTTACTCGCATTCCCAAGTAGTTTGGATCCAGATGAGACACCTAAAAGGAGCATTAACTAGAGAAAAGGAAATTTTTAGAATTTTGTATTGAAACCATTGTGATAAATAGAGCATTTGCTCCTATAGGAGCAAATGCTCTCTTTATCACAATGGTTTCTCATAGTGACTTTTACAGAGTCGTCAAAAGTCGTCAATGTCAGGGAATGGGTTAAGAGGGCGCTGAGAGTTAATTCTCAGAAGTTAACCCTTATTTCATATAAACGCCTTTTTAAGCATTTGCAAAAAGAGAAAACCCAGATCAGACGGTTCCTAAAGGAGCCGTCTGGTCAGGGTTTGCTCTGTTTGCTAATTGAATTTAATAGATGTGTTTCTTTAGATTCTAAAATGGCTACACTGTTCATTCTCACATATTTCATTATAACTAGTATCTCCATGAATATTTAGAAGGTATAATTGAAATTTGGAATAAACATAGAACAGGGAAAGGGTTAAAAGCTAAACAGATATCCTCTATTAAGAGTGTTGTCTATTTCATGTTCAAAATGGAAGTGTCTTCCTAGTTGTAACAAAATAGGTACAGTTCGATTATTAAACAGTGTGGTTCTTAATTAGGTGTTACTCATCTGGATGGGAATTGTTTATAAAAGTTGTCACAGATTTGCAAAAAGCAGACAAAGGTTTAATGTACGAGTTTAGAAATGTATCTATTTGTTTGAACAAGTAATGTATGACAAATTTGTCTTTCGTTACAGGCAAACATGCTAAAGTTTATGGACAATTTGCATGATTTACTACACAGGAGACAAGATTATTTGTGGAACATGGATAAACAAAATTACAATCTATTAACAGCTCTTGGCCTGCAATAAACAGGTCATGTCTACTCAAAGTCGGACCTGGACAATTATAACAACTTCCAATTCGAGAAAATTTTCAGAAACATTTTGGCCGAGTATCAAACAACTTGGATCCTGATGAGACTCCGAATAACTTGGCGTCTCATCTGGATCCAAGCTGTTTGCAAATGCGAGTCTAGTCTAGAATAAAGGCACACGAGTTAAGACTATGGTGAAATTCTACACGGGATAAAACACGTGCGTCCATGAGACAATGACGCTATATATGGTTTCATATTCGCTCAAAGATATACGTCCCGTGGATTATTTGGTGTATCTTACACTGTATATTAGCACGTTTTGTCTGCATGTCGTTGAATCTGAACACGTGCTTCATGACAGTAACCAGACATAAAATAAGTCTTATCAGAAGTTGAATGTCTTTATATTTCTATTACTTACAATAAATGCCATTTGTATATACAGTAAAACAATCTTAAGCAGCGAATCATTTATTGAACATAGGACATTTAAACAGCAGCGGTTACGTGTGGGATATTGTACGGTCGTATATGTCCGTCGCGATAGCGACAATATCACACTTGTCGCCAATTAACCTTACTAATAGGCAAATCCTTACAACTCTACATTATTTAGATAATATTCTCCAGAAAGAGGATAAAATGACGGAGGTTTTAATTGCTGCTGACAAATACTGATAAGTGACTCGACTGCAACAACACAAATGCCCATTTTAAGAAGAATCTCTCTCTCTTCACAGTAAACTGTCACGAACCAGATCACTGATACTGTTCTAAGTGCGTGTTAATCAAGATAAGTTCATAACTTCATACCAAAACCTTTATACCAAGTTCATTAAAGTATACATGTATGTATCATCATATTATGATTTTGTCACATTTTATACTCTCATTTTTAGCAGACATCATGTAGCTCTCACATTAAGCCTGTAACCACAATCCATTTTCTGTTTTCACTTCTAATATTGCCTTGAACAATTAATTACCATGACCATGTGTCGTCTACATAATCTGACTCTTATCCATTTTATCATTGTTTCCTATTAAAGGGTCAGGCATAACTGACAGGTCTGGCACTAGATTTTGTTGTACAGGAATTTAGACCTAAAAGTTATATCAGTTGCTGTATATTGGCGACAATTAATGAGGGCAAACGTAATGCAGAAAGGAGCTTTCTAAATTACTTTTGACAGGCATGAAGCAACCGCCTGCCTTACATATTTATGATTAATTTAAACCTCTTAGATGACCGCTGAAAAAGGTACTAATGCATTTGTATTAGTAATTATATTGCAGGTGACTTATAGTCCCAGAAGGACGGTGTCTTACATATTTCTTTTGAAACAAAAGTTGAACTTCGATATCTCGAACTCTGATAACTCGAACTTGTGGATAACTCGATTAAAAGTTCGGTCCTTACACATTTACAATACAAAAATGTTCTAGAATGTATCACTACGCATATGTAGACACGTAACCGGCAGCTTAATGTTGTCCTACAGGAGCTTTCGGCATCACTTTTGACCTGCATAAAGTGGTGAACTTGGGAAATTGTTCAGATTAGATATCGAATGATTCGAACCTCTGTTATGTCGAAGTATTTTCTATGATCCCTTAAAATCGAGCTATCGGAGTTGAACTGTATGTCATTCTTGTACATGTACACATGTCACTATAACAAAATTATTACTTACTTACCTACTTCAAAACGTTTCCTGTTAATATACACTTTTAAAAATGAAGCTGATACATATTCATGATGTCAGTATTGCTTATATGAAAATACATCAGGGTAATGGATAACGCTAGCATTATGCTCACAACTGTCATTAACTGCTATAGATAGACAGAGAGAATTATGGAAATCAACCAATATAGGGGTGTGATAAAACATTTGAATACAATAGAACCTGTCTCAACCCATTCCCTCATAGGCTATTTTTAGATCTAACAACTTTGAATAAATCTACCGAAAAGGAGCATTAACTAGAGAAAAGGAAACTTTTAGAATTGTGTAGTTTGAAACCATTTTGATAAATAGAACATTTGCTCCTATAGGAGCAAATGCTCTATTTATCACAATGGTTTCGCAAAGTGACTTATAGAGTCCTCAAAAGTCGTCAATATGAGGGAATAGGTTAAGCGGTCATACAAAAAGAAGTGTGATCGTGGGTCTGTAAGGCAATGGAAGCTTAATGCAGGTCAAACGTTTGCCCTGCATTAAGCAAATTGTACATGTTTTAATACTCATACATTCAATAAATGCATGACCGCGTAAGACAGCTTCTACTCTATACAAGTACATATGTTGATCTGATTTCCTAAAAAATACAACAGTAACCTTGCTAATGTTGTTATTGATTATCAGCTTAACCAGGTCATGTTTACAAAATAAACCATTGTCACTGTCATATGATAGTAATATGTTTTCTTCGCTAACCATTCTAAGTAGGATCATTGAATGAAAAGCTACCATCGGTTACCAACATTTACCAGCAGTTTCCTTTACAGCGCAGGCGGCAATTCTCGCATTTTCACCATTGCGGCTGATCTGAGATTACCCATCATCAGCTAATACCACAATGTTTGTTGGCTACATTGTACAAATAATGTTGATCTAGATCCAAAGTGGCATTGTAACACTGTGGTTGATCTGTATCTATACTATTTACAATATACAACAGATGACTATGAAACACGTATTCTATTATCCAACATGACATTAACTCATTTGTGCCACGTGTCTCTCAACCCTTTCCTCCATAAAGACGCTTTTCTACGCCTGTGCAAACATAGTAGACCCAGATTAGACGACTCCTATAGGAGCCGTTTGATCAGGGTCTGATATATTTGCTATGATATAATATAGATATGATTCTACAGTTTCTGCCATGGCTATAACCTCATGTATCATTGTGCTATTAAAACAAATTAATCTAATTGATATGCATGTTGTCATTATTTCTTGCATGAATATTCATTGAGGAAAGGGTTAACAAATACCACTGGCACTTGATCGAAACAGATTACAGTTGTGTAATATAATAGTCATATCATATGTGTATTAATGTACTAGTTGCTATAAATAAACTATAGTCTTTTTTTATCAAGTGCCAGTGGCAAATGCATAGGTAAACAGTGAAACGGTAGATCCAGAGCAATCTGATCACAATCTGCACGATTGGTTGAACCAACCAATGTCAATTGTTATACCAACAAATATTGAGCTGGCTGTGCGCCCTCAATATGAAAAATGCATGATTTCCAACATAAGCTCTAGAAGTGGTTTCATTACATAATTATGGAGAGATGGGTCTGCACTGTCTGTCATGTTACACTTTAAGAGTCCAATTGTAATCTCAGCGGTGCAAGGGTTAAAACAAATAGCATTATACTTATACAACAGAAACCGACAAAAACTACGAGCCATAATTCTGTTAAAACTGATCGGGATGTAATTATTTTCGTTAAGCTCACCTCACTCCCTATCGACTGTGTTACAATGAGGGGTGCGCCTGTGAGAAGACATGTTACAGTTTAGTAAAGAGACTGTTAAGGCGTCCCCAATGTGTTAAGGCGCCTGTCCATATTTTCAGCACCCCGGGCGAGATGGAGCAATAAAAATACATTATCAGGTAAGATTTGTTTCAAGTTTTAAATACGTGTTAGTCTTATTACTGGCATTTGATTTATCGGAGGAGTTTTTCGTTTGATTTTCTTCTGATTTCATCGTTTTTATAGAGGATAATGTGAATCGTTAGGACTATTGCAAAATAAATGGCATAGTCTTTTGAATATCAGTTTCAAACACCAATGTTATGTACAAGCATAATCCAAAACTAATTATAGACCAATTTTAAAACAAATTTCTTTCTTTTGACTGATTATAAGGCAAATCGGATGCATTTTTCAAAACTGCATTGTTACGGCGTGTGTCAGAGGGTGTTACGGTTCATGCTCTACATCCAAACTTACAGTTACGGTTTCTAATCGAAAACAATAAGTGTTTTTGAGAGTATGGAATCGATGTTTTAGGTCTGATAGAAGACTCAAACTACACTAGTTTATGTCGTAGATATTGAGTGTGGTTAAAAAATAAACTGAAAGTTATATTAAACGCAATATGGAACACGTATCCCATTCTTAATACCAACACTTGATATGCCAGATTTTAACAGCTACTGTAGAAATTAAATGTGACTAAACCTTTGATGAACTCAGTGTATAGACAAATCAGAGTGGTCCTAGAGGCGCCCTCTGATCAGGGTCTGCAATGTTTGTCATTCAAAATCCACTAGCATTGCAGACCCAGATGAGAAGGTTCCATTAGGAGTTCACTGACCAAGGTCTGTATTGTTTGTCATTCAGAATCCCCTAGCACTGCGGACCCAGATGAGAAGGCTCCTCTAGGGGCTCTCTGAACAGGGTCTGTATTGTTTGTTCTTCAAAATCCCCTAGCAGTGCAGAAGCAGATGAGAAGGTTCCTCTAGGAGCTCTCTGGCCAGGATCTGCATTGTTTGTCATTTAAAATTCCCTAGCAAACCTTTCAAACTAAATAGATTCTATTAATTAACCCGTTCCCTGTTTTATATTCAGTCTAATTTTCAATACCTACTGAATATTCATGGACAAAATAGTTATATTGAAATATAGAAGGCGTAGCCTTGTAGCCATTTCAGAAACTAAAGAAATATATTTATCAAATTCCAATAGCAAACAGAGCAGACCCTGAGCTGGGTCTACTCTGTTTGCAAATGCGTGAAAAGATGTTTATATGACGGAAAGGGTTAAACAATGATTGGCTATTCCATTCCAAAACATCAGCGTTGAACATGTTAGCCCTTTTCCTGATAATGACACATTTGGTGCTTCTGTATACATAGTGGATGCAGACCAGAGGCTGAAATGTTATAGATTCGTATTTGTTTACAATAGCAAATATTTGTACTTTTAATACAATAACTAAAATAAGTCATACATGAATATTCATCCGGTAAAAGGTTATTAACAGTTACAACATGGTTCTATGATAAAATATAATTTTCTTAACAATAACCACGACTGGCCAATTCTCCATTGCAAAAGTGATATTTTCGTCAGCTAATCTTTTTCCAGATATAAAGTATATAAACGCCAGACCCAGATCTGAAGACTTCTGTAGAAGACGTCTGATCAGGATCTGCTCTATTTGCTTATGGTATAATTGTCTTCCCTGTCTGCTTGTCGCAAAGTTTTCTGCGCTTCTTCTCAAAACGGCTGGGCAGATTTAAATAATATGTCACAGCATGAGTGTAGTTGTGCATGTCGCCAGGGTGATCTGGTTCGATTGTTTTTCATAGTTATGTCCCCTACAATTTGTTTTAGAAAAACACCGGCAGTAAAAACATCAGTTAGTAATTGTAATTACCATGTAATCGACGTCTTGCATAGATCCAAAGATATGTACCCAGGGAGCCAGTGGTGTCTACCGTGCACCCCCCGGTAGTCGGAGGGGGGGGGGGGGGTAGCACGGTAGACCCCATTGTCTCCCTGAGTAATGACAGAATTTAAGAATCTATCTCTCGAGTATTATCTGTAGATGTACAGTAAACCCCCTCTAAACCGAAATTTTGGTAGAGAAGAATTTAGATACTTTTAGGCAGATGACTGCTTAATGCAGGGTGAAGGTCATGCAGAAAGCTCCTAGAGGAGCTTTCTGCATGACTTTCACCCTGCATTAAGCTGCCACCTGTCTCCAAGACCGATATTTATGCTACATTTAACGTGTAGTTTAGAGGGTTTTTACTGCATACCAAACACGTCGCTTATTTTAGAATAAAGTCAAAATGTAATGCCGTAAGGTATTCTGGCAGAGTCTGTAACGCTGTAGATAAGAGACCGTAACATGCGTCAGTTGATTGGGAAGAAGCCGTAACATGTACACGGATGTGATAGTATGGATAAACTCGTCAAAAGCAATTTAAAACCTGCAAATTAAGTGTATATGCGGGTGCTATTTGCTAAATAAGGCATTACCGGTACATATCGTTTAAAGATTTGTCACCTTTAGTGAAACGAGATGTAAAACAGAGCAAAATCTTCATGTTTTGAACAAGTTATTACTTTTAAGACCCCTTTTTTCGTGCACTAATTGCTTTTAACTCGATTTCCTGCGTACGTATGATGTATAATTCGACACGATATACGATATTGCCTAAGTATTGAATAAAGGAACCAAAACTTCGGAAAATAAACAGCTTACTGAACGTTAAATGAATCTTCTCTCTCGCATATTTGCAAAAAAATAGGCAGGCGCCGTAACCGTATCGAGCCGATACCTTAACATGTCTTCTCGCAGGCGCACCCCTCATTGTAACACAGTCGATAGGGAGTGACCTATTCACCAATGTTGACCATTCCCTGTTCTATGTTTATTCCAGATTCCTTTACCTACTGACTGAATATTAATGGACAAAATAGTTGTTATGAAATACGGAATGTGGAACATTTCAGCCAAGTTAGAAAGTAAATTATCAAATCAATATCAAATTACATTTTTAAGCAAACAAAGCTATAGGAGCCGTCTGATTTGGGTATTTTCTGTTTGCAAATGCATGAAGCGACATAATTATGTTCACTCATATATATTATGTGGATCTGGTCTGGAAAAGGTGTGGTATCTCGTACTACTTTTGTGTCTCAATTTAAGTAAATCTTTGTCTTCATTTTTTCTTAGAAATGGGAAGAATTGCATACTACTTTGCGTCTCTGTAACTATGACCATGACCCTGACCTATGTTTTAGTGAAAATTAACAGAAAACTGCCTGGATGATGTATTCTCAAGCCCTTAGATTAGGATGCATGCTGTTTTTTATGTGTCTGCATCTTGGAAAGGCACATTGTCACATACTACGTTGATGTCACTATGACCTTGACCCTGAACTTGTCCTCAATTTTATTAAAAGTTTTTTCAAGAAATTTGGATAATATTTCTTCAAACACTTGACTTAGGGTGTCCAATTTTTTAGATGCATCTTTAGAGGCGTGGTGTCTCGTTTGATGTCTCCATGACCTTTACCCTCTCCCTGTCTTCAATTTGACCCTTTACCCCCTCAATTTTCATTTAAATATTTATGATATTATGGATATTAATTAGATTAATTGTTGTAATAGTACATGGACATATGAAGATTTGGCCAAGGCAGAAACTGACTACATAATATCACTCATAACTACATTATATCACCAGCAAACCCTAATCAGACGCCACATTCAGGAACAATCTGGGTCCATGCTTATAAAGCTTTTTAGTTGAGTCTGTGTTCGTTCTCAAGCTTTTGATTGGTCAGATTGGAGTCAAAGGCTCAAATCTGACCAATCAAAAACTTGAGAACGAACCCAGACTCAACTAAAAGTTTTATAAACATGGACCCTTATCTGGTCTACTCTGTTTTCGGCGGTGTTGAATGGCGTATTTTTGGAGTAAAGTGTTAAGCGAATTTTCGTCTGAATAATATCTTCTGAAACACTTGAGTTACCTTTTGCCAATTTCTTGCATAGACGCATCGTACGAAGGCAGTGAACCAGATGCCGCTTCTACGTCTCTTCGACATTGACTCACCCACCAAACAGGTAAGTAAAATGCTGAAACATGTGCCTATTTGGATCAATCAGCAGTCATCCTGAATGAACTAATCTGTATACACTGTATAAGTACAGTTACCATCAATAAAACAAATATAGAACATCACTTATATATGCTTGTGATATCAATAAGAATTCACTTTAAGTCTACACCCAATTCAAAGTGATGGTGTAGAAATGCCTCGTTGGGGACGATGGATTGTTGACATTACTTGCTTGTTGAAATGGATCACGAGTTCCCGTTAAGGAAGGGATTTTAGATGCTCAAGTACTTATATCGTTAATAACCAAGTGAATGCGAGAAACTGTCATCTGCAAAAAGTTTAGACCCATATCAGAGAGGGTTCGGCGGAGTCTTATGATCAGGGTTTGCACTGTTTGTCATTCAAAATACGCTCGCAAATTGTACCGTTCCATACGTATGGACTCTGCCATTGAACAATGATGGACTATTTCACTCGGAAAATTCAGCGTTTAAAGTGTGTTAACCTTTCTAGTGACTTATCATTTTATTCGTCTCAAAGAAATAAAATAATAATCCTCTAGTTTGTTATAATTTACTCTTATCTATATCTTAAAAATAATTTGCTAAATGTTCGAAGCTTAGTATAGTTACTTTATATATGAATACATAAAACAGATACTACTAATGTTTTAGGAGTGGTAACTGAGACGATATGCTATTTCGGGATGCCACATTTACATAGATATTACAATAGTACGTGCTTGCAATCAATGGCGTAGTTACTGTCTCTTCCATTCGTTACATATCTATCTCTACTAGGCTCAATTCTTAAAGCTTACAGTAAAGTGGTGACATCGATAGGGCCTGTAATTACAGATATGTTAACTGTGAACGAGTCAGAACAGATACGGGCCTTCTACATGTAGTAATTAGGTTGGAAATGTGACGAAACATCAAAATCATATTAGCAGATGTGAATGAATACCGGTATTTGTGCAAGAAATAATGACATCATGAATATTAATTAATTTCATTTTTATAATGACACATGAACACATATACTGGCCATGGTAGAAACTGTGGAATCATATCTATAGTATATAATAAACAAACAGAACGCATTTCTGTCTATGATGTAAAATGCTAAAATGACATGTTACGTTTAACCCTTTCCATGTTGTGTGTTTATTCAAAATACCTTCTGAATATTTATGGAAAAGTAGTTACAATGAAGTATGGAAGATGGAACAATGTATAGCCAATTAAGGAAGAAACAAAAGAGACAGATCTGTCCAATTCCATTAGTAAACAGAGTAGTCCCTGGTCAGACGACTCGTATTCGAGCCGTCTGGTCTGGGTCTACTCTTTTTGCAAATGCATGGAAACACGTTTATATGAAGGAAAGAGTTAAAATAATGGAAATGACTTAGTGCATAGAGATTATGTAGGCTTGTCCTAGAGCATTGTTACGTCTTATTTGATTACATAAATTGTGCAAAGTCAGGAAAAACAAATCCAAATATGACATCGCATTTCTTAGCATTCATAATATGCAGCTCTAACCACAATACTTCTGCAATACTCGCCCGCACAAACCTTGTCACTATTATGTATTTATTATTTTCTTCAAAGTTCACCAAGACGTGCTCGATCTTGATTCAAAGTGTTTACAACAACAACAACAAGCACACATTCTCCCATACCGTGCTGCATATTAACCCCTACTCCGCTATCAGCACTACGACTGGAATATGTAAACAGCTTGGATCCAGATGAGACGCCGAGTAACTCGGCATCTCATCAGGATCCAAGCTGTTTTACACTCGGTCAATAGCTTTTCAAAAGCTAGCTAGAATCGGAAATTGTCTTAATTACACCAAATCAAATTTTGAGTACATACTATCATTTGTAGTAATTGCCCAATGAACCGTTTATCTCGCTACATGGGACCTGGCGTGCATCTGCAGTCGACAAAGATCCACGTGTGACGTTGAGTAATTTGGCGTCTTATCAGGATCTTGCAAAATGCTTAGTATCAATACTTTTTCAAAAGCTTGATTTAATAGGAAGCGGCTCCTACTGGAATCAACTGATCTGGGTCTACTCTTTTTGCAATGGCGTTTAAACGAAGGAAAGGGTTAACATTGGACATATATAGCGTCATTTAGTAGCAAGTGAACTCCTGCATCATTGCACTTGAGTCATCGGCCTCAGTTGAGATGTGTACTTAGTGTTGTTTGTGCAATCTCGGCGTATTCGCGATATCCTATACAATTAAACCTCTCTAAACTAGAATTCTAGTAAAAACGAATTCAAATACCTTTATGCATGTGGTCGCTTACTGCATGGTGAAAGTCATACAGTAAGCTCCTAGAGGCGATTTCTTCACGACTTTCATCCTACTTTAAGCTGCCACCTGTCTCCAAGACTGATATTTATACTAGAGTTAGTTTAAACATAATGTTTATGTCCATTTAATACAGTGGAAATGGGGTTGGGTCACACGTTCGTGCAATATTAGATTCGACATCCGGTACAAAATGGTATACATACAAAATACAATGGCGAACAGTTTTATGTCATAAGTATACAACATAACCAATGTGAAAGACAAACACAGAGCGTATGGGAGAAGGGCAGAGAAAATGGTAAAGAGGGGAAGATGAGAGTAGATGAGAGACAAATGGTATGTGTGAGAGAAAGAGACTATGACATTCTATCCTAAACCCTTTTCCCCATTACTACGCCTTTCTACGCATTTGCAAACAGATTAGACCCAGGTCAGACGGCTCCTATAGGAGCCATCTAATCAGGGTCTACTCTGGTTGCTTATGATATAATATAGATAGAGTTTCTGCCATGGCCAAACTTCATGTGTCCATGTGCTATTATAACAAGTTAATCTAATTAACATTCATGACGTCATTATTTCTTCATGAATATTCATGGAGGAAAGGGTTAAATCCAACTCCAGCATTTGAGCAGGACTCAGATATACTAAAGTTAATGTCCGGTTTAGAGAAGTTTTACTGTACAAACACATTTGGTCCCTGTCGTAAATCACCGTCTCATCAAGATGCAAGCTGTGTGACACTGGTTAGTTTTAATCCTTTACTCCATGATTATTTCTGCATGAAATGACGACATCATCAATATTAATTACTAATTAGGTGATGTTTTATTATGACACTCTGAACTAGGGAAGGTTTCCTCATTACAGAGCCTGTATAGTCGGTTTTAAATTACACGTATGTCTAAAACAAACAGAGCAGACTCTGATCAGACGGTTCCTATAGGAGCCATCTGAACTGGGTCTACTCTGTTTGCAAAGACACAGAAAGGCCTTTATATGAAGTAAAGGATTAAAGAGAAAAGGCAGATGCACAAAGTCTGAGAGAATGATAGCAGACAGGACGAGAGCATTTGTGCACACTAGGAATACTTCGCGTCAGAAATGTTAAGACTTTTGCGGTCGATCAACTGACTCTATCTCTAATGACATTAATGTTTTATATCTCTCATGTGCAAGGAGTGCAGCTGTCAAACAATAAACAGAAATGATTTTGATATCTAATAGGAGGTTACTGACAAATCTGTCATTTCCAAGCACAACTTTCAACGACATTGGTAGCATTGAACTCGAATTCGGTCAAAATACTCACTGTTCCGTCAAAGATGTTATTGCTAACCCAAGTCATGTTCCTAACATCCAGATGACCATTTTCAATCCAGCGTATTTGCATGATAGTTCATTGGAATGCTTGCTAAAGTCTCGTTTCACTTTGATCATTTCAATTTATCAAGAGAAGTTACCTAGAAACAAAACCGTTGATTCCTGTAATTAATTTCACATTCCATCGATTCCGAAATTATTTAAGGAAACCCCGTCCATATCTTATTTTGGAACCCATTCAGTTTGCATGTTAACCCATTCCCTCATATTGACGACTTTTGTCGACTCTGTAAAAGTCACTTTGTGAAACCATTGTAGTAAATAGAGCATTTGCTCCTATAGGAGCAAATGCTCCATTTATCGCAATGGTTTCAAACTACAAAATTCTTAAAAAAATCCTTTTCTCTAGTTAATGCTCCTTTTGGGTAGATTTATTCAAAGATATTGTATCTAAAATAGCTGGTATAAATCGTTAACATCGATGGACTCAGAAAACAACCCTGTGTCTACACTGTTTACCTATGTCCTTTTAAGGGACACTGGACACCAATGAGCCAGTGTCCTCATTACATCTTGAACGAGAACAAATAACGCTATGTAATCAGTTTTGGGATATATGACATGCATATGACATATATGCTTTAAGAGAAACATACCTAAGCTCAAAACAATTCACATATCCATCATGGATATATTTGTGCATAACTCAGTTTACTCCATATGCCAACAATTTGATCTCTCTCAGATTATATATAATCCTACCTATCATAAGGAAACTCTTCTGTGAATGAAATAATGCCAATCGACAACATAGACTGAAAACGAGTGGAGTCGGTGCCCCTTTTAAACCAAGAACATGGATATCACCGCCCATTGTTTGACATTTCCAAGCGATCTTCTTTGCAAACCAATCGAAACCGACTGGGTCTACAATACATGGTCATGGATAAAATTATGACAATGTAACTAAAACAATCCTTCAACTTTTAGGGAATGAATACTTATTATAATTATTACAGTAAGACCGTCAGAACCTCGTAAGACCGTCAGAACCTCTTTGAAAAAAAAAAACGAGATAGATCACGGCTGGTAAACGTAATGCACTGCAAGACTGGGGTATATTTAAAAAGATACGCAATGGCATTGTAACCCCTATCGGCAAAGTAAAACAAAACCATAGCAATAATCTGACTGATAACTGTACATTTACCTCTTGTAGCATAGAATGTCATCCATGGTGGAATGTTTAACCCTTTACTCCATTGATACGCATTTCTACATCTTTGCAAACAAAACAGACACAATTCAGAGCTCTTGGTTATGAAATAATATAGATATGATTTTACAGTTTCTGCTTTTGTCAAATATTCTTTTGCTCATGTAACATCTATAAAAATAACCTTATCCATATTCACGATGTCAATATTTCTGGCATGAATATTCATGGAGTAAAGGGTTAATGGTTGACCCTCGTTACCAATAATTCATTCTGGTGACACCTTTGCGTCTGACGATAAGGACAATGCAACTCTTCTTCTTAACAATAACACGTTGTTTACTGGCGATAGTCTCCTATATGAGGCATATGTCACGCTTACCCATGACAACACTAGTAAATCCGCTGTGTCCGAAAAATATTTGGACCAGGATATGGAATTTTCTTGACTTGGATGCCTTCCGATGTACATGTGTAATATTTTAACTAATGTTTATATGCCCTATATGTCTTCTTAGTATTCTAGATGAATCAAGAGTGGCTAGTTTACTGCGTCCCATCTTCAGATGTCGCTTGGAATGCATTGCCATTAGGCCCATGTAACACTTAGTCAGTTTCTTCTTTGAAGAATTGTCCATACTCCAGCGTTCCAGCAAAAAAACGTCCTTATTATCATTTTGCTGATAAAGAATGACAGTTATATGACATGGAATGACAGGTATATGACATGGAATGACATGAATACCTTACATGACTGAGAACTTCGGTAAAAACTCGAATATTCGAACATTAAAACAAGTATAAGTATCGGTCTTAAAACAGGTGACAGCTTAATGCAGGATGAAAGTAATTTTCACCATGCATTAAGCACCACCATCTTATATGGTATCACTTGTTCATTACTAAAATTTCTAAGGATCGAGTTTTTACTGTAATTGTCAAAATAATATTCTAGACTCACCTCTTTGTCATTGTTGTGAATTAAAAAACACAGATCATTTTTCTTTACATGCCCAACTTATTGTCAAGTTCGTATGAATCGATTGGATATTATAATTTATATTCTACCAACTACAACTAAAACAGCAATGAAACCAATTTGGTTTTACTGATATGTTTAATATTATCAACTGAGGAATACCGATACATTACTGAAAAACGAATAGCCTTAAGGTACCCATATATATGACAACAAGAGTTTGCTAAAAAATGAAGTATCTGATTTGCAAAACAAGAAAACTATTGATGCAAAGCATCAAAGGCGCAGATTACTGAATAATAAATACAATTCAAACAATAAAATGTCGCCCCGTGTTTCATTCTCAGTGTTGTTATATTTTCTGGTCCCTCGGGATGACATTAATTTTAGTGTTATTAGTTTTGAAAAATGAATACTGCTTAAGCCGGTACTAGAGGGCGTGAGTAGTGTTGCATTTTTAATTACTACTCATGAATAGATTCAATAAAACCGAGTCTACAATGTTCTCTTTTTGCATTTCTACTTTTGCTTTCAAAGGATCACCCATTTTCAGAATATATATGCATATACATATACAGAGTATTGGTTTGTGGGAAACTAAAAGAACAACTACTCACGCCCCCTAGCAAAGCAATATTCAATTGTCAAAACTAATAACTTCAAAACTAATGATGCCGAAGGACCAGAAAATACAACAACACTGATAATGATGTACGGGACGACTTTCTACGGCCGCCACACAAGCACTTAACACCTGCTGGTTAATACCTTTTTATTTTACTTCTAGAATATTCGATGCAAAACAAACAATCTTCAGATCGTTTTCGCCCATCAAAGCTTCTAGAATGTCCTTGTTAGACAAACATCACGTCAGCATCTTAACCCTTTCAGTGCTACGAAAACTGTTCTGTGATAGCATATCCAAACAATTTGGATCCAAATGAGGAATTGAATAAACATTCTTGAAGCAGACGAACATGCGTATTGCACACGACACTGTTGGTACCGAAAAGGTTAAAACAGAAAGCTCTACAAAAACATGTTATTTATCATGCACAGTCAACAATATACCCATTTGCTCCCAGTGGATTCTTCCATGCTTATATATTGGGTTAGTCTATCTTTTATCTAAGGAGTGTCTGGTCTAATTTTCATTTTCATTTTGTTTTATATTGAATTGCCTATCAGCAAACAGTGTAGACTCTGATCAGACGCCGCATTTTTCGGCGTCTGATCAGAGTCTACACTGTTTGCCTACATCCCATATATGGGGTCGTGGGAGCAAATGGGTTAATCCTTGCAGTCCCGGACACGCATGCAGTGTCATGGGCAAACAGTGTATACCCAGATCAGAAGGCTCGTTGGGGAGGCCACTGCTCAGGGTCAGCAATGTTTGTCCTTTAAAATCACATAGGAAATTTATGTCTTTCATACTCTTTAAACACTGATGGGCTCTTCCACTCCGATAATTCAGGGCAAGGAGAGTTAAATTAAAGCATCTTATGATGCATATGTCAACGCTGACAAATATGTGATTTCAGCCAATAGACATACAACAGAGTACTGCTATATACTATGACAAATGGCCTAAAGGCCTGTTGCTTCCGATTCCAATTCAGTGTGCACCTAAAGTAGTATGCATATCGAACAAAAGTATCAAATATGCTTAAACCAAAACATCTTGTGTTTTCCGTTACCCCTTTGCCTGCTAAGCACTAGCTGGTGTTTGCAAAAGGCTTGGGTCCAGGTGAGATCAGAATCCAAGCTGTTTGATTGATCCTCGGTTAACAGTTTTTCAAACACTTGTACGAATCAGACGTTAATAAAATTACCTCAGACCAGAGTTTTGGCAGTCTGACAGACATAATTAGTTTCAGCACAATCAGTGTTTCCTTCATATAAACGCCATTTCATGCAAATAGAGTAGACCCAAATCAGACATTGCCTGCCATTATATAGATATTGATATGTCCCCACTTCGTTGGTTGTTGGTACATGACGTGTTTTCATATAAACATGCATTTGCAAACAGAGTAGACCCAGATCAGACGGAACTTATGGGAGCCGTCTATCAGGGTCTGCATTGTTTGCTAATGGAATTTGGAAGATATGTTTCTTTACTTTGTAAAACTTCGACAATGTTCCATCTTCCATGCTTCATTATACCTATTGTTTCCATGAACTTTTTCAGTAGGTATTGAAATCTGGACTAAACATAGAACATGTTGTTCATCATTTTATGTGTACGATACATATCATCTATATCCGTCATAGTACTTATAACCAATGTACAATATTGTCAAGCTACCACAATTTATGATACCGGTTTCAAGTGAAAGGTACCCCCGAAGTCCATTTATTCCATATATTTATTGTGCAAGAACAAGGCCACGAGAAAAGTTATATTGAAAAAGTGGCACAAGGACTTTGTTGTCATAACGTGCTTGCACTCAATTTAATCCTACAGGAAGTGGGTTTAATGGGTGTACTGAATTAATTAGTTTAGGAGAAATACCCTAGACCAGATCTGAACAATTACTTAATTACAAGGCATTCCAGTACCGCAAAGAACTTGGTTCCGTTATTAACTTTTAAAATGTTGATATGAAATACAGAACATAATGTTTTATACTGTCTTAGAAAAGCACGAAAGCGTGACTACTTATACAAGAATACCAAAATAAATGAAATAGTTTTCCAGTAACAATTTCCAAGGTCATATTTTTTTGAATATCTACTTATTTTGTCATACACTTTTTCATGGTTGGTCAACTCCTTGGAAATAAACTTCGTAAAATGTCATATGTTGAAAAGATAAAAAACCATCGTTCACCAATCATATTCTGTATGTATATCCGGTTGGCATTGTAGGAACGTATGGGGTGTCATCCAATTTTTGTGTTGAACACCAATGTTGGTTACAACTTTGGACCGTACAGTTGTGTCAGCGTACTACGATAACATATTTCACACTACTTGATCTAACGAACTTAATATGTGTTCAACATACGGTTTCGCCTACGGACCGAACTGTAGTGTCAACATACTAATGTAGCATGCTGCCACAGTACGTTGAAGAGTACACTACTTGACCCAACGCTATGGTGTCAACATACTAATGTAATATTTTGACAGGTCATTGGTGTGTGCACTACTTGATCTAACGGACTTACGGGTTCAACACAAACGTTCGTTATGCTTATGGACCGTACTATGGTGTCGACATACTACAATTATAGTTTATCAAAGAGCGTAATGTGCATAATGTGCATAATGACGTGTTCGCAACATGGTGCATAATGATGTGTTCACAACATAGTTTATAATGACGTGTTCACAGCATGGTGTATAATGAAATGTTCACAACACATTGCATAATGATTTGTTCACAACATAGTCCATAATGATCTCTTTCCTTTCCTGTCTGTCTGTCTCTCTCTCACTCTAAGTCTCAACATCTTTTAAGTTATCTCCCTTTCTCTCATCCACACTCTCTCTCTCTCTGTCTCTCTCACTCTCATTCTTTGAATATATGTATGTTTTGATTAGCTTGAATGTCATTTTACTATATACTTTATTATTACATTCACTGTAGGGGAATGGCTTTATCTAAGTTGGAAGAACTTGTTGCCAAACCCCATTTCTGTCATTATGAAATATTTACATTCGCCCTGCAACGTCCTTATATAACCTTATTCTAAAAAGAAAGTTGTATTTTCCATTGAACGTTCATTTCAATACCGGTTTGAGCCGGTTCTCCTTTTCCAAGAATTCCGCTGTGTAAGCGCGGAGTAATACTGTACTGACCCAGTTATGACCTATTTTAAGATTTATCAATGGGGAATCGATACGTGACAATGTATACATAAACACTGCACTTACTGAAACGTCAGCGATTAACGACGCCTTATTTAAGTACTTATGTGGTGAAGAACTCCAAATGTTTATTTTGCAATGCACGAATAAAAATGAAACAAGAGATGTTTGTAAAACATGTATACCCCCCAGACCCCCTGATCTTTGATCTAGTGACCTCAACTATAGAGGTCATCTAGCGGTCATGACTAATCACCACAGCAACTTTGAAGATCCTAAGCCAAACCACTGATCATTTATTGATCTGAAAACATTTCACATATTAAGGTCATGGTGACCTTGACCTTTGACCTAGTGACCTCAACAAATATAGGGGTCATCTAGTGTTCATGACCAACTACCACAGCAAGTTTGAAGATCCAGAACCAAACCATTGAGCAGTTATTAATTGGAAACCATTTCATCAGTTAAGGTCATGATGACCTTGATCTTTGACCTAGTGACCTCAAAATCAATAGGGGTCATCTAGTTGTCATGACCAACCACCACAGCAAGTTTGAAGATCCTAAGCCAAACCCTTGAGCAGTTATTGATCGCAAACCATTTCACTAGTTAAGGTCATAGTGACCTTGACCTTTGACCTAGTGACCTCAAAAATAATAGGGGTTATCTATTGGTCATGACCAACCACCACAGCAAGTTTGAAGATCCTAAGCCAAACCCTTGAGCAGTTATTGATCGCAAACCATTTCACCAGTTAAGGTCATGGTGACCTTGACCTTTGGCCTAGTGACCTAAAAACCAACAGGGCTCATCTAGTTGTCATGACCAACCACCTAAGCAAATTTGAAGATCCTAAGCCAAACCCTTGAGCAGTTATTGATCAGAAACCATTTTACAAGTTAAGGTCATGGTGACCTTGACCTTTGACCTAGTGACCTCAAATACAACAGGGGTCATCCAGTTGTCATAACCAACTACCGCAACAAGTTTGAAGATTCTAAGCCAAACCCTTCAGAAGTTATTGATCGGAAACCATTTGACCAGTTAAGAGCATGGTGACCTTGACCTTTGACCTAGTGACCTAAAAAACAATAGGGGTCATCTAGTGGTCATTACTAACCACCACAGCAAATTTGAAGATCCTAGGCCAAACCCTTGATCAGTTATTGATCGCAAACCATTTCACCCTTTAAGGTCATGGTGACCTTGACCTTTGACCTAGTGACCTAAAAAACAATAGGACTCATCTAGTTGTCATGACCAACCACCTAAGCAAATTTGAAGATCCTAAGCCAAACCCTTGAGCAGTTATTGATCAGAAACCATTTTACCAGTTAATTTTACCATTTGACCTAGTGACCTCAAAATCAATAGGGGTCATTCAGTGGTCATGACCAACCACCACAGCAAGTTTGAAGATTCTAAGCTAAACCTTTGAGCCGTTATTGATCGGAAACCATTTAACCATTTAAGGTCATGGTGACCTTGACCTTTGACCTAGTGACCTCAAAATTATTAGGGGTCATCTAGTGGTCATGACCAACCACCACAGCAAGTTTGAAGATCCCAAGTCAAACCCTTGAGCAGTTATTGATCGGAAACTATTTCACCATTTTAGGTCATGGTGACCTTGACCTTTGACCTAGTGACCTCAAAAACAATAGGGGTCATCTACTTGTCATGACCAACTACCACAGCAAGTTTGAAGATTCTAGGCCAAGTCGTTTATTAGTTATCGTTCGGAAACCATCGATCTACCGACCGACCGACCGACAGACCGACCGACCGACCGACATGTGCAAAGCAATATACCCCCATTTTTTCAAAAGGGGGGTATAATAAATAAATCTAAATCAATGCTCTAGTAATGTACAGCTGTCTGAGAACTAAGAAGTATCTATTACCAGCAGCAAACAGGGCAGACCCTGACCAGTCGGTTCCTACATGGGCGGTCTCATCTGGGTCTACTATATTAGTACAACAAATGGTGACGTCAACATTAATTAGATCATCACGTTATTTGGGTCTACTATATTAGTGTATCATTTTTCGTCCGATCTGGGTTTACTATATTAGTGCGATAAATGACGACGTCGATCACCATTAATTAGATTCATATTCATTAATCACGTATTTAGTGGTGGTCATTGCAGAAAATGTCAAGTCTAATTTACAAGATCTGAAGCAAACAGAGAAGACCCCGATCAGACCCTGATCTGGATAAAATCCTGTAATTGAACTTGTACATGATGATACAACACAGCATGTTGTCAATGGGTGTGAATCAAGTGTAGCAGACATTTACTGGAGCCCCCATGAGTTTTAAGCGTAAAACAGAAAATGGATTGCCATTCAAGCGGCCCTGAAAATTTGAAATGTGGCATCTTCTTACTGAGAATTACCGCTTGAATACATAATATTGCCAACTTTAACAGCCGTGGCGTATCCAAATACATTATCAAGTAATGAGTGAAGCTTATATAAGTCAATGTCCTTACCGTTAACAAAGAAAAATCCGAGAATAAAATCCAACGTTGTGACCTGCTTGCGATCAAGCATGGCGGTTGAGTAAATTGGCTTCGACACCGCGACCTACATTCCAGAAGATGCTTTAATACCAACATTTCGTAAATATATATGGTTTGAAATATCTCGATAATCTTTTCTTTAAACATAGCTGGAAATTTACTGATTAAAATCTTGTATTCATTCTATATTTATAATATGTGTTTGGGACTATTTTTCATACCATATATAGAGATCCTACTACGTTAGAAACGAACCTGGCAACGACCTAGATAGCGGCTATTATTACGTGACCGGTAAAAAAAATCCGTTGAAATATAAGAAATACAATGGAATATAAATATAAGAAATAAATGACGTGCTCCTGGTGCTCATGAGGTTATGTAACGCATAGCTTTACGAGCAAAGATTCACGTGAAGCCCTTCGGGCTTCACTAACTTTGCTCGTAAAGCTATGCGTTGCATAACCTCATGAACACCGGGAGTACGTCATTCATTTCTTAAATAAAATATGTTTAAACTAAAAATGATGTTTCGCAACATAGTGCAATGTACTATATTGTAAACACATTATGCATAATGGTGTGTTCACAGCATAATGTAACACACGATGTTGTGAACAAATCATCATGCACCATGTCGTGAACACATCATCATGCACTATATCGTGAACACATCACCATGCACCTTGTCGTGAACACATCATCATGCACCATGTCGTGAACACATCATAATGCACACACAGTATGCACCATGTCGTGAACACATCATTATACACCATGTCGTGAACACATAATCATGCATCATGTCGTGAACACGTCATTATGCACCATGTCGTGAACACATCATCATGCACCATGTCGTGAACACATCATTATGCACCATGTCGTGAACACGTCATTATGCACCATGTCGTGAACACATCATCATGTACCATGTCGTTAACACATCATCATGTACCATGTCGTAAACACGTCATTATGCACCATGTCGTGAACACATCATTAAGCACCATGTCGTGAACACATCATTATGTAAATGACAGTACATTTATTTCCCGCATTCAAAGTGTTAAACCATAGAAGCGACATTGCTTTGTGGACTTGTCTAATAAATAATTTGAGCGAGTTGCGTTGGTCATAACATACAAGGTTTTTACGCCTGAAAATGATTAATCAAATAGTGCAGCCCCTGACCAGAGGAGTGGAATACCTCTACTAGTGGTCTTCATTGTTTGACTTTGCTCATTTTCAGGGACACTTGACATAAATGTACTAAATATATTTTCTGATAGAATGACACTCGTATATATTCACAGAGGTCCAGTCAGGATGCGCTAATTCAAACATTTTCAAGAATAGCTCCCTTATTTTTCCACCAAACCCTTTTCTGTGACAACTGTTTTTAATTGTCTCTTCGAGAGGATTCTTAAGAATTGTGACAGTATATGGTTCGGTGGAGAAATGACGATTTTAGTATTTCGTTACGCACATTTATCTTTAGTTCATGTACAGTGAACACCCCTAAGCCGGAATTCTTGAAGAGAAGAATTTAGATACTTTTAGGCTGGTGGCTGCTGAATGCAGAGTGAAAGTCATGCAGAAAGCTACCATAGGCATTATGCTGCCACCGGTCTTTAACCCTTCGCTTGCTAATCGCGTCAATATACCTACCTGTAAATAGTGAAGACCCAGATGAGACAGCTCCTGCAGGAGCTGTCTCATCAGGGTCTGCACTATTTACAAGTTGATTGTGCAACCAGTGCACTCCACAGCAGTGTTTGCATAGCGAACTACTTGTACACAGTGAAGATATATGTAATTATACAACAGGGCATGGGTAAAGAAGGAGAAATGTATTTTAAAATTCAGCAAGCGAAGGGTTAATGCCGATATCTATTTACTGTACTTGAAATGAGTAATGTTTAAATATGTTTTGGAATATTTATCCCCTTTAACTAACATCCTAAATGTTGACCATAAACTTACAATATTACCACAATGATTAATTATGATATAAAAGCTGTATCAGCATAATGCTAATGTATCTATATGATTAAAGAAACCTTTCCTTCAATTCAATCAATGTTCTTCCTGCCTATAATACAGTCCAGTAGAACATCTCCAACCTGGATATTAAAGTAGTGTCAATGTGTGCATGTAAGGTGGCAGCTTAATGCAGGTGAGAGTCATGGAGGAAGCTCCAAAATGAGCTTTCAGTGTGTCTCTCGCCCAGCATCAACCGACAACCTCATTACAAAGATCTTAATTTGTCTTTACTAGAATACCGGTTTAGATGGAGTTTCACTGTATTATATAGCCGGGACGCGCGATTCTGTGCAGACAGCTGCATGTATCGATTTAAAGCATTAATTCAATCCGAAGTACATTAAAGTCACCAAATAAACGATCACATTATCTGTTATTTTCCAATGTTAATGTCAACACTAAATGAGGATTTTACAAGATGTGAAGCGATTGTATGGATTCAATTTGAACTGATTTATGCATCAGGTACATGAACCGGACTACGAGAAGCTAACATTTAAGCTTCGCAAATACTGTAGAATCAGATCTGCCACCGCGCTTAACGCTAGACATCTGTCCTAACGTTGTTGTTTAACACTCATTAAAGTATATTCGGTTTTGATGACTTATGCGGTAAACAGTGTAGAACCTGCTCGGACGAGACATTGCAAGCACGGCGACTGATCTTGTTCTGCACTGTTTGGAAATTGCGTATGGCGGGCTTTTAATAAACATGCTACTGAGCAAATGCACAATACATGTAACAATAAACTAACTTGGTGATATTGCAGTACTATGAGCTTTCTCTGTACACATACAGCAGCGACTACATTTTGAATAAACTTTGACATACAGAAAAAACAAACTCGATATTCCGAAATGTTAGTAAAGAAAAAACGATTTTAGGCAGGTGACTGCTTAACCCTATCTAAACCCCATATAAACGCATTTCCATGCATTTGCAAACAGAGTAGACCCAGATCAGCCGGCTCCTTTAGGAACCTTCTGATCAGGGTCTACTCTGTTTGCTTATGATATAATATTTACTTGATTCTGCAGTTTATACATGTACCAATACCAAAACATCTTGTGTACATAGGTCACAACAAAAACAATTACTAGATATCCCTGATGCCATTATTTCTTACATGCATATGCAACAGGGAAAAGGTTCATACAGGATGAACGTCATGCAGAAAGCTCATAGAGAATGTTTCTGCACTACTTTCATCCTCCATTAACCTTTTCGCTGCCAAACTCTGTCGTCTGCTAACTTTGTCGTCTACTACAAATTTTCATTCTTTTGATTTTCTTCATTTTTGTTTCAAAAACATAGTAACTGTAACAAACAGTTTGGATCCTGATGAGACGCCGAGTTACTCGGCGTCTCATCTGGATCCAAACTGTTTGCATAGGTAATCACAGATCCGGCATTGGCAGCGAAAGGGTTAAGCTGACCGATAATGACACTTATTTGAGTGTTTGGTTTCGCGAGGTGTTACTATATCAGAGCAAATGGCTGCGTAATATAGCTCGACAGTACGCTTGACCCTTTCCCTGTTCTATGCTTATTCACAATTGCAATACCTACTGAATATTCATGGGCAAAATAGTTCTAATGAAATATGGAAGGTAGTACATTGTAGCCATGTTAGAAAGTAAAGTCATAGATCTGTCAAATTCCATTAGCAAACAGAGTAGACCCTGATCAGACGGCTCCTAAAGGAACCGTCTGATCTGGGTCCACGCTGTTTGCAAATTTTCACTGTACAATAGATTTTTATTTCGGTTACAAATTTTTTTAAATGTAACTTAATCTTAGTTCGTAATGAATCAGCATTAGGTATTCAATTCTTTACTCGATAAATATTCATAAGAAACAATAACATCGTGGGAATGTATATGCTGCACATTAATCATAACATATTTAAACACGAATCTTTAGCCGCGAACGGCACAGTAGAATGCGATTTATATGATTTCATAGTTCATGCCCTGCATTTAGCTTGGACCTGTTTTAACCCTTTTCTCCATATGCTATTTTTAGACTCAACCTCATTTGGATAAATCTACCGAAAAGGAGCATATACTAGAGAAATATTGTGTAATTTTGAAACCATTGTGATAGAAAGAGCATTTGCTCCTATAGGAGCTAATGCTCTATTTATCACAATGGTTTCATTGGGTGACTTTTACAGAGGCGAAGAAAGGCGTATTTAGGGAGGAAAGGGTTAAGAGGTTTGTTATTAGGGCACTGCTAAAATGATATCGGTTGGGAACAGGCAAGTAACACTCCTATGAAGATCGGGCGTGTATGTGTGAGAGCACATTTCATTTGCATTTCTGGTGTATCTGTGCGCTTTCCTGTGTCATTTCAAGAGTTCCTATCTGACGGCTATTCTTGTTTCTAAATATTGCCAATTAGAATTTAATCACCTATACAAACAGTTTGGATCTAGATGAGACATCGCATCATGCGGCGTCTCATCTAGATTAAAACTGTTTGACACCTCGGGCATATTTTTTCAAAGAAATGAGAGAAATTTTCCTTTTTTGAGAATTGAAGCAGACGACATGTGTTGCAGACGAACATTTACCTAACGTGCAAAGAGTTGACCAAATACGGCTCTGCCAAAATGTAATAACTATTTCTAATGTTTTAGCTAGTTATCAATTGTGAATGTCTTTCTTAAAACCCCTTTGCCGGCAAATAAAAAAGGTCTGCTAAATTAAACGATTGTCGTCTGGTTGAGACCTTGATTTGGAGTTTTCCACAAGTTCATTAAAAACACTGTCAGAATTTGAAACAGAATATTTTAGGATGAAACGCATTACTACACCGCGTCCAATTTGGACCAAAACTATTTGGAAGTGTTATCACAGATTCGAAATTGGTGTTAAAACCGAATTCGTCATGCACTATAACCGGATAAGTCATTAATCCTTTAAAATTGAAAGAAGATTGCATCGCAGTTGGAAATTCAACCTTTATCCTGCTATGGGCGGATGAGTGAATACATTATATAAGAGTTTGGATCCAGATGAGACGCAGATTGACTCGGCATCTCATCAGGATCCAAACGGTTTGATATCCCGATTGCATTTGGGTTGACAAATTGATTATAGCTTGAAATTTGAAAATGTAGTAGGTAAAAATTTCTGTAAAAATAATTTTCTCAGCAGGCTAAAAGTTAAGCGTGGGCTGCTTTATCTATAATGCACGTAATATTAACATTGGCGTCTCTGAACAATCTTTTAAAAGATTAGCATTCATTTTTAACCCTTTACTAGATAGACACACCTTTTCATGCATTTGCAAAGTAGACTCAGATCAGAGGACTCCAATAGCTGTCTGACAAGAGTGGGCTCTATTTGCTTATGACATTATATGTTATACAGTTACAGTAACCTCCGCTAATGCGACCACCTAAAAGTGGTATAATTCTAGGTGCTAGATGCAGGTGGTAGCTTAATGCAGAGGAACTTTCTGTATTACTTTTGCCCTGCATTAAGCAACCATCTGCTTATAAAGACATCCATGTTTATTCATTAAGAGGTCGCATTAGAGGGGTTTTACTGTATATCTAGTACTACAGTGTCTGGCCGTATTAAACAGACCCTATTCCATAGTAGCATTATACATGTACAACTAATAGCAAATTAATGTTCATGATGTCATCGTTTCTTATCTGAATTTTAATGACTAAGACTCTAGAAATGTCCAGTCTTCTCATATATTCAGCATTAGCTCATTGATCTTTACACTTTCCCCTCATACAAACTTTTTTTTTACACTTTCCCCTCATACAAATGTTTGTTTTCACGACTTTAGAAACAGAGTAGACCCGGAAATAGACCATACCATTGTACAAAAGAGTTCATCTACTATTGAACTGATTTTGCTGAAATAGAATGAAGTCAACTCACTCAATTTCCTGTCTGCAGCATTTTAAACGTTATTTCTAATTATCTGCTATGTTTGCTTTGTTTTAAATTTATCGACAAGCATAGTATTAACCCTCTCATTTATATAAACGCTTTTTCACACCTTTGCAAACAGAGTAGACCGAGATCAGACGGCTCCTAAAAGAGTATGCTCAGTTTGCTTATGAAGTTAAGATAAATCGGAATTTACACGTTCTACCAATATCTAAACATCCTGAGAGTGTACATGTATACATGTGCCATTATAAAAATAGCTTATACATATTCATGGTGCTGTTATTTCGTACATGCATATTCAACAGAGAAAGTGTTGAAAGCAGATGGGGTACTCAGGCGGAAGTGTTAAGTTTACACACTAACCCTCTACCTGCTGTGTACAGTAGAACCTGTAATTAGCGACCATTAATGGTATGTCCCATAGAAGTCTTAAAAAACACGTAGTTGCATAATGCAAGACAAACGTAATGCAGAAAGCTCCTAGAGGAGCTTTCTGTATTACGTTTGACCTGCATTAAGCTACCGCCTGTATTACAGACCAATAATTAAACCCTTTCTAATGGTCGCTTTTAGAAGGTTCTATTGTACATGCAAGACTGGTCCAATTAATATGACGGTCATCAAAGTTAACACTTTACTCCTTAAATATGCATTTCTATGCCTTTGCAAACAGAATATTCCCAGGTACAACGGCCCCTGTTGGAGCCGTCCGATCAGATCAGCTTTGTTTGCTTATAAAATAATAACGATAGGATTCAACAGTTTCTACCATGGCCAAAAGTTCACGTGCCCATGTGCCATAATAAAAATTAATTCAATTAATATTCATGATGTCATTATTTCTTACATGAATATTCATGTAGTAAAGGGTTAATAGTTGTATTATTCCTTTACGTTTTGTATATATATTCATGTAAGAATTGATGACATCATGAATATTTATTAGCCGAGTTGTTACAATTGCATAAGAACAAATAATGGTTTGGCCATAGCAGAAACTGTAGCATTAGATCTACATAGTTCCATAACATACATGTAAGTAAGCAGAGCTGAATCTGATCTGGATCTTGCACAGGCTTAACCCTTCGCTTGCTGAATTTTAAAATACATTTCTCCCTCTTTACCCATGCCCTGTTGTATAATTACACATATCTTCACTGTGTACAAGTATTTCGCTGTGCAATCACTGCTGTGGAGTGCACTGGTTGCACAATCATGTACTGGTTGCACAATCACAAACTTGCAAATAGTGCAGACCCTGATGAGACAGCTCCTGCAGGAGCTGTCTCATCTGGGTCTTCACTATTTACAGGTAGGTATATTGACGTGAATAGCAAGCGAAGGGTTGAGAAAGACTTCTCTTTTGTGTAAAGGATAACTAACATAGAAAATGCATTGCCATGACAGCTAATAAAGAATCAGAATTGAAATATATGTATATAAGCAAACAGAGCAGATTCTGATCAAACGCCTCTACAGGAGCTATCTATTATAGGTCTACTCCGGTTTCAAAAGCGGGAAAAGGCATGACTAATAAACACATGGTGAAATAGCTGCATTGAAATATGCTAAAGCCATGCACTTTGTTCTTCAGCCCACATAGATTCATGCGCTAATGATATTAATTACCCGGATGCTTTTAGGTGGCAACACATCAAGATATCATTTACATGTGTCTTTTCCTAGTTTGTATTTTAGTCACGTTGTGAAAGAAACAATGTCAGCCCAAATTTGGATAGAATGCAATGATGATTACTTCCCGTTGGATCAAGCTTTGGAGAAAGTATTGACCGTGTGTCAAACAGCTTGGGTCCTGATGAGACTCCGTGTGTCAAACAGCTTGGGTCCTGGCGAGACCCCGGGTCAGGTCGCAGTTAACCGGAGAAGGGTTAAACATCATAATTATGTCAATACAGCGCGCTGCAGAATATATTTATTTCCAGACTCTTCCACAATTGACATTTCACATTAACACGTATCACAAAGTTGAGTGTGTCAAGGTCAATATGATTTCTAGAGTCGGATTGGCGATATTATATCTTAATATCTACTCTGATTCACATACAAATGGATTCATTCATTCCTCCTGAAAAACAATCAACTGATATATCAGTATGATACAAGTGTAATAGCAGTAATGGTATTGGAAAGGACCAATCATTAAATCGGCTTAACCCTTGTACAGATATCCGATATCTGACTCGCAATTGCAAACAGCTTGATTCCAGATCAGACGCCGAGTGACTCGACGTCTCACCAGGATCCCAGTTGTTTGGTGCTCGGTCTATAGTTTCGCAAAGGCTTGAACGAATCAGAAGTACGTACACACTGCAACAGATGGCTCACTAAGTGGACGCAATTTTTCCAGTAGACTACATGGGCTAAGTTCACAAATCACCGTTACCCGGGCCCTGAGTACATCATTCATCTAGCAAGACCTGTTAGAATTAGGCCTAGGAGACTAGACTGTACGTACTTATTTGTCACATTACTCTCCATTCTAGACACAATATAACCTGACTAATTCTGAGAAAGCAACCCATTCGTGCCTCGTGTCCCTTAAAAGGGACACGAACAACCACTGTAGATCCATATCAGAGGGCATCTCAAGGAATCCCTCTGGAGAAGCCCTCTGATCTGGACCTGCACTGTCTGCTGAATCCATTGATATCCATAAGTAGTTTAGTAAAAGTATTGTTTACGGTGCCCCTTCAACGTGAAAAACAGGTGTGTTCCAAAATGAGACCCGGAAGGGTTTTCCTTAAATAATATTTGGAAAATATGTTAATGAATGATGGAAGTAGAGCAAAATACTTCATAACGAGTCTTCAGTGTAACTTGTCTTTGTTCGTCATAAAGCAAACTCTTGTTTTATGGCCTATGCATGTATAAACAAACCTCTGTAAAGGCATCACCTAATGAATAAACATGCATGTCTAAAATGCATCTTGATGTTTAACCCATAAACAACCGAAACATATGTCAACAGTGTTTGTCATGTTACACTTTTCTTTAAACAAATCCCTTAATATTAACCTTAAGTTTGACATGTTTAAAATTTTGAATAGTCCGCTTTAAAATGCAGCGTTATACGGGTTAATCAACATAACCAGCCAACCTGCACAAAGCTACTCACCCACTCAGTGACTGCCGGTGTTCAGCCAACCTGCACAAAGCTACTCACCCACTCATTGACTGCCGGTGTTCCGCCAACCTGCACAAAGCTACTCACCCACTCATTGACAGCCGGTGTTCAGCCAACCTGCACAAAGTTATTCACCCACTCAGTGACTGCCGGTGTTCAGCTACTCACCCACTCAGTGACTGCCGGTGTTCAGCTAACCTGCACAAAGATACTCACCCACTCAGTGACTGCCGGTGTTCAGCCAACCTGCACAAAGCTACTCACCCACTCAGAGACTGCTGGTGTTCAGCCAACCTGCACAAAGATACTCACACACTCATTGACTGCCGGTGTTCAGCTACTCACCCACTCAGTGACTGCCGGTGTTCAGCTAACCTGCACACAGCGTTATACGGGTTAATCAACATAACCAGCCAACCTGCACAAAGCTACTCACCCACTCAGTGACTGCCGGTGTTCAGCCGACCTGCACAAAGCTACTCACCCACTCATTGACTGCCGGTGTTCCGCCAACCTGCACAAAGTTATTCACCCACTCAGTGACTGCCGGTGTTCAGCTACTCACCCACTCAGTGACTGCCGGTGTTCAGCTAACCTGCACAAAGTTACTCACCCATTCAGAGACTGCTGGTGTTCAGCCAACCTGCACAAAGATACTCACACACTCATTGACTGCCGGTGTTCAGCCAACCTGCACAAAGCTACTCACCCACTCATTGACTGCCGGTGTTCCGCCAACCTGCACAAAGCTACTCGCCCACTCATTGACAGCCGGTGTTCCGCCAACCTGCACAAAGCTACTCACCCACTCATTGACAGCCGGTCTTCAGCCAACCTGCACAAAGCTATTCACCCACTCAGTGACTGCCGGTGTTCAGCTACTCACCCACTCATTGACTGCCGGTGTTCAGCCAACCTGCACAAAGCTACTCACCCACTCAGTGACTGCCGGTGTTCAGCCAACCTGCACAAAGCTACTCACCCACTCAGAGACTGCTGGTGTTCAACCAACCTGCACAAAGCTACTCACCCACTCATTGACTGCCGGTGTTCAGCCAACCTGCACAAAGCTACTCACCCACTCAGTGACTGCCGGTGCTTAGCAAAATGAAAATCTGTTCAAATTTATTCGGTGGCAAAAATTGACAATGAGTAACAAACGGGTTGTTTCCCTTTGATAACATTCTTTTTGAGCATTGACAAGAAACTAGGAGAAGAATAATTATGCTACTTAGATGAATCACAAAACTGGTGCTTGTGGTGCGTAAGTCAAAAATGTATTCAACCACATTAAAATCTATAATACGATCATTCGATATAAATCTAGAAGTTACTACCTGTGGTAGCTTATTGAAGGACAACACTTATCAATGCAGAACTCTCCTGTAGGAGCTTCCTGTATTACTTTTGGCCTACATTAAGTATCAACCTGCATAACAGAACAGGTGTTCCAGTTATCCGATGTCTAATCTGTGCAACTTCTCTAGTTAACAGCTTAATGCAGGTCTAAAGTAATGCTGAAAGCTTCTATAGGAGCTGTCATGCTTTAAGCTGTCACACGCGTTTCTATAGATCTGCGCAGTGATACATTTTAGAACATTGCTGTATTGTAAAGTTTGGAAGGACCAAATATTTACATCGTTTTATCCCGAAGATCGAGTTATCCGTGTTCGACCTATCGAAGTTCAGCTGTCTGTTAGCATTTTATCGAGGGTCTATTGGATTGCATTTCTTTCAACCCAGCATTAAAATGGATGCTGTTCGTTTACAAACAAGTTTTAATGGATTTTTCTACTGTATAGACTGTGGTCGAGTTAACAATGGTCTTCATTCTGGCGGATTTACAGGGAGGATTATTCCAGAACGATCTATCCAGAAAATCGAATTGACATTCCAGGAAGCTAATTTCACCCGCAACAAATTCTGCCAAGCTGTCAGTCTCAATCAACGAGGAAATCCAGTGGAATTACATACAGTTATAGTTATGTAAGACAATCGATATAGGTTCTAGTCGCCCGGATAAACAATAAAACCTCCACTGAACAGGGTTTTTAGTAAAGAATAATGCTACTTTTAACCTTTTCCCTGTTCAATGTTTAGTCCAAATTTCGATACCTGCTGAATATTCATGGACAAAATAGCTATAATGAAATATGGAAGGTGGAGCGTAGTAGTCATTTTAAATAGTAAAGAAACATATATAACAAATTCCATTAGCAAACAGAGAAAACCCTGATAAGGCGGCTCCTATAGCAGCCGTCTAATCTGAGTCTACTCTGTTTGCAAATGCGTGAACACATGTTTATATGAAGGAAAGGGTTAAGTAGATAACTGTCTATTGTAGTGTGAAAATATTGCAGAAAAATCATTTGCGAGCTGTCTGCACGAGTCTCTCAATGCATTAAACTAGTCAGGCATTGGTGCTAATTTGAAAGTCTAGTTAAGAACAGATATGCTGTGCAGTAAATAAATCTGTTTCAGTCCACCGATGCTGCTTAATGCAGTGCATTAGAAATAGAGAAGCTTTTTGCATTAGCACTGATCTGTGTTAAGCTTACACCTTCCTTAGCCCTTATAATGCGGGACACGAGTCACTAGTGTCCTTTGCAAACGTTGTAGACCTAGGTGAGAAGTCTCCTAGAGGAGCCCTCTAATCAGGGTTTGTACTGTTTGTCACGTTACATTTTATTTCAGAAATATCCCTAAATATTCACCATATGCTCGTCCTGTTTGAAATTTGGAATAGTCCATTTGAAAATTCAGCGTTGTAAGGGTTAAAGACCCATAGTAAGGTTTGTTTTGTAAATCGCTTAGGTAAGCTTGTTCTGTACATGGGAATTAAACTATACAGTTTTCAAGGATGCTTGCTAAAAGTACAATATCCTGTGATCGAACGGAAATATCAAATTGTCTTAGAAAAGAAATCATGGTCAATACAACATTATATTAGACTAACCACCTAAAGTGAATGTAAGTTTGGCCAAGGCCACCGTTGTTAATGATTACAGTAAATCATGCCGACAGCGACCTCTGAAAGCACGTCTAAATTCGGATTGTATAAGACAGATAGTAGCTTAATGTAGGGCGTAAGTGATGCAGAAAGCTCCTCTGGGAGCTTTCTGCATTACTTTCGCCCTGCATTAAACAACCATCTGCTCTTATAGGCCGACTTCTTTGCTCGCTCTCTTGTAGCTTTTAAGAAGCTATCCTATGTCGGTATCTATAGGTTTGGACGCTATGTCCTATGTCGGTATCTATAGGTTTGGACGCTATGTCCTATGTCGGTATCTATAGGTTTGGACGCTATGTCCTATGTCGGTATCTATAGGTTTGGACGCTATGTCCTATGTCGGTATCTATAGGTTTGGACGCTATGTCCTATGTCGGTATCTATAGGTTTGGACGCTAATGTTTTCAAATACAGTTGAACTTCGATATCTCTAACTTTAAGGGACGATACCAATTACTCGAGATAACAGGTGTTCGAGTTTTCCGATTTCTTATCTGAATAATATCCTTTAGGAGCTTTCAGCATTACGTTCGACTTGAATTAACTGTCACGCGTGCTTCTAAATATGTGCGGTGATACATTTCAGAACAAATCTGTATAGTAAAATTGGGAAGGACCAAACTTTTAAATCGAGATATCCCGATCTTCGAGTTATCTGTGATCGAAATATCGAAGTTCAACTGTATTTCACATCCAATCCTCTTATACCGCAAGTTTGTAAAGCTGAATGATTCGATTTGGCGCCATTGTGACAACGCTAAATTGGATTGACCTAGTGTATACTCTGATCAAACGGATCCATTAGTAAGTTTATCGTAATTAGGGTAGGTATAAGCAGTATTGATCCTTATGGGACATACAGTAACTTTAAACTGCATTCCTGGTTGCATTTTGAAGAGACATTTATTTTAGAATTGTAGCAGACGACAATTGTATTGCAGACGACACTTACGGATCACACAAAGAGTTAATTTCTAAATTTGCCAATCAATGTCAACTCTGATTGCACGCTTGTCTGAAAAGAAGGCGTGGTTAGAGTGTGCACTGTTTGCAAATCAACAAAGTCAATAGCTTAACCCATTAGTGCCGAATGCTCCTGAAAAAGGGCATGGGCAAACATTGTAAACCCAGGTCAGAGAGCTCCTGAAGGAACCTTCTGGTCGGGGTCTGCACTCTTTGCTAAAACCATCAATACCAATGACTTATCCCAGCTAATATTTTGTTGGCGGTGCCTCGTCCACATAAAAAATGGATGGATTCTAAAGTAAGATCTGGACGTTTTTTGATTGGTCAGAGTTGAGTTCTCAAGCTTTTGATTGGTCAGATTTGAGCCAAAGGCTCAAATCTGATCAATCAAAAACTTGAGAACGAACTCAGACTCAACTAAAAGTTTTATAAACATGGATACTGGACCTTTTTTTCTTAACCCTTTTATCCATAAATACGCCTTTCTACGTCTTTTTAAACGGTGTAGACCAATATCAGACAGCTCCTGTAGGAGCCGTCTGATCAGGGTCTGCTCTATTTGTTATTTATACCATATATATGATTTTACAGTTTCTGCTATGGCTCAACTTGCTTGTGCCCATGTGCTAGTGTAACAATTAAAATAATTAACATTCATGGTGTCAGCATTCTTACGGGAATATTCACGGAGTAAATAGTTAAGCAATATTGGAACAAGTTGGTTTCCTTTAAAAAGAAGCAAAGGAGAGGTATGCAGTAGTTTCTTATAAACACAGTTGCTATATACAGATGCTGTTTGACAAGTGTTTGGCACCGGATCGTAAATGGGTTTCTATAAATAATGATTGTAGATTCAAATAGTATGTGCGCTATATGTAGAACGAAGACGATGTCTCTCAAGCGCCACTGCCTAGGAGATACAATGCTTTTAAATAATATAAAGTTACGGAAAAGGATTGTCTAACATACGGTGTCGGCCCTGTATGCATTCACTTCTGGGTCGTTGCAAGTAGTTCTTTGAAAAAAATGTACTCTTTGTATTCGTCATCTCTTGTGATGTATGCGGATAAACGTAGGTTTATTAGAATAGAATAGAATATAGAATACATTTCATTTACCAATCATTGACCCTCTCGAGTTACAAATCAATACATACTCAAATATTTATGACTGGACATAATTGACATGAAACTAAAACACATTTATCATAGATAAACTTAGGTACTCGAAAAATCACATATAAACAACAATACATTTTATTCATATTGCTGCCTCATGAATATCTAAGTCACTAAAGATGCCTGTCAAAACACTGGTTTAGATATCTAGCAAGCACCTCAAAGTGGGACAGATCCCCTTCTTCCGGTAGTAGAATGTTTATTAGATTAGTCAGAGACATAGACATACATGTCTCTGGGTTAGTAGCTGTTTCTAAGGCATAATGCGCCTATAACCATAGAACTATTCTAGTTTTCTGTAAATACGCATATGTTTGCGGAATAACAGAAAATTAACCAATATAAATATATATAACAAAGAAAAAAGCAGGAAATAAAAGAAAAAACGGTTTATTTTGGTTACAGGTGGATTCGAACCCACGCCGGATCACATAAAGAAAATCTGGTATGTTCAACGCTCTAGCTCATTGCACTACTGAGGCTGCTATGTTTAAACCATGCTCATTTATTAGTTGTGTTAATTAATCCACCTATGGGGAAACGCGTTTTTTAAAAGAATCAAGTCAAGAAGCAACGATTAATGGATAAAAATAAGGCCTAGATGTTTTCTTTTCACTTGCATGATAATTTGATTTAAGAAGCTCTTAAAGGGGCGGGGGACGACATATACCTGTTCAGCTCCATCCATTGATTATCAGTAAACACGTCTAAAATGGAAACTGAGACGTCCGTAACTAGAATTTTGTCCGAAATAAAATAATCATTTTATTTTGTTCACAGAGCATCTGGCGATAAAATAGCCATGTTTATTTGAATAAATATATCTGCATTCTCGATTCAAATGATGTTATTTTTCAAATTCATCCACATTTTCTATAAATACTTTAATATTCAAACTCCTTATTGGTAAGTGATAGGTATGACTGCGTATTGTTTATATAACCAAAAATCGCGCATGCTTATAGCCACGACGAAAGACTGTAATTCTCGTTTTACCTTCCCCATTATAAACTCCTCGAGATAAATTGTAAACCATCCCGGAATACGCCAACGTCCAATTCCAAGACTGTGGAGAGAGGTCTGATGACCTCTCCAATAATGGGTTAATGAGTATTGTCTTGTAATACATGGCGTTTATCTGTTTGATGTGAAGTAGCTTCAGCACCTCTCTGTTAACCATTCTCTAGCCTAGTAGGGCTGATACATGTATTTGCAAACACAGTAGACCCAGATCAGAAGGCTTCGTCTGCTGTTTGCTTATTGTGTAAAGATTATAGCTCTGGTTCTTCACGTCCTACCTGAGCAAAATTGCCACTTACAATGTATATACCATCATAATAGATAATCTTATTAATATTAATGATGTCATTATTTCTGACATTACTAGTAAATACGTTAAGGGATAATTGAATTAAACATAGCTTTATTTGCAAAAGGTAGTTTTTTAGCCTTGGAAATAGTTCCGTATCAAGACGAGAAACCTGTTACACATAATGACTGAGTGTGATCTGAAATGTGTGACACACTATAATATTTTGAAAACTTATAAATAATAACAGACACGTGTAAAGTGAGAAAGAATTATAATAACATATTAACCCTTTACTCCGTTAATATTCTGAAAGAAATATTGACATCAATAATAATAAGTAGGGTAATTTTAGTTATAGCAAACGAACACAGGAATATTTTGCCATGACTGAAACTGTAGAAGCATCTAAATTATGTCATAAGCAAACAGAGCAGACACTGATCAGACGGCTCCTATGGGAGCCGTCTGATCTGAGTCTATTCTGTTTGCACAAATGTTTTTATAAATGCATATTTATGGAGTAAATGGTTAAATGGATTCTGAGCATTGATTCAAAGCACATTTTCGTATAAAAAGTTCGAAGTGAACTCCAATGTATAACCACCACTAGCCACATGGTGTCTTAACCTTTGTAGAAAAATCATAACCAGTCTGTGAGCAGTTTGGATCTTGATGAGCTCGGTACCATGTCTGAATCAAAACTGTTTGTAAAATTATCACAGAACTGGATATGGCTGCAAAAACATTTTTCAAAGAATATCTAAACTAGAAATAATGAAATCATGAAATATTAATTAAGTAAATTAACTGAAACATTATAATGGCACTATGAACGAAACAATTTGTCAAGTGTTAAGACGTAGGAGTGAAGTTACATTTTACAATCTAATCGAAATGGTTTTATAACGCCTGTACACATATTTAAAAGGGTATACTGACAGTTTAGCGTCATAAGACAAGTTTAACAGAGTTAAATCTACAAGAACACACTGCTGATCCTAAATTTTGTGAAAGAAATAAATGTCAACATTTTATGCAGGCGACTGCTTATAAACGTTGAAAAGTATGCAGGAAGACCCTAGGAGAGCCTTCTGTGCAGCAACTTTCATTCTGCATTAAGCTTCCATGTGTCTAACAGACAGACGATGATACTTATTTGAGTGTGCGGCTTAGAGATGTTTTACTGTATATAAATATTGCTAGTGGAAACGAAAGAGTGGTATAAGCCAATTAGGGGACAATATACCCTTATTTATAATTTAGATTCTAACTAATATATAAAACGTAGACATCAGCATTTTGTTAAATGTTAAGTTATGTGATCGAAAGAAAATTTAATAATAGAATCAAATTGCTTTATACCGTCTGTGGTAAAGTTGAAATGGAACTATTATGTTCAAATTGGCGTCTTAACCATTTCCCTCATGTTAACGCATTTCACGCATTTGCAAACAGTGACGACACAGATCAGACGGCTCCTATAGGCTCTGTTTGCTACTGGAATTTGCTAGACGTGTTTCGTTACTTTCTAAAATGGATACAGTGTTCCACCTGCCATATTTCATTAAATTACTATTTTGTCCACTAATATTCAGTAGGTTTTGAATAATCATAGAACAGGGAAAGGGTTAAGACAATTCGACTTTCTAGTGAACCCACAGGTAGACGTCGCTTGTCCGAACTTTCAGTAGGCAGGTGACTGTTTAATGCCGGTTGAAAGTCGAGCACAAAGCTCATAGAGGAGCTTTCTGTCTGTCTTTCATTCTACATTATGCTGTCACCTCTCTATAAGACCGATACTATTTATTTGAGTGTTCAGACTGAGCGAGGTTTGACAATAATTATGTCGTATGGCTAGAAGAAACGAACTAGTGACATCAGTCAATAAGACTTTACAGCATCTGTGTTTAGCATTAGGTTCTAACCACAGTTGAACTTCGATATATCGAACTTCGATATAACGTAAAGTAAAACTTCGGTCCTTCCAAATAAAATGTTTGAAGCACTACGGATATCTAGAAACACACATGACAGCTTAATGCAGGTCGAACGTAATACTGAAAGCTCATACAGTAGCCTTCAGCATTACTCTCGACCTTCACTAAGCTGTAAACTTAAGAATTGTTTTCAGATTAGAAATCGGATGACGCAATCGGATGTTATCTTGTAATTTGTATGGTTCTTTGAAGTTCGAGATATCGAAGTTCAATGTATATGGTGTCGTAAGAGCGGAAACAGTTTTGAGTATGTACAGTGATCCTTCATTATACCGACATTCATTACAATGGCACCCTCGCTATACCGGCAGTATGCATTGAAACAAAATTACAATTAATTCTTTGAAACAACCACTGAAGGAATAGGCACAATGCCTATTAAAACAGGTGATCGCTTAATGCAGAACACAAGAAATGCAAAAAGCTCCCCTAGAGCTTTTTGCACTTCTTGTGTTCTGCATTAAGCGATCACCTGTTGGTACTAGTTTAAAACTGGCCATATGGTTCCTTTCATACTTAAACTCCTTATAACGGCAACCTCGTTATACCAGCACAATGTCTGGAAACAAACACCTCCGTTGTAACGAGGGTGCACTGTATTTGCTTCTAAATAGAATAACAGACGGCATTTGTTACTAGATGTATAGCATACCCCCTTTAAACCGGACAGTTAGAAAGGAAGAATTTAGATCTTTTAAGACAGATACATGTAGCTGCTTAATGCAGGGTGAAGGTCATGCAGAAAGCTCCTTTGAGAGCTTTCTGCATAACATTCAACCTGCATTAACTCTTTCCTTCATATAAACGCCTTTTCAAACATTTGCAAACAGGGTAGACCCAGATCAGTCGGTTCCAATAGAAGCCGTCTGATAAGGGTCTGCTCTGTTTGCTTATGGAATTTGATAGATCTGTTTCTTTACTTTCTAAAATGGCTACAATGTTCGATCTTCCATATTTCATTATACCTATTTTGCTCATGAATATTTAGTATGTATTCAAGTTTGGAATAAAATAAAGAACAGGGGAAGGATTAAACTGTCGTCTGTACTACAGACCGGTACTATTGATTTTGTGTCTCCGGTTTAGAGGGTTTTACTGTATACTCTGTACACCTTAAATCAGTTTCTTTATGATGTTTAACCATTTACTTGAATAACAAATGATATATCAAGAATACATATATTCAAATGTTGCACTTAGATTATTTATGACATAATGAACAAGAAACTTTTTGTCCGAGGAAGAAATTGTAGAAGCATGACTATATCCTTTCATAAACAGAGCAGACCCCTGTCAGATGTATCCTACATGAGATGTCATATCTGGGTCTACTCCGCTTGCAAAGGTGTCATAAGGCATCTTTATCTGGTAAAAGTGAACCCGTTCCTTCATATATACGTGTTTTTACGCATCTGCAAACAGAGTAGACCCAGATCAGACGGCTCCTATTGGGGCTTTCTGATCAGGGTCTGCTATGTTTGCTAATGGAATTTAATAGATCTGTTTCTTTACTTTCAAAAATGGCTACAGCGTTCTACCTTCTATATTTCAGTATAACTGTTTTGTCCATGAATATTCAGTAGGTAATGAAATTTGTAATAAACATAGAACAGGGAAAGGGTTAAGACAGACCTTAAGTTATGAGTTCTTTGAGCCGTCTGTATTACGTTTACCGTCAGTCTGTATTAACCTTTTCCCTCAAATAAAGTCTTTTTTCGCGCCTTTGAAAACAGAGTAGACCCAGATCAGACGGGTCTGATCAGGTTCTGTTTTGTTTGTTAATTGTATGATCTGATTCTAGGTTTCTTCCTGACACAAAATTGCGTGTGTCCATATGTCATTATAAAACACACGAGTCTTATTCACATTCATGATGTCATTATGTCTTACATAAATATTCAACAGGGAGAAGCCATCACGTGTCCATTGATTCAGATGACTCAAAATGATCAAACTGCCACTTTGACTGTTTTTCTAAATAGAAATGACAATAACTTTCAGAAGTTCAGCAAACCATATTTTTTCCAAGTCGATGAGTAATCAGAAATCATTTTGCTTTGCAAAAGTTTCAAAAATATCAACAGAATAATCTTTAACCGTTCTCATGCTTGACCAGTATTGTCTGCTGAATCTGATTGTTTGACTGGCCACATTAGTTCAAAGGTTTGAGAAACCACTGACTAAGTGTCCAACTGCTTGGATCCTAGTGAGACTCCGAGTTAGATACTAGTTGTCTCATCTGAATCCAAGCTGTTTGCAAATGCTAGCCATGACGGGCTTAGCATGAACAGAATGTTTAAGCAATTACCTCATAAGCTATTTAAGACCCAACCTTTTTAATAAATCTACCGAAAGGAGCATTTATTAGCAAAAAGGTAACTTTTTGAATCGTGTACCTCTGAAACCATTGTGTTAAACAGAGTATTTGCTCCTATGGATCAAATGCTTTATTTATCACAATGGTTTGAAAGAGTGACATTTATAAAGGCGTTAGATACGTCAAACTGAAGGAATGGGTTGATCACAAATGACCCTCTAATGATTTCCACTGCGTTAATTTTACAACAGCGACGGTTGACTGGCTGATGTCTTCGATGGCGCCATTACGATGTTTCGATAATGATTTCACAGGTACCGCATACCTTATTAACCATTTACCTGATAGAGACGCCATTGCAAACAGAGTAGACCCAGGCCACACGGCTCCTGTAAGAGCCATCTGATTTGGGTTTGCTCTGTTTGCTTATGATGTGATATAGATCTATTTTTACAGTTTCTGTCTGAGTCAAAATGTTCCGTGTTCAGGGTCTGCTCTGTTTGCAAATGGACTACTATAGAATTTGCCATGGCCAAAAAACATGATTTTGTAACAAACCATTTTATCAATATTCATACCGGTCTTACATGAATATTTAACAGGTTAAAGGGGGCATTTAAATCTAGTAAACAAAAAATGAGTATCTTTTGACGCGCAGATGGTTGGTTAAACGACCTCAGTGTTTGAAGCTCTTTTAGGAGTCATCTGCGCCAGTTTGTTCTGCACGGAGATACTATTTGTCTTAACAATTACACCTTTGAACGCCTTTGCGAACAAAGTAGATCCAGACCAGACGGACCCGGTAGTTGCGAGGCGGCTCATCTTGATCCAAGCTATTTGCCAATTCTAGTCATGTCGCGCACGTGTTAACAAATACTAGCCATGTCGCGCACGTGTTAGCAAATACTAGTCATGTCGCGCACGTGTTAACAAATACTAGCCATGTCGCGCACGTGTTAGCAAATACTAGCCATGTCGCGCACGTGTTAGCAAATACTAGCCATGTCGCGCACGTGTTAGCAAATACTAGCCATGTCGCGCATCGAACAAAGCACAACGAAATTAGTTACAGGAACTTATTGTCGAGGAAGCGCCAATTTGTTCAATTTCGATAATTTGTGTAAACTACCGCCAATCACAAGAAGTTGACGTGACAATAAGGTGCTAACCGCCGTGATTATTCCTCGAAGCGGATCACGTGTTACATACACGTGAATGATAAAATATACCCGACAGAGCTACATATAACGGTGCGTACCCAACTACTAAAATCATCATTTCTCTACCAAACCCTATACTCTGACCACACTTTAGAATCTGATCTTGGTCTGCTCTGTTAGCAAAGGTGTAGAAAGGCGTATTTATGGAGTAAAGGGTTAATGACCCGCTCAAAGTTTGAGCTCGTTTCGGTGACCACTCCAGAGGGGGTTTACTGTATGGTGTCAGGTGATAAAGACTTTGAGAAGTACCGTTGATGTTTTCGAAGGCAATCGCAGTGCTAATGGACTATTATTGACTTAGTTCAATAACCCATTCCTTCCTACTGACGCCTTTTGAAGCTTCTGTGAAAGTCATGTTTGAAACTGGTTTGATAAATAGAGCATTCGCTCCTGTTCCAGAACCACACAATTTTATGTTTTCCCTTTCTCTAGTAAATGTTCATTTTCGGTAGAATTATTCAGAGGTTGGGTCTAATAATAAATTAGGGGGGATGTGTATTTATTTAGAATACGTAAAACACAAATCTATAAAACGCAGTTTTTGAGAGTTCAAGCATGTTTCATATTTTGGCGTTTCTTTCGCATCAAGAGCCTCTTCAATTTATTATCAAAAATATAGTGTATACTTTTTATGTACCATGTTATACATGATGCTTTTAAATTAATTGCAAATTAGTTCAGTGGCGACACCTATTTTCATTTTGCCGTAATAATGTATTCTTTTCACGACATAAACGTTTATGACGTATTATCTCCCTTATCTCGGCGATATTCCTTCTTTTTCATCTTAAGTATGTTTGTTTATTTTTTCTAGCGTTTTATTTGTTTTTGGTGGTAACAAACTCAGAATGAAATAATGCAAAATGTGTACAGTAGAACCCCTCTAAACCGGCATTCTAGTAGAGGAGATTTAATTTTAGGCAGGTAGCTGCTTAATGCAGTGTGAAAGTCATGCAGAAATCTCCTAGAGGAGCTTTCTGCATGACTTTAACTCTGCATTAAGCTGCCACCTCTCTCGAAGATCGATATCTATACTAAATGTAACGTCCAGTTTAGAGGGATTTATTGTACACGTTTTTATACAAATTGTTTGGAGCATGAGCTATTTGTCACCAAGATCCAGGTTAATTCACATTTCGCCAATAGTATCTCAAAGGTTTTAACGAATGGGAAGTCGGCGAAAATTTCGTTAAAACAGAGATTAAGCAGATATTATTTTTCAGTATGAGAAGGGTTAACATAATTATATTGGAAACGCCCTGACGTCCGACATGGAGGGGTTGATTTGAACATTTACCTTTTACTCTACAAGCACGCCTTTCTACGACCGTGTCACACAGGGTAGACCCATATCTGTAGGAGCCATCTGATTAGGGTCTGCTCTGTTTGATTATGAGATACATGTACTACGGATATGATTCTAAAGTGTCTGCAATGGGCAAAACAGCCTGAAGTGTTTATAATGCCATTTGAAGATTAATATCCATGATGTATCTATTTCTTGTGGAGGAAAGGCTTCAATGAAACTTGTCGATATTTGGATGATATTTTTAACTTAGATAACCCTTTCTTTGATGCTCTGATTCCTACAATTTATCCTAAAGAACTCAAATTGAATAAAGCTAACCCGTCCGACAATTGTGCAGCGTTTCTTGATCTAGACCTTAAAATTGATAATGGAATGATTTCTTCTAAAATATATGACAAAAAAGATGATTTTGATTTTAATATTGTTAATTTTCCTCATCTTGACGGGGATGTTCCCCGGGCTCCATCTTACGGGGTTTATATATCTCAACTTATTCGTTTTCCTAGAGCTTGTTCATCTATTGACGATTTTAACAGTCGAAATCTCATTTTAACTGAGAAACTGCTTAAGCAAGGATATAGATACCATAAACTAAGAAATACTTTCTCTAAATTTTACTATCGAAATCTCTCGCTTATTGGCAAGTACCAATGTAATCTCAAGGCACTTCTGCGACACGGTATTTCACATCCTGAATTTTATGGTGATGTGATTTACAAACTTCGTAAAATTATTGGACATACCCATTTTCTCACTTTGTTCATCAAATATGTTAAAAAAATCATTAAAAAGGGATATGATCCTGTAGTACTACAACATACTGCATGTTTGGTTGTGAACCCTTTTACAGTTGGCAATCACGCTGGCCTCTTTGCATGTACGCCGACAAGAACGGTTTAGTACTCTATGAAGGCGACCTCTTAAATCCAGAAATGGAAGGAGAACGTCGGATATCTGTACTATTTCGTTTTTGTCGTACCCTTTATTACTTTTCTACAGTTACTCTGTTTGCAGCTCAATCATTGAGTACACTAGCGATAGGTGGATACAGTTTGTTCACTTAAATGTTTTCGTTATACATGCACTTTACCACTGTATTTGCCGTCGCGGTTGTTGTAGATTAGTCGGAGAGGGGATACGTTTATTTACACTGTTTGTCTTTTAGGGTGGGGATGGAATAAGTGTGAGGTTGGGCGCCCATAAACCGGTTTAACCCCCCAGTGACTTTTGTCACTGACCGTTCCAAGGCGGTACTTCCATCTTCCCCCTATTGCATGTTTTTTTTGTCTTTGTGCGTCTCTTGTTGTTTTTATAGTTATGTACATTTGCTGTTTCCTTGTGTTGCTGTTCGGGCGACTGTTTGTTCTGTATGTGGTGTTTCCTGCATGACTCATTTTTGTACTTTTAAGACACGAAAACAGTGTAAATTCGTATAGAGATGCGATTCATATATCGATGAACCGCGAGTAGTTACTACAGTAACATCGAATATTTAACACAGGATGATTTAGACCCTTTTGTGCAGGCGGCTGCTTAATGCAGAGCGAAAGTCATACAGAATGTTCCATGATGAGTGTTCTGCATGACTCATACCCAGCATTAAGCTGCCACCTGACTTAAAGATCAATTTTACTGCAATTGTATACCTACTCAGTGCCTGACAATAATATAGGGATTCAGGAGGTACTATGTAAGAGAACAAGGTATCTCATAAGCTGAATATATGCCCCTTTCAGCAGGGTTGACACTTATTAAACAATGTGAGGTTTACATTTTATATGTACATGCACTTATAATCTAAAGACAGACTAATATACAAAATGTAATAGAAAAATGCATAAACATACATGTAGCCTATTTTCACCTTTTAGATTTACCTCATGAATATTTATGTATGTAATAACAGCGCCATGAATTTTCATTAGTCTAATGTTTATAATGCGTTTTTGTTTATTTTATTTTTATCGGGTTTTACGTCGCAGTCATATCACGACGTCCACCTAAATGCAGATGGAGGAAACTCCTATATGTTATGTGCACGGAACAAATACACACGGACAATCATTTACATACTATTAACTGATATTAAATTATTATTATACAGGGCTACAGATAAAGGTGCCTATACCCAAATACTAGACTCGGCATTTCTCCACCAAACCCTATACTGTGGCTACTCGTTAAAACCGTGTTTTTGAGACGTTTCTAACACTATATGGTTTGGTTGAGAAATAAAGGAGTTATTGATGAAAATGTTAAATTTACGCATCTTATCTGGACCTCTGAACACATATACTGCTTCTCACAACTCGATTCGTATGTACTAACGTAACGAATCCAGGTAAGATGCCGAGTAATTCGTCGTCTCATTTGGATCCAAACTATCTGACACGTTGCCAACTGTCTGAGAACACAATGTGCGACAGATAGGACTTTAAGCGCACATGTTGCTCAATGATAAGTAAACAGTTGTGATGACTGCTTATACATGTTGCTTGATATAAATTTAATTCCTATTTTTGCAAGTGAGAAATAAAGTGCGCCGAGAAAGATTTTGTTGACAGCGTGAATCATGGCTAGAATGCATCTCAAATTTAAAGTATTGCAACTCCAAATTTGATGAAACGCGTTGAGACTATAATGAAGACCCCTTTTTGAGAATGGTTGAGTAGTGAGTGAGTAGTAAGTGATTGAGTGATCGAGCGATCGAATGGGTGATCGAGAGAGTCAGTGAGTGAGTGACCAGTGGCGGGACTTCAAGTTAATAAGGTACATGTAGGAGGTGAGCTTTGAGTAAATGAAAGTAAGTATTTGACGAAAGGAGGAAAATGCACCATTCAGTTGGTGTTGGAGAGATTATGTAAAGTTTTACGTTTCTCTGAGATGACATTCCCGTTTTGTATGTGTTTTTCTCATGTGTGATGTTTACAGTACCGTTGTCATTATTTATTTCCCTGTTCTATGTTTATTCCAAATTTCAGTATCTATTGAATATTCATGGACAACATAGTTATAATGATATAAAAAATATGGAAGGTTGAATATTGCAGCCATTTTAGAAAGTAAAGAAACAGATCCTTAAATTTCCACTATCAAACAGAGCAGACCCTGATCAGACGGCTCCTATAGGAGCCGTCTGATCTGGGTCTCCTCTGTTTGCAAATGCGTGAAAACAGGTTTATATGAAGGAAAGGGTTAAGTGCGCAGTAGGCTAACCAAAGATAAATATTTGAATAAGTCGGGATCCAGATGAGATGCCGATCAATCCGGCGTTCCATCAAGATACAAGCCGGCTATCATTTGTAGTACATGGTATGTAGACGAGTATATCTAGCATATAATTTAACTGCAATGTATTTTAGATTTTGAGAGGATAACAGTTTCTTTAGGTCTGTCTCCGAAGAGTTGTCCATGTATGGGAGAACTATGACAGAGACAGTTAAACTGTTAATCAATATAACGCTGAAATATCAGAGTGGAATAGCCCATCAGTGTTTAATTATAAAGCCCACTCAGTATGAAAGGCTTGAGGTTGCTACAGGATTTTGAATGACAAACAATGCATATCCTACTCAGAGGGCTCCTCCTCTAGGAGTCTTCTGATCTGGGTCTACACTGTTTGCAAATGACACTGCATGCATGTTCCGCATTCAGAGGGTAACCCGAGTGCATCCTACGCGTATTTGTAACTTTAGCTAAATATCTGTGTCCGTACCACACTGATGAATCACGATGCAGTAAGACCTCTCTAAAATGGACGTTCAGTTTAGTATAAATATCGATCTTGGACACAGGTTGACGCTAAATGCAGGGTGACAGTCATGCAGAAAGCTCCTAAACAGAACAGAACATAATTTTATTTAAATTTGTACAAAGTACATGTACCTCGTCTGGTATAACATATACATGTACAGTATATACATACAAAAACCACGTGACATATACATTGTACAATACAACAATAGAGGATGAATACATTTGCTAACGTATGTTTAGGGTCTGTCTAATAGTCAAAGCAGTTTTTATATAAATTACGCATAACTGATTTATTTGTAGAACCCATCAACTCAACAAACTTCACCATAGAAGGTCTATTTATGTAATATTTCTTTATTGTTTCCGTAAATCATTAAACCGACAACAGACACAAATGAAGTGAAACTCTTATTCAAGGTCATCAGACTCGCATAGTAAACACGTTCTCTCATTTCTAGGCAATCTATTATTATTGTATCTACCAGTATGTACTCTCAAGGAATGTGATAGATAGGTTACATCTTAAGGTATAAGGCAAGATATCCAAATAAGACTCATATTCAAAATGTGTTTTAAACCATTTAAACGATCCCAATACTGAACTATTTTCAACAGTAACATGCCATCTTCATATGAAACTGTCAACTACTCTTTGTTTTAAAATAAGAGAAAACGCATTAACATTCAATGCAGCAACGCTATAAAATACATTACCAAAACCATATTCATTTAAAAGTTTCTTGATACACGAAACCCATTTGTTATAGCCCTTTTCACAATCTTTCAGACTTTCTTCATACAGGGTTTTAATCAATTGTATTATCACTGTTTGTAACTTTAAACCAATATTTGATAATCCTCACATATCGAGATATATAAAGAGAATAACGGCAAAGTTCACCATAAACTGTTATTTAATCTAACATCAAGGATTCGCTTACACAAATTTCAAATGTAATCTTTCAATATCATTAAACTTATTAAAACCCCAATTTTTTAGAACTGTAACATAGGATTGACCCAACAAATGAGTCAAAAAGTTGGCAAAAAATGCATGGCTTTAGATTTACCTTTTTGCAATTATACAATAAAGCATTTAAGACTAGTAAGTGCTTTACTACATACAAATGTATACGATCCGGGTTTTAAAAAAAAACTACCCGTGTAATTAAAATCCTTTCCTAAATAATTAAAACTGTCGACCACTTCTAAGATTTAACCATTATAACACCATAACTCACCATTTTTCAGCCGACCTCTTTTTCTAAAAACAACAATTTTAGTTTTGTCCGTGTTTACCTCCAGACTCCATGAGTTACAGTAAGCATACATGTATATACTATTTAATTAATTTTGCAGGTCGTCAACTGATTTACCTACCAGGACCATGTCATCCGCAAATAACAACAATATAAGTACAATATCATTAACACATAACCCACTATCAATGTCATCTTGAAGAGATAAATTCTAGATCTTCAAGAAACAGTGATACTAAAATCGGAGACCCCACCCACACCCCCGGCGCAAGTCCACTGCATACGCAAAATACTCCGAATAACTATTACAAAGGAGCTTTCTGCATGACTTCCACTCTGCATTACACAGCCAGTAATTCCTCTTATCTACTAGAATTCCGTTTTAGAGGGGGTTTACTCTATGTTCCAAAGTAATGAATCACGGTTCATGTTTATAATTATATTTCCCCACGAAGCTTCAATGGAATATGTAGCTTACCACAATCAGTTGGCATGGTATCAATATAATCTTATAGATTTGCTGATTCATAAAAGCAACGCCAAAGTCGGACATGAATGGTATTATTGGTCGATCATTTCTTCTAAACTAAATATAACTTGTAACAACCATTGTTAACCCATAACCTCATAGGCTATTTTTAGATACAACCTCTTTGAATAAATCTACCGAAAAGGAGCATAAACTAGAGAAAAGGAAAATGTTTAGAACTTTGTAGTCTGAAACCATTGTGATAAATAGAGCATTTGCTCCTATAGGAGCAAATGCTCTATTTATCACAATGGTTTCACAAAGTGACTTTTACAGAGTCGTCAAAAGTCGTCAATATGAGGGAAAGGGTTAAAGAGCTGCTAGGGAGAGCAGGGACAAAGGCGGGGGATGGGTGCATTTGCAATGTATGACAAATACAAGACCCACTTTTTCTCCTTACTCATTGTAGTAATGCAATATGCATGTAAAAAATGTTTGTTTTGTTGAGAGGAATTTACTGTACCGCAACATGTCGTACTTGATTATTGGTGATGTTTGTTTTAAATCAATACGCATGTAAAGCACGAACGTAAAAAGTTATATAGCACATGGAGGTACTTCTATTGCAACAAATGTACAGCATGTAAATGAAATATGAATGTAAATGTATGTCGCATGTAAATGTGTGTCGCATGCCTTGTGTGAACCAGTGCTTGGAAAAACGCTGAGTCGGGTAATACTAGTTGTGAAGCGGAAATTAGAACAGAAACACAAATGGTCTGAGATTATCTGATCATTCAGCCGTGTCCTCCCAATAACCATTTGAATGTTGAATTGTCAACATGGAATGATCCACTATTGTTTAACGATAGAGTCTATTCAGTCTGAACGGGTTTAATTCGCCAGAGAATTTTGAAAGACAAACAGTGCATACCCTGATCAGAGGGTTCCTAGAGGAACCCCCTGATCTGAGTATACACCGTTTGCAAATGCCAGTACACTCGAGCCCTGCATTCAAAGGGCTATCCAACAAATCACGCTTTAATCCCATTGAATCCTCATCCTGCCAAACGTGTCCTCAATCAAAGTTGCCTGACAGATTAGATGTTTCATATAATACGACAAATAACTCATCATCCGATCAGGATCGAACCTGCTTGAGTCTCTGTTAAGTACAATGTAGCATCTCAAAGACTTGAGAGTATAGGAGGTAAGTGAAGTGTGGACAGGCTTGATTGTTTTATGGTATATATACTTATCTATATATAAGTATTAAATTTATTTTATTTTAAATGTTCTGTAATTTACGCATTATTGTACAGTAAATATATCTTTGTGAAGCGCTTTTGAACGCACATATCCTGTATGAAAAGAGCGCTATATAAATGTGGTATAATAATAATAATAATAGCAGGACACTGTTTCGTGTACAGAAGAGCATCATAGCATAACCACCGACGTAACGCAAGCCAGCTAGAAGACCTTTATAATGAACACTGGAATGGTTAGTATGGCAGAATAGTAGAATCAGATTCTATTGTTTCAATAATCAAACAAAGTAGACCCTGATCAGATATCTCATAGAGCGACTGTCTGAGCTGGGTCTACCATGTATGCAATGGGGTTAAAAAGTGTCTCTATGAAATACAGGCTTTAACCATTTCCTCCATGACTATTCATGAAAGAAATAATGACGATATGACTATTAATTAGATTAATTTGTTATAGTTATACATGGACACAGGAACGTTTTGCCAAGGCAGAAACTGTAGACTTATATCTATGCTATATCATAAGCAAACAGAGCAGACCCTGATGAGACGGCTCCAATAGGAGCCGTCTGATCTGGGTGTACTCTGTTTGCAAAGACATAGAAACTCATATTTATGGAGGAGAGGGTTAAACCTATATTTATATGACCTGTTCAACCCGGACAATATGCAAATACTATTGACACAATTCTCTCCAAAGCGGAGCGTATTCTATTTCTATTGCAAAGAGATTTAACTGGTCTAATACAACCAATCGTAGGTGGATAATCGGCTAAAATCAGTTTTCAATTACAAACAGGATTCGTTTCTTGTCAATCATGTCCTGACAGTCAAATGAAAATAGTTTGGATCCAAATGACACGTCAAGTAATTCAGCGCCTCATTGGGATCGAAGCTATTTGACACTTGAACTCGAGGCTGTTTGACACTTGGACAATGGTTGTTTCAAAAGTGAACCGGAATAAAGCATACCTCAGCAAACTAGGGTTTAACCCGTTAATTCCCATATTATTTACCCTTTACTCCATGAATTCAGCAAAAATGACATCATGAATATTTATTAGATTCATTTTATAATGGCATATGTACACAGGAAAGATTGGCCATGCAAGAAATTGTAGAGTCATACATTTGTATCTATATTATTCACATGCAAACAGAGTAGATCCTAATCAGACGGCTCCTATAGGAGTCTACTCTATGGCAAAGGCGTACAAATGAGAAAAAGGGTAAAGGAAAACCGGGTCCATATCTTACTTAAGTCTATCCACTTTTCACGTGGAAGCGGAAGGGAAAACAAAATATTTGCCAGACTAATCCATTTGCATTGATTGATTCAGTAAACAGTGCAGATCCATGACAGACGACCCTTTCATGGGTCTACATTGTGTGTCTATGTCCGTTTTAAGGGACATTGGACATCATAAAGTATGAGTAGGCATATGTTTAAGTGCTAGCCCTTTGCTTGCTTTAAAAAGCATGCCTTCTTACATGTACATGTAACACATGCACTCATATTGATGCCTTTTGACGCCTCCTTTCTGAAACCATCATGATAAATAGAGCAATTTCTCCATAGGAGCAAATGCTCTATTTATCACAATGATTTCAAAAATGCACAATTCTAAAAGTGTCCTTTTCTTTAGTAAATGCTCCTTTTCAGTAGATTTACTCTCAGAGGTTGGGTCTAAAATTAGCCTATGAGGTAATGGTCTAAAATAGCCTCATGTGAGGTAATGGTCTGGAAAAAATACAATGTACCTATGAGGTAATAGTATTATACCTCAGTTTCATTTACAATGTTAATTTCCCATAGGCCACCGTGATATAGAAATACTGTCAGGTTCAGCGGGAAAAAAATAATGTTGGAAAAATACTGTCTCCCGCTACCATAGGCACGGAACATCTAGATCAGTGAGCGCTTATTAAATTGTGTGACGTCATCCGATGACGTCATCGACTGACGTCATCTGGGGCTTGCAATTTGATCAACAAATGGCATTATGCTAATTGCTTTGTTTTTGTTTATATATATTTGAGAAATGTCGCGTTATGAGACTATTTCGGAGGAGGCTCTACCAAAATTGGACAGTGAAAAGGACTCGGCCAGTACTTATAACTGGTAATGAATAGAAATGTGAAGCTGTTCCGGGATTTGTAAGCACCGAGTCGCTCTATAACTTTTGTTTAAAAATATTTATTGTTGTCATTGAATAAATATTTTTGATTGGACTGTTCGGTATAATAAAATAAATATCACATCCTATGGAGAGCGAAAGCACGTATTGTCAACCCTCGGTATGGTAATGTCTACCTCGGTAGACATAACCAACCTCGGGTTGACAGTAAGTGCTGTCTCTTTCCATAGGATGTGATATTTATAAAATAGCCTCATATGAGGTAATGGTATGAAAAAATACCTATGAGGCAAAGGTGTATAATAACCTCATATGAGGTAATGGTCTAAAAGAGACCTATGAGGTAATTTCTAAAATAGCACATATAAGGTAATGATCTGAAAAAAATACCTATGAGGTAATGATCTAAAATAGCCCCATATGAGGTAATGGTCTAAAATAGCCCCATATGAGGTAATGATCTAAAAAAGCCTCATATGAGGTAATGGGTTAGTCTGGTTCAAGCTTTTGAGAAACTATTGATAGAGTGTCAAACAGCTTGGATTCGGGTGAAAAACCGAGTTATTTTGCGTCTCACCTGGATCCAAGCTGTTTAAAAATATCAGTTATGTCGCAATTATCAGACAATAAGGATAATCTAGAATTTCAAGTCAATTAAGTATTTTTAATATTTATGAGATCATATCAATCGGCTTTTAAAGAAGGCAATTGATGTTGAGAAAAGCTTTAATCCATCACGGTTTTGTGGTTGTGTTGTAAAGCCTGTCTTAATCCCTTCCCTGTTGAATATTCATTTGAGGAATACTGACATCATGAATCAGTTGAATGTTTATTCTGACATATGTACGTAAGCACATTTTTGAATGTTTTGTATTGGTAGAAACTATAGAGTCAGATCTGCTATTATTTATTTATAAGCATAGCCGTCTTATATGGGTCTACTCTGTGTTGTACATGCGTGGAAAATGCGTACATTTGAAGGAAATGGGTTAAACTACATACTGAATAAACAAACCATCCTTAAAACAGGTCGCTGCTAAACAAAGGGCCAAGATAAGACAAATATTATAAAGGAACTTCCTGCCTTAATCACACCTGATTTCAATTATCACTTACCTTAAACCTTTCCCTGTTCAGTATTCATGAAAGAAATAATGACACCGTGACTATTTATTAACATTAAGTTGTGTAATGTAAAACTTTCAAGGGAAAGTTATGCTTTGACAAAAACTATAGAATCAGATATATATCATGTCATAAACAAACAGAGCAGACCAAGATCTGACGGTTCCTCTAGGGGCCGTCAGATCTGGGGTTTCTCTGTTTGAAAATGTGTTTATATGAATGAAATGGTTAAATGCATGCATTGTGTTCAGTGGTCGCTTGATGAAGGTTTATCTGTATCTGCGATTTGCTTTATTCCTATTATTCTATTCTATTTCAATTTTGTCAGACAGATTTCGTGGAAAATGCGCAATATTTAATCTACCATGATGTGTTTACCATCAGACCATATGTCAAGGTCGAAGCATGACTATATGGACTGTTTGCATTATACTGTATAGTCTAGCTATAAGACCACTAAACAGAAATACAAATCTGGATTTTAAAACATCTCCCCTAACCTATTTTTTAACCCAACCTCTTTGAATAAATCTACCGAAAAGGAACATTTACTAGAGAGAGGGAAACTACATATATTAGAAGTATGTAGTTTTGAAACCAATGTGATAAATATACCTATGGAGCAAATGCGCTATTTATCACAATGTCATAATGTGACTTTTACAGAGGGGCCAAAATGCGTCCGTATGAGGAAATGGGTTAAACAGATAATGGGCCATTCCTCTTCTAGGTGACAAAATGCGTCACTAGGAGGGAATATGTTCATATAGAATGTAGTTCAATGCAGGATACAAATATACAAAAGTTATCTGCAGTATAATTTTGCGCTACGTTTGCCCTTCCTGTTCACCCATTTCCTCATACTGACGCCTTTTAACGCCTTTGTAATCACGGGTTGAAAACATGTTTGGTAAGTAGACCATTTACTCCATATGAGCAACTACTCTGTTTATCAGAATGTTTTCATTTTTTCTTTATTCTAGTAAATGCTCCTATTCTGCTGAGTATAATTCAAGGAGTTTGGGTAAAAAATATCATAAGTATGAGGTAATGGGTTAACCCTTTGACTGGGCAGACACGTGTTATTGAAATTCTATTGTATACACGATTCAAACGTACATACTCGTACAATGTACTTCAGAACGAATGTTAACTTTATTGGACGTTCGTCATGAATTTAATATCCCAAATCACTTAGGCAAATAAGAAAAAAATATCAGATGACTGAGAAATAAAATAATACAACCCGTGTCTGCCCAGTCAAAGGATGAATGGGAAAACAATATACTGATATGATCATGCGATATTGTACTATAAATCAATGTACTTTAGTGTGAAAGATATAAGCCGCTCCCTAGGAAATCTGTCTTATTGCAATTGTGGTGGTGGCTTGGCCTAGTGGTTGAAAGTTGAGCGGATATCTCAGGTGTTCACGGATCGAATCCCGACTGGATCAACACGAATTTTCAGAGACGCTTTTCAGTTTCTCCTTCTCGCACGAGGTTGCCTCCCCTCCACTCAGGGGTTAAAATGGATACTGATGATGGTCACTAGCCTGTGCTGCGGTTTCGTAATATGTTAGCAGTGCTAAATATTGTAGGCGAATGGCTCACTGACCAGGGGAGTAAATGTACAGTCAGCTGAACGGTCATTCGGACTGAAAGTAGACTATAACTAGGTACTTTACTTTTTTATTACTAACAGACGCGGCGTCTGGTCAGGGGCTGCACTGTTTGTCACTCAACAGAATGTGTGCTCTCAAGATTGTATCACTTAACCCTTTCCCTCATATGAACGAGTTGCCACGAATTTGCAAAAAGAAAAGACACAGATTAGACAGCTCCTGTAGGAGCCGTCTGATTAGGGTCTATACTGTTTGCTTATGAATCTAACTCTGCTTCTACTTAAACCAAAACATTCTTTGTTCATATGCTTTTTCAAACATTCAGCTAATAAATATTCATGGTGTCATTATTTCTTCCTTTTTTATTGAACTCACATACCTGGTTCCAGACGTGATGTTTGATCTGGGTCTAAATTGTTTGCAATGTAAAAATACCCATTTTCTCTAAATTGTAAGTAAGTAAGTAAGTGAGTAAGTAAGTGAGTAAGTGAGTAAGTGAGTAAGTAAGTGAGTAAGTAAGTGAGTAAGTAAGTGAGTAAGTGAGTAAGTAAGTAAGTAAGTAAGTGAGTAAGTAAGTGAGTAAGTGAGTAAGTGAGTAAGTGAGTAAGTAAGTAAGTAAGTAAGTGAGTAAGTGAGTAAGTAAGTAAGTAAGTGAGTAAGTGAGTAAGTAAGTAAGTAAGTAAGTAAGTAAGTAAGTGAGTAAGTTAGTAAGTAAGTAAGTAAATAAGTAAGTAAGTAAGTGAGTGAGTAAGTAAGTAAGTAAGTAAGTAAGTAAGTAAGTAAGTAAGTAAGTAAGTAAGTAAGTAAGTAAGTAAGTAAGTAAGTAAGTAAGTAAGTAAGTAAGTAAGTAAGTAAGTAAGTAAGTAAGTAAGTAAGTAAGTAAGTAAGTAAGTAAGTAAGTAAGTAAGTAAGTAAGTAAGTAAGTAAGTAAGTGAGTGAGTGAGTGAGTGAGTGAGTGAGTAAGTGAGTGAGTGAGTGAGTAAGTAAGTAAGTAAGTAAGTAAGTAAGTAAGTAAGTAAGTAAGTAAGTGAGTGAGTGAGTAAGTAAGTAAGTAAGTAAGTAAGTAAGTAAGTAAGTAAGTAAGTAAGTGAGTGAGTAAGTAAGTAAGTGAGTGAGTGAGTGAGTAAGTGAGTAAGTGAGTAAGTAAGTAAGTAAGTGAGTAAGTAAGTAAGTAAGTAAGTAAGTAAGTAAGTAAGTAAGTAAGTAAGTAAGTAAGTAAGTAAGTAAGTAAGTAAGTAAGTGAGTAATAAAGTAAGTAAATAAGTAGGAGTGATTCTAGGAGTATTCTTTTGAAAAAGCCTTTGCCGATTGCATTTGAGAAGTAAATACTGTGGACCCTAATCAAAGTAATTTGAGTCTACAAATTACGGGACACTAGGAACGAATATATATTAATTTCCTTCCCGTTCCACTGTTTGAAATGAAAACAAAACTAAATAAAACGTTCGTAAAACAATTATCCAAATAGAGATACACTGATCGCTGTTTGCTACTACTGTAATAGGAACTAAACGTTATGTATGCACTGAAATCACATTTCAGTAAGCACGTGTAATAAATAGAGGTATTGATTCACTTGATTTACCCTTCATAAGCTAAACATATCTTGGCTGGTATTTGCAAACAGCTTGGATCCAGATGAAACGCCGAGTGACTCGATATCTCATCAGGATCCAAGCCGAGTGACTCGGCGTCTCATCAGGATCCAAGCGTGTTTGACACTTTGACAATAGCTTTTTTAAAATGATTGCAAAATCGGATGTCAGTGAATTTTTTTTAGGAAATTAGATTTTGAACAGATACTTTTTTTCACCTTTCCAGGGTAAATGTATCATGGAAATGTACTGACATTTTGATGTTGTTATTGTAGACGGCCATAGCGTAGTGTCCTCAGAACAAATTATATTGTTCCCATGGTAACTAAATAATATGGGACATTTATGAAAGTGATTAGCTCTGCGACGAATGAGACAGAACTTAGAAAACAGAGCAATAAAGTTAAGTTTTAGCTAGCCCAGCAAATTCTAGTCGCCAGAAAATGTCATCTTCATCAGCGATTATTCTACTGTTAATTGTATTCGCTAGCTCTATTTACAAAAAAACACAACAATAACAAGAAACAAACAAGTAACAAACAGCAATAAACTATCCAATTGTGGACGAGTTTATGTTCTCACGAGACGCCTACTTACCCGAGCTTCACCAGGGTCCATGCTTATAAAGCTTTTAGTTGAGTCTGAGTTTCAAAGGCTCAAATCTGACCAATCAAAAGCTTGAGAACGTACTCAGACTCAACTAAAAGTTTTATAAGCATGGACACTGGACCATAACACTTTCTCTGTTGAATATTCATGTAAGAAATAATGACACCATGAATACTGATTTGCTTATTTTTTTATTATGGCGCATGTGCACATGAACTTTTGGTACTGGTAGAAACTGTATAGTCAAATGTAATATAAGTTCATAAATTCATAATCAAACAGGGCAGACCCTGATCAGATATCTCCAACGAAAGCAATCTGATCTGGGTCTACGGTGTTTGCAAATGCGTGAAAGAGTGTTGATATGAGGGAAATGGTTAACTGTTTGTTTCGAACGAACTACGCATAATTCCTACCCCGTGTTAAAATTAATGTCTGCTCAAATTTGTATCTAAAGAAAGTTGCATTTCTTTCGATTCGTTCAGACATTTGAGAAATTATTGATCGAGTATCTCACGTGGATCTTACAAATGCGAGTCAGCTTGCGATTAGCTGGAGATAGGTTAACATTACATTTGAAAGCATTACTAGTGTATCAACGCTTAGTCTTTGATGTAGTGTATCAACACATAGTCATTGATGTAGTGTATCAACGCTTAGTCTTTGATGTAGTGTATCAACGCATAGTCATTTTCGATGCATGGCCTTCGATAAAGTATATCGACCCATGGTATTTGATATAGTTTTCGATCCATGGTCTTTGATATAGTTTTGGATTCATGGTTTTTGATATAGTTTTCGATGCATAGTAATTGATATAAAGTACATCGACGCATGATTTTTGATATAGTTTTCGATACATGATATTTGATATAGTTTTCAATGCGCGGACGTTGGTGTAGTTTTCGATGCATGGTATTTGATATAATGCATTGACTGACGGTTTTTGGATATAATGTATCGACACATGATCTTTGATATAGTGTATCGATGCATGGTCTTTTATATAATGTATCGATGCATGGTCTCTGATATAGCGTATCGACGCATTATTTTTTATATAGTATATCGACGCATGGTATTTGATACAGTGTTTGATGCATGGTCTTTGATAAAGGGTTCAATACTTGGTCTTTGCTATAGTGTTATAGAATGTCTTTAATATATACATTTTAAGGCATCGTCGCATGGTTCGATATACGCTCTTTGATACAATGTATCAACGCGTGGTCTGTTAGATTGTAGGACTTGTCACGGTGAAGAAGTGTGTGAAATGTCATACGATTTGCATAAATAGTAAAGAAGTAATAGCCAACGTTAAAGTATCCGGGCAAATAACAACGAGCACGACGACGGCAACGTAGACGCTTGAGTTACGACAATAGCTCGTATGTTTTTCTCGGATAATACAGTCGACCCTCATTAATCCAAACACTCAAATATGTATTAGCATCGGTCTTTTAGACAGATGACAGCTTAATACAAAATAAAAGCCATACAATAAGCTACCCTGACTCTCTAATAATCACATTGGTTTCAAAACCATACAATTATATTTTTCTCTCCTCTAGTATATTCTCCTTTTCAGTAGATTTATTCAAAGAGGTTGGGCCTAAAGTAGTCCAGGAGGGAATGGGTTAAGCAGCCACCTGTCGAAAACATTATCGACCTTCTTTACTAAAGGATTGGCGAGGTTTCAACTTAAAGTAAATCCTCTCTATAACGGCCACTAAATTACATCAAATATTTTGTATTAAAGGCAGGTGGCTGCTTAAAGCAGGGTGAACGTAAAACAGAACGCTCCTATAGGAGCGTTCTGTTTTACTTTCACCTTGCTTTAAGCAGCCACCTGCCCTAAATACCAACTAATCAACACAAATTAGTGTCCGTTATAGAGAGGTTTTACTGCAAATGGATATAACATCTGTGATGTTTGTTGTCTGTTTTCAATGCATGCATTAGGTCTGCTATATAACCGGTACATCAATTTATTTAAACTAACCTATTTCAGATCAGAGGTTCAAAATAAATTAGATATTCGCGCTTTGCTTTCGTTCACGCAAAGTTGTAACACGTGTATGATTTCATTTAAGTCGGAATAATTTAGTGAGAACTGCAAATTACAACTATGTCATCCAGACGTATATTTGTATGACTTCTAAAATTAGGATCAGACAGAGGATTTATTTTCGTGTAGCCTCAACCCTTGTACGCTGCTTTGCGCGACCTAACTTGCATTTGCAAACAGCTTGGATCCAGATGAGATGCCGAGTAACTCGGCGTCTCCATAAGATCTAAGCTGTTTGACACTCGGTCTACATTTGTTTTTACAAAAGACGGATCAGGAGTAATCTAAATTTTAACAGATCCATATTCGAGCAGATATAATTTTTATCACAGCGGAGTAATGGTAAATATTTAAGCTCGTCTGTGTTTCGAAGAAAAAATACGAACTATTGTCGTAACTCAGGCGTCCACGTTGTTCTCGCTGTCGTTGTCGTCTAGAAACTTTAAATTGGCTATTGCTTCTTTACTATTCATGCACATATGTAACTTGACACACTTGTCCACCGTCACAAGGGCTACAATCGAACAGACGACCATTGGCACCGGTATGCGGTGCTCTTGGTTTAATCTCATAACCCTCGGGCAATAAAATAATAATTAAAACCACCACAGAGCGCCAAAAGATAACTAAAACGATTATATCCTGAGTGTGAAATTGATCCTCAAGTTAATGTTGCCTCCATTGAAACATATAAAACGTTAATAAGAGTTCAGGAAAGAGCTACTGAAATCTGAAGTTAAGTTCATTACTGAATTGTCCAATGCAGATCATCTGGAACAATCTGCGTCTCATCTGGTTCCATGTTTATAAAGCTTTTTAGTTGAGTCTGATTTTGTTATCAAGCTTTTGAATGGTCAGATTCTTTGGCTCAAATCTAACCAATCAAATACTTGAGAACAAACCCAGACTCAACTAAAACCTTTATAAGCATGGCCCCTGGATGTGCAAATGCGAGTCCGCTCGCGAGTAGTGGGATAAGGGTATATAGGTAAGCTATGTTGAGCCTCAAATTTCTTACGTACGCATTTTTCTCACCGTAAGAAGAACGCGCGCGCATTATTCTCACAGAAGAGAGAAGATTGCGTTCGGACCACATGGTGGGACCTAGCATCGGAACGCAATTTTCTTAGTAGATCAAACTCATTTTCTCTTTATAGTGAAAAGAACTTGAAAATGAAAAATCCTCAAATTGATCAAAAGCAGTCTTAAGCACAGGTTTGTAATGAGTTTTCACCTTTATTATTATACATGTACCCCCACAAACGAATTTTTGTTTGGGGGGGGGGGGTATACTTGAGTCACTATGTTCGTCCGTCTGTATGTCCGTCCGTCCGTTCGTCCGCGCTAACAATTCCTGTTTATGTGACTAGATAATTACATGAGAACAAAATATCTTTTGTTCTCATCGGTTTTATGTGGCTTATTTTCAGTTTGTGTGGCTATTTTGAACAAAAGAATAGCCGCATACACCCAATCCGTTAGAATGTCCGTCCATCCGTCCGGCTTGTCGAGATGAATTTTTGAAGAGGAGTTATAGGAAAGTTACCAGACTTTAATTCATTTGTAGAAAATCTCAATATTCATGATAGAGCAAGTATTGATGCGTGTATTAATAATTTTTCGAATGCTATAGATGACGTAGCCAACCCATTGTTTAGAAAACAACAAACATTTAAACGTAATGTTAACACTTCAAGTGTGTATGAACAAAAAGTTTGTAAAAAGGCAGACTGGTTTGATGTAGAATGTACATGTAAAGCCGCTAAACGTTCTTACTCTAAAGCAATTATAGACTTTAACCCTTCGCTTGCTGAATTCTAAAATACATTTCTCCTTCTTTACCCATGCCCTGTTGTATAATTACATATATCTTCACTGTCTACACGTATTTCGCTGTGCAATCACTGCTGTGGAGTGCACTGGTTGCACAATCAACTTGTAAATAGTGCAGACCCTGATGAGACAGCTCCTGCAGGAGCTGTCTCATCTGGGTCCTCACTATTTACAGGTAGGTATATTGACGCGAATAGCAAGCGAAGGGTTAATAAGCATAAATCTAGTGAAAACAGGATGGCCATGTGTAATTTAAAGTCATTCTATAAGACATTGATTAAGGTAAAAAAGAGAAAATATGAATTTAATAAAATAAAAGAAATTGAACGAATGAGGCATTCCAAATCTAGAGATTTTTGGAAGCTTTTTACCAAGAAAAAGAAAAATGATTGTGATATTGAATTAAACGAATTCTATAATTTTGTCTCAAATATGCAGAATGATCTTGCAAATACGCATAATGATGAAAGCGAGTTTTTTTGGTGAAAACAGCGACTTTAATATAACTAATTGTATATTTGCCGAGCTTGACGAGCGTATAACAGCCTCCGAGATTCGATCGATCTTTAAGACATAACAAGGCTTTTTTGGTGGTGACAGATTGTTGAATGAATATTTTATAGAATCTGTGGATATTCTTTCTTCACATTCACATTCTCGTTGATATTTTAACGCTATCTTATAGATGCTGGTTATTTTCCAGTGAAATGGTCTGAGGGAATTATAATTCCTATTTTTAAGAAGAATGATCCCAAAGATGTGAACAATTATCGAGGCATAACATTAGTGAGTACCTTCTCTAAAATATTCACGGGTATATTGAATAAAAGACTGAATGGATTGGCCTAAAAATTAATATAATAAGCGACTGCCAATTTGGATTTCGTAAAGGGCGTTCAACAGTAGATGCAATATTTGTTTTAAATGCTATTATACAAAAAGTTTTGAATGATAAGGGGCGACTTTTTTGCGCATTTATTGATTTGAAAAAGGCTTTTGATAGCATTTATCTGAATGGATTATGGTTTAAGCTACACAAATTGGGCATACAGGGGAAATGATTAGAATAATAAGAGACATGTATAATCAGGTAGAAGTGTGTGTTAAGGGATGTAACTCATACTCTGAGTTTTTAACTGTGCAGTAGGCTTGAAACAGGGGGAGGTAATCTCCCCGATACTGTTTTCTTTTTTCATTGAAGATTTGGACCTTTTTATGCAAAATGATCAGTCTTCAGACCTCTCCTTGGATGATATAACATTTATACTTATGTTATTCGCTGATGATATGGTAATTCTAGGTAATTCTGCTGAAGAGTTGCAGAAATGTATTGAACTGCTTGAAGAGTACTGTGAGCGTTGGGGTCTATAAGTTAATACAGATGAAACAAAAGTTATGGTTTTTCGGAAATGTGGGAATCTGTTACCAAACGAAACATGGGCTTATAAGAATAACTCCTTGGAAACCGTGAATAACTTTAACTATCTGGGAACTGTTTTTAACTACACTGGTTCATTTGTTCTAAATCAAGAAACACTAATTGGGAAGGGACTAAAGGCTTTAATATCCTGTTATATAATATTAAAAGGCTTAATCTGAAACCTGCTGTCATTTGTCAACTTTTTGATGCCTTTGTTGGCTCAATATTGAATTATGCATGTGAAATTTGGGGGTTTGGCAAATCAAAGAATATTGAAAGAGTACATCTTAAATGTTGTAAGGCCTTATTTAAGGTTAAATCTTCCACAGCCACTGTGGGTGTTTATGGAGAATTAGGAAGATACCCTTTATATGTCAATCGGTATGTTAGGATAGTCAAATATTGGTGTAAAATTATTAGGTCTGATAATATTTTGATCCAATATATGTATAAGTCACTGGTAAATGATTTTCTGAAGGGTGAGAAGAATTGGATCTCAAATGTTAAGTCATCATTAGATCATTATGTTTTTTCATATGTATGGCGAAATCCTTTGTCCGAAAATTTAACCAAATTTCATCTACAGTTCAAGCTTAGAGTTTTAGATGTTTTCAAGCAGGGATGGTTTAATGATGTATCTCACAGTAGTTCACTATTTCTGTATAAAGATTTTAAATTAAATTTTCAGTTGAAACATATTTAAATGCTCTTCCATCTAAACATAGGATAGCATTATCAAAATTAAGATTATCTTCACACAAACTAAGGGTTGAGTCAGAACGGTATAGTCATCAAAGACTACATAGGTCGCTTCGGAAATGCTTATTGTGTAATTCGCACGATGTCGAAGACGAATACCATTTCGTTCTTATATGTCCAATATATAGAGCTCTCAGAAAAAAATATATCAGTAAATTTTATTTTAATAGAGAAAGCATGTATAAGTTTGTGCTACTTATGAACTCTAGTGACGTCTCTGTTCAAAAGAAATTAGGGAAATTCGTATTGAGGCATATAATCTAAGAAAATCTCTTACATAGTCAGCAATAGTTTAGGTATTACTGATTAGCTGACACTATTCTAATATTGACATTGCGTATATTTTTAGCTGAAGATTATAATGATACATAAATGGAAAAGCAGTAAAGTCAAGCAGGCAAAGCCACATACAAGACGCAACCACCACCAAAACACCGATAGACAGCATGACACACACATACACACACACAACCACACACCCAAAACGCACACTCACACACGAGATAAACACAGAAAACATCAACAGACACACAAGAACTAGAGACAAACACTTCACACATAAACAAAATCACAAGCACAAAGACGTAAGGCAAACAAACGGAAGGGTGACAAAGAGAGTACCGCCTTGGCACGGTCAGTAGCAAAAAAACACTGGGGGTGTAAATAAAGGTATCCCCGCCGGACTTACCCACAACATAGACGATGGTGAACACAGGACAACATGTAAAACATAGCATAATAACTGTGAAAATCCGTCAAATATGTACTCAATGACTTTGCTGAAGTCAGAGCACCTGCAGGTAAGCCATTAAGGGCACGACAGGGAAAAAGTAATACATGAGTCTGGTAAGCTCATCCCGTATCCGAGTTTAAGAGTATACCATCATAGAGTACTACCCTCGGCCTGTCATAAAACAGAATTTATTTGACAATGGCAGAAACTGTAGAATCAGATTTGTATTACTTCATAAGCTAAACGAGCAGACCTTAATCGATACCTCTATCAGCTAAAGGGCTAAACAGAAGTCCAGTTAAGATAAGTAAATTAAAACATTTTCAAGAATAACTCCTTTATTTATCCACTAAACCCTATGTTGTGATCACTCTTTAGAATCGTCTCGAAGAGGCGATTCTAAAAAGTGGTCGCAACATAGAGTTTGGTGAAGAAATGACGATTTTAGTATCTGAGTATGCACATTGATCAGTTGATTTGTTTAAGTGCTAATCTACATGTATACTTGCAACGCATGTTAAAATGCTGAACAGAATCACAAAAAATCATTTGTTTATATGCTGAAAAGAAGTATATCGCAAAAAACAAAACAAAAGAAAAAAAAATAGTTGCGTAACTGTTCGACATGGGTTGATGATATTTTGTTGTACAACAAAAAGATGTAAGTATGGACAAAAACTGCTTATTTTGTAACACATTTTTTTTTATAGAAGGTCAAATTGATAATCTTCATAATAATGATTCAACATAACAAATACCATGTTTCATGATGTTATTGAAAATATATGCGTTTATGGTAGGTACTGGACACCATAAGATAGGTGACAAATTATAACAGAAAGAAAGGCACATTGAGAGCTGCCAAAACAGCTTTCCGCAAGACTTTCACTCTGCATCATGCTGCCATCTACCAGGAGCGTAATGTACATGTACGCAGTGTGACTAATGGGGTCCGTGGGCATGCTCCTCGAGAACATTTAGAATTAAGTAGTTTTGAAACCACTGTGATACATAAAGCATGTTCACCTTTCAGATTGACGTTACGCATGTGTGTAAATGCATATCGTTAACTACGTCCCTGTCTGCCTAAACAGATCAAAATTCCTCTTTACTAAATGCCCGATTTAGAAGGATGTCCCTGTATAGTAAAACCTGTCTTAACACATTACCCCCTAGTGACCCCCTAGACCCCCATTTTTGCACATCTATAAAATCACATTGTGAAACCATTGTGATAAATAGAGCATTTGCTCCTATAGGAGCAAATGCTCTATTGATCACAATGGTTTCACACTACAAAATACAAAATTCTAAAAAATTCCTTTTCACTTGTTAATGCTCCTTTTCGGTAGATTAATGCAAAAAGGTTGGTTCTAAAAAGCCTAGGAGAGAATAAGTTAAGCAACCTTATATTGATTGGACAAAGGAATCTTAAAAAAGCAGATGGTTTCTTAATGCATGGCAAAAGTAATGCAGAATGCTCCTACATGAGCTTTATGTATTTCTGTTGATCCGCATTAAGCTACCACCTGCCTAATAGACCCACAATTAAACCTATTTTTCATGGTCTCTTTTGACAGGGTCAGCAGTATTTACAATTGATTGTCACCGTAACACTTTACCTGATAGAGAACGTTTTTTGAAAACTAGGTAGATCAAGAACTGACGGCTTCTGTAGGAGCTGTCTGATCAGGGATTTCTTTGTTTGCTGATGTCTGACGTCCGCTACAGCGCCGAAGCCTTGCGGAACAAACGCAGAAGCGACGCAGAAACATGCCGAAACCTTGAGAATTACCTTCCGAATGCTTCCCGTATGGTTTCCGATCGTGCGGAAATGTTACAGAAACGTCGCGGAAACGTTGCAGAACATGCGAACGCGCTGCCGAATCGTTGCAAAAAGAACGCAGAAGGCTGCCGATCTGAGAGTTTTCTTCGCATTTTTGTGATCTTCAGTGGAAAAGATGTCTTCTCTCAAATGCTTTCGGCAATCTGACGACCGCTCTTTTTTAGATTTGCATATATGCATATATTTTGCTAACATCAGTGTCTTCTGAGACAATTCTGAATCGTTCATAATACGTTGGGAACATATTCCGTGTGGATTCGGAAAGCATTCCGGGTCTGCAGGAAGCCTTTCGTATCGATTCGGCTTCATTCGGAAACCGGTGGATAGGAGATCCCGAAGCCTTGCCGAATGCTCCTGAAACTACCCCGAAACCACCACGAAGGGTCCCCGAATGTCTCGAAGGTTGCCGAATGCTTGCTTAAGGTCCCGAAGTCATCCCGAATAAATCACTCGTCGTCCAAAAGTTAAAACGTTTAAAACCTAAGTGCCGAATCTTGTTCAATCCAAATAAGTCCCAGAAGAGCCTAGAAGGATTCCCGAATCGTTCAGGAAAGACGCGGGAGGATTTCAAAACATTCCGAAGACGTGCCGAATCATCCCGAATCTGCAATATCCACATCTGGGAACCCTTCGGCGTTCTAGTGGACGCCTGATCTTATGAAGGACCACTAATATAGATATGGTTTTACAGTTTTTGACATAGTCATCATGACAGAGCAGATACTGACCAGATCGCTCATACAGGACCTTCTCTATTAGCCAAAGACATTAAAAAGCGTTTCGATGGAGTAAATGATTATTCAGTGGAATCCTAATGATTTGTAAACCATGCGATTGGTCCATTTCTACATTGTTTGCAAGTCAAAAGTTACCTTTTGAGTTGAAGTGTTTCATATGGTTTGGTTCTATAAATGTTATTACAGTAGAAACTGTCTTAACCCTTTCCTCCATAAGCTATATTTAGACCCAACCTCTTTGAATGAATCTACCCAATAGGAGCATTTACTAGAGAAAAGTATAATTTTTAGAATTTTGTAGTTTGAAACCATTGTGATAAATAGAGAGGCGTAGAAAGGGGTATTCATGGAGGAAAGGGTTAAGCGGGCATTTATCTATTGAGTATAGGAGACTTAAACAGTACTTGCTTGCTTAATGCAATGCAAAAGTAATGCAAAATGTTCATATGCAGAAAGCTTTTTTTGATCACTTTTAACATGCAGTTAGCTACCACCCGCTTAAATAGCCATATAATTAGACCTCAATATGATGGCCGCTTAAGACAGGTTCGTCTGTCTTGCCTTTGCTTGACCTCTCTCTGTCGCCAGCCTACGCTTCACATAGAGATTACTATTATCCTCCTCCTGTGTTTGTAAACAACCTGTAACTACCAGTAGATGATGATTACCCTTTCATTGCGGCAAGCGAGTCACTAATGACCTTTGTACATAGTGTAGACCCAGATGAGATGACTCATAGAGAAACCTTCTTATCAGGGTCTGTACTGTTCGTCATGTTGCAATTTTCTTTTAAAATTCCATGAATATTCACGGTAAGTTTGATCTGTAGGCAATTTGGAATAATCCGTTTGGAAATTCAGCTTTGAAAAGGTTAAGTGAAACAATTACCGGTATATATCCGGAAATAGGCAAATGCTAAGTATCATAAAACGTTTCCAAACCCATGATGAGCAGGATCACAGGGAACAGATATATCCAGAAATAGGTAAGTGATAATCAGGATAAAAAACAACAGCAAACATCTGATGAGCAGAGTCATGGGGTACAGCTACAACTAAACCTGCCCATAACCACCACTTTCTAATTACAAAATGTACATGCAAGTGATTGCCTCTTTCATCGCGACTCACACGGTTTGCTGAAACGACTCCTGTAGGAGTTGCCTCATCAGGGTCAGCTCTGTTAGCTGTTTCAATACGTATAAATCTGATTCTATGCAATATACAGTAGAACCCCTCTTATGTGACCACTTAATGAATAAACATGGATGGATTTGTAAGCAGGTGGTTGATTAATGCAGGACAAAAATAATGCAAAAAGCTCCTCTAGGAGCTTTCTGTACATGTATTACTTTTGTCCTGCATTAAGCAACCACCTGCATCTAGCACCCATAATATCTTTTAGGTGGTCGCATTATCAGGGGTTTACTGTATATACATGTAGATCTGATTCTATCTGATTATATAGGTTTCTGTTATGGCCAATCTGTCCAGTGTCACTTAAAAACACGGGTAATTAAAAGGCATGACGTTATTACTTCTTTCATGAATATTCATGGAGTAAAGTGTTATGCAATCTCAAAGCAGAATGTTCTTACATCAAAGTGTCAGGTCCCAAAACGCTTATCAGTAAAACCTCGTAGAGCGCTCCCCATTCTATATATGCATTAAGCAGTCACATACATAAAAGAGTCTAAATTCTTCTTAATAAAATGTCTGTTTAAACGAGTTTTATTGTACTTACTGGTGGGGAAGCCTTTGAATCAGGGTCTACACTGGTAGTTTTGGACAACGCTTTAGAACAGAATCTTGCTTATGCGACCACAAAATGTATAAACTCTGGAGTCTTTAACCCTTTTCACGCATTTCGATGCATTTGCAAACAGAGTAGACTCAGGTCAGACGTCCACTGTAGGAGTCGTCTGATCAGGGTCTGCTCTGTCTGCGTATAGTATGATATAGATATGATTCTAGATACAGTTTCTACAGGGTCTGATAGGACCAACTATCCTCGTGTCTATGTGCAATTGTAACACCTAATCTAATTAATACTCATATTATAATGTCTTACACCAATAGTCATGGAGTAAAGAATTAAAAACAACTTCTAAAGCATTCCAACTATTTGAATGACCGTTGTAGAGAGACGTAACTGTAATTCTAAAACACGCCTACGCAGAACTGACCTTGAGCTGTTTACTAATGGATTTCATGACCAGCATAGTCGTCTGCTAGACAAGTTTTCGTCTGCTTCAACTTTAGAATGGGCACTTGTTTAATTTCTTTACAAAAATAAACAGGGGGTCAAACAGTTTGGATCCTGATGAGACGCCGAGTTACTCGGCATCTCACTAGGATCCAGTCTGTTTGCATGTGATATCACAGGCCCGTCTTCGTGGCACTGAATCGGTTAACTGTCACCGGGCAGCGACCCACAGGGCTTGCTGCAATGGGTGAATCTGATCACCTTTGTAAACAGTTTGGACCCAGATGAGACGCCGAGCAACTCGGGGTCTCATCAGAATCTACACTGTTTTATATACAACATACTCTTTAAAGAAGAAATCGAAGGATGTTCCATTGTGAAACTTTAAGCAGACGACACTGTTTGCAGACGACACTGTTTGCAGACGAATATCAGTTGGCGCCAACAGAGTTAAATCGATGTGTTGAACAGAGGCATTGGTTAATCATTGTCCTCTCTTCCTTGCGAGTCTCTTACTACGCAGTTACTGTCTGATGCATGACTTAAACCTTATACACCATGAATATACTTATGTAACATAATTAAAATGACAGTATTGGCCTGAATATTAATCAACTGAATATTTACAATGATTCACGAAGAAGGGACTTATAGGCCAAGGCAGAGACTGACGAATAAGAGCTATATAATCGCATAAGTGAACAGAACAGGCGTCACCTGATCAGGGTCTACTCTGTTTGCGCATGCGTTAAAATACGTATCTGCGAAGTGAGGGGTTAATACTGGGACGGTTTAACAAGAATTAATGAGATTATCAGTTACATGTAGCCTTTAGTCTGTTAATGGTCACGTAACTTGAATTTTTAAAAATACTTTTGATATAGACCATACATGTACCATGAATAACTCGGCGTCTGTTAAGCATGTCAACTGTTAGGCAACATGGAATGGTTAATCAAACATTTGAGACAAACTAGGGAAATACGGTAAAACCTCTCTATAACGGCCACTAAATTGTGTTAATTAGTCGGTATATACGGCAGGTGGCTGCTTAAAGCAAGGTGAAAATAAAACAGAACGCTCCTATATGAGCGTTGTGTTTTACTTTCGCCTTGCTATAAGCAGCCACCTGCCTTTAACACAAAATACATGATGTAATTTAGTGGCTGTTATAGAGAGGTTTTACTGTACAAAGAAAACAGATAATGCTGTACAGTTGAACTTCGATATCTCGAACTTCAAGGGACCATTCAAATTAGTCCGAGATAGCAGAAGTTCGAGTTATCCGTTTCTGATCTGGACAATTTCTTAAGTTCACATTTAATGCAGGTGTATAGTAATGCTGTAATCTCCTGTCAGAGATTTCAGTGTAATTTACTTCTACATTAAGCTGTCACAAGTGTTTCTAGATATGTCGTACATTTAGGAGCAGTGCTCTATTACTGTAAACCTATTCCTTTAACGCCCTTTGAAGCCATTGTGATAAAAAGAGCAATAACTACATAGGAACAAATGCTCTATTTATCATGATGACTTTCAAACTGCGAAATTCTAAAATCTTCTTTTTTCTCTAGGAAAATACTCTTTTCCAGTAGATTTATTCAGAGAGATTGGATCTAAAATATATTTTAGAGAATTGGTTAAACACACGACCCGAGTGTCAAATGGTTGGGATCCTGACGAGACACCGATTTCTTCAGCGTCCCAAATAGATCCAAACTGGCTGCTAAACGTTATCACGGGTTCGACCATGGAGGCGACATAGGTAAAGCCGATCTGATGGCATACAGTACTCTGATGGGCTTCTAGTTTCGAAGCAGAAAGGCGAGGGTTCTAACGAAGACCGAAGGATATTGAATAACAAACAATGCATACAGTAGAACCCCTCTAATGTGACCACTTAATGAATAGATATGGGTGTCTTTATAAGTAGGTGATTGCTTAATACAGGACAAAAGTAATGCTGAAAGCTCATATATGAGCTTTCCGCATTACTTTAGTCCTGCATTAAGCTTCCACCTGCCTCTACCACCCACATTAATTTTATACCTTTTTAAGGTGGTCGCAACAGAGGGTGTTTACTGTATTCTGAGCAGAAGGTTCCTCCAGGAACCCTATGATATGGGTCTATACTGTTTGCAAATGACAGCACACCCGTTTCCCTCTTTCAACGAGATCAACTTACTTTCATCATGACATACAAGGCGTCCAAGGGAGTATGTTATCTGAAAATCTTTGGTTGCAAATTTATTTATCGCTTTTATGTCTCATTTGTAATAGTAAACGATTTTCAGAACACAAAAGCAGTCGTTTCTTTCTAGTTCTGTTTTGTTAATACATATACAATACCTCTACGTTTCATTTCTTCAGTGATACATTTACTTGCTGTCACAGAGCTTCGGCGACTCTGTGAGATAATTTAAAGTAACAGAAAACTCCCCGGAGACAATGCAGTATAATAATTCAATACCGGCTAGTGGCACTTTTTTGACTGTCAAAAAGAATAGTAGGCAGCATCGACTGTGAAATCTCATTTGGCTCTCCAGAGAGATATAAAACGCTGCACTAATTGGCTGAGTTCGATGAGATGAGAAACGATATCTGTCAGACATCCGCCCTCTCAAAATGTTGGAAAAATGAAACCTGATAACTTAGAGGTAAAAGCTCAATAATTTGTCATAAATATAGATTTATTTTAGTCAACCCTGAATTATGAGAATGGAACATCACATAAGTGTTCAACTATAGTGTCCACTCAGCGTGAAAGGCTTAAACGTGCTAGACAAATTTGAATAACAAACAGTGCAGACCCTGATCACATGGCGCATTTAGGAGCCCTCTGATCTGGGTCTACACTGTTTGCAATAGACAGTCAATGCGTATCACGGGTTTAAAGGGTTATTTTAATGTTTTGCACACTACTATACAAATTATGTTTATTGCAGACATAACCTCATATCTCTCATATCTGTCATGTTGTTCTGAATGTTCGCCCCGCACCAGTTCTTACGGGAAGTTTCCAAGAATTCACAGACATATGGGTTTAGTGTTACATTTCAACATTTATAAAATTATAACAGTTCATAGTTGGATTTGATGAAAATTGACTACTCCCAAGGTGACAAGAGGTATCATTGATGCATTTTAACATGTACACTGGCAAACAATGTAGACCCAGATCTGAAGGTTCTCACAAAAACCTGTGGGAACCTTCTGATCGGGTTCTGCACTGTTTACCTCATATTTTAAGTATAATTTACACTGTCATCGAAACTGCATGTGTAATACAGTAAAATATCCTATCAGTTTCAGTCTTTAAGACAGGTTGCAGCTTAATGCAAGGTGTAAGTCATACAGAAAGCTCCTTTAGAGCAGAAAGCTTCTATCTGCAAATAGTTTGGTTCCAGATGAGATGCCGAGAAACTATGCGTTTCATCAGTATCCAAGCAGTTTGACACCCTGATTGCATCTGGGTACACAAACTGAATAGAGCTTGAATTTTGAAAATGTAGTAGGTGAAATATTCAGTAAAAAAAGTTACTCGGCAAGCTAAAGGTTAAGTTTAATCATTATAAGGTACAGTTTAATATTCATGAGGAAAATAGTTAAATTTACTGAAATAAAATGATGTGCGACTGATAGAAAGAAACGTTAACAGTCAGTGTAAAGGACAACAATGGAAATAATGAAGGACCAGAATGGGAATAAGAGGTCTTTCTTGTGTTATCATTGATATACAGTAAAGTCCCGCTAATGCGACCACCAAAAGGGGGACCGGTCTGTGTGCTAGAGGCAGGTGGTAGCTTAATGCAGGACAAAAGTAATACAGAAAGCTCCTAGAGGAGCTTTCTGCATTACTTTTGTCCTGTATTAAGCAACCACCTGCTTATAAAGTCACCCACGTATATTCATCAAGTGGTCGCATAAGAGGGGAAAGCATGCCGTGGTTTTACTGTGCATCGTTGTCTTGTTCAGTTTTACTGTGCAAGCATTCTTTCCAGAATATCATGGCCATGCGTGGGAGTTAGAGAAAATGATAGTAGTGCTAGATCTCTCATGCTACTTAATCCACCCAGGACAACCACAGCAGCGTGAAATTGTGCAAAACCTAGCACTATAAGACTTAGATGCCTAATAGTCTTCAATATGTACAAGTGTGGTTTTGGTGCAGGCAAACAAGTATTAGTTAGGTTAACCATAAAAGCAGATAGACTCAAGTTACATGTACGTAGTCCAAGCACATGCAGCCAGCGCCGACTTAATCGGAGTCGGAGTTGACTACATTCTGTGGGAGAGTGTTCCACAGGCCGACAGTACGTGGAAAATATGAAATGATGTAGGTGTCATTCATAGGTTGAAAAAGATGATACATGTATGATTGGTTGTGATAACGCATATATTATCTGTTGTGTAGGTTGTAAGTATTGGTTCATGCTTAGATCAACTTTGTTGTTAGCAATTTTATAGAACTAGTTGAATATTCATTTATATTAATTAAATAATCTGTTTTATCTGCACTATGAACATTATTTTCTTATCATGACATAAACCGTAGAATAGGTTATATATTATATTTCATAAGAAAACATGGCATACCCTGATCAGAAGCTTCTGCTTATCTGAGGCCTTTCTGTTTCCAAAAGCGTCAGAATGCGTATCTATGCAGTAAAGGTTTACGTTAAAAATAACCTCTTTTGAAACAATCTCATAACCATTAAAGTGATATCAAAATGTATATGGTAAAGCATATTTGTGAATTCTCCACTCGTAATGTCTTGTTCTATAGCAAAATAGTATTACCGGGACCATAGGAAAACCCCGGTGAAGACAAACCGAATAATTACGATTAATACGGAACTAAATCGCGTACGGATATTGTCTAAACCGCTGACGTGTTACATCGGCGAAGTCGTTACTTTAGCAACAACTTTCGCATGTCAGATGATTACTGTATTTGTAAACTAATTCCACACTCTACTACTTTTTGTTTAACAATTTACAAACGTATTCTATTTTTCACAGACTTCTAAAATGTGCCATTCACAGAAACATTGCATTTAAATATGTTGTTACCTCATATGTATGTATTATAAACAAACCTCATATGTATGTATTATAAACAAACCTCATATGTATGTATTATAAACAAACCTCATATGTATGTATTATAAACAAACCTCATATGTATGTATTATAAACAAACCTCATACAAACCCCATACGTATGTATTATAAACAAACTTCATATGTATGTATTGTAAACAATGTAGGAATACATTCTAAATATTCGTTAACCATTTCTCCATAAATACACCTTTCTATGCCTCTGTAAAAGTCACTTTATGAGACTATTGTGATAGATAGAGCATGTGTTCCTATAGGAGCAAAATTCTCTATTTATCACAGTTGTTTCAACACTACACAATTCTAAACTTTTCCTTTTCTCTAGTAAATGCTCCGTTTTGGTAGATTGATTCAAAGAGGTTGTGTCTCAAATGGCCTATGGAAGAAAGGGTTAAAATGTCACAATGTCAACACTTTTGTTGTGTTCTATTATTCTAGCAAACTAATATCTGTTCAAAATCTGATCTGAAGCAAGTTTTGCATTCTTCCGGTTCGTCTAAGCTTTTCATAAACTTGAACAGTTTGGATTAAAATGTGACACCAAGTTAACTCATTTTCTTCTACTACTGACGCATTACTGCGCCTATGTAAAATATATTTTTGAAACCATTGTGATAAATAGAGCATTTGTTCCTATGGAGCAAATGCTCTATTTATCACAATGGTTTCATATCTTACACACTTCTAAAATTCTCCTGATCTATAGTTATTGCTCCTTTTCGGTAGATATATTCAAAGAGGTTGGGTCTAAACATAGTCTAGGAGAGAATCGACGTTACGCTTGGATCCAGACTATTTGCAAATGCAAATAGCTTAGCGTGGTTAGGGGGAGGGGGTGATGATAAAGTATAACGAGGATTTGCAACTTCTCCCCAGGATTGAAACTGTTCGACACACTGATTGAGAATATTGAGAGAAATGGTGGAAAAATCAATATGTAAATGTTTACATATTAATTAATTTTGTTACAAAAATTGCGCTAAGTCGTTAATAAGTATTAGGATATGTGTCACGTACAGAATAAAGAACAATAAGACGCATGTGTCTCCGACATAATGGATGGAAATCGTGAACACTACTTGAAATAATCACAAAATCCACTCGCTAAGCCCCCTCTAAGAATAATATTTCAAGTAGTGTTTGAGGAGTTGGGCACACACGACTTTGTTTTCACTATACTTATGTTTTACAGTGAAAACTAATTTCAAAGTTCTTTGATAAAAATGATTGCAGCAAACTGCCCTTTCTCTACAACATTTAATTTTTATATTTGAAAGTTTGAAATAATCTTGACAAATGGTGTACAATGAACAGACAATATGTTTTCAGAATGTATTATATTGTGAAGACAATTTCAATAGTACATGTATGGGTCGTGCAGGAAACATCCCATACAAAACACACAGTCGACCTAACAGCACCGCAACAAAAACAGTAAATGTACATGCATATCAAAAGTCACAAAGACATAACAAACAGACAATAGAGGACATATGGAAATACCGCCTTGGAACGGCCAATGACAATTGTCGATGGGGGTTCATTTCGATGTAGGGGTGCCCAACCTCACACTTATTCCACCCTACCCTAAAGGACAAACAATGTAAATAAGCATATCCCCTCTCCAACTAATCTACAACAACCGCGAAAGTGGTAAAAAGTGCATGTAAAATGAAAACATATCTAAATGAAACACACTGGACCCACCTATCGCTATTTCACTCAATGATTGAGCTGCAAACAAAGTAACTCTAAAAAATAATAAAGGGTACGACAAAAAAAACCGTACAGAAACACAGATCCGACGTCCCCCTTCCATTTCCGGATGAAAGAGAATGACTTCATTGAGTACTTAACCTCGACGTACATGAAAAGAGGCCAGTCTGATTGCCAACTGTTGACAACCAGGCATGCAGTATGTTGTAGTACTATAGGATCAAATCCGTTGTTTTAACTTATCTGATGAACAAAGTGAGACGATGGGTATGTCATATAATTTTACCAAGTTTGTAAATCGCATCACTATAAAATGCTGGACATGAAATACCGTGTCACAGGAGCGCCTTAAGATTACACTTACAATTGCCAATAAGTGTTTTTCTTAGTGTATGATATCTATATCCTTGCTTAAGCAGCCTTTCGGTTAAAATGAGATTTCGATTGTTAAAATCGTCAACAGAAGAACAATATCTAGAGAAACGAATAAGTTGAGATATGTAAGCCCCGTAAGATGGGGCATGGGGAACATCTCTTTCAAGATGAGGGAAATTTACAATATTAAGATAAAACGTTCCGTAAAACACATGGCCAAAACGAAAGTTGTCTTCTTTACTTTCATCTTTTCATGGCTGCTCATCTGTGAAAGTTTTAAATAATTCCTTCAAAACTTACATGGGGAGTTGAAACAGGTCATAGCCTTAACTCTTTCCCTCATACTGACGCCTTCTGACGTGTCTGTAAAAGTAAATTGTTTTTAGATCATTGTGATAAATGGAGCATTTGCTCATAGGCGCAAATGCTGTATTCATAAAATTGGTTTCTAAACTACACAATTATTAATCGTTCCTTTTCTCCAGTAAATACTCCTTTTCGGTAGATTTTGGTAGGGCTGAGTTGAAGAGGTTGGGTCTAAAAATAGCCTGTGAGTGAATAGAGTAACTCAGCCGGTAATTGGGACTTGTTGGCCTCACTGTAAACAGCAGCATTGTTTTGTGTTTCCAAGGCTGCTGGTATACAAGGAAAAGTAGTAAAGTCAAGCAGGCAAAGCCACATACAAGACACAATCACCACCAAAACACCGATAGATAGCATGACGCACACACACACACACTCACATACAACCACACACACAAACACACACTCACACACGAGATAAACACAGAGAACATCAACAGGCACACGAGAACTAGAGACAAACACTCCACACATGAACAAAATCACAAGCACAAAGACGTAAGGCAAACAAATGGAAGGGTGACAAAGAAAGTACCGCCTTGGCACGGTCAGTAGCAAAAACACCACTGGGGGTTTAAACCGGTTTACGGACGTCCTAACCTCACACTTCTCTCAAAGTCACCCTAGCTTTACAAATAGTGTAAATAAAGGTATCCCCGCCGGACTTACCCACAACATTGACGACAGTGAACACAGGATAACATGTAAAACATAGCATAATAACTGTGACAATCCGTCAAATATGTACTCAATGACTTTGCTGAAGTCAGAGCACCTGCAGGGAAGCCATTAAGGGCACGACAGGGAAAAAGTAATACACGAGTCTGGTAAGCTCATCCCGTATCTGAGTTTAAGAGTAAACCATTATAGAGTACTACCCTCGGCCTGTCATCGCGCAAGCAAAGATGGAAGCGTAGCTACCGACTGTAAAAGGGTCGATAACCAAATATGCAGTGCGTTGCAATATAATGGGATCATAACATTTCTTCTTAAATGTTTTAATACGTTATATAAACAAATCATGAAAATGGATATGACCCCGAATTTTCCTAAGTCTGTAGATAACATCCCCATAAAAGTCTGGTTGAGAAATGCCTTGTTGCAGTAACGACCGTAGATTGCAATTATTTTTACTAATGAGTGGTAAATTTCGATAATAAAATTTAGAAAACGTTTTCCGAAGTTTGTGATATCTGTAACCTTGCTTAAGGAGTTTATTAGTTATAACTAAGTTACGACTGTTAAAATATTCAAGAAAAGAACAGGCTCGGGCAAACCGAATAAGTTGAGAAAACTAGAAAAGATTAATTAACAATTCTAAAATTAAAATCTTCTCTTTTATCGTATATTTTGGACGAAACTTTATCATTAAATGTTGTAATTGAAAGATTCAAATCTAAAAATGAAGCTATAATGTCAGATTGATTCGCTTTGTTTAAAGATAGTTCTTTTGGGTAAATTGAAGAAATCATAGTTTCAAAATAAGGATTATCTAAATTCAAAATATCGTCTAAATACCTTGAAGTATTATTAAAAGCATTAACAATATCGGTCTGTGTATCAGGTTTTAAGCTAAGCATTAAATCCCTCTCATAGCACTACAAAAACAAAACTGCAACAAGAGGGGCACAATTTGTACCCATGGGTATACCAACAACTTGACGATATATGGTACCCCCATAACGCACAAATATATTATCTAAAACATCAAGGCAAGTCCACATTGTGTAATGTTCAATGTCTGAATTCGAAAAGAATGAACGTTGAATATTACAAGCAATGAACATTTTGTTTTCTCTGGCAAAGTTTTTTCTATTAATTTAGTCAGTTTATCCTTTATAAGATGGTGAGATAGAGTTTAGTGAAATCATAAGAGCTCAGTGAAGAAATGTCATACTGTTCATTTTCAAGTTTCGTTAAAACATCATTTGAATTTTTTATGGACCAAAAAATATTAATACCAGAATTTTCATATATTTTATCACAGTAACGTTTAACATGTTCTTTGATCGTAGTAAGACAGGACGTTAAAAGTTAAAATATTGTAGTAGTGGTACAATAGCTAGAATTGGCAATAAAACGCGCCTTATAAGGGTTTTATGTAGTTCTGGAATCCAGTACAAAGTAGAAAGTTTATGTTGTTTTATGTTAGGACCAGACTTAAAATTATTGCACAGTTTTACATGTTCCGAGACTGTATCGTTTTCAGGTGTTTGAACTGTTATATAAGTTTGTGAATCAGTTAGCTCCTTCTTTAAAACACCAACATAATACAATCTTCAAATAATGATTACATTATTTGGTGCCTTGTCAGCAGGAACAAGAACATAATTTGAATGAAAATTAGAAATGTTTTTCTTCAAATAGCGAAATGTAACTCTAGGTCGAGGTGGTAAAAGCTGGTAATTTGATTTGGGTGACTTTGAGAGAAGTGTGAGGTTAGGACGTCCGTAAACCGGTTTAAACCCCCAGTGGTGTTTTTGCTGCTGACCGTGCCAAGGCGGTACTCTCTTTGTCACCCTTCCTTTTGTTTGCCTTGCGTCTTTGTGCTTGTGGTTTGTTCATGTTGTGGAACGTTTGTCCCTGTTTCTTGTGTGTCTTTTGGTGTTTTCTGTGTTCATTTCGTGTGTGTGTGTGTGTGTGTGCGTTTGGGTGTGTGGTTGTGGGTGTGTGTGTGTCATGCTGTCTATCGGTGTTTTGGTGGTGGTTGCGTCTTGCATGTGGCTTTGCCTGCTTGACTTTACTACTTTTTCCTTGTATAAAGTAATACGCGTATCAATAATATCAAAAATACATTTCTTCCAATCCGAAAGGGCATTAACATCAGCATGTTCTCGTCGACACCATTTGATGCAGAATTCTTGAATAGCTTCCGCAATATGAGTTCGACAAGCGTCAAAATCAATTAGGGAAGGTAATCTATATTTAGGTCCTTTAGTTAGGAGGGTCCTGAGACGTTTATCCTTAATGATATCAAAATTACCAGTAATGACATGACCAACTGGTTTATAGCAAAAGCTAGAAATGCTACAATCTCAAGAAATAGGGGTATTGACATCAATATTTAAGCCAGAGACAATTTTATTGTAGTTAAAAATAACATTCCTAATAGGTTTATTATATTTATAACAGATGATAGGTGATTCAGAGTTGATGAAATATTTGGGAATAGTATCGATTACATTCTTATCACGAATTATACTTTGAATATCAATAAAATCGATACCTTTATTTAGGAATTGAAGTTTCAGAAAATGTCTTTTATGTTCAGATTCTTTATCAATACGAGGACGAAGAACATGCTGTGTGTAACTTTGTATAAGTGAGGCAGTATTAATTAACGGATTTGTACGCATACAGATTTTTTCAGCCTCTTCGTCTATGGACCTGAGACAGGAAAAGGGTAAAGACGATAAACAAGGTAACATAGAATGTTTGCCAGTTTGTTTTAGAATGGTATGTAAATCATGAATAGACATATTTTGACGTAATTTACGCTTAATATTACCATTTCTACGTCTACCATGTGATCTACTTTTACGTTTTCGAATAGAAAATATAGAGAAAATATCTATGCTTGGATCTTTAGAAATGTTGCCGTTTTAGAAAATGTTATCATTAAGGCCTAAAGGAAAAGGTGTTTGTAACTTCTTTATCCAGTCTAGCTCTGTGACAAAACGAGCTTTAGATTTTAAACTGCTAGTAGTTTTAGAATCATAATAAATCTGTTCTACTGGTTGAACCGAACGGTATTTGAAAGAATGTCATGTATGGCGAAAATGCTCGTAAAGAAAATTGCGTACTTTTTTGATCCGGCAATGGTAACTGTGTTCACGAAACCTAGTTTTTAAAGTACGTCCTGTCTGACCTACATCTTTAATGCCACAGCGTGGTGCATTCCATGTAAGAACATATATAATATTTGATGAGTTTCAGTCTATATCAGAATTAATCTTCACACTAAACACTCTACCATTAACATTGTACAGACATCGCTGCAAGATACAGAGTATCTGGTATGATATTCATATCAGGGTATATACGCGGCAATATCTGAATGTCAAGTGACATGAAGCATTGTCATATTCCATTACATATAGCAACGAGAAACATGACACACAATCTTAATTAGAGAATGCAACGGGATACAACAGTAAAGACAACTATCCAGCAACATACAAATTGTCTATTATAGTATAAAGTCGCATCAAGAATGAAAAGTTGAAATGTCTCTCATCACCATGCGATTCATATTTTAGAGGTCAGTTGCGGGACACGGATAGAAGAGGAACAATATAATTGCATATTAACCCTTTCGGCGCCAACTTTTTAATTGTCATCTGCAAACCAATTTTGTTAAATCATTCGGTACAATAAGGACATGAGATAAATCAATGCAAATTTAAAAGGAATAAAGGAAATATATAGAAATAGAGCTTGAGACAAATAGTGAAGTCCCTGATCAGACGCCGCCTTCAAAAGGCGGCGTCTGATCTTGGACTGCATTATTTGCTGTGGTGCATGTTTGCGACATTAGCGGTGAAAGGGTTGATAACTTTACATAGTAAGGAACACAGAAATTAACGTGTCCACCGTATGACAATCTCCCTCTTCCCGGCAATTGCAGCACCGATGCAAACAAAATATCAATTCAATATTCTCTTTTTGCATTTCTACTTTTGCTCTCGAAGGATCACCCATATTTAGAATATATGTACTTCACAACAGCAGGTGTTAAGTGCTTGCGTGGCTGCCGTAAAAAGTCGCACCGTACTTCATTATCAGTGTTCTTATATTGTCTGGTCCTTCGGGTTCATTAGTTTTGCTGTTATTAGTTTTGAAAATTGAATACTGCTTAATCCGGTGCTAGGGGGCGTGAGTAGTGTTGCACTTTTAATTACTACTCATGAACAGACTCAATAAAACCGAGTCTGCAATTTTCTGTTTTTGCATTTCGTCTTTGGCTTTCGAAGGATCACCCATTGTCAGAATATATGTACTTCACAAGAGCAGATGTTAAGTGCTTGTGTGGCGGTCGTATAAAGTCGCCCTATACCCCTATACTTCATTCCCAGTGTTGTTATATATTCTGGTCCTTCGGGATCATTAATTTTAATTTTATTAGTTATGAAAATTGAATACTGATTAAGCCGGTCTAAGGGGGCGTGAGTAGTGTTCCACTTTTAATTACTTCTCATGCACAGACACAATAAAAACCGAGTCAGCAATTTTCTCTTTTTGCATTACTACTTTTGTTTTCTAAGGATCACCCATTTTCAGAATATAAATACAGCAGTTTAAATTTTTAACAAAGAATAAACCCTGTCTCTGACATAATATATAATTCAATCCTATAAGATCGCTTTTAAAGAATCTCAAACTTTCTACCATAGGTATTGATTGAAAGGAGACTTTAACATTAATTAAATAATCATTTGAAGTATTTAAAGGACAAAACGCCTTAAATCCTTGTTCACCATTTACAGCTGCAGCTGTGAATCTATATTACAACATTAAGTCATGTATTGTACAAACAAGTTGCAGGTCATTCATAGGGGAAATTTTCATTGTATATGTTGCAGTTTAAACAAAATGCATACATATCAAAAGCAGCATGTTATACATATGAGTTCTAATTGTATGAAATTCTGTCAGGTGGCTTTATTAGTTTCGGCCACGGTCTTTAGGATTGTACGATGCCTGGCGATCCTGATTTTCGACACATTGGAATAACGTAGCGCATTAGAATCACGGTGACTATAGTTCCAGTTTCTGTGCCTTCTTGATTGTCCATTGTCATCAATTGTATATATAAAGGGGCAGTGAATTGAACGATGGAAAACCCAGATTTCTTATATCTAGCTCTTTCCCGTTTTACCTCATACATCGGTGTGACTGTATTGAATAAGGAACCACCTGTTTATAAAGACAGATATATCTATTCATTAAGTGGTCGCATTAGAGGGGTTCTACTGTATATAACGGACGAGAACACAGTTGTCAGGGACCAAATCGGATTCTCAAGACGGTTTCACAGTTTAAACACGAATTCGGAACGTACGCTGTCAGATAAAGCATCTGTAGGCATTGTAGACAATTCGAGGGGAGCAACAATGACACTCCGAAACAAATTTAAACTTACACTCTATGTCTTCAGATTCCTCATAATCTGGCTAATTTTCAATCTCGACAGGCGTCTGTTTGTATAAAACCTCTAAACTCTTTTCTGCTTTGTCTTTTCATGTTCCTTCATCTGCCATAAATAACGTTTTTTATAATGAACCTAAAATAATGCTTTCTCCTTTAAAGCAATATATCCTTCGTTATAGTAAAGCTCATCTAAATTCACGTTATTTGAACAAAAGACACAGAACAGAGTATATCCAATAATTACAAAGTGCAATAGTAAGAGGTGTATGTGTTGCATTTTTTTGTCTACTAGATCAGATCACCTATTACATCTCTTGTAAACGGTAGAGTGTTTAGTGTGAATATTAATTCTGATGTACACTGAAATTAGTCATGATATATGTTATAACTTATATTGCGCCACGCTGTGGTATTAAATATGTGGGTCAGATTGGTCATTCTTTAAAAACAAGATTTCGAGAACATAATTACCATTCTCGTATCAAAAAGGTTTCTTTACCAGCATTTTCGTCATACAGGACATTCATTTAAACATGTTTCGGTTTAACCAGTAGAGCAAATTTATTCTGATTCTAATACTACCAGCAGTTTTAAATCTAAAGCTCGTTTAATCACAGAGCTAGACTGGATTAAAAAATACAAACACCTTTCTCTTTGGGCTTGAATGACAACATTTACCAAAGTGGAAATATATCTAAAGATCCTAGCATCCATATTTTCTCGATATTTCTAATTAGAAAACGTAAAGGCAGATCACATGGTAAACGTAGAAATGGTAATATTACGCGCAAATTACGTCTTAATATGTCTGTTCATGATTTACATACTATTCTTAAAGAAACTGGCAAACATGCTATGCTTTCTTGTTCATCATCTTTGCCATTTTCTTGTATTCGGTGCATTGACGAGGTGGCTTGTAAAAGTTTTATGAGTATGGACCAGCTAATCAAAACTGCTTCAAGTATACAAAGTTACACACTACATGTTCTTCGTCCTCATATTGATAAAGAATCTGAACATAAAAGACGTTTTCTTAAACTTCAATTCATAAATAAAGGTATCGATTTTTGTTGATATTCAAAGTATATTTCGTGATAAGAAAGTAATCGATACTATTCCTAAATATTTAATGAATTCTGAATCACCTATCATCTGATATAAATGCAATAAACCAATAAGTAAGGTAATTTTTAACTACAATAGAATTGTATCTGGCTTAAATATTGATGTCAATACCCCTACTTCTTGAGACTGTAGCACTTCAAGCTTTTGTTATAAACCAATTGGTCACGTCATTACTGATAATCTTAATATTATTAAAGATAAACGTATCAGGACCCTCCTAACTAAATGACCCAAATATAGATTACTTTCCCTTATTGATTTTGACACTTGTTGTATTCATATTGCTGAAGCTATTCAAGAATTCTGCATCAAATGGCGTCGACGAGAACATGCTTATGTTCATGCCCTTTCGGATTGGAAAAGCGTGTTTTTGACATTATTGATACATGTATTGCTTTTTACAAATCTAATTACCATCTATTACCACCTCGACATAGAGTTATATATCGATATCTGAAGAAAAAACATTTCGAATTTTCATTCTAATTATGTTCTTGCTCCTGATGACAATGCGTCAAATAATGTAATAATTATGTGAAGATTGTATTATGTTGATGTTTTGATCAAAGCATTAACTGGTTTACAAACATATATTACAGTACAAACCCCGGAAAAAGACTAGTCTCGGAACATGTAAAATTGTGTAATACTTTTAAGTCTCATCCTAACGTAACACTTTCTACTATGTACTGGATTCATACGCTACATAAAATCCGTATAAGGCGCATTTTATTGCTACCTCTAGTTGTTGTACTACTACTAAACTATCTAAACTTTTAACGTCGTGTCTTACTACTATCAAATAACATGTTAAACGTTACAGTGATAAAATATATGACAATTCTGGTACTAATGTTTTGTGGTCCATAACAAATTCAAATGATATTTTAATTAAACTTGAAAATAAACAGTACAACGTTTCTTCATTGAGCTCTTATGATTTCTCTTTACTCTATACTACATTATCTCACCATATTATAAATGATAAACTTATTAAATTAATAGAAAAAAAAACTTTGTCAGAGAAAAAAAAATGTCCTTGCTTGTAACGTTCAACGTTCATTCGTTTCGAATTCAGAAGTTGAAAATTACACAATGTGGACTTGCATTGGTGCTTGTAGATCTTTAACATTTCTTTTAGATAACATATCTGTGCGCTATGGGATACGTTATATCGTCAAATTGTTGGTATACCTATGGGAACAAATTGTGTCCCTCGTGTTGCATATTTGCTTTAGTATTGCTATGAGAGGGATTTCATGCTTACCTTAAAACCTGATACACAATCTGACATTGTAAGTGCTTTTAATAAAACGTCTAGGTATTTAGATGATATTTTGAATTTAGATAATCCTTTTTTTGAAAATATGGTTTCTTCTATTTACCCAAAAGAACTATCTTTAAACAAAGCGAATCGATCCGACATTCAGGCTTCATTTTTAGATTTGAATATTTCCATCACAAACGATAAGGTTTTGTCCAAAGTATACGATAAAAGGGAAGATCGTGCCCCGTTCTACATTTTATGGGGTTTATATTTCTCAACTTATTCGGTTTGCCGAAGCCTATCCTTTGCTTAAAGAGTTTAACAGTCGTAATTTAGTTATAACTGATAAACTTCTTAAGCCACATTACAGATATCACAAACTTCAGAAAACGTTTTTCTAAATTTTATTATCAAAATTTACCACTCATTAGTAAATGTAATTGCAATCTACAGACGTTACTGCAACAAGGCATTTCTCACCCAGGAATTTATGGTGATGTCTACAAACTTAGGAAAATACGGGGTCATATCCATTTTCATGATTTGTTTAAAAAACGCATTATAACCTTTAAGAACAAAGGTTGTGACCCTATTTTATTGCAACGCATTGCATGTTTTTTATTGACTCCTTTTCAGTCGGAAGCTACGCTTCCCTCTTTGCTTGCGCGATGACAGACCGAGAGAAGTACTCTATGATGGTAAATGGAAAAGTAGTAAAGTCAAGCAGGCAAAGCCACATGCAAGACGCAACCACCACCAAAACACCGATAGACAGCATGACACACACACACACACAACCACACACCCAAACGCACACACACACACACACGAAATGAACACAGAAAACACCAAAAGACACACAAGAACCAGGGACAAACGTTCCACAACATGAACAAACCACAAGCACAAAGACGCAAGGCAAACAAAAGGAAGGGTGACAAAGAGAGTACCGCCTTGGCACGGTCAGCAGCAAAAACACCACTGGGGGTTTAAACCGGTTTACGGACGTCCTAACCTCACACTTCTCTCAAAGTCACCCTAGCTTTACAAATATTGTAAATAAAGGTATCCCCGCTGGACTTACCCACAACATAGACGACGGTGAACACAGGACAACATGTAAAACATAGCATAATAACTGTGACAATCCGTCAAATATGTACTCAATGACTTTGCTGAAGTCAGAGCACCTGCAGGTAAGCCGTTAAGGGCACGACAGGGAAAAAGTAATACAAATAATAAAATAATAAGTAATACAAATAATAAGTAATAAACCCTTAAAATCGGTAACGGGATGAGCTTACCAGACTCATGTATTACCGTTTCCCTGTCGCGCCCTTGGCGGCTTCCCTGCAGTTGCTCTTACTTCAGCAAAGTCATTGAGTACATATTTGACGGAGTTTTCACAGTTGTTATGCTATGTTTTACATATTGTCATGTGTTTACCGTCTTCTATGTTGTTGGAAAGTCCGGCGGGGATACCTTTATTTACACTATTTGTTAAGCTAGGGTGACCCTGAGATAAGCGTGAGGTTAGGACGTCCGTAAACCGGTTTATATCCCCAGTGGTCATTTTGATACTGACCGTGCCAAGGCGATACTCTCTTTGTCACCCTTGCTTTTGTTGTCTTGTGTCTTTGTGCTTGTACTTTTGTTCGTGTTTGGAGTGTTTGTATCTGGTGCCTATGTGTTTGTTGGTGTTTTCTGTGTTCATCTCGTGCGTTTGGTGTGTGGTTGTGTGCATGTGTGTCTGTGACATGCTGTCTATCGATGGTTTGGTGGTGGTTGCGTCTTGTGTGTGGCTTTGCCTGCTTGACTTTACTACCTTTTCATACTCTTAAACCCAGAAATGGGATGAGCTTACCAGACTCATATATTGCCCTTTCTCTGTTGTGTCCGTAACGGCTTCACTGCAGTTGCTCTCTCTTCATAGGACATCCGTAAACCGGTTTAAACTCCCAGTTGTGGATTTGCCACTGATCGTTCCAAGGCGGTCACCTATTTGTCACCCTTGCTTTTGTTTGTTTGGTGTCTTTGTACTTATGTGTTTATTCGGGTTGGTGGCTTACGTCTCGTACGTGTGCGTGTGTGTTCGCCCTTGCATTTGTGTTGGTCTGGTGTCTTTGTACTTGTGAGTTTGTTCGTTTTTAATATGTTCATCTCCTGTGTGTGTGCATGCGTGTATGCGTGCGTGCGTGCGTGCGTGCGTGGCTTTTCCTGCATGACTCTACTACTTTTTCAATTAGACAAAGTAGAAATGCAAAAAGAGAAAATTGCAAACTCGGTTTTATTGAGTCTGTTAATGAGTAGTAATTAAAGGTGCAACACTACTCACGCCCACTAGCACCCGCTTAAGCGGTATTCAATTCTCAAAAGTAATAACATCAGAACTAATGATCCCAAAGGACCAGAAATGTAATAACAAGGCATTGTCATTATCTCTCTATGCTAGCAAGTTGACAAGGACACTTCACAGGGTGGGACTTGACGTTTGAACTTGTTTTGGCTGTGGATGTATACTTACCTGTGGCTTTGCTAAGGTCTATATCCATAAAGCGCCTTGACCATAGTACAACTTTTGTCTGATTTCTAACAAATTAAACGAGTCAATTTTCATTCGCTGGTTCTTAAAATATTGTGTTAAATACATATTTCATATTACGCTTTATTTCTCAAGAATAAATTTACTTGTATTGATGTTTTGAGGTTAAGGAATATTCAAGAAGTTAGTGAAGTGTCTCCTTATGAAATTTATGAATATCGGTCCAGGTATTTTAAAGGACACGCTTTGGCTTAGCGTCTAAAAGGTTTGTGATCACCAGCACATCTTCAAAACAAGTTTTCGATCCCTCCGCCAACAAGCAGTCCAAGCATATCACTTCCAACAAATAGGATGAAGTAATTTGTACAAGCACTGGTTTAATAGGCTGTCATTAGTATATTCCATGTTGACCAGAAGAAGCGCTCTTTGAACAATGAAGTAGTGTAGTCACGACCTTGATGGAATGCATGTGGTCGTCACTATAGACACATGTGTTTTCTGGGCAAGTCACCTTAAAGAATGACAAGCACTTTCCAGTGCCAGAGATAAGGTGCTGACAAATACTACCCCCGACGGTGTCGGTTTCGAACCACCTTTAGTTGCTTTAGAATGCTTACACTTTCTTTATCCTGACTTTGACGACCCAGTTCTCGGAAGACAGTCTGTATGAGGTAAGTATGCCATTCGGACTATCGGCACGTAACCTGGTATGATTGCCAGTAACCAGATTGCACCAATGGACACATTCGGCAATATATACCATTCTTGCAGTCACTCAAGATCATGTGATGTGTTACAGGTCAGTTGCGGGAAACGGATAGAAAGGGAATATGGTATTACACATTATCCGTCGTCAATATTAAGGAACATGGAAAGAGGCTTGTCCATCTACATGGCAGATTCACTACATTCTACGTGGTGACGTTTGCAACAATGGTCGGAGCAAACCTTCCTTTTTAACAACCATTTCACACCAAGGTGTCAATTTGTAGACGATTGAAGCAAATTAATGCTCCTATTGGTGTAGGAAGAGATCAACAAACCAACATTTGCGGAACATGCTACGGGCGAATGTTCAGAAATACGTTCGGACGGACAAGAGCAAGGTTATGTGAGGCCCACCTAAGTCCTATGCACGTATTAGAATGTGTTGTCACATACTCAATGTACTTTGATAAGTTGTATGTGTCTCCGATATGTCGGATGGCCATCGTGAACTCTGCTTGAAACAAAACCCGCATCCACTGGCTATAAATCAAAAGAAATATACCATATCATATGAGAAGAAATATAATGAAATAATTACCTCGTGAATACTTATAACCTGATGGTTTACAATGAAGACTTTTTCAAAGAAATATTTTGCTTTGACATAGCTGTAGAATCAGATTTATATTATGTTGAGGCAAACGGGCTGACCCTGATCAGACGGCTCTTATTGGAGCCGTCTGATATCGGTCTGATCTGTTTGCAAATGTGTGAAAATTTGTTTATGTAAACTTAAAGGTTAGTGACATTTACCTCTTTGTGAAAATATATTTATGTCATCGTGTTGAAGGAAGTGTTAGTTATGTTAATTATTTCTAGTAAATGTGAACTGACATTTAAAAGCTGTCACATTTAGCCAAAATCGTGTTATGTTTTTTCAGAAACTGTTTAAATTCTGTGTGAAATTATTTTACCGGCACCCTATTCCTATTCCGGTGAATAAAATGTTACAAGTTCTCGTGTATCATTTCACTAGTTACATCCGAGATATGATTGGTCTTGTTGGAATTAGACTAGGACGTCCGTTTCCATCGGAACCCCTTTGCGATGTCGTTTTACCTTTATGCCCGTTTAATATTCATGTAAGAGAAACATTCTGACCGCTTAACCCTTTTGACGCTGAATTTCTAATTGTCGTCTGCAAACGAATTTTGTCAAATCATTCGGTAAAATCAGGAAATGAGATAAATAAATGCAAATTTCAAAGGAACAAAGCACAAATATAGAAACAGAGTTTGAGACAAAAAGTGAAGTCCCTGATCAGACGCAGCCATGTGCGGCGTCTGATCTGGGACTGCACTATTTGTCGTTGTGCATTTATGCGACATTGGCGGTGAAATGGTTAATGCAGGATAAAGCCGTACATATTAGTTTTCTGCGCAGACCGTAGGCACTGCAATCAACCCTTACAACGCTGAATTTTCAAATGGACTATTCCTAAGTTGAAACAGGCCATACTTACGTTGAATATTTAGGGATTTCTCTAGGAGCCATCCCATTTGGGTCTACACTGTTTGCAAATGACATTAGTAAATCGTGTCCCCCACTTAAGGTTTAAGCTCACATCTGCCTTTACCCGTCTATCCCCATATTATATACAGTGAACTCGCTTAAATAATAATTAGGAACCAATCCATTTGTCATATGGAGGAAACATCATAAAACAAAGAATATACTAATATAAACAATCGACATCAGTGGGTTCAGACTGTTGTCCTATGGAGGAGAGCACTCTGATATTGGTCAGGACTGTTTGTCTATGGAGAAAAGCCCTCTGATCTTTGTCAATATTGTTTTCCTATGGAGGAAAGCCCTCTGATATTTGTCAGGACAGTTTGTCTATGGAGGAGAGCCCTCTGATCTTGGTCAAGACTGTTTGTCTATGGAGAAAAGCCCTCTGAACTTTGTCAATATTGTTTTCCTATGGAGGAGAGCCCTCTGATATTAGTCAGGACAGTTTGCCTATGGAGGAGAGCCCTCTGATATTGGTCAGGACAGTTTGCCTATGAAAAAGAGAGCCCTCTGATATTGGTCAGGACAGTTTGTCTATGGAGGAGAGCCCTCTGATATTGGTCAGGACAGTTTGCCTATGGAAAAGAGAGCCCTCTGATATTAGTCAGGACAGTTTGCCTATGGAGGAGAGCCCTCTGATATTGGTCAGGACAGTTTGCCTATGAAAAAGAGAGCCCTCTGATATTGGTCAGGACAGTTTGTCTATGGAGGAGAGCCCTCTGATCTGGTCAAGACAGTGTGTCTATGGAGGAGAGCCCTCTGATCTGGTCAAGACAATGTGTCTATGGAGGAGAGTCCTCTGATCTGGTCAAGACAGTGTGTCTATGGAGGAGAGCCCTCTGATCTGGTCAAGACAGTGCGTCTATGGAGGAGAGCCCTCTGATCTGGTCAAGACAGTGTGTCTATAGAGGAGAGCCCTCTGATCTGGTCAGGACTGTTTGCCTATGTAGGAGAGCCCTCTGATCTTGGTCAGGACTGTCTGCCTATGGAGAAGATCCCTCTGATCTGGTCTGGACTGTTTGCCTATGTAGGAGAGCCCTCTGATCTTGGTCAGGACTGTCTGCCTATGGAGAAGATCCCTCTGATCTGGTCTGGAATGTCTGCCTATGGAGGAGAGCCCTCTGATCTGGGTCAAGACTGTCTGCCTATGTCCCATATATCGTGGAATCGTGGGATCGAGTGATCGTGGGATATAATGGGTTAAATACCGATACTAGTAAGTATTTGACTGATCGTATGAACGAGGATTGATTGCTTCTTTCTATATTCCGGTGGGAGTCCTAAGTAACCATTTAACACTTATCGTTCAGAAAAAAAATATGTCTGCCCTATGCCCGATCTGTTATTTTTTACCCACTACACATTCGTACAAGCGTGTTTGAGAAACTGTTGACCCAGTGTCAAACGGATTGGATACTGATAAGACGCCGAGTTACTCGGCATATTATCAGTATCAAAGTTTTTTGTAAGTGCGAGTATGGTAGCGCTAAGCATGATAAGGGTTGATGTATGAACTTGCGCCCATCCTTGGGTTGCATTGTCAAAAATGATAAGATATCTAATTATAGATGAAACGCTCGCCTGCTATATAATATAATGGTCGTCCCATAGATTCCTGAGCTAACCCATTACGTGCAAATGTACCAAGTGGAATGATCCATCATTATTAAACGGCACCGTTCATACGGTGCGTATGGGTATAAATTGCAATAAGATTTTGAATGACAAAAAACCCAATCCCTAATCAGACTATGTGAGCATTCTAATCTGAGTCTACACTGCTTGCAAGTGCCAGAAGGGTACGTCGTATATTCAATACCTTTAAGCAACCAGCAGTCAGAATATCAAACATGTTGGTTCACAGTAAGACCCCGAGCTGTAAGACGTCCTATCTGAATCCCATTGGTCTTCAAAACGTCACCTTTCTTGCACTCGTCGCGCTCAATGTGTTTAAAAGGAGTTAGAATCAAGCTTCTGTTATTTATTGGAAAATCATGTAGCGCACTGTGTGTCGTGTCGCATTAAACCATTCTATGTCAATAGCGAGTCAGTGATCACATATGCAAACAGTTTGGATCCAAATAAAACATCAAATAGTCCAATGTTTCATCAGGGTCCAAATGAGGTGATACTATTATTATTATTTTGAAACAAAAGAGGAAGAAAAACAATAAATTTGAAGGAGAGAAACAAAGTTGGTAGACTACAAGATTTGACAGCGTAAGAGTAAAACACTGATAAAACGATTGCGTGGGCGGGAGCCGTTACACATTCCGGGACTATTGCCAAAAGCACCGTGCATCACTGTTATGGGATTGCCATAGACCATATAAGGAACGTTTGCCACTGTGACACTAATGTCTCAAAGATATGAATTGGTTGTACAGAAAAAAACTCCATTTAACATTTTCCCGATTCTACGTTTATTCCAATATACCTACTGAATATTCAATGACAAAATAGTTATATTGAAATATGTAAGGCGGAACAATGTAGCCAACTTTAAAAGTAAAGAAACAGATCATTCAAATTCTACTAGCAAACAGAGCAGATCCTATAGGAGCCGCCTGATCTGGGTCTTCTCTGTTTGCAAATATGTGAAAACACGTTTGTATGAAGAAAAGCTTTCAGCCTATGGTCAATTTTGTTATTTAATATGCTTAATGTTTAATGTTTTCGTCTTGATACGCGTCCTGTTATGTTTTGTCTTGTGGCCGTGCCGTTTCTTGTTGGATGGTGTTTGGTGCGGTGTCATTTCGTGTGTGACTCTCCCTATTTGACTATTTTTCCGTATTAACAACAGGTAGTTGCTTAATGCAGGACAAATGTAATACAGAACCATCCCTAATGAGCTTTCTGCATAACGCCCACCATGCATTAATTACCCAAAATGCCTAAACGAATTGTAATTCTTTTGGCGGTCGTATTAAACGGGACTAACTGTAGTTCTATATCTGTCATTGTGATACTGCCATTCGGGTAGGCGTTATAGATATAAATCGTAAGTGCAGACTTTAACTCTGTAACTGATAGAGACGCTTTTCACATATTTGCAAATAGAGTAGACCCATGCCTGTGAGTACAATCTGATCAGGTTCTACTCTGTTTCCTTATGAAATGATACAACTTCTAACACTCGTTCCGACATTCAACCTTCTCTAATATTATTCATTGATTATTATAAACGTCAAATGATTTGTTTCATCAGTTTTGTTTCATTGTTTAAACTTTTTTAAAGTATATTCTTTGTGCGGTTTTCTTGGTGCTTGATGTGTGGTTCCAACTTCGCTACGTTCGACCGCGGCCTTTGTCGTACTCTAGCGGCCAATTAAGATAAACAAACTATATTAAAGCTATTCAGTCGTAATCACACGTTCACAATAATTTGACAGAGAGAATATAGATTATTATTACCAGTCAGAGTAAATCCTTGGAATTTGATTGGTCAGTTTGCCAAAAACTGCCGGGGTGTACAGTACCGTATTCAGCGGTTTCCACGGAGAATACAGAATTATTCAAATATGACGCGTGACGTCATTCGTTTATTTTTTATTTTTAGCGTCGATTCGAAATTTCATATCGTCCTTACTCCAATAATTCTGGATGGATTACGACCAAATAATCGATAATAAACGTAAAAACTGTACCTCATACGTTCCTCTATTAAACACGATCAACTTATCAGTACAACGTGTTACCTACCGTTAATGTTTACAAGTGAAGTTTCAATTTTCGAAATTGCTCTGAGACGACGTCATATTTGCTCTGTGATGACGTCATGTTTTCTTTGTCATGTCGTCATACAATTAGAGATCTAATGTCAGCAAAATAAGAGTTGTTCGTTTCTTAATTAGGTAAATCGGATCTCTGACTGGTAATAAATTCGTTACACGGTAATTTTGCAGGGTGTACGGGCTAACGCCTCAGGAAATACGGGATCTAACCCGGTCATACCAGCCCGTACACCCTGCCAAATAACCGTGTAACTAATATTATTGATTTTTTAAGATAAAATCGTTAAATCGTGTAAACATCGATTTATAATTTGTATTATAGTATTTTGTATTAAGGGAGGACATCAGAGTTATCCCCCTTTATTGATTCAGTCGTCTGATCTGGGTCTACTCTGTTTTCAAAAGCGTAGAAAGGCATCTTTATGACATTAAGGGAGAATGTACCTAATACGACCTCGTACTCATTGTATTGTACAGTAAAGTTCCGCTAATGCGACCACCTAAAAGAGGTATAATTCTGGGTGCTAGATGCAGGTGGAAGCTTAATGCAGGACAAAAGTAATGCAGAAAGCTCCTTGAGGAGCTTTCTGCATTACTTTTGTCCTGCATTAAGCAACCACCTGCTTATAAAGGCACCCATGTTTATTCATTAAGTGGTCGCATTAGCGGGGTTTTACTGTATTAACCATTTTCTGTTGAATATTCAAGAAATGACATCATGAATATCAATAAGTTTATTTGTTGTTTTTTCTGAACACAGAATATTTTTCCATGGCAGAAACTTTAGAATCAGATCTCTATACTTGTATTATTCCATAAAGAATCATAGCAAATCCTGATCAGACGGGTCCTACATGATTTGCCTGATCTGGGTCTACTCTGCAAAGATGTGAAAAGACATTTATATGAGTAAAGGGTTAACCTGGAAATACTGGACAACATTCAAAGAAAATACATGTAGTTTGGTTATCAAAAATTTGTATAATTAAACTCTTATTTACATTCAGTTGTTTTTATTCATTAGTACTTAGTGTCCCCAGATTTTATTATCTTATTCCACAAGGAAAAAAAATAAACAAGGACTTTCAGAACGGATTGTTGTGCGATGTCATTTCGTTTGTGGCTTTCCCTGTTTGACTATTTTTCCATATTCTTTCATAATGTTCTGAAAATGAAAACAAAAGTTAGGACATTTGAAGTTTTGTTAAGATGTCTGTCATTAAACACTCTGGTATTTAAATATCCTGACCCTGATGAACTGAAAATGTCATAACTGTGTAACGTGTACCGAGCTTATCTGAGCTCCGAGACGCAAATAAACAATTTTCCTTGGGGCTGCTTAGCCTATATGATTGTTAAACTAACTTTATGTATGTATACAAAACTATAATTATTTAAATGATTCACAATGATTAAATGCGGCTTCTTGCCTTTAAAACAATCAAACATTAATTTGAGAAAAAGAATCACTTTAATATGTACAAAACAATAAAAACTGTCACAGACTTCGAAGCTTGCTTTCTCAGACCCAAAACAGACTTGCTTCGAACCTTAAAAGTCTGACTTTACCAAAAACCTGCTTCTATGCAGCTTGCCAGAAGCCTGCTTCCCAGACCATATAAACCTGGTCTGTAAACACCTCCAAACCTATCCCGGAATGGATGAAACAAGTCAGCTTTTAAAGACCTTGCGTAGATATTAACGAGCGGCGACCCAGAACTAGTTCTAGCAGAGCCCCTGCATTTCAATAATGCTGGAGTTAACTAGGCACTTGTCTAAAGTCCCCGTGTTCGCCAGTATGTACCAAGCTGGCTACCTCTCTGCCCGAAGACAGAGAACAGATTAAACATTCTAGTCGATGCGAGCTGCTTTTATACCGGTCTGTTCAATGTGCGCCCCCTAGCGACATTATGAAGTGATTTCCAAGCATCTAGGGAAACCTTCCAATGATTGAGCAGTAGCTAATCTTTTAATGAGCGTCTAGTGACAAATCAATGAAATCGGTAGAAATAACTGAATAATCATAATAACTGGATAATGGGGTCTATGTTTAACAAGTCTAATGATCATAGAAACAAATCAGAATGAAAATAAACAGTAAATAAGTACCCTCAAAGTATTTCTCTGCTTGAGATTTGAATTGCACTATCTGTAGCAAATGAAGTAGATTCATACAAGGGAGGTAACTTTCTAAAAATCTATATTTTCGTCACATTACCCACGCCTTCGGGTTCAGTCGTCCCGACTGATATCTATGACAATACAAACAAAGTAAAGGTATGTCAACTTTTAATATACAAAAAAAAAAAAACTAACAAAAAGAATAATCTAAACTAAGCTTGGTCTATCTGACCTGGATGAGTCTTATAAAAATAACTTTGTAAAACAAAACTGTAAAAACTGGCACTTTAAAGAGTCATCTTGGTATATCTGCACTGGCAGAATTCAACTTTCACCCGTGAATACCAAAGGTAAAACTAAACCTTCACTGCCTATGACCCATGGTAATATGAATGAAGAAGGACATTTTGTCCTCACAAGTAACACCACACACATTGCACTTTAGCTCCTGACCAATTGTGTGACAACCCTGGTGTATGAACATCATGGCCTGGCTCATGAAAGCAATGTCACAGGTATGACACTGATATACTGTTTCAGGTATTATGCCACCCACTAGATTTGCTTGACAAGCAGTGTCAGCGTGTTTTGCTCCAACCTGAATTTCTGCCTCTGTTGTGTTGACGGGTTGATGTCCAACCTGCACAGATACACTTCGATGTGTTTCTGCCTCTCTGACACATGCTCGAGGTAATTCCATTGACTTTGTGGTCATACTATCACTTGTCACGGTCTCTGTTCTAACAGACTTTGCTGGTGCTTTGACCGGGTCTGGGCGAGTCGCCTTTCGCTTCATTCTGCCAGAATAAAGTTCATTGCTGTCCAAGTCATCTTGTTCAATGATAACTTCTGGATCTTCATCCCAGTCAGATTCACTGTCATTCCTTAAACTGACTGAGGCACACTTTTGTTGTTCTGAGCCATGAAAGTTCCTAATGTGTCGTTTCAGATACAACATCTCTTTGAAAGTATTCCCGCAGTGAGTGCAGGTCAGTCTCTTTCCCCAGCAGTCTTTGATGTGTTCAGAGTACTGCGCAGCTGGAAATTTCTCTTTGCAGTGGAAACAGAGTACATCTTTACGGGCTGTAATCTTTGTGTTCGGCATTTCTGCTCTGAAAAGAGAGAAAGTATAATCTTTAGCCCAGGCAGGCTTTTGTCTTTTTCTCCCGAACCTACTTACTTGATCTTCAGGCTCTGGGAGAATAGCCTCTGCTTCATCAACTTCAGGCTCTGAAAAAGCTACCTCTTCCCTACCGTTCTCTACTGTAACTGTCTGATTTTCTGATGTCTCTGCTGCTTCTTCATTCAGCAAGAGCTGGGAGTGAGCCTTTCTAATTCTATCTACATGAATAATTTGTGGAGTACCTGAGTAACCACAACCTACCTTGTACAAAACATCAGAGATCTTTTGTTCTACTCTGAAAGGACCTCTCCAGTAAGAAGTCAGTTTGGATGAACATCCAATTTTCTTGACTGGAAAGTACACGTATACCATGTCATCTGTCTGAAACTGTTCGAAAGCTAGCTTCATATCATGGTATTTCTTTTGCCTTAGCATTGCCTGGCCAGTGCTTTGTCTAACAAGATTGTGAGTAGATTCTAGGGTTTCCTGCAACTCCCAGACCCACTGATTTGGTGGAATTTTCTTAACACTGGGTGGCATCTCATACAGGAGATCAAGGGGTGTTGAAGTTTCTCTCCCGAGCATAAGCATGTTTGGCGTCATGCCGGTTGTTTCATGCTGGGAGGATCTGTATGCCATCATTACATAGGGGAGCTGTTCATCCCAGTCCCGATGGTTTTCATCAACATACATACTCAGCATTGAGGCCAATGTTTTATTGAACCTCTCCACCATACCATCTGATTGAGGGTGATATGGCGTTGTCCTGGTCTTCTCGATTTGTAGTAACTTGCACATTTCTTGAAAAAGTATACCCTCGAATTGCCTACCTTGATCGGAGTGAATGATTCGGGGCACACCAAATCGTGCTACAACCTCTTCAACAAGGATCTTAGCAACTGTTTTGGCCTCCATATTTGGCATTGGGAAACTTTCAGTCCATTTCGTATAGTAGTCTGCAATGACTAATATGTATTTGTTTCCTCTTTCTGTCTTAGGTAGTTCACCGAGTATGTCTAAAGCAACTCTTTCCATGGGATAACCACTGCCACAGACTTGCATTGGAGCTTTCTTTGTGGGTGAAGGTGACTTTCGTTTCATACAAGCTTGACACCCTGAAATATAGCTCCGAACATCATTTTGCAGACCTGGCCAGTAATACCTCTGTCTGATTCGATGGAGTGTTTTCTTTACACCCAAGTGACCAGATGCCCGTACGTCATGACATTGTTTCAGAATCTCACGTCTCAAACGTAATGGAACAACTGCTTGCCAGTAAGAAACAGATGTTTCAAGCACATCCCATTTCCTTACTAAGAGTTTCTCAATGACCTCAAGGCGGTGCCACTGGTTCCAAAGTGATTTCAGAAAATAGCTTCTGTTTGATATGTCTTTGAAGTCAGGTCGCTGACCATGTTTCAACCACTTTTTCACTGTTTCTATGTCTTCACTGTTGTCTTGAGCTTCCAGTAATGAAACATTATTCTTGTCATCTTCAATTGATTCATGCAAGATAGGACAAACAGAAGACACTTTATGCTGCCTTGTGTTTTCGCCATGGTTCTCTAGACCACATTGTCGGCATGGAATTCTGCTTACTCCGTCGGCATTGCCGTGAAGCCTTCCAGCCCTGTGCTCAATTTTCATATTGTATGAAGACAAGGTCTCAAGCCAACGCGCAACCTGACCTTCTGGGTTTTTGAAATTGGTTAGCCACCTCAACGAACCATGGTCTGTTCGAGCAAGGAAGGGCATACCAATCAAATAGTGTCTGAAGTACTTCACGAAGTGTACAAGGGCAAGTAATTCTTTCCTTGTGACACAATATTTGCGCTCTGATTTTGTCAAAGTTCGACTGGCGTAAGCAATGACAACTTCTCTATTGTCAATCTTCTGGGAGAGCACTGCTCCAATAGAGTCATTGCTTGCATCAGTATCAAGAATAAAAGCTTTTGTAAAGTCTGGATGTGCAAGTATTGGACTTTCTGTTAGCCTTTCCTTCAAGCATGAAAACGCCATTTCACAGTCCTGACCCCATTCGAATTTTACATTCTTTTCTGTGAGACGATAAAGTGGCTTTGAAATGTGAGAGAAACTTTCAATGAACCTCCTGTAATAACTACAAAAGCCAAGAAAAGATCTGACTTCCTTCACACAGGTCGGTATGGGCCATGTGCGAACGCATTCAGTCTTTTTGGGATCTGTGGATATGCCTTCAGCTGAAATAATGTGTCCAAGAAATTCGACTTTCTGTTTGAACAAATTGCATTTCTTAGGTTTTAATTTAAGGCCTGCATTTTGGAGTCTTTGGAGCACGGAATCGAGGTTCTGAACCATTTCATCGAAAGTTTTTCCCGTCACGATGATGTCATCGAGATATATCAGACATATTTTCCAGTGTAAGCCTGCCAAGACTGTTTCCATAAGTCTCTCAAACGTAGCTGGTGCATTGCACAAGCCAAAAGGCATGCCCTTGAACTGAAATAAACCTTCTCTTGTGATAAAGGCGGTTTTGGCCCGATCTTCAGGGTCTACTTCTACCTGCCAGTATCCTGAATTAAGGTCTAAGCAGGAAAACCACTTTGAACCTGCTAACTGGTCTAGGCTTTCGTCGATCCTAGGCAAAGGATACGAGTCCTTCACAGTTATATCATTGACCTTTCGGTAGTCAACACAAAAACGCTGGGTGCCGTCCTTTTTCTGAACGAGAACTATGCCACTAGCCCAGGGGCTTTTTGATGGTTCTATAACATCTTTCTCTAGCATCTCTGAAACCTGCTTTTGAGCTTCATCAGTTAGATGTGCTGGGACCCTGCGTAATCTTTGTTTGATAGGTGTCGCATTCCCTGTAGAAATTTTGTGTCGTATTATACCTGTCCTGCCAAGATCTTCATCTGAGCTTGAAAACACTTCACTGTGCTTTTGAAGCAACCTCGAAACCTGATTACGATTCTCTAAACTCAGACCTTCGGCACTTCTGTTGTACAAGTCCAACAGATGTTCCGGCAACTGTTTTTCAAAGCTAGGCTCCGTTTTCTGGCTTTGAACCTCTGTCACTGGACTAACAGTTGCAATGTTTGTTCCAACATTATATGTCTTCGATACCTGGGACAAATTCATGACCCTCACTGGCACAGTTTTTCCGGCTGTTACAAGAGCTCGAGCAACGAGACTCTCACTTTTCTCCATGATCTTCTCAGAGGGTTCAACGAGGTACAAGTCCTCACATCTCAAGTTCTGAGCATCAGAAACCTTACCCATAATCACAGTTTCTGACATAGGTTCTAATGAAACCTTTTCCTGAACCACAACTCTGAAACATCCTATTTTACCAGCCATGTGCAGTGAACAGACTTTCCCATTGATGGTCAAAGTAGTGTTTGCTACATCAATGCCTACATTGTATGCTTTCATGAAGTCAAGCCCCAGTATCATATCTGCTTCCACATCTGCAACAATCACTGGAACAGAGAACTTCGACCCGTCTATTTCAATAGATATCTCAGTTCTTCCAAGAACACTTAATGGTGTACCTGATGCAGACACAATTTTCTGACTGAAGTTTATCACATTTGACTTCCCTATTCTGTCCCATACTCGAGAAGAAACTATGCTCAGGGTTGCTCCTGTATCTACCAGGCAGTCGACGTGGAGTCCACCTATCGTGGATGTTATGAACAAACCAGACCCTGTTGGTTTTGAGCATGTAACACTATGTGTATTTGAAGGGGAGTTTGGTTTCCTAAAGTCGTCTTCCTTTGGACAGTTTCGTTTCAAATGTGCAGTTGAGCCACATTTGAAGCACTTTCTTCTTTGATCGTTTGGACGATATGACTTCCCACCCTGGGTGCGGAAATTTTTGCCTGAGGCTCCTGTGCTATACTGAGTACGATCTTTTTGAATTTTAAAGCTTTCAAAACCTTGCTTGAGGTCTGACATAGCGTCTTTCAGCTGTTTCACACCAGAAGCAAGTTTATCTGTGTTTTCAGTGTAGGATGGCTCTCCAACAGACTGAAAATAGCCCTTGCCTTCTGTAATTTTCCTTTCTGCCCTGATAAATGCTTCTAACTCTATAGCATGTCTTACAGCGTCGTTCAAATCCTTTGGTCTATTCTGCTTGACTCTGAGTCTCATATCTGAGCTTGCCAAGGAGTCAATAAATTGTTCCTTAGCTAGAACATCCCTTAAATCAGCAGGTGCTGAAGGGTAGGCCAGGTTAACGAGCCTTCTGATATCTTGCGCCATCTCTGAGAGTGACTCGGATGCTTTTTGTCGTCTCTCACGAAGCTGAGCCCTATGTAAATCTTCCTGGTTTGGCGGAGCAAACCTTTCCTTGAGTGCTGTCATCAACTTATCAAAGTTGTTTGAGTCCTGTGCCAAATTACTCAGAATACCCTGTGCTTGGCCACGAAGGGAAACTGAAAGGTACAAGCCTTTCTCTTCGTTTGACCAGCAGTTGATTTTGGAACATGCCTCAAAATGTGCCTTATAATCGTTCCAAGACCCTGTACCATCATATGTGGCTGGCTTAACTTTGGTGCAAGTCTGCTTGAAACTATTCTGTTGTGTTTGCTTAGAAACATGCTCTTCAGATTTTGGTTTAGGGGTTGATGTTAATTGCTTTTGCTCTAACACATTTGATCTAATAAGACTTGGTCTTATGGGTTCCAAGTCATGATTCTGAGACCCATTTATAAAAGGAGTCTGTAGGGGCATGTTTATATGCGACCTAGCTTGACTTGGCTGAGGCATTTCAAAACCAGTCTGTAATGCTTCTCTTCTTGCACTGGTATTTGGTCTAACTGGAGTTTCAAACTGTTGTATTGAATCTTGACACTGCTGTTCAAGCCTTGAAATTTCAGTGTGAAGCCTCGTAATCTCTGCCTTTGTCTGCAGCTCTCGAAGCTTTGCGTCCATGCTTTGGATTTCCTCATCAAGAAATCCGGAAGCCATGCTTTTGACTAGGGGTAAGATATAACTGGTGTTGGTTATAATTAAATCCCACCGCTGCCACCAAATTTTGTAACGTGTACCGAGCTTATCTGAGCTCCGAGACGCAAATAAACAATTTTCCTTGGGGCTGCTTAGCCTATATGATTGTTAAACTAACTTTATGTATGTATACAAAACTATAATTATTTAAATGATTCACAATGATTAAATGCGGCTTCTTGCCTTTAAAACAATCAAACATTAATTTGAGAAAAAGAATCACTTTAATATATACAAAACAATAAAAACTGTCACAGACTTCGAAGCTTGCTTTCTCAGACCCAAAACAGACTTGCTTCGAACCTTAAAAGTCTGACTTTACCAAAAACCTGCTTCTATGCAGCTTGCCAGAAGCCTGCTTCCCAGACCATATAAACCTGGTCTGTAAACACCTCCAAACCTATCCCGGAATGGATGAAACAAGTCAGCTTTTAAAGACCTTGCGTAGATATTAACGAGCGGCGACCCAGAACTAGTTCTAGCAGAGCCCCTGCATTTCAATAATGCTGGAGTTAACTAGGCACTTGTCTAAAGTCCCCGTGTTCGCCAGTATGTACCAAGCTGGCTACCTCTCTGCCCGAAGACAGAGAACAGATTAAACATTCTAGTCGATGCGAGCTGCTTTTATACCGGTCTGTTCAATGTGCGCCCCCTAGCGACATTATGAAGTGATTTCCAAGCATCTAGGGAAACCTTCCAATGATTGAGCAGTAGCTAATCTTTTAATGAGCGTCTAGTGACAAATCAATGAAATCGGTAGAAATAACTGAATAATCATAATAACTGGATAATGGGGTCTATGTTTAACAAGTCTAATGATCATAGAAACAAATCAGAATGAAAATAAACAGTAAATAAGTACCCTCAAAGTATTTCTCTGCTTGAGATTTGAATTGCACTATCTGTAGCAAATGAAGTAGATTCATACAAAGGAGGTAACTTTCTAAAAATCTATATTTTCGTCACAACTGTATATTATTTAAGGTATATTCATGAAAATTGTAATCAATGCTACACAATTAAGATAGTTTGGTAGAATTATGTGAAGTGATTTATGTCATCTTTGCTAGTATTGGAAAATATAAAAATAATGCATGAGCTTAATTTTAAAGAAAGGTATAGAAACCCCCATCTTTAACAAATTACACGCTTGATTATTTGTCTCGCTTAAACACACCCGAAAAACAAGAAAATTAACGGATTTTGTAAACGTTCTACTTTCCATTGCGTAGTACGACTTCCGTATCCAATAGTAGCAATAAACAGCTTCATAAGCGAGACGCCAACTTACGTCATTTGTGATGACATTATCATAAACGCCACTTTTTAGCGTAAATATAAATGGCGAAGGGACCATAAAACTACGTCTTATGTTAATTAAATAGGCTTTAAATATGTTTATATGATTAAATACTTATCAATTTTAATTTATAGACTCGTTAAATCATTTTGAAAGAGGTACTTTCCTTGTACTGATTTTCGCCTAATTGCGAGAATGAATACACCAAACAAGTGGTGTTTCTGATAAGGATTTCTAGTACTCCTATATTTAGTAACTCAGGTTATCTGGCACACATGGGAATCGAGAAAAAGACTTCACATTTGGCATGCATCTGAATTTCATAACTTTGTATCTTTTAAGTGGTACCTCGTCAAGGTCAGGTGTCATTTTCCTTTAACTGTAAATGCAGCCGTAACATTGGCTATTCATTTTAAACCAGTAGAGACCAAATACTTCAGATTTTGCCTGCTCATGCATCTCATTAAGCTGAGTGGTTTATCCCTTTCCCTCAAATAAATGGCTTTTCACGCATATGTAAAGCTCGTACACCAAGACCAGACGACTCTTAAAGGAGCCGTCTGATCATGCCTGCTCTGTTTTCTAATGTAATTTGATGGATCTGTTTCTTTAGTTTCTTAAATGACTATAATGTTTGACCTTCGATATTTCATTATAACTATGTTTTCCATGAATATTCAGTAGTTATTGAAATTGTGACTACATATAGAACAGTGAGAGGGTTAAGTGATGTATATTGAAGGTCAGTGGTATTTTCTCCATAAATCTAATATTGGCAATAAAGCTTGAACTAGAATTGAAGAATTCGTAGTTGGTGTACTTATGTATCCTATGAAGCTGCATCTTTAGGTGTATATGTGTCTAGTCGTTCAACGCACATTTAAAAAACAAACAAAACATTTAATTCGATCTACGTTGAATCTATCTTCAGTACTTTGATATATATCTGGTTTTCTATGAAGCGCCACCTATGTGGCATGTTTGGGTTGAGTACAGTATGCCTTCCCATTCGGCGTTATGCTTGTTGCCAGGGGCTTGCCGCATTTGGGTCATGTGTCATTGTAGAATGAACCAAAAGACCGCAACCAAACAGAAAGGCGGTTACCAACAGGTATTATGACGAACGACGGGTGAAGAAAGAAATTGTTAAATAAAGCACAACCCCGCACGCTGTTTCGAATACTCTCTTGTGTTAAGGCACACATCACGGTGCATTTTCGTTGAATGTAGGATCTAGGAAGAAAATTCAATGAAAGAGGATTAGCATGCAATAATCGTTTAGCAAACTGTTCAATACCAGAACGCATGATGCATTTATCATGAAGCAAATTGAAATGCCACAATGCATGATGCATCTAACATGACGCAAACTGAAATGCCAAAAAGGCATGGTGCACTTTTGGCGTTAATCGTCCTCCATAGTTAAATGCCGGTAGCTTTCATACACCGTAGGTAGATGTAGCTGTAGCAGGTACCCACCGAGGTGTTTCGATGACAGACACTTGGAAGATCGAACGCAAGACACATACGAATTTCTGATTGAATTATGCCAGTAAATAGGTTCTAGCATCGTATTCGTGTTTTGCTATATATTTACCCTAACAACGCTGAATTTTCAAATGGACTATTTCAAAATTAAAAAAGGTCAGGGTCATGGTGGGTATTTAGGGAATTGTGCTAGGGAATTTTCTAAAGAAAAGTGTAACATGACAAACAGTGCTCATCTATGAGCCCTCTCATCTGGTTCTACACCGTTTGCAAAGGGTATTAGTGGCTCGTGTCCCCCACTGTAAGAGTCAGACGCGTATGTGTTCATGTCATTTTGCTTTATTTATGAAATACAGATCTAGATCAGACGGTTCCTACAGAAGCTGTCTTATATGCGTAATATCTGCATGCAAATGCGTTTTAACCGCAAATACAATAAGTAGAGGGTTACTTTTGGAAACTGCAGTGGTGCATCGCATGCGTCATTGATAAATGAATTATTCACGAGTCTGTCATATACGAGTCCATGGTAACATAAAAAATTAACAAAACATCTAAATGAGAATCTCAATAATTAGAAGGTTCTACATGTCACGACACTAATGAATGTCAACGTGCACTTGCATGTAGACCTATGCAATACAAGTTAAGTCAAGTAATATTTATTTACAAGTCGGTACATAATTAACAGCTACCATAAGCTCGACTGAGCTTTCAACACCGACATTTCAAGCACATACACAATACAGCACAAACACAGAGTCACATTAGCATAATAGCAACATTAAACATCACAGATAGCAAAATAAGCATAGAATCGCATTAAATGAAACTCAAGCAAATAATAAATCAAATTATAGGACATAAGCAAACACAGATAGCATACACAAGCATAAGATAGCATAAAATAAAACATTAAGATAAGATAGTAAAGCATATGATTAGGCATAAATCATTTGATGTTATCTAGAGTACTAGACTAAGAATGTGATATCACATTATTAAGGCCAACACGCAAAAAAGCGGTATCACATACTATAAGAAAAATAAGAAAAAGAAATACACTGAGGATAGAGCGTATATCTGCCGTTATATTACAACCGATGGTGTAAACTCGTGGCGACCTTTGAAAACGGTTTGGATCCAGATGAAACGCCGAATAAACATTGCGTCTCATCGGGATCCAAACTCTTTGATACTAGGATAGATTGTTTCAATATAATGTTTAAAGAAAAAAACAGCTTTGACAATTTCGTGCTTATAAGGTTAACCATGTACGCCATAGATACGCCTTTGTACGCATTTGCAAACAGAGTAGACACAGTTCAGACGGTTCCACTAGGAGCTGTTTAATCAGGGTCTGCACTGTTTGCTTGCGATGTAATTTAGATATTATTCTACAGTTTCTGCCATGGCCAAACATTCCTTTGTGTTATTATAACAAATAATGTAATCAATATTCATGAGGTCTTTATTTCGTACATGAATATTCATGCAGTAAGAGGTTATATACTGTAAATCACAATATTGCTATTTACCCTTTTACCTCTTAGACTTTTAACGTATTTGCAAATAGAGTAGACCCAGATCAAATGAATCCCGCAGTGGCACTCTTTTCTATTCCTGATCTGCTTTGTTTGGTTGTGAAATGATAAAGATTTGATTCTACATATATTTTGCCATGACCAAGTATTTCTGTGCTCATTTGCGATTGTGAAATATTATCAACTTCATATTTATGTTATCAATATTTCTTACACGCATATTAATGGAGTAAATGGTAAAAACGTGTATATTCAGGAGTTTAACCCCTTACCCCATGAATATTTATGAAGAAATAATGACATCATGAATATTGATCAGATTAGTTCTTATAATAGCACATGAATACAGGAAATTTAGACCATGATAGAACCTGTATAATCATATCTATGTTATTCGGTAAACAGAACAGATCCTGATCAGATGGCTTCTATAGGAGCCATCTGATCTGGGTCTGCTCTGTTTGCAAAAACGTATAAATGCGAAGATAAGGAGTAAAGTGTTAACCAGTATTAGGCATCTGCTCATACTCTGGGTCCATGCTTATAAAGCATTTTAGTTGAGTCTGAGTTTGTTCTCAAGCTTTTGATTGGTCAGATTTGAGCCAAATGCTCAAATCTGACCAATCAAACACTTGAGAACGAACTCAGGCTCAACTAAAATGTTTTATAAGCATGGATACTGATCTGGAACAAGTATTTATTACTTTCGGTTCGTTCAACTACATGTACCCGTATGTAAAGAAACTATTGACCGAGTGTTAAACAGCTTGGATCCAGATGAGACGCCGAGTTACTCGGCGTCTCATCTGGATTCAAGCTGTTTGCACATGACAGTCCGGTCGCGCTGAGCATGACTCAGTTTAAAAGGCACCCCCACACATATTTTTAACAATGCATATCTGTGAGAGTAAGATTATTTATTTCAACACGCCATGGGACATAGTGGTTAATGGAAACTCATACGTTTCAATTCGAAAATCGGGTTAGATTCTTGTGGGTGTTATCTCGCTTCGTGCAAGGACGTTACTCCTATTACTGCTGCGTTTTCAAAGTGGAATAACCCATCATTGCTTAACGGTAAAATACATTTATTGATAGGGGGTTTTGAATGAAAAAATAATGCATAATTATTCAGATCAGAGGAGATCCTATAGGAACTTTCTGATCTTAATATGTACTCGTTGCAAATGTGTGTTGGCTTGTTCCTCGTATTCAAAGGGTTAAACTGAAAAAAGAACAGTGAATAAAATATTGGTTAGTGACTAAATATGGAAGTAGTTAAAAACAGAACTCCTAGATATTATTCAGAGGCTATAAATTCCATTTTTAATGAAATAGAATCCTTAAAAGAGAACCCGTAGGGAGCAACTGTTGGACACTTCAGTTTAGCCTCGTATTGCATTAGGGTCAATCCGAAATCTAAATCTAATTCCGCCAACCTATCAGACGTCGGAATTACTAACAGTTTGTCCGCCAGAATGAGAATAAATATTAAGCAATAATGACATCATTAATATTAATTCAATTATGTTTATAATAGCATATAAACACAGAACGTTTTGGCTCAGACAGAATCTGCAGTCTCAGATCCATATTCTTTCATAAGCAAACAGAGTAGGCCCTGATTACAGTAGAACCCCTGTAATGCGACCACTTAATGAATAAACATGGGTATCTTTCTAAGCAGGGGGTTGCTTAATGCAGGGCAAAAGTAATGCTAACACCTAGAATTAAACCTCTTTTAGGTGGTCGCATTAGCGGGGTTTTACTGTATATGGCTAGTTAAAACACGATCTGATCTTGGTCCACTCTGTTTGCAAAGGCGTGACAAGCGTGTATATGAATGTAAGGGATAATAGGTAACAATTGGGTTCATATGAGATTGCCAGTGTATAAAGGTAAGGGATAATAGGTAACAACTGGATTCATATGAGATTGCCAGTGTATAAAGGTAAGGGATAATAGGTAACAACTGGATTCATATGAGATTGCCAGTGTATACAGGTAAGGGATAATAGGTAACAATTGGGTTCATATGAGATTGCCAGTGTATAAAGGTAAGGGATAATAGGTAACAACTGGATTCATATGAGATTGCCAGTGTATAAAGGTAAGGGATAATAGGTAACAATTGGGTTCATATGAGATTGCCAGTGTATAAAGGTAAGGGATAATAGGTAACAATTGGGTTCATATGAGATTGCCAGTGTATAAAGGTAAGGGATAATAGGTAACAATTGGGTTCATATGAGATTGCCAGTGTATAAAGGTAAGGGATAATAGGTAACAATTGGGTTCATATGAGATTGCCAGTGTATAAAGGTAAGGGATAATAGGTAACAATTGGGTTCATATGAGATTGCCAGTGTATAAAGCTAAGGGGTAATAGGTAACAATTGGGTTCATATGAGATTGCCAGTGTATAAAGGTAAGGGATAATAGGTAACAGTCGGGTTCATATGAGATTGCCAGTGTATAAAGGTAAGGGATAATAGGTAACAACTGGATTCATATGAGATTGCCAGTGTATACAGGTAAGGGATAATAGGTAACAATTGGGTTCATATGAGATTGCCAGTGTATAAAGGTAAGGGATAATAGGTAACAATTGGGTTCATATGAGATTGCCAGTGTATAAAGGTAAGGGATAATAGGTAACAATCGGGTTCATATGAGATTGCCAGTGTATAAAGGTCTTTTTTAAAGGGATAATAGGTAACAATCGGGTTCATATGAGATTGCCAGTGTATAAAGGTAAGGGATAATAGGTAACAATCGGGTTCATATGAGATTGCCAGTGTATAAAGGTAAGGGATAAAAGGTAACAATTGGGTTCATATGAGATTGCCAGTGTATGGCTGACTCATCAGAATGTAATCAGTTTGCCAATCTGATTACGTGACTGTTTTGAAAATTAAAAAGAGTGAAAAATCAATTATTCGAACACTCAAATACGTACCATTATTGATCTTAGACATAGGTGACAGTTTAATGCAGAGTGAAAGTCATGTAGAACGGTCCTCTAGGAGCTTTTTGCATGACATTCACCCTGCCTTAAGCAGCCACCTGCCTACAAAGACATACATTCTTCATTGCTAAAAGTTCGTAGTTTTTACTGTAGAAGATTGTCTGCTTCGAAATCTGAATCTGAAGAGGTTGTGACTATTAGTTGAAAATTCTCCATATGACAACGTTGTAAGCGCACTTGTTCAGCTGTTTCAATGCGACTGGAAACAATGTAGTGATGGCAAAACATACAGTTGGTGGAATCTAATTTGCATACCGGCACAAAGGTATGTTTCTTGCCAAAATATTTTCTACAGTCTTTACCCCATGAACGGTCATGTAAGAAATAACGGTAGGCCTATCAGGGAAATAAATTACACGCGTACATGTACGTGTATTTTGTATGAAGGCATATGAACACCGACACTTTTGACCATGGCAGAAACTGTAGAGCCAGACCTGCATTATTCCATAAGCAAACATAGATGGTCCTAATCTAACGATTCCTACAGTATCTGGGCCTACTCTGTTTGCAACGGTATTAAACGGTAGTTTTGTGTGTCTAATCTGTTTGAAAAGACGTTAGAGGGTTTCAGGGGAAGTGTTACATGACCATAGAAGAGGTTTCATGAACCCTCTGCACACTAAGTCTCTATACATATGCGATAAGTATTGTATGTTGCCATGACGATAAGACATGCAGTCAAACCTCAATAGTTCGAACATTAAAACAAGTTTCGTTATTCGTCTTTCACCTCCCTTCAGAATTTATTTTCATTCAGACATATGGCTGCTTAATGAAGGGTGAAAGTCATGCAGAAAGCTCGTTTATGAATTTTCTACATGACTTTCACCTTATTTTAAGCAGCAAGATGTCTAAAAGGTATCATTTGTCATTACTAATATTTCGAAGTTTACCTGAGTTATATACTAGAGAAATGCAAAACTGTTAAAATTCATCTTTATGGGAGTTTTCTCCGAGAAACTAGGCCGATATTTATGGCGTGTCAACCGTGACAAATATAAGCCATGACATATTTAAGACATACAAAACGTAACGTTGGGGGTATGCTGCTCTCTATATATCCGAGCTTTCTGACATGCGACATTAATGTTTAGATATGTACACTCTTCTTTCGCATACACTTATGTTTAGATATCTTCGAACATAATTTGTCGTCGGTGTTAGTCTAAATTGTTTCTGATAACATAGCGGAATGACGCTGCCCTAAGCAATCCATTAGCAGACTTTCCTTACATGTCTATAATGCCGCATACATCGACAGACTTTCCTTACATGTCTATAATGCCGCATACATCGACAGACTTTCCTTACATGTCTATAATGCCGCATACATCGACAGACTCTCCTTACATGTCTATAATGCCGCATACATCGACAGACTCTCCTTACATGTCTATAATGCCGCGTACATTGACACGCGATAATACTTAGGGCAGACTCTCCTTACATGTCCATAATGCCGCATACATCGACAGACTCTCCTTACATGTCTATACATGTAATGCCGCATACATCGACAGACTCTCCTTACATGTCTATAATGCCGCGTACATCGGCACGCGATAATACTTAAGGCAGACTCTCCTTACATGCCCATAATGCCGCATACATCGACAGACTCTCCTTACATGTCTATAATGCCGCATACATCGACAGACTCTCCTTACATGTCTATAATGCCGCGTACATCGACACGCGATAATACTTAGGACAGACTCTCCTTACATGTCTATAATGCCGCGTACATCGACACGCGATAATACTTAGGGCAGGCTTTGCTTACATGTCTATAATGCCGCATACATCGACACGCGATAATACTTAGGGCAGGCTTTCTTCGCAAAGAAACACAAAGCGAAGAAGTGTTAAACGCTTAAATATTGCAAGTATATAATGATATTAACCTATGTCAAATATATAATATAGGAGAGGATAACTATCAAGTATATAATGACAATTAATCTATGTTAAATACATAATATAGGAGGAGATAACTATCGCGCGTTGCATAAATGCTGCATGCGCAAAGGCACGCAATAACCAATTATTCTATGAATATTCATGTAAGAATTAATACAAGGTGTATAATTTGTCAATAGATTTATTTAGAGTCTCTTAAGTCATACAAGAAATATATATATATATATATGTAAAGAAACCATGTCATTTAATTTTGAATTACAAGAGACTATACATTCATATATCATATTATAATTCCATACTTAATGAACTGTATCTATGTATTAATTAGAGAGTATATAGCACATGTTAAGCAAGACAATCCGTACAAGTACACATGTTTGTTTGATAAGATTATTAAATTAGAATGCCGATAAAAACTTAATTCAGAAAACAAAATCTGTTAAACAATGTTTACAATAAAATTGTTCACCATTTTAACACCTGCAACTAGGCTCATACTGAGATAAAGGAACGGCTTCAAGTCCACCGAAAGTAGCCTATATGGCAATTTACCTAACCTATACTTCCGCCAATGACGTTATGTACAACATATATTAACCCATTTGCTCCCAGTGGATTCTTCCATATTTATATATTGGGTAAGTCCATTTTGTATCTAAGGAGTGCCTGGCCTAAATTTTTAATTTCGTTTTGTTTAATATTGAAATTCCTATCAGCTAACAGTGAAGACTCTGATCAGACGCCACATCTACACATGGGTTATATAGCATGTTTTGGCACATAAACGGACTAGTTTTTCTGATGCAAACAGAAATATGATTTTTTATTCTGTCACGTGCCTATTTCACTGACTGATAACAAAGTGCCTGATAAACTTTTTGTTATTATGTCAGTTGGTCACATGACCTGTAGCCAAAACTACTTTTTTTTCACCGAGACGCTTATTTCGTGAATACAAAAATTTACAGTACTGAATAAAAACAAATTTAACAAAGCGAATTTGTTGATTTCAATCGATACCCATTAAACTAAAAATAGGTCTACTTTCACTTCATTCTCCCAAACTTATATTCTTAGGCCTAGTAGACTAGATCTAGTTGCTTGTCGCGAAATTACTGTGTTTAGACAAATCCACATCAAGAAATCGTCTATCGTGTATTCTATAGTCAGTTCTATTTTTATTCTATCCGCGTCTATCAAAAATGTCAATTGCTTACGGGTCGTTCAACTTGAACTCAACCGAGCCTTGGCGAGCTTAATAACTTTTCTATTCTAGACGAGGTTTAGATCAGCTTGTCTCAAACATCGTCAAGTGACAGGTTCTTTTTCTCACATAACCAACGGTTTTGAGCATTTTTTTTAAAAGCAATATGACTTTTTGGAATTCCAGTGACGTAATAACGCCTTTATAGTGACGTCATCAACAGTCTAGATCCAGTAGAGTCGAGAATCCACCGCTGTTCAATCAAGAAACCCTCAGAATGAATACGATGTTAAGTTCTGTCTTTTCGGGTGCGGTTTTAAATATCCAAAACTGTAACATGAACTTCTGTAAGTAGGGTTTAACCCGAAAATTGTACTGAAATTGCATGGACAGTCACACGAGGAATAAACGTTCGCGCATAAAAAATCACGGTGTAAAGTAAAACGAAAATTTGAACTGCATTTCAAACCAGATTTAATATACAAAACAGGAACAGTTTATATATATATATCCAGTTCTAGTAGCCGTACATTTCTTACGATGTATTTGTGGGTTTATATTTTTCGCGCCATTTCACATACCATCCACGATTTCTTAACGGGTTTGCGGTATACTTTGCGGTGCATTTTGTGGTACATTCGGTACAAAATAATTATATTTTGCTGTCGTGACAAGGATAAATAGAATATTTGGTTCGGCTTCTGAATATATCAGGTTCGCCTTCGGCTCACTTGATATATTCATCCGCCTTGCCAGATAACATTTCCCATACAAAGCTAGGAACCAAATATTCTCTATATATTTCGCCTCCAAATTGTTGAAAGCAGTGTTAATAATACTGGATTTTGAAGGTCATTATAAATGGAACATTTTATAAAGGCACAATTTCTGTCTGTTAATGGAATGTTCTCAAACCTTTCTACCTCTATTCTCAGTGGAGCGACACCACTTCTGAATTTATCAAAGGCATATCTGTATTCATTTAGCAGGGAATTTTTAGATACAATTCTGGCTTAAATTCATATTTAAAAGCCTGCAAAAGTATCGTACAATGCACCATACTATCAATCAACTAAATATCTTGACTCGTTAACCCATTCTCTCATATTGACGCTTTTTGACGCACATGTAAATGTCACCTTTTGAAACCACTCTGATACATAGAAAATTTGCTCCATAGGAGAACAATGGTTTCAAAACTACAGAGTTTTAAAACATTTCTTTTTCTCTAGATTTATTTCAAGAGGTTGGGTCTAAAATAGCCCATGAGGGAATGGGTTAAAGCTTGTTCTACATCACATATAAATACATATACCAAGTACTGAAATTCGATACCGCAATAACTGTTTTCATTTTAAACACATATTTTACAGCTCTTGGATGATTTCAAATACAGTAAAAACCATCTAATGCGACCACCTAAAATAGGTATAATTCTGGGTTGTAGAGGCAGATGGTAGCTTAATGCAGGACAAAAGTAATGCAGAACGCTCCTAGAGGAACTTTCTGCATTACTCTAGTCTTGCATTAAGCAATCACCTGTTTATAAAGACATCCATGTTTATTCATTAAGTGGACGCATTAGAGGGGTTCTACTGTGTAACCATTGACTCTAGTATCACCCATATGAATATTATTTAACTTAATATCTATAATGAAAAATGAGCAAGAAAACGTTTGACTCTGGTAGAAATAGAATACTGAGACATGTATTATTCAAAAAGCAAACCGAGCAGACCATGATCATTCGAATCCTACAGTAGCCGTCTAATAAATGTCTACTCTCGTTTCACTTATGGGGCAAAGGTACCAGGTGACCCGAATAGGCCTTCATCATAATTCTGAAGCATACATAAAGTTTAAGAATGCAGTAGACACGAGCTAGAGTTGACATCACCTAGTTTCTCAGTAGGAAATATATTAAAATGAAATGTCTTCTAAACCCGGGCGTGGTCAAGAAATCCACCAGAAGCAACAGATATATTATATACTAACGATAGAGACACATAATGCAGTGCAAGTTTGCTGTGAATCGGCGCTTGTAGAATTCCTTTATGTTCAACATCCCTTGGCCCCAAGTAACATTTTCAATGACACAGTGCCGCCAAATGATGTCGGTATGGAACAGGCAAGGAACAGTTCTCTGAAGGTCGTGTGCGAGCGCGCACTTCATTTGCGCCTTTGCTGTTCCTGTGCATTTTCGTGTTGTCATATAAATTTCCTGCCTGACCTCTTTTCTTTGTTTGATAATTTCAGCTTTCGTGTTAAAGTAATCACAAAGAAGACCAAACCTAAGGTACTAGAACACACTGATGGTCAACCTCAAGTGATGTACAATCCAACCACAAGATTTGAAAGAACTTCTAATGTTATATCAGTCTGGAATTGACTGACCAAACAAGCTACTGCACCCTTTGAAGATGATAAAATATCACGTCTTGCTGCTGCGAGAGTAAAAGACACAACGCATTTTCGGGGAAAAATACAAGTATGAGTCGTGCAGGAAACACCACATACAAAACACACAGCCGCCCGAACAGCACCACAACAAGAAAACACAGCAAATGTACACATCTATCAAAACACAAAGAGACGCACAATGACAAAACAAACAAACAATAGGGGCGGGAAAGATGGTAGTACCACCTTGGAACGGTCAGTGACAATAGTCATGGGGGGTGCACGTTTCCATCTCCATCCTAAAAGACAAACATTGTAAATAAACATAGCCCCTCCCCGACTTATCCACAAGTAACGTCACGATGTATATTGGACGCCTTTGCGCTCCCAACGTCGGTTTGAGGAGTCACATGTGACGTCATAAGAGCACATACAGACGAGGTCATCGTCAGTCACCGATGTAAACATTCAATAATTTGAACGTTATAATAATAATAATGCAGAATTGAGAACTGTTAAAGCAGGTGTCTGCTATGTGCAGAGACAAAGTAATACAGAAAGCTCCTAACTTTCACTCTGCATTAGGCTGCCACCTGCCTTAAGGACCAGTAATAATACAATAATTGTTTCAATATTCGAGTATTCGAGATTTTACTGCACTATTATATCATTCTCATATAAACTGAGAAAAAAAACAGATGCACCCGTCTTTTTCCACAAGTTACATACATGTATTTATTAAAAAAACATCTATATCTCTAGCCTGCTGAGAGCGGTGCTGAGAGCGGTTGTGCCATTACCTATACAAACAGTTTGGATCCAGATGAGACGCCGGGTAACTCGGCATCTCATCAGGATCCAAACTGTTTGACACCCTGATTAAAGCTTGAAATTTGAAAATTTAGTTGGTGAATAACTGCGAAGAGCATAGCAATTTGCTCAGCAGGCTAAAGGTTAAGGTAAACTCGTGCTAATTGAAAGGTAAAACACATCTATTTGTCATGAATGAAGGGTATAGCAAACGAAATTTGCCCTGGTGACATTTGACTGGTATATAGAATTGTGAAGACTCTAATCAAAGAGGTCATTCAGAAGCCCTATGATATGGGTCTACACTGTTTGCCTATGTTCCATGTATGTAATCGCGGGTGCTTTGGGGTTAAGTTTCCTTAAGGAGTTCTCTGAGATGGGTCTTTACTGTTTGCATATATCCCATATATACAGGATCAAGGATGTTTATGGGGTAAACATGTAAAATATCTGTTTCATTAATTAAAATATGAGAAGCTTCCATTGTATTAGATACACCTGATACAATTAAACACTTTCGTATTCAAGTTCAGTAAACCCCCTCTAAACAGGACGTAAATTTTCGTATAAATATCGATCTTAATGCAGTATGAAAGTCGTGACTTTCACCTTGCATTAACCAGTCTAAAAGCGAAATTCTTCTCAGTTAGAATTCCGGTTTAGAGAGGTTTTACTGTACAGATAGGAGGAACTTTCTTAATTATTATGTTGTGTATCCTAAATCATAACGAATTCAATATTGTGAGCTTTAAAGGGGACGTCCTTACACCCGACACGTTTCAAAAGTGCCTAAAATATACAAAACTCATTTGTTTATATGCCGAAAAGAAATATATCGCAAGAAAACCAATCGAATAAACACCGAAGGAGACACAGCTTTCACATGTTTGAAATGTTATTCGGCAATGTATTAGCATTTATTCAGCTCGCGCTTTAGTTTTGTTAACTGTTCGAGCAAGGTCGATAATTTTTTGTTTTGTATCACAGGGACATTTTTCGATATAAGTTCAAATAAAAATGATTGAAAATAACAAATATATATATTAAGATTTATGACATTATAGAAAATATGCGTTCATTGTAGGGACTTCCTCTTGAATGGCTAAACATACACTTGAAACTTAATCCCTTGGTTAAACGCCTATTTTTGCAAATACAGTAAAACCTCTCTATAACGGCCACTAAATTGTGTTAACTAGTTGGTATTTATGGCAGGTGGCTGCTTAAAGCAAGGTCCTATAGGATCGTTTTGTTTTACTTTCACATTGCTTTAAGCAACCATCTGCCTTTAACACAAAATACTTGATGTAATTTAGTGTCCGTTATAGAGAGGTTTTACAGTAATGCATTCAATGGCATTGTACATTGACAAAAATAAAATCAGAAAGAAATGAAAATCGAGATATGGTATATAATACACACATATACATTTAAGAAAGCATAAATTCTAACCTCCATTCTAACCTCCATAAAACGGTGGTTCAAAAATTGTTATAATATACTAAAATCCAATAAAATCTTTATAAAGTACTCTGGAGCTTTGTCTGCCGAACTCAGACTGTGTGTTGGTGCTGGCTTTACAAGAAGTTCTGTAAGATAAACGGGCGCGGGGTTGAGATAGCAATTGTACATGTATGTCAATATCTTAAAAGTGATCCCAGCCTTGATAGGTAACCAATGTAAGTCTTTAAGAGATTGTTTGGAGTTATCTGACCATTTCCTATTCAAAACGAGTTTAGCGCACATATTTTGGATTCGCTGCAGTTTATCTATATCACATTGTGCAATTCCATATACATGTAGGATGATACTACAATAATCTAAATGAGAGATCACTAGTGAGAGAACTAAAGTTTCTGCAGATTCTTTTGTCAAGTATTTCCTAATACATTTTATTCTATTGTAGTTCAACATGGCAATGCGACACTTTCTTTTCATGTATTCTCTGAAGGTCAATGATTCATCGAGAGAAAGCGCTTACTGTAGGTATCTAATACACGTTTCCGATTCAGGAACATCTCCGGCAATATCAGTTGAATGTGTAGTACATTTGTTTAGCTGCTGTTTACTTCCAATCATGATGAATTCAGTTTTTGCTGTGTTCATTTTAAGTTTGTTTTCGTTCATCCAGTTATTGATCGTTATGGCACATTCTTCAAGGTTTTGAACAGTTTGTCTTTCACTATCGGTGGTAGTTTTAAAGCATTTACTAGTAATATGGTCATCAGCGAAACCGTATAGAGAGATAGATGGAGGAATAACATCGAACAAGGTTCCTGCGTATGTAAGGTAGAGCCAAGGACCAAGACCACAGGGGGCCATTTCGTGGGTCTACGTGGTCTAAAAAGTCAAAAAAATTGATTGAGTCGATTTAGTGTTATATTATATACAAGGGGTCTAACTACCCTTTCGCAGATTTCACGACCGATTCGAAATAACGCCCGGTTTTGGGCTATCAAGATAAAAGACCCACTAATGTTTGGTACGAACGTGAAGCTGGGACCTTGTACTTTTCAAATAATATAACTTTTGATACATTTCGACTAAGCCGTAGCCAATGCCGACGTGAAATTCCTACAAAATACGCTGATTTAGCTTACTCGAACGAGAAGTCGCAACAACGATTTGCCGCTAGACCCCCCGTAAAACGGCCATAATCGCGATGCCTCGGGACAAAACGATTGTGCAATCAATATATATGACAAAAAGCTATCGTTTACCTCTCAAACTATCTGCAGACACTGATGCAGATCCGAAATGCAGGCGAATTTTCGTGCAATTAGCAGATTTAAATCTCTGTCAGGCTACTACGAGTCACGTGACCCGCTTCCTTTACAATAACAACATCCGCGTGTCTGTTACCTTGCTTACCCAATAAGCGTTAGTGAGAACGCAGGGCACCATCCCTAGGTCAATCAAGTGCCCTGTTACTGGCCAACTAGAAACTAGGTCAAGTTGTTGCGACTTCTCGTCCGAGTTAGAAAAATCAGCGTATTTTGTTGGAATTTCACGTCGGCACTGGCTACGGCTAAGTCGAAATGTATCAAAAGTTATATTATTTGAAAAGTACATGGTCCCAGCTTCACGTTCGTACCAAACATTAGTGGGTCTTTTATCTTGATAGCCCAAAACCGGGCGTTATTTCGAATCGGTCGTGAAATCTGCGAATGGGTAGTTAGACCCCTTGTATATAATATAACACTAAATCGACCCAATCAATTTTTTTGACTTTTTAGACCATGTAGACCCACGAAATGGCCCCCTGTGACCAAGACAACTACCCTGGGGAACATTGCATTCCTACATACGATGTTGTGATTGTGACGAATTTACATTCACGCGACAGCTTCTTGGTCGTAAGTAGGAGTCCAACCATTTCAGAGCAATATTACAAACTCCTCCATATTGACTCTTAAGAGCATCGAGAAGAATGTCATGGTACACAATAAAATATTGTTTGTCAACAGTGTTTGTAAGAATATGCTCCGTGTTGATTTAGTCGAAACAAGGCACTTTAAGTTCAGTGAGTAACGTTCGATTTCAAAAATGAAAATGTCATACTTGCAAGCCTGGTCGTGTCTATATAAATGTAAAATATTTGCTCGCTAATAGCGAAACCGTGATTACCTATGCAAAGAGTTTGGATCCAGATGATGATGATGCGGCGTCTCATCAGGATCCAAACTGATTGACACTTGACCATATTTTACAAAGAAATTAGATACATTTTATTTTAAGAATAGAAGAAGTCGAACATTGTGAAGACGAAACATTACTTAGCATGCAAAACAAAGATTGCTAGTCTGTAGATGATGAATGGAATATCTACAATCTGACAGCTGGTGAGTAAGACGATATTGTCTATAGGTTCAGACGTTTCAACCTTTAGCCTGCTGAAAAACAACCAATAACGACTCAAACTCCGTTATTTTGCAAATTGTATTCTATAATTTATGTTCATTTCGTTCAAAGGTTTATGATACTATTGTCCGAGTGTCAATTAGTTTGGATCTCATCTAGATCAGCACTGTTTGCAAATGAAACACAGAAAGGGTTAAATTCTCAGCTGTAACGTCAGTGAAATATTGTTTGTCTAGTTTGTCGAAATTTATGAATTTGTTTCTGAAAAAACAAATATGCGTGTTCAACATGTTGGAATGTAATGCATTGGCGTCTTATCGTTTTAGTAAAGCCTCTCACGCCTCTATAAAAATCACTGTGATAAATAGAGCATAGCTCCACGTACATAGCTCATACATGTATGAGCTTCATACTAAAACTGAAGACTCTAGCTAAACACGTTTGAGAAAGATTGGCATTGAATAGAAGCCATTTTGCATAAAAATTTGTTGTGACTGTGACCTTTGTGCAGTGGTCTAGTGGTAACGCGCTTGACTACCAATCCGGAGGTCCGGAGTTCAAATCCCGGTCTCTCCCGGAAATTTCAAAGACGCTTTTCAGTGTCTCCTACCCGCACATCCTCTCCATCCAGGAGTTAAAATGAGTACCTGTGAGGGTCACTAACCGGTATTGCGGCTGCATGATTGCGCCATATGTTAGCAGTGTTCAATATTGTAGGCGAATGTCTCAATGACCAGGGCAGAAAATGTACAGTCGGCTGACTATAACTATGTCCCTTTTTTACCCAATTTCCTCAAACTCAATTGACGTCATCTGCTAGTCATAACCAAGCCACGTATTAGTTTTGAAGATACAGTGGAACCTCGATATCTCGAACTCGGATAACTCGAACCTCGGGATAATTCGAAATAAAAGTTCGGTCCGTCCAAATCTCATAATGCAGAATTGCTTTAAAATGTATCACTACTCATATATAGAAACACATGTTATAGCTTAATGCATGTCGAAAGTAATGCTGAAAGCTCTTGCATTTTTAAGCTGTAAACTTAAGAATTTGTTCTTATCGGAAATCGGATAACTCGAACTTCTGTTATCTCGAAGTAATTTGTATGGTCCCTTGAAATTCGAGATATCGAAGTTCAACTGTATTACTATTTTGCATTCATCCTGTGCAATACCAGAGTGACATTGACCTTTGACCAACACTCCCCCAACACAATAGGGGTCATCTACTCATCACATTTAACCCACATCTACATAGGTCAGTATCGTAAGCCAAAGAGTCCTCTAGTCCTTGATCGGAAACAATTTGGTATACGACCGACAATGAACCTGACCGACAGACCAACCTACGGACCGACCGACGGACAAATCGAAATTGGCAAATCAATATGCCATTGTTCCTAGGGGAGGTGGGAAATAAAGAAATGAGTTAATAGGTGTACATGTGTATGTTGGGTTCATTAAAACAGACATTTAATTCATGTCTTCTAGCACGCCTCGAAACACACACATTCTATTAAAATTGTCAGCATTTTCCAGTACTTTTCTTTCTTAATCATTGACACGTACCTTAATTCAAGCAGATGTTGCCTTTATTAACTGAATAATTAAATAACCATGTCTGTGTTTGAATTTAATATCAACTAATTCCCTGAAAATATGCTCTTATATAGTAATTAATGATAATAACAATAATTTGCATTGTTCCAAGGGCAAATATTTTCCGCCTACCAGTTTTGGCTACCCATTCGAATTAATACAAAGCAATTCATTTACCCATTCTCTCCATTCATATTCATTTAACCCATTCCCGCCTTCTGATGCCTTTTGACGTCTCTGTAAAGCCACGTTTTAAAACTATCATGATCAATAAAGCATTTGCTCCTATGGAGCAAATGCTCTATCTATCACAATAGTTTTAAAATTACACAATTCTAAAATATTCCTATTCTCTAGTAAATGCTCCTTTTCGGTATATTTATTCAAAGATGTTGGATCTAAAAATAGTACGGGAGGGAATGGGTTCTTCGCTTGCTGAATTTTTAAATACATTTCTCCTTCTTTACCCATGCCCTGGTGTATAATTACATAATTATATCTTCACTGTGTACACGTATTTCGCTGTGTAATCACTGCTGTGGGTTGGACTGGTTGCACAATCAACTTGTAAATAGTGCAGACCCTGATGAGACAGCTCCTGCAGGAGCTGTCTCATCTGGGTCTTTACTATTTACAGGTACGTATATTGACGTGAATAGCAAGCGAAGGGTTAAACATTAATGTGTCAGCTTTATTTTTATAATGGCACATAGAACAGGAAAATGTTTGATCAAGGTCGAACATGTAGAATCGGAGCTTTATAATTCTATATGAACATGTATAAGCAAACAGGGCAGACCCTGGTCAGATAATTGCTACAGGAGTCGTCTGATTGGGTTCTGTAGTGTTTGCAAAGGCGTTAAAAAGACGTATATATGTAATGGCCGCTTAAGATAGGTTCTACTGTTCTACTGTAAATGTATAGTATAGGGTATGCATAAATGGATTTATTTTTGGCATTGAAGAAAAAACGTTTTTAGCATTATAACATTGTAGATAGAATTATTCCTAATATTTATAGAGTGTAGTGTAATCAGATAATTTAACAGCTAATTGAGCGCGGGCATTATTTTATATAAAATATAATTGAACTTTAACTCTTTTCACGGCAAATATGGCCAAATCCTAAAAACACTGACCCATTTATCTAAGATCACGATCCTTTTATGTACTCTCAACATTCTTTTGGGTCATGTATTCTTACTCCGATATATGCAAGCAGTGCAGACCAAGATCAGAGGGCACTGTTTTCTGAACCCATCGATATCATTGGGTTATACCAGCAATTATTTTGTTTGTTGTGCCACTACAACATGAAAAATGGACGGGGTCCTATATATGGTCTGGACGAGATTTCCTTAAATAACATGGGGATGAATGGTTTAAAATCTCTGCATAACGGCTTTGTCGGAGAATTTCATATTGGATGCGAATTAGATATTTGGGCAGAAATTTGTAATACAGTAGAACTTGTCTTAAGCGGCCATCAAATATAGGTCAAATTGATGTAAGGCAGGTTGCAGCGTAATGCAGGTTAAATCTAATGCAGAAAGCTCATATTGGAGCTTTCTGCATTAAGTTTGACCTGCATTAAGCAACCACATGTATTTTAAGATTCCTGTGTTCAATCAATGAATTGTCGCTTAGTACAGGTGTTACTGTACTCTGTCTGATTGCTTGATGATAGCTCACACAACATATCTTAACCGTTAGAATAACATCTGCTCAAACTCTGACCTGCTACAGTTGTTGCTGACTTTTGATTCAATCAAACTGTTGAGAAACTATTGACCGAGTGTCAAACAGATTGGATCCTGATGAGACGCCGATTCTGGATCCAAGCTGTTTGCAAATGCGAGTAAGGTCGCGCTTAACAGGCAAAGGGTTAATCAGAGCCAATAACTCCGACACAGGCGCCTAAATCAATATCTAATGCCTCACACACATTCGTTTTTGCCATGACTCGCATGAGGCAATGTAATAGGGAATTGTTGCTGTCATCAGTTAAGTGCATTTCTATGAATCAAGCACATTCCCGTCTGTGGGTGCGTGGTCTCATAATATCTGAATGATAGATTCATCCATTTACGAATTAAGCTTGAATACAAAAAGTTGTTCACCGTTTAACTATAGAGTCCACTCAGTAAAAAAGAAAGTTAAATGATTTTGAATGATAAACAGTGCAGACTCTGATTAGAGGGCTCCTCTAGGAGCCCTGTGATCTGGGTCTGCACTGTTTTCAAATGTCAGGGAATGCATGCCTTGCATGTAAAGGATTTAAGTCATTTCAGTTTAATGTAAAACATTGTCCCAAGAACACATACTTGTATAATGTCTTTATATCGATTATTTAATGAATACAGATACAGGCATTTAAATACAGACGTTTGAATATTGCAGCACGAAAGTAATATGGAAATATCTTGTAAAAGCTTTCGGCAAAACCTTCACCCTGCATTAGTTACAAGCAGTCATAAATAAAAAACAAAGTTGTAGGAATGCTTTACTGTAAACAACAGGAAAACACTATCCGCCCACGCACAGTTGAATTGAATGGAATTGTTTTTACACGAATGTCTCGTCTAAGATGTATCGCTGAATATTGGAACAGACATATTCAAACAGCGTCTGGCCGCCCTTCTGGCGGACAAGGTTGCCATATCTGACCCTTCTTTGAGCACTCTTTCGGTATTTATATGAATGGATGCCTGGTATATGTGTCTGTGATACACTGGGGGTATTGATGAATGGTGTATATCCTGTAGATCGGTGTAAAAAGCTCAACTGGGATTCAGTGCAATGAATAACGTATCAGGAAGCTACAGGGTGCGTGAATCATATGTAAATTCGGGGAAAAAAGAAAGTAAACATGTATTGATATATTGTTCATACGTCCATGATGTGTTTTGGAAATGAAGAGGCGGCAAAGTGAGGCCTGTTGAAAAACATGGCGCCTGCTAATACTCTGATCATTTACATTTTGTTTTTGATTCGTTAACACTTTTAACGCTTTCTCTTTTGAATATGCATACAGAGGTCAAGATAAGATGTGTAAATTCTAACATTTTCAGGAATAGCTCCTTTACTTCTCCATCCAACCCTATACTGTGACCTCTCTTTAAAATCTGATAGAGAAGTGACGATATTAATATTTGGCTACGTACCTTTATATGTAACTCTGTTCATATAAGACATCATGTACATAATTGATTTTTATGTTTAATGGCATATGAACACAGGACATTTAGTCTCAGGCAGAAACTGTAGAATCAGATCAATATTATACCATCAGCAAACATAACAGACCCTGATTAGACTGCTCCTACAGGAGCCTTCTGATCTGGGCCTATACTCCATTTGCAAAGTTGTGAAAATGTGTTTAAATGAAGAAAATGTTTAAGAAACTATTGACAGTGTCAAGGAATTTGGGTCCTCGTGAGATGCTGAGTTTCTATGAGGTGCGGAGGTGTGATTGTAATGAGTTGCAGTAAGATAGTGTTGGTTATTCTGATATTCTGATTACATTTTTAATACGTCTCATATCTAAAGCCCTGGAAGTAGAGGTTTAAAGTATAGAATTTATTTCTACAATGAAAGAAACGAGACTCTGAAAAGATCTACATGGAGAGGACCTTTTCTAATGTTGTTCGAATTTGTAGTCCAGTCCATTTACTGTTATATCTGATTGTGGTCAATTGTAAACTGCATGTTAGTACAACTGTAAAAATATAAATAATATACCTCGGTAATATGTTTAAACTAAACTAAAAAACTATAATATGCTTAGCTCGATAAGGACTGAAATATTCTGCTAAGTGATTTGACATAAATTTCCAATACTTTAAACTACATGTATTATGAGAGTACGAGTAACTCGGTGTCTCATCAGGATCCAAACTGTTTGACTTTTGATAAGTACATTGTCAAAAGTATGTCTTGAACGCATCGACAACAATTACACATTACAGCTAAATCAGCAGAGGCCATTTTTTACCTCAGGTTAAAAGGGTAATGGTCCGATACACAGTCGAGCCCGTCTTAAGCGGTCGTCATAAAGAAGTCTACTTATGAGTATGTAAGGCAGATGGTAGCTTAATGCGGGTCAAAATGTAGCGCAGCACGTTCCTATAGGAGCTTTCTGCATTGTTGTTGTCCTACATTAAGCAAGCACATGCTTTTTAAGACTTCCATGTTCAAAAATGAATGGCCTCCTAGGATTGGTTCTACTGTATAAGAGTTTATCAGTAGCAAGCAGGTCTAAGAGTAAGGGTAAACACATCGTGGACATCAGATTACATGTGCTGTTTGTTCAGTGAGGATAAAAGGGACAGTCACCCCTAATTAGTTGTTTACCCAGCACTGTTAAGACTGGCTACTAATTAGGTTTATAATTGTTTATAACGAATCTTGAACTCTTGACATTGACCTGCGTAAGCCTTATGAGGTAATTGCCAATGTTACTGTATTTACTCGGTAAATACTTGGAGGAGGACAATCCCGGAATACGGTAGAACGTGTCGTACGCGACTATTATCCCTTTCTTCCATAAATACGCCTTTTACGCATTTACAAGCAGAGTAGACCCAAATCAGACAGCCCCTATTGGAGAGTCTGCTCTGTTTGCCTATGAAATCATATAGGTTACAATTTCTGTCATGGCCAAAGATTAATGTGTGTCTATAAATGATAACATTATTAACCCATTTCTTCCCACGACCCCATATACATGTATGGAACATAGGCAAACACTGTAGACTCAGATCAGAGTCTACACTGTTTGCTGATAGGAATTTCAATATAAAACCAAACGAAATCGAAAATTTAGGCCAGGCACCCCTTAGATAAAAATTCCACTAATCCAATATATTATCATGGATGAATCCACTGGGAGCAACTGGGTTAATATTCATTATTTCTTACATGGATATGCATGGCGTAAAGGTTTAAATAGAACGAACACTAACTCTTTAAGGCATGTGGAACTTAATACAGTAATTTATAGTAATACAGAACGCTGCTATTAGAGATGTATTAACACATCACGCATTTTTACCTTCGCCTTTGCAAACAGAGTAGACACATACCAGACGGCTCCTGTAGGAGCTGTCTGATCAGGAGCTGCTCTTTTATCTTATGAAATGATACAGATCTGATTCTACAGTTGTCAAAGCAAAATATTCCAGTGTTCAAGTGTCATTTTATGTTATTATTTCTTACATGAACATACCCAGAGTAAAGGTTTAGGGAAAAAAGCCGGTTTTTTTCAAGACTCATGTGTTCAATAAATGTATGGTCGCCTGCCCCTTTCCCTCATATAAGCGTGTTTTCACGCATTTGCAAACAGAGTAGAACCAGATCACACGGCTCCTAAAGGAGCCGTCTGACAGGTTCTGTTCTGGAATTTGACAGATCTGTTTCTTTTGTTTAGTTTCTTTGTCCATGAATATTCAGTAGGTATTGACATTTGTAATAAACATAGAACAGGGAAATGGTTAAGACCGCCATTGCCACTGCATCTTGTTTACTCAGAGGATGTTGACTAGGCTGGAATACTCGTACATCGATTCTATTTTAACTTTCTGCACTCTGAGCATTGATGGTCTGCAATTATTTCTTAACAATTAACATCAGTTGTTTTCTTGCATACCATGGCAGGCCCAGTTTCACGAACACTCTTATTAATAAGTAATTGCTTAATACCAGACTTAACCTATTAGGAGTATTAAACTTACATTTAGAGAAGAAATGTCAAATAAGTTTATCTTAACAGAAACCTTAGAGACATTCTGTTATATTTTTGAATAGAAAATAACGGTTTTTGCAAGGAACAGCTAATTAAACCCACAATGAATTTGATAAAATTCTTAAGTCTGTTACAAATTCTTAAATATTGTTTTTGCTTTAGATCGGCTTCAACTATTATCAAGTACAATGTTTGTTCTTAAAATGACAACGGAGCAAACCCCTTACCCTTTTGTGTTACAATAAACACTAATTTATGAAAACTTATGCTGCTGTGATTTTTTTTTAAATAACAGGCTTAGCTAAGTAATTACTTAAGTATTGTTCGTGAAAATGGGGATTGAACCATTATCAGAGTTACGCAGCGTCTCATCTGGATCCAAACTGTGTGCAATGGTTACCACGAATTTAGTAGTACATGTAGATAGTTCTACAATATAAAACTTCTGTATTTCGAAATATAAGATAATTATAGTTCTTAATCACTTTTTTATACTTTCATGACTGATTTTTCTATTTTTATTATCTTCTTTTTTTTTTTACTTTTATCATTCCTGCGAAATACGAAGTTTTATAGAAAAAAAACTGAATTCCCCATAGCAGATTCCGATCAACGCTTGATTGGAACGATTCATTGAATAAATCCGTTACATTTACCTATACTCAATAAACCGTCACAAAGTATGCATGTTTTCTCATCTGTTGATGCGTAAAATAAGTTATAAAAGCTTACCTGATAGCCACAAAAATCCACAAAAAAAATTAATTGACGAAACAGTTAGTTTGTTTACACTGCCGGTATATGAATTTAGCTTTAAACGAAATTTATATATGTTCTTTAGACTTCGGCAAGCAAGACATTTCTCATTCACCGGTTTAAAGTCCTTGCAGAACTGAGACTAAGCGTTTTGAAACTTTCACATTTTTAGAATTGTTTAAAAAAATAAAAGTAAAAATAAAAATTTCGTTCAAAGCCTATTTCGGAAATCCGTAAAGTTTCAACCGTGTTTATGTACTGTTGACATATTGGCGGCCTAAAACGAAGGTACCAGCGTGAACATAATTTGTGACTATCAGGATTAAAAGCAAAGGTAAATGTGATATTTTGATTGACATTATTTGTTTTAGTTATATTTTGCATGTGTTGGGACCTACTAATTTACAGCTGTGCACGATTCATGTCTTTCGTCATAACCTACTCCGTTTGACATAATATATGGTTTTGACGTCACGCCAGCAACAGGGTTATTTGAACGAAACATAAGCTTGCGTGACTGTCAAATGATTTGGACTAGGTAGTAGAGTGATGAAGGTTAAACCGTTTTCTGCTATGTAGCCCGTCCCATGCTAATCGAGACCTGAATAGCATTTGCAAAACAGATTGAATCCAGAGGAGACACGAAAGCGTCAACTGAGGCAATACATATTCTTGTAGGAAGTACTGGTATTATGCATATGTTTAAGTCCCACATCGGTCACCAGATGGGGCGGGGTTATAGGTTTGCACTCTGTCCGTTCTTCAGTCAGTCCGTCCGTCATACCGTCCGCCCTTCTGTCTCCTCAACGACTTGGGCTGTGATTTCTAAATTCATGTTGCGGGTGCATCTTTGGAGGGAAAGAGTCGCATAGGTTGGTGTCTCTGTGACATTGACTGTGACCGTGATCGCAGTTTAAGTTGTCTGCAATTTGTCCGCATGATATATGCTATACCTCGTGGATTAGAATTTCCAAATTCCTTTTGCGGGTGCATGTTGGGTCGATATGGTGCCGCAAACTACTTTGGTGTCTCTATGACCTTGACCCTGACCTTGATCTTATTTTTAGTATATGTTTGCCAAGAAATGTGTGTGGAGGATATTTCCTCAACCGCTTATCTTAGGGTTTCCAATTGTCTGGTTTGGATGCATATTCAGAATGCGGATCGCCTCGTACTACTTTAGTGTGTCTGTGACTGTATTCAGACATTGACCCCAATATAAGTAAGAGCCTGTCAACATATTAGTCTGGATGATACCTCCTGAATCAATTGGGTGACGCTTTTCCAAATTTCTTGTGTGGATGCATGTTAGAAACGCAGAGAGTCGCATACTGCATTGGTGTTTATGTGACCTTGACTCACTCAGCCAACAGGGAAGAAAGATGGTATCACTTTTATGTGGATTTCTCACACCATCACCTCATGTAGCGGAAGTAGAGTCCTAGGTAAACTAGAATATAATCCTTGAACACACTAATATTTGCTAACCCTTTCCCTCATATCAATGCCGTTTCATCCTATAGGAGCCGTCTGATCTGGGTCTACTCTGACTCAACTCCAAAGGTCACCCATTGATTATTTGAGCTACATGTATAGACCGGCAAATGGGCTATCCCCCATTTCCGCATAATATCGCATGTCAGTTCCTTGAAAATCCCATTATATCAAATTCAGTGAAATGGCATCGTCTCACAAAACAAATATTGAGACATGATACAAATACATTAAGGTCAACATGTGATTTTACTTTAGTGTCTTTATTTAACACTTTCATCGCCAATGTCGCAAAAATACGCCACGATAAATAGTGCAGTCCCAGATCAGACGCCGCCTTTTCAAGGTGGTGTCTGATCAGGAATATCAATTTGTGTCTCAAACTCTATTTCTATATCTGTGCTTTATTTCTTTGAAATTTGCATTTATTTATCTTAGTTTCTTATTTTACCGAATGATTTAACATACTTGGATTGCAGACGCCAATTAGAAATTTGGCACCGAAAGTGTTAAACCTGATCAGGGCTTCACAATATGTAAACATTAGTCACAGAATATCTCTACTTGTTGCTTGACCAACAAAATAGGAACAATTAAGTACTTTCAGGTCATACCATCGGGTCAATATTTCGGCAGCGCATCGAAAATGAAAAGAAAACGATTTGTACCGGAAAAATAATAATAAAATTATTAAACCACATGAAAGAAATTCAATTAATAAACCCTGTACAGAATTATCAAGACGAATGTCAGCTGGTGCATCATCCGGGCAAACCGATATATCTCCTCCACCATATTACCCCAAAGTCTATCAAAAGATGATTAGGTTAGCCAACACACAAGGAATTCAATATGAAACCTTTCGTTGTTGAAAACATTTTGATTGTGATTGTTTCTTAAAATAAAAATGGAAAACAAAATTAAAATATGTAGCAGACCACAAATTTTGCAGACGATATTACGCTGCAGAGAATGGGTTTTAGATTCAAAATGGTTCCATGAAATGAGACGGAAAATTAACCTTTGATCTGCTGAAAATAAATGTGTTTGTAGAAACTTTGACCTGTTACAATTTGTTTTCATGTACAGTAAAACCTCTCTATAACGACCACTAAATTACACCAAGTATTTTGTGTTAAAGGCAGGTGGGTGCTTAAAGCAAGGTGAAAGTAAAACAGAACGCACCTATAGGAGCGTTCTGTTTTGCTTCCACATTGCTTTAAGCAACCACCTGCCCAAAATACCATCTAATTAACACAATTTAGTGGTCGTTATAGAGATGTTTTACTTCAGTTAATTCGATAAACTATCGGCCTGGTGTCAAACTGCTTGGATCCTGATGAGATGCCGAGTTACAAAGCTGTTTGTAAATGCCAGTCTTGTCGTACTCTGCAGGCGAAGGGATACTGGTATGACAATTGATGGGTCTGTATCAATTACCATTATTGAAAGAGTTCAAGGCTAGGGAACATTATGTTTTTGGTGATTCTCCAGTTGATTTGCATTATACCGACCATTACACGATTTTGTTTTAAACTTGGCATTGAACTACATTTTCTAATAAAGCAGTGGAAGTAGGCGATATTTAATGATTTTCTCTGATTTCTTTGTTGCTTTTTACAGTTCTCTAGAAAAATGAGGATATTAACTTAATGTTTCTTTTTATCGTTATTTTTGCTCATGTGAAACGAGTGGAATAAAATAATAAGATATTAACATGATTATGTCAACGAATTTAATATAAGAAAACCCGCGAATTTCTACCCTACACACAGTATATGGGGTGAATATGCAACCAAGTTGCCAACACGTTTTTTTTTATTTTACTACATACATGTTTCGATCTACATAGATAGTGGGTAAACCAACAACCAAACGTTTTTTATTTTACTGCCTACATGTTTCGATTTTTAACCTACACACAGAAAGAAAAAACACGTTATAACTCCATGTAAATACACACTATATAGGAAGAGCTGGTTACATGTATGAACTTTGCAAATAAATTTGGTAAAGATAAGACGTCAATGCAAATGGTGTCTCATCAGAATCTAAACTGTTTGACATTTCTGGACCTCTTTTCATTAGAAATTAAAGAACAGTGAATATTGACAATGGACAAAGAACATCATTTTGAAAATGTTGCTGAAGGCTTCAAAGCTAACTCTTTACTCCATAGCCTCGCCTCTTAACCCATTCCCTCATTGTTATTTTTAGACCAAACCTCTTTGAATAAATCTACTGAAATGGAGCATTTACTAGAAGAAAGGAAAATGTTAGAGCTGTGTAGTTTTGAAACCAATGTGATACATAGAGCATTTGCACTTATAGAGCAAATGATGTATGTATCACAATGGTTTCAAAAAAGGTACTTTTACAGAGGCTTGAAGAGACGTCAATATGAAGGGATGTGTGAACGCCTCTGCAATAGAAAATATCCAGATCAGACGGCGCCTGCGGGATCCGCCCTGGTTGTTTGTGAACATATCTAGATCAGACGGCTCCTGTGGGATCCGCCCTGGTTGTTTGTGAACATATATAAATCTGATACTACAGTTTCTGTCACGGGCAAACATTTCTGTGGTCGTGTGCCATTATTTGATATTCGTGAAGTATTTAGTTCTGACATTACTATTCATAAATTAAATTGCTTAAATATATAGTCACAACAGTTTAACACTCTCTCCTCGATATGGCTAATTTGATTTAACCCTTTCCCCCATGAATATTTATGTAAGAACTAATGATGTCATGAATATTAATAAGAATAATCTGTTATAACAATATATCGACACAGGAATAGTTTTCCATGGCATGATCTGTAGATTCACATGTATATTATATGGTAAACAAACAGAGCAGACACTGACCACTTTGAATGACAAACAATGCAGACATTTCAAGGCTGATCAATGTTCGTACACATTTAACCCTTTCACCGCTTATCAATGTTCGTACACATTTAACCCTTTCACCGCTTATCAATGTTCGTACACATTTAACCCTTTCACCGCTTATCAATGTTCGTACACATTTAACCCTTTCACCGCTTATCAATGTTCGTACACATTTAACCCTTTCAACGCTGATCAATGTTTGTACACATTTAACCCTTTCAACGCTGATCAATGTTCGTACACATTTAACCCTTTCACCGCTGATCAATGTTCGTACACATTTAACCCTTTCACCGCTGATCAATGTTCGTACACATTTAACCCTTTCAACGCTGAATTATTAGAGTGAAATAATCCACCATTTCTTATTGGTAGAGCATCAGTGACAAAGTATG